>CM057347.1:437369914-438794414 GCA_030015575.1 Agapanthus africanus
ATAGGGCTTATGGGTAGATCCGGATAATTGGTTGTGGTAGCGCCAAGTTTTATAAATTTTTGTTCCGCATTTGGTCATGGATTGATGGCCGGGGCACTGCCGTAACCTAACATGGTATATGAGCCACTCCATAATCCTTAGTTAACTCATTGCGACATTAGAAATCCGTCGTTTTTGTCGTGCAAAAACTGCTGACAAAATCAGTTCCGAAAACTGAAAGTTTGAGTTGTTTGCACACCCCGCGGGCTCACGGTTTGAACTGAGAAGCCGCGGGGTGGTGTATGGGCACCTCGGGGAATCCCCGTGGAGGGGACCGAACGGCTGGGCCCACTCCCCAAGACTACCATAGGTGGTCTTGGCGGCGGGGACCTGAAACTGCCCCATCTTGGGCAGTTTCGGGTCTGCCTCACCTCGTGGTCGCCTCGAGGCTGGGGTACCCACTCTAGGCCCCCTGACTCGAAGTTAATTTCGTGCTCTAACTCCTCGCGATGGTTCGGGCGCATTTCGTTTTGATTCGGAGTTCCAAATTGGCTTTAAACGGTCGGTTTTTGGAACTTTAGCTCATTGTTTTTTCATGGTTTTGGAAATTGGTTTAGTTTGCTAATTGCGTGCGGAATTCTAATGTCGTAGTTTTTAGTACATACATTACTATCTGCTACCGTGAAGTCATTAGAGCGGTACAACTTGTCTAACTACTATATGCTCTTTTAGACGGGTTTGCGAACGTGACATTCATGTTGATGTTTTGTGTTGTGCTGTGGTTGTGGAGGGATCGTCGTGGTGGATAGCTTGGGTGCAATGGTAGTACAGTTTGGATTTATTTGTACATTTGATATTACGTGGTGAGCGTCCGACATGTGGACTGCCGTCACTGCCAGTTTGTATATTATTTGTTTGGGGCACGACCGGGTTGAGGTCGATGTCACCATTGTACACATTTTCTTTTCTGTACTAGGATTACCCCGCGATGGAGTGCACGGATAGACGGGTTCTGGAGGGAAATGGGTCAGCATCTCATGGCGTTGAGACGGAAGGGGCCCCACTCTATAATTGGCGGGCTATTCGCCGCACTTGTAGGGGGTACAGGTTGACCTAAGAAGAGATGCTCAAGTTACCGGATTCCGTGAAGTGCCGGACGGCCCATTCACTTTGATGAAGGGGGTTGCCTCACTTCTGGTTTTGGCGGGTAACTTGCCGCGCTCGTAGGGGTCTAGGTTTTCATTGCACAGGTTATCCACACGACCAGGGGAACGTCGGGTTCCACTTGCGGCTCAAAAGAAACCCGGGGCTTTCAGATTATCTGTATTGTTCTGTGATGCTTATCGCTTATCTGTGATGTTGCATATATCATGCCTGGAACGATTATTATATATTGTTATATATATACTAGTAGATGTTGTATATGTTTTGCACCCGCGCTAGTCCAGCCCCCGCTCTGTCGTTAGTTAAGTAACCTAACGGGTGATGATGGAGCCCAGTGGCGAATGCAGATGGCATATACGTACATCATATTTTTGTTTTTTTCTGGTGTGATTAATTGATGGGACTGCGTTGATTCTGATCAATACAAGGAAAACAAACTTATATGATGTTGTTGGAACAATTTTCAAAAGCTGTTATTACAAGGACGTTTTCTTTTGTTTTGCACATCGGTATTCAGTTATGAATATCCGGCACCTCATTCGATGAGGCAAGAGCCGAGATCCCATCACCGAGAGTGACCTTTGGGCAGAAGTTTGCGTCAGGGTAATAACTTCACTATAGTCGATTACTTTTTTGCTTTGCATCGCAGTATTCAGTTTGGAATATCCTGCACCTCATTCCACGAGGAAAGAGCTGAGATCCTTCACCGGGAGTGACCTCTTTAGCAAAGGTTTTCGCCACTATATATTTGTAAAAAGCTATCCGGTTCCTTCAACGATATCAAGTTCATTACGTTAAAGGTTTTTCGCCAAAAACCATTCGTAGTCCTTCGTCATTTCAGACGGGTAGCACTTAGTATTCATGCTATGTTTGTTGACCTTCGTCAAGGTATAGTGTATGGTAGCTGTTTATTACTTTTCTGTTGTATAGGTAGATGCGTTGGTTTAGGACAGTCGTACAGCCTTGTTGACCTTCGTCAAGAGCGAGTACGGGTGGGTTCAAATTAACCTGGACAATGACGGGTAGAACTTGACATGTGACTTATGATTTGTTGACCTTCGTCAAGGTCATAAGATCATGGGGTAAAAATCACATCAGGAGTTTCAAACATACAGGAAACCTGCCAGGCATGCACATACCTTCTGGAGTGTGATAACTTGAGTGGATTCCATCAGGTTATCATGCGATGATAGTTGGATCCCGATTCCCACTGATGAGTTGGTTTACTCCTCGGGTGATTTTAGATGATCCCGACTAATTCTTCTTTTGGGTTTAGAGGAGAATTTGAGGATACAGTGGGAAACATCCTGATTAGATAAAGTGATTAACCATTCTGATCTAGGTTAGAGTGCACGCTGTGTTTTTCTTTTCTCTCTCTCTTTGGCAGCGACCATGGCCCGACCCTAGACTAGAACTCATAAACCAAGTTAACCAAACCTTCTTAAAACACACCGACTTTTGGATTGTCAGAGCTGCATACTTCATTACCACTCCTACTTTTACCCTTTGCTTTTCTTCGGAACATTCCGTATCACTACAAAGATCCACAGTTATAGGATATAACCATCATATAGTTACATACGAACTCGAAGAAACTTGTTTCAGATTCGAGAATGGTTTCCGGTTCTGGAGAAATTGAATAGGACTATTCAGTTGTCTTTTCCTTTTACCTTTTCTCAGGTTGTGAGGGCTCCTAGGATTAGGAGAGAGTACACCTATTGCGCTTATTGGATAGTCTTCTTCCAAACCATAGGCAGGTGTTGAAAGGTGGGGAAGGAAGAAAACCATTTAGCCTAAGTGTGGTGTACAGAAGGTAATAAGTAAAGACAAATTAAGGATTAGAAAGGGGTAGTAAATTGCGACTGCTATCATTCATGACGAAACCGCGTATATCATCGCCACTCCTACTTCACCTTTGAATTTCTCTAGAACACCCCGTATCACTATGAAGATCCGCATTTATTGGATAATCCATCGTATACTTATATACGTACTCGAAGGAACTTGTTCCAGTTCGAGAATGGATTTTGGTTCAAAATTAATAGAATAAGGATTATTCAGTTGTCTTTTATCTTTACCTTCTTTCAGGTTGCGAGGGCTCGTATGATTAGGAGAGTACACCTATTATGTTTATTGGATAGTCTTCTTCCAAACCATAGTCTGGTGTCGAACGGTAGGGAAGGAAGTAAACCATTTAGCCTAAGGGTGGTGTACAGAAGGTAATGAGTAAAGACAAATAAAGGAATTTGGAGAGATGGAAAGAAAATATACGATCATAGTCATGAATCTGGATAATGGAAGAGGCATTACTAGGAATACCCGGCTACCCCTTCGAAACATTTTCAGTTTCACTGTGCGTTGTTAATCGAAAACTGATTTCCCAATTAGATCCTTGCTCCAGGGTATGTATTTACCAGGTTTTATTCTCACATCTGTATGGTTTTACAAATGATGAGTGAGAGTTAGTTATTAGGAATTAGGTGATTATATCCTCTTTATATCGGAATTCGTTGTAATTGGTAATATTTGAGGAAATCACCCGGGGTTTTGCCTGACGGCAAATATTTGGTTTTGAATATCCGTTATTATGCACCAATTTCAAACTGATATATCTGTACATTTATTTTATAAAGTGAGATATAACTTTTTGAAATATGTCCATAACATTTACCTATATCAATAGATAGTTAGGTAAGGAGCATTAAACAGCGATGTAATTTTTTTTAACCATAGTACAATTTTCAACCTACGACGCACAGGGTTTGAGTTATTCAACTCAGAGGACTTATACAAAGTATTGTATGTTGTCCAGTGTCCATTAGGACAAAGAGGTTGGTGCTCGTACTATATTCTGTTTACTTATGAATTCTTCAATTTTAGACTAGTGTTTCGTAGAAATACAAGGTCCAAGTTTTGAGAAGATATAGGTATAAGAATAAAGTAGAGAACTATGTGTTGCAAGTATCGAGATTCTTCAAAGTGATCGAAGACATATATACTTATGTTTGGTATTCAGTTAATAGTAATGATTTTGAGAACTTTCTTCTCTTTCAGGTTACTCATATCTGGATGCACTCCTAAGTTGAGTAATACTGATTGGCCTCTCTCCGTTTAGATGACATAGACAGCTGCATGATTTGAATCTGGTTTCAATTAAATCAGTGTCTCTGTTTCTATATTGTATATAGAATGGTTCATATCTTAACGATGTTAATGTATATGGAGTTGTTCGGCTTATACTTAAAACCAGACTCTGGATAACTCAAGACACATTTTGTAATGGCAGTTTGTGGGTTATCCCGGGCTATGACGAGGGATAACTTTACCATCTGGAAAATCAATAGTGATATTGTTATTGACTCGCCACAGTTTTAGCAAAATGGACTTTTTCAGAAAACAGTAGTGGGAGTACGGTAGAACTGGAAGTAATTCCAGAACCACAGACGATTACTGAAAATTTAATAGAACCTAAAAATTCAATCGGGTTTGACATTCCATTAGCCACTCCGCAGATATGGTGGGTAATCTCAGGCGCCCGAGAGGTACTTTGGTATCCTCAAAGACGGTGACAGGGAGGTTCTTGTTTAGCCATACTTGCTATTACTGCTGTTCTAAACTATGAGACCCGGCAGGAGGATGAGTATATCGTCGTTCTAAACTAGCTTTAGAAGTGCATGTATATGACTCTGCCAGAGGGTTGTTATAGTCAGTGGGAGCAGCGGAAGCATAGTGGACAAGTTGCTTATGTCTATTTATAGACTAAAGCAGGTATAGCGGAGATAAATCATCTATTTTTGATGTGACAGTCATAGACTTTGACTTCATCAGAATAGGAGATGGATCTGTTAAGAAGGTAGTAGGGTGTGATGTCCTGGTATTTGGATGACATGCATTTTATAGGAAGTGAAATTCCTATACTACGATCGGTTATACTGCGGTTGTCACACAGTGGTTTCTCCACATTGGATATAGATAGTATATCAGGCACTCTGGTAACTAGATCTATAGTTTTAGATTTAGATTTGGGTAGTTTCCCAATCTGGGTACTTTGACACTATTCTAAAAGTGTTTTAGAATGGATGACTCCTGGCATGGTGGTGTACTTGCAGATGATGGAGTCATCCTCTCTAAAGGTATCTTACAGACTAAAGGGGAGAGGGATGTGAATGATAGGCATATCACTTGCTTAGGCAATTGAGTCAATCATGAGATGTCAAGTACCACACCAGATATTGTTTTTGCACTAGTTGTAATAAGTTTATATATTAATCCAATCCTGGAGAAACGTTCGGAAGCAGTTTATGAACATAAGTGGATGTTCTAGGGATTTGATAATGGAAGCCTCCTTCAGGAGACGGTTATCATTCTAGGCTTCTAAGGTGACCTGCATGACAGAGTGGCTGTCAGAGTTATAGTTTTCCCTTTTAACGAGGGGTAGTAGTTTGGACAGGTTGTCCAAACGGATACTGAGAGAGGCATGGCGCAGGATACTGATTAAATTCAATGGACGATACAGTCTAAGAAGTTTGCTGGATTTGGAGTTCATTTGTGAACTGGTTCCCATCAGATATCCAGACATATTCTAAGACAGGTATTGCTCATTTCGGATGATGGTTTTCTCCGCAAACTTGAAATAAAGAGAGACATAGAAAGAAACATTGGAGCGGATCCACACACCGAGACTATTTATCGAACACAATAGTTTTACAAACGAGCTTTGTGAAACTGATTAGTAGAGAAGTTGGTTGTTCGGTATCACATGGGCTGTGAGTATGCGACACCGCAATAATTAACCTTAAGTGCAAGTGGGAGATTGTTGGCTATAGTGCCTTCAAGGCAATTATCATAGTCGCAGGCAGGTGATTATGATGATTGAGGGAGGGCCTATACCAGTAGAACGGTCTTACTCGAGATGATAGTATGCTATCTGGTTTGTCTTTATCATCATGTACAGCATTAGGTGGCATTACAGATCACTATTACATGTTGATAGAGCCCATAGGATTCTTGCTTGACTACCAGCAATATGATGGAGATCATATACGTGGGAGCTGGGTGGTCTATAAGCACATCCTTAAATGTCCCAAGTCGTGGGAGTTTCGAGACTGGGCATCGATACTCCAGAGTAGATTAGTGTATACTGATCGAGACCCCGACGAGGGGCGGTGGCCGGTCTCACAAGCCATTGGTGTCAGTTTGTTCACCTACGATGTATACAGGTGCTCATTGGGTTATGAGTACTCCGGACGAACTCGCCGGGAACATGCTAGTTGGTATTATACCTATTGTCAGATAGCTGTTTCCAGGTGACATGTGTACAGGTTAGTCTATCGACCTGAGATCGTCATTTGTCTCGTGTGAGTTCCCGCTGTGCTTTGATTACTATCCTACCATTGCTCAAAGGAGTCATGCAAACATGTTTTAGTTGGGTACAGTCCCGAGCCATATGGAGGCAGTGAGCGGATCGTCGGGGGATTCGTCTCTTCCGGTATTGGGGTTTGATGTCGCGGTGTGCACGGGTGGCCATCACCAGAAATCCTTGGCCAAGGTAGTCGAGAATTACTGATTCGGATCAGTAGTTTCTCAGGTGGTGATGGGCTTCATACCGACACTAAATGTCACGTTATTAGGCCTCTGATTTTATCCACCCCCTAGACTCGATATGCAATACTCATAGACGAATGGGCCAGACTGTACGGATATTGTCACTGTCAGGCTCAGTAGGGGTTTCAGGATGAGTTTGCTCGTCGGCCTCCCTTTCGCTCAATACCTGGGCAGCCCTTATGTACAACTAGTGCCGCGGACGTGCTTGTAGTTAAACCCACTGCCAGCGTATTGACGATTCTTTAGAGTCCTACACAGAGGGTTTCCCTGCTTCAGGTGAAACGATGTAGACGCCGTATGGTTTTACAGTAGGGTTCGATCACATACGTGTACTTATGCATGCATGATGTTCGAAATGGATAATACTAGTGGGTTTTGGTTTAAGCCGGATCCTAGTATTATAATTGTTGGATTATTTTCGTCTCATTGTATTCGTATTCTTCGGAATACAGATGCGGGTATGTATATACAGTTGAGGGGTATTCTTGTAATTTATTACAAGATTAATTTTAGAAGATTACACCTCGTCATGGTTTAGACCTTTTTGGATTAAAAGGTTATTGAGGTGTAGGATGAGGTGTTTATTGTATTTTTGTGGCATGGCTAATTAGTGACCCATGGTTACTATTCTATCATACTGAGGGTTTTTGTTTGTTGTGAGATTATGTTGACTTGAGATATTTTTTGTTGACTAAGATATTTTGGAGATATGGACATTTATGTGATGGCTCCATTATTTCTTATCACACTCACAAAACAAACAAAAACGCAAGCCATTATTCATTTTCTTTCTCTCTCTCTTGAGTTGCTCTCAACACCTCATTCTCATGGCATCTTCTTCTTCCTTTAGCTCCACCCAAACCCTCTCATGAGTTGAGAATTCTTGGATGTCTTGAGACAAATTAATCCTTCATCACTCTCTACTTCATCTACGGTATCTAGAGTAGCGATCTAGGTGTCCTAGTTGCCTCGGATATGAGGTTGGAGCTCGTTGCATAGACTCTCGGGTGGATCATTTTCGATGGAGGGATACCGGAGATCAATCTTGATCAAGGAAGCCCCTAGGAGCTTGGGATGATGGTTGAAGACCGAAGGACATGGATCTATTCGGTATAACCATTCTAACTCCTTTGCATGTTTTGTTATCTAGGGCTTATGGGTAGATCCAGGTAAATGGTTGTGGTAGTGCTAAGTTTTATAAATTTTTGTTCCGCATTTGGTCACAGATTGATGGCTGGGGCGCTGCCGTAACCCAATATAAGAAGCTAAGAAAGTGGAAAGAAGACGAAGGACAATACTACAAAGATTGTATTTATAATGTTGTAGTTAAACTCCTTCATATTAGTTTCTAGTTTAGTATTTGGATTCGATTCTAGGTTGTAGGGTTCGTGCTCGAGTTTCGAAAATTTTCGTTTTGTATTCCGCAATGCCGCTAGTTTGCGGCGTGGGCACGAGTGTCTATCTACATGGTATCAGAGCCTCCCAAACACTAGAACTAGTTTAAACGATATTTAAAGTTTCGAACCGAAAAATTCCGTATTTTCAAAACCCAAAATTTTAGTTTCTGTCAAAAAAAATTTTGGTCTCTAAATTTTTTTTTGCGTATTGCAGAAGGATGATAGGGACTAGTATATGACGTTGTGCAAACACGAATCCATTTAGAAACTTTTCGACCGCCAAAATATTCTAAAATCCCATAAATTGTGGCCATCCTAGCTCTAAATTGGTCCGTCTTTTTACAATGCCTTGGGTATTGAAAATGGGAATTTTGGTAAACGCAAATTTTGCCCAGATTTAACTTGCTGTTATTTTTGCATTCGGGCAATACGGAACGTTTTTAACTTGGAACTTTTGCATCGTTTATCGCTTTGTGTTTGCAAACGTCGTCTAATTGCTAGAGGTCGATTAGGCGGGGTAGCAAATACCTGTTGCTTCTGTGATGTATATCTTGATTGGAATAGTTGTGGTCGTCGTCGTGAATAGCCAGGGTTTTTTATGAGATGGGAGTTTATATTTACATATGTATATTCGTATTGCAGGGTGAGCGTCCATCTTGTGAACTGCCTTCACTGCTTGATATATATTCTTTTGAGGGGCACATCTGGGTTGAGGATGTATCGCCTATGTATTATACTTGTTTCATCTCTTGTACCTAGGATAGACCCAGGAGGAGTACTCAAGTAGCCGGGTTCTAGGAGGCAATGGATGGACATCTCATTGAGTTGAGAACGGGGCATCCCATTCTAGAATTGGCGGGACTACTTGCCACACTCGTAGGGGTTAAGAGGACTGGGGTTTGGCTATTCACATGACTATGGAATCCGTGTTTCATCCATGGCTTAGATGAAACATGGAATTTCTAGTATACCCTCTATTTCATGGTGTTTTCTTCTGCTGTGATTCTGTGTTTGCGATATATTATCATGCCTGAGACGAATGTTGTCATATATATATATCTATATATATCTAGTAGACACTATATATGTTTTGCACCCACGCTAGTCCTGTCGCCATCCTTCCGTAAGTTAAGTAGCTTTATGGTGAAGACCCAGGACCTTGTGACGAATGCGGATGGCATATATGTGCGTGCTTATCTTTGTTTCTTTTGGTGTGATATTGTTAATTGATGAGATAGCATTATAGTTCTAATACAAGTAAAACAAACATAATTAATATTGTCGGAACAAATTTTTAAAACTACCCGGTTTTCTTCAAAACCAAAGTTATATTCTTTTGCTTTGAATTGGGGTATTCAGTTAGGAATATCCTACTCCTCATTCGATGAAGAAAGATCCTTGATCCCTTCACGGGGAGTTCTCTCTTAAGCAAAAGTTTATATTGCTAGTTTTAAAAGCGGAGCCTAAATCATTTCTTTTTTCAAAGCCACTCAAGTTCCTTCAACGCTATCAAGTTCATTATGTTAAAGGTATTTTCGCTAAAATCCAGCTGTAGCCCACTGTCATTTCAGATTAGTATTGCTTAGTATTCGTGCTACGTATGTCATGGTTAGCCAAGGCGTAGTGTTTGGTAGCTATGTAGTGTTTTTTATTGCATGGTGAGGCGATTGGTTAGGACAGTCATACGGTCATGATTGATGTGAAAAAGTGTGTCTTTATGTGTTCTAGTTACCGCAATCAATAACAATATCGCAACAACTAGCCGCTAGTGAGTACGGGCCGTCTATAGAGAAATGGTAAACTACTTTTCTTGTTTTAGACGAGTTAATAGAAAAAATGTGAGATTTTTATCATTTTATACTAAAAAGATGTAACAACTCTAAAATCTTGTATAGAAATTTTATTGTTAATATACAAGAAATGAGTTTTACACCCGAGTTTGAGTTATAAGTCAATTTTGTTAAATAACAGCAAGAAGCAACTTGTAGCTCACTGGTAAAGCCTTTGCACTGCTGTGACGTTGTTCACACCATAATATCGCATTATTATATTCCCCATTCTTATTCTTTTTATAAATAAACAGGTACTTTTGACGCATGTCTGCTACATGTTACAGGTTACAGGTTCTTGGACAGAAAACAGTGAAAACAAGGCAAAGACGATGAAAAAGTGGACTTTAACCAATAAACAGAAGACTCTTGATCAAGCCTATATAAGGAACAATTCACAAAGTAAGATTCAAGACATCGACTCAAAGCGAACGGTTATAAGTCCATTGCAATTTGTTCACTGGAGATCTGGAACCAACGTAGAAGCCCAATTGAGAAAAGAACCACAGAATATTGAAGCCCAAAAGATTATGAACAAAACCCTAAAATTTCAGCAACCAAGACTGCTAAAGGGCCGCGGAACCGCGGCCCAAGCCCACCGATGCCGCGGTTCCGCGGCTAAATGAAGCCCAAAAGGAAATGATTTTTTACCAAAATGTGGGTTCTGCGCTGACTAGTCAACCTAAGGGCAAATTTGTAATTGTAGACATGCGAAACAATTGTAACCCTAGGGTTTCCTATCTTCTATAAATAGGGACTCTAATTCATTGTAAATTTTATGCCTCCTTTTAAATAATAAATTCAGAATTCTTTACGGAGAGCATCGGTGTTTCTTTTCAACTCATGAATTCAGATCTGACAAACCTGCGTTGATGATTGGAGAGATGCATCTGTAAGTAGATTTAATTCCTTGCTCTAGTTTAGATTTCAATTCTTTACCCTAGGTAGATTTAAATTCTTGCCGTAGATAAATTGTTTAGAATTAGCTTTGGGGAAGGCTTTTGAGAGATGAGATCTCTCATCCCTTTCTTACCCATCATATATTTTCAATAGGACTCCATGCATACACGCACACACCGCGTCCTACGGCACTCTATCCCTCGAGGTAGTGGTGATACCGTAGTGTAAAAGCCCGGTTGCGCGCGTTTTCTATGGAGGTTAGGGTAAGGATCTCTAAAGGAAGGACAAGAACCTGGAGGAAGGAACACCTTCCCGAATGGATCTAATCCCCTTTATTGATAATTACCATAACTCCTCATAGATCTTCATTCGGGTATAGAAAGCGTTGAGATTTACTTGCATTTCCAAACCATCCCTAAACCTTCCCTAAACCTAACCCTAGCAAGACTAGATCTAGATAATCGTAGATTTTAGATTTAATAATCAATCCGAACACCCTTCGGAATTAACTCGTAAGCGCGATCAGGAGATTCACAACATCCCTGTGGACCGACCCGTACTCACCGGCTAGCTTCATGCGACGCCGTTCTTGATTGCGGTTATTAGAGATAGTTTTTGAGACAAATCAAATGGCGCCGTTGCCGGGGATGGCGTGAAATTTCCTTTTTGCGATTTCGGGTTAATCTTAAATTGAAAAATCATAAAAATCTAAAAAATCCATAAAAAATATAAAAATATTTCATCTGTTATTTTTGGAAGGGATACTTTGTTGTTTGAATTTTGCAGGATATACAAAATCGGATCTGGAAAAATGCAGAGTTTGAAACAGAAAAGGATACATCAAAACAGAGAGGGATTACAAGTACAGAACAGCAGAAATTTTTTGGAGCCCTGAAGCCTCCATCCCACCGCTAAACCGCGGCCTAAGCGCGCTCCCACCGCCCTTCCGCGGCCCTCTTGCATCATCATCGCGAAATTTTTGCATGGTTTGTTTCCTATTTCTTCTCTCTGCAAATCCCCATATATCTTTTGTCAAATCTTCTGCAGGATTCCTTACGCTTAAAATATCTTCCCTTCCATATAACAATCTTGTGCAGGATTTTTGCGATTTTTTTAAATTAGAAATAGATTGCAAGTAAATTTTCTGTTGCATATTTTTTTTCGAAAATCTTTTTGCAACAAAATTTTTCCAAATAAAGATAAAATGAAAAAGGAAAATTTTTATTAGAAAACTTGCAAACCTTTGCCGCAAATAAATCCTTGCACCACCACCCAACTTTCTTTCTTTCACCCTATCTTCTTCCAACATGGGTACACCACATAATAAATCACTTGCTGAACTTTGGTATCCCGAACCTAATTTTGCGTCGTATGTCAATTTTTCGGTCAATTTAAAAACGATCCTTCCTTGCCTAAAAAATCTTTGAAAGATCAAATAGAGGCGTCTAGGAGAAACAGTTTGACTTTTCAACGCACTTTGTGTCAACCAAGTCAACCTTTACCACCTACATATATTGATACCACTTCTTCAAGTTCTTCTGTCACTCCTAAGTCGATGTCCATTGCTGAGCATATTGCTCAATCTCGCAGCCGATCTTTCACCCCTCTCCACTCATCTAGTTCTAGGGATCCACACGACTATTCACCTTTTTATCCACATGTTGACCCTATCCCTGCCAAGCCACCCACTTCCTACCAGTCCTACCCGACCTTCCCACCTTCACTAGACACTGTTTCTACACAGCCTGTTGGGAGTTTTGCATATCCACACCATTTTGAATCTTTTACCGAAACCTCCTCACCACCTAAGTCTAGTTTGGAAGAGTCGTTGGAGGCTTATATCTTAGCAACAAACAAAATGACTAGGAATGTGGAAGCGTCCGTGGCCGCCCTTATGCAACCTAGTGAACCGGTAGCTAGTTTCCCGCTAGCTCAAAATTTTTCAATGTATAAGGATGCGGTTGGACAGAGTGAGAATTTGAGAGGATTTCCAAATCAAACCTACCCTTACCCAATTGAAGCCAACAACTCCAATTTTCAAACATGTGTCCAAAATGATGAGTTGTGCGACTTTATAGTGTTTGATTTGCCAACTTGTGAAGAACCCCTTTCGAGTGAAACCGCACATAATCCGTTTGACCTTTACACCTCCACTCTAGAACCTAAATTGATAAATATCCATGCTTTTGATGAGGTGTCTAAAGAAATTAATTTTCACTTGATTGAGGATATAGACGCCGGAAATATTTCGGATGATGAACCTGTCGATTTAATTGAGATTTTATGTTCAAATCATCATCCCGAGTTATTAAATGTTTCTCCCGAATCTCATATGCGTCTTGACTTTGATGATAGTGGCATGGATGAGTTGAATCTTGAGGAGAATTATAAGGATAGTATTGAGGAGAGTTTTGAGGATCATATTGAGGTTGAACTATTTTTGTTTGATGTGTCGGATTTTCTAGCTCATCCTCTTAAACCTTTACCTAAATCACCCTCCCTCCTTTCCATCGTTCCGACCATGCTTGAAGACTGTGAGCTAGAAAATTTTTCCTTTGAATCCGATACTGTTCTCACAGATGATAACACTTACGAGTGTTTCACTTTTTCGGACGATGTTGATGACTCACCGCCCGAGTTTGAGTTCTTTACATTTTCTGATGAGTTAGTTGAACCATCAGACTCGGTTGATTACAGTAGTTTTGAACCATTGATGGAATCTTTTAAGTTCGAGACAGTTTACTACGGTGAGAATGATACTATCCCTAATTCACTTCCTTTCGTCATTCCTATTGTTCCGACCGTACAAGTGACCGTTACACTTTCATCTCCTATACCAAGTTCGGCGTACCCATGTTTTCTTGCGAATCTTGAGGGATTTGATCCCATTTCTCGACGGGTTGATAGGTTAGCGCAATCGCTTTTAACACATCGGTCATCACAAATTGCGCTAATTTATTCACTCGATTTACACTCTCAAGATCGCGCGCTCCTTCTTTCTCCTTTTCGTCATTCTTCTCCTCCACCGAGACCATATTCTACCTTTCTTCCCATTCGGTCTCGTGTGCTTCTCATTTCTTTCCTTTACACCCCATTATTTCACCAACTTGGACATTACCACGATAAGATTTTTGAATGGTTGGTGCTAACCTTTGGTTTGTGTAAGGCCAAGCTTAAGTTTGGGGGGAACTTGTTGTATATATGTATATATATTTTTGTTTTCTTTTTCTATAAAAAATAAAAAAAAAATTCAAAACAAAAAAAATTTATAAATAAATAAACAGGGGAGTGCCGGCATTTTGACCCTCTTGGTGTTGCATGACAGTGAGGACACTGTCAAGTTTAAGTTTGGGGGTATGCTCGGTACGTTTTCTTCCTTCGCATTCATTTGTAAATATTTTTGCATTCGCATATTTATTTGAAAACCCATAAAAAATTGAAAAAATTTCAAAAACTATAAAAATTATTGTATTCAATTTTGGCTAATTGACTTGAGTTTGACAAATGGGTTAACTAGCTAGGAACAACTAGATCTTAGACTTAGTAAATTAAAAACCCCAAAGATAACCTTCTTTAAAGTTTAACGGTAGAAAGTATATGTCTTTGTAGTTTATTTAGAAATAGGCAAATTTTGAGTTGACTACTTGGGCTAAGTTGAAACGAAGGAAAAGTATTGATGTTCTTATTAGAGTATAATTTTGAAAAATAGTTCCTAACTTAAGTCTGAATTCTGAAAATGTATACCCTACAATTTGCACAATCACGCACCTTGAAACTTGGAATAGTAGAAGAGACCTTGAAATGCTCTTGTCTAAAGTCCTTAGTACAATGAAAATAAAAGGAAAAAAAAGTGAATAAAGAAAAAAATGAACACTGGTTTTTGTGATTACTTAAGGCTGTAAAAATAGAAAAATATTTAGCGAGGGTGCTTCATCACCTAGTGCCTTAGACCAACTGGTTTGGGAGTCACTGCTAAAGCCTTGGGTGTTGCAAGACTAGGAATTATGCTTTAATGTGCAAACACATCTTGTAATCCGTTGTTGGTACCTCAAGAAGTATTAACGGTCGCATGAAGGACGTGTAAGAAAAATTCATTTAAATTCACCTATTAATAAGTACTTTGGACAACGGACAAGGGTATGATTGCTTGATTTGAATTTCCAAGTGTAGGGGTGATTTATACACACACGTGGGGATATGTGATTGGAATTTAGATGAGAGAAAGGAGTGAAGAATAGAACTTGTATCTTTAGAAGAGTTGATAGAAATTCCTAAGTGGAGATGGAACCCTAGAAGGAAAACTTAAGAAATGCCGAAAGCTAAGTAATTCTATAGAACATATATAATTTTAAGTTAAATGATGAGGAAGTGTGAAGAATATGGGTGGATAATTTGCGGGTCGACGATAATAGATTTCCTTGTTAGAAAACCTAATTGGAGAACAAAAGTCGAAAAGCCAAATTGATAGGATTTTGTGGGTGTAATCCACTGAAAACCGTCAGGAGATAACACTCCTCCTACTAGGGACACCTAGAGGTTTAACGGCTTGTTGCACGAGCTCAGTGCAATCGCGTTTCCCCGTGAAAGTGCGGTTAGGTTTTGTAGAGAATAAAAAATAAGTTTGCTCGAGGATGAGCAAAAGATAAGTTTGGGGGTATTTGTTCACACCATAATATTGCATTATTATATTCCCCATTCTTATTCTTTTTATAAATAAACAGGTACTTTTGACGCATGTCTGCTACATGTTACAGGTTACAGGTTCTTGGACAGAAAACAGTGAAAACAAGGCAAAGACGATGAAAAAGTGGACTTTAACCAATAAACAGAAGACTCTTGATCAAGCCTATATAAGGAACAATTCAAAAAGTAAGATTCAAGATATCGACTCAAAGCGAACGGTTACAAGTCCATTGCAATTTGTTCACTGGAGATCTGGAACCAACGTAGAAGCCCAATTGAGAAAAGAACCACAGAATATTGAAGCCCAAAAGATCATGAACAAAACCCTAAAATTTCAGCAACCAAGACTGCTAAAGGGCCGCGGAACCGCGGCCCAAGCCCACCAATGCCGCGGTTCTGCGGCTAAATGAAGCCCAAAAGGAAATGATTTTTTACCAAAATGTGGGTTCTGCGCTGACTAGTCAACCTAAGGGCAAATTTGTAATTGTAGACATGCGAAACAATTGTAACCCTAGGGTTTCCTATCTTCTATAAATAGGGACTCTAATTCATTGTAAACTTTATGCCTCCTTTTAAATAATAAATTCAGAATTCTTTACGGAGAGCATCGGTGTTTCTTTTCAACTCATGAATTCAGATCTGACAAACCTGCGTTGATGATTGGAGAGATGCATCTGTAAATAGATTTAATTTCTTGCTCTAGTTTAGATTTCAATTCTTTGCCCTAGGTAGATTTAAATTCTTGCCGTAGATAAATTGTTTAGAGTTAGCTTTGGGGAAGGCTTTTGAGAGATGAGATCTCTCATCCCTTTCTTACCCATCATATATTTTCAATAGGACTCCATGCATACACGCACACACCGCGCCCTACGGCACTCTATCCCTCGAGGTAGCGGTGATACCGTAGTGTAAAGGCCCGGTTGCGCGCGTTTTCCATGGAGGTTAGGGTAAGGATCTCTAAAGGAAGGACAAGAACCTGGAGGAAGGAACACCTTCCCGAATGGATCTAATCCCCTTTATTGATAATTATCATAACTCCTCATAGATCTTCATTCGGGTATAGAAAGCGTTGAGATTTAGTTGCATTTCCAAACCATCCCTAAACCTAACCCTAGCAAGACTAGATCTAGATAATCGTAGATTTTAGATTTAATAATCAATCCGAACACCCTTCGGAATTAACTCGTAAGCGCGATCAGGAGATTCACAACATCCCTGTGGACCGACCCGTACTCACCGGCTAGCTTCATGCGACGCCATTCTTGATTGCGGTTATTAGAGATAGTTTTTGAGACAAATCAGACGTTGCCCTTGTGTTCGATCCCCATCAGACACATTATTTTTTTCTGATTTTTTTAACTTTTTGGAAACCCAAAAGATTGCACGTGAAATATAGAGGGAAATGAAAAGCTCAGAAAAATCAAACATGTGCAAAAGGGTTTAAATATTGAATTGATCAAGTGGCACGAATCTCGAGACAAATGGTTCGAGATCGACCGGCCGAACTTGAAGAATAACCGGAGGGGACGGCCAAGATAGGGCCAAAATGCCCCGGGTTTTGCACACACATCTCTTCACCTACTCCTAACTCCACTGCACTGTTTGATTTCCCTACAATCAAACAGAGACCCTTTATTTCACAATTAAACATCATTTTAATGCTTTTAATTCACAATTTTAATTCCAAAACCCTAATTCTCTACTATAAATACTATCCCCTACTTTTGCTCAACACCATTCTGAAAATTATAGCAAAATTTTCTTAAAAAGTTCCTAAGTACAAGTGGAGTAAAGAGGAGTTAGCGAGCAAGCAACTTCCGGCGAAGATCGAAGCAACATCTGGAGCTCCCGCAATGCCACGATGACACTCTTTCTTTCCTAACCCTATCCTTGAAACTCCTAAACCGTAAGTCCCTTCTAAATCTCTTCCTTTCTATTGAAATTCTTTTTCAAATTTTTATCGGTAAAAGTGGAGTTAATACCGATATCTTCTTTTCTAAAATATATAACTCCCTTTTCCTTTACAATTTAGTCAATCTAATTTTACTACATCATTTGTAACCTTAAACCCTAATATTTAGAATTAAATTTCATCAAAATTCTCATATGAAACAACAATAGCAGAACTTTTTCATTAAAATACCTTGAACTTTATAAACATCTCTTTTAGTATTTGTTAAAACAATACCTTAGGAAAACTTCATGGGGTAACGACCTACCCCACACGCATACTTGGTTTCATAGAACGATACTCATTGAATGTATTTTCGTTTCGAAGAATATTATTACGATAAAATACCACATAACTTTAAAAACCGGATTTGTTTTAAAGCGGTATTTTCTATCCTTTGCATTACGAATCTATAATCCTCTTTAGGGGACCCGCTAATGGATGATGTGGATTATCGCACATCCTTGGGCTAGCAGAGCGAGATGCAGACCTCCTCACGAAGCATTTGATCTCGAAAGGATTTAAATACAGTTTTTAAGAAATACGAATTTTCTAAATAAAATAAAATTATTTTTAAAATTAAAATTATATAAAATTATAAATACATATTTTCAAACTATAATAAACCTATGTTTTTCAAAAAGGAAAAGATTAACAAATGTCAATAAAATACCCTCAAGATACCAAAAAGGCAAGTTTTACAATAAAATACCATGAACTTTCCAATTCTTAAAATCCATGCCCATGACAACCTCAAGTAATATTAATCACTCTCAAGGTTTACTTTTAAACTATATTAAAATATTTTTCATAAAACCCTTTCGAGATATATAAAAACACTATTTAAGGACTTTGTAAATATAGGTTTAAGCGGGATCAATTCTCTTGAGCCCCATGGAGCCGAAGAAAGTGAGTGCTTGCCTATTTAAGGTAGAAAACTTAACGGAGTTATCAATGATAATTGTCTTTGGGAAAAGACACAAATCCTGCCGTCCATGTGCAGCAGTTACCGATGACTCCCGAACCTAATTCAAGAGCTAAATCTGTTTACAAGTGTCTAACTCAGTCTGAGTCTAATTCAAATCTGAATCTAATATCAAACATGAATACTTTATCATGAACATCAATACTTGAAATCAGATATCAATATCAAACATATATACTTGACTCGACTTGACCGAACCATGGTTATAACTTGACTTGACTACTTGAATACTTGACTACATCCTGAACATGAATACTTGAACAATTTGTATCCATGGTTTTGGAAAGTCTGATAATTATAATCTATACAATAAAATACACGGGGATAAAGGGGTAGATTGGTACAGAACGTATATCGTGGCACGAGAGGTTACTTAAAAGACACCTATATGAATTCTCGTGCCGTTGTCCCGTGGATTATGACGGGGCCTTATACTATATGTTACCATAGTCCACAGGGTAAGATGGACTCCTCTTATATACATGAATACATTATTTACCAAGCTACAAACAACCACGTTAGAATAACTATCATATATCAGTAATTAATCATACAAGACTTACCTGTTCAGTTCACATTACTTGTTATATTCTCTTTCTTCTTTTAGGACTTACCGAGCGTTAGTTCGCTGGCGACATTTCTTCTGTTTCTTTCTTTGGAATGTTCGTCAGGAGGACCGGACTCTTAGGAGATTGAGCTTAACCAGGAGGACTTGGACCAGCTTGCGGTATAGCTTGACTTCTAGTTCCTTATATTTATTTTCCTGTATGCCATTGTTTAGGCACTGCTTATTATCATTGTATCTTTTCATTTTCAAATAGTTGTATATAAAGATGAATATAAATAAAGTTTATGTTATTTTATATCACTTATCATTCTTATTCATATTATATATTGCTTAATTATGCTTAATGTATTTATTTCTTAGTAAATACGTTGCGGCCTTCCACGTCATCGTATCCGTCTATTGGGAAGCGGGGCGTGACAATTTGAAAAGTTTATAAGAGAAGGGCTTGTAGAGTTTATAGGATTTAGTAGTTAATGGATAGAGTTTTAAAATTAATTCTTTTTATCTTTTAATTATTTAATACTAAAGAAATTGCGATGAATATAGATTAGGGTTCTTAGAGGGATTAGGGTTTTCCTTTACTGACCCTTGTCCTTCTATTGATCCCTATTTATCTTAAGCTCTTAATAAAGCAAGTATTAACGGATCTTAAATCGCAGTCGTGACTATCATGAATTGATAGCACGCCCGATAAGAGGGTTAATATTCATTTTGCTAAACTTTATAAAAATTAAAATTTAAAAAGAAGTTAATGATTTTGTTCATCCATTATACTACCTTATCCTACAAACCCTAACAAGCGAGAATTTACTCGCTCATTAGGATAAACGATGAAAGATTAAAGATTAATGAACCTATAAGAAATAACGAATTAAAATTGCGTAAAGTAAATGCAGAAATTAAAATACGGAAAGTAATGAGACAAGATAAAAAAAATCTACCTTTTATTGAATAAACTATTGTATTACAGAAATTGCTCGCTGAAAATCTAAATTACAAACCCTAGTTTTCTTGAGATATCTAGATTGCTTGATCGGTAGATCAGTCGATAGATAGTTCGATAATAACCCTAATTGCTCTCGGTCCTTTTTATAGGCTCTGGAACTTGAAACCCTAGACGTCATATTGAAGTGTGTGTAAAGATAATTAAGCCCCTGAATTTTTATATCCAATGGCTACAAATAGACCGCGCTTCCGTCGCCCCTTGGCCCCTATGGCCGCGGTTCCACCGCCTTCTGATGGGTTAGCGTCTCCGGATTTCTCGTGCCTTTGTTTCTTGATATTTGGAAATTCTTCTGATAAAAATATTCTGAAAATATTTCTTTTTCTCTGCCATTGCGAGATTCTTCAATTTACTCCTAACGTTTGGCAGATGTGGTTTGGTAAGTCGATTTGATGTGGATCTCCTACTTATATTTCAGACCTAAACTGATTTATTATAATACTTGCACAATATCTCAAATTAAATTGTTAGTAGCATTTGTTTTATTTCAGATAATATTCCAACCAATTAAATGATATGATATCTCAATAATATTGGTTAAGAATATTTGATATAATATAATATGCATATTTTAATAATTAATAATCTCATGAATATTTTATTTATATATGATATGCATATATTTCCCCAATTATATTAATTATAAATTAAGAAATGTTTACCGCCGAAAAAAGAGACAAACTGGGATGGATCGTCTTGCCTAAATCTGAGGGTAGATGCTATTTAGATTTATCCGTCCGCCTCTCTGAAGATACCAAGTTAATTTATGGTACCATATATCGGAGATTTGGACAGACACGACTGTTGTAGCAGACTTCATCAGATCTCCCTTCATTTTTATGAGGGGTTTTTAATTGCGGGGACGCTCTTCTCTGCAGGCGCAAGCCCCTGCTATTAATTACGTTATTGCATTGCGATAACCACTTTCTCCTATTCCGGTAGTTTACTTCGTGTCATGTGTGTGTTTCTTTTTGTTTGTTTTGGTTGCCCGTGGATTGTATACGGAGACTAGTTTATGTTGTCGCCCGTAGGACGCGAATCAGTCCAAATCCGTATATTTTAGATTTGGGTTTGGGTCAAGGATTTGCTTGATGGGGTTTTGAACTTAGGTTTTATACTCCTTCAGTTCAGAAATATTTTTGTTTTCTTTAAGGACCGTCAATCTAGTTTGAGATTAAGATCAACTTAAATCTATAGGTGAGCATTTGGGCTCAGTTTGTTCTTGCTAAGGATGCGTTAGTCTTATTTCAGACTGAGATCAACTTAACAACATTCTAAGATCGTTTTTGCATAAGATCCAGCAAAAAAGCATTTGGGCTCAGCTGCAAGAAAATTTCAGAGACTTAGCCAATTTGGGCTTAGTCTACTTAGTCTTTTTTTATTCAAAAGTGCTAAGTATTTATTTGGGCTCTGTTTGTTCAGCTCGTTTCTTTTCATGTAAAAATGCTAAGCACTTATTTGAGCCCTGACGCTCACATGTATATCATGTGAAGCATTTAGTCATGGGCGTTGCCCAATAAATGTTGAACACTTTTAGTCATTTTGACTAAATGTGAAGTGTTAAGCACTTTTTATATGGCGTCCACGTGAGGTGCACATGCGGCGCTGTGCGTTGCCCAATCAGTGCTAAGCACTCAGCCGTTTTGGCTACATATGAAGTGCTCAGCAATTTTGAATGGCGCCCACGCGAGGAGCACGTGCGGTTCTGGGCACTGCCCAATCAGTGCTAAGCACTTAGCTGTCTTCGGCTACATATAGATTGTTAAGCATTTTTATTCCGCGCCCACGCGTGTTTTACGTGAGGCACTGGCTTTCTGTTTTGGGCGCCCGCGTGTTTTTCACGTGAGGTGCCAGGCGCTGTTAAAAGGGAGCGCCTACATGAGGAACACGTGAGACACTAGTCTTTTTTTTCTCTCCCATTTTTAGAGATTAAATCTCTGTTAATGGCATTTTGACCATTAATGATCACCAAGATCTTCCTTTTTGAAGATCTGGGATCAGGTTTTTCTTTAAGAACTAAGTTCTTTTTTCTTTTGGACCTAATTTTTTTTTCTGAACATTTGATTCTCAAGAACAAGATCCTCCCGATGAGAATTAAATTCTCAATTTTTGGGAGACTTGTCTTGTGGATCTCTGATCCAGAGAAAAAACTAAGTTCTTTGAGAAGGGTTAAACCCTTAAAACAGGTGAAAAGAGATATTTTGATCTCTGGGTTTCTTTTACCCAGGTTTCTTTTGAAAGGAAAGTCTTTTTCTCTGAGAATTGAATTCTCTATTGTTTTTGGAAGCTTTCGGTATTTTTCAGAAGCTTATGGTTTTTTTTCCTATATGAGACTTGAAGTCTCGGATCTTTTATATAGTAGATGCAAGTTTGTTACTTAATTATGAGAAAATCTCCCATTGAGAGTTCCAATTAATTTAATTGGACTCAAAATTGAGTTGGGGAATTTTACCCACTATTGGATCTTTGATCTAAGGACTTCTGTTTTTACAGAATATGTTCTCTTGTCTTTAACAAGATTGGGGAAATATTTTCGCATATACAGAATTTATTTTGTAAAATGGTGATTTTTTAATCACCGTTGAATTTTTAATTCAAGGGTTCTCTGTTTTCCAGAGAGCAATCTTTTTGTTTGCAAAGATTGAGAGAATATATTCCCAAAAATAGAATTTTATTCTATTGTTGGATCATTGATATAACCGAGAGTATCTTTCTTATTTAGAAAGATTTTGGAGATGTTTTCTCCTAATCATATATTTTGATGATTTATCATCTTCGTTAAATGTTTGATCCAACGGCTCTAGAATCAGAGAGTATCCCAACTTTTTGTTAAGGAAACGTAGAATTTAATTCTACTTGGATGCCGGCGCTCACGTGTTGCGCACGTGGGCGCCACTTAAGAATTTAATTCTTATGATAGGTACTTGTGTGCTTTGCACATTGGTGCTTGCGTGTTTTTCTCGTGCGGCGCTAGGCGATATTAACAGTGGGAACCTACGTGAGGAGCATGTGCGGCGCCATCTAAGAGTTTAACTATATATAGTAAATTCTTTTGTGCTTTGCACATTGGCGCCCGCCTGAGGAGCGCGTGAGGCACCATTATAGGATTTAATCCTATAAGATTGGCTCTTGGCGCTGGTGATTGAATGATTCTCGGTGTGTCGGTAGAAAATGTATAGAAATCACAACCAAAGAAATTTTTGACCACAATCAATAACGGTGTCGATGTAGCGCGTTAGTGAATACGGATCGTCCGCAGGGAAAGTGTGATCCGATCGTAATTGAATTAGATGAATTGAAAATTAAAGAGAAAAGAAAAGAGAATTCGATTCAAGATTTAAAAGTGAATTTCAAGAATAATCAAAATCTAGATCTAATATCAAGAATCCTCAAAATCAAGAATCAAGAATCATCCAATTGAGTTAGTTATCAAGATTTGTAATGAGGCTCGTAGGAATCGATCGAATCGATAGTGAGGATGAAGACTTGTGATTACATATTCTTATCCTTTGATGATTTGTTGCTAGATCGATGACGATCAACGAGAATTAGGGATCTCTTGCGGAAACTAGGGTTTCATCATCTATCCCTTGTCCTTTCGTTGATTTTCATTCACATTCTAGCCTCTAGGAAATTCAAATATCGATCGTTGATTACTAATTAAGAGCGAAAACATTCAAGAAAGTATCTCGCTCGAAACTAGGTCGTCGATGATTCAATTTATTAGAGTTTACAAAACTCATAGGACTTAAGAATCGTACAAGAATCTAATCATCATCAACTGTCAATTTTCTCGATTCCTCCACGAGCGGAGTTTTTACTCAAGTATCATATCAAAGAAAACAATCAAGAATTGAGATCTCATCACAATGCAAGAATATAAAGAAAGCAAGATAAAGAAATTTCACCTTTTATTATTCATCAATTCTGTTACAATTCGCTCAAGAACTACAAGAATTGAGGAAAGAACTCGATTGTCGAATTAGCTTCGCATTGTCTCCGTGAGTCGTGGATCGTCTTGGATCACTTGCTCAGTTGAAGATCGGCGTCGCTTCTAAAAGGTTGAAGGCTTCTTGCTTGAATTATACTCGGAGATCTTGAATTGATCAAATTGTGTCACTCAATTTGATTTGAATTTTATTTGGATCTACAATTTTCCCTCCACTTTCAACCACCTCAAACCCTAGATCTAGATCTCATTTTATAGCCTCAACCCTTTTCAATTCAAATTCAAATTTCCCTCTAAAATGAACCACTTTTCCCTCCAAAATGAACAACTTTTCCCTCCAAAAATGAACTACCTCATTTGAATTTTCCCTCCAAAATGAACTACCTCATTTGAATTTTCCCTCCAAAATGAACTATCTCATTTGAATTTTCCCTCCAAAATGAGGTTGTTAGAAAGAATCTTCTAGAAGAAGTTTGTTAAGGTTGTTATAAGGAGGTTTCTAGAAGAAGGTTGTTGGAGAGAGCCTTCTAGAAGAAGGTTGTTGTAAGGAATATTCTAGAGTGAGTTTGTTATGCAGAGCCTTCTGGAAGAATCCACGTGGTCTTTTAGACTCCTCTGGAAGCTTGGCCGTTACAAGGAGACAGGTGGAGAAAATTTGAAGCAGTGACGTGTCCCTTGCGCCGCGGATCCGCCGCAGGAAGGGCCTATTGGCCGTGGATCCACGGCCCATTGAAGGTATCTGTGCATGAAATTTCTGCGCTGCTCTATTTTAGCTTTTTGGCACTTTCTTGGATGCTTGGAATCTTCTTATTCATTCTAGATTTTTGCCAGATCTCAGGTCAAAGGCTTGACGTATTTATATCAACACTTTTCATAGTTTCGGCTCTTTTACCTGGAATTTCCTGCACAGATTCTCGAGACAAGTGTTGCGCTACACAAAGATTATGCGATACAATGATAAACACTCAATTTCCCTCAAAAATGTCGGTTTTAATATATAACACAAGTTATTTGGTATTTTACGGACGTTTTGCTAATATGCGCTATATTCATACCGAACACCTTTAGATGATTGCAAATAGTAGGGAAATTGATGTGTTAGAAATGCAATATTTTCGACTGATCAAATTCCCCCAAACTTGTTTTTGGTCGTCTCGAGCAAACTGTTTTATTAAAAAGAGAAGGAGAAAATAAAGAAAGAGAAAAACTAACTAGCACATTTTCGTAGGCAACACGATTGCACTGAGCACGTGCAATAAGCCTTTAAACTTCTAGGTGTCCCTAGTAGGAGGAGTGTTGTCTCCTGAGGGTTTTCAGCGGATTGCACCCACAAAATCCAATAATAAAAGGAAGACCGTGAAAGTTACATATAAAAATAAGAATTGTAAAAGAAAGACTTTGAAAATTAGAGTTTCCAACTATACTAGCTTTACGGTTGTCATGAGCCCTATTTTAATAGTCATGAAAAGATGTTAGAAATCACATCATCCCTCAATAAAACATTGTCTTTATTCTTCATTCCTATCTTTCTTCCAAACATCGATCATATAACCCTACGTGTGTGTAGAAGACATCCCTACACTCGGAGAATTCAATTCAAACTATCATACTCTTGTCCATCTGCCTCAGTACTTTTTAATTAATGAATATTTAGATAGATTTGCTCACACATTTTTCATGCGACCGTTAATACTTTTTGAGATACTAACCGACCGATTACTCATGTGCTTGCTTATACGGTGTATTTTCCTTGTCTTGCACCACCTAAGGCTTAGCAGTGACTCTCAGACCAGTTGGTCTAAGGCACTAGGTGAAGAAGCACCCTCGCTATATTTTTTTATTGCTGCCTTGGCGATAAAAAAACCAGTGCTCATTTTTCTTCACCATTTTATATTTTATTTATTTTTTTTATTTCCTTCATACTTTGGCTTTTAGACAAGAGCATTTTAAGGTATCCTCTACTATCCTGAATTTCAAGACGTGTGTAAGTGCGTATAGTAGGGTATCAACGTTCAAATGTTTGGCTTCCAGAATAGGAACTATTTTTCAGACTTATTTTTATTATCAGATTAGTGACTTCTTTCATCTTACTAACTCTTGGGATAACGGCTCATAACTACTTATTACTAGTTCGTTTAAGAAAACTTCTAATTTTCTTGGTTTTCTTAAATTTTTCCAATCTTTTGGATGTAATTTTTCACTATCTAATCTTTTATTATCTTATTTATGTACAAAATATTTTTTTATATGTTTTGTTTTGTGCTTATGCAAGGTATGATGCAAAGTGATGCATAAATAAGCACAAACCTCCCCCAAACTTGTTTTCAACAGTGTCCTCACTGTTGCCATCCGCTAGATCACAAAAACCTGTAAGCCTGGGAGGAAATTTATTAATGGGGGCAATAAATATGATCGTGAAAATCCTCCCCCAAACTTATTTTTGGCTCACCATTTTGTGTAAAAATTTTCTTTTCAAGAGCCAGATTATCCCCCCAAACTTGAGTTATACAATGTTAAGCTTTGAAAATCACAAGTGGGGGTCAAAATTATTGGTCGATGCCAAGCTTTGCAAAGACCGAAGGTCAACACCAACCATTCGAAAATTTTAGCAATGTAAATAAGAAGTAGGGAAAGGGTAAGTGGTGGAATAGAATGTGTTTGCGACTCATTTTGGAGAGACGATGCAGTGATTGTGATGGATTACTCGTATTCTTTTTACAGTTCAGAAGAAGGGGTGGAGGTTCAATTACTTTGTATTGAGGTGGATTCATCTCAACACCTGTGTCATTCAAAAATGCGAGTTCATCAGCGAAAATTTCCTCAAAAGTCTCATCAATATCCCGAAGAATAATGTCATCACAAAGCGCGGGGTGATCTTCAGACTCCAAAAACGGTTCACAATCAGTGTTAGTTGTTGACCCGGACAACTCGGTGGAAGAGTCCGTATGTGTATGAAACATAGTTGGGTCAAACAACATATGAAAAGAGTCTAGATCAGTATCATGAGGATCGTAAAATTCGCTGCTGTCGACATCCATTAATTCGACAGAACAGACCTGAGCGGTAGGTTCAGAGGGTACACTTCCCAACTTGTAAATGTTCAGCTCAATTGACCTATTCCCGAAGGATAGGGTCATAGAACCGTTATAACAGTTGATGATAGCATTGGAAGTGGCCAAAAAGGGGCGATCAAGAATCACCGGAATTTGATTCCGTGGGTTTGCTACAGGCTGTGTATCAATTACAATAAAATCTACAGGGAATACAAATTCTCCGAATTTTATCAACACATCCTCCAGTTCACCCCTAAGTTTGGTGATTGATCGGTCGGCCATCTGGAGAGTTATGTTCGAGGGCTTTAACACTCCGATACCTAGTTGCTCATAGACTGAATATGGAAGCAAGTTAACACTAGCGCCAAGGTAAAGTAGAGCACGGTTGATGTGTTTTCCCCCACTAGAAATAGAAATAGTAGGACAGCCAGGGTCCTTACGTTTCCTTGGTAATTGTTGGGGAAAAGCCGTGTCTACAGTACTCGCTATGAAGACTTTTTTCGGCACTTGAGTCTTTCTCTTCCTAAAATTCTTAAGAGTTTTCGCATAGGACGGAACTTGTTGGATAGTATCTAGGAGAGGGATGTTGAACTTGCTTAAACATGTCCACAAGCTTCTCCATTTGGACATTGGGTTTGTTGGGCGTCAACCTATTTGGAAATGGAGCTCTATCAATAAGTGTTGGGTCCAACATTTGTGGAGAAGTTTGTGGGGGTGGGAAGGATGAAGTGGGTGGAGGGTTCGAGCCTTTGGGAAAACGGAGAATAGGCTCGGAAGAAGACGGTAAATTAGACGAAATAGGGTAAGAAGTAGAAGTGGGAGTGGAAGTGGAAGTGGAAGCCGGGGTGTTAATGATCAATTCATCATTATCAATTTGTTCACCCACATGATTGTCTAGCACTCTTCCAGATCTTAACGTGGTAAGTGCATCCACATTAGTGTAATGTGAAGGTCCAGGATCAGGTAAAGGTTGAGCTGGAAGATTCCCTTTTTCTCTAGCACTTATTTCGGCTGTTAACTGTGCAATTTGTGCTTTCATCGATTCAATAATCTCACTTTGGAAGGCAGTGGTTTTCTTTATATCATCGATAGAAGACTTCAAATCAGCCGACATTTGAATAGAATTTATCAGAAGCAAACTCATGGTTTGTTCAAGTGCAGAGGTGTTATTGGTACCGGCAGAAAAAGGAGCAAAGTTGTTGGCCGAGTTTTGAAAAGGTTGCGATTGAAAGGGGTGCTGACTCAATTGTGGTGGTTGCTGTTGTGGTGGAGGGACCCATTGAAAGTTATTCTGGTTTAGATCCGTGTATTGAGTTTGGTGTTGGATCCAAGAAAGATCAGGATGATTCCTCCAATCTTGATTATATGAGGAAGAAGAAGGATCGTTTCCAGGTCTTTGCTGAAATGCAGCATTAGTGTGACCTTGAAACGGTACATTCAAAGGACATTCTTTCGTCAAATGTGATGGGTTTGAACAGCAGCCACACAAGGTTTTGGGAAGTGTGTATTGGTTTAGGGAGGCTGAAGAGATTTTTTTTTCTATAGCGTCTAGTTTTCTTTGTATTGCGGCCATTTCGGCTCTCATTGTGACGGAAATATCGAGCTGATTGACATCTTCCTTAGGCGGTGGTGGTCTAACACTTTCCCATTGTAATGTGTTTTGAGCTAAATCTTCTAGGTATTTCCAAGCCTCACCATCATCTTTAGATAGGAATTGGCAATGACACATGGTTTCAAGCATCTGTCTAGTAGTGAGATCAATACCCTCATAGATAATTCGACACAAATCCCATCTAGAGATTCCGTGATGAGGACACTGGATAAGAAGATCCTTGAACCGTTCAAAGCATTTACAGAATGGTTCATTGGGAAGTTGGGTGAATTTGAAGATTTCGCTCCGAACACGGCTGGTCTTATGATTGGGATAAAATTTCTTAAGGAATGCTGTAACAAATTCATCCCATTTTGAAATAGAATGTACGGTTATATTATAAAGCCACTTCTCAGCTAAATCGCACAAAGTGAATGGGAGAAAACATAAACGCAGAGCATTCAAAGACAATTATGACGTTCTAATCATTGCGCATACGTTTTCAAATTTTGAGATAAAAACGTATGCGTCTTCAGAATCAAGACCGTGAAATTTGGGTAACAGTTTGATGAATTGGGGGTTGATTTCAAAATTTTCCCCGTTGGCAGGTGGTATAGAAAGACAGGTGGGAAGGGGAACACGTGAAGGATAGCATCTCTCTTGGATAGAAATGCGTAGAGGATTCTGCGCACCTGCGGGCGGTGGCAGAGTAGTGTAAAAGTTTGATGGAAATCCGTTCATCGCGGTGGTGGTGGGAAAAAGAAAATGTAGAAATACCGACTTTGGGGTCGATGGGGGAAAACCCGGACAAGACGGGCACTAGAATCTCGTGTCCAGCCGAGCTTGCTTTAATGGTTTAGCACAAGTGGCAGCGTTGTGATAATTAGGGGAAAAGATGAAGTAGTGTTTGTTTTGAAAAAGATACGGATTTTGAAAGAATACAAATCATAACAATGCACACACAACTCTAAGTCTAATGGTCACTTAGGTCAAGTCTCTAGACCGCTCCTAACTGCCAGAAGACAAGTTGCAAGATCAATCCTCTACTGCCTCTTTGTCCCTCCTGTGGCCAGGTAAGTGCCAGGTAAGTGGGAGGTTCTCCACTACGTAAGTAGTGGGCCTAATTAAGTAACCACTTGCCTTAGACACACTTGCCTTAAACACCACAAAAGAAACGCGGATAAGCAATAGATTACCCACGACCTCCTTCTGTCCTAAGTGAGCGCGACGGTCCTTAGAGTCATGTCTAGATATTTTTTAGTTAATTAGGGTAATGCGGATGCAGTTTTGCGATTTTCGGGGCTTAGGAAGGGTAATGAACTCCCCACCTAATCTGAATTTGGTCTTTGCCCTTTAATTTCCGTATTAAAAATGCAAACAACCAAGATCAAACACGCACAATTTTTTTATTTTTGCGGCGCTGCGAATTTTTGCAAAGAAACCTGCAGAAATTGGTTATTGGAGCAGATAAAGGAAGAGATAAGAAAGTCAGAGAGTCACCGAGCAAATTTCGTACAGCAATACCCTATTCCCACCACGGAACCGCCGCGGGAAGCGTCTTATGCTGCGGATCCGCCGCAGTTTAGAGGAATACCTGCACAAAATTTTCAGTGTATGCTTCTGTTCACTCCCTGAGCTCTCTGGAATATTCAGAAAATTTTTCCTCAAGCTCCACAGATTCCAGATTTCCTCGCAACAAATCACAATAAATCGTTTAGTGTTCGTGCGAATTTTGATCTAAAAAATCTGATGGAATAAATTTTTCAACTCAAATTTCAAAAACGAACAAATTAGCACACGATCCCCGGCAACGACGCCATTTGATTGAATGATTCTCGGTGTGTTGGTAGAAAATGTATAGAAATCACAACCAAAGAAATTTTTGACCGCAATCAATAACGGTGTCGATGTAGTGCGTTAGTGAATACGGATCATCCGTAGGGAAAGTGTGATCCGATCGTAATTGAATTAGATGAATTGAAAATTAAAGAGAAAAGAAAAGAGAATTCGATTCAAGATTTAAAAGTGAATTTCAAGAATTATCAAAATCTAGATCTAATATCAAGAATATTCAAAATCAAGAATCAAGAATCAACCAATTGAGTTAGTTATCAAGATTTTTAATGAGGCTCATAGGAATCGATCGAATCGATAGTGAGGATGAAGACTTGTGATTACGTATTCTTATCCTTTGATGATTTGTTGCTAGATCGATGACGATCAACGAGAATTAGGGATCTCTTACGGAAACTAGGGTTTCATCATCTATCCCTTGTCCTTTCGTTGATTTTCATTCACATTCTAGCCTCTAGGAAATTCAAACATCGATCGTTGATCACTAATTAAGAGCGAAAACATTCAAGAAAGTATTTCGCTCGAAACTAGGTCGTCGATAATTCAATTTACTAGAGTTTACAAAACTCATAGGACTTAAGAATCGTACAAGAATCTAATCATCATCAACTATCAATTTTCTTGATTCCTCCACGAGCGGAGTTTTTACTCAAGCATCATATCAAAGAAAACAATCAAGAATTGAGATCTCATCACAATGCAAAAATGTGAAGAAAGCAAGATAAAGAATTTTCACCTTTTATTATTCATCAATTCCGTTACAATTCGCTCAAGAACTACAAGAATTGAGGAAAGAACTCGATTGTCGAATTAGCTTCGCATCATCTCCATGAGTCGCGGATCGTCTTGGATCACTTGCTCGGTTGAAGATCGGCGTCGCTTCTAAAAGGTTGAAGGTTTCTTGCTTGAATTTTACTCGGAGATCTTGAATTGATCAAATTGTGTCACTCAATTTGATTTGAATTTTATTTGGATCTACAATTTTCCCTCCACTTTCAACCACCTCAAACCCTAGATCTAGATCTCATTTTATAGCCTCAACCGTTTTCAATTCAAATTCAAATTTCCCTCCAAAATGAACAACTTTTCCCTCCAAAATGAACAACTTTTCCCTCAAAAAAAAACTACCTCATTTGAATTTTCCCTCCAAAATGAACTACCTCATTTGAATTTTCCCTCCAAAATGAGGTTGTTAGAAAGAATCTTCTAGAAGAAGTTTGTTGGAGAGAATATTCTAGAATGAGATTGTTACAAGGAGGCTTCTAGATGAAGGTTATTATAAGGAGGCTTCTAGAAGAAGGTTGTTGGAGAGAGCCTTCTAGAAGAAGGTTGTTGTAAGGAATATTCTAGAGTGAGTTTGTTATGCAGAGCCTTCTGGAAGAAGCCACGTGGTCTTTTAGACTCCTCTGGAAGCTTGGCCGTTATAAGGAGACAGGTGGAGAAAATTTGAAGCTGTGACGTGTCCCTTGCGCCGTGGATCCGCCACGGGAAGGGCCTATTGGCCGCGGATCCGCGGCCCATTGAAGGTATCTGTGCATGAAATTTCTGCGCTGCTCTGTTTTGGCTTTTTGGCACTTTCTGGGATGCTTGGAATTTTCTTATTCATTCTAGATTTCTGCCAGATCTCAGGTCAAAGGCTTGACGTATTTATATCAACACTTTTCATAGTTTCGGCTCTTTTACCTGGAATTTCCTGCACAGATTCTCGAGACAAGTGTTGCGCTATACAAAGATTATGCGATGCAATGATAAACACTCAATTTCGCTCAAAAATGTCGGTTTTAATATATAACACAAGTTATTTGGTATTTTACGGACGTTTTGCTAATATGTGCTATATTCATACCGAACACCTTTAGATGAATGCAAATAGTAGGGAAATTGATGCGTTAGAAATGCAATATTTTTGACTGATCAGCTGGCGCTCTCATGGAGAGCACGTGATGCGCTTCCTCATTAAATTCGACAGAGCTTTGCTCTTTTATTAGGTTAAATATTGGGGAAACAAATTCTCCCCACAGTTGCTCTCACGTGGCTTACACGTGGGTGCAACGGTGTCACTGGTTTCTACCATTGGATCTTCTAGGGAGTTGAACCGTCTCTTCACATCCTATAAATAAGGCCTTTGGCCCTTGAGATGACTGCCGTTTCGTCCTCCTCCTTCTTCTTCCTTAAGAATTTAATTCTCTTTTCAGAGCTTAGATCTCTGCCCAAAGAACTCTTAGAGTTTAACCCTGCTTAAGAAAACTGGTAAGGATTATGACCATTTTTCTCTTAAAAGAGACACTCTTTTGTCTTGGATTTTTAACTCATTAACAGAGCTTGGCTCTTTTTCTTGAAATGATCTCTTAGAAATCTTAAAAAACTTTATTTAGGTAGACCGTTGGACTCAGAGATCTTAGGGTTTTATCCTATTGCTCTGATCTTTAAGAGTTCTCTGGAATTTAATGCCAGTATATTTCCCATGGGGATTTCTGGGATTTAATTCTATTATCAGAGGAATTCAATTCCGGTTTGTTCTATAGAGTTTAGTTCTGAGAAAATTTCTTCTGAAAATTCTTTAGGGAATTTTATTCCCTTTTTTCTATTTCCTTTTTAGGGTTCTTCTTACAGATTTCAAATATATTGTAGAACACGTTCTTCAAGAGCATTGGGAGTCTTGGAGTCCACCACTTAATGAGATTTCTCATTTAATGAGAATCCTTTTGGATTCTCACAATGTGTGCATGTCTCATCATTGATGAGGCGTCACCCTGATTTTGTGGGGCCCACTGTCCCCTTTTTTCCAGATGTTGAGGCCCTTAGTTGTAGTTAATTACGTTGCGCTGATAACTAACTCTCTACGGGTTTTTCTTTTTAGGTACCATGAGTTCCGACTCGTCCTTTCCTTATGTCCATTCGGAAAATGCTTTTGCTGATGCGCCTACGGATCGGGAAGTCTTCACGCTAATTCGGGACTATGACCCAGAGTGGAAGTCTCTTCATCTGTGGGGATCATGGTACAATTCCATTATCTAGGGTCAGCGTAGCTTCCCCTGTGCGGCGCCGTCAGAACCTATCCCGTCAATCAATTACGCTGACCCTCCACAGGTCGCTTATGCAGTGGAAGAGGTCAACTAGATTTTGGAAGGTCGTCTCCAACCTTCTATGGCGTCGATACCAGTGCAGCTGCCGATGGCCCTAGACATTCTGAGGCGTCGCATATGCCAAGGAGAGGCGTAGGGCTAGGTTTATTCGATAGGAGTGACCCCCCGTCATCCGGCTGGCTATCTGCAGTGGGCCGGTTACATTCTGTCGGCCAAGAAGTTGCTGCTGCTGAAGACCGGGCTATATCCAGTGATCTATGCGTCCCTCTTTTATTACCACACTCCTTATGTGTGGTGGTTTAAATCCTTTTTGGAGCAATGGAATATCCCGACTCATACATTTCTCATATCGGGCCGGGAGGTCTCAGTCTCGCTGGAGGAATTCGTGGAGATATCTGGATTACCCGTCAGAGGAGAGCCTTATAAGAAGATACTTCCTCCTAACGAGTATGTCTTCGCTACCGAATCAGTGGTTATGGGTCTTACCCCAGAGAATGCCGTTCGACACAAATTTTCGAGCTTGATCAAAGTGTTAAACATATATGAAAGCTTATTCTTGGAGTCTGGGGGGCATGGAGTTGGCTTCACGGACTTCGTTGCCCGCTTCCTTTGTCCAGAGGTTCTATCTAAGAAAGCTGCGAAGTTCGCCAAGCTCGACGAACCATTCAGATTTGGTTTGGATAAACTGCCGATTGCGGAGGCAGATTTAAAGTTCTTTATTCTGGATACTTCAGTCGTCCCCTTCGCAGAGATTGCCGCTTCGGACATCGATGATGAGACGTTCTTCATGGGGTTCATCGGCTTGTGGTTGAGCTGGTTTTCACTTCCAATGCACCCCCGTCATATGAGACTGTCTGTCTTTTACCCAACTCATCGTATTGTGGCGGGGACACGCATGGCTATTGAATTTGCAGGACTGACTCACTTATATCATGGTCTGAGTTTAGCGGCTAACACCACTCAGCTGGGTGTGAAGCCCGTTAATCTCCCACTACATTACTTCACCTCATGGATAGAGATACACGTGCTGGGTGCTTTTGGTGTGCATAAAGGGCCCTGATTTTATGAAGGATACAATTTTCCTCGAGTCATGCACTTGGTCGATTCTTCTTCTCCAGACCCAACCTAGCGAGAGGCTCGGCGATTGCTTCTTCGCCCATGCATGGTTGGGGACAGCATGACCTTTGTAGATAAAGTTTTGACCATCGGTAAGGAACCTTCCAAAGTGGTCCAGCCACTCCACGATGTCTTCAAGGATGGAGCTGTTGCATTGAGGGCCTAGGAGATCGTCCATTTGTACTTCATTAGGCCGGGTTTCCTGGTATTCAGGCAGAAAGCCTCGGTTTTTTATGAGATATAAACCACACCGTTTTTCCCAGCAATCGGGTTACAACCAAGGCGTTCCCCTCAAGGCGTTCATCGTTGATCCGGTTACTACTGAGGAGGGTGTTCGCAACGTGGTGCACCATTTCATGCGTCTGAATACGGGGTCCCATTTTCTGATCAGCGAGTCGAGTCATATTCCATGGGCCTCGAATGCCTACGTTGCTTGGTATCAGCATGCAACGAGTGCCGTCGTTAAGGAGGAAAGGCGGATGCTTCTGGACTATAAGGATTCTATCCTTGCCAGCAATCCTGTGGCCCCATTGAGGCGACGGGCAGTTATCCGTCCTTCCTGAAGAGAGAGAGAGAGAGGTGCGGTTGTAGTTCCGCGAGCCTTTCCGGATAAGCCTCGACCAGACGCTCCTGTGACCGTGGTAGCTATGGCGTCTCCGCGGTCGGGTATTGGTTCGGAGATCGTGTTAGGAATATGTATGCCCCAGAGGCCATTATTGTTGATATAGTGGATGCTTGGACATATATATAGAGGGCTTTCTTGGTCGACATGATAGTATGCTATCTGGTTACATTTATTTTAACATGTAGGCTGGTATCTTTATACTGTCTATCTCTTACATGTTGATAAAGCCATTAGGATATGTACTTGACTACCAGGATTATGATGAGATCATACTAGTGGGGCCAGGGTGGTCCAAAAGTACATCCTTTAATCAGTTCCTAGTCGAGGGGATATCGAGACTAGGGCATTGATATTCCAGAGTAGACTAGTGTGTACGTTTCTTGTCCCTTAGTGGGAGATGGTTGATCCCACAATTATTGGTATGTGACATCAAAGATTTTACACAGGTGCTCATTGGAGAATGGATACACCGAACAGGACTCTCCGATGACTCCTAGTTGGTAGTATACCTATCATCAGATAGCAGTCCTCTGGTGACACTGGTACAGGTTAGTCTGTAGACCCGAGATCGTCATAGAGTCTTGTGTGGCTCACACTGTGCTTTGATTTCCTCCCTACCACGCTCAAAGGAGACGTGCAAACATGTGGATTTTAGGTACAATCTTGAGTCATATGGAGGCAATGAGCGATAGGAGGGGTTTCGTCTCTCCCGGTATAGGAGGTTGATGTTACGCTATGCTCGATTGGCTATAACTGGAAGTCCATAGCCAGGGCTGCTGTTGAGATTTACTGATAAGAGTTATCAATAGTTTCTCGAACCGTTATAGGCCAGACATCGGCATGACTTACCACGTTGCTGGGGTCTGACGTTTACCACCCGTAGACATGATATGCAACATATCTGTAACAACCCTAACTTTCTGTACGATTTTTTTTAAAATACAGAAAGGCACACCTAAGCCTGAACATGAGTTATAAGTTTGTTTTTTTTTAGAACAATAAGAAGGAGCTTGTAGCTCACTGGTAAGGCTTTGCACTGCTGAGACAAAGCATCAGAGTTCAAATCCCATTAGCCACAATATCTTTTTATTTTAAATTCTTTTAATCTTTTGGAAGCCCAAGAGTCTACACGAGTACACCACGTAAACTGAAGAGTCACACATAAAACAAACGAGTGCACTGCAGTATACCAACCGACCCTGACACGTGGCCCCAATCCGAGCCCCCACCTCCATAATCCGACCGACGAAGTTTCCCCATAGGCCAGTGCCGCCGGTCCAACCTAGCCCAAACCCAATTTTTTTAAAACCCTAGACCCTTGGACTACCCCCATAAGTCCAGTATTATTTGTTTTCTCTTCACATTTACAGAGAATAATACAACCCTTTAAATCCTATTTTAATGCATTATTCATTCCCCCTAAACCCTAAATTGTCCTATAAATACCCATTCCATTTTTGCATTCATTCACACTGAAAATTCTATACAGAAACTATACAAAATTCTCAAGTCCTTAGTGTACAAGTGGAGTTAGTGAAGGGCGAAACTCCGACAAACTTCCGAGGAGATTCCGGTGACGAAATGACGCCCCGAAGATTTCTTTAGGACCTTTTCTCTCCCCTCTTGACCCCAAGCCAGTAAGTCCCATTCTTCTCTCTCATCTTGATCTCTAAAAAGTTCTATTTCTAAAACCCGACGGAAGCGGAGTTAATCCGACTCCCGATTCGGTTTTCTTTGAAAACTAGATTTTTCTTAATCAAGATAACTTCATATTCTCACATACTGTTAAGCAAATATTAACAAAACTAGTAAATCAAGTTTCACCTCAAAATAATTATTGTGGTAACTTTTATCGCATTTTTACATTAAAATACCTTTATGTATCATTTCGATATGCTTATACCTTTTAACCGTATTACCTTAGAACAACTCACGAGGTAATGACCTATCTCATCACAACACACATATCTATCATAGCACGATGAATCTTGGGACAATAGAATACAGGAAATACGATCTTGCAAATAAATCCCTTTAACTTATAAAAAAAACTGTTTTCTTTAAAAGATGTATTAAAATACTTCCATGCAATTGAGCCTCTACAACCCATTTTGGGGACCTCATTTAGGATAGTGCAGATGATCACACATCCTTGGGCTTAGTAGAGCGAGATGCAGACCTCCGCAAGGAGCATTCGATCTCGATGGAATTTTTATACATTCTTCTTTAGAAAATGAGATTTTTACAAGAAAATAAATAAAATTATTTTCATTAAATATATACCAAAATACTTATTTTAAATATATATAATATTCCATGTTTCCAAATTCAAGAAAAGAATTCCAATATTACATGAAACTACCATGATAATTCAAACAATATTCATATTACAAATAAATACTATATATTATGAAATTAGGTTTTATTCACTAGATATGTCATATTTATAAAATATACATCAATGAAAACCCTAAAGACGATAATTAAATACTTGATGTGTATTTTGAAATTATACCAAAACTATTTTTACATAAACCCCCTCAAATTATACTAAATTACAATAAGGACCCTAGTAAACATAGGTTTAAGCGGGACCAGTCTCTTGAGCCTCAGGGAGCTGGAGATATAGGTGCTTGCCTATTTAAGGTAGACAACTTAACAAACGGTGTTATCAACACGGTAATTGTCTTGGAAAAAGATATAAATCCTGCCGTCCATATGCAGCAGTTACCGATAACATCAAAACGATCAGGATTTCAAGTTCTTTTTAAAGTGTCTGATTCGGACTGAGTCTCAATCTAATCAATCTGACTTGAATATGATTCAAGTACAAAATACAATACAACAATTCAATCTATATCAATCTGTATTGACCGAACCGAACCATGGATATACTCCATTTACATGTTCATCCATTATATCCATTCCAGTACTGATATCATAGTTTCGGCAAGTCATCCATTTATACAATTTACAAAATAATACAATACAATCAATACAATCAAGACATCGTGGGGTTTATAAGAGGTAGATTGGTACGGAAGGTGTTAGAAGTGGCACGAGACTGCAACCATAAGACACCTAACTTGAATCTCCATTGCCGTTGTACCGTGTCTGAACGGTTCCTTGTACTACGTATACCGTAGTCTCTGGTATAGTGAGATTCCTCTCGTATACACTGGCCTCTTCTGTACCAAGCTACAAACAACAGCGTTAACAATATAATACAACTTTAAAAGTTGCACTCTCTCTGTGTTTATTCTGTTTCTCCCTCATCTTTGGGACTTACCGAACGATTGTTCGCTGACGATATTCTTTTTCTTTCTTCTTTGGAATGTTGTCAGGCGGATCGGACCTTCAGGAGATCGAGCCCACCAGCGAGAACTTGGACCAGCTAGCTTACGACCTAGAGCTTTAGATTCCTTCTGCATATTTACATTTCTGTTTTTTTCCATTTCTGTTATGCCACTGTTTAGGCATTGCTTTCCATTACATGTATTTACTTTTCAGATCTATTGTAAAAAGAATGTTAATAAATAAAGTTGCTGTTCATTTACTTTTATTTCTTGTGTACATTTACTTTTATATTGCTTAGACACGCTTAGTGTATTTACTTCTGAGTAAATACGTAGCGGGCCTCGCCGCATCCCTTTCGCCGTACACCGGGAAGCGGGGCATGACATGTTTTGTTGGTGGTCCATGCAGGTCAGCTCTGTATGAACGTGTAGGTCAGTTCTGCATGGACATGCGGGTTAATTGTGCATGAAGTCCTAAGCAATATAACACAAGAATCAGCAACTAAAAAAAATTCTTTACATCTTTCTTGAATCTTCCAATTTCATATATTTTGAATCTGTCCTAACCAAAATTTTTCTTTCAAGGTTATGGATTCCCTAAACAACACTAGCACCAACTTCAACAACATTCCACTACCCCTACCAATTGCACCGACCGTAGCTGCTCCGATTAATGAGCAAACGATACTACTTGAGACGATCCGCAGCCTCCTAGAAGGACAACAGCAACAGACTTCTATTCTCTTGAACCGTCCAGAAGCGGAAGCACCCAGAGTGAAGCAATTCAGGGCCTTGCACCCCAAGCAGTTCGTAGGAGAAGAGAGCCCTATGAAAGTGGAGGAATGGGCTCAAAGCATTAAAGATGATCTGGCAGCGGCACAAGTGCCAGAGATTGGTTGGGTTCGAGTTGCAAAGCTGCAACTCACTGATAATGCACGGGTTTGGTGGAAGGCGGAAGAGAGCTGTCTTCATCAGCCTATCGAATGGAAGAATTTCCGTGACATGTTCGATGCAAAGTACTTTCCTGAGACTGCCCACTTTGATATGGAGCAGCAGTTCATTCATCTGCAACAAGGTTCAATGTGGACCAAATCTGTAGATGAGTATGATACTGAGTTTACCATGCTCAGCAGGTTTGCGGCCCATCTCATATCGACTGCTGAGATCAGGGCTAGAAGATATCAGCAAGGGTTGGACCCGGAAATCCAAGCTGCATTAGCTATAGGGGATTTCCTAACCCATGATTTGTCTTTGAAGGCTGCCCGAAGATACGAGGCAGTAGTGAAGAAGAAAGTCAGATCCCTATCTGCCGGAGTTAAGCGCCCTGCCAACCAAATGGCAAGAGGAGCCTCTTCAAGGACAACTATTGAACCCAGGAGACCGGAAGAAATAATTAACCAGCCGAGTCCCGATTTTTGCTTTTATTGCAAGGGAGAAGGACATTTGGTGAAGGACTGTAGGCGCGCAAAAGGCCTGTGCTTAGTTTGTGGCGCATCCAATCACGGAATTAGAAACTGTTTTTATAGACGCAACCCAGCTCACACACCTATCAATCACCCGCAGTGGCCAGTTATCTAGGCTCCTACACCTCGTCTTGCACTCTCAGCTCCACCACCAGCACAGCCTACTCGCCAATTCCATCAGGCACTGAGGAACATGTTTCGAGGGCAGAGAAACATGTCCCAAGGACAGAGGAATGTGCCTCTAGCTAGGAGGAATGTCCCCCGGCGTCAGGCTTTCACCTTAGCAGCCGAAGAAGCCGAGACTGTAGACCAAGGTAACACTGGTAATTCTCTTCAACCATTTCAAACCATTGTATTACTTTGTTATTTTTTCATACACTATTAGTACTTCTATCACCAAACTTTCCTTGAATCTGTTACACTTTCCTTTTACAAATTTCGAGAACGAAATTTTTATAAGGAGGGTAGAATGTAACAACCCTAACTTTCTGTATGATTTTTTTTTTAAAATACAGAAAGGCACACCTAAGCTTGAACACGAGTTATAAGTTTGTTTTGCTTTAGAACAGCAAGAAGGAGCTTGTAGCTCACTGGTAAGGCTTTACACTGCTGAGACAAAGCACCAGAGTTCAAATCCCATCAGTCACAATATCTTTTTAATTTAAATTCTTTTAATCTTTTGGAAGCCCAAGAGTCTACACGAGCAAAACACGTAAACTGAAGAGTTACACATAAAACAAATGCACTGCAGTATACCAACCGACCCCGACACGTGGCCCCAATTCGAGCCCCCACCTCCATAATCCGACCGGCAAAGTTTCCCCACAGGCCGGCGCCTCCGGTCCAACCTAGCCCAAACCAATTTTTTTTTAAAACCCTAGACCCTTGGACTACCCCCATAACTCCAGTATTATTTGTTTTCTCTGCACATTTATAGAGAATAATACAACCCTTTAAATCCCATTTTAATACATTATTCATTCCCCCTAAACCCTAAATTGTCTTATAAATACCCACTCCATTTTTGCATCCCTTCACACTGAAAATTCTATACAAAAATATACAAAATTCTCAAGTCCTTAGTGTACAAGTGGAGTTAGTGAAGGGCGAAGCTCCGACGAACTTCCGAAGAGATTCCGGCGACGAAACGACGCCCCGAAGCTTTCTTTAGGACCCCTTCTCTCCCCTCTTGACCCCAAGCCAGTGAATTCCATTCTTCTCTCTCATCTTGATATCTAAAAAGTTCTATTTCTAAAACCCGATGGAAGCAGAGTTAATCCGACTCCCGATTCGGTTTTCCTTGAAAACTAGATTTTTCTTAATCAAGATAACTTCATATTCTCACATACTATTAAGAAAACATTAACAAAACTAGTAAATCAAGTTTCACCTCAAAATAATTATTGTGGTAACTTTTATCGCATTTTTACATTAAAATACCTTTATGTTTCATTTCGACATGCTTATACCTTTTAACCGTATTACCTTAGAATCACGAGGTAGTGACCTATCTCATCACAACACACATATCTATCATAGCATGAGGAAATACGTTCTTGCAAATAAATCCCTTTAACTGATAAAAAACTGTTTTCTTTAAAAGATGTATTAAAACACTTCCATGCAATTGAGCCTCTACAACCCATTTTGGGGACCCCGTTTGGGATGGTGCAGATTATCGCAAATCCTCGGGCTTAGTAGAGCGGTATGCAGACTTTCGCAAGGAGCATTCGATCTCGATGGAATTTTTATATATTCTTCTTTAGAAAATGAGATTTTTACTAGAAAATAAATAAAATTACTTTTATTAAATATATACCAAAATACTTATTTTAAATATATATAATATTCCATGTTTCCAAATTCTAGAAAAGAATTCCAATATTACATGAAACTACCATGATAATTCAAACAATATTCATATTACAAATAAATACCATATATTATGAAATTAGGTTTTATTCACTAGAAATGTCACATTTATAAAATATACATCAATAAAAACCCTAAAAATGATAATTAAATGCTTGAGGTGTATTTTGAAATTATACTAAAACTATTTTTACATAAAACCCCCTCAAGTTATTCTAAATTATAATAAGGATCCTAGTAAACATAGGTTTAAACGGGACCGGTCTCTTGAGCCTCACGGAGCCGGAGATATGGGTTCTTGTCTATTTAAGGTAGACAACTTAACAAACGGTGTTATCAACACGGTAATTGTCTTAGAAAAAGACACAAATCCTGCCGTTCATGTGCAACAGTTACCGATAACATCAAAACAATCAGGATTTCAAGTTCTTTTTAAAGTGTCTGACTCAGACTGAGTCTCAATTTAATCAATCTGACTTGAATATGATTCAAGTACAAACTACAATACAACATGATTCAATATGAATCTATCTATTCAATTTATATCAATCTGTATTGACCGAACTGAACCATATATATACTCTATTTACATGTTCATCCATTATATCCGTTCCATTACTGATATCATGGTCTCAAAAAATCATCCATTTATACAATTTACAGGACAATACAATACAATCAATACAATCAAGATATCGCAGGGTTTATAAGGGGTAGATTGGTACGGAAGGTGTTAGAAGTGGCACGAGACTGCAACCATAAGAAACCTAACCTGAATCTACATTGCCGTTGTACCGTGGCTGAACGGTTCCTTGTACTCCCTATACCGTAGTCTCTGGTATAGTGAGACTCTTCTCGTATACACTAGCCTCTTCTGTACCAAGCTACAAACAACAACGTTAACAATATAATACAACTTTAAAAGTTGCACTCTCTCTCTATTTATTCTGTTTCTCCCTTATCTTTGGGACTTACCGAGCGATTGTTCGCTGACGACATTTCTTTTCTTTCTTCTTTGGAATGTTGTCAGGTGGATCAGACCTTCAGAAGATCGAGTCCACCAGCGAGGACTTGGACCAGCTAGCTTACGACCCAGAGCTTTAGATTCCTTGTACATATTTACATTTCTGTTTTTTTGCTTTCCATTCCATGTATTTACTTTTCAGATGTATTGTAAAAAGAATGTTAATAAATAAAGTTGCTGTTCATATACTTTTGTCTCTTGTGTACATTTAATTTTATATTGCTTAGATACGCTTAGCGTGTTTACTTATGAGTAAATACGTTGTGGGTCTCGCCGCGTCCCCTTCACCGTACACTGGGAAGGGCGTGACAATATCAGACGAAGAGACCAGACTGTACGGTAGTGTTACTGATAGGTTTCATGAAGAGTATGAACAAGCTTGCTTGTTGATCTTCATATCGCTCAATACCCGGATAGTCGTTATGTCCCGCTAGTACCGCTGACGGCATGTAGGTGACTGATGTGATCATCACCTACTGTTGGCGTATTGATGAGTTTTTAGAGTCCCACATAGAAGTTCCCTGATTCAAGCGAAACAAAGTAGGACACGTATGCGATATGTGTGTGGGCCTGATTAAATACGTATATGTGATACCGTATTGTAATCTGGTAGCTATTTGTTATCAGTTAGGTTATATGTGATATAACCAGATTATCGAATCAAGTGTTGATTTGATAATGTGATATACAGATAAATGATATTAGTCGGTCATATGTGATATAACCGGATTATTAAATCAAGTGTTGATTTAATAATGTGATATATATATTATATTTGATATAATTATATCTTAGCTAATATCATTAGCTCACTAAATATTTTCTTATATGTATTAATACATATATGATATATATATATATATATATATATATATATATATATATATATAATGGGATGAATTCTATTTTGTGAAAATAGAAATGAGGTGGAAATTGGGAGCATGGTTGAAAGTATGGCATTTCCATTTGTTTATTCATCTTGACTCACTATTCAAGCATGGCTGCAATTTTATATTGCAATATTTCCATGCTTGAATGAGTGAGGGTCAAGGGTTGCCACTCACACTCTCATTCATTCAACACTAGAGCTCGTTCTTTAGTTGCTCCCATTGTTGCTCTCTTGCTCTTATATTCTTCCTCTTCTTCATGAAACCATGGTTCAAGCTTCAACCCTCACATATGATGTGAATCATGAAGCTTGGACATATATTAGTGAGCCTCAAAACCCCTACTTCACCATTTTACATTTGACTAGCGATCAAGTGTAGCGTGTTTTCTACACTAAAAGAGTTTAGTGTAGAGATAGCTTGAGTTGGAGGGACTTCGCGTGGATCATGTTCGGCATGAAGGTCATAAGAGGAAGCTCGTCCAAACCCTCAAGTGGAGCCTAGTGGATTCACGGGATGATACATGGAGCATGTGAAGTGAAGGACTCGATCTACGAGGGTATAGCCATCTTCACTTCTCTCTAGTTTTTCTTGTTATCAAACTAAAACCCTAATAATCTAGTTAAAGATCTTGTTTAGTCTAGCTTAGCACCTATAAAATTTGAATTTGGCATGCTTGATGTCATTAGAACCTCATGGCGGTGCTAGGGTAGACTTTCAGATCGGAACTCGCCGTTCGAAGAACCCGTTAATTGCAAACTTTTGCCGTCAGGTGCTGGTTCGCAGAAAAAGAAGTCGTTATTCTCAGCTGACGTTGTTTTTGGCCAGGTGCCACATGCTCCTTATAGTGAAGGCCTAGCTGAATACAACACCAATGTTGGCCTGTTCGAAGCTTCTGTCGACGAGAATGCCGTTACTGATCTTCAAGCCGCTATCAAAGCTTTCGAAAAATTAGCCTGCGAGCAGGCAACGCTTGCTTCCCTTGCGGCGTTTGGTATATTCTGTTTACATTCTTCCGTACACGCATTTTTTTCTTTGAATTTATTATGTCTTATTAACGCTCTTTTTCTTAACAGGAATCTCCACTGAAGAGGCTCTTTTGGCGTCCCTCAAGACATTTGAGGAAGAGGAAAGGTTTCGCGCTTCCATGGGTCTCGGTAGGTTTTGCGACATATTTACATATCTAATTCATTTTGTTCATACCCTGACTCCCTTCCTCTTTTTGTTGCAGGAACCACCGCCACTCATGCAGTTCCAAGTACCATGCCGCCCTTAGGTGGTGGTGCGGAGGAGCCTTCAGGGCCACCGGCTACAGTTGAGGTCGCCACAGGGCCGCAATGAGAGGCGTCTCTAAAGCAACCGATGACGGATGTTGCAGCAGATCCGGAGGCCGAGCCTAGTTTGGACAAAGATGTCCCCCTACTGGAGGTTTTGAGGAGATCTGTTTATACAGCCCAGGCTGAGAGGAAGCGCAAAAAGGACGCAGTAAGGGAGCGTTAGGTTATCTTGGCCATGGGCATGGGTTCAAGTGATGCTCGACCTTCTAAAGTTCCCGTGGAGGACGTTCCTTCTGCCCTATCCATCGCTCATAGGCAGCTTGCGCGTGCGGCTCGCAAAGAGGCCGAACGGTTACTTCAAGGTAAAAAAAATTCACGGTCCCTTATTGAAACCTAGTAACCGCCTTTTTCTTGAATTATAACATTTTTCTCTTAACAGGGCTAAATTTAGGTGGTGACGTGGCGGGCGAAGTGCCGGCGCTTGAAGAGCCTGAAGTGTCAGACCTTCTTTTGAATCTAGGACTATTTCGACTACCGCTTCCTCTTTTTGTAGATCCCCGATATCGGCCGGTGATGCGAGCATTACAACAACCCCTATCGATTCAGGGGATGAAGGTGTAGATGCAGAATCCACATTCCTGGTGACGGTGGAAACCGAGGAAGACGTCATAACTGGTGATGCTCCAGACACTGTTATGGTTTCTGTCCTGTCAGGTATTCCTCGAGCTATTAATTTTGAGCTCTTAATCCCGCTAGGCATCTCTACTGATATCTCCTTTATTCCAAATATAGGCGTGGTAAACCCCGGCGCTGTGCTGACTGAAGAATTACTGCCAGCCGTTGCCACGACCGTCACAGTTCCACCCCTCTCTTTTGTGTCCCCCCGAGTTCTCTCGGGTTTAATGATGAAAGGTAAAGATTTCTCATTTCTTTGCTTCGATGTAGATATTGTTTTCTTGGATTAATTTCTTTACCATATATCGCTGCAATACTGTAGGAGTGCTTTTGACCACTTACACCAGATGTTAAGCTAGCACTTCGCCTTCCAATCGGAATTCGTTCCCCCTTCAGGCATTGGTTAGTATATTCTTCACCTTTTATTTCATTTTTCCACGAGTAAACATTCTATTGCTAATCTTTTCTCGTATTGACCGTAGTAGTACGACTCGAGGGGGAGAACGAAGGAATAGCCGAGCCTCCTGTGCTTCCTAACTTGCCACTTTTGACTACTGGTATAGCATATCTCGTTCATCATCATTCTTCTTTATTTTTCAAGTTGAAATCTAACCCTTCTCTGTGTGTGCTTTATTCTGCAGCAACTGCATCGGTTTTAGATCCTCTTAAGTCTTGCATTTCCATGCCCGCAGGGCCCTTTTGCTAAGCGCCAATCTTCCAGAGGTGTGGCGAATAGCAGGAGGATGTTGAGTGAGTTCATTAAATATCTTAACGTTGAATCCCTCACCTCTGCCGCGAACTTTGCTGAAGAGGTTAACCTTATGTTGGCGACGCTCGTGAATTTCCACAATGAGGACTTCGTCAGCATTTGAGTCGACTATTGTAAGCAGATTGAGGCTTGTTTCCATAAGATTGAGCACAAGCGTCTTGTACCTGAAGTGTTAACTTCGAAGGCCCAACTGATCGTATGGATCGAACAAAGTGCCACTTCCATTAAATACTTTGAGCAAAACTTGGCCCTAAAGCGAAAGGAGCATGAGACAGCTTCTGGCGAATCGAGCCAATTGCGTGCTCAGGTCGAAGCGAATGCCGCACAGTTGCAAGTTATTTTTGAAAATCTCCAGCAATATGTTTCTAATGGACTGGCGCTGAGGCAGAACCTCGAATTTACCGAGCGGAGCATGCGAGATTGCGAGGTTGCTAAGCAGGAAATCGCTGAGAAGTTTTCATCATGCTTGCAACAACGGGCTCAAGTCGAAGCGAGACTGGCTGCAATAGTGGTGCACGAGGAGGAGTTGCGGGAAAAGAATGAGCAGGTTGCCAATTTACTGAAAGCCCCACCGTCTTAATGGCTAGAATTGTATTTCCTATTTTTCTTTACATAAATGTAAATTTTATCTTGTGATCATTTCGATTCATGAATAAAGAATTCACAGTTTTTTTGCATGCGCTCCTCTGTGTATGATGTCTTGATTTAGCACCTATTAGTTTATTTACTCATTTCGGAGTTTGTAGTTTATTCACTCGTTTCAGAGTTTCTAGTTTATGTACTCATTTCGGAGTTTGTAGTTTATTCACTCGTTTCGGAGTTTCTAGTTTATGTACTCATTTCGGAGTTTGTAGTTTATTCACTCGTTTCGGAGTTTCTTGTTTATGTACTCATTTCGGAGTTTTTAGTTTACCTCCCTTGGGTTTACAGGCAAACTTGTCATAACGTTATATGCAGATAACCCCCATTCTTTACGACAGGGGTCCGTTAGGTCTATGGTACTAAGGTTTTAGTCCGTGGTACCGTCGCGTTGGCTGATATATTCCTCGATATGCAGTCTTTAAGTCGCTGTTCGAGTAGCCCCGTGACTGTCGTATCTCTGATCCCTTCGGGGGCTGGACAAGACGTCTTCAAGTAATCTCCTTAGGTCATATTACCATTGGAAGAGCAAACGTTAGGAATTTGCCATGACGCTTTTTACTTGAGGTTAGGCTCAATTTGGAGCCCCGATGAGTCATAACCATTCCGCTCTGGTGTGGGATGATCTCCGATAGTCTTTTAGGCTTTACATGAGTCTCCTTCAAGACCCGAAGCTGGGAATATGCCGTTGCTTCATTTTTTTTGTTTTGACGATGTCATGCCGATTCTTTGCTGAAGTAGGGAAGACATTTGTTGTCATGCCCCGCTTCCCAGAGTACGCTAAGATAAGCACGTGACATAACCAAACATACTACCTGTGGATAGGAAATATCCTTCCACAGTCACATTACGGCTGTAGAGATATCAAGAACAATAATAAACTATCTAATACATGTCCATAAGCCAAAATAAAATGAGTCAAGAATAAAATAATGCGGAAGCAAAAGATCCAATACAAGAATAAACTGGAATGTACGTCCCATAATGCGGGCTCACATCAGGAATGAAAATACCGAAAGTAAAAGAACTAACTACTAACAAGACCTCACTGCTCAGCCTGCTGACTGAAGTACTCCTGCTCGGCCTGAAGCGCAGGTAAAGAATCTGGGCCATGCAAAACCCAGACGTCAGTGCGTTATAACATCAAGCAATAATATATAAACAGGGTAGCAAAACATGCAGGTATGATCATAAATGGTAAAACAGGTGTAACGACAATATAAATTAGGACAGTGAAGGGTAGTGTGCAGTGAGTAATCTAAAACTGGTCTACTGTGGTAACTACTCTCAAGTATTTGAAATAAATTTGATGAATCATCGATATAACTCAATAGTATCCCGAGCGTGCCCGGGATCACGGTCTATGACTCTCGGGCTGAATCCGAGACGTGCCGCAAGGCAGTAAAAGGGTAGTAGGTAATGACGAGTGATGTCAGCAGCATCACCTCGGGGCTGGCCTAGTCCGTAAGACTGATCAGAAAAGGTGTCGAACTGTCGAATTACAAGTCAGGTTTCATCATTGATTTCCCTATACCCCCAAGTTATATGTGTTCAAGTCAGGTATTAAGTAATCTAGAGCTAATGCCAACACAGGATCAGGCAGGTACAGGTTTGTCTGGATAGACAACAGGAAACGTCCGTAAGGACAACATGCCAGGTTTGTTGGCATTAGTCACAAGATCAGGCAACAGGTAAAGCCATAGTACATCATGTCAAGTCAGGTAGTATATAGGTATCATGTCATGTCGAGAGGTGCACGGTACCATGTCGTGTCAAGTAATAGGTGTAACAAGTCATGTCAGGGTACACAAGGTGTCATGTGGGTGCTTATAATCAAACTAGCATAAGCATGGATATACAAAACCAGCATGGGTACTAATAGAACAATAAACTGGAACCTTATAATGTGATATGCAAATAGGTACAGATTAAGGTATATAGATGCATGGTTAAGATTAGGGTTAAGGTTTAAGTTCCCATACTAATTAAACTACAATATATCAAGTGTGGAATGTTAATATTATAATATTATATATTCAAGTGATCGATGGATGCAATATTATGTAAATTAGACGATAAGGATGCAAACAGGTATTTGAACGGTTATAAACTATTTAAAAGGGTGTTATGGGCTATGCAGATAATTATTAAGTAATTTAAACACGGATGTGGGTACACGATATTGTACTCTAACATGCAACAGGTTATAATTCAAGATCCGAATCTAACATGATATATGGAACATCGAAAAGGAAAATGGAACATGTGGCGCTATATGTAATCTACAGTTTTACTATGCAGTTTAATAGGTAGAAAAAATATTATAGATAGCATGTAGCAAGTTTCACTTGCCTCGACGGATCGCGATACGGTGTACGGAACGTTACACGTCAGCGAGAAAAGTCGCGACGCGCGCACGGTACATGGAATGAGCCTAAACAACGCACGATGGGATCACACGGGTCAGATATCCTTGCTGGGTCGTCGGGATCGTCGCCGGCACGGTCGGATTCCGGCAACCAAGAAACAACAGTGAATACTTTTTTAGAAGAAAAGAAAAAAACAGAAAAGAAAGAAAGAGAAGAAGGAAAGAGAAAGAAGAGGGATGAGAATGGGATTGCTTACTGGGTTGCAGAGGGGTGAGCTAGCGGTGGCGGCGAGACCAACGGCGATGAGGGGCGCCGGTGAAGGGTTTTTGAAGAGCTAGGGTTTGGTTAGGGTTTGGTTGCGGGGTATGTGCAGGGTCTCGGTTAGGTGAGTGTGCAGAGGAGGGGGAGAGGAGAGGAAGGAGATGGCGATGGCGATGAGAGATGGTCGGCGGCGATGGGAAGGTGGGTTCTTTGTTGAGTCAGGTGTGTATGCAGGGGAGAGATGCTCGGGGAGAAGAAGAGAAGAAGAATAAGATGGAGAGGAGGAGGAGAGGAGATGAGGATGGAGACGAGGGTTTTTGGAGCAAGGAATAGGGTTAGGGTTTGAGGAGGCGGCGGAGATAGGATGATTTCTCATGGCGAGGAGTTGGCGATGGGGTTTAAAAAGAAACAGAAGAAGAAGAAAGAGTGAAGGGAGGTGACGAGATCACGCGGCGGTGACGGGAATCGAGAAGGGAACAGTAAACGCGAGAGGGGAGAGAGAGGGCGCGATAGGAGAGAGAAAGAGAAGAGAGAGAGCTGCGGAGAAGAGAGAGAAAGAGAAAGGGAAAGAAGAGAGAGGGATTTGTGTGGGCTCAGCGCAAGAAAATGAGGGCATTTCATTGGTTCGGGGAAGTGGGACCCAGGGGAAAAAAGCTGAGTGCCTAGGATTTTAATAGGTTTTAAATTTTAAAGGATTTCTATATTTGGTTAAGGAAAATATTGTGAACTGTTAAGATTTCATTAGAGTTAGATTTTAGAATATGTTTTGGTTAGTAAACAAAATCTTTTGGCTGTAAATTATATATATTAAATGAATATAAAGAAATAAAAAATATAATTAGAATTTGGCGGAATACAAAATATTTCAGAAATGCGCCCGGGTCGGGTCCAAAATTTTGGATTTGAAATATGAAAATTCATGCAACCTCCAAAACTTAAAATGAGAGATCAAGTAGCAAAATGCAGTATTCACATTAAATGCACGTGTCTAATTAACCAATCAGGGTAGTCTAAAGTATGAATTAACCCGTTCAAGCAAGTGGGTCGGGTCGAATGTAAACTACCATTCGCATCCAAACACGGTAAATGAATAAAACAACACAAACATCAAATACGATAACAAAAATTAGTATAACTGAACTCGGTTGTTACATTATACCCAACTACAAAAAGAATTTCGTCCTCGAAATTCCAGGAACACAAAAAGGATAAACAACCAACAAACTACAAGAAAAGATAGGGAAAGTTCTGCCGGATTTCATCTTCTTGTTCCCAAGTTGACTCTCCATGTGAGCGATTACCCTAAGAAACAAGTACGAGAGGGATAGCTTTGTTCTTAAGAACCTTTTCCCTTCGATCCACAATCGCAATCGGTCGCTCCTCAAAAGTCATGTCTTCTCGGACGGTCAGCTCCGAATGATCCAACACATGTGTTTCATCTCGAATATATTTACGGAGTTGAGATACGTGAAACACGTCATGAACATTTGCCAAGGATTGCGGTAACGCCAACCGATATGCCATTTCTCCAACACGCTCCAAAATCTCAAAGGGTCCAACGCATCGAGGACTAAGCTTTCCTCGACTTTCGAAATGAATCACCCCTCTAGTCGGTGATATCTTCAGGAATACCAAATCACCAACAGCGAACTCAAGAGGTCTTCTTGATGTATCTGCCCAACTCTTTTATCGGTCTTGTGCTGCTTTCATATGATTCCGGATAGTGTTAACCTTTTCAATTGTTTGCACGATTAAATCCGGTCCCAACAATCTTCGTTCACCAATATCGTCCCAACAAACAGGTGAACGGCACTTGCGACCATATAAAGTTTCGAATGGAGCCATCTGAATAGTCGCCTGGAAACTGTTGTTGTAAGAAAACTCCACTAAATGTAGATGATCCTCCCATGAACCCTTGAAGTCTAACATGCAAGCTCTTAACATGTCTTCAAGAGTCTGGATCATTTTCTCTGATTGGTCATCTGTCTGAGGATGATAAACCGTGCTAAACTTCACTCGAGTCCCCAAACTTTCTTGTAAGCTCTTCCAAAAGTGTGATAAGAACCGAGTGTCACGGTCGGACACGATGCTCACCGGTACTCCATGTAATCTTACAATCTCCTGCATGTACCGTTCTGCCAAAGTTTCTGTTGATTGACCAACCCGAAAAGGAATGCAATGAGCTGCCTTGGTCAAACGATCGACAATCACCCAAATTGCATTGTTGCCCTTTGGACTCTGCGGTAGAGTTATCATGAAATCCATGGTTATATGTTCCCACTTCCACTGAGGAATCGGAAGTGGTTGCAATAAACCATCAACCCTTTGATGTTCAGCCTTAACTTGCTGACACACCAAGCATTTTTCCCCAAAGCGGGCAATCTCCCGTTTCATGCCTTCCCTCCAGAAATGCTGTCGTATATCTCGGTACATCTTCGTGCCTCCTGGATGTACGGAATATGCTGAACTGTGCGCCTCCTTCATAAGCTCTTCGCGAATACCTTCCTTTGGCACACACAAACGGCTACCATATCTCAATGAACCATCTTCATGAATCAGTAAGTCAGTTCGAAGTCCAGCTTCAACCTGTTCTCGAAACTTTTGCAATCTAGGGTCCTGGGACCGCGCTGCTTTAATATTCTCGATCAACGACGAATGTACCTGCAGCTGCATCAACTGTCCCGAAGAATGCGGTAGTACAACCTCCACATCAAATCTTCGAGAGTCTTCAATGAGTTCCTTCTGTGTAATCAACATTTGAATTGCTGGTAACCGACTGAGCGCATCCGGCATGACATTAACCTTCCCCAGATGGTACTTAAGATCAAGATCGTAGACAGCCATCAGCTCCAACCATCTACGTTGCCTCATATTAAGCTCCTTCTGCGTGAACACATACTTCAAGCTTTTTTGATCGGTGAAAATCTCGACCCTTTCGCCCAAAAGGTAGTGTCTCCAAATTTTCAAAGCGAAGATCACAGCTGCAAGCTCTAAGTCATGAGTTGGGTAATTCTTTTCATGGGTCTTCAACTGTCTCGATGCGTACGCTATAACTTTCCCATGCTGCATCAAAACACATCCCAATCCTTTCCCAGATGCGTCGCTGTGAATCACCAATCCTCCGGAACTGTCTGGCATGGTCAGAATAGGAGCGGCTATCAATCTCTGCTTCAACGCCTTAAAAGCTGACGCACACTTATCCGTCCACACAAATGGTAGCTCCTTCCGCGTAATCTTGGTCAACGGCTCCGCCAGACGAGCAGAGTTTTCCACGAACCTTCTGTAATACCCGGCGAGTCCAAGAAAGCTTCTTATCTCCGTAACATTCTTCGGAATCAGCCAATCTCGATCTGCTGCAATCTTTTCGGGATCAACGGCGATTCCATCGCCAGACACGACATGCCCCCAAAACTTTACTTCTTCCAGCCAAAACTCGCACTTGCTCATCTTTGCATATAATTTTTCTTGTCTCAACGTCTGCAGTGCGATCTTCAAATGTTCTGCATGCTCTTCAATACTCTTCGAGTAGACCAAAATATCATCAATGAACACCACTATAAACTGGTCCAAGAATGGTGAAAAGATTCGGTTCATCAAGTCCATGAATATCGCCGGTGCATTCGTTACTCCGAAGGGCATCACTAAATACTCGTATTGTCCATTCCGAGTTCGGAACGCCGTCTTGCAAATATCTTCTGTTCTAACTCGGACCTGGTGATATCCGGATCGCAAATCCAACTTCGAGAATACCCTCGCGCCACTAAGCTGCTCAAATAGTTCGCCAATGCGAGAGATCGGGTACTTGTTCTTAATAGTCACCCGGTTCAATTCTCGATAATCGATGCACATCCTTCTTGTGCCATCTTTCTTCTTGACTAGAAGAATTGGAGCTCCCCAAGGCGAGTTACTGCTTTGAATCCAACCCTTCTCAAGTAATTCAGTAACCTGCTTCTTAACTTCTTCCAACTCTACTGGTGCTATTGGATAGTATGCTTTAGAAACTGGCGCTGCACCAGGAACAAGATCAATCGCGAACTCCACGTCTCGCTTCGGCGGTAAACCTGATATGTCTTCAAACACGTCCATGAAATCTCGAACAAAAGCCGGCGTTTCAACTTGAGCAACTTCCATCGACGAAAGAACATTAGCTGTTGGCCTAGCCCTAAACTCGATTGGCCCGACAGAACTGCTTCCTCCAGTGAAGATAAACTCTGGATGTCCGGGAATCTGGAAAATTACTTTCTTTGCCCTACAATCAATGTGAGCATGGAAAGTGCCGAGAAAATTATTCATACCAGAATATTGCTTTTACTACCGCCCATTCTTACGCTCGTTTGTTTATAGGTAGGCGCTTTTAATCCGTGTTTGCTACATATTTACAGGCTACAGATTCCTAGTCCAAAATAACGCAAATCATACAAAATCTCCACTGTTACGCCAAAATCCAGAACATCTGTTGCCAGCAGATAAAAGCCGGGTTCCGATCATCCGTATCCGTCCAGTGCCGCGTACCAGTTCCAGAGACAAGACAAATGACAGTGGTCATTCGTGTCTCAGACAAGCACAAAGAACGAGAGGGACAAGCACAAAGAACGAGTGGGATAAGCACAAGAATCAATGGGTGTGCGGAGCTCGAGAGAGAAAGGTCAAATCAATCAAAAGTGAAGTTATGTTTGGACTGTGTAGATCTAAAGAAATTGTGAAAGCAATTTGCAATTTGGAACATGTAGAACAACAGAGGAGAGCAACACAGGGAAACCCACAAAATACGACGATCTAACTCCCCAAAATGGCTGCGGATCCGCGGCCAACATGGCGACTCGGCCGCGGATCCGCGGCCGAGTTGACTCGGTGGAAGCTGAATTTTTAGGGGCAGTTTGGTAATATCATTTAGGGCCAGAATGTTGCCCTAGGGTTTCAGCACGCAGCCTATAAATAGCCCAGCTTTGTGCCAAGCCAAAGTCTTCTTCATGTCTTCTTTTCCCATCTCTTTTAGTGTAGTTAGTTTAGCTTCCTCTTCTTCTTCATGTCTTCCTCCATTAAAATGTAGTGAGAGTATTGAGTGGATGATGAAATGAAGATGAGGGTTATTTTTCTTATTTTGTATTTTTATTTCATTGCATTGTAATTTAATTTCTAGTGTAACTTTATTATTTGTTGTTAACTAGTTGTTGTTATTTCCTTTCTTGCTCTTTTCATTTCTTCTTTTATCCGTATTTTCAAGCGATGATACTCGACGGAGTTCCTTGCTAAGGCGAGGACCCAAGAGTTAGCTTGCTTCACTTGTAAAACCGTATTTTCCTTTCCTTTCTTCCTTCTTGTTTTGTTTTGTTTTCTTTTATAATGTGTGAATAATTTCCCACTTGTTAAGCCTAAGGAAGGTGGTATGAGGGACGGAGAAATCCCTTGTGCTTCTCTTCGCCAAACATCTTGAAACGAACCCCGACCAAACAAATGCAACCCCCTCATTTAGGCGCGCTATACATGACATATAGCCGCGACCTAAGTCGAGAAGTCCTTTAAGCGCACTACAACGTGACATGTAGTTGTGACTTAATTGGATACATGGTTGCGGGTGTTTGGCCGAGGGTTGGAAATAAGCGTATTTAGCGGACAGACAAGGGGCACTAGGAATGGATTTAGCGTTGGAAAGCTTGCTTAAACTCGCAAATCCCATTCCTATATCCTCCTAATCCCCGCTACTTTCGATTATCCCAACATCGTTTTAAGAATGGCAAAAGGTAAGTACAAGACTAATACTAACTCTACTAACCAACCTTAACCTTGACAAGCTTACTTCAACATAAATATGAACACTTAGGATAGAAATGAACAAACATATACACATTCTTTATTGACTCGTCTAAAACTCGAACGGACATACAACCATCTCCCTGTGGATCGACCCGTGCTCAACCGGCTAGCTGCATAGCGACACCGTCCTGATCGCAGTTATAACTTTAGAACTTTGAACTCCGACACGCCAAACGCGTGCGATCAAAAATCCATTCCCAAGACGGCTTCATAGCTGCCCGTATCAATCACCAAGAAATCCGCAAAAAGCTTCCGTCCGCAAACAACAACTGCACAATCCTTACACTCTCTACTAGATATGATTTTCTCATTCCCAGTGTGTATATCCCAGAAATTAGACAGGGTCATGCAAGTAATCGAGTGTGTAGCTATAAACTTGGACGACATAAAACAATGGGATGCACCAGAATCAAATAACGCTAATGCGGGAAAACCATGAACAAGTAGAATACCTAAAACAACTTCTCCTGAAGCTTTAGCTTCCTCAGCCGTTAGGGTAAGTGCTCGAGCTTGATTGGGTCCCTGAGTCAGCTGCTTCTGTCCCTGAAACGGTTTCTGCGGAGGCTTCAGAACATCATCCTTCGTACGAAGCTTCGACGGACAAGTACTGATAGTATGATCCGCCGAACCACAAACCAAACAGAGTCCCTGTTTCCTTCGACATTTCCTTTGCACGTGCTCGGTAAATGGCAGTAGTCACAGATCACGGTCCTCTTCTGATCAACAACAGCATGCTTCTTCATCGGGGTTACACCACGACGGTCCACTGGAATACCTCTGCGTCTATGTGCTTGGTTCGATGCAAATGCCGGCTTCCTTACTGTAACTGCTGGCTGCTGTGAACTCCCAGTCTTCATAGATAGGCTCTGCTGCTCTCGAGCCGCTGTAAGCACTTGGGAAAAAGTGGTCAAACCCAGGGAGACTATCTGTCTCTGGATGTCCACATCCAAACTGCGCATGAACCTCCTTGCTCTATCAGCATCGTTGGCAACCAAAGGTCCAGCGAATCTACTGAGCCACGTCCACCCAGCTGCATGTACATCTACCGGTGCGCCGTTCTGCTTCAAACTGACGAACTTTTCTTCCATTTCCTCCCGTGCAGTCCGCGGGAAGAACTTCTTTAGGAAACTCTTCGAAAAATCCGCCCACTTGATCGGCTTGGGCAAGCGGGTCTCTTCCACAAGCCACCATTCACGGGCGTAATCCACCAACTGGATGAGTACCACATCCACTCTCTTATCTTCTGGGATCTGTGTCGCAATGAGTAAATTCTCCATGTCAACCAGCCACTGCTCCGCTGGCAACGGCTCCTCTAAGCCAGTAAAGACAGACGGACCCAGTCTCCTGAAATCCGCCACGGTACCCACACGATCTCCCGGTCTGGCCACAACATTGTTCACGGACTGCTGAACGGTCCGCAAACCTTCCTGAAAAGATTAATCCTGCTGCTGGATCAGCTCGGTCTGTCGCTTTTGATTCTCCAACATCCCATGTATTACTCCAAGTATAGCGGTTTCGTCAACACGCCTTTGGTACGTCTTCAGATTCTTCTCTCCCATGTTCCTGAAATCAAAGCACCAAAAGGATTAGCATGATAACAGATTCAAAATGTAGGTTAAGGATATGAATTAAGGCTAGAACTCCAAGTTACTTAAATAGAGTACCGCATTGTAACCATGCCGCGGTATCATAGCTACAATCACATAACTCCACCCAAGTCGCCTAAGCTCTAGAGATAAACAAAGGAAACCAGGTTTTCGAATCGATATGCAAAGTAGGTTTGCACATCGTAAAAGTAGAATCAGGAGGAGGTTAAGATTCAAAAACGGCAAGACGGTAAGGTGGCAGGACATGTTTCCTAATCACGAGTATTCTGATTCGTGTATTGGGTCCAATACCCAACTACAAAAGAATCAAACCCGATTAAACTATATCCTATGTCTCTGATACCAAAAGAACCATATCACGCCCCGCTTCCCAGAGTACGCTAAGATAGGCACGTGACATAGCCAAACATACTACCTGTGGATAGGAAATATCCTTCCACAGTCACATTACGGCTGTAGAGATATCAAGAACAATAATAAACTATCTAATACATGTCCATAAGCCAAAATAAAATGAGTCAAGAATAAAATAATGCGGAAGCAAAAGATCCAATACAAGAATAAACTGGAATGTACGTCCCATAATGCGGGCTCACATCAGGAATGAAAATACCGAAAGTAAAAGAACTAACTACTAACAAGACCTCACTGCTCAGCCTGCTGACTGAAGTACTCTTGCTCGGCCTGTAGCGCAGGTAAAGAATCTGGGCCATGCAAAACCCAGACGTCAGTGCGTTATAACATCAAGCAATAATATATAAACAGGGTAGCAAAACATGCAGGTATGATCATAAATGGTAAAACAGGTGTAACAGCAACATAAATTAGGACAGTGAAGGGTAGTGTGCAGTGAGTAATCTAAAACTGGTCTACTGTGTTAGCTACTCTCAAGTATTTGAAATCAATTTGATGAATTATCGATGTAACTCAATAGTATCCCGTGCGTGCCCGGGATCACGGTCTATGACTCTCAGGCTGAATCCGAGATGTGCCGCAAGGCAGTAAAAGGGTAGTAGGTAATGGCGAGTGATGTCAGCAGCATCACCCCGGGGCTGGCCTAGCCCGTAAGACTGATCAGAAAAGGTGTCGAACTGTCGAGTTACAAGTCAGGTTTCATCATTGATTTCCTTATACCCCCAAGTTATATGTGTTCAAGTTGGTATTAAGTAATCTAGAGCTACTGCCAACACAGGATCAGGCAGGTACAGGTTTGTCTGGATAGACAACAGGAAACGTCCGTAAGGACAACAGGTCAGGTTTGTTGGCATTAGTCACAAGATCAGGCAACAGGTAAAGCCATGGTACATTAGGTCAAGTCAGGTAGTATATAGGTATCATGTCATGTCGAGAGGTGCACGGTACCATGTCGTGTCAAGTAATAGGTGTAACAAATCATGTCAGGGTGCAAAAGGTGTCATGTGGGCGCTCATAATCAAACTAGCATAAGCATGGATATACAAAACCAGCATGGGTACTAATAGAACAATAAACTGGAACCTTATAATTTGATATGCAAATAGGTACAGATTAAGGTATATAGATGCACGGTTAAGATTAGGGTTAAGGTTAAAGTTCCCATACCAATTAAACTACAGTATATCAAGTGTGGAATGTTAATATTGTAATATTATATATTCAAGTGATCGATGGATGCAATATTATGTAAATTAGACGATAAGGATGCAAACAGGTATTTGAACGGTTATAAACTATTTAAAAGGGTGTTATGGGCTATGCAGATAATTATTAAGTAATTTAAATACGGATGTGGGTACACGATATTGTACTTTAACATGCAACAGGTTATAATTCAAGATCCGAATCTAACATGATATATGGAACATCGAAAAGGAAAATGGAACATGTGGCGCTATATGTAATCTACAGTTTTACTATGCAGTTTAATAGGTATAAAAAATATTATAGATAGCATGTAGCAAGTTTCACTTGCCTCGACGGATCGCGATACGGTGTACGGAACGTTACACGTCGGCAAGAAAAGTCGCGACGTGCGCTCGGTACACGGAATGAGTCTAAACAACGCACGATGGGATCACACGGGTCAGATATCCTCGCTAGGTCGTCGGGATCGTCGCTGACACGGTCGGATTCCGGCAACCAAGAAACAACAGTGAATACTTTTTTAGAAGAAAAGAAAAAAACAGAAAAGAAAGAAAGAGAAGAAGGAAAGAGAAAGAAGAGGGATGAGAATGGGATTGCTTACTGGGTTGCAGAGAGGTGAGCTAGCGGTGGCGGTGAGACCAACGGCGGTGAGGGGTGCCGGTGAAGGGTTTTTGAAGAGCTAGGGTTTGGTTGCAGGGTATGTGCAGGGTCTCAGTTAGGTGAGTGTGCAGAGGAGAGGGAGAGAAGAGGAAGGAGATGGCGATGGCGATGAGAGATGGTCGGCGGCAATGGGAAGGTGGGTTCTTAGTTGAGTCGGGGGTGTGTGCAGGGGAGAGATGCTCGGGGAGAAGAAGAGAAGAAGAATAAGATGGAGAGGAGGAGGAGAGGAGATGAGGATGGAGATGAGGGTTTTTGGAGCAAGGAATAGGGTTAGGGTTTGAGGAGGCGGCGGAGATAGGATGGTTTCTCGTGGCGAGGAGTTGGCGATGGGGTTTAAAAAGAAACAGAAGAAGAAGAAAGTATGAAGGGAGGTAACGAGATCATGCGGCGGTGACGGGAATCGAGAAGGGAATAGTAAACGCGAGAGGAGAGAGAGAGGGCGCGATAGGAGAGAGAAAGAGAAGAGAGAGAGAGAGCTACGGAGAAGAGAGAGAAAGAGAAAGGGAAAGAAGAGAGAGGGATTTGTGTGGGCTCAGCGCAAGAAAATGAGGGCATTTCATTGGTTCGGGGAAGTGGACCCAGGGGAAAAAAGCTGAGTGCCTAGGATTTTACTAGGTTTTAAATTTTAAAGGATTTCTATATTTGGTTAAGGAAAATATTGTGAACTGTTAAGATTTCATTAGAGTTAGATTTTAGAATATGTTTTGGTTAGTAAACAAAATCTTTTGGCTGTAAATTATATATATTAAACGAATATAAAGAAATAAAAAATATAATTAGAATTTGGCGGAATACAAAATATTTCAGAAATGCGCCCGGATCGGGTCCAAAATTTTGGATTTGAAATATGAAAATTCATGCAACCTCCAAAACTTAAAATGAGAGATCAAGTAGCAAAATGCAGTATTCATATTAAATGCACGTGTCTAATTAACCAATCAGGGTAGTCTAAAATATGAATTAACCCGTTCAAGCAAGTGGGTCGGGTCGAATGTAAACTACCATTTGCATCCAAACACGGTAAATGAATAAAACATCACAAACAACAAATACGGCAACAGAAATTGGTATAACTAAACTCGGTTGTTACATCTGTAGGACCTCCATGCTGTATGTATCGTAGTTGAAGTTCGGAGCTAGGAATATGCCGTTGCTCCATTTTCATTTAATAGCTGCATTCGCATCCTGCTGAAATAAGGGGGAACGTTGAGATAGTCTCTGGGTTGTATATGAACCGTCAAGACTTGGAGCTAGGATTTTGCCGTGACTCCATTTTTGCTTTGACCCTTAGGTCTTTTGTTGACGTTGCATCTGCATCCTACTGGCATGAGAAGCATGTCGAGGTAGAGTTAGGATTTTGCCGTAACTCCTTTTTTATTTGGCTCCTTGGAGCCTTTGTAGACGTCGCATCTGCACCGAGAAGGAACGTCGAGCTGGAGCTAGGATTTTGCCATTATTCTTTTTTTGTTTGACCCTTTGGTCTTTGATGACGTTTCATTTACATTCTGCTGGCATGAGAAGCATGTCGAGCTGGAGTTAGGATATTGCCATCACTCCTTCTTTATTTGGCTCCTTGGAGCCTTTGTTGACGTTGCATCTGCATCCTGCTGGCATGAGAAGCACATCGAGCTGGAGTTAGGATTTTTCCATCACTCCTTTTTTCTTTGGCTCCTTGGAGCTTTGTTGACATTGCATCTGCATCCTGTCAGAATGAGAAGAATGTTGGGATGGCCTCTAGGCTGTATATGTTGTCATCAAGATCTGGCTTTCCCTTTGATGGAGCCTGGTGAGAAAATATGGTTCCCTTTTCATTTGTGCCCATGGATTGTATACAGGGGTCAGTGTGGACTCACCTGTAGGGCAAAATGGTTTCACTTCCATTTTTTTATTTCTTTCCGCGATGCTTTATCTTTTCAGCTTTTATGTCGCGATAGTCGCGATTGCCTAATCATTTCGGCTATTTATCATAGTGCCCAATCATTTTAGCTATGTATTTTCTAGTTTTACTCGCTGTTTTTTTATTGCGAGTTGCCCAATTATTTCGGCTGTTTTCATATGCATATTTTTTGCTACTTGCCGCTGTTTTTTTACAAGTTAGGGAGCTGAGATCTGATCCCAATCTTGGCATCAGTATCGCTACAAGTGGAATATTGCCAAGAGCGAATCATTATTTGCCGTAAGAGGACTTGGAGTTTGACACCTGTTTAGCCATTAGCATCACTACAACTGGAATGTTTCCAGGAGCGAATCATCATTTTCCTTTGTCGATTTGAACAAAGATGGCTTAATAGACAGGGTTAAGATCCTGTCGATTAAGACTTTTGACTTTATGAGCCGTTAGGGTCTCACAAAGGTATTTCTCTCTACGAGTTGAGAGGATCTCGTAAGTGTATTTTCTCCTTAGGAATCGTGGGGATTCTTAAGTGATATTTTCTCTTGTAAGTTGTAAGGATCTTCCAAGAGTGTTTTTTCCTTATAAGTAGAGAAGACTTACAAGTGTCGTTCACCATATGGGGACATTTCTTGCCATTGGTAGAACTTGGTGAGGGAATATTTATTCGTGCCTGTGGATTGTATACAGGGGTCAATATTGGACCGCATGTAGGGCAACTTGGGGGATGTGGCGGCTTAAGAACAGGTTCAGATCCCTGTAGCTTAAGGCTTTTGAATTTTATGAGCCGTGAGGGTCTCATAAGGGGAATTCTCCTTACGAGCCGTGAGGATCTCGTAAGTGTAATTTCTTCTTAGGAATCATGAGGACTCCTAAGTGTGTTTCTCCTTTGTGATCCCACGTAGGTATTTTCTCCTCACAAGGTCGAGAGGACTTTAAAAGTGCACATGAATATTTTATTTTACAAGTTTGTTCCTTATTCGGGTTTTCACAAACTCGCCGGAAGTACGGTTGTTTTTACTCACGGCGCCCTTTTGGGTTTTCATCTGTGCCCATTTTGCTTGTGAACATACCTTTTTTTAATGGCAAAATTCTCGAAAGTAGCTTCGTCGCAGGTGACCCACCTGTTTGCCGGTGGGTTTTGGGATGGCTTCATCGCTGGAGTAGCTATATAGCCAATGACTCTTGAGTTGCAACCTTCGCCATTAGGACTTCGATTGCAATATAGATCTCAAGGGAGCATATCACCATATTTGGGGGCGATGTGCTGGTTTAGGGACATTCCGGTCCATTATCGCTATGTTTGAGGCGAAATTTTAGTTTAGGGACGTTCCGGTTCATAAGGGGAATTCTCCTTACGAGCCGTGAGGATCTCATAAGGGGAATTCTCCTTACGAGCCGTGAGGATCTCGTAAGTGTAATTTCTTCTTAGGAATCATGAGGACTCCTAAGTGTGTTTCTCCTTTGTGATCCCACGTAGGTATTTTCTCCTCACAAGGTCGAGAGGACTTTAAAAGTGCACATGAATATTTTATTTTACAAGTTTGTTCCCTATTCGGGTTTTCACAAACTCGCCGGAAGTACGGTTGTTTTTACTCACGGCGCCCTTTCGGGTTTTCATCTGTGCCCATTTTGCTTGTGAACATACCTTTTTTTAATGGCAAAATTCTCGAAAGTAGCTTCGTCGCAGGTGACCCATCTGTTTGCCGGTGGGTTTTGGGATGGCTTCATCGCTGGAGTAGCTATATAGCCAATGACTCTTGAGTTGCAACCTTCGCCATTAGGACTTCGATTGCAATATAGATCTCAAGGGAGCATATCACCATATTTGGGGGCGATGTGCTGGTTTAGGGACATTCCGGTCCATTATCGCTATGTTTGAGGCGAAATTTTAGTTTAGGGACGTTCCGGTTCATTGTTAGTTTAGGGACATCTCGGTCCGTTGTTAGTTTAGGGACATCTCGGTCCGCTGTGTCCATGTTTGAGGCGACGCGGTAGTTTAGGGACATTCCGGTCCATTATCACCATGTTTGAGGTGAAGTTTCTAGTTTAAAGACATCTCAGTTTGATGTCGCCATGTTTGAGGCGAGGTTCTAGTTTAGGGACATCTCAGTCCGTTATCGCCATGTTTGAGGCGAATTTATAGTTTAAGGACATCTCGGTCCTTCATCGCCATTTTTGAGGTGATGGAGCTTCTTTGCATACTACTCTCAGGGTTTTGACTCAGGAAGATAGAGAGCAGACACGAGCATCGTCATCTATCATTGACCTAAATCGTGACTCATCAAACGTAGTATTTTGTGAGGAATCGGCTGTTTATTGGCCGGAAGGGTCTTTCACCATGCATATCCATAAGCATGTAGGCTCCACCTTTGTAGACTTTGTCTATGATGTACGTGCCTTCATAGTTCAGCTCGAATTTCCCTCGTTTTGCACGATTGAGGATCATTGGTCTTTTGACGACTGGTACGAGTTTGCCTTGGCGGAATGTTCTCGGCCTGGTTAGTCTTTCATATGACCGTGTCATCCTTTCCTTATAAGCCTCCAAATTTTGTTGTGCTATAAGGCGAGTTTCGTCAAGGGCATCGAGCTCCTTAAGCCGAAGATGAGCATTTTCTTCATCTGTCAGCTCGTATCGAACCGCTACTCGTAGAGAAGGGAGTTCTATTTCCAGGGAAAGCACTGCTTCCGTGCCGAATACTAACATGTATGGTGTTGTATTCGTAGCTATTTTGAACGGTGTTCGGTATGCCCAGAGAGCTTCGTGCAACCTTTCGTGCCAGTATTTTTTTTATTTCTGAACACTGTTTTCTTTATAATCTTCATTAAGATCTTGTTGAAAACTTCAGCTAGACCGTTGGCCCGAGGGTTATAGACTGAAGAGTATCTCCAATATATTTTATGCTGTTGAGCGAAGAGATCGATTTTATGACTTCTATAAGCTGGCCCATTATCCGAGATAATTCGTCACAGAGTGCCGAACCGATAGATGACATGTGTCCTGAAGAAATGGAGGATACTCTCCATTTTCACATCCCTTAGTGGTACTGCTTCTGCCCACTTAGAGAAGTAGTTGGTCATTGCTAATATAAACTGATGTCCTTTGGAAGACGCCGGTTCAATGAGGCCAATTATATCGGTTCCCCATATTTCGAACAGCCAGCTAGCCACTGTTTGGTGTAGCGGATTTGGATGTTGGTGGATGAATTCCCCGTGGATTTGCCACGAGTGACACTGCTTCGCATATTCGAGACAGTCCTGAATCATTGTAGGCCAATAATAACCCATTCTTTTGATCTTCAGTTCCATCTTTGGCCTAGCTTGGTGAGAACCGCAGAGTCCGTCATGAATTTCTTGGACGACTTTCTTCGCTTCCTCCGGCCCCAGGCATCTTAGCCATAGACAGTCGAACGATCTCTTATATAGAGTATCATTAACGAAGGCGAAATACAAAGCTTGTTTCATGAGCTGATGTCTAAACGACGCATTTTCGTGCGTTCGTTGGGATATAAAGTAGTCTATGAAGACTTCCCTCCAGTTCTTGACCTTTTCTTCGTCCACTATTTGGAGGGCTACTTGTTTGGTCGTTCCTTTTCTTTCGGATGACTATATCAGATCTTCCGAAGGGATATCCGTTGGCGTGAGAACCCTGCGGCTTTGCACAATGATCTTTACTTCATCGAGGTCGTCATCAGCCAGTTCCTTAGCCAATTTGGCCAACGTGTCCGCCTTGCTGTTTTCTGCACGCAGTATGCTCTCTAGGATGTAGGAAGGGATTTATGTCAGCAGTTACTGCACTCTTTTGCCATACTTTATCAGCTCTGACTTGCACGTCAGATAGTCACCATTTACTTGGCTAACGATCAGCTGGGAGCCTCTATATATGAGGAGGTTTTTGATTCCCATGTCGATAGCGATCTTGAGATCTGCTATCAAATCTTCATATTCAGCTTCGTTGTTAGTCCTTGGATCCGTTAAGGAAAGGGCGTAACGCAATATCCCTCCTTGCGGAGTCACAAAGATAAGGCCCACCCCAGTTTTGATTATGGAGGCGTTTTGCTTTCGCCTTTTCATGGAAGATGCTCCGTCGAAGTATAGTTCCTATTGGGAATCATTTTCTTCCTTCTCTTCTACGATTGTGTCGAACGCATATTCATCCGGCAACTCGCAATTTAAGGGGGAGTCGGCTGGTATCGGATGCTTCGCGAGAAAGTCGGCAATGGCCTGGCCTTTCACTGGTTTGAGGGGTCAATACGTTATCGAGAACTCCATCAGGAGGAGGGCCTATTTGGCAAGTCTTCCTGTTAGTATGGCCCTAGACATCAGATATTTGAGAGGATCCACCTTTGATATGAAATGGACCTCATGTGCCAAGGCGTAATGTCTGGGGTTCGTTATCGCGAATATCAGTGCCAGGCAATGTTTTTCGATGGGGGAGTATATGTTTTCTGCCCCCAGGAGAACTCGACTCAAATAGTATAGAGCTCTCTTCTTTCCTTGATCGTTCTCTTGTGCCCATAGTGCGCCTAGAGAACCCTCAAGGGCCGTTGTATATAGGATAAGGGGTTTTACCTTAACCGGAGCAGCCAATACTGGCGGATTTTGCAGGTATTGCTTGATTTCATTTAGTGCATTTTGGCACTTTCGATCCCAGATGAACACGGTCCCCTTCTTCATCAAATGACTGTAGGGACGACATTTTCTGGAGAGGTTTGATATTAATCGTCGGATATATGCGAGCTTTCCTTGAAGAGATTGCAATTGTTTGAGAGTTCTTGGCGTGGGCATTTCCATAATCGCCTTGATTTTTGAGGGATCGATTTTGATACCCCGGTGCCGTATGATGAATCCTAGGAATTTTCCCGAGAAGACTCCAAACGCATATTTTAGAGGATTCATCTTCAGATTATACTTCCGAAGACGTTGGCACACTATTTTCAAATGTTCCCAATGTTCCTTGTAAGACTTGCTCTTCACCACAAGGCCGTCGATGTAGAATTCGACAATTTCGTGGATGATGTCATCGAAGATCTTTGTCATAGCCCTCTGGTAGGTAGCGCTGGCGTTCTTCAAGCCGAAGGGCATCACTTTATAGCAGAATATGCCCAGCGGAGTCCGGAAGGCAGTATGCTTTTGGTCTTCAGGATGCATTTTTATTTGATTGTATCCTGAAGATCCATCCATTAAGGAGAAGATCTCATGGGTAGACGTGTTATCGATCATCAGCTCAGTAACAGGTACTGGAAAATCATCCTTCGGGCAAGCTTTATTGAGGTCCCAAAAGTCCACGCAGATGCGCACTGTCCCATTTTTCTTCATCACCGGAATGATGTTAGCGATCCAGTCGGGATATTGAACTTCTTGGATGCAGTCAGAGTCAATTAGTTTCTTGACTTCAGCGTTGATACTCATCTCAAGTTTGAGCCGCATCCTTCTTGGTGTCTGTTTGACTGGCTTGATGTCCGGCGATATAGCTAGTTTATATACCGCTACTTTTGGATCTAGACCCGACATCTCGAAATAGTTCCATGCGAAGCAGTCTTTATATTTCATGAGCATGACTTTTAACGTTGCCACCTGTTTTTTAGATAGCAGCTCACCGATGAACGTTGGCCTCGGATCATTTTCCGACCCTAAGTCAATTTTCCTTAGGTTATCCACCGTAGTGTGTATCCCATCTTCCAGCTCTTTTGGTGCTGGTGGAAACTCTGAGATCACCTCGTCCTCGTCTTCATTTGCGAAGCATCTGAAGAGGCCATCCATAGTCTCGTGCCCTCCCTCCTTTGAGAGTGTTATCACATGGCAGGTACGAGTTTGCTTCCATTCTTGAGGTCCTATCCTCGCGGTATAGGTCCTCTTTGGCTCAGACTTTTGTGGCAGGGTTGCCCTTCAGCTGTTGTGTTGGAGATAGTGCCCTCAAAGTCAATTATTGGATCGCAGGTACGTGATTGCAATGATTGAGGCAGGACCTATACCGATATGACAGTCTTGCTCGAGATGATAGTATGCTATCTGGTTTTTCTTTATCATCGTATACATGCTTTAGTTCACTATTGCATGATGATAGAGCCCATAGGATTCTTGCTTGACTACCAGCAGTATGATGGCGATCATATACGTGGGAGCCGGGGTCTGTAAGCACATCCTTAAACGTGTCCCTAGTCGTGGGAGTTTCGAGACAGGGCGTCGATACTCCAGAGTAGACTAGTGTATACAGTCGAGACCCCGACGAGGGGCGGTGGCCGGTCTCATAAGCCACTGGTGTCAGTTGGATCACCTAAGATGTATACAGGTGCTCATTAGGTTATGAGTACACCGGACAGGACTCGCCGGGAACATGCTAGTTGGTATTATACATATCGTCAGATAGCAGTTCCCTGGTGACATGTGTACAGGTTAGTTCATCGACCTGAGATCGTCATTTGTCTCGTGTGAGTTCCCACTGTGCTTAGATTACTACCCTACCACGCTCAAAGGAGTTGTGCAAACAGGTTTTAGTTGGGTACAGTCCCGAGCCACATTGGAGGCAAGTGAGCGGATCGTCGGGGATTCGTCTCTCCCGGTATTGAAGGTTGATGTCGCGCAGTGCAGGGTGGCCATCACTAGGAATCCTCGGCCGAGGTAGTGGAGAATTACTGATTTGGATCGGTAGTTTCTCAGGTGGTGATGGGCTTCATACCGACACGATTTATCGCGTTATTAGGGGTCTGACTTTATCCACCCCTCTAGACTCGATATACGATACTCTTTAGATGAACGGACCGGACTGTATATACATTGTCACTGTCAGGCTCAGTAGGGTTTATAGATGAGTTCGCTCGTCAGCTTCCCTTCTATTCAATACATAGGCAAACCGTTACGTACAGTTTGTACCTCTGACGTGCTAGAGGTTATACCCAGTGCCGGTGTGTTGATGAGTCATTAGAGTCCCCCATAGACACTTTCCCAAGTTCGGGCGAAACGTTGTAGAGGCCATATGGGTTTATGGCAAGGTTCGGAAAATGCACGTGCGTTTTCGCACGTGTCCATTTTCGGGCAGATAATACTGGTAGGCTTTGGTTTAAGCCGGAACCCAGTATTATACTGTGTAAATATAATATCTTTGTCTCAGTTGCATTTGTATTTGGTCGTAATACAAATGCGGGTATGTTTATACCATTACGGGGTTATCCTGAAATTCGTTTCAGGATCACTTTTAGAAGTTGCCAGTTTCCAGTTTTCTATTAGCCGTATTTAACATTTGGTTAAATGCGGATTTATCTTTTCTTGAGATAAGTGTGGGAGCTTCTAGAAGAGGTGACTAGGGTGGTGACTAGGATGGTGATGTGGCTTTGTTCATTAATGGTGCATTAATGTGTTGATGACTATGTATTATGATTCATCACTTGCATTAATGCATTCATACTAGGTGTATCTTTGACTCATGCTTTTCTTTATGTGCTAATGGTCACCCCCCTCCTACACTCACCCCCCCACCTCCATATAGTGGCCGGCCATGCTTGGTGTGGAATATGGTTGTTCATTTTTAGTTTTGAGAGAAAAGACTATGATAATTGAGTGTATGGAAATTTCATAGGCCAATTTCCATTTACCCGATTCCAATTGGCAACTTCATTAACCGTTCGTCCATAGCCTTGGACGTAACGAGACAAAGTGTTCTACTCATTCTCTACAACATCTTGGTTGTCTCTTTTAGCAAACTTGACGATCGAGTTGCCTCGGTTCAAAGGCGGGAGCCCGTTTAAAGATCCGTCGACGTGGTGCCACCTGGACGAGAAGACTGGAGATCGAGGAGATCGGAGCAGCCGCAACAAGCGTGGGATGATGTTTGAAGACCGAAGGACTCGGATCGTTCGGTATAACTGTTCTACCCACTTTGTAGTTTGTTAGTTTATCTTTAATGGCAGATCCGAGTTACGGTACGCGATAGCGCCAGTTGTAAAAAGTTTTTGTTCCGTATTTGGCATCTGTTAGACGGCCGGGGCGCTACCGTGGGCTTACAGTGGTATCAGAGCCTCACTATTAAGCTATACTAACTTGTGTTAATGCGTTTAAAATATCGATCGAACCGAATTTCGAAAAACACAATTTTCAAGTGCTAAACAGTGTCTAAAAATTATTTTGATCATGCCAGAAAATTAAGCAGGGTTTTTGAAGCATACGGCAGAAAATTGGGCACGTGATCCTACAGTAACGCCGTGGATCCGCGGTCAAAGCTAGGGTTTGACCGCGGAACCGCGGCCGTTATGTGGGAACAGTGATCCAGTTTTTTGCAGTGAGCTTGTTTTGGGAAATTGTGGGTTTTGGAATATTTCTTTTGGGCCCAGATTTTGTTACTGTACAGCAGATGTACGTGGGGCCCACTTCGGGAAATTTAGTCGATCGAAATTTTAAACTTGTTAGTATGCAGTATTTACATTATATCTCCGACCGGGAATGCCATTTGATCGGTAAACCACGTCTGATTGCTATAGTTCTTTTAGACGGGTTTGCGAACGTGACATTCGCGTTGATGTTCTGTGTTGTGCTGTGATGTTGCGGATATGTCGTGGTGGATAGCAGGGTGCAATGATAGTACAGTTTGGATTTATTTGTACTTTTGATATTGCGGGGCGAGCGTCCAACATGTGGACTGCCGTCACTGCCTGTTTGTATAATATTCTTTTGGGGCACGACCGGGTCGAGGTCGATGTACCCGTTATACATATTTTTATTTCTGTACTAGGTTTATCCCGCGAAGGAGTGCAAGGATAGCCGGGTTCTGGAGGGCAACGGGTCCGTATCTCATGGCTTTGAGAGGCAAAGGGACCTCACTCTAGAATTGGCAGACTATTCGCCGCACTCGTAGGGGGTAAAGGTTGACCCAAGGAGGGGTGCTCAATTTACCGGATTCCGTGAAGTGCCAGGTGTTCCATTCACTATGCTGTGGGGACTACCTCGCTTCAGGTTTTGGCGGGTAACTTGCCGCACCCGTAGGGGTCCAGGTTTCATTGCACAGGCTATCCACACGACCAGGGGAATGTCGGGTTTCAGCAGCGGCTCTGTGAAACCCGAGGATCCCAGATTATTTGTATTGTTCTGTGATACTTATTACTTTTCTATAATGTTGCATATTATCACGCCTGGAGTGATTATTGTATCTTGGTATATATACTATTAGATGTTGTATATGTTTTACACCCGCGCTAGTCCAGCCCCCGCTCTGTCGTTAGTTAAGTAATCTAACGGGTGATGACGGGACCCAGTGGCGAATGCGGATGGCATATACGTACATTTTATTTTCATTCTTTTCTGGTGTGATTGATTGATGGGATTGCATTGATTCTTATCAATGCAAGGATAAAACAAACCTATATTTGATGTTGTTGGAACAAATTTTAAAAAGTGTTATTACAAAGACGTTTCTTTTTGTTTTGCATAGTGATATTCATTTTAGAATATTCTGCATCTCATTCGACGAGGCAAGGGCCGAGATCCCTTCACCAGGAGTGACCCCTTAGGCAGAAGTTTGCGTCAGGGTAATAACTTCAATATAGTCGATTACAAGTTGCTTTGTATCGCGGTATTCAGTTGGAATATCCTGCACCTCATTCCATGAGGAAAGAGCCGAGATCCCTTCACCGGGAGTGACCTCTTTAGCAAAACGTTTTCGCCACTATATATTTATAAAAAGTTATCAGTTTCCTTCAACGAGATCAAGTTCATTACGTTAAAGGTTTTTTCGCCAAAAAACCAGCCGTAGCCCTCCGTCATTTCTTATGGATGGTCAGTAGTATTCAAGCTATGTTTGTTGGCCAAAGTCAAGGCATAGTGTTTGGTAGCTGCTGGGTATTCATCTGTTGCATAGATAGATGTGTTGGTTTGGGACAGTCGTTCTGCCTTGTTGGCCAAAGTCAAGGGCATGTGCGGGTGGGTTCAAATTGACCTGGATAGTGACGGGTAGAACTTGACATGTGACTTATGATTTGTTGGCCAAAGTCAAGGTCATAAGAGCATGAGGCAAAAATCACGTCGGGAGTTTCAAATATACAGGAAACTTGCCAGGCATGCGCATACCTTCTGGAGTGTGATAACTTGAGTGGCTTCCATCAAGTTATCATGCGATGATAGTTGGATCCCGATTCTCACTGATGAGTTAGTTTACTCTTCGGGTGATTCCGACTAATTCTTCTTTCAGGTTTGGAGGAGAATTTGAGATTACAGTGGAAGGTTTCTTAATTAGATAAATTGATAACCATTCTGATCTAGCTTAGAGTGCACGCAGAGTGTTTCTTTTCTCTCTCTCTCTTTGGCAGCAACTTTTGACCGACCCTAAACTATGACTCAGTGACCAAGTTGACCGAACCTTCTTAAAATATTGTTTTTTGGATTGTCTGAGTTGCATAAGTCATTGCCGCTCCTTCTTTTACCCTTTGTACTTCTCAGAACACCCCGTATTATTACGGATATCCACTTCCATTGGATAGATCCATCGTATGGTTATATACGAACTCGGAAGGACTTCTTCGAGGATGGATCCAGGTTCAGGAGAAATAGAATTGGTTTATTTAGTTGTCTTTTATTATCACCTTCTCTCAGGTTGCGAGGGCTCCTTGGTTTAGGAGAGTACACCTATTACGCTTATTGGATAATCTTATTCCAAACCATAGGCAGGTGCCGAAAGGTAGGGAATGAAGAAAACCAATTAGCCTAAGTAAGGTGTACAGAAGGTAATAACTAAAGACAAAATAAAGGGATTAGAAAGAGAGCAAAGTAAACTGCGACTGTTATCATTCATGACCAAACCGCGTACTTCATCGCCACTCCTATTTGACCTTTGCCTTTTTCCCAGTACGGGAGAAATAGAATAAGGTATTATTCAGTTATCTTTTATCATCACCTTCTCTCAAGTTGCGAGTACTCCTAGGATTAGGAGGGTACACCTGTTATGCTTACTGGATAGTCTTCTTCCAAACCATAGGTTGGTGCCGAATGGTAGGGAAGGAAGAAAACCACTTAGCCTAACGATGGTGTACAGAAGGTAATGAATAAAGACAAATAAAAGGATTTGGAGAGATGACAAAGAAATATACGGTTATAGTCATGAATTGGTTTATGGAAGAGGCATTACTAGGAATACCAGGATACCCCTACGAAATATTTTCATGTTTCAGTGCATTGTTAAAAGAAAACTGATTTCCCAATCAGATACTTACTCCAGGGTATGTATTTATCAGGTTTCATTCTCATATCTGTATGGTTTTACAGATGATGAGTGGGAGTAAGTTATTGGGAATTAGGTGATCATCCTCATTATATCGGAATTCGTTGTAATTGGTGATATTTGAGGAAATCGCCTGGGTACAGTTCTCAACCTACAATGCACAGGTTTTGAGTTATTCAACTCAGCGGACTTATACAGAGTATTGTATGTTATCCAGTGTCCGTCAGGACAAAGGGATAGGTCCTCGTACTATGTTCTGTTTACTTATGACTTCTCTAAGTTTTGAGAAGTTGTGGGTATAAGAATAAAGTAGAGAACCAGGTATCACAAGTATCGGGATTCTTCAAGATGTAGATTCTTGTGATAGGTATTCAGATGATAGTAATGGTTTTGAGAAACTTGTTTCTCTTTCAGGTTACTCATAATTGGATGGATTCCTAAGTTGAGTAATACTGATTAGCCTCTCTCCATTAAGTTGATATGCACTGGAGACAGCTGCATGGTTTGAATCTGGTTCCAATTAAATTAGTGCCTCTATTTCTATATTGGATATAGAATGGTTCATATCTTAACGATGTTAAGATACGGGGAGTTGTCCAGCTTATGCTTAAAACCAGACACTGGATAACTCGAGGCACGTTTCTGTAATGGCAGTTTGTGGGTTGACCCTGGCTTCGACAAGGGTTGATATTCTACCATCTGATAGATCAATAGTGATATTGTTCTTGACTCGCCACAGTTTTTAGTAAAATGGATTTTTTCAGAAAACAGTAGTGGGAGTATGGTAGAACTGGAAGTCATTCCAGAACCGCAAACGATTACGGAAAATTTAATAGGACCTATATATTCAATCAGGTTTGACATTCCATTAGCCACTCCGAAGACATGGTTGGTAACCTCAGACACCCGAGAGGTACTCCGGTAGCCTCATGGACGGTGACAGGGAGGTTCTTGTTTACCCAGACTTGACACTACGGTTGTTCTAGACTATGAGACCCGGCAGGAGGATAAGTATAGCGTCGTTCTAAACTAGCTTTAGAAGTGTACGTATATATTATTCTGCCAGAAGGTTTCCGTAGTCAGTGGGAGCAGCGGAAGCATAGTGGGCAAGTAGATTATGTCTATTTATAGGCTTGAGCAAAGACAGCGGAGATAAGATCATCTAATTTTGATGTGACGGTCATGGGTTTGACTTCATTAGAATAGGGGATGGATCTGTTAAGAAGGTAGTAGAGTGTGATGCCCTGGTATTTGGATGACATACACAGAGTAGGAAGTAAAATTCCTATACTACGATCGGTTGTACTGTGGTCGTCACACAGTTGTTTCTCCAGATAGGATATGGATATAATAACAGACATTCTGGTTACTAGATCTATGGTTTTAGATCTAGATTTGGGTAGTTTCCCAATGTGGGTATTTTGACAGTATTCTAATAGTATTTTAGAATAGATGACTTCTGGCATGGTGGTGTACCTGCAGGTGATGGAGTCACCCTCTCTAAAGGTGTCTTAGAGACTAAAGGAAAGAGGGATGTGCATGATTGGCAGATCACTTGCTTAGGCAATTGAGTCAATCATGAGATATCAAGTACCACACCAGATGTAGTTTTTGCACTTGATGCGATAAGTTTATATTAATCCAATCCTGAAGAAACGTAAGGAAGCAGTTTTATAACATAAGGTGCATGTTCTATGGATTTGATGACGGCAGCCTCCTTCGGGAGATGGTTATCATTCCAGGCTTCAAAGGTGACATGGATGACAGAGTTATTGTTAGAATTATAGTTTTCCCTCTGACGAGGAACAATATTATGGACAGGTGGTCCAAGAGGATACTGTGGGAGGCATGGTGCTAGATACTGATTAGGTTCAGTTATCGATACAGTCTAAGAAGTTTGGATTTGGAGTTCATTTATGAACTAGGTCCCATAAGATATTCATACATATTCTAAGACAGGTATTACTCGATTCGGGAGATGGCTTTCTCCGCGAACTTGAGATTAAGAGAGATATAGAAAGAAACATTAGGGCGGATCCACTCACTGAGGCTATTTCTCGAACACAAGAGTTTTACAAACTAGCTTTGTGAAACTGATTAGTAGAGGAGTTGGGTGTTCGGTATCACACTGGCTGTGAGTATGAGACATCGCACTAATTAGCCTTGAGTGCAAGTGGGAGATTGTTGGAGATAGTGCCCTCAAAGTCAATTATTGGATCGCAGGTACGTGATTGCAATGATTGAGGCAGGACCTATACCGATATGACAGTCTTGCTCGAGATGATAGTATACTATCGGTTTGTCTTTATCATCGTATACATGCTTTAGTTCACTATTGCATGATGATAGAGCCCATAGGATTCTTACTTGACTACCAGCAGTATAATGTCGATCATATACGTGGGAGCCGGGGTCTGTAAGCACATCCTTAAACGTGTCCCTAGTCGTGGGAGTTTCGAGACAGGGCGTCGATACTCCAGAGTAGACTAGTGTATACAGTCGAGACCCCGACGAGGGGCGGTGGCCGGTCTCATAAGCCACTGGTGTCAGTTGGATCACCTAAGATGTATACAGGTGCTCATTAGGTTATGAGTACACCGGACAGGACTCGCCGGGAACATGCTAGTTGGTATTATACATATCGTCAGATAGCAGTTCCCTGGTGACATGTGTACAGGTTAGTTCATCGACCTGAGATCGTCATTTGTCTCGTGTGAGTTCCCACTGTGCTTAGATTACTACCCTACCACGCTCAAAGGAGTTGTGCAAACAGGTTTTAGTTGGGTACAGTCCCGAGCCACATTGGAGGCAAGTGAGCGGATCGTCGGGGATTCGTCTCTCCCGGTATTGAAGGTTGATGTCGCGCAGTGCAGGGTGGCCATCACTAGGAATCCTCGGCCGAGGTAGTGGAGAATTACTGATTTGGATCGGTAGTTTCTCAGGTGGTGATGGGCTTCATACCGACACGATTTATCGCGTTATTAGGGGTCTGACTTTATCCACCCCTCTAGACTCGATATACGATACTCTTTAGATGAACGGACCGGACTGTATATACATTGTCACTGTCAGGCTCAGTAGGGTTTATAGATGAGTTCGCTCGTCAGCTTCCCTTCTATTCAATACATAGGCAAACCGTTACGTACAGTTTGTACCTCTGACGTGCTAGAGGTTATACCCAGTGCCGGTGTGTTGATGAGTCATTAGAGTCCCCCACAGACACTTTCCCAAGTTCGGGCGAAACGTTGTAGAGGCCATATGGGTTTATGGCAAGGTTCGGAAAATGCACGTGCGTTTTCGCACGTGTCCATTTTCGGGCAGATAATACTGGTAGGCTTTGGTTTAAGCCGGAACCCAGTATTATACTGTGTAAATATAATATCTTTGTCTCAGTTGCATTTGTATTCGGTCGTAATACAAATGCGGGTATGTTTATACCATTACGGGGTTATCCTGAAATTCGTTTCAGGATCACTTTTAGAAGTTGCCAGTTTCCAGTTTTCTATTAGCCGTATTTAACATTTGGTTAAATGCGGATTTATCTTTTCTTGAGATAAGTGTGGGAGCTTCTAGAAGAGGTGACTAGGGTGGTGACTAGGATGGTGAGGTGGCTTTGTTCATTAATGGTGCATTAATGTGTTGATGACTATGTATTATGATTCATCACTTGCATTAATGCATTCATACTAGGTGTATCTTTGACTCATGCTTTTCTTTATGTGCTAATGGTCACCCCCCCTCCTACACTCACCCCCTACCTCCATATAGTGGCCGGCCATGCTTGGTGTGGAATATGGTTGTTCATTTTTAGTTTTGAGAGAAAAGACTATGATAATTGAGTGTATGGAAATTTCATAGCCCAATTTCCATTTACCCGATTCCAACTGGCAACTTCATTAACCGTTCGTCCATAGCCTTGGATGTAACGAGACAAAGTGTTCTACTCATTCTCTACAACATCTTGGTCGTCTCTTTTAGCAAACTTGACGATCGAGTTGCCTCGGTTCAGAGGCGGGAGCCCGTTTAAAGATCCGTCGACGTGGTGCCACCTGGACGAGAAGACTGGAGATCGAGGAGATCGGAGCAGCCGCAACAAGCGTGGGATGATGTTTAAAGACCGAAGGACTCGGATCGTTCGGTATAACTCTTCTACCCACTTTGTAGTTTGTTAGTTTAGCTTTAATGGCAGATCCGAGTTACGGTACGTGATAGCGCCAGTTGTAAAAAGTTTTTGTTCCGCATTTGGCGTCTGTTAGACGGCCGGGGCGCTACCGTGGACTTACATGTTGGATAAAGCAAACCTGCTTTACTGATACCGGTCTTCTACCCAGTCTTTGAAGGTGAAGCAGTCTTCAAGTGGATGACCTATTTCTCGGTGATAGGAGCAATAATCCGGATGATGGACCTCGTTTATTTGTTCAGGGTGCCGAGACTCCGGAAGTGTCATCATTTGGTGCTTCATGACAAGGTTGAATATTTTCCTTATCTTTTCTTGGGAGAAAGAGTATTCCCGACCCATCTTCTTTATAAAAGACGGGTTCCAATCGACCTTTTCTCGATTGCACGGCCTCTTGGATCCGCTTCGTTGTTTTCGAATGTTTTTTGCATTTTTTCCTTGTTTTTGCCTTTATTTCGGGATTTCCCCTTTCGCGAGGATATACAGTGGGCCGGGGATGAAGAGCATTATATTCTTCCTTCTCCATAGATTGTTGATTGAGGAGCTGCGTCCTAGCCTTTTCATAAATGACCATTTCGCGACTGTTGTCACGCCCCACTTCCCGGTGTACGGTAAGGAGACGAGACGGGTCACGTGACGTATTTACTCAGAAGTAAACATGCTAAGCGTATCTAAGCAATATAAAGTAAAATGCACACAAGAGACATGAATATAAATAAACAGCAACTTTTATTTATTCAACATTTCTTTACAATACAAGTCTGGAATGCAATGCCTAAACAATGACACAACTGAAATAAAAAGTATGTACAAGTAATGCTAATGGTCGTGCTACTCAGTGGTCAGCTCCAAGTGTTCCTGGCTGCTCTCAAACTCCTCAGCATTGGGTCCTCCTGACAACATTCCAAAGAAAGAAGAGAAATAGGAATGTCGTCAGCGAACAATCGCTCGGTAAGTCCCAAAGAGAGATAGAAATAGAGTAGACAGATAAGAGAGTATAACTAGTAATGTTTGCTTATAATTTTAACGCAGTTGTTTGTAGCTTAGTACAGAATATGCCAGTGTATACGAGAGGAGTCCAATTTACACCGTGGAGTTTGGCAACCCGTAGTACAAGGCTCCTTCAATAAAACCACGGAACAACGACATGGATGTATAGATACGTCTTTTAATGACCATCTCGTGCCATCTTTAACATGTTCGGTACCAGTCTACCCCTTTAAAAACCCTGTAATGTATTTTTTATTATATTGTATGGTTTGTTTTATAGATGGAAGACTTGCCGAAACCATGATATCATGTAAACAAAATGGATATAAATGGATAGTCATGTAATCAGGATATATCCATGGTTCGGTTCGGTCGAGTAATGTTGATATAGATTGTATTCTGGTATTCATGGATTCATGTTGTATTGTAGTTATACTTGAAATGAATTCAAGTCATATTGTGTTCAGATTTGACCATGACTCGAACTGAGTCAGACTTTTAAACTGAATTGAAGTCCTTATTATTGTGGAGTTATCGGTAACTGCTGCACATGGACGGCAGGATTTGTGTCTTTTTCCAAGACAATTACCGTGTTGATAATACCACTGTTAGGTTGTCTGCCTTAGATAGGCAAGCACCCATATTCTCCGGCTCCTGAGGCTCAAGAAAATTGGTCCCGCTTAAACCTATTTTTAATAGGGTCCTTATTGTAAATTAATATAACTTGAGGGGGTTTTATGAAAAATAGTTTTGATATATTTTCATAATACAACTCAAATATTTAATTATCGTCTTTAGGGTTTTCATAATTGTAATTTTTATGAAGTGAAATATTCTAGTGGATTTAACTTAGATTTCAATGTATATGGTATTTTAGTATAATCTTAGAATGGTATTGAATTGTAAAGATAGTTTCATGAAATTGGTGATTCTTTTGATTTAGAAAATATGGAATATATATATTGTATACTTAAAGTAGATATTTTGATAATATTTATGTATATTTATAAAAATAGAACTTATTTATTAAATAGAAATCATATTTTTCTTAAAAATTGCATTAAAAATTCCATCGAGATCGAATTCTCCTTACGGAGGTTTGCATCTCACTCTACTAGGCCCGAGGACGTGTGATAACCCGCACCATCCTGATCGGGGTTCCCCAAAATGGGTTGCAGAGACGTATTTGCAAGGAATTAAGTAATACACTCTTAAAGAAAACGGTTTTTGAATGTTTATGGTATTTAAATGTAAACTCATATTTTCCCACAAACTAATGTTCTATAAATCATCGTGCTATGTCAAGAATGTGTTTTGTGATGAGGTAGGTCATTACCTTGTGAGTTTTCTAAAGATATTATGGGTAAAATGAATAAACAATGTCGTATGTAAACATGATGGTATTTTACTGTAAAAGTGAAAGAGAAATTGCAATATGAATTATTTTGAGATAAAACTTGCTGTGAATGTTGTATTATGTTTGTTAAATTATATAAAAAAATATGGTGGATTTTTTCTAAAGAAAAATTATGTTTTTTGTTAAAATAGAATCGGAAGTCGGATTAATTCCGCTTTCGACTGGTTTTGAAAAGTGATTTCGTTTTAATAGAAGAGAAGGGGGAAAGTGGGAACTAACTGATTGAATATCAAGAGGAGAGATAGAGGAAGCTATTGGAATCGTCAAGGAGTTGTTTCGTCGCCGGATTCTTCCCGAAACGTCGCTGGAACTTCGACCTTTGCTAACTCCACCTGTACAACTTAGGACTTGGAAATTTTAGAGAGTTTTTGTATGGAATTTCTAAATGAGGAGGGGTGAAATGTAGTGTAGTATTTATAGGGAAAATTAGGGTTTAGGGTAATGAATTTGAGAATTAAAATTGCATTTAAAATTTGGTTTAATGTCACTTTTTAATTCTCTGTTTATTTTTAATAAAAATAATAGTACAGGGGTTAAGGGGGAAGCCAAGGGGTTAGGGCAACAAATTAAAAAAATGGGGTATTGCCTACGGGGGGCCGGCTCTGCCGGCCCCAAGAGCCATCTCGCAGGTCCATCTAGGGGCTTGGGGGCTCGGATCTCCGCCACGTGTCAGGGTCTGTATGAATAGTATTTTGCACATGTTTGTTTTCTGTGTGACTTTTCATTTTACGTGTAGTGCACGCGAAAAATTTTGGGCTTCTAAAAGATTAAAAGAAAAATCAATTAAAATTATATGTGGCTGGGGGATTTGATCACAGGGGCCATGTCACAGCAGTGTAAGACTTTACCAATGAGCTACAAGTGCTTTCTTGCTGTTCAAAAGAAAATTAAATTTATAACTTGTGCTCAGGTTTAGGTGTTCGTTTCTGTATTTTTGAAAAAATTATATACAGAAAGTTTAGGGTTGTTATAGCTGTGATCGTCTTGGATCTTTCGACAGGCTTTTTTTATTAGCTTGTCAATTTGTTTTTCGAGCGACGGACTTAACGTTCTTAGAGCGGGATTTCGCTCTGTTCTAACATCACGGCCATTCGGAAGAGCGTTTTCCTTTTTGCTGGAGCTGTTTATGACACGGCAGCTGTGGAACTGCTCCCGTTTCTTGGACCGAACGTATCCAAGCCCCGTTGTCTCCATCTTCCCGTTGGGCATCTTTCGCCGAGTCCCGGAAATATCCGAAATCTTTTTGTAAAATTGGACTTGCCGAACAGTTTGTTCGAGGGGTATACCTTGGCATCTTAACAGCCTTTTCAATCTCTCCGCATAGTATCTTGGCAGACGGATTGGTTGAAGCCTGTCGAGTGCAAAATCGGCACCATGCCAGACTTCTTTTTTTACTTTAGTCTCCATAGATTGGTAGAAGAGGATCGCCTTTTCACCTCTTCGCCTTAGAGGGACGTAGAAAGTAGTTCTTTGTAATGCCGAGGTGGAGCCATTGTGATTTGCAGACTCTGATCTGCTTCATCGAGGGTTTGCACTGATAGGCGGATGGATAACACTGCGTTGGCCTCGTCCTCAGAGTCACTGCCAAAGACCAGAATAGGGGTAGATGGTTCGGGCCTGTTGTTTTTCTTTTTGGAGTTACCCCGAGTAGACTATTTCTTCATCTTCCTCGGAATCGCTGCTAAAGATCGGGATAGTGGCAGCGGACTCCTGTTTATCCTCCGGCTTATGACACCTTTCTGTATCTTTGATGTCTGGTAGGAAGTACTTTGCGTCTTCATATTTCCGGACCTCGTTTATGGAGAACGGATTTAGCTCCCCTGTAACGGTGCATTCCAAGCCGTCTTTGAAATATTTCATACACTGATATTGTGTAGAAGGGATGGCGTTGTACTTATGTAACCAGGGCCTGCCGAGCAAAGCATTATAGCAAGTCTTGGCGTTAATGGCGTGAAATTTGATGCCAGTGACGAGCAACCCCAAGCGTAACGTCAGTATTACGGACCCAAGCGTCCGTGATGACTATGAGTCAAACCCAGAGATTGTAATTTTGTCTCGAGCCAAGTGCCGAACGTTCATACAAATCTCTTTCAGCATTTTCAAGTTGAGAAGGTTGATGGAGGATCCGTTGTCGACAAGGATTTTTCCTATTTTGATGTCGTGGCAGTACCCGATGACGTATAACAGACGGTTATGTTCGCACGTACCGAGGAGGAGATCTTCATCGCTGAATGTACTGTCAGTTGTGTGAACCTCTGCCAGCTCTTCCTTCATCTTCTCTTCTGCAAGGAAAGCTTGGAACCGATTGGGCTCTTGTAATGCCTTGATCAGAGACTCTCGTGCTTTTTTGGACAAGAGTAGAGCATCCAATATACTCAACCATGAGGCTATTTTCCTCAGATATGCTAGGACATTGTAATCCAACTTATTTTTCCTAGGCGGGTCTCTTGCTGTGAGCTCTTTGACAACTCCATCGTTGAAGGCAATTTCCTCAGAGATTTTCTCTTTCCCTTTGTCTTTTTTGCTCGAACCTTTGTTTGTAGGTCCGAGATTCTTTTCAAGCAGTGTGCGGTTACTGTTAGTTATATGTATTCCCTAGAGGCCATTACTGTACATAAGATGTATATTGTAGTGGATGCTTGGACATATACATGGAGGACATTCTTGCTTGACATGATAGTATACTATCTGGTTGCTCTTTATCTTAACATGTACACTGATTGTCTTTATATTACATGTTGATAAAGCCCTTAGGATGAGTACTTGACTAACATGATTATGATGCAGATCATACTAGTGGGGACAGTGTAGTCGCTAAGTACATCCTTCAAATGATCCTAGTCGTGGGTGTATCGAGACAGGGCATCGATATACCAGAGTAGACTAGCGTATAGCTTCTCAATCCATGTAGATGGGCGATGGATGATCCCATATCCATTGGGGTTTGACATCTGAGACAGTATACGGGTGCTCAGTGGAGACTGGGTACACTGGACGGACTCGCCGAGAACTCCCAGGTGGTATTATACCTAACATCAGATAGCAGTTCTCTGGTGACACTAGTACAGGTTAGTCTGTAGACCCGAGATCATCATAGAGACTTGTGTGATTCCCACTGTGCTTTGATTTCCACCTTACCACGTTCAAGAGAACGTGCAAAACGGTGGCTTTTGGGTACAGTCCCGAGTCACATGGAGGCAATGAGCGATATAAGGGGTTTCGTCTCTCCCGGTATTGGGAGTGGATGTTGCACTGTGCTCGATTGGCTATAACAGGAAGTCCCTGGCCAAGGATGCTTTAGAGATATACTGGTAAGTATTATCAGTAGTTTCTTGACCCGTTATGATCCTCATATCGACACCATTTATCGAGTTACCGAGGTCTGACGTTTACCACCCCTAGACGAGATATGCGACATATCAGACGAAGAGACCGGAGTGTACGGTAGTGTTACTGATTGGATTCGTAGGAGTATGAGCAGGCTTGCTTGTTGATCTTCTGATCGCTCAATACCCGGATGGCCGTTACGTTTAGCAGACCGCTTGCGGCTTATGGGTATTTGATATGATCATCACCTGCTGCCGGCATATTGACGAATCTTTAGAGTCCTACACAGGGGTTTCCTAGCTCAAGAAAAACGGAGTAGAAGCACATATGTGATATATGAGGGACCGAGATTGATACGATATAAGATACCATATACTATTTTCACGATTTGTGACATTGGTCGATTATATGCGATATAGCCGGGTTATCGGATCAGGTGTTGATTCGATAAGTTGTTACACATGATATTAGTCAGTTATATATGATATAGCCGGATTATTAAATCAAGAATTGATTTAATAGTTTAATGTATAATTATATATTTGATATATTACATTACATTAACTAATATTAGCTAACTTAAGATTTCTTTTCTCATTTTGGATATATTGATATATATGTGATATATGTTAAATGTATCAAGTTAGGTTACAAATGCAACTAGGGTTAAACCATGCTAGGGTTATGATTAGGGTTTATATTTATCATTAAGTAATTCAAATATTGTGGATATTTGTCATGGTTGATATTTGTTGAAAGCTTGTAGAAGCTTGTAAGCATCTTTGACTTTGTCCTCTTTCTTTGTCTTGCTTAAGATATTTCTTGACCTAACTTTTAACCCTAGCTCATGGTTAACTCTCTACAAGGATTAAGCATGACATGCTTAACCCTTGGTTGTATTTCTAACCTCACACAATAATTCATTTTTCATCACTTGTTCTTCTTCTTCACAAAAGCTTTCTAGCTTTTTCAAAGGTGATGATTTTGAGTGAGAAAATGAAATCTAAAGTGAAAAAAATTCCTACTTCATCATCCTATACTACTTGCCATTTAGTATAGGGTGTTTGCTTCACTAATTTTATGATTAGTGAAGAGATAGCTTGGGTTACTGTCTCCTCGATGCAGATCATCTTCGACCTCGAAGACTTCGAAGCAAGCCTGTTCGTTTCTTCAAGGAAGCCTCTCTAAAGTCCGAGACTTCATGATCGCAGCGAAGGGTGTCACGCCCCGATTCCCAGAGTACGCTAAGATAGGCACGTGACATAGCCAACCATGCTACCTGTGGATAGGAAAAATACTTCCACAGTTACATTACGGCTGTAGAGATATCAAGAACAGGAAAGTAAACTAAACTATCTAGTACATGTCCATGAGCCAGAATAAATGAGTCAAGAAATGATAATATGCGGAAACAAAAGATACGATAAATGAAACACATAGAAAGAAAGACTGCATACCAACAGGATCTTCACCGCTCGGTCTAGCAGCGAAAATACTCCTGATCAGTCTGCAACAAAGGTATAAGGATCTGGGCCATGTAAAACCCAGACGTCAGCGCGTCATAACATCAAGCAATAATAAAACAGGGGTATCAATACATGCAAGTATGAGTATAAATGGTAAAACAAGCATAACAGTGATATAAGTAAGGACAGTGGTGTAATGTGTAGTGAGTGAGCTAAACTGGTATATTAGGTTAACTACTCTCAGGTCTTTGAAATCAATTTGATGAATCGTCGATATAACTCAATAGTATCCCGTGCGTGCCCGAGACCACGGTCAAGATTCTCGGGCTGAATCCGAGACGTGCCGCTAAGCAGTAAAAGGTAGCATGTATAGATGAGTGATGTCAGCATCATCACCCCGGGGCTGGCCTAGCTCGTAAGACTGATCAGAACAGGTATCGAACTGTCGAGTTACAAGTCAGGTTTCATCATTGATTTCCCCATACCCCCAAGTTATATGTGTTCAAGTCAGGTATTTAAGTAATCAAGAATTAATGCCAACACAGGAGCAAGTAGGTGCAGGTTTGTCTGGATAGACAACAGGAACGGACCGTAAGGACTACAGGTTATGTTTGTTGGTATTAGACACAAGATCAGGTAACAGGTAAAGCCATGGTACATCAGGTCAGGTCAAGTAGTGTACTTAGGTGTCAGGTCATGTCAAGAGTGTATGGTACCATGTCATATCAAGTAGGAAGTGCAACAGGTCATGTCAGGAAGCACAAAATGTTATGTGGGTGCTCATAAAGCAAACTAATATAAATATGGTTATAAATAAACAAGCACGGGTACTGTCAGAACAATAAACTGGAACATGATATGCAAATAGGTACAGATTAATTTATATCGAGGCACGGTTATCATTACTTAACTACAGTATACGAATATGGATGTTAGAATCATGTTAACATATATTACATAATCTAGAGATGCAATGATATGTATAATAGGTTCAATAGATGCCATTATAACTAAAACAAGTCAAGGATGCACACGGGTGTCCAATAGAGTAAACTATAGAAAGGGTATCATAAGCTAGGTAATTATTTATTATGTGATTAAAATATAAATGTGGTTAATAGGTTTAATAAAGTAAATGCAACGGGTAGGTTTCAAGTTTTGAAACTAAAATAATATAACGTGGCATCGAACATGTAAAAGGGAAAATCATGGTATTAAAGTTAAACTGCCGGTTTAATGTGCCATCAAATGTATATATAATAAATTAAGTAGCATGTAGTAAGTTTTACTTGTCTCAGAACAAAGGTCGATATGTAGGCGGTCAGGTGCGACATGACACGATACGGTGTGTGAAACAGCGCGACACGGTACTGGGTCTAGTCGCGATCCGGTGCATGGTCTGGGCGCGATCTGGACGCGATCTGGTGCTGGGGTTTTTGTCTCGGAGGCGACGATTGCGGTAAAAGAACGATGAGGGAAAACACGATGTACGACATGTGAAAGATCCAAGCTTGGACTTCGGCTGGGGATCGGCTGGGGATCTGCAGTGGAGGAACTTGGCTCGAACTGCGAGAGAAAGTAGACGACGGTGATAGACTGCTTGGGTATGGGGTCTTGGGTGCAGCCAAGGTCTCGACTTGGATTGCTAGGGGTCTGCTCCGGCCTTGATGGTGCTCGGTTAGGGTTCGGCGGCAACGATGGAGACAAGGTGACGATGAATTGATCGCTAGAGTTGGGTCTCGGTAATGGGGTGTTGCTCGGGTGTGGAGGCGTGAATAGGTGGCAATGGTGGTGTCACGGGGTTGAGGTGATGGGTTCAGGTTAGGTGATGAGATGAAGATGATGGAGACGATGATGAAGACGAGGTAGGTCAACGGAGAAGAAGGAGATGCAGGTTGCGGTGAAGGAGGATGATGCGGTCGAGGTTGTCACTGGTGAGGGTCGGTGGGCATGGGTTTGCAGTTCGAGGTTGTAGGTGGCGTAGGGTGGAGAAGGCTGCTGGGTTGTGGGGTTGCAGTTGAGGAAGATGTAAGGAAGACGACGAGGCTGAGGAAGCGACGACGAGGTGGCGGAGGCGGCGACGGCGAGCGCAGGCGAGGGGCACGGGAATGGGTTAGGGTTTTCGCGAGGAGGCGGACGAAGGGAACAGAGGAGGAAGAGAGGTTAGTGGGTTTAAGTTATAAAATATAAAATATATAATTAGAGAGAGAGAGAGAGAGTGTGTGTGTGAAACGGAGAGAGAGAGAGAGAATCTGTGAAATCTTTTAAATTTTTTAAAAATATATGTGGGGAGAGATAGATGAGAGAGCGTCAGGAGAGAGAGAGAGAGTCGGGAGAGAGAGAGAGAAACGGAGAGAGAAAGAGCCTCATTGATTAGTTTTAAAAAAATAAATTATATATATATATATAAAAAAAATTTCTGTTAACACACACATATATAAATATATATAAGTATAAAAATAATATATTTTAGTTAAAATATAATAATAGTTTATAAATATATAAAGAATATAATATTAGTCCGTTTTGAGATTTTGGCAAATACAAACTTACTCCAAAACACGTCCGGATCGGGTCTAAAAATTCAGATTTAAAATATTAAAAATATATGCGATTTCAAATTTTCAAAATGAAAGCCCAGTTAAAGAAAATGTATACCCCCTAGAATGGATGCACGTACGTGCGCGTAGCCATCCAAACACGTCTGTTTCACTGAACGGAACGAGAACGAGATGCGCGGACGCTACCACGGGGTTAGGGGTATCATGCAGACTATGAAATGTATTTTAATAAATATTTTCTGTGATCTAAAAGTTATATGATAAAACATGCGATGTCAGATGAAATGCCAATATACAGTTTATACTAGATGCACGTGTCAATGCAACAAGTCAGGGTAACCTATAAATATAAATCAAACAAGTTCATGCAAGCGGGTCGGGTCGAATGCAAAGTAATATGTAAAATACCATTCGCACCCAAACACGCTAAATCAAGAAAAGACCATGGATAGGTAAATACGGAAACTGGAATTGGTATAAGTGAACTCGGGTGTTACATTATACCCAACTACAAAAGAATTTCGTCCTTGAAATTCCAAGAACAAGATAGGATAAACAAATAAGAAATTTCAAGAATAGATGTGGAAACTTCTGCCGGAATTCATCTTCTCGTTCCCAAGTTGGCTCTCCATGTGAGCAATTACCCCGCGAAACAAGTACAAGAAGGATAACGCTGTTCTTAAGAACCCTTTCTCTTCAATCCACAACTGACATCGGTCGCTCCTCAAGAGTCAAATCTTTCCGTACAGTCAGCTACGAATGATCCAACACATGTGTTTCATCTCGAACATACTTACGGAGTTGAGATACACGAGACACGTCATAAACATTCTCTAAAGATTGCGGTAGCGCCAAACGATACGTCACTTCTCCAATACGCTCCAAAATCTCAAAAGGTCCAACGAATCGAGGACTAAACTTTCCTCGACTTCCGAAATGAATCACCCCTCTAGTCGGTGATACCTTTAAGAATACCAAATCACCAACGGTGAACTCTAGAGGTCTTCTCAACATATCTGCCTAACTCTTCTGTCGGTCTTGTGCTGCTTTCATAGGATTCCGGATAGTATTAACCTTCTCAACTGTATGTACAACCAAATCTGGTCCCAACAATCTTCGTTCTCCAATATCGTCCCAACAAACAGGTGAACGACACTTGCGACCATACAATGCTTCGAATGGGTCCATCTAAATAGTCGCCTGAAAGCTGTTGTTGTACGAAACTCCACCAAATATAGATGATTCTCCCATAAATCCTTGAAGTCTAACATACACGCCATCAACATGTCTTCCAGAGTTTGGATCGTTCTCTTCGACTGGCCATCTGTTCGAGGATGATAAGCTGTGCTAAACTTCAATCGAGTCCCCAAACCTTCTGTAAGCTCCTCCAAAAGGGTGATAAGAAACGAGTGTCACGGTCGGACACGATGCTTACCGGTACTCCATGCAATCATACATTCTCCTGCATGTACCGTTTTGCCAACGCCTCTATTGATTGACCAACTCGAAGTGGGATGAAACGAGCTGCCTTGGTCAATCGATCAACAATCATCCAAACTGCATTGTTGCTTTCCGGACTCTGCGGTAAAGCCGTCACGAAATCCATGGTTATATGTTCCCACTTCCACCGAGGAATCGAAAGTGGTTGCAATAAACCAGTAACCCTTTGATGTTCAGCCTTAACTTATTGACACACCAAGCACTTTGCCACAAAGCGGGCAATCTCCCGTTTCATGCCTTCCCACCAGAAATGTTGTCGTATATCACTGTACATCTTCGTGCCTCCTAAATGTACGGAATACGCGGAACTGTGTGCCTCCTTCATAACTTATTCGCGGATGTCTCCCTTTGGCACACACAAACGATTACCATATCGCAAAGAACCATCTTCATGAACCAATGAGTCCGTTCGAAGTCCACATTCCACCTGTTCTCGAAACCGTTGCAATCTTGGGTCCTTGACTGCGCTGCTTTAATACTCTCGATCACTGACGACTGTACTTGCAGTTGCATCCACTGTCCCGAAGAGTGCAGTAGCATAACTCCCAAATCGACTCTCCGAAAGTCTTCAATATGTTCCTTCTGTGTAGTCAACATCTGAATTGCTGGCAACAGACTAAGCGCATCCGGTACAACATTAACCTTCCCCGGATGGTACTTAAGATCGAGATCGTAGTCAGCCATCAGCTCCAACCATCTATGCTGCCTTACAATTAGCTCCTTCTGAGCGAACACGTACTTTAGGCTTTTGTGATCGGTGAATACTTCGACCCTTTCGCCCAATAAGTAGTGTCTCCAAATCTTCAAAGCGAAAATCTCAGCTGTTAACTCCAAGTCATGAGTTGGGTAATTCTTCTCATGGGTCTTCAACTGTCTCGATTTGTAAGTTGTAACCTTCCCATGCTGCACCAAAACACATCCCAATTCGTTCTCCGGTGCGTCGCTGTGAACCACCAATTCTCCGGAACCGTCGGTTACGGTCAAAACAAGAGCGATCAACAACCTTTGCACCAACGCCTCAAAAGCTGACGCACACTTATTAGTCCACACAAATGGTACTTTCTTGTGCGTAAGCTTGGTCAGAGGCTTAGTCAAATGAGCAAAATTCTCCACGAACCTTCTCTAGTATCCTGCATGTAAGTCCATGTCACGCACCCTACGAACTTGCGGGGAGGCGGAATATATGAAAAACGATTATCAAAACTTAATAATACGGACTTGAGCGCATGAATCGTATCTAAACCATTACTAACTACCTACGAGAGGTTTAACTACTCGGATTCAAAGTTATACCTCACGTTGCATGTCCTTCAGGTCTTCATCGCTGTCCTCCACTCCTCGTAGGCTCCTTGGAACATCGGCACCTCAACGGCCTCCTCGAGTCAAAGACAATCCACCCGAGAGCTCCTACGCCAAGCTTGATCTCTAACTTGAGATAACTAGATTGCTCAAAGTGCTAATCTAAGCTACCTAGGGGATATAGAGTGAGGTTATAGATGTATTAGTCTAGCTAACCCTTGATCTCAACACATGAGAGGTAAGGGTCAGGGTTTCAAGAATGAGAGAGCTTGAGGAGAGAGAAGGTGATGATAAGAATGAAATATGATATTGTTTCTCACTTGATATATGAAGCATAATGAATAAATGAATAAAATGAGATTATTCATCATGCTACATAAATGCATTATGAGTGATTCACTATGTGAGTCATTAAGCATTTAATAATGCATTAATGACATGATGAATCACACATAATGAGTCACAATATCATTTAATGCTAATGCCACCTTACCCACCAAGTCACCATGCTTCTAGAAGCTTTCCGACAAATTACGAGAACGCCCATACAATCCATGAAAACACGGAAAAACTTTAGACTGTATAAATCCAATAACCCGATACTAGAATCTGGCTTAAACCAAAGCCGGCTAGTAAAAACTGTCCGAACGTCGTACGTGCGTAAACACACGTACGCGTCCGAACCCTTGTCGTAAAACTATACGACCTCTATATCGTTTCGCCTGGAGCAGGGAAACTCTTTGTGTTGGACTCTAAAGACTCGACACTACGCTGGCAGTGGGTTTAACCATAGACCGCAAGCGGCACTAGCTGTACATAACGGTCCCCAGGTAGATGTCGATAAGAAGGCCGATGAGGAAACCCATCCGAACTCCTACTGAGCCTGATGTGACAATCTCCGTACAGTCCGGTCTGTTCGTCTAAGACTATCGCATATCGAGCTTAGGGGGCGGCAAGCGTCAGTCCCCTAATAGCGGTATAAGTCGTGTCGGAGTGTAGCCCATTACACCCTGAGAAACTACCGGAACCTACCAGTAAATCTCGCTTGCCCTGGCCAGGGACTTTACGTAATGGCTCTCTGACACAGCGCGATATCATCTCCCAATACCGGGAGAGACGAATCCTGTCTAACCACTACTGCCTCCAAGTGCTCGGGACTGCACCCAACTGCTACCTGTTTGCACGACTCCTTTGAGCCGTGGTAGGGTAGCAATCTAAGAACAGTGGGACACACTCGAGGCGAAGTAGCAGTGTCAAGTCTGCGGACTATGCTGTACTCATGTCACCTGGGAACTGTTAACTGACGACGGGTATAATACCAACCAACAGTTCCCCCTGCGAGTCCTGTCCGGTGTACCCGTAACCTAACGAGCACCTGTATACTATCTCCAGTACGACGTACTAATAGCTGTAGGACAGACCATCTCCCCAACTGGGATGAGAAGCGTACACACTAGTCTACTCTGGAGTATCGATGCCCAGTCTCGATAATCCTTCGACTAGGGACAATTATAGGATGTTGCTTATAGACTACCCAGCCCCCACTAGTGTGACTGCCATCACAACACTGGTAATCAAGCAAAGAACCTATGGGCTCTACTAATATGTATAAGTGATACGTTACAAGAAATATATGCACATATTAAAGTAGACACAAACTAAGTAGCATACTACCATATTTAGCAAGACTGTCAATACAACTGTGAATATCCCAAGCTTCCATTAAGTAATATACAATCTAGTATGATACAATAATGGCCCCTAGGGCATATACACTAACAATCTCCCACTTGCACTAGGGCCATGAGCTGGCATATCGTAGATCTATCATCTCGAGTAGCCTCTCGAACTGCGTCTGAGGAATGGCCTTTGTGAATGGATCATCAATGTTATTCTCCGTCTCTACTCTCTTTATCTCGATCTCCCGGCGATCTACGATCTCCCTGATCAGGTGATACCGCCTTAAGATGTGTCTGGACTTCTGATGGGACCTGCGTTCCTTCGCTAAAGCTATAGCGCCATTGTTGTCGCAATACAGAGGTATTGGACCAACACTGGTAGGAACCATCTGAAGTTCTGTGAGGAACTTCTTCATCCAGACAGCTTCTTTTGCGGCATCGCAAGCAGCTATGTACTCCGCTTCCATCGTTGAGTCAGCAACGGTCTCCTGCTTGGAACTCTTCCAACAGACCGCCCCTCTATTGAGGGTAAAGACATAACCCGACATGGACTTGGAGTCATCTTTGTCACTCTGGAAGCCGGAGTCGGCAAAGGCCTCAATCTGGAGGTCTTTTCCGCCATACACCAAGAACATCTCTTTAGTCCTCCTCAGGTACTTGAGAATGTTCTTTACTGCTATCCAGTGATTCTCCCCTGGGTTTGCTTGATACCGGCTTACTATGCTCAATGCGTATGCTACATCTGGTCTGGTACCTAACATCGCATACATTATAGAGCCTACCACTGAAGCGTAGGGTATAATCGACATTCGATCCCTTTCCAAATCAGTCTTGAGAGACATATCTTTGGAGAGGGTGATTCCGTGACAAGCCGGTAGATTACCGCGCTTAGAATCTTCCATACTGAATCTTTTCAATATGGTGTCTATGTACCTGGACTGCGAAAGTCCCAACATCCTTTTTGATTTATCACGATAGATCTGGTCCCCAGAATGTAGGTGGCATCACCCATGTCTTTCATGAAGAATTTCTATGATAAGAATCTTTTGACTGACTGTAACATAGGAATATCATTTCCTATTAGGAGAATGTCATCCACGTACAAGACGAGAAATACTACTGCTCTCCCTACAATCTTACTGTATATGCATGGTTCATCTGGATTTTTGATAAAGTCAAATTCTTTGACAGCATCATCAAAACAGACGTTCCAACTCCGCGATGCCTGCTTTAGTCCATAAATGGACTTAAGCAGCTTGCATACTTTACTGCTGCTCCCACTCTGAATGAATCCCTATGGCTGATCCATATAGACGCTCTCTTCCAAATTTCCATTTAGAAAGGCCGTCTTTACGTCCATCTGCCATATCTTATAATCGTGGAAGGCAGAAATAGCAAGAAGGACCCGAATGGATTTCAGCATAGCCACTGGAGAAAAGGTTTCGTCATAGTCCAAACCAGGTCTTTGACGGAAACCCTTTGCAACAAGTCTAGCTTTATAGGTTTCAACCTGTCCATCTACACCAATCTTCTTTCTGAAGATCCATTTGTATCCTACGGGTTTTACCCCTTCTGGAGCAATGTCCAAAGTCCGTACTTTGTTAGTGTACATGGACTCCATTTTGGTCTGCATTGCATCCAGCCATTTTACCGAGTCGCCGCTCTGAATGGCTTTCTGGAAGCTAGTAGGCTCATCATAGTCAATAGTGCAATCCTCTCTATCCCCGTCTATGAGAAAACCGTAGTATCTCTCGGGCGGATGAGACTGCCTACTACTCCTGCGGAGTGGCGTCGGGATGTCCCTTTCTTCTGAAACCTCTGGTTCTACCATACTTTCAGTAACAGTTTGTGGTTCTGGAATTTCTTCCAGTTCTATTTCGCTCCCATTTATTTCCTTTTCTAAAAAATGATGTTCTAGAAAATAGGCATTACGAGAAACAAAAACCTTTTGTTCCTCTGCGTAATAGAATAGATACCCCCTGGAGTTCTTTGGATATCCTACAAACTTACACTGTATTGATCGTGCCTCGAGCTTGTCCGCATGCTGCTTTTTAACAAAAGCTGGACATCCCCAAATCTTTAGATACTGAAGATAGGGTTTCTTCCCACTCCATATCTGATATGGTGTGGTAGGCACAGTCTTGGTAGGAACTATGTTCAAAAGATATGCAGCTGATTCTAGTGCATATCCCCAAAATGATCGCGGTAACTCAGCCTTACTCATCATTGAACGAACCATATCCAATAGGGTTCGATTCCTCCTTTCTGATACACCGTTGTGTTGTGGTGTGTATGGAGGAGTAAGCTGAGAGAGAATTCCATTCTCTTTTAAGTAGCCCAGGAACTCGGCACTTAAGTATTCACCACCTCGATCAGATCTCAGTGTCTTGATATTTTTGCCGGTTTGGTTTTCTACTTCATTCTTCTCTTGGAATTTCTCAAAGGCCTCGGATTTATGCTTCATTAAGAAGACATATCCATACCTAGAGAAATCATCCATAAAAGTAATGAAGTAGGAATAACCCTCTCGCGCATGTGTAGACATTGGACCGCACACGTCACTGTGTACGATCCCTAAGAGCTCTCTCGCTCTTACTCCATGTCCAGTAAACGGAGTTTTTGTCATCTTTCCTATAAGACAAGATTCACAAGTAGCATAAGATTGATATTCGAACGGATTCAAATATCCTTCTTTATGTAACTTAGTCAACCTTCTCTCATTGATGTGACCTAGTCTACAATGCCATAAGAAAGCCTGATTTAATTCCGGAGACTTTCTTTTAAGTGTGTTCTGTACATTGAAAACCTGAGCTTGACTCAACACGTATATGCCGTTATCTAATGTACCGGACCCAATCAAAACTTGATTTAGGTGGATGTGAACTACATCGCTTACGAATGTAAAATCATATCCCTCTCTCGAAAGTGAGGACACTGATATAATATTACAGGTCATACTAGGTACATACAGACAGTTACGTAGAATCAATATCTGTCCACTTGTCAAACCTAGGCGATATTCTCCCACGGATTCAGCGTCCACGCTCATTCCGTTTGCAACTCTGAGAGACAAATCACCTACCTTTATAACTCTACGGTTTCTCAAAGCATGTAATGAATTACAGATATGAGATCCTGCTCCGGTATCTAGTACCCAGGAAGTAGAGTTAATTGACAAACAGTTCTCAATTACAAACACACTTGAGGCTGAAGCCACAACATGCTTCGTATCCTGGCTACTGGCTTCAAAAGCCCTGCAATCCTTCTACCAACGCCCAAATCCATAACAATAGGAACGTCCCTCTTTTACTACATTTAGTCCTGAAACTTTTGCCTTTCTCTTTCCTTCTACTTCTCTGGTTTCCTTCAGGGTGGAAGGTAGAGACTGTAGAATCAAGTCTGTATCTGACCTGTTTCCCAACGTGGTTTCCAGGTCCTGGAGCTCATCAATATAGCTAGTCATTGTAAGGACGTTGTCCCCTACAGATGACCCGACGGCCAACCTCGCTTGAATTAATTCGTTCGAGGTCTTATATCTTGCGATATGAGATTGCTCTCCATATAAATCTTTGTTATGGAGAAAAATGGAAACTGAGTCCATCTTCTCGTGCTGCTTCTGGTTTACACCATCAACTGAAGCTAACACGAGGCACTTGGCTTTCGCTTTATCCTTTTCCCTTGTCTGACGGATATCCATATCCGTGACAGTGGAAACTGGACCTGGGACGGCGGGATCTTGAGTAGTAATAGTGTGGTCCAGCTTGTCATAGGCAATGGACATCTGGACAGACCTTTGCCAGTCATATAAGTCAGATTCAGTCAATTTGTTATCTAGATGTAACCTATGTGTGGTCACAAGGTCGCTGCAATGAGAGAAAGAGAAGAAAACATTTTAGCATGATGCTGTTGCAAGTTTAGATTGGTTTTTAGTTTATCTAAACTGGATGGCTCCCACTGTTTCTCGAATCCTTCCTCAAACCATAAAAGAAGAATTAGTCAGAACAATTCTCACCGTACAATACTTGCTTAACCGTTCAGCCAGGCCAGTGTCGATACTTCGAGGGAGGTTTTCCAACGCTTTCGCGAAGTTCCTTAATTAAATAACCTCTTTTCTCTGGGGGCGTAACCCTGCTGACACCTTTCTAGGCACCTACTTGGTTTATAGCATTGATCGTTAAGTGACGAATCTCCTGATAAGTAGCATGTACTCACAGTAGGATCGGGATCCAAAATATCATCGTATGATAATGTTGAAGGAATCCTATCAACATTCATCAAACTCCAAAATGGTATGCTCTCTCTGCAAATTTCAGTTTCTTTAGAAATTCCCGATATGGATTTTTGCCCCATGCTCTTATGACCTTGGCGTTAGGTCAAAATGTCATAAGTCACATGTCAAGTTCTACCCATCATTATCCTTGTTAATTTGAACCCATCCGTACATATCCTTGATGTTAGGACAAAATGATAATACGATTGTCCCAAACTAACACATCTATCTATGCAACAAATGAATACCTAGCAGCTACCAAACACTATGCCTTGGCGTTAGAACAAAATACATAGCTTGAATACTACTGAATACCCAAATGAAATGACGGAGGGTTACAAATGGTTTTGGCGAAACCGTGAACGTAGTGAACTTGATATAATCGAAGGAACCTGATAGTTTTTTAAAAGGAGTGGTTAAAGCTCCGCAATTAAAAATTCTGCTCTTTTAAAATAACCGAATGGTTTCTTTTAAATTTGTTCCAACGATTAAACTTTGGTTTATTTTCTTTGCATTATAATAATGCGTCCCATCATTTATCCTATCATTGCAGAAAACAGCGAAAATACCACGTCCTTTTATGCCATCCGCATTCGCCACTGGGTCCCGTCATCACCCGTTAAGTTACTTAACTAACGACAGAGCGGGGGCTGGGCTAGCGCTGGTGTAAAATATAAGTGACGTCTAATAGCTATCATATATAAATATCGTACTTTCGTCAGACGCAACAATAAGCATTCTAGATCACTGATGAGCTTTATTGGATATACTAGCAATCCGCATTTGCTTTGAGCCTGCAATAAAAGACGGATTACACAGTTGTGATGAATAGCCATTACCCCACCCTAGACCCCTACGGGTACAACAAACTACCCGCCAAGTACCCGAACTGAAGCGGTCTCCCTCAACAACATGAGTAGGCCACTAAACACTTCAAAGTACCCGGTAGTTTGTGCACCCCTCCTTGGGTCTATCCTAGGAGCAAAAACAGTAAAAATGAAATAATACAACGGTGGCTACAACCGCAATCTGGATGTGCCCCGCAAAAGAATATTACATCATATTACATTTACATCGAATGAATGAATATAAAACACATCTTAAACCCCGGCTAATCATCACAACATCCCAATCAAGTCCATATACACAAACAGTAAACATTTCAGAAATGTGCAACCCCCTGCCAACCGACATACTAGCAGTTAGGGGAGGTTTACAAACACATTAAACATTACAGATAAAAACCCAATTAGCAATTAATTTAGAACATCGATCGACTACCTTTATCCGTGTCTACCCCAAAAGCAAACCTGTACTGAAGTAACATGGGTAGAAACAGAATATACATGAAAACAAAAAACCAAAAAATATGAATTTCTGTGAAAATCCGAGTCAACTCGGAGTTGACAACGCCGCGGATCCGCGGCCAAAAGCACAATCTTGCCGCGGATCCGCGGCCGTCTTGCCAAATTAGGATCTCGTATTTTCCCAGTATTCTTATATTTCCCTGCTGTGAATTTTAAGGCATATCAAATATATTTTTCGACACGTTTAAAATTTACAGAAACTGTTAGGGTGTTCGGGGTGTTGTTTTCGTGTTTTTCCGTCGATCGAAGTTCTAATCAGTTGCTAATAAGCTAGTAATAGTTTGGTTGGCTCTGATACCACTGTAAGTCCATGTCACGCACCCCACGAACTTGCGGGGAGGCGGAATATATGAAAAACGATTATCAAAGCTTCATAACACGGACTTGAGCGCATGAATCGTATCTAAACCATTACTAACTACCTACGAGAGGTTTAACTACTCGGATTCGAAGTTATACCTCACGTTGCATGTCCTTCGGGTCTTCATCGCTGTCCTCCACTCCTCGTAGGCTCCTTGGAACATCGGCACCTCAACGGCCTCCTCGAGTCAAAGACGATCCACCCGAGAGCTCCTACGCCAAGCTTGATCTCTAACTTGAGATAACTAGGTTGCTCAAAGTGATAATCTAAGCTACCTAGGGGATATAGAGTGAGGTTATGGATGTATTAGTCAAGCTAACCCTTAATCTCAACACATGAGAGCTTAGGGTTAGGGTTTCAAGAATAAGAGAGCTTGAGGAGAGAGAAGGTGATGATAAGAATGAAATATGATATTGTTTCTCACTTGATATATGAAGCATAATGAATAAATGAATAAATGAATAAAATGAGATTATTCATCATGCTACATAAATGCATTATGAGTGATTCACTATGTGAGTCATTAAGTATTTAATAATGCATTAATGACATGATGAATCACAATATCATTTAATGCTAATGCCACCTTACCCCCCAAGTCACCATGCTTCTAGAAGCTTTCCGACAAATTACGAGAACGCCCCTACAATCCGTGAAAACACAGAAAAACTTTAGACTGTATAAATCCAATAACCCGATACTAGAATCTGGCTTAAACCAAAGCCGGCTAGTAAAAACTGTCCGAACGTCGTACGTGCGTAAACACACGTACGCGTCCGAACCCTTGTCGTAAAACCATACGACCTCTATATCGTTTCGCCTGGAGCAGGGAAACTCTCTGTGTGGGACTCTAAAGACTCGACACTACGCTGGCAGTGGGTTTAACCACAAACCGCAAGCGGCACTAGCTGTACGTAACGGTCCCCAGGTAGATGTCGATAAGAAGGCCGATGAGGAAACCCATCCGAACTCCTACTGAGCCTGATGTGACAATCTCCGTACAGTCCGGTCTGTTCGTCTAAGACTATCGCATATCGAGCTTAGAGGGCGGCAAGCGTCAGTCCCCTAATAGTGGTATAAGTCGTGTCGGAGTGTAGCCCATTACACCCTGAGAAACTACTGGAACCTACCAGTAAATCTCGCTTGCCCTGGCCAGGGACTTTGCGTAATGGCTCTCTGACACAGCGCGATATCATCTCCCAATACCGGGAGAGACGAATCCTGTCTAACCACTACTGCCTCCAAGTGCTCGGGACTGCACCCAACTGCTACCTGTTTGCACGACTCCTTTGAGCCGTGGTAGGGTAGCAATCTAAGAACAGTGGGACACACTCGAGGCGAAGTAGCAGTGTCAAGTCTACGGACTATGCTGTACTCATGTCACCTGGGAACTGTTAACTGACGACGGGTATAATACCAACCAACAGTTCCCCCTGCGAGTCCTGTTCGGTGTACCCGTAACCTAACGAGCACCTGTATACTATCTCCAGTACGACGTACTAATAGCTGTGGGACAGACCATCTCCCCAACTGGGATGAGAAGCGTACATACTAGTCTACTCTGGAGTATCGATGCCCAGTCTCGATAATCCTTCGACCAGGGGAAATTATAGGATGTTGCTTATAGACTACCCAGCCCCCACTAGTGTGACTGCCATCACAACGCTGGTAATCAAGCAAAGAACCTATGGGCTCTACTAATATGTATAAGTGATACGTTACAAGAAACATATGCACATATTAAAGTAGACACAAACCAAGTAGCATACTACCATATTTAGCAAGACTGTCAATACAACTGTGAATATCCCAAGCTTCCATTAAGTAATATACAATCTTGTATGATACAATAATGGCCTCTAGGGCATATACACTAACATTGCAAGTCCAAGAAACTTCTGATCTCTACAACGTTCTTCAGAATCGGCCAGTCTTGAACTGCTGCAATCTTCCCTAGATAAACGGCGATTCCATCTCCAGCTACGATATGCCCCAAAACTTCACTTCTTCAAACCAAAACTTGCACTTGCTCATCTTTGCATACAATCTTTCTTGCCTCAATGTCTGCAGTGCGATCTTCAAGTATTCTGCACGCTCTTCCTTGCTCCCTGAGTAGACCAGAATATCATCGATGATCACCACTATAAACTGGTCCAAGAACGGTGAAAGATTCGGTTCATCAAGTCCATAAATATCGCCGGTGCATTCGTTACTCCGAAGGGCATCACTAAATACTCGCAATGTCCATACCGAGGTCGGAACGCAGTCTTGCAAATATCTTCTGGTTTAACTCGGACCTGATGATATCCGGACCGTAAATTCAGCTTCGAGAATACCCTCACGCCACTAAGCTGCTCAAATAATTCACCAATGTGAAGGATTGGGTACTTGTTCTTAATAGTCATCCGGTTTAATTCTCGATAATCGATGCACATCCTCCTTGTGCCATCTTCTTCTTTACTAGAAGAGCTGGAGCTTCCCAAGTCCAATTGTATCTGCGAATTCAACCCTTCTCTAGCAATTCGGCAACCTGCTTCATGACTTCTTCCAACTCCACTGGTGCTATCGGTTAATACGCCTTTGAGATTGGTGCTGCACCAGGAACAAGATCACTCGCAAACTCCACATCTCGTTTTGGCGATAATCCTGAGATGTCTTCGAACACGTCCTTGAACTCTCGAACTACACTGGCGCTTCCTCCTTATCATCGATGAGAGAACATTATTTGTCGGCCTAGCCCTAAACTCGACTGGCCCGACAGAACAGCTTCCTCCAGTAAAGACAAGCTCCGGATGTCCGGAAATCTGGAGAATCACTTTCCTTTCCTTACAATCAATATGAGCGTGTAAAGTGCCGCGAAAATCCATTCCCAAGACAACAACAAACAAAGGGATGCACCAGAATTGAAAAATCCTAATGCGGGGAAAACAAGAACAAGTAAGATACCGAGATGACTTCAACCGAAGTCAAGATACTGAAGAGGGTCAAGCACGGTAAACATGATTCAAGCTGGCGATAAAACAAGAACTGGTAAGCAATGAAACCCAGAGAAGTAAGGTAATATAACAACCATGAAACAAGGAAGTGAATCAAGACCAGGACTCCAAGTTACTTAATTAGAGTGCCGCATTGTAACCATGCTGCAGTTCATGGGTACAATTACATAACTCCACTCAAGTCGCCCAAATCCTAGTAGCAGAATCAAGAAACAGGGAGAAACATTGGTGAACCAAAGGTTTCAAATCGAGATGCAAAGTGGTTTGCATATCGTCATGGCAAGGATAAGAGAAAGATATGATTCAAGAATCACGATAACAAGGTGGCAGGACATGTTCCTAATCACGAGTATTCTGATTCGTGTATTGGGTCCAATACCCAACTATAAAAGAATCAAACCCGATTAACCTATATCCTATGGCTCTGATACCAAAAGAACCATGTCACGCCCCGCTTCCCAGAGTACGCTAAGATAGGCACGTGACATAGCCAACCATGCTACCTGTGGATAGGAAAAACCCTTCCACAGTCACATTACGGCTGTAGAGATATCAAGAACAGGAAAGTAAACTAAACTATCTAGTACATATCCATGAGCCTGAATAAATGATCAAGAAATGATAATATGTGGAAGCAAAAGATACGATAAATGAAACACATGGAAAGAAAGACTGCATACCAACAGGATCTTCACCGCTCGGTCTAGCAGCGGAAATACTCCTGATCAGTCTGCAACAAAGGTATAAAGATCTGGGCCATGCAAAACCCAGACTTCAGCGCGTCATAACATCAAGCAATAATAAAACAGGGGTATCAATACATGCAAGTATGAGTATAAATGGTAAAACAAGCATAACAGTGATATAAGTAAGGACAGTGGTGTAATGTGTAGTGAGTGAGCTAAACTGGTATATTAGGTTAACTACTCTCAGGTCTTTGAAATCAATTTAATGAATCGTCGATGTCACTCAATAGTATTCCGTGCGAGCCCGGGACCACGGTCAAGATTCTCGGGCTGAATCTGAGACGTGCAGCTAGGCAGTAAAAGGTAGCATGTACAGATGAGTGATGTCAGCATCATCACCCCGGGGATGGCCTAGCCCGTAAGACTGATCAGAACAGGTATCGAACTGTCGAGTTACAAGTCAGGTTTCATCATTGATTTCCCCATACCCCCAAGTTATATGTGTTCAAGTCAGGTATTTAAGTAATCAAGAACTAATGCCAATACAGGAGCAGGTCTGTCTGGATAGACAACAGGAACGGTCCGTAAGGACTACAGGTTATGTTTGTTGGCATTAGACACAAGATCAGGTAACAGGTAAAGCCATGGTACATCAGGTCAGGTCAAGTAGTGTACTTAGGTGTCAGGTCATGTCAAGAGTGTACGGTACCATGTCATATCAAGTAGGAAGTGCAATAGGTCATGTCAGGAAGCATAAAGTGTTATGTGGGTGCTCATAAAGAAAACTAATATAAACATGGTTATAAATAAACAAGCACGGGTACTGTCAGAACAATAAACCGGAACATGATATGCAAATAGGTACAGATTAATTTATATCGAGGCACGGTTATCATTACTTAACTACAGTATACGAATATGGATGTTAGAATCATGTTAACATATATTACATAATCTAGAGATGCAATGATATGTATAATAGGTTCAATCGATGCCATTATAACTAAAACAAGTCAAGGATGCACACGGGTGTCCAATAGAGTAAACTATAGAAAGGGTACCATAAACTAGGTAATTATTTATTATGTGATTAAAATATAAACATGGTTAATAGGTTTAATAAAGTAAATGCAACGGGTAGGTTTCAAGTTTTGAAACTAAAATGATATAACTTGGTATCGAACATGTAAAAGGGAAAATCATGGTATTAAAGTTAAACTGCCGGTTTAATATGCCATCAAATGTATATATAATAAATTAAGTAGCATGTAGCAAGTTTTACTTGCTTCAGAACAAAGGTCGATATGCAGGCGTCCAGGTGCGACATGACACGATACGCTGTGTAAAACAGCGTAACACGGTACTGGGTCTAGTCACGATCCGGTGCATGGTCTGGGCGCGATCTGGACGCGTTCTGGTGCTGGGGGTTTTGTCTCGGAGGCGACGATTGCGGTAAAAGAACGATGAGGGAAAACACGATGTACGACATGTGAAAGATCCAAGCTTGGACTTCGGCTGGGGATCGGCTTGGGATCCGCAGTGGAGGAACTTGGCTCGAACTGCGAGAGGAAGTAGACGACGGTGATAGACTGCTTGGGTATGGGGTCTTAGGTGCAGCCAAGGTCTCGACTTGGATTGCTAGGGGTCTGCTCCGGCCTTGATAGTGCTCGGTTAGGGTTCGGCGGCAACGATGGAGACAAGGCGACAATGAGTTGATCGCTGGAGTTAGGTCTCGGTAATGGGGTGTTGCTCGGGTGTGGAGGCGTGAATAGGTGGCAACGGTGGTGTCACGGGGTTGAGGTGATGGGTTCAGGTTAGGTGATGAGATGAAGATGATGGAGACGATGATGAAGACGGGGTAGGTTAACGGAGAAGAAGGAGATGCAGGTTGCGGTGAAGGAGGATGATGCGGTCGAGGTTGTCACTGGTGAGGGTCGGTGGGCATGGGTTTGCAGTTCGGGGTTGCTGGTGGCGTGGGGTGGAGAAGGCTGCTGGGTTGTGGGGTTGCGGTTGAGGAGGATGTAGGGAAGACGACGAGGGTGAGGAGGCGACGACGAGGTGGCGGAGGCGGCGACGGCGAGCACAGGTGAGGGGCGCGGGCATGGGTTAGGATTTTCGCGAGGAGGCGAACGAAGGGAACAGAGAAGGAAGAGAGGTTAGTGGGTTTAAATTATAAAATATAAAATATATAATTAGAGAGAGAGAGTGAGTGAAACAGAGAGAGAAAGAATCTGTGAAATCTTTTAAATTTTTTTAAAATATATGTGAAGAGAGAGAGATAGAGAGAGCGTCAGGAGAGAGAGAGAGTCAGGAGAGAGAGAGAGAGAGTCGAAGAGAGAGAGAGCCTGATTGATTAGTTTTAAAAAAAATAAATAATATATATATATATATATATATATATATATATATATATAAAATTTTACCGTTAACATATATATAAAAATATATATAAGTATAAAAATAATATATTTTAGTTAAAATATAATAATAGTTTATAAATATATAAAGAATATAATATTAGTCCGTTTTGAGATTTTGGCAAATACAAACTTACTCCAAAATAAGCTCGGGCCGGGTCTAAAAATTCAGATTTAAAATATTAAAAATATATGCGACTTCCAAATTTCAAAATGAAAGCCCAGTTAAAGAAAATGCATACCCCCAAGAATGTATGCACGTACGTACGCGTAGCCATCCAAACACGTCTGTTTCACTGAACGGGACGAGAACGAGTTGCACGGACGCTACCACGGGGTTAGGGTTATCATGCAGGCTATGAAATGTATTTTAATAAATATTTTTTGTGATCTAAAAGTTATATGATAAAACATGCGATGTCAGATGAAATGCCAATATGCAGTTTATACTAGATGCACGTGTCAATGCAACAAGTCAGGGTAACCTATAAATATAAATCAAATAAGTTCAAGCAAGCGGGTCGGGTCGAATGCAAAGTAATATGTAAAATACCATTCGCACCCAAACACGCTAAATCAAGAAAAGACCATGGATAGGTAAATACGGAAACTGGAATTGGTATATGTGAACTCGGGTGTTACAAAGGGACTACTACACGGAGCTAATGAAGTGAAGAACCGGTCTACAAAAGTTGTATTCCTTGTTCGCTTTTAGTTACAAAGTGTTTGTATATTATTCCATCAGATTTCTAGTTAATGATTAACAAGAACGACAAATTTTTGAATTTGGTATGGACGATGCCTCCCGAAACTTTGCTGCCGTCCTAGGGAACCCTGCAGTTACGCAGCTGAATATTCTCGCAGGTCTTCTCCTCTTCTTCTTTTTCGGAGGTGGAGTCTTTGAAGAGAGGGCTGAGGGGTATTTCAACCTTAGAATCGCTATCGAAGTAAGAACTTAGGGGTTTTCCCCTTCTGAATTCGTACCAACCATATGACAATTGCCATTCATTTTTTCATGCGCATCTATCGCACTCTTTTGCCGTCGACGAGCTTCGCGCTTCATCCTCTTGAAGTGTTTTTGATGAGCAACATATCTTTGCCACCACTTTTTGAAGGTACTGCATTCTTCGGTGGGGTGGGTAACCCTCCGATGATATAAGCAGTAGTTTCGATGTGAATCCTCTCCGTTGAGGCATATGACCTCAGGAGTGTTTCCTACCAGAGGTGGCAGCTTCATTCCCATTGATAGAGCTTTGGCGAAGTTCTTCTCTGCCTTGATCCTGCTCTTATTTGTCGTAGGTATATCTTGGTTTGGTTGGAGTACTTTACGACTCCACCTTGCTACATCTTCTTCATCCTGACACTGACGCCTAGCCTTTTCGTATATGGCTGTTTCGCATTCTCGGTCAGTTTTGCTTTTTCGAAAGGCTTCGTTTAACAGCCTATCGATCGGGTCTTCTTGCAGTTCCGAGATTTTAGCGCCGATTCTGTCCCCAGTTCCTTTGCGTTATTTTCTGACACAGAGAGAGTTTCTTCGTCATTTAACAATGAATGGGAGACCATGTGGCAACTTGCTACATGGTCTTCAGTTTTTTCTGATGAGTCATTTTCCTCATCGTTGTCACTATCTTCGTTCTCAAGAATATGCTTGAGGAACTCTTCGAGCGTGACTGGTTTCTATGCCTTCTAGTTGTACATTTCTAGCACGTCAATGTACTTTTGTAGGTCTGTGCGCTTGTCGTCATATTCGGTAGGATGCACAGGCTTCTTGGTCTTCTTCTTTTTCTTCGAAGACTTTGAAGGCTTGACTTAGGAATTTTTCCCTTTGTCAACAATCTTCGGTACGGGACGCGGTTTCTACATCCCTTCGACGATTTTAGGTTCAAGTGGGCTTTTTCACCTGACTGTCGGACATGCCTGTAGATCGTTCAACATTCTTTTGGTTTTAGCTGAAAGAACAACTTCTCAAGGAGTTTCTTCCACGAGCGAGCATGATGCCCCCGGCACATCCACCTTTTTGGGAGTGTTCTTCTATGATGGGTTCACCCTCCAGTTCTCAGATAGCGCGAACTTTCCCTGTTGATACTGGTCCTCGACCTAGTTCTTGAAGACATAGCAATCCTCAATTGGGTGGCTCACCATTCCGTGATAGGCGCAGTAGTTGGGGTTGTTGACGTAGCCGGGTTGCGGTGGACGCTGTGGGTCTGGTGATGTGATGAGTTTTTTACGCACTGCCAACTTAAATAATCTCCTCTTCTTATTATGTGGAAACGAGTAAGCATGTCCTAGCCTTTCTTCTAGGGATAGGTGTGGATGTGTGTTGTTTTGGCGAGCAGCCGATTTTGGGCCACTCGGTTGTTGTTGAGCATTGGCGACTGTTCCCGCCAAAATTTTCGGCCAAGAGCTACTTGTTTTCTTACAAAAAGGGGAGAATCTTAAAAAAAAAGGCATCACGTATAAAACACGTGGGTGCACATATCCAAAGCATATGAGCGCTGAACATAAATAACCAAGGGCCAAACAGGTATCACGTGTAAAACACGTGGGCACATATATGCAAAGCATATGAGCGCTAAACATAAATAACCAAAGGCCAAATAGGCATCATGTGTAAAATACGTGGACGCACATATGCAAAGCATATGAGCACTAAACATAAATAGCCAAGGGCCAAACATGCCTCACGTGTTACACACGTGAGCGCTCTAAACATACACAGGCGAAAACCCACACTAGAGGTCACGTGTTAAACACGTGAGTGCTTTTGCCAAACACATGCAAAGCATGTGAGCACCCTAATTTAAAATGTTCCTATCAAATTCTAGAATTAAATTCTATTTGGGAAATATTTTCTTAATCTTCCTTAAACTATTAAACAGAGGACCCTTAGATCAAAGATACAGAGATAATCATTTGATAGAATAAAAATCTATCATAGGAAAATATTTTCCTAATCTTATAAAAAGAATAAAATTCTATGTTAACAAGATATCCATATTAAGAAAACATATTTCTGATCTTGTTAAACTAAAAAGATATGATAGAATAAAATTCTAATCTTGTTAAAACTAACAAGATATTCATAATCTTGTTAAACAAACAAGAAATCTTCTCTGTTAAACAGAGAACCTTTGGATTAAAAATCCAACGGTGAATAAAATTCACCAATTGATCTAAAAGATTATGGAATCAATCATGATCTCTCAATGAGCGATTTTCTTAACAAATTGATTCTTTTTCTTCTTATATAAATAGGAGCAGAGACAACAACAGAGGCGAGGAGGGGGAAGAAAAATAGAAAGAGAATTTAATTCTCTAAAGAAGAGAAACCCCTCCCAAAAGCTCTCATAAAAAGAGAATTTAATTCTCAAACTAAGAGTTTAACTCTTCTGAAAGAATTTAGTTCTTCCTCTGGTTAAGATCTGCAGAAGCGGATCTTCCCACAAGTTGAGAATTTAATTCTCATCGGGGAGATTCTGTCATGCAGATTCCAAACCTAGGGGAAAGAACTGAATCCAAAAGAGTATAACTCTTACAAAACATATAGGAATTTAATTCCTCTGGAACTAAGGTTTAACCCTTTAAAAAGAATTTAATCGATGCAAAGAACAAAAGGAGAACTTGATCCCTCAAAACCAAAGAAGAATAGCCTGATGATTCGTTAGCATTCAAACGCTACATAAAAACTCACGTGTTCCCACGTGAGCACCTTTGAGGAACAAAGAGGGAAAGAATGAGATCCAGTCACGTGACCCCTGAGAAGTGCTCAACACTTATAAAAGAGAAAAGGGAATAAACCCTGTTTTTTGAACACCTCACGTGACCCTACGTGACCCCTGAGAAGTTCTCAGCACTTATAAAAGATAAAAAGGGAATAAACCCTGTTTTTTGAACACCTCACGTGACCCCACGTGATCCCTGAGAAGTCCTCAGCACTTATAAAAAAGATAAGGGAATAAACCCTATTTTTGGAGCGCCTCACGTAATAACACGTGACCCCCAAGCAGTGCTTAACTTTTATAAAGCAGAAAAGGAATAAATCAAAGGGCGGTTTCCATTCTCGGGGCGCCTCACGTGATCCCACGTGACCCAATAGTGTTTAGCATTCAGAAAAGAAACAAGGGAATAAACCCAAAGGATCAGCGCCAACTTCAAGCGTCTCACGTGACCCCACGTGAGCGCATCAAATTCTTAGTGTTTAACACTATTTCAAGCACCTCATGTGGGATCACGTGAGCGCTGATCATACACTAGTGTTTAACACTACTTTAAGGTCTTACGTGGGAGTACGTGAGTGACGATCATATATTAGTGTTTAACACTATGACAGGCCAATATTAGCCAAACTTAGATCAAATCTCCCAAGGGCAATCAATGGAGCCCCCATGCTCAGGGTTCCCTAAACCGATCTTATTCCCAGAGATAGCTAATGAATTCCTGGCATCTAAGATGATGTTCATTCTACTATGATCTCTCTCGTCGATCTGGAATTCGGTTCAAGGGTACATCTCTCCACACCTCCGATACATGTCGTTGTAATTCTTAAACGTCTTCAGCGAGGTGGAGGGTCCCAATAACCAATAACTCTTGGCTCACCACCGAACAATCTTTTCAAAAAAGGGAGTAAATCTAAAACACATCTCAATTTGGGGGCGCCTCACGTGGCCTCACATGATCCCTTGATAGTGCTTAGCACTCAGAAAAAGAAAAGGAGAATAAAACAAAGGCAATTTTCATTCTTCAGAGTGCCTCACGTGATCTCACGTGACCCAATAGCGCTTAGCACTCAGAAAAGGAAAAAAGGGAATAAACCCAAGATAGCTCTCATTTTGGGGGCACCTCCCGTGTTCCCACGTGACCCCCAATCAGTTGTGTTTAAAAGAAAGAGAAAATTCCAAAGATAGCGCTCGCATTTTGAAGGCACCTCACGTGTCTACACATGACTGTTTGATGAACCAAGTACTTAGCACTTATAAATGAAAGAGGAATAAAATCCAGAGAACAGTTCTCACCTTGGGCGCCTCATGCGCTCACACGTGAGCCAAGTGCTCAACACTTTTATATATATATGAGGGAATAAACTCAAGGAACAATGCCCACTTCGGGGCCCCTCACGTGTTCACACGTGAGGTCCTCCAAAGTCCAGTGTTTAACAATGATTCAGTGCTTAGCACTATGGGGTGACTATGGGAAATCAACCTTAGCTCAAATTAGCCAAGTCTTCCGAAGCCAAGACCCTTTTTGCCACCAATCAACCGAACCCTCATGTTCAGGTCCCCCCAAACTAATCCTAGTCCGAAAGATGACTAGTGTTCTCCTAACAGATGACATCTAAACTGATGTTCATCCCATTCCCCAAATCGGGATATTGGTTCAAGGGTACATCTCTTCATACCTCTGATACATGTCATTGTAATCTTTCAACGTCTTCAGAGAGATGGAAGGTCCCAATAACCGATAAGTTCTGGTGCATTCCAAAACGGTTGAACCAAAACCATACAGACTATGACGTCTTTAAACCGGACTATGATGTCCTTAAACTTTACGGACTGTGGGGTCCTTAAACTCATGGACTACGATGTCCTTAAACTTTACAGACTATGAACTCTCTAAACTGCCACGGACTGTGGGGTCCTTAAACTCATGGACTACGATGCCCTTAAACTTTACAGACTATGACGTCTTTAAACTATGGACTATGATGTCCTTAAACTTCATGGACTATGATGTCCTTAAACCCATTGGACCGCAAAGTTCCTAAACTAAAACAATAGAGCCCAAATGCTCTTTTGTTGGATCTAAATGATCCTGTTATGTTGATCTTAGTCTAAATTAGACTAACGTATTCTTAACAAACTGTTAAGTTGATCTTAGTCTAAATTTAGACTAACGTATACTTAACAAACGTTTAAATTGATCTTAGTCTCAAATGAGATTAACGATCCTTAAACCCAACCCAAAACCCAAATCTAAGAAAATACGGATTTGGACTAATCCACGCCCTACGGGCGACAACATAAATTAGTCTCCGTATACAATCCACGGGCAACCAAAAATAAAACAGACATACACAACACGAAGTGACCATCTGGAGAAGGAGAAAGTTGTTACCGCGATGCGGTAGCGTAATTAACTGCAGGGGCTTGCGCCTGCAGGGAAGAGCATCCCCACAATCAAAAATCCCTCAAACGAGGGGGAATCTGACGAAGTCTGCTACAATGGCCGTATCTGTCTAAACCTCCGATACACGGTACAATAAATCAACTTGGCATCTTCGGAGAGGTGGACGGATAAAACCCAAATAGCATCTGCCCCCAAATTCAGGCAAGATGTCAGTCTTTCCCGGCTTTTGGCGGAGAACAGATTCTGGCACGCCCGGTGGGACTTTTTCCTCTTTCCACTTCACACTTCGTGTGTCGTGTTTTTCCCGTGATCAGATAATCGCGGTATGTAAGTTTGTGGTTGCCCTTAGGGGAGTGGATACTGAAGTCGGCGCTTCGTCTCTATGAAGAATGGCGTTTGTTCTCACTTTAGTAACTCAGGCTCTGTCATATCTGGTGGAGTCAAGTATGGGTCACTTGCAGGCTTAAATATCTGCAATCCGGCTCTTCAAGAAATCAACGGGCTTCTCTTTGGGTCGATGCTCCCACCTCCCACCCTCGGTGCCTCAACGCCGATGGAGGAAGCCCAGAGGAAGTCTGTCTTCCACAGGCGGGCTCCCCAAGCAGCAGCTTTGCCAACAAAATCAGTTCTCAAATAACTGGCACATGCTAAGGACCAAGGTCGATGCAGGGTGCAGAATATTCAAGCTCTCAAAGGAAACAGGGGGTAGGCTCAGTAAAATCCTGAAGCTAATCAAATCCCGGCCGTAAGAAACGGTCGATGTCGATATCGGCATCATAGAAAATGAGCTGGGGGCAGTCCTCCGTATGGTCCTGTTTCAATACTAGTGGTGAATGTCGTTGTTCCAACTGGGAACAACTTCAAACTGTTGTAAAGGGTCAAACAAAATTCTCCTATCGCAAAACTGAAGAAGTCTCCGCAGCCCATGGAGATTCTACGAGAGCAGAAACAAGTTCACTCCGTGAGACAACTTTCCTCATCTATATATAAGATGTGGAAGCAGGTGAAGGGGACTCACCCCAAGACGAATCCTGAAACAACGGTTCTTTTAAAAACCAAAGCGGCTTTTTCACAAAAAAAGGAGAGGCCTAATAAAGCTCAAGTGCCCGAAGCAAACTCCAAAGGCCAAAAAACTCCAAACACCCCAAACCTGGGGGCATGGTAGTTCACATAGTCTATGTGGTGAATTCCAAAGACGAAATTCAAGCTTCCACTAGTCACCGACCTCAAACTCGGTCCTTAACAAAAGTTCAACTGCAACGTGAAAAGCTGCTGGAGATGCTTGCTCAGGCAGCACCATTCGCTAATCCATCGTCTAAGGAAAATCCCGAAGACGCACCTGAAGAAAGAATAGAGAAGGAGTCGGATATTGATTTCCTAAAGCGCGTTCTAAAAAAGGGAGATGCAGAAGCGGCAGAAATGTCCACTAAAATGAACCAGATAGCCCTTCTGATTCAGAATATGGCTGGAATGATGGTTCAATCGGAACCACTGGAAGATGAACTGCCGGTAGTCGGTCTTAAAGATAAGGATGACATTTCAAATCCTCTGCAAAGCTCATCAATGGATGAAGAGGAAATAATTCCTAAAAGCAAAGCTGAATGAATATATCGCTCAGCAAATCGAAGCTCACTATACCAGTGAAGCTGCAAATAGATCAATCAAGATTGGTCGACCGTATCCGATATGGCATAATCAAATACAGTACCCGCCAGAGTACACACTTCCAACATGCCACATGTACAAAGGAACTGTGAATTCTCGCCGGCACATTGCGCGATTTGAACCCATGTGCGGCAATACTGATATACTTCTCTTCTGACAGTTCATCGGCTGTCTGGCAGGCATTGCCTTCGAATAGTATGCGGAACTCCCGAATGACTCCATTAATACCTTCGATGAAATGGAGATGCCCTCCTGTCAGAGATTCGCTAGTGTGAATAAACGCACTACCGTGACGGTACTGGTCAATGAAAGGGTTAGACCGAATGAGACTTGGGTTCAATGTGTTACCCGATGGCGAAATCTCTGATTAAATACAAGAAACACATCGATGAAGTTGCAGCCATGGGAATGCTCATAGCCACCCTTGGCCTAAATTCAAAGGCGTCCTCGTATATGGCCCTCTTCAAGTCAACAGCCTTCCAAGAGCTCATGGATAAAATGACTCGATTGGATCAGCTGAGTCAAGACCCTTCATCATCTGATGAAGATGAATGAAAAGCGGAGGTAAGGTGGTGTTTGTTGCCTACGCTCAACAAAAAATGATGAGTGACTTTGAAACAACCTGTCACCAAAATAAGCGATGGCATGGGTACTCGCTCCCCCTGAGGTATACACAGGGGGCATATTTCTCACTGGAGGAAGAATATCTACGTAAGATGGTCCTTTCTTCTCAAAGAATAGAAAGGATATCAAGGGGCTTACAAACGAGTCCTGCAGTCAAGTGGAATATCCCACTTGAAACCACAAAAAAAAGTATGTCCACAAGCAAAATGGGCACGGATGAAAACCCGAAAGGGCTCCGTGAGTAAAAACAGTAGGACTATCGGCGATATTTGTGAAAACCCGAAAGGGCTCAATCTCGTTATAAGACACTTACAAGGTCCTCACGACCTTGCAAGGAGAAATACCTGCGTGAGATCTTTACGACTCACAAGGGAGCAACACACTTAGGAATCCCCACGATTCCTAAGGAGATAACACACTTACGAGATCCTCACGACTCGTAAGGAGAATTCCCCTTTAAGACCCTCATGGCTCATAGGATTCAAAAGCCTTAATCTACATGGATCTGAACCTGTTCTTAAGCCATCATTTCCCAGATTTCCCTACAAGCGGTTCAATATTGACCCTTGTATACAATCCACGGGCGCAAATAAACGTTCTTCTTAACAGAGTCCCACCAGCGATTAGGGATATACTCACATGGTGAATGACCCTTGTAAGTCCCCTCGACTTATAAGGAGAAAACACTCTTGTAAGATCCTTACGACTTATAAGAGAACACACATTTAGGAATCCTCACGATTCCAAAGAGAAAATGCACCTACGAGATCCTCACGACTTATAGGGAGAAGTACCTTTATGAGACCCTTACGGCTCATTAAGTCAAAAGCCTTAGTCGAAAAGATCCTAACCCTGTTTGCTAATCCACCTTTGTTCGAATCGACAAAGGCAAATGATGATTCGCTCCTGGCAATGTCCCAGTTGTAGCGATGCTGATGCCTAAATCGGTATCAAATCCCAAGTCCTTTCACGGCAAATGATGATTCGCTCCTAGCAATATTCCAATCATAGCGATGCTGATGCTGAGATTGGCATCAGATTCCAAACTCAATACTCGTGGCAAAAGTTAGCAAGCCATAAATGCATATAAAATAGCCGAAATGATAGGGCAACTTGCAACAAAATCAGCAAGTAAAATAAATGCATATGAAATAGCCGAAATGATAGGGTAACTCGCAACAAAATCAGCAAGTAAAATATATGCATATAAAATAACCGAAATGATTGGGCAACTCGCAATAAAATGCAGTGAGTAAAAAAGAAAAATAGCCGAAATGATTGGGCACCGAAAAAAATAGCCGAAATGATTGGGCAATTGCGACTTTTGTGATATAAAAAGCTGAAATGATAGAGCATCGCGGAAAGAAAACAAAAAAATATAATACATATAAAATGAAACTTTTACCCTACAGATGAGATCACATCGATCCCTGTATACAATCCAGGGGAACAAACAAAGAGGGGATCATATCATCCCACCAGGCTCCATCAGAAAGATAGACAAGTCTCGATGGCAACATCTACAGCCTGGAGACCCACAACGGCGTTTCTTCTCATCCCAGCAGGATGCAGACGCAACGTCAGCAAAGCGGAGCCACGTCTATGTCCCTAGTTCTAAATCTCGACGGTTCACAGACAACCTAGAGACCACCTCGACATTCGTCTCATTCAGCAAATACGACGTCAGCTACCCCAGGGAAATTAGTGTCCGTCGACTCTACGGTCCACAGATAACCTAGAGTCAACCAATGACCTCTCCGCCGGATCAACGCTCCGTCTCAGAAATAAGTCAACCAACCCTAAGGAAATCAGTGTCCTTGACAAAATCTCGATTCAGGGAAATCAACGTCCTTGACGAGAGAACCTCGATTCACGTCAACCCGCAAGGAAATCAGTGTCTTTGCAGGAATATCTCGATTCGTCTCAACCCCCAGGGAAATCAGTGTCCTTGACAAAACCTTGATTCAGGGAAATCAGCGTCCTTGACGAGAGCACCTAGATTCCTGTCGACCCGCAGAGAAACCAGTGTCTTTGCAGTAATACCTCAATTCATCTCAACTCCGTGGAAATCAGTGTCCTTGGCAAATACCTCGATTCAGGGAAATCAGCGTCCTTGACGAGAGCATCTCGATTTGCGTCAACCCGTAAGGAAATCAGTGTCTTTGCAGGAATATCTCGATTCATCTCAACCCCCAGGGAAATCAGCGTCCTTGGCAAATACCACGATTCAGGAAAATCAGCGTCCTTGACGAGAGAATCTTGATTCACGTCGACCCGCAAGGAAATCAGCGTCTTTGCAGGAATCTCTCGATTCGTCTCAACTCCGAGGAAATCAGTGTCCCTGGCAAATACCTCGATTCAGGGAAATCAGCGTCCTTGACGAGAACATCTCGATTCGCGCCGACCCGCAGAGAAATCAGTGTCTTTGCAGGAATACCTTGATTCGTCTCAACTCCGAGGAAATCAGTGTCCTTGGCAAATATCTCGATTCAGGGAAATCAACGTCCTTGACGAGAGCATCTCGATTTGCATCGACGGTTCACCAACAACCTAGAGACCACCTCGACGTTCGTCTCGATACAGCAGACATGATGTCACCCCAGCGTTCTTCCTCCAACAGGATGCAGGCGCGACACCAACAGCGGAGCCATGGCAAAGTCCCTAGTTCCAAGCCTCGACGGTTCACTAACAACCTAGAGACAACCGCGACGTTCATCTCGATACAGCATACGCAATGCCAGCAAACGAAGCAAAGGCAATATTCCTAGCTTCAGGGTCTTGACGGCAACTCATATAAAACCTGAAAGACTATCGGAGATCATCACACACCAGCGTGGAGTGGTTATGACTCATCAAGGCTCCCAAACTGAGCCTAACCTCAAGTAAAAAACGACATGGAATATCCCTAATGCTTGCTCTTTCGACGGTAATACTACCTGGAAGATTGCTTGAAGACGTCTTGTCCAGCCCTCGAAGGGATCAGAGACACGACAGTTGCAAGGCTACTCGAACAGCAAGATTGTGCATCGAGGAATACACTAGCCAACGTGACGGTGCGACGGGTAGAAAACCCTAGTACCACAGACCCTAACGGACTTCTATTAGCAGGAGTTAACTGTGACGTTAGGAAACCCTTGCGAGAACTTCTCCATTCTTCTCGATTCGTGAGAAAATTAGTGTCCTTGCGAGAACTTCTCGATTTGTCTCGACTCGTAGGGAAAAGCCTTAGGCAGTGGGGATTAAAAAAAACCTGTTACCTAAGCAATGGGGCCCTGCAAGTCAGTCTAAGACGGGCGCTTGCATACTATTCACGGGCCACACTCTCCGAAGCCGAATATCAACAAGGAGGGAAACAATCACTTATGAGTCCTCTCGACTTGTAAGCAGGAAAATTCTCTTATGAGATCCTTACAACTCTCAAGAGAAAACGCACTTAGGAATCCTCACGATTCCTAAGGAGAAAATACACCTAAGAGACCCTCTCGACTCGTAAGGAGAAAAGTCTTTATGAGACCCTCACGGCTCATAAAGTTGAAAAATCTTAGGCGGCAGATCCGAACCTGTTTCCTAAGCCATCGCTGCTCTACAAGGAGGTCAATATGGACTATCTGCGGGCTACATTTGCCAAAGCCACATTCGCCGCAGATGTAAAGAAGCTACTTACGGGTCCTCACGATTCGTAAGGAAAAATACCCGAGTGAGATCCTTACGACTCACGGAGGCGATGAACACTTAGAGATCCTCACGATTTCTAGGGAGAATTTACACCTACGAGATCCTCTCGACTTATAGGGAGAAAAAACCCTTCTTGAGACCCTTTATGACTCATGAAGATGAAAAAAGTCTTAGGCTACAAGGACTCTAAACTTGTCCCCTAAGCCGCCAATTCTATTGCCATGCATAACTTTGCACTACTTCACCCATGTACATGCTTACGTGGGAAAAGTAGTGGGGGGCATTTGTTCCCGCCAAAATTTTCGATCAAGAGCTACTTGTTCTCTTACAAAAAATGGGAGAATCTTAAAAAAAACAGGCATCACGTGGGCGCACATATGCAAAGAATATGAGCGCTGAACAAAAATAACTAAGGGCCAAACATGCATCACGTGTAAAACACGTGGGTGCACATATGCAAAGCATATAAGGGCTGAACATAAATAACTAAGGGCCAAACAGGCATCACGTGTAAAACACGTGGGTGCACATATGCAAAGCATATAAGGGCTGAACATAAATAACTAAGGGCCAAACAGGCATCACGTGTAAAACACGTGGGCGCACATATGCAAAGCATATGAGCGCTAAACATAAATAACCAAGGGCCAAACATGCCTCACGTGTTACACACGTGAGCGCTCTAAACATACACAGGCTAAAACCCACACTAGGGGTCACGTGTTAAACACGTGAGCGCTTTTGCCAAACACATGCAAAGCATGTGAGCACCCTAATTTAAAATGTTCCTATCAAATTCTAGAATTAAATTCTATTTGGGAAATATTTTCTTAATCTTCTTTAAACTAGAAAGATCTTCCCTGTTAAACAGAGGACCCTTGGATCAAAGATCCAGCGGTAATCATTTGATAGAATAAAAATCTATCATAGGAAAATATTTTCCTAATCTTATAAAAAGAATAAAATTCTATGTTAACAAGATATCCATATTAAGAAAACATATTTCTGATCTTGTTAAACTAAAAAGATATGATAAAATAAAATTCTAATCTTGTTAAAACTAACAAGATATTCATAATCTTGTTAAACAAATAAGAAATCTTCTCTGTTAAACAGAGAACCTTTGGATTAAAAATCAAACGGTGAATAAAATTCAACAATTGATCTAAAAGATCATGGAATCAATCATGGTCTCTCAATGAGGGATTTTCTTAACAAATTGATTCTTTTTCTTCTCATATAAATAGGAGCAGAGACAACAACAGAGGCGAGGAGGGGGAAGAAAAATAGAAAGAGAATTTAATTCTCTAAAGAAGAGGAACCCCTCCCAAAAGCTCCCATAAAAAGAGAATTTAATTCTCAAACCAAGAGTTTAACTCTTCTAAAAGAACTTAGTTCTTCCTCTGGTTAAGATCTGCAGAAGCGGATCTTCCCATAAGTTGAGAATTTAATTCTCATCGGGGAGATTCTGTCATGTAGATTCAAAACTTAGGGGAAAAAACTGAATCCAAAAGAGTTTAACTCTTACAAGACATATAGGAATTTAATTCCTCTGGAACTAAGGTTTAATCCTTTAAAAAGAATTTAATCCTTGCAAAGAACAAAAGGAGAACTTGATCCCTCAAAACCATAAAAGAACAGCCTGATGATTCGTTAGCATTCAAACGCTATATAAAAACTCACGTGTTCCCACATGAGTACCTTTGAGGAACAAAGAGGGAAAGAATGAGATCTAGTCACGTGACCGCTGAGAAGTGTTCTGCACTTATAAAAGAGAAAAGGGAATAAACCCTGTTTTTTGAACATCTCACGTGACCCCACGTGACCCATGAGAAGTGCTCAGCACTTAAAAGAGAAAAAGGGAATAAACCTTGTTTTTTGAACACCTCACGTGACCCCTGAGAAGTGCTCAGCACTTATAAAAAAGAAATGGGATTAAACCCTTTTTTTGGAGCGCCTCACATGGTAACACGTGACCCCCAAGCAGTGCTTAACTTTTTTAAAGCAGAAAGGGAATAAATCAAAGGGCGGTTTCCATTCTTGGGGCGCCTCACGTGATCCCACGTGACCCAATAGTGTTTAGTATTTAGAAAAGAAACAAGGGAATAAACCCAAAGGAGCAGCGCCAACGTCAAGCGTCTCACCTAACCCCATGTGAGCGCATCAAATTCTTAGTGTTTAACACTATTTCAAGCCCTCAAGTGGGAGCACGTGAGCGCTGATCATACACTAGTGTTTTAACATTACTTTAAGGCCTCACGTGGGAGCACGTGAGCGCCGATCATATATTAGTTTTTAACACTATGAGAGGCCAATATTAGCCAAACTTAGATCAAACTCCCGAGGGCAATCAATCGAGCCCCCATGCTCAGGGTTCCCCAAACTGATCTTATTCCCAGAAATAGCTAATGAACTCCTGACATCTAAGATGATGTTCATTCCACTATGATCTCTCCCCTCGATCTGGAATTTGGTTCAAGGGTACATCTCTACACACCTCCGATACATGTCGTTGTAATTCTTCAACGTCTTCAGAGAGGTGGAGGGTCCCAATAACCAATAACTCTTAGCTCACCACCGAACAAGCTTTTCAAAAAAGGGGAGTAAATCTAAAACACATCTCAATTTGGGGGCGCCTCACGTGATCCCTTGATAGTGCTTAGCACTCAGAAAAAGAAAAGGAGAATAAAACAAAGGCAATTTTCATTCTTCAGAGTGACTCACGTGATCTCACGTGACCCAATAGTGCTTAGCACTCAGAAAAGTAAAAAGGGAATAAACCCAAGATAGCTCTCATTTTAGGGGCACATCGCGTGTTCCCACGTGACCCCCAAACAGTTGTGTTTAAAAGAAGGAGAAAATTCCAAAGATAGCGCTCGCATTTTGAAGGCACCTCACGTGTCTGCACGTGACTGTTTGATGAACCAAGTGCTTAGCACTTATAAATGAAAGATGAATAAAATCCAGAGAACAGTTCTCACCTCGGGTGCCTCATGTGCTCACACGTGAGCCAAGTGCTCAGCACCTTTATATATATATGAGGGAATAAACTCAAAGAACAATGCCCACTTCGGGGCCCCTCACGTGTTCACACGTGAGCTCCTCCAAAGTCCAGTGTTTAACAATTATTCAGTGCTTAGCTCTATGGGGTGACTAAGGAAAATCATTCTTAGCTCAAATTAGCCAAGTCTTCCGAAGACAAGACCCTATTTGTCACCAATCAACCGAACCCTCATGTTCAAGTCTCTCCAAACTAATCCTAGTCCCAAAGATGACTAGTGTTCTCTTAACAGATGACATCTAAACTGATGTTCATCCTATTCCCTAAATCGGGATATTGGTTTAAGGGTACATCTCTTCATACCTCTGATACATGTCGTTGTAATCCTTCAACGTTTTCAGAGAGATGGAGGGTCTCAATAACCGATAACTTTTGGTGCATCCCCAAATGGTTGAACCAAAACCACACAGACTATGACGTCTTTAAACCGGACAATGATGTCCTTAAACTTTATGGACTGTGGGGTCCTTAAACTCATGGACTGCGATGTTCCTAAACTTTACAGACTATGATGTCTCTAAACTGCTACGGACTGTAGGGTCTTTAAACTCATGGACAACGATGTCCTTAAACTTTACAGACTATGACATCTTTAAACTATGGACTATGATGTCCTTAAACTTCATGGACTATGATGTCCTTAAACTCATTGGACCGCAAAGTCCCTAAACTAAAACATTAGAGCCCAAATGCTCTTTTGTTGGATCTAAATGATCCTGTTATATTGATCTTAGTCTAAAATTAGACTAACGTATCCTTAACAAACTGTTAAGTTGATCTTAGTCTAAAATTAGACTAACGTATCCTTAACAAACGTTTAAGTTGATCTTAGTCTCAAATGAGATTAACTATCCTTAAACCCAACCAAAAACCCAAATCTAAGAAAATACGGATTTGGACTAATCCATGCCCTACGGGCGACAACATAAATTAGTCTCCGTATACAATCTAAGGGCAACCAAAAATAAAACAAACATATACGACACGAAGTGACCATCTGGAGAAGGAGAAAGTTGTTACCGCGATGCGGTAGCGTAATTAACTGCAGGGGCTTGCGCCTGCAGGGAAGAGCGTCCCCATAATCAAAAACCCCTTAAACGAGGGGGAATCTGACGAAGTCTGCTACAACGGCCGCATCTGTCTAAACCTCCGATACACGGTGCTATAAATCAACTTGGCATCTTCGGAGAGGTGGACGGATAAAACCCAAATAGCATCTGCCCTTAAATTCTGGCAAGACATCAGTCTTTTTCGGCTTTCGGCGGAGAACAGTGACAAAGGCCGCTTTCCCTTTACCCTTAGCGTTTCGAGGGTCCTTACCTGAGGAGGAAGTCCCGTGGCCCATCTGGTCCATTTGGGCCAGTTTATCGATCAGAGCCTGGAAGGTTGTTGGTTTGAAGAACGTTATGAACTGGGAAACAGTCGTTTGAGGATCACGGGTCTTGATGAACATACCTACGGCAGGGGATTCTTCGATGTGCTGTTCACACATAGACCATAGGTTCTGCCACCGGATCTCATATTGGACCCGGGTTTCTCCTGGATTTACCCTGGTATTGATTAATGCCGTGATTGGGGTGCGCTCGCTTGCACTGACTAACCGATGTGTGAACAGCAGTTCCATCTCTATGAATATTCTCACGGAGTCATTTGGAATCTCTGACTACCATTCAAAGTCCGTTTCTGACAGGCTGCCAACGAACCGGCGAAGCAACAGTTTGTCGTCGCCTCTAGTGTCGCCGCACAGATCTCTGAACTGCGTGATGTGCTGATGTGGGTTGCCTGTCCCCTTGTATACATGGAACTTAAGGATCGTATATTCTGGCGGGTATTTAATTTGGTCATACCAGCCTGGATACGGTCGCCCAGTTCTGACGATTTGGCTTGCTGCTTCATTAGCTTGATGATCTCGTATTTTTTGAGCAATATAATCATCAAGAGAAGCCTTGGAGATTGTTTCCTCTTTGGCTTCCGATAAATCCGGAAGAGGGCTCGATGTTTCCCCTATGTCTTTCTTAATGATTATCGGCGGATTCTCGGCTGGGGGTTCTGGCTGGATCATCATTCCAACCATATCCTGGAACAAGAGAGCCATCTGCTTTATGTTAGTAGCCTATTCAGCAGCTTCCTTGTCCTTTCTTTCAAGCACCCTTCGCAGGAACTCTGTATCGGTCTCTTGCTCCTGGCGATGTTCGGCAGTTGTGTCCGGGCTTTCTTTTTACTCGGTAAGTGCTGCCATTTTGGTCAGCATTTCCTGGAGCTTTTGTTATTGCTCATAAGCTTTTGTCAGCGACCGAGTTTGCGGTTGATGATTTACGGAAGCACGGCTTTCTTCTTTCCCAGAAGCCATGTAGACCGTATGCACGATCATGCCCCCGAACTTAGGGCGTTTGTGTCCACTACCTTTGTGATTTGCTGCTGGCGGTGGGATTTTCTCTGGCCTCATCTTTTTATGGGAGCTCGAAGTTGAAGGAGCCGTTATAATAGGCATCTGTGTAGAAGAAGTCCCTCACTGTATGATGGAGGGATGGTCTTTCTCTTACCGAGCCTTCGATTTCTTTGGTCGACGAGAGTAATCTTTGTTGATCATAGAGTCCTGGACTTTCTACAAGACCCTGTGAATTTGGGAGGAGAGCCATTGATGGGGGTGCTCCGGGTTTTCCTGCACTGTGGTTTCTGCAGGCGGATGCGATTTTTTTGGCACCGCCGTTGGAGAGTTCTTACGTACCCTCCTGAGCAGCTCAAAGCTGTTCCCGGTTGGAACAACAGCGTCAATTTCCACCATTGGAGCTGGTGGGGTAAGTCCAGAGGTAGAATTGTCCCTAGCTTTTCTCACTCGGCGCCAGTGACGACGTCGAGCATGTCTTGCAGACGGGACTATCTCAGTTTTGGAAGCGGCTTCTTCGTGCCCCCGGTTTTGCTGAGAGGCTGCTGTTGACGTCAACCTGTTGAAGACTGATGTCCTTGGCAGGGTTTGAGGAGGGCCGGCCAATCATTCAAAGATCGACTTTTTAGTAGGGGAAGCACCTTTGACGACTTCGCCCATAGCAGGAGTTGGGAGGGCTATCTGTTTTTGGGGTAGCCCCTTCAGGTGATACGAGCCTCTTTGCGGGCCTGTTTGGGTCCTTACCCAGCCTGTTGAAGACTGAGATGTCATCTTTGGACGGCCCGTTGAGAGAGGCCGTTTTGATTGCCAGTCAATCGAAGACCGACCTCTTGGGAGCTTCCTTTTGCGGTGCCGAGGCACCGAAACTCACTGGTGGGAGCATAGTCCTAAAGAAAAATCCATTAGTGGGTTGCGTAACGGCATTGAGAAAATAGAGGCCGCGCTGGGCCCATATGTCACTCCTCCAGTTGGGGTGGAGCGAGTGTTGCTGTTGCAAGAAGTGCATTGGGAAGCCATCGATTTCTCTTCTACTGCATAGGAGCAAGACACCAAATTTTAGTATCTCAGATCCGAGGGCAACCATAGCGAACCGCGATTTCATCCGTGAAACACGACACACGAAGTGTGGAGTGGAAAGAGGAAAAGGTCCCACCGGGCGTGCCAGAATCTGTTTTTCGCTGAAAACAGAAACGAACTGGGATGGATCGTCTTGCCTGAATCTGGGGGTAGATGGTATTTGAATTTATCCGACCACCTCTCCGAAGATACCAAGTTGATTTATGGCACCATATATTAGAGGTTTGGATAGACGCGACCGTTGTAGCAGATTTCATCAGATTCCCTTTCATTTTATGAGGGATTTTTGATTATGGGGACGCTGTTCCCTGCAGGCATAATCCCCTGCAGTTAATTATGTTACCGCACTGCGATAACCACTTTCTCCTGCTCTGGTAGTTCACTTCATGTCATGTGTGTGTTTTTTGTTTGTTTTGGTTGCCCGTGGATTGTATACGGAGACTAGTTTATGTCTTCGCCTATAGGGCGCGGATCAGTCCAAATCCGTATATTTTAGATTTGGGTTTGGGTCAAGAATTTGCTTGACGGGGTTTTGAACTTAGGTTTTACACTCCTTCAGTTCTGAAATATTTTTGTTTTATTTAAGGACCGTTAATCTAGTTTGAGATTAAGATCAACTTAAATCTATAGGTGAGCATTTTGGCTTGGTTTGTTCTTGTTAAGAATGCGTTAGTCTTATTTGAGACTAAGATCAACTTAACAACATTCTAAGATCATTTTTTCTTAAGATCAAGTAAAAGTGCATTTGGGCTTAGCTGCAAGAAAATTTCAGAGATTTAGCCAATTTGGGCTTTACTTAGTCTTTTTTTTATTCAAAAGTGCTAAGTACTTATTTGGGCTCTGTTTGTTCAACCATTTGCTTTTCATGTAAAAGTGCTAAGCACTTATTTGAGCTCTGACGCTCACATGTATATCATGTGAAGCATTCAGTCATGGACGCTGCCCAATAAATATTGAACACTTTTAGTCATTTTGATTAAATGTGAAGTGCTAAGCACTTTTTATATGGCGCCTATGTGAGGTGCACGTGCGGCGCTGGGCGCTGCCCAATCAGTGCTAAGAACTCATCCGTTTTGGCTACATATGAAGTGCTCAACACTTTTTGTATAGTGCCCACATGAGGAGCATGCGCGGTGCTGGGCGCTGCCCAATCAGTGCTAAGCACTTAGCTGTCTTCGAATGCATATGGAGTGCTGAGCATTTTTATTCAGCGTCCACGTGTGTTTTACGTGAGGCGCTGGCCTTCTGTTTTGGGCGTCCACGTGTTTTTCACGTGAAGCGCTAGGCGCTGTTAAAAGAAGGCGCCCACATGAGGAGCACGTGAGGCACCGGTCTTTTTTTCCCCTTTTTAAGAGATTAAATCTTTGTTAATGGTATTTTGATCATTAATGATCACCAAGATTTTCGTTTTTTAAGATCTGGGATCAGGTTTTCTTTAAGAACTAAGTTCTTTTATAAGTTCTTTTTCCTTTTGTTTTTCTTTTGGACCTAATTCTTTTCTGAATCTTTGATTTTCAAGAACAAGATCCTCCCGATGAGAATTAAATTCTCAACTTATGGGAGACTTGTCTTGTGGATCTCTAATCCAGAGAAAGAACTAAGTTCTTTGAGAAGGGTTAAACCCTTAAAATTAGTAAAAAGCGATATTTTGATCTCTGAATTTCTTTTACCTAGGTTTCTTTTGAAAGGGAAGTCTTCTTCTCTGAGGATTGAATTCTCTATTATTTTTGGAAGTTTTCGGTATTTTTCAGAAACTTATGGGGGGTTTTCTTCTATATGAGACTTGAAGTCTCGGGTCCTTTATATAGTGAAGGCAAGTTTGTTATTTAATTCTGAGAAAATCTTATTGAGAGATTCCAATTGATTTAATTGAACTCAAAATTGAGTTGAGAAATTTTACCCACAATTCGATTTTTGATCCAAGGACTTCTATTTTTACAGAATATGTTCTATTTTCTTTAATAAGATTGGGGAAATATTTTCTCATATACAGAATTTATTCTATAAAATGGTGATTTTTTAATCACCATTGGATTTTTAATCCAAGAGTTCTCTGTTTTACAGTGAGCAATCTTTTTTGTGGAAAGATTGAGGGAATATATTCCCAAAAGTAGAATTTTATTCTTTTGTTGGATCATTGATCCAACCGAGAGTATCTTTCTTATTTAGAAAGATTTGGGAGATGTTTTCTCCTAATCATATATTTTGATGATTTATCATCTCTGTTGGATCTTTGATCTAACGGCTATAGAATCAGAGAGTATCCCAACATTTTGTTAAGGAAACGTAGAATTTAATTCTACTCGGGTGCTGGCGCTTACATGTTGCGCAAGTGGGCGCCATTTAAGAATTTAATTCTTATGATAGGTACTTATGTGCTTTGCACATTGGCGCCTGCATGTTTTTCTCGTGCAGCGCTAGGCAATGTTAAAAGGGGGCGCCTACGTAAGTAGCACGTGCGGCGCCATCTAAGAGTTTAACTCTTATGTAGTAAATTCTTCTATGTTTTGCATATTGGCATCCACGTGAGGAGTGCGTGAGGCGCTACCATAGAATTTAATCCTATAAGATTGGCTCTTGGCGCTGGCGCTCTCGTGGAAAGCACTTGAGGCGTTGCCTCATTAAATTCGACAGAGTTTTACTCTTTTATTAGGTTAAATATCGGGGAAACAAAAAACATATGACAATAATCGTTTTACACATAAACCCACATACGTCCTTAAATTATAAATAACACATTTTAATAATTAATAATAGTAGGGAAAATATCCGTACAAAAATGCAATAAATATGACTGATCAAATATCGCCAAACTTATCTTTGATCGTTCTGAGCAAACTATTTATTTTGAAAAGAAAAAGAAAAAACCCTAGCACACTTTCGTAGGCAACATGATTGCACTTAGCACGTGCAACAAGCCGTTAAAGTTCTAGGTGTTTCTAATAGGAGGAGTGTTGTCTCCTGAGGTTTTTCAGCGGATTACACCCACAAAATCCCAAAATAAAAGAAAGAAAATAAAAATTACATGTGAAGATAAGGAACATATAAAAGAAAAACTTGAAAATAAGAGTTTCAAACTACACTACCTTTTAAGTTGTCATGAGCCCAATCTTAATGGTCTTGAAAAGATGGTGGAAATCACATCCTCCCTTAAAAAAATATCGTCTTTAGTCTTCCTCCCTATCTTTCCTCCAAATATCGATCATATACTCCTATGTGTGTGTAAAAGTCATCCCTACACTTGGAGAATTCAATTCAAGCTATCATACCCTTTATCCATATTCCTTAGTATTTTTTAGTCGGTGATGTTTTATATGGTTTTGCTCACACATTCTTCATACAACCGTCAATATTTCTTGAGGCACTAACCAACCGATTACCGAATGTGCTCACTTATTAAAGCGTATTAAGCAATATCCTAATCTTGCAACACCTAAGGCTTAACAGTGACCCCAAACCAGTTGGTTTAAGGCACTAGGTGATAAGGAACCCTCGCTATATTTTTTATATGCTGCCTTAAATAATTACTAAACCAGTGTTCATTTTTCTTTTAAATTTTATTTTATGTGTCATTTATATTTTGTTAATTTTTTTCATACTAAAGTTTTCAGGCAAGAGTATTTCAAGGCGTTCTCTACTATCCCAGGTTTCAAGATGTGTGCAAGTGCGTATAATAGGTATCAACGTTCAGAAGTTTGGACTCAAGAACATGGACTATTTTTCAGACTTATTTTTATCCGCAGATTAGTAATTTCTTCATTTTACTAACCCTTGGGACAACAGCTCATGACCGCGTATTACTAGCTTTTTTCTAAAACATCTAATTTTCTTGCGTTTCTTAAGTCCCTTCTTCTCTTTCATATGCATTTTTCACTTTCTAACTTTTATTTTCAAAAGATTTTTATGGAATGCAAAATTTACATATAATGCGTGGATACATACACACTATCCATACAAACCTTCCCCCAAACTTGTTTATAGCAGTGTCCTCACTGATATTGTCCAGTAACCTCAAAACCTGAAGAGTAGGATGAACAGTTCAAGAAGATGGTATAAAGAAGGGGTCAACAGTGAATGACAGTAAAATCCTCCCCCAAATTTGTTCTTGGCTCAAAATCGTGCAAAAATTTCCTTTATTTCAAGAGCCATTTTAAAAATATTTTCTTCTTTCCCCCAAACTTGAGTAAACAGTGTTTTCATTGAAATTCAATATAAGAGGGAGGGGGATATTACCGGTTTACATAAAGCTTTAAAAACACCAAAAGTTAAAACCAACCATTCAAATATTTTATCAAGGCAACACCATGGTTGGTGAATGATAGTGTAACGGATAGACGTAAAGAAGACTCGAGATTGTATAAGAATGGAGGTTGTATCATGTCTCGAGTAGAAGAAACAGAAATGAGAGTAACGATAAAAGATGATGTGAGGGGAAGTTAAGAGGTGTAATCGAAAGGTTTTACATCTCGGTTGGTGGAGACAAAAAAGTGAGTGTGAATGAAAACGAGAATGTGAAAGATAAGGAATGGGTGAAATAGTCATATTCTCATATGTAATTAGAAGAAGGGGTGTCAATTCAACTTCTTCGGCCTCAAACAGAGGCGTATAAATTTTCGGTGGAGGTTGATTCATCACAGCATCCAAGTCTTCAAGGAACGCAAGTTCTTCGGCGAAAATACTTTCGAAACTTTCATCGATATTCCAATTGATGATCTTATCGGAAAGAAAGGAATCGATATCTATATCAATGGAATAGGCAGATTCACTAGGAAGGTTGAAAGTTTCAAGATCAATCCGTTGCATCCTAGGATTCAAAACACTTGATTCGTCAGAAATTATGGAGGTAGGAGACTCGAAAATCTTGTCTACCTTAAAAGAGTCTAAATCAAGTGGTCTTTCAAGAATCATAGAACTCGAAATATCGGAGTGTGGTTTATCAAAGCTTGGTGGAAGTGAAAGAAGATGAGAAGAAGGAAAGAAAGTGTGTAATGAAATGGGTAAACGAACTTGGGTGTCGAGTATTGTTGACCTAGATGTGGAAGATGAAGACTGAATATCGTTTTGTATATCGGATAGGTTGGTGGTAAGTATATGATTGGTTAAATGTATAGAAAAATGTTCATATTCAATGGAAGGGACTTGATGAGTCGGGGAATCTAACTCATCCAACATAGCGAGTTCATCTTCAAAGATATTCTCAATATTGATCTCACTAGCACTGTTAGTCAAACCAAACAAATAGTTCTTTAAAAATTTATCAATTATACTATTCTCAATCGATGGATCAATAATTCACTTGATAGAATTGGAAGGTTTGTAATGTCAAATTTAGTCGGATAAGGATCGATTTGATTTGTAATGGTGTAAGGCTCTCTTTCATACTCATGATTGGAAAAGTCAAACATATTATTCTCAGGCACCTCATCAATTAGATTATTAAGCGGTTGATCATCAAATACATTCGGTTGGAGTTCAGGATGGAAGGTGTTGAGATCAAAAGAATTAGTTCTGGTTTGACTTGGAGGGATCCCTGGTTCTTTCTGAAAAACCGAGTCTTTATGTTTTCTAGTTACCACAATCAATAACGGTGTTGCAATATCTAGCCGATAATGAGTTCGGGTCGTTCATAGGGAAATGGTGAATTACTTATCTTGTTTTAGACGAGTTAATAGAAGAAATGTGAGATTTTTATCGTTTTATACTAAGGAGATTTGAAAATTTTATAAGAGAAGGGTTTGTTGGGTTTATCGGATTGAGCAGTTAATGGATGGAGTTTTAAAAATAATTCTTTTTATTTTTTAATTATTTAATGCTATAGAAATAGCGATGAATGTGGATTAGGGTACTTGGAAGGATTAGGGTTTCCCTCTACTCAATTCTAACTTTACTTCAAGACTAGACATGGTTTGTGAAGAAGTTTCAATGAAGGATTCTCTTTGAACCGTGGAACTTTCTAATTGATGTTTAGAAATACTGTCTAGACGGGGTGCAAAAGTTGAGTATGGTTGGAATAGGTTTAATTATTGGTTACGGGCGAGTTCAATATGTTCCGCAACAGAAATGTGTTTACGAATTGCCACACCAGCCTCAAGAGAAGTATCAACATGAGAGGGTGTGAAAGTTTGGTACTGTTGATAAGAGCTAGAAGGGTGTATCCGATTTTCATAAATTGAATTAAGATCAATATTGTGATATGAAGAAAATTGAGATTGGTGACTGGCTTTTGCAATTTTCTCAGCAATGGTCATGGGTGTAAAAGTTTCCATATTCGCCTCAAAAGGAGTATCAACATTTTTATATGGAAATGATTGTACTTGTTGTCCTAAGGGTTTTGGAGTAGTGATAGGTATGAAACTTTGGGTACGGGCTTTCACAATATACTCAGCAATAGACATGGGTTTAAAAGTTTCCTCACCAGCCTTAAAAGGATTATCAAAATAAGAAGGTGTTGAATTTTGACACGGTTGATAGGAATTTGAGTAAGGTGTCCAACTCTTATTTCTAGAGCCTTATATCTTATCCCTTAAACAAATGGTGGGGTCAGAAGTTCTACCAAAGCAATAACGATATAAAGAAATATCTGGACGTGTGTAGCAAAACTCGCTAAGAGTTGGTCGGTTTTGGTTACCGATTATAAGAGAATGAAAAGGAAAGAGGGTGAAATGGTAATTTTTTAAGCCTTTTTTATTTTTGAAATTGTTTTGCTTGGAAAGAGTGACTCGACTCAACCAATCACAAACATGCACAAACAATCCCTAAAGGTAGGATCACCTAGGTCAAATCACTAGACCGCTTTTAGACTTTCAAAGGACAAGACGTAGAATAAATTCTCTATCACCTCCTTATTAATCTTGCAGGCAGGTATGTACCAGGTAAGTGGGAGGTATCCGCTATGCAAATTAACGAAATAGCGAGACTAATTATGTAAACCACTTTCTTTAATCACACTTGCCTTAGACATCACAAGAAAAATGCGGATAAGTAATAAATTACCCACGACCCACTCTTGTCCTAATTGAGTGCGATTGTCTTTAGAAACTTGGTCTAGATATTTTTATTAATTTAGGGTAATACGTATGCTTGTTTGTGATTTGTGGGGCCTAGGAAGGGTGATGAAATCCCCACCTAATTTGAAGTTGGGTTTTTTGCCCCTTAATGTCCCTTTTAAATATGCAAAACAATACAAAATCTAAAACATGCAAAAAGATTTTTTTAGCGGCACTGTTTGCAAAGAATTTTGCAGGTAGAAACAGTTTATTAAAGCTTCAGAGGAGAGGAAAACGATAACTTAATACCAGAAAAATTTGGGGGCCTAACTCCACTATCCGGCCGCGGTTTAGCCGCCAAATGCCCCTAACGGCCACGGTTTCGCCGCCGTATGGTGCGATCTGCTCTCCAAATTTTGGCATTGCACTCCAATGCTTCTCTGCTCCTATTTGACAGTCTCTGAATCTCTGTTGGTTCGCTCCAAATACTCTAGATTTCTTGTAAAACCCGCACAAGAATCTTTAAAAATACAAAATACGGTTTTTATTTCTCTTTTTATTTTTTTTCTGATTTTTTATATATTTTTAGAAATCAACCCGAATAACAAGAAAAATAACACTACCGTTTCCCCGGCAACGACGCTATTTAATTGATGTAAAAAAGTGTCATTATGTGTTCTAGTTGCCTCTATCAATAACGGTGTCGCAATAGCTAGCCGCCAGTGAGTACGGCTCGTCCACAGGGAAATGGTGAACTACTTTTCTTATTTTAGACGAGTTAATAGAAGAAAGGTTAGATTTTTATCATTTTATACTAAAAAGATTTGAAAAATTTATAAGAGAAGGGCTTGTAGGATTTATAGGATTTAGTAGTTAAGGGATGAAGTTTTAAAAATAATTCTTTTTATCTTTTAATTATTTAATACTACTGACCCTTGTCCTTCCAATAATCCCTATTTATCTTAAGCTCTCAACAAAGCAACTATTAACGAATCTCACATCATGGTCGTGACTATCATGAATTGATAGCACGCCCGATAAGAGGGTTTATATTCATTTTGCTAAAGTTTATAAAAATTAGAACTTAAAAAGAAGTTAATGATTTTGTTCATCCATTATACTACCCTATCTTATAAACCCTAACAAGCGAGAATTTACTCGCTCATTAGGATAAATGATGAAAGATTAAAGATTAGTGAACCCATAAGAAATAACGAAATTAAAATTGCGGAAAGTAAATGCAGAAATTAAATTGTGGAAAGTAATGAGACAAGATAAAAAAAATCTACCTTTTATTGAATAAACTATTGCATTACAGAAATTGCTCGCTGAAAAACTAAATTACAAACCCTAGTTTTCTCAAGATATCTAGATTGCTTGATCGGTAGATAATTCGATAGATAATTCGATAATATCCCTAATTGCTCTTGGTCCTTTTTATAGGCTCTGGAACTTGAAACCCTAAACGTCATATTGAAGTGTTTGCAAAGACGATCAAGCCCCTGAATTTTTATATCTAACGGCTACAAATGGACCGCGGTTCCGCCACCCCTTGCCCCCTATAGCTACGGTTCTGCCGCCTTCTGATGGGTTTGCAACTCCGGATTTCTCGTGCCTTACTCTCTTGATATTTGGAGATCCTTCTGATAAAAATATTCTTAAAATAGTTCTTTTTCTTTGCCATTGCGAGATTCTTCAATTTGCTCCTAACATTTGGCAGATTTGGCTTGGTAAGTCGATTTGATGTGGATCTCCTACTTATATTTCAGACCTGAACTGATTTATTATAATACCTGCACAATATTTCAAATCAAATTGTTTGTAGCATATTTTTATTTGAGATAATATTCTAACCAATTAAATGCTATGATATCTTAATAGTATTGGTTAAGAATATTTGATATGATATAATATGCATATTTTAATAATTAATAATCTCATGGATATTTTATTTAAATATGATATGCATATATTCCCCCAATTATATTAATTATAAATTAAGAAACATATGACAATAATCTTTTTACACATAAACCCACATATGTCATTAAATTATAAATAACACATTTTAATAATTAATAATAATAAGGAAAATGACCGTACAAAAATGCAATAAATATGACTGATCAGGTCATTTTGGCTCAATCAAGGACTCGCACGGGTGGGTTTAAGGCAATCAAAATAATGACGGGTTGAACTTGACTAGGACCCTTTGATATATTGGCTCGGTCAAGGTCACTTGAGTCTTAGGGGTAAAAATCTATATCGGGAGTTTCAAACATAAAGGAAACTTGCCAGGCATACGCATACCTTCTGAAGTGTGGTAACTTGAGTGGATTCCTTCAGTTTATCACATGGTGATAGTTGGGTCCGGATTCCCACTGATGAATAGGATTACTCTTCGGGAGATTTTCCCTTCACAATTAGCTAACCTATTAGGTGTCCAGAAAGTGTTAATGAGGTTACGCCTCTACGGAAATGGAGTTATTTAATTAGGTCTGTGCGAGAGCACGGAGAGGCTTTCTCGGAGTACCAGCACTGTCCTGGTTGAATGGTTAGCCAACTTGTAAGGTGTAAATAATCCCGACTAGTTCTCCTTTTAGAGTTTGAAGGAGAATTCGAGGAAACAGTAAGAGCCATCCTGATTAGATTAAAAGGTTAACCAATCTAATCTAGGTTAGAGTGCACGCTAAGCATTTCTTTTCTCTTTCTCTGGGGCAACGACCATGACCCTCCTTAAACTATAACTCGTAAACCAAGTTCACCGAAACCTTTTTACAAACCTGGTTTTGGATTGTCACGATTCACGACAAAGTCATATATATCCATGCCGCTTCTGCTTTACCCTTTGCTTTTTCTATAACATTCCGTATCCTTACGAAGATCCACATAAAATGGATATAACCATCACGTATAGTTACATAAAAACTCGTAGAAATTTATTTCAGTTCGAGAATGGATTTCGGTTCTGGAGAAATAGAATAGGATTATTCAGATTGTCTACCTTCTCTCAGGTTGTGAGGGCTTCTAGTATTAGAAGAGTACACCTATTACGCTTATTGGACAGTCTTCTTCTAAATTTTAGACAGGTGTCGAAAGGTAGGGAAAGAAGAAAACCAATTACTCTAAGTGAAGTGTACAGAAGGTAAGAAGTAAAGAAAAATAAAGGAATTGGAGTAAGAGCAATAGAAATTGTAATTAATGTCATGAGTCAGATATTGGAAGAGGCATTACTAGTAATACCTGGCCACCCCCTCGAAACATTTTCATGTTTCAGTTTTATTGGACGTTGTTAATTGAAAACTGGTTTCCTAATAAAATTTTGACTCCAGGGTATGTATTTACCAGACTAGATTCTCACATCTGTATAGTATTACAAATACTGAGTGGGAATAGAATATTGGGAATTAGGTGAAAAGATCCTCAAAAATCAGAATTTTGTGTAATTGGTGATATTTGAGGGAATCACCTGGGGTTTTGCCTAACGTCAAATATTTGGTTTTGAATACCTGTTGTTATGCACCAATTTCAAACTGGTATATCTGTACGTTTATTTTATAAAGGGAGATATAATTTTTTGAAATTATGTTTATGAGATTTACCTTTATTAGTTGATGATTAGGTAAGGTGCATTCAATAACCGTGTAATCCCTCTTAAGTATAACACAGTTTTCAATCTACAACGCACAGAGTTTGAGTTATTAAACTCAGAGAACTTATACAAAGTATTATATGTTGTCCAATATCCATTAGGACAAGGGGTTGGTACTCGTACTATATTCCGTTTACTTTAACTTTTCTGGTTTTAGACATGCATTTCGTTGAAATACAAGGTCCAAATTTTTAAGAAGTTATAGATATAAGAATAAAGTAGAGAACCACGCGTTAGAAGTATCAGAATTTTTCGAGGTGATTGAAGATGTAGATACTTATGCTAAGTATTCCGCTATAGTAATTTTGAGAACTTGCTTCTCTCTCAGGTTGCTCATCCGTGGGTGCGCTCCTTGATGAGTAATGCTGTATGGCTTTTTTCTCTTCAGTTGTGCACTGGAAATAGCTGCATAATTTTTGAATCTGGTCAAAGTAAATTAGTGCCTTTGTTTCTATATTGGATATAGAATGGATGCATATCTTAACGATGTTAAGGTATATAGAGTTGTCCGGCTTATACTTGAAATCAGAATCCTGATACACTCAAGGCACGTTTTCAGTAATGACAGTTTGTGAGTTTTCCCGGGCATAGACGAGGGTTAACATTCTACCATCTGCAGGATCAATAGTTATATTTTTCTTGACTCATCACATTTTTTAGTAAAATGGTTTTTTTCCAGAAAACATTAGTGGGAGTATGGTAGAACTGGAAGTGATTTCAGAACCACAAACAATTACTGAATATTTAATAGAATCTAAGAATTCAAATGGAATCGACAATCCATTAGTCACTCCGTAGATATGGTGGGTGATGTAAGTATGTCTTAGCACCTGTATTAGGGTTTTAACAGAAGCAAGTAAGAAATTTTAAAATTCTAAAGGGCTAAGTCTACTGAACAAGAATCGAACTAGAGATTAGGGTTTCTTAGCAAAGCAAATTAGAGATTAAAATTAAGTGAATGGAAACTACAACATTTGTAGTCTAGTCCTTCACTTCAATTGCTTCGAGTAATAGTCCTAGAACTCTTCTTCAATTCGACTTGAAGGATGGAACGAGATTTCTCGAAGTCTTCGTCGTAAAAAATGATTCACCTCGAACTTCTCACACTTAATTTCACACATCACTAATCTATGAATTAGTGAAGAGAAGAACCTATACTAATTTGCTAGAGTAGTATAAATTGATGAAATAGGGATTTTTCTCATTAAAATTCTTTCTTTTCTTTTCTCTTTTTCAACCTAGAAAAAACTAGATAGGAAAATGAAGAGGATGAACTTGGAGATGAGAATGAACCTTAAGGATAAGATGAGCTTGAGAAAATGATAAATATGGATGAATAAAACAAAGAAAAATAATGAGTCATGGTTCTTAGCACCTTGGAGAAACTCTTAGAAACCATGACTCATTTCTTCCTTTTGTTTTATTCATATATAAGTAAATCATTTTCTTTATCTTTTCCTCCAATGTGATTCTCATATAACCTTGTTCTATGTATCATCAACCATGATACGATTTTTATATATCAAATATATAATGAGAAGAAAAGAATTAAAATGAGTATAATATTAGTTAATTATTAAATCAACACTTGATTCAATAATCCGGTTATATCATATATAACCCGGCTAATATTAAAAACGCTAGATTAGAATACGGTATCATATACTCGTATTCAATCAAGGTCCCGCACATATCTCCATTCGTGCCCTACTTTGTTTCGCTTGAGCTAGAAAACCTCTATGTGGGACTCTAAAGACTCGTCAATACGCTAGCAGTAGGTAATGATCACATCAGATACTCATAAACTGTCAACGGTACTAACTGGACGTAATGGCTATCCAGGTATTGAACGAATAGAAAATCAACAAGAAAACTTATTCAAACTCCCGTAGAGCCAATAAGCAACACTTACCGTACAGTCCGGTCTCTTCGTCTGATATGTCATATATCGAGTCTGGGGGTGGAATTTTCAGACCCCAATAACTTGATAAGTCATGCCGATGTGTGGCTTATAACCAATCGAGAAACTACTGATAACACTTATCAATAAATCTCATCAGCCCTAACTAGGGACTTGCGGTTATAGCCAATCGCGCATAGCATAACATCAACTCCTAATACCGGGAGAGACGAAACACTTCATATCGCTCATTGCTTCCATGTGACTCGGGACTGTACCCAAAAACCACCTGTTTGCACAACTCGGTAGAGCCGTGGTAGGGTGGAAATTAAAGCACAGTGGGAAGCACACAAGGCAATATGACGATCTCAGGTCTACAGACTAATCTGTACAAGTGTCACCATCGAACTGTTATTTGACGATAGGTATGATACCATTTAGGAGTTCTTGTAGAGTCCGTTTAGTGTGCTCAGTCTCTAATGAGCACCTGTATACAATCTTTGATGTCAAACATCAATGGATATGTGATCATCTATCGCCCCAATACAGGGTCAAGAAACGTATACACTAGTCTACTTTGGGACATCAATGCCCTGTCTCGATATCCCCTCGAATAGGAACATTTAAGAATATGCTTATAGACTACCTAGGCCCCACTAGTATGATATGCATCACAATCCTGGCAGTCAAGCAAAAATCCTAGGGGCTTTATCAACATGTATTAGCGACAGTAATAACAAATAGAACCATACACATGAATGATAAAACCAAACCAAATAGCAAACTATCATATTGAGAAAGATTATCCTATAGATATATACATGTCCAACAATTACAATAATTTCCTCTAGGGCATACATATCTAACAATCTTCCACTTGCACTAAGGCCAATTATTGGCGTATCTTATACCAAATATCTTAAAAAGTCACTCAAATTGCGCCAGTGGAAGGGCCTTGGTGAGTGGATCTACATTGTTTTTCTTCGTGTCTACTCTCTGAACTTTGATCTCGAGACGATCAACTATCTCCCGGATCAGGTGATATCGCCTCAAGATATGTCTGGAACGCTGATGGGACCTGGATTCCTTGGCTAATGTAATGGTCCTATTATTATCATAATACAAGCGTATTGGATCAATAATGGTTGGAACCACTCCAAGCTCTATGATGAACTTCGGCATCCAGACTGCTTCCTTAGCAGCATCATTTGCAGTAATATACTCAACTTCCATCATTGAGTATGCAACAGTGTCCAGTTTAGAACTTTTCCAACAGACCGCCCCTCCATTGAGGGTAAATACAAAATCCAAGATAGACTTACTGTCATCCTAGTCACCCTGGAATCTGGAATTGGTAAAGGCCTCCATTTGGAGATCCCCGTTACCATACACCAAGAACATTTCTTTAGTCCTTTGTAAGTACTTAAGAATGTTCTTCACAACTGTCCAGTGTTTCTCCCTTGGATTGGATTGACACCTATTTACTACACTCAGTGCGTAAGCTACATCTGGGAGAGTACATAACATTACATATATGATAGACCTTACAGCAGAAGCGTAGGGTATAACACTTGTGCGAGCTTTCTCTTCATCAGACTTTGGACAGAAGTTTTCGGAGAGGGTGATTCCGTGACAGGCGGGTAAATTACCTCGCTTGGAATCTTCCATACTAAATCTCTTTAGTATGGTGTCTATGTACCTAGATTGGGACAATCCCAATATTCTCTTAGATCTATCTTTATAGATCTTAATGCCAGAATGCACGAGGCATCACCCAAGTCCTTCATGGATAACCTTTGTGATAGGAATAGTTTGACCGATTGTTGTATAGGAATGTCATTTCCTATCAAGTGAATGCCATCCATATACAACACGAGGATTATGACTGTACTCCCTACAATTTTCTTATAAATGCAAGGTTTATCTATATTTTTGATAAAATCAAACTCTTTGATCGTATCATCAAAACAAATGTTCCAACTCTGTGATACCTGTTTTAATCCATAAATGGATTTAAGCAACCTGCATGTCTTTTCGCTACTCCTACTGTCAATGAAGCCCTTTGGCTGATCTATAAAAACGCATTCTTCTAAATCATCATTTAGAAATGCAGTTTTAACGTCCATCTGCCAGATTTCATAGTCGTAGTAAGCAGCAATAGCAAGTAGGATTCGAATAGATTTAAGCATAGCTACTGGAGAAAATGTCTCATCATAGTCCAATCCCGGTCTTTGACGAAAATCTTTCGCTATAAGTCTAGCTTTATAGGTCTCCACCTGTCCATCCACACCAATCTTTTTCTTAAAGATCCATTTGCACCTTACGGGTTTTACTCCAGAAGGTGCAACTTCCAAAGTCCATACGTTGTTGTTGTGCATGGATTCCATTTCAGATCGTATAGCATCCAACCATTTCACTGAGTCACTACTCGTGATAACCTGCTGAAAACTAGTAGGGTCATCATCTTCCATGATGCAATCTTCTCTATCACCATCAATGAGGAAACCATAGTATGTTTCTGGTGGGTGAGAAGACCTACTAGATCTATAGAGTGACTGAAGCTCATTGTGTTCTATCGAAGTTTCAGGTTCAACCAAATCGTCAGTAGTTGTTTATAGCTCTGGAATTTCTTCCAGTTCTACCTTATTGCCAATAGTATCATTTGTAAAAACACTCATTTTCTAAAAATGTGGCATATTGAGAAACAAACACTCTTTGTTTCTCTTTGTGGTAGAATAAATATCCATATGAATGTTTAGGACATCCCATAAATTTACACAAAAACGATCGTGTCTCGAGTTTGTCTGGATTCTGCTTTTTAACAAAAGCAGGACAACCCCATATCCTAACTCGTTTAAGAGATGGTCTTTTCCCACACCATATCTCATATGGAGTGGTAGGCACAGATTTGGTTGGAACCCTGTTTAATAGATATACTGTAGTCTCTAATGCATACCCCCAAAAGGAAAGTGGTAACTTAGCATCACTCATCATGGAGCGTACTATATTTAATAGGGTACAATTCTTCCACTCTGACACACCGTTGTGCTGTGGTGTGTATGGAGGAGTGAGCTAAGAGAGAATCCCATTCTCTTTTAGGAAATTAAGGAAATATGTACTTAAGTACCCTCCTGCTCGATCTGATCGAAGTTTCTTGATGCTCAACCCAGTTTGTTTTTCTACTTCAATTTTATACTCCTTGAATTTTTCGAAAGCATCAGGCTTATGTTTCAGCAAGAACACATGTCCAAACCTCGAGAAATCATCAGTAAAGGTTATGAAGTATGAATAAACGCTTCTTATATGCATAGACATTGGTCCACATACATCACTATATATGAGGCCTAGGAGTTCAGTAGCTCTCTCTCCGTGTTCAGTAAACGGAGTTTTGGTCATTTTACCATTGATGCAAGACTGAAAAATCACATAAGATTTATATTCAAATGGATTCAAATATCCATCTTTATGTAGTTTTGTTAGTCTACAATGCCATAAGAATGCTTCATTTATTTCTGAAGTCTTTCTTTTGTTTGTGTGCTGGATGTTGAAAACCGTGTGTTGATTCAGGACGTAAATTCCGTTATTTAGTGTACCATACCCAATTAACTGTTGATTTAGGTTAATGTTCATAACATTACTTTGCAATACAAAATGATATCCTTCATTGTCTAACAAAGATACAAATATAATATTATATAACATAGTCGGTACAAAATAACAGGGATTCAAAATTAATATACACCCTGAAGGCAACCCTAGGTGATACTCTCCCACTGATGCAACATCAACATATGAACCATTCCTAACGCGGAGAGTATGACCACCTTTCTTCAAAACATTGCTATTTTGCAACCCTTGCACACAATTACAGATATGAGAACCTGAACCGGTATATAATACCCAGGATGCATAGTTTATTGAAAAACGGTTTTCGGTGACAAACACACCTGAAACGGAAGCATCAACATACTTCTTCTTCTTGAGATCGACGAGGTACTCAGTGAAATTCTTTTTCGAATGCACTGTCTTGTGGCAATAGAAGCATTCACCCTTCCCTGATCCCACAGCCCTAGATTTGTCTTTCCCCTTCGCCTTTTTAACTCCACCTCTCAACTCGGTGAGTTTCTTCTTCTTTTTTCCCTTAGTTTTTGCTTTTGGGACGAAGGAGGAAGATTGTCCAACAAGTAGAGTGGAAGTTCTCACCATCTTGAGCGTGCTCTATGCACATCTCAACATATTGAGAAGTTCAGGAAGTGATTTCTCCAAGTTGTGCATGTTGAAGTTCACTACAAATTGACTATAGGCGGGGGGTTGAGACTGTAGAACGATATTAATATATTGTTCATTCTCCATGTTTGGGTGGAACACTGTGGTCGCGAGCACCCGAGTGGATGCTCTTGGCCTTGGGGATCTTCTATAGTCACTTGGTCGGGATAAAGGGGCGTAGCTTTCTACTAGTGTCTCCCGATGAGTATTCACGTACGATACGGGATCACGATGGAGTTTCGATCCAAATCCAAACTCCGTAGTAATCCATCAATGTGACTAAAATATGAGATTTACAAATCGATAATTAGTTTTCACAAAACTAAATAATGTGGATTCTAACAATTGTATTACATAACCAAAACCATTTAGACAAAGTTAACATTTCGAACAATATTTTAATCAACAACAATTCACAGAGAGCTCAACCACTTGAGCCTCATAAAAAATGTCCAGAAAATCCAGGAAGCTAAAATGAAGAAAAACAAGAAATTTGGATTTCTATCTCCACAAGTCAACCGCGGGACCGTGGATAGAGCATGCTCTAGGCGGCGGTTCTGGGGCCACTTAGTGGAAATAGCTTCTCGTATTTCTTGTGTCTCCTTAAAATATCATGCACGATTTTCTGAGTATTTTTAATATGAAAAAATTGAAGTTTAAAAAAATAGAAAGAAACTACCAAAGTTCGGATTTAAAACGTCGATCGAACACTTTAACTTCGTCTAAACTACTCCTAAGCCTCTAGTTTGGCTTTGATACAATGTAAGTGTGTCTTAGCACATCTACTAGGATTTAACAAAAACAAGTAAGCAATTTTAAAATTCTAGAGGGCTAAGTTTACTAAACAAGAATCGAACTAAAAATTAGGGTTTCTTAGCAATGCAAATTAGAGATTAAAATTAAGTGAATGGAAATTACAACCTTTTTGGTCTAGTCTTTCACTTTAATTGCTCCGAGTAGTAGTCTTAGAACTCTTCTTCGACACCACTTGAAGGATGGAACAAGCTTATTCGAAATCTTCGTTGTAAAAATGATCCACCTCGAAACTTTTCACACTCAAGCTCACACTTCATTAATCTATGAATTACTAAAGAAAACTAGCTATACTAATTTTCTAGAGTAGTGTAGGTTGATGAAGTAGGGATTTTTCTCATTAAAATTCTTTCTTTTCTTCTCTCTTTTTCAACCTAGAAAAAACTAGAGAGAAAAATGAAGAGGATGAACTTGGAGATGAGAATGAACCTTGAAGATAAGATGAGCTTGAGAAAATGATAAATATAGATGAATAAAACAAAGGAAAACAATGATCCATGATTCTTAGCACCTTGGAGAAACTCTTAGAAGCCATGACTCATTTCTTCCTTTTGTTTTATTCATATATAAGTAAATCATTTTCTTTATTTTTTCCTCTAATGTGATTCCCATATAGCCATGTTCTAAGTATCATCAACCATGATACAATTTGTATATATCAAATATATAATGAGAAGAAAACAATTAAAATGAGTATTATATTAGTTAATTATTAAATCAACACTTGATTCAATAAACCGGTTATATCATATATAACCCGGCTAATATTAAAAATGCTAGATTAAAATACGGTATCATATACTCGTATTTAATTAAGCATCCACACATATCTCCATACGTGCCCTGCTTCATTTCGCTTGAGCTAGGAAATCTCTATGTGGGACTCTAAAACTCATCAATACGCTAACGGTAGGTAATGATCATATCAGATACCCACAAGCTATCAGCGGTACTAGCTGGACGTAACGGCTACCCAGGTATTGAACGAATAGAAGATTAACAAGAAAACTTTTTCAAACTCCCGTAGAGCCAATAAGCAACACTTACTGTACAGTCCGGTCTCTTCGTCTGATATGTTGTATATCGAGTCTAGGGGGTGGAATCGTCAGACCCCAATAACTTGATAAGTCATGCCGATGTGCGGCTTATAATCAATCGAGAAACTACTGATAACACTTATCAGTAAATTTTCTCAGCCCTGGCCAGGGACTTACGGTTATAACAAATCGCACATAACACAACATCAACTCCTAATACCGGGAGAGATGAAACCCCTCCTATCGCTCACTGCTTCCATGTGACTCGGGACTGTACGTAAAAACCACCTGTTCGCACGACTCGGTACAGCCGTGGTAGGGTGGAAATCCAAGAACAATGGGAACCACACAAGACACTATGACGATATCGGGTCTACAGACTAACCTGTATAAGTGTCACCAGAGAACTGCTATTTAACGATAGGTATGATACCATCTAGGAGTTCTCGGTGAGTCTGTTCAGTGTACTCAGTTTCTAATGAGCACCTATATACAATCTTTGATGTCAAAGACCAGTGGATATGGGATCATCCATCGCCCTATTCCTCTAAAATTTAAACACAATAATAAGAGCTAAGCTCTGTTAAATCCAATGTGGCGGCGCCTCACGTGCTCCCTACGAGAGCGTCGGCGCCGGTGCTAGTCTTATAGGATTAAATTTTATAGTGGCGCCGCACGTGAAGTTCACGTGAGCACCAATGTGCAAAGCACAGGAGCACCTATATATATAAGAATTAAATTCTTGAGTTGCGCCCACGTGCATAACACGTGAGCGCCAACGCCCAAACTAAAGCAGGTAGAATTAAATTCTACATGAGGATTATTTTCTAAAACTTGGGATATTCTCTGTTAAACAGAGTCGTTGGATCAAAAATCCAATGGTAATGATAAATCATCAATTGATAGAATTAAATTCTATTAAGAGAAAATATCTCCCTAATTTTTCTAAATGAAAAGGATATTTTCTGTTAAACAGAAAGTTGTTGGATCAATGATCTAATGAAATAGAAGAAAATTTCCCTATATCTTTCTAAACAAAGAAAGATGTGCTCTGTTAAATAAAGAGCCCTTGGATCAAAAATTCAACGGTGATTAAAAATCACCGTTTAATAGAATAAAATTCTATATACGGGAAAATATTTCCCTAATCTTGTTAAAAACAAAAAAAAATATATTTTGCAAAACAGAAATTTACTGGATAAAAGATTCAACGGTGGATAAAATCCTCCGAACAATTTTTGAGGCCAATTAAATCAATTGGTATCTCTCAAATGAGAGATTTTTTCAAACTAATTAACAATTTGTCTCTCCTATATAAAGAATCCGAGACTTCAAGTCTCGCATAGAGAATCGACCCCATAAATTTTCCACAAGAACCGAGAATTTAATTCTCCTGAAAAAGAAGAACATCCTCGCTCTCTCAAATCCGAGGGAAAGAAAAGAAGAGATTAAAAATATCTCCTTTGCCTAGCACAAGCAAAACACAAGAACTTAGTTCTTTTTCTGAATCTGAGATCCGTAAGATAAATCTTCCACAAGTTGAGGATTTAATTCTCATCGGGAAGATTCTGTCCTTCAGACTCAAAATCTAGGGAAAAGAAATAGATAAAAAGAAAAGACAGAAAAGAAACATGTCCCAAGAATTTAATTCCTCTGAAAACAGGGTTTAACCCTAAAACGAAACTTAGTTCTTTTAAATAAAACATAAGAATTTAGTTCTTAAAGAAAACTTGATCCCAAATCTTCAAAAAACAAAGATCTTAGTGATCATTAACGGTCAAAATGCCATTAATAGAGATTCAATATCTAAAAAAGAAAAGGAACTCAGCACCTCACGTGAAAAACATGTGAGCGCCCAAAAGATTCCTAAAAAAAGGAGTCAGCGCCTCACGTACTTCCCACGTAGGCGCCCCCAACAAAGGACTCAGTACCTCACGTGCTTTCCACATGGGCGCTCAAAACAGAAGGCCAGTGCCTCACGTAAAATACACGTGAGCTCTTAGTAAAAGTGCTTAGCACTTCATGTTTAGTCAAAACGGCTGAGTGCTTAGCACTGATTGGGCAGTGCCTCACGTGATACACACGTGTGCGCTATATAAAAGTGCTTAGCACTTCATATTCGGTCAAAACGGCTGAGTGCTTAGCACTGATTGGACAGCGCCCATATCTCAGTGCCTCACGTGATACACACGTGAGCGCCATATAAAAGTGCTTAGCACTTTATATTTAGTCAAAACGGCTGAGTGCTTAGCACTGATTGGGCAGAGCCCATATCTCAGCGCCTTACGTGATACACATGTGAGCGCCATATAAAAGTGCTTAGCACTATATATTTAGTCAAAATGACTCAAGTGCTTAGCACTGATTAGGCAGCGCCCATGTGTGAGTGCTTCACATGATACACATGTGAGCGCTAGAGCCCCAAATAAGTGCTTAGCACTTCTGCATAAAGGAAAAAGGACCGAGCAAACAGAACCCAAATAAGTGCTTAGCACTTTTGAACAAAAGAAAGAAAGGAAAAAAGACTGAGCAGACCAAGCCTAAATTGGCTAAAAGTCTCTCTGAAGTTCTTGCAGCCAAGCCCAAATGCTCTATTGTTTGGATCTCATCTAAAATTTAATGATCCTGAAAATATTGCAAAGTTGATCTTAGTCTCAAATAGGATTAACGTATCCTTAGTTAAAAAAATTGAGCCCAAATGCTCATATATTTAAGTAGATCTTAATCTCAAAATAGATTAACGGTCCTTAAATAAAACAAAATATTTTGAACTAAAAGAAAATATCACTTATGTTCAAAACCCCAAATCTAAAATATACGGATTTGGACTAATCCGTGCCTTATGGGCGACGACATAATTAGTCTCCGTATACAATCCACGGGCAATCACAACAAACAAAATAACACATGACATGAAGTGAACTACTGGAGCAGGAGAAAGTGGTTATCGCAATGCGATAACGTATTTAACTGCAGGGGCTTGCGCTTGCAGGGAAGAGCATTCCGACACTAAAAAGAACCCTCACAAATGTGGGGGAATTTGATGAAGTCTGTTACAAGGGTCGTATCTATCCAAACCTCCGATATATGGTGCCATAAATCAACTTGGTACTTTCGGAGAGGTGGAAGGATATGTCCAAATAGCATCTGTCCCCAAATTCATGCGATATGTCCCAACTTCTCGGTCTGGTCTTTCGGCGGTGAACAGATTCTGGCATGCTCGTTGGGACCTTTTCCTTTTTCCACTCCACACTTCGTGTGTCATGTTTCATGAAGAAAATTGCGGTTCGTTATGGTTGCTCTTGGATTTGAGGTACTAAAACTTGGTGTCTTGCTCCTGTGCAGAAAATCAATAGCTCTCAATTGCACTTCATGCAACAGCAACTCCCGCTTCATCCCAACTGGAAGAGTGACCTTTGGGCCCAACACGGCCTTTATTTTCTCAATGCCGGAAGGGAAGGTCAGACAAGCAACTGCCAGACTGTTCTTCAGGACCATGTTCCCACCTGTGAGTTTTGGTGCCTCAACGCCACAAGAAAAAACTCCTAGAAGGTCGGTCTTCGATCGACTGGTAACCACGACGGCCCCTATCAGCAAGCCGTCAAATTCTGGTGTCTCAGTCTTCAACAGGGTGAGCAAAAACTCAAACGGGACTATAAAGAAGCTCGTGATACCTGAAGGGGCTACCCAAAAAAGGCTAGCCTTCCCTACTCCTGCTACAGACGAAGCCGGCAAAAGTGCTTTCCCTATCAGATGATCAGTCTTCTAAAGATTGGCCGGCTCTCCTCAAACTTCATCAAGAACGTCAGTCTTCAATAGGCTGACGTCGATTGAAACCCCCCATCAAAGCTGGCGGCATGATGATGTCGCTTCCAAAACTGAGGCGGCCCCTTCAGCAAGGCACACTCTACGTCGCTACTGGCGTCGAATAAGAAAGGATGGGGGCAACTCCTCTGCTAGACTCTCCCCACCAGCTCCTATGGTGGAGGTCGACACCGCTGTTCTAACTGGGAACAGTTTTGAACCTCTTAAGAGGGTGAGTAAAAACTCCTCAACGGCGGTGCTACATAAATCTCCCCCGCATGCAAAAGTTACAGTGCAGGCAAAGCCTAAGAGGCCTTATCAGCGGTTCTCCTCGCAAATTCATAGGGTCTGGAAAAATGCCCAAGGCTCTGTGATCGACAAAAACTACTCTTGTCAACCAAAGAATTCGAAGGTCCGACAAGAAAAAGACTACTCCTCAGCCATATAATGGGAGACTTCTCCTAAACAGGTGCCTGTCACAATGGCTCCTTCAACTTCAATCTCTTATAAAAGAATGAGGATGGAGAAAACTCTACCACCTGCGGCAAATTCCAAAGGTGATGGATCTAAACGCCCCAATTCAGGGGGCATAATCATACATACGGTCTATATGACCAATGGGAAAGAAGAGAGCCGTGCTTCGATTAGTCATCGACCGCAAACTTGATCGCTGACTAAGGCTTAGGAGCAACAGCAAAAGCTCCAGGAAATGCTGACCAAAATGGCAGCACTTACAGGGCAGAAAGAAAGTCCGGACAAAGAAGTCAAACAGCGCCAAGTGCAGGAGACCGATACAGAGTTTTTGAGAAGGGTGCTCGAGAGAAAGGATAAAAGAAGCCGCTGAGCAAGCTGCTAACATGAAGTAGATGGATCTTTTATTTCAGGACATGGTTAGAATGATAATCCAATCAGAACCTACGGTCGAAGATCTGCCGATAATCATTAAGGATGACAGAAGGGAAACAACAAACCCTCCTTAGGCCTTATCAGCGTTCAAGGTGGAAACAATTTCCAAGGCCGCCCTTGATAATTACATTGCTCAACAAATAAGAGCTCATCAAGCTAATGAAGCCGCCGTCCAAATTGTCAGAACTGGACGACCGTATCTAGGCTGGTATGATCAAATCAAATTCCCGCCCGGACATACAATCCCCAAGTTCCATGTCTAATAAGGAATAGGCAACTCTCACCAACATATCACGCAATTCAGAGCTTTGTACGACAACACTGGAGGTGACAACAAACTGTTGTTTCGCCAGTTATTTGGCAGCGTGTCAGAAAAAACCTTCAAATGGTACTCGAAGCTCCCAAATGACTCCGTGATAACATTCGCACAAATGGAAATGCTGTTCACACAGCGTTTTGCCAGCGTGAGCGAGCACACTTCGATCACGGTATTAATCAATGCCATGGTAAAGCCGGGAGAAACATGGGTCCAATACACGATTCGGTGGTAGAACCTGTAGTCTAATTGCGAGCAGCGCATTGAAGAGTCTCTTGCCGTGGGTATGTTCATCGAGACCCTTGATCCTCAAATGACCGTGTCCCAGTTCATGACGTTCTTCAAGCCCACAACCTTTCAGACTCTGATAGATAAACTGGCCCAAATGGACCAGATGGGCCATGGACCTTCCTCCTCAAATAAGGACCCTCGAAACGCTAATGGTAAAGGGAAAGCATCCTTCGTTGCCAACACACAACAACAGCCGAGTGGCCCAAAACCGGTTGTTCCCTAAAATAACGTGCGTCTGCACCCGTCCTTAGAAGAAAGGCTAAGACGTGCTTACTCGTTTCCCTATGACAAGACAAGGAAACTGTTCGAATTGGCAATGCGTAATAAACTCATCACATTGCTACACCCACGGAGTCCACCGCAACCCGGCGACATCAACAACCCTAATTACTTCTCCTATTATAGAATGGTGAGCTACCCAATTGAAGATTGTTACGTTTTTGAAAACTGGGTCGAGAACCAGTATTAATATGGGAAATTCACGCTATCTGATAACTGAAAGGTAAATCCATCCCAGAAGCACACTCCCAAAAAGGTGGATGCGCAGGGGGCATCATGCTCACTTGTGGAACAAACTCCATAGGAAGTCATTCTTTCAGCGAAAACCAAAAGAATGCTGAAGGATCTACAGGCATGTCCGGCAGTCAGGTGGAAAAGCCCACTTGAACCTGAAATAAGTGGAGGGATGTTAAAATCTCGTCCCATACCGAAAATTGTTGACGAGGGGAAAAAAACCCCAAGTCAAGCCTTCGAAGTCTTCGAAGAAAAAGAAGAAGAACAAGAAACCTGTGCAATCTTCCGAGTATGACGACAAGTGCACAGATCTATAAAAATACATAGATGCACTGGAGGAGTATAACCAGAAGGCACGAACACCCGTCACGCTCGAAGAATTCCTCAAGCATATTCTTGAGGGCGAAGACAGTGACAATGATGAGGGAAATAACTCATCAGGAGAAACCGAAGACCGTGTAGCAAGTTGTCATATAGTCTCCCATTTGTTGTCATATCACGAAGAAGTTCCCTCAGCGTCAGAAAACAACGCAGAGAAACTAGGGCAGAATCGGCGCTAAAATCTCCGGAACCGCCAGAAGAAGACCCGATTGAGAAGCTGCTAAACGAAGCCTTTCAAAATATCAAAATTGATCGAGAACGCAAAACAACCATATATGAAAAGGCTAAGCATCAGCATCTAAGTAATGAAGCTGCGGTGAGGACGAGTCGTAAAGTGCTCCAACTAAATCAAAGCACATCTGCAACAAATAAGAGCAGGATCAAAATGGAAAAGCGGTTCGCTAAAGTCTTGTCAATGGGGATGAAGCTGCCGTCTCTCATAAAGAATGCTCTCGGGGTCATATGCCTTGATAGAGAAGAATCACATCCAAACTACTACCTATATCATCGGAGGGTCACCCACCCCATCGAGGAATGCAGTGCGTTCAATATGGTGGTAAGGATACGTTGCCCATAAAAAACGCTTCAAAAGGACGAAGCGTGAAACTCGCGCTCATCGACGGTAAAATAGTGGGATGAACGCATATCAAGAAATGACCGGGAACTGTCATATGGTTGGTACCAGATCGGATGGAGGAAAACCTCCAGTTCTTAATTCGGGAGCGATTCTGAGGATGAAACACCCCTCAACCCTCTCTTCAAAGACCCTCCCTCTGAATAAGAAGAGGAGGAGAAGAACTACGAAAATATTCAGCTGCGTAACCGTACGCTGCCTGAGAAGAATCTCGGACCTATAAACAAAGGTTCGAAGAAAAAAGACAAAAGAAAAGGGAAAATCCCTAAGGAAATTGCCCTCGACGACGGAGTGGTAAAAGAGCTCACCATAGAAGATCCGCCTAAGAAAAACAAGGTGGATTACAACGTTCTGGTACATATGAGGAAAATACCCTCGTAACTGAGCATATTGGATGCTCTCCTCCTGTCCAAAAAGGCACGAGATTCCCTGATCAAGGCATTACAAGAGCCCGATCATTTCCAAGCTTTCTTCGCAAAAGAGAAGATGAAAAATGAACTAGCAGAGGTCCACACAGCTGATATTACATTCAGCGATGAAGATTTACTCCTCAGTACGTGCAAACATAATTGCCCGTTATATGTCACCGGGTAACGCCACGACATTAAGGTAGAAAAAATCTGTTGGCTATAGTGCCCTCAAGGCAATTATCACAGTCGCGGACTTGTGATTATGATGATTGAGTGATGACCTATACCGATAAAGCAGTCTTACTCAAGATGATAGTATGCTATCTGGTTTGTCTTTATCATCATGTTGATAAAGCCCATAGGATTCTTGCTTGACTGCCAGCATTATGATGGCGATCATATATGTGGGAGCTGGGGTCTATAAGCACATCCTTAAATGTCCCTAGTCGTAGGAGTATCAAGACCGGGCATCGATACTCCAGTATAGACTAGTGTATACTGATCGAGACCCCGACGAGGGGCGTTGGCCAGGTCTCACAAGCCATTGGTGTTAGTTTGTTCACCTAAGATAGTATACAGGTGCTCATTGGGTTATGAGTACACTGGACAGACTCGCCGGGAACCTGCTAGTTGGTATTATACCTATTGTCAGATAGCAGTTCCCAGGTGACATGTGTGCAGGTTAGTCTGCTGACCTGAGATTGTCATTTATCTCGTGTGAGTTCCCACTATGCTTTGATTACTACCCTACCACGGCTCAAAGGAGTCGTGCAAACAGGTTTTAGTTGGGTACAGTTCCGAGCCACATAGAGGCAGTGATCGGATCGTCGGGGATTCGTCTCTCCCGGTATTGGGGGTTGATGTCGCGTTGTGCACGGGTGGCCATCAGCAGAAATCCATAGCCATGGTGAACGAGAATTATCGATCCAGGATCGATAGTTTCTCAGGTGGTGATAGGTTACATGCCGACACTAAATATCGCGTTGTCAGGGGTCTGACTTTATCCACCCCCTAGACTCGATATGCAATACTCTTAGATGAATAGACCGGACTGTATGGATATTGTCACTGTCAGGCTCAGTAGGGGCTCAGGATGAGTTTGCTTGTCGGCCTCCCTTTCGCTCAATACCTGGGTAGCCGTTACGTACAGCTAGTGTCGTTGACGTGCTTGTAGTTAAACCCACTGCCAGCGTATTGACGAGTCTTTAGAGTCCCACATAGAGGGTTTTCACGGTTCAGGCGATATGGTGTACATGAGGTATGTTGGTACATACAGGTGTCCGATTAAATATGTGCCTGCTACGCAGACTTTAATTGGACGGTTGATAATACTAGCGGTTTAGGATTAAGCCAGATTATTAAATCAGGTTTTGATTTAATAATTTACATATGTATTTATATATATGTATTCTAGTATTATTGTTCACTATTTGTTTTCTCTCTCGGCTATTCGTATTTTAGTACGAATACGCGTATATGTATTTCGATACATGTACCGGGAAGTATTCCGTATTTTATACGGAATAGCTTCTAGAAGATGCCACCTCTTTATTGATTTTCTTTTAGAAATTCAATTAAGAAATAAGGTGGAAAAGGTGAGTCAAAGCATGGCTTGTGGCATGGGTCAAAGCATGGTTGGACATTGTTTATTTGGAAAAAGAAAATGACATTTTGTGTGGAGGAGAGAAGGGGGCCGGCCAATTCTTTTTGGATGATGGATTTCATTTGGTGAACATTACACACTTGCTTCATTGCTCCCACTCTCTCATTCACACAAAAAGACAACCATTTTTGTTGCCTCATGCCAAATCTTGATCTCCTTCTTCTTCATCTTCTTTAGTTGCTCCATGAGCACTTTGAGTAGAGAGAAAAATGTAGTGACACTTCCATACACCTCGACTCTCCATCGCTAGCGACTATGGAGTGTCGGTTACCTCGTTCGACGAGGTTGGAGCTTGCGCTGTTTCCCTCGGGTGGATCATCGGAGATGAAGGAAGACCGGCAACCAAACCACATCAACGAGCCGCTAGAAGCTTGGAATGAAGACCGAAGGACACGGATCAACTCGGTATAACGATTCTAACTCTTAGTTAGTTTGCTAGTTTAGTGTTTAAGGTCGATCCGGGATTTGGGTAGCGGTAGTGCCGGTTTCAGAAATTTTTGTTCCGCGTTTTGGCCACGTTTCGATGGGCCGGGCGCTGTCGGGACCCTTCAAAATCTTTGTCGACAACGGATCCTCCGTTAACTTTCTCAACGTGTGAGTGCTGAAGGAAATTTGCATGAACGTTCAGCACCTTTCCCGAGATAAAATTATCATCTCCGGGTTTGACTCATAGTCGTCATGAACGCTTGGGTCCATAATATTGACACTACGCTTTGGACTGCTCGTTACTGATATCAAATTTCATGTCATTGACGCCAAGACATGCTATGACGTTTTGCTCGGCAGGCTTTGGTTACACGAGTACAACGTCATCCCTTCTACACAACATCTGTGTATGAAATATTTCAAGGATAGTTTGAAATACACCATCACGGGAGAGCTAAATCCGTTCACCGTAAATGAAGTCCATAAATACGAAGATGCAAAGTACTTCCTACCAAACTTCGAGGATACTGAAAGGTGCCACAAACCGGAGAATAAACAAAAATCCGTCGTCACTATCCCGGTCTTTGGGAGCGATACTGAGAAAGAAGAAGAAATAGTCTACTTGGGGCAACTACAAAAAGAAAACAATAAACATGGACCATCTACTCCTATTTTGGTGTTTGGCGGCGACTCGGAGGATGATTCCAATGCAGTGATCTCCGTCCGCCTGTCAATGAAAATTTTTGCTGAAGCAGATCAGAGTCTACAAATTACAATGGATCTGCCTCGACACTACAAGAAACTTGATACATCGATACATACAGCATACAAGAGCTGCATACTTTCTACGTACCTTCTAGGCGAAGGGTGAAAAAGAGATCCTTTTCTACCAATCTACGGAGACCAAAGTAGTAAAAGAAGTCTGTCATGGTGCCGATTTCGTACTTGACAGGCTTCAACCCATCCACCTGCCAAGATATTACGCGGAGGGATTGAAAAGGATGTTAAGATACTAAGGTGCACCCCTCGAGAAATTGATCGACAAGCCTAATTCTACAAAAAGATTTGGGATATTTCCGGGACTCGGTGAAAGATGCCTAACGGGAAAATGGAGACAACCGGGCTTGGATATGTTCGGTCCAAGAAACGGAAGCAGATCTACACTTTCCGCGTCGTAAATAGCTCAAATGAAGTAGAAAACGCTCTTCCAAATAGCCGTGACGTCGAATCAGAGCGAGAGCCCGCTCTAAAAACGTTAAGTCCGTCGCTGGAAGAACAAATTGACAAGTTAATAAAAGAAGCTTGTCAAACGATCCGGGACAACCACAACCGCAAAATGGCCATTTATGAAAAGGCCAGGACTCAGCGTCTCAGCCGGCAATCTGCGGAGAAAGTAAACTGTAATGCTCTTCATCCCCGGCCCGCTATATGTTCTCACGAAAGGGAAAAACCCCGAAATGGAGTCAAAAACAGGACAAAGAACGTAAACAACGTTCGAAGGCAACAAAGTGGATCCAAGATGCCGTGCAATCGAGAAAAACTCGATTGGAGCCCATCTTTTATAAAGAAAATGGGTCGGGAATACTATTTCCCTCAAGACAAGACAAGGAAAATATTCAACCTTGTCATGAAATACCAAATGAAGACGCTTTCGGAGTCTCGGCACCCCGAACAAATAAACGAGGTCCATCATCCGAATTATTGTCCCTATCTCCGAGTAATAGGTCACCCCCTTGAAGGCTGCTTCACCTTTAAAGACTGAGTAGAAGACAAGTATCGAAAATGTGGGTTTATGTTATCCGACAGCTAGAGGGTAACCCCACCACAAAAGCATGAGCCAAAAAGGGCTTATACCGTTAGGATAGACTAGCTCAATATAGAGAATGGAAGCGAACTCGTACCTGCCATATGATAACACTCTCAAAAGAGGGAGGGCACGAGACTATGAACGACCTTTAAAGGTGCTTCGCAAATGAAGACGAGGATGAGATGATCTCGGAGTTTCCATCAGCACCAACAAAGCTGAAAGATGGGATACACACTGCGGCGGACAACCTAAGGAAAATCGACTTAGGAATGGAAAATGATCCGAGGCCAACGTTCGTCGGTAAGCTACTATCTGAAAAAGGTGGCCACGTTAAAAGACGTGCTCATGCAATATAAAGATTTATTTGCCTAGAACTACTCTAAAATTCCTGGTCTAGATCTAAATGTGGTAGTACATAAACTAACTATATCGCCAGGTATAAAGCCAATCAAATAGGCGCCAAGAAGGATGCGACTCGAACTTGAGATGAGTATCAACGCTGAAGTCAAGAAACTAATCGACTCCTGTTTCATCCAAGAAGTTCAATATCCCGACTGGATCACTAACATCATTCCAGTGATAAAGAAAAATAGGACGGTTCACATCTGCGTGGACTTTCTGGACCTTAACAAAGCTTGCCTGAAGGATGACTTCCCAGTACCCGTTATCGAGCTGATGATCGATAACACGTCTACCCATGAGGTCTTCTCCTTCATGGATGGATCTTTAGAATACAACCAAATAAAAATGCATCCTGAAGACCAGAAGCATACCGATTTCCGGACCATATTGGGCATATTTGTCTATAAACCGATACCCTTCGGTTTGAAGAACACTGGCGCTACCAACTAGTAGGCCATGACAAAGATCTTCGATGACCTCATACACGAGATCATCGAATGCTATATCAACGACCTTGTGGTAAAATGTAAATCTCATAAGGAATATTATGAACATCTAAAAATAGTGTTCCAACGTCTTCGGAAGTTTAATCTGAAGATGAATTCTCTAAAATGCGCATTTGGAGTTTTCTTAGGCAAATTTCTGGGATTCATCATACGTCACCGAGGTATCAAAATCGATCCCTCAAAGATCAAGGCGATTATGGAAATGCCCACGCCAAGAACTCTCAAACAACCGCGGTCTCTCTATGAAAAACTCGTGTACATCCGACGGTTTATAGCCAACCTCTCCGAAAAATGTCGTCCCTACAGTCTTCTAATGAAAAAGGGGACCCCGTTTGTCTGGGATCAAAAGTGCCAAAACATACTAGACGAAATCAAGCAATACCTGCAAAATCCGCCGGTATTGACCGCTCCGATTAAGGGAAAACCCCTTATCCTATATACAACGGCTCTTGAGGGTTCTCTAGGCGCATAATGGGCACAAGAGAACGATCAGGGAAAGGAGAGAGCTATATACTATTTAATTCAAGTTCTTCTCGGGGCAGAAAAAAAACTATTTCCCTCCATCGAAAAGCATTGCCTGGCGCTGATCTTTGCCATAACGAAGCTCAGGCATTACGCTTTGGCACATGAGGTCTATCTCATATTGAAAGTGGACCCTCTCAAATATTTGATGTCAAGGGCCATACTAATAGGAAGGCTTGCCAAATAGGCCCTCCTCCTGATGGAGTTCTCAGTAACGTATCGTCCCCTCAGAGCGGTGAAAGGACAGGCCATAGCCGACTTTCTAGCGGAGTATCCGATACCAGCCGACTCCCCTTTAAATTGCGAGTTGCTAGACAAACATGCGTTCGATGCAATCGAAGAAGAAAATGATTCCCAATGGGAACTCTACTTCGATGGAGTATCTTCCATGAAGCGGCGAAAGCAAAATGCCCCCATAATCAAAACTGGGGTGGGTTTTATCTTCGTAACCCCGCAAGGAGGGATATTATGTTATGCCCACTCCTTAAACTAATACTGGACCGAAAAGTCCCTAAACTAATACTGGACCGAAACGTCCCTAAACTAATGCATTCCCCCAAACACAGGAATAATGGACCGAAACGTCCCTAAACTAATACTGGACCGAAACATTCCTAAACTAATGCGTTCCATAAACACGGAAATAATAGACCAAAAAGTCCCTAAACTAATAATGGACCGAAACATCCCTAAGCTAATGCATTCCCCCAAACACGGGAATAATGGACCGAAAAGTCCCTAAACCAATAATGGACTGAAATGTTTCTAAACTAATACTGGACCGAAACGTCCCTAAACTAACGCGTTCCCCTAAACACGGGAATAATGGACTAAAAAGTCCCTAAACTAATGATGGGCCGTAACGTTCCTAAACTAGAATTTCGTCCCAAAATACGGCGATATGTTCTCTTCAGATCTACATTGCTGTTACGACCCGGAAATGGCACACGACTGGCATTTGAATCATATAAAGTCTATAGGACCCCATCTAATTCAAGTAAGCCAAGAAATCCCAGAAATCTAAACCATTTAAAGAAAGAAGTGAAGAAAACATGTTTTAAAACAAAGGGTTTTTAAATAAGTAAGCCGAATATGCATTTTTAAAATCTCAAGTCTTTTCTGAAAATTTCGGCAGAGTTTCCTTTGTAAAAACTAGCCCCGAACGGGGTACAACATGATAAATATATGCATCAATGATAAAAGGCATCCCCAAGCGGGAGCTAGCTTTTCGTCAATCGACGACCACAACCACGCAAGTAATATAATATACAACGCCAATGGGCGAGGATCAAAACTCAAAAGGAAACTCAATTCAATATGAAATCCATAATAATACAACGCGTGACTCTAAGGTCGAAAGAATAATACAACTGGTCTCTAAGTCAAATACATATACATGTCTGGTTGATGGAGTTTCTAGATACAACAATGAAAATAAATAAATACAATGGTGGTCACGATGCGAGTGAACCCACCTACCCAAGCAAACACCCGGAATGGAAGCAGTGCCAGAAAGCCACAATGAAACCTGTACGGCAAAAACCTGCAAGAACTGTGGCACAACGGGGGTGAGTTGCCAACTCATGAGTAGAAAACATCACAAAGCAGAAATCGTATGTATGACTCAATCTTAGGTCAATACGATTAGTAATATATATCCTCAATATGATAAAGTCTGAAGCATGATAAGGTGGCAAGGGTAAACATCTAAACATAAGTGTAGTACCAAGTGCTCGTGTCAGTGCCTCAGGTAGCAACATATCATAAACATGAGGTATCATCAATGAAATCAGTGTCAACCATAGCATGAAGTCTATAAGTATGTGGGTATCATCCAACTATATAATCAATGTCTGTATGCATTTGAATCTCGTCCACGAGTCAACCAATGACACAAAACATCATGCATGTAAATATCATAAAGCATATGCATGGAAGTATGAGGATATAAATCAACGTGTGTCCCTCTCGACATATCAAAATCATGGAACCTGGGTGTCCAGCATCGACACTCGAAACATCATGAAACCCGTGCCCAGATCGGCACGTAAATCCTCATATATATAGGGCTCCGTCAGTCCGGATCGGCCCACGGGCTCCGTCAGTCTGGATCGGCCTGTATCATCTCTCAACTCCGGTCGGTATCCTCCGGATATCCGCTGATCCTAAGTACAATCACCGGTAGGTAGTAGTCCCTCTGCCAGGCTCACCATTTGCATACACATTATCCCTTTCTTGCCCCGGGGTACCATACCGGGCCCACCATGTACCCGCAAAAAGAATCATCCGCCTCCTCAAATCGGGTTTCACATATCACACGTCTCAGAACCGAGAAAATGCATGGTGGACGCACTGAAATATCATATCAAGAGAAACCAGGTTTTTAAAATAGTACATACTTTCTTTTGAATACCCACGGTTCTCAAATCCAGAAATATCATGGAAACAACATATCTCAATGCGTATAATCATAAAGCATAATGTATGCGACATATAATAAAAATGTAAGTATCTCAGTATATCATGCAACATAAACAGTAATATGCATATATCGAGGGAAAACCGTTCCTTTAAATAAATCCAGTTTTAAAATATATCTTGCGGTTCCCAAATCTCCAAAATCAAGCCAGAATCATCTATGTATGTGCAAACATGTATGTACCAAAGTATGAGTGTACAATGTGCATGTGCGCCAATATGGATGTACAAGTAGGTATATACGCAAGTATGGGTGTACAATGTACACATGCGCCAATATGGATGTACAAGTAGGTATATACACAAGTATGAGTGTACAATATGCATATGCGCCAATATGGATGTACAAGTAGGTATATACGCAAGTATGAGTGTACAATATGCCTGTGCGCCAATATGGATGTACAAGTAGGTATATACGCAAGTATGAGTGTACAATTTGCATGTGCGCCAATATGGATGTACAAGTAGGTATATACGCAAGTATGAGTGTACAATGTGCATGTGTGCCAATATGGATGTACAAGTAGATATATACGCAAGTATGTCATGTAAGGAGTCATATCCTGATGCAACAGTCCTACTGTGTAGTGACATGGCAATTATCGATGATGAAGTGTGTGAGCCAGCAAGCAGGTGTACGTGGAATATACGCATCATCGATAATGGTGTTGGTGTCCTGACAGCATGGGTTTAATATAATAATAAACACATTTAAACATGCAACGCGATGCGGATAGCAAGAATATGCAGAAAATGAATAATAAACACAACAGTGAAGAATCTACATCAATATATAAATGTCATACAGTTTTTCCATTTGAAATAAGATGAACCGTGGTGTTTAGAAAAATATAAGGGCTATGGTGTATTTAAGAAAAGATGCGTCTTTTGAAAATATCCGTAGAATCCCTTGGCCTGTCTTTAAAATACTCACGATTCGTTAGTTTTGAAATAGGTATGACTCGAGTCTAGTCTAACATCTATAAGTACTACAGAACTAAACGAACAGTCTAACCGAAAGGGTAAGGGAAACCACCTAAATCTGAGTCGATATACATATAAATATAATAGTCGGTGATCCCGCCTCAATAGTATCACATACGATACAATATACAATATGACATGTTTGAGTCAAGAGTGCGGATCTATCATCAATATATAACTCGTACGTAAATCCGTTGTACGGTATCCCCAAATCTGGATACGGGTCAAATATCGCATTCATCGCATTATTCATTTGGTACCATTATCATCATATCTAATGAACATGGCGTACTGATCTAAGTCTAGTACAAACTGATACCATATATATATACATATGCGTGTGTGAAAACACACGCCTAAAGGCCCGCTATAATCTCATGTCGTATCTCCTAATACGAAACAAAACATATCACCGATCTCATGGCATCATGCCCAATCTCATCTTCTCATCTCCAAATACCATGTACAACCCTCATCATCCATGTATAAGTATGCGTATATATATATATATATATATATATATATATATATATACACATATATATAATCCCACCTATGTGTGTGTATATATATATATACACATCCCTATATACACACCAGTAAAACAAAGTAAGCATGTGTGCGCTTGTGGGTGTAAATCTTATTGTAGGGCTCGCGACTAAACTAACTAGCGACACCATCATCCAATGATACTAAAATATCCATGACTCCCAAGGTCTATCTAGATAATCATAACCTCACAATAACATATAAATATATCCATATAAAATATATATACTATACACTATACTACGAACTGCGGGGGTGCTATACGCCATCCACCCGACTTCCCCCATAGATATAATCTACTCACCTCCTCTTGCTTGCCGATGTCGATGTCGCCATAATCTTCTTTATCTTCTCGAATCCAAGTGGGGGGGGTACCTACACATATAACACAATCGCAAATGCGTATTAAAATCATATCGGAAAACCAAAACGACACGCTAAGTCCTATAGGTTAGAACCTATGGACCACGCATTCAAAACCACCAACAAACCTCGATATCGTCGTACAAACGTCAAGTGATCGAGGTAAAACATAGATACTAAAATCCAGAATTCAAAATACGAGAAATGAAACCCCGAATCAAAACAGCAACTCTTGAAAATGGTCCCAGATTTTACCATAGCTCAAATTAGTCAATTTTGCACATGCCAAGGATCTAGTTTATAGGAGATGGAGCTACAGACCAAACACGAACCAGTTCCAACCTACCCTGGCCGCAAATTGCGGCCAGAATGATTAAATCTACGGCCAAAGAATAGATTCAGGGTCTGGGGTCTTGGGGTTAGCTTCCTGGGTGCCTGCATGTATCACTATGTATGCTAAATAATTTTCAGAGGCTCCGGGTGATAGCAGATGTCAAAATACCCTCACAGAATTCACAAAATACGATGTCGGGGATTTGTAAGTTCGCTAATTGGGGTTCTAGTCTCTGGTTTAGGTCTCCAATCAATCACCATAGGGGTTTAAGGTCAATATTAAGCCTCAACTACACTATCTCAAATCAATTCAAACCCTAACACTAACTTGGAATTTCAAAGTTTCACTAAACATCGCCAAATCGATTTCAAACTTGAAGAGAGGATTGAGCAAAAGAAATACTATACTATTTGTGAAAGGATTACCTCATTTGGCAACTCAAGAAAATTCTTGAGTTGCCCTACTGTCCAAAATGCAAGCTTTCTTGGTCCAAAGTGTAGCTAGTGAGCTCATGCACATTTTTAATGAAGTGGGGATGGAGTTTTGATGAATATTTGATGATGAAGTGAGGGTTTGAAGTAGAGGGAAAAGGGGGTGCTTCCATGAGAGAGGAGGAGGCAAAGATGATGAAGGAAATGAGAAGAGAAGGAATGGCTAAGACCTAGGTTTGACCCCTCACCCTCTCTCTCTCTCATGCCCATGCTTCATATAATATTGTTTTCCTTTTTCTTTTCTTTTCTTTTCCCCTCTCAAATAAAACAATAACCATGATATAAAACATGAAGAAAAGCCATGATAAAAATGTAACAAGTGTAAAAAAAAGACGTGTGCATGTCATGTGCACAAAACACGTTTAGTGCCCGATTAGCGATATTTAATCGCCATTAGCACAAAATTAATGTATAACAAATCATAAAATTTTATAATTTGCATAAATCATATAAGCACTCTCTTTTCAGTAATTTCTGTAATTTTCCAAATTTCCCCCATTTATCGGTATTTAATTATACCGCCTTATTAAAATATTCAATATAATATTATTAAATTATAAAAATCCCCAAAAATAATATTTTATTTTTCTGAAATGTTACAATTGCAATTGAAACCCCAACAACGAAGATTGCAGCTCAAGTCCCACCGGCAAACAGATGGATCACCTGCGACGAAACTACTTTCGAGAGTCTCACCGTGAGTAAAAAAAGGTATGTCCACAAGCAAAATAGGCACGGACGAAAACCCAAAAGGGCACCATCAGTAAGAACAGTAAGACTACCGGCGAGCTTGTGAAAACCAGAAAGGGCGCAATCTTGAGAAAATAGAAAATATATAGTTGCAGATTCCTTTTGACCTTGCGAGGACAAAATACCTGCGTGAGATCCTTACGACTCACAAAGGAGCAACACACTTAGGAGTCCCCACAATTCCTAAGGATAAATTAAACTTGCGATATCCTCATGACTCGTAAGGAGAATTCCCTCTATGAGACCCTCACAGCTCATAGGATTCAAAAGCCTTAGGTTACAGGGGTCTAAACCTGTTCTTAAGCCGCCATATTCCCCTAATGTTACCTACAGGCGGTCCAATATTGACCCTTGTATACAATCCATGAGCATAAATAAATATTCACCCACCAAGTTCTACCAATGGCGAGAAATGTCCCCACATGGTGAGCGACACTTGTAAGTCCCTCGACTTACAAGGAGAAAATACTCTTGTAAGATCCTTACGACTTACAAGAGAAAACGCACTTAGGAATCCTCACGACTCCTAAAGTGAAAATACACCTACAAGATCCTTTCAACTCATAGGGAGAAATACCTTTATGAGACCCTTACAGCTCATAAAGTCAAAAAGCCTTAGTCGGCAGGATCCTCACCCTGTTTGCTAAGCCAACTTTGTTCAAATCGACAAAGGCAAATGATAATTTGTTCCTAGCAATATCCCAGTTGTAGCAATACTGATGCCTAAATAGGTATCAAATTTCAAGTCTTCTTACGGAAAATGATGATTTGCTCCTGGCAATATCCCAGTGGTAGAGATAGTATTGCCAAAACTGGTATCAGATTTCAAATCTCCAACTCAAAAAAAATCCGAAATGGTAGGGCAACCTGCAATAAAAAGCAGTGAGTAAAAACAAAAACAACCGAAATGATCGGGCACCGCGATATAAAGCCGAAATGATTGGGAAATCACGACTTTCGCGATATAAAAGATGAAAAGATTGAACATCACGGAAAGAAATAAAAAATTGAAAATGAAACTTTTCTGCCCTGCAGGTAGGTCCATATTGAATCTTTTATATGATTCATAGGTACAAATGAAAGAAAGAGAACCATATTTTCCCACCACGCTTTTTCAAAAGGAGCTCCAAGTCTTGATGGTACATATACAACCTAAAAACTATCCCGGCGTTCCTTCTCATTCTGGCAAGATAAAGACGCAACGTCATCATAAAAAAAAGGGACCCAAGGGTCAAAGCAAAAATGGAGTAATGGAAAAATCCTAGCTCTCAGTCTCGACGGTACATATACAGCCTAGAGACTATCCCGGCGTTCCCCCTCATTTCAGCAGGATGTGGACGCAACTATCAAATAAAAATTGGAGCAATGGCATATTCCTAGCTCCAGACTTCAATTGCAATATATACAGTATAGAGGTCCTACAGATGTCTAGCCTACTTTAGTAAAGAATTGGCGCTACATCATCAAAGAAAAAATGAAGTGATGGTATACTCCTAGATTCGGCTCTTGAAGATAGTACATACAAAGCGTAAAGACCGTTGGAGATCATCCCACCCCAGAAGGGTGCGGTTATGACTTATTGGGGTTCTAAATTGAGCCTAAGCTCAAGTAAAAAGCACCACGGCAAATACCTAACGCTTGCTCTTCTGACGGTAATACAAATACTCCAACCTAAGAATATTACTTAAAAATGTGTTGTCCAGCCTAAGAAGGGATCAGAGACACGACAGTCGCGGGGCTACTCGAACAGCGGTTTAAAGACTGCATATCAAGGAATACATCAGCCAACGCGACGGTACCACGGACTAAAACCCTAGTACCATAAACCTAACGGACCTCTGTCATAAAAGAATGAGGGTTATCTACATACAACGTTAGGACAAGTTTGCCTATAAAGCCAAGGGAGGTAAACTAAAAACACTCCGAAATGAGTTCATAAACTAGAGCCTCCGAAATGAGTGAATAAACTACAAACTCCGAAATGAATACGTAAACTAAAGACTCCGAAATGAGTGAATAAACTATAAACTCCGAAATGAGTAAATAAATTAAAGACTCCGAAATGAGTGAATAAACTATAAACTCCGAAATGAGTACATAAACTACTTCACACTAGATCAAGACATCAAGAAACAGAAAGGTGCAACTTATGGGCCTCAGGGCTTAGAACTAAATTTCTTAAGAATTAAGATCTAAGTCAATGATGGATGATGACGCCTGTGTCTGCTCGCTATCTTCTTAGATCGAAATTCTTAACGTTGTGTGTGATACGCCAGCCCGAAACCAGCCATATGCTACGTATTCCTCCATAATACTTCGCTCACACATATACCTCCATGAGCAAGGTAGTGGGGGAGTATTTGTTCACACCCGTTTGAGTGATCACTTACAAATACATGCGTACTTGGATGGAAATAGCATTGAAAACATGTTGATTTATATATGCATATGGAAGGTTAGTGCATGACATATGCACATCAGTGACGTTTGCACTTAGCAAAAATCCTTAAGGGTGAAGTGCACGTGCGCACATGCAAGTTGCATGTGTGTTTAAACTATACAATCAAAGGAAGAACATGTGTTCTAAGATATGAAGCATTCGGTAATCAATGATAAAAGGAATGCATTTAAATAAACATTTTATTTTATAGGAAAAAGATCACCAAACACGGGATAAAAAATACAAGGGTTTACAAAACTATAAATAAAGTTTTCTAAAGCCCTCTTTGCCTTCTCCACCATCGAAGCGGCGATCTTCACGAGGAGTCGCTCCCCATCGGTCAACGCTGTGTCCATCAGCGAAAGCAGACATGATGGTACGCTGGGCCCGTATCTGGCTTAGCAACTGAGCAGAGAGATCCCTTAGAGGCTGGGTAATCAAATGTGCCTTATGAAAGCACTCGATCTTGTCCTCCGCTGCATGAGTATCGTCGGAGTCATCTCCACTGGATGAGGGAGAACATCAACTAGCACGGAGAGGAAGATCATCCGGAGCCAAATGGAGATAACGAGAAGAGGAGATCCTCTACGAGTCAGGAGCTCGTATATCACCGTGTCGCATTGGTCATCCGTGAGAATGGGATTCACCAAGCGTGCAGCAAAATGAGAAACAATTCTCTCGATAAGCACCTCCCATGGTTGTCGGCGAGCATGTGGATGATTGCAAGCCATGACTCTTGATCTATTAAAAATGGTTCTTTCCTTATGAAGAAGAAGAAGAAGAACACTGCTTCAGATTATAAAGAGAAGTATTTAAGTCTAGGTACAGAAAATGTTGTGCATGGTAGAACTATTTCCAAGCTCTGATAAAAAGAATGCATTGGAAAAGAAATAGTTGACTCATGAAAAGCAGAGAAAGAAGGTGAAATGATTCCCTCGTATCCTATAGCAGCGCCTCATGTGCATGACACATGAATGCTGGCGCTAATTTTTTAGGATTAAATCCCATAGCAGCGCCTCACGTGCATGACACATGAGCACCGACACCAGTTTTTATATATAACAGCGCCTCATATGAAGCACATGTGAGTGTTAGCGCAAAAAAAAGGGGCTTTGTCATTCATGCTTCAAAGAAATTTATACATTGGTAATGAGGATGATAAAAAAAGACAGAAAAAAATATCATCAAAATGTCTACAATGACAAAAACTAAATTCCGGACAGGGATTCTCAAACTTAAAGGCAAGCTCGAGTAAAGCGCTCCTATCCTCTTTGATCATCTTCTTATTGTTAGATATATGTATGCCCTAGAGGCCATTATATGTATAGTGGATACTTGGACATGTATATATGATTTTAGATGACTTTCTCGCTCAACATGATAGTATGCTATCTGGTTTACTTTATCTTGACATGTTAATTAGATCGTGCTTTTATTCATTTTCACATGTTGATAAAGCCCTCAGGATATTTGCTTGACTACTGTGACTATGATGCGGATCATACTAGTGGGGCATGTGTAGTTTATAAGCATATCCTTGAACTGTTCCTAGTTGTGGGTGTATCGAGACGGGGCATCGATATTCTAGAGTAGACTAGCGTATACTATTCTTATCCCATATGATGGGCGATGGATGATCCCATATCCATCTGGTGAGGTGACACCAAAGATTGTATGCGGGTGCTCAGTGGAGACTGGGTACACTGAACGGACTCACAGAGAACTCCTATGTGGTATTATATCTATCGTCAGATAGCAGTTCTCAGGTGACACTGGTACAGATTAGTCTGTAGACCCAAGATCGTCATAGAGTCTTGTGTGTCCTCCTACTGTACTTTGATATCCACCCTACCACGGCTCTACTGAGTCGTGCAAACAGGTGGACTTTGGGTACAGTCTCGAGGTACATAGAGGCGATGAGCGATAGGAGGGGTTTCGTCTCTCCCGGTATTGGGAGTTGATATTGTGCTATGCTCGATTGGCTATAACAGGAAGTCCCTGGCCAGGGCTGCTGAGATTTACTGATAAGCGTTATCAGTAGTTTCTCGATCTGTTATAAGCCATACACCAGCATGACTTATTGAGTTATTGGGGTCGACGATTCCATCCCTAGACTCAATATGCAACATATCTGACGAAAAGACCGGACTGTACGGTAAGTGTTGCCAGTTGGCTCGACGGGAGTTTTGACAGCTTCGCTGGTTTTCTTCTGATCGCTCAATACCTGGGTGGCCGTTACGTTTAGCTGACCGCTTGCGGCTTGTAGGTATTTGATATGATCGTTACCTACTGCCGGCGTATTGACGAGTCTTAGAGTCCCACAATGAAGTTTCCTGGCTCAGGCGAAAAGATGTGGTATGCATATGAGATATGTGCGGGGACCCGATTAAATACGGATATGTGATACCGTACATTAATCGGGCATTTTCTATTGGTTGGGTCGTATGTGATATGACCGGTTTGCAAAATCAAGTGTTGATTTAACAAATGACTTTTAGATTAATTCTTTAATTAAACCCTTTTTATATTTTTGTATGCATGCATGTATGCACATGATGATGTGCATGGACACATACATACATAGTATCATGGTTGTTGATACATATTTGATGGCAATGCAAGACTCATATTGTAGTAATTATCTATTTATTTATCATTTTGAATAAAGGAAAGGATAATTCACACATGGTTAATATTTATCATCTTTAACCATGCTTCAACCACTTTTTAACCTTGAGTTAATTATCCTTTTGCCTTTTAACTCATTTGATAAAGATCTAGATAATTACTAACCATGGTTGAAGTGAGAAGGACTAATATGGATTATTCTTTCTCATTTCAATAATTCACTCATATCATTTTGTTTTGAGCTCAAGCTTAGCCACCATCTTCTTCTTCCTCTCTTGAAAATTTCTTTGAGTGAGGGTGATAAAAAGAAAGGGTTTTGATTATAGAATACAAACCACATCATCATACTACACACATCTAGCCCATTTGTGTAGGGTGTTTGCTCTACTTCATTCACATATCAAGTAAAGTAAGGAGCTTTGGGCAAAGGGACTTCGGGTGGATCTTCGTGGACAAGGAAGGCTTCCATCGATCCGTTCCAAACTCTTAAAGTGTCAAGGAGTCACCAAGGAAGGTCTACAAAGGTTGTAATCTCTACTCTTAGTGATACTTTTTCTTTTGCATGTGATGCTTAGTCAAAAGAAACCCTAAATTTCTAGTTATGATTCTTTGCAAGTTCACTTAACACCTTAAAAATTTGATTTTGGCATATGTGATGCTTCTAAACCCTTGATGAGGTGCTAGATAAACCCAACAATGGTATCAGAGCCAAGCTATGTTTAGGCAAAGTTAAAACTCCGATCGAACCACGAAACACGGAATTAGACCCTTCTCTGGACATTTTTTAAAACTGTGTTTTTTATGAATTAAAAATACTTAAAAAATTCAGCAGGGAAATATAAGCATAACTGTAAAAAAATGACACCATGATCCGTACATATCGCCGCGGAACTGCGGCCATACCTTCCTTGGGCCACGGATCCGCGGCCGTACAGAAGCTTTATGGCATCAATTTTGTACGGTAATGTAAGTAGCTGCTTGTACATATTTTTGGGTCTTTTTAATCTGACTCTAGTGTTGAGTGTTCTGGGGTTTATTTTGTAATCGTAGATTCGATTGGAAAATTTAATTTCGTGCTGTTTTCAGGTAATTTAGAAAGTATTAAAATGTTCGAACGGATATCATTAACTCACTTTTTCCCGGCACGAAAAACTTTGAAGTGTTGATTTTTTCTCGAGTTTAGATCTTTCGGAAATACGTGCAAGTAACGTGGTGGACCCTCTAGAAGAACACAAACCTTAACTCGATTATGTGACCGTCTGAACTGCCTCAAAACCTTAGGGTTTGGGGCAGTACGGCGTGCCACATGTGAGGCGTTGGCTTGACCCTTCTACGGCTGGACCACTGCTACTGTGACACATTCTGGGATTTTTGAACTCCGCTCAAGTGTTGAGCTAATTAGGAAATCTTGGGTATTTGATTATTCGATCGGAAAGTTTAATACCGTCTATTTATCTGGAATGTGATACAATATGTGGAATTCATATAGTTAGGCATGAAATGCGAAGTATGCGATATTTCGGATTTACGATGTCTAATGAGATTGTGGATTCCAAATGTTGTAGTTTTACACTTTCTTTTCTGTGACCGTAAGCGTAGTATGTGAGGTATCGCCGACTTCGTTGCTATACATCAACGACAATCGGGATACGCATACTTGCTTACGTTGATGATATGAGATATTATGTGTTGCTGAGATATGATGTGCAGAATTGTCACGATTGAATTGCCGGGGTTTTTTTTATGTGAGATGAGAGTTTTATTTTCATTCTTGTATAAACCAATTGTATGTAATATTCTTTTATTTAGGGCACTTCCGGGCTGAGGAAGATGTTTCCATCATTGTATATTATTTACTTTTCCGCATTAGGATAGACCCAAGGAGGGGAGCACAAGTGACCGGGTTCTAGGATTCAATGGGAGGCCATCTTGAGGAGTCGAGACTGGGTCTCCTAAACTCTGGAATTGGCAGGATCAGTTGCCACTCTCATAGGGGTCTAGGGGTGTGGGCTTGGCTATTCATCGCGACCGTGGAATCCTTATTTTCTATTGTTGGCTAAATACAAAATACGGACGTCCTAGATATCCTTTTATTTTCATATGTGCTTCTGCTGTTGATATTCTGTATCTGAGACGAATGGATTATTATTATATATATGATATATAATAAACGTTACTTATGTTTTACACCCGCACTAGTCCCGCCCCGCTATACCGTCAGTTAAGTAACCTAACGGTGCATAACGGGACACTGTGGCGAATGCGGATGGCATAAGTGTACGTTCTATTTTCGTTTCTTTTCTGTGATGGCTTAGGAACTTAAATGATGGGATTACATTAATGAGATTAATGTAAAGAAAAATAAACCTAAAAGATGTTGTAAAATTAGATTTGAAACCCACTCGGCCTTTTTATGAAAAATGCAAGTTTCAAAAGATGTGGAGCTTAAGCCACTCCTTTTCTAAAACTGTTTTGATTCTACAACGAGATCAAGTTCAAAGCGTTAAAGGTTTTCATAAAAACCATCCGCAACCCTCCGTCATTTTATGAAGCAGAGTACTTAGTATTCGTGCTGCGTATTTTGATCATAGTTAAGGCGTAGTGTACGGTAGCTAAGTGATGTCTTCCTACAAAGCATATGATGCGATCAGTTAGGACATTCATGTGATTATGTTGATTATAGTCAAGGGTCATATGGGTGGGTCTAGTTGATCTCGAAATGACGGGTAGAACTTGACTAGTACTTATGATATTTTGACCATAGCCAAGGTCATAAGTAACTAGGGGTAAAAACCATATCGGGAGTTTCAAGAGTTGAAATTTGCAATGAGATTGCATACTATCTATATGATAGTTGGATCCCGATCCCACTGTGAGTAAGTGTTACTTCCAGGAGAATTTTGCACTTTACAATTAGCTGATCCAGTAGGTGTCTAGAAAGGTGTTAACGGGGTTTGACCTCTGGGAAAACGAGGTTTACTTTAATTAGGTCCGTGCGAAAGCACAGGGAACCTCCCTCAAGTACTGACACTGGCCTGGCTGACCGGTTAGCGAAACTGTAGAATGTAATTAATCCTGGCTAGTTTTCTTTTCAGGTTTTGAAAGAAAATTTGATTAAAGCAGTGGGAGACATCGATTAGATAAGATAATAACCAATCTAATTTTTTGCAAGAGCATTTCGCTGAGTGTATTCTTTTCTCTCTCCTAATGGCAGATACCAATGATGGGACTTAAGCTTCTACTAGAGAAAAATAAACTGACTGGACCGAACTATAAAGAATGGTTGAGGAACTTGAACATTGCACTTGCATATGATAAAGTATCATATGTCCTCATAACCCAAGCCCCACCCGTCCCAAGACCTGAATCATCTGTCTCGGATAGGGAGATCCGAAAAACTTGGGATGCTGATTGTAACACGGCCAAGTGCCTCGCGCTTGCTTCTATGGACAATATCCATCAGAAGCAACACGAGAATATGGATGTACAATCCATCTTTCTTCACACAAAGGACTTGTATGAAGAGCAATCTCGTACTTTGAGATACGAGGTATCTCGAAAGCTGTTTCAGATGCGAATGGCCCCTGGTACATCAGTAGGAGACCATGTTTTAAAGATGATTAGTCTTATAGAAGAACTTGAGGAACTGGAATGGACCATGGACAATGAGCAATATACGGATATTGTTCTACAGTCTCTCCCCCCTGCCTTTGCTCCGTTCATAGTGAACTTCAATATGAATGATTTGGAGAAATCATTACCTGAACTTCTTAATATGTTGAGAAGTGCAGAGAGCACGTTGAAAACAACGAAGACTCCCGCTCTGCTTGCTGGGCCATCCTCCTCTTCATTCCCAAAAGCCAAGGCCAAGGGAAAGAAAAAGAAGAAGTCCATCAAACAGAAAGGTGGAGTTAAAAAGACAAAGGGGAAAGACAAATCCGGGGCTGCGGGAAGCGGGAAAGGAGAATATTTTTACTGCCACAAGTCAGGACATTGGAAACGCAACTGTGTTGTGTATCTTGCTGATCTCAAGAAGAAGAAGTAGCATGCTGATGCTTCCACTTCAGGTGTATTTGTAACTGAAAACTGTTTTTCTTTAAACTCTGCATCTTGGGTATTAGATACCGGTTCTGGTTCTCACATCTGCAATTGTATGCAGGGATTGAGAAATAGTAGAGTTTTGAAGACATGTGACCATACTCTGCGGGTTGGAAATGGTTCCAATGTACATGCTGTATCCGTGGGAGAGTATCATCTTGGGTTGCCTTCGGGTTGTATTTTGGTTTTGAACCCGTGTTATTTTGTACCAAGTATGCTATGTAATATAATATCCGTTTGTTTGTTGGACAATGAAGGATATAATTTTGTATTGCAAAATAATGTTATGAACATTAACTTGAATCAAGAGTTGATTGGGTATGGTACATTAAATAATGGTATTTACGTCCTGAACCAACACACAGTTTTCAATATACAACATACTAATAAAAGAAAGTTTTCAGATATAAATGAAGCTTTTCTTTGGCATTGTAGACTTGGTCATATTAATGAAACAAGACTAAACAAGCTACATAAAGATGGATATTTAAATCCTTTTGAATATAAATCTTATGCGACTTGCCGGTCTTGTATCAAAGGTAAAATGACCAAAACTCCGTTTACTGGACATGGAGAAAGAGCTGTGGAACTCTTAAGCCTCATACATAGTGATGTATGCGGACCAATGTCTACACATGCTAGAGGTGGTTTTTCATACTTCATTACTTTTACTGATGATTTCTCAAGATTCGGACACGTGTTTTTGATAAAGCACAAATCCGAAGCTTTCGAGAAATTCAAGGAGTACAAACTTGAAGTAGAAAAACAAACAAGCTTGAGCATCAAGAAACTTCGATCAGATCGAGGTGGAGAATATTTAAGTTCAGAGTTTTTAGACTTCTTAAAAGAGAATGGGATTCTCTCTCAGCTCACTCCTCCTTACACACCACAGCACAATGGTGTGTCAGAACGAAGGAATCGTACCCTATTAGATATGGTACGATCCATGATGTGTGATGCTGAGTTACCGCTTTCCTTTTGTGGGTATGCATTAGAGACAGCAATGTATCTGTTGAACAGGGTTCCTACCAAGACCATGTCTACCACTCCATATGAGATATGGAGTGGAAAGATACCATCTTTTAAAAGAGTTAGGATTTGGGGTTGTCCGGCTTTTGTTAAAAAACAGAATCGAGACAAACTCGAGACACGATCGGTCATGTGTAAATTTGTGGGGTATCCAAAACATTCATATGGATATCTATTCTACCACAAGGAGGAACAAAAGGTGTTTGTTGCTCAGCATGCCACATTTTTGGAAAATGAAATCTTTACAGATAATACTGATGACAATGCGATAGAACTAGAAGAGGTTCTAGAGACACAAATTACTCAGGACGAATTGGTTGAAACTGATGTTTCAGTAGAACTTCAAGAACCTCAGCCGCTCCGGAGATCTGGTAGAACTTCTCGCCCGCCAGAGAGATACTATGGGTTTCTCATTGATGGTGATAGAGAAGATTGCATCATGGATGATGATGACCCTACTAGTTTTCAGCAAGCTATCACGAGTGGTGACTCAGTGAAGTGGCTGGAAGCCATGAGATCTGAAATGGAGTCCATGTATACCAACAAAGTATGGACCTTGGACGTTGCGCCTCCTGAGATAAAACCCGTTGGGTGCAAATGGATCTTTAAAAGAAAGATTGGTATAGATGGACAGGTAGAGACCTTTAAAGCAAGGCTAGTAGCGAAAGGTTTTCGTCAAAGACCAGGATTGGACTATGATGAAACTTTCTCTTTAGTAGCAATACTTAAATCCATTAGGATCCTACTTGCTATTGCTGCTCACTATGATTATGAAATCTGGCAGATGGACGTTAAAACTGCATTTCTAAATGGTGATTTAGAAGAGTGTGTTTTTATGGATCAGTCAGAGGGCTTCATTGACAGTGGGAGCAGCGGGAAAACATGTAGATTGCTTAAATCCATTTATGGATTAAAGCAGGCCTCACGGAGCTGGAACATCTGTTTTGATGATACAATCAAAGAGTTTGATTTTATCAAAAATATAGATGAACCATGCATTTATAAGAAGATTGTAGGGAGTACTGTCACATTTCTCGTATTGTACGTAGATGACATTCTCCTGATAGGAAATGATATTCCTATGCTACAATCGGTCAAACTATTTTTATCACAAAGGTTCTCCATGAAGGACCTGGATGATGCCTCATGCATTTTGGGCATAAGGATCTATAGAGATAGATCCAAGAGGTTATTAGGATTGTCCCAATCAAAGTACATAGACACCATCCTAAAAAGATTTAGTATGGAAGATTCCAAGCGTGGTGCCTTGCCTGCTTGTCATGGAATCACTCTCTCCAAGGACTTCTGTCCGAAGACTGATGAAGAGAGAACTCGAATGAGCGTTATACCCTACGCTTCAGCCATAGGATCTATAATGTATGCGATGTTATGTACTCGCCCTGATGTAGCTTATGCACTAGCTGTAGTAAGCAGGTATCAATCCAACCCAGGGGAGAAACATTGGATAGCAGTGAAGAAAATTCTTAAATACTTGCGAAGGACTAAAGAATTGTTCTTGGTGTATGGTAATGGGGATCTCCTGATGGAGGCCTTTACCGATTCCAGTTTCCAAAGTGATAAGGATGACAGCAAATCTATCTCAGGGTTTGTATTTACCCGCAACGGAGGGACGGTTAGTTGGAAGAGTTCCAAACAAGATACCGTTGCGGACTCTACGATGGAAGCTGAGTATATTGCTGGAAATGATGCTGCCAAGGAAGCCGTCTGGATGAGGAAGTTCATCGCAGAACTAGGAGTAGTTCCAACCATTGTTGATCCAATACCATTGTATTGTGATAATAATGGAGCTATGGCGTTAGCCAAAGAACCAAGTTCCCATCAGAAATCCAGACACATCCTAAGTCGATATCATTTGATCCGGGAGATAGTAGATCGCCAGGAGATCGAGATTCGGAGAGTAGATACAAATGATAACACAGCGGATCCACTCACCAAGGCCCTTCCACAGCCGCAGCATGAGCGACTTTTTGAGATGTTGGGTATGAGATACGCCAATAACTGGCCTTAGTGCAAGTGGGAGATTTTTAGATATATGTATGCCCTAGAGGCCATTATATGTATAGTGGATGCTTGGACATGTATATATGATTTTAGATGACTTTCTCGCTCAACATGATAGTATGCTATCTGCTCTACTTTATCTTGACATGTTGATTTGATCATGCTTTTATTCATTTTCACAAGTTGATAAAGCCTCAGGATATTTGCTTGACTACTGTGACTATGATGCGGATCATACTAGTAGGGCATGTGTAGTTTATAAGCATATCCTTGAACTGTTCCTAGTCGTGGGTGTATCGAGACGGGGCATCGATATTCCAGAGTAGACTAGCGTATACTATTCTTGTCCCATATGATGGGCGATGGATGATCCCATATCCATCTGGTGAGGTGACACCAAAGATTGTATGCGGGTGCTCAGTGGAGACTGGGTACACTAAACGAACTCACAGAGAACTCCTATGTGCTATTATATCTATCGTCGGATAGCAGTTCTCAGGTGACACTGGTACATGTTAGTCTGTAGACCCAAGATCGTCATAGAGTCTTGTGTGTCCTCCCACTGTACTTTGATATCCACCCTACCACGGCTCTACTGAGTTGGGTAAACAGGTGGACTTTGGGTACAGTCCCGAGGCACATGGAGGCGATGAGCGATAGGAGGGGTTTCGTCTCTCCCAGTATTGGGAGTTGATGTTATGCTATGCTCGATTGGCTATAACAGGAAGTCCCTGGCCAGGGCTGCTGAGATTTACTGATAAGCGTTATCAGTAGTTTCTCGATCTGTTATGAGCCATACACCAGCATGACTTATTGAGTTATTGGGGTCGATGATTCCATCCCTAGACTCAATATGCAATATATCTGACGAAGAGACTGGACTGTACGGTAAGTGTTGCCAGTTGGCTCGACGGGAGTTTTAACAGCTTCGTTGGTTTTCTTCTGATCGCTCAATACCCGGGTGGCCGTTACGTTTAGCTGACCGCTTGCGGCTTGTAGGTATTAGATATGATCATTACCTACTGCCGGCGTATTGACGAGTCTTAGAATCCCACAATGAAGTTTTCTGGCTCAGGCGAAAAGATGTGGTGTGCATATGAGATATGCATGGGGACCCGATTAAATACGGATATGTGATACCGTACATTAATCGGGCATTTTCTATTGGTCGGGTCGTTTGTGATATGACCGGTTTGCAAAATCAAGTGTTGATTTAACAAATGACTTTTAGATGAATTCTTTAATTAAACCCTTTTTATATTTTTGTATGCATGCATGTATGCATATGATGATGTGCATGGACACATACATACATAGTATCATGGTTGTTGATACATATTTGGTGGCAATGCAAGACTCATATTGTAGTAATTATCTATTTATTTATCATTTTGAATAAAGGAAAGGATAATTCACACATGGTTAATGTTTATCATCTTTAACCATGCTTCAACCACTTTTTAACCTTGAGTTAATTATCCTTTTGCCTTTTAACTCATTTGATAAAGATCTAGATAATTACTAACCATGGTTGAAGTGAGAAGGATTAATATGGATTATTCTTTCTCATTTCAATAATTCACTCATATCATTTTGTTTTGAGCTCAAGCTTAGCCACAATCTTCTTCTTCCCCTCTTCAAAATTTCTTTGAGTGAGGGTGATAAAAAAGAAAGGGTTTTGATTATAGAATACAAACCACATCATCATACTACACACATCTAGTCCATTTGTGTAGGGTGTTTGCTCTACTTCATTCACATATCAAGTAAAGTAAGGAGGTTTGGGTAAAGGGACTTCGGGTGGATCTTCATGGACAAGGAAGGCTTCCATCGATCCGTTCCAAACTCTTAAAGTGTCAAGGTGTCACCAAGGGAGATCTACAAAGGTTTTAATCTCTACTCTTAGTGATACTTTTTCTTTTGCATGTGATGCTTAGTCAAAAGAAACCCTAAATTTCTAGTTATGATTCTTTGCAAGTCACTTAGCACCTTAAAATTTTGATTTTGGCTTATGTGATGCTTCTAAACCCTTGATGAGGTGCTAGGTAAACCCAACACTTATGCATCCTTTCCCGAATACAACCCTCAGGATCCCCGCTGATGTCTTCCATTCTCTGGTACGCGGATAGTATCGCTTTCTATTGGAAGTCGCGATGCAAAACAGCGACGAGATCATCTCTCCGCTTCTTCGAGATCAGGCCCATCAGATATACTGAATGCACCTTATCTTCAACGTCATCAAGTGCCTCAAGTGGCATAGCCTCATCAAGCTCAGGAAGCGCTTCCCAGATCGATCCAACGATAATCTTCAAAAGGGTAGATTGGCGAGGGAGAAATCGACCGTTGTGATTATCAAAGCGGCGCATCACCTCATCGCATTGAGCATCAGTGTACTCATGTCCTTGAAAGCGGCCTTATATGCAGATGTCTTCGTAGGAGACGATTTCCTCGATGTTATATAGATGACCAGTTATGATACCTGAAAAGATACCTAGAGGAAAGTTAGCAATAAAAATAACGCTAGCATCACAGAATCAAGGTGGTGGCTCATCAATGATGAGACATGTGCCCATTGTGAGAATCCAAAAACATTTTCATTAAATGAATAGTGCTCATTAAACAGTGGAGTTAAAAATTCCCAATCTTCCCCGAAAGGCGGGCTCTTTAAAACAAGCAACAGATTCAAATCTGTGGGAAAAAAAGAGGGAAGAGATTAAAACCCTAGAAATTCTAGAAAATGAAAAAACATCCAAGAACAGTAAAGAGAATAAAATTCCCAAAGTTCTTAAGATTTAAATCATAGCTAAGTTCTGCAAAAAAATGGAATTAAATTCCCCTAAATAGTGGGATTAAATCCCAAAGAGCCCCATGTAAGAAAAAACTCATGGGATGAATGATGGAATCAAATTCCAGGAAATCTCAAATGTCAAGCTTGACAGTAGGGTAAAACCCTAAATAAGAGAATCAAAGATTCTCGAGAATGGATATGGACATCAACATTCATGATCTATAAAAAAAATAAAAAAGAAGAAGAGGTTTTTTTTAAGATCTCCAAGAGATCGATTTAAAAAAATAAGAGAGAGCTAAGCTCTGCTGAATTTGATAATAGATTTAAAATCCAAAACTTATATATATATGATCAAAAGAGGTTAAGAGCTATTGCTGCTAACAAGTGGGAATTCCCCAGATCACGATATGTAGCGGATGATGTGTCCCGGGGGCTACGGAGCTAGAATGAGCCTGATGCATTGGAGACATTGCTCGGCAATTCTCCTTTGAGATTGCATCCGGCCTTTCGGAGACCTCTCCGGAATACCTTCTATATTCACCTAGCAATGTGTCATCATCTCACCTTCAAACAATCCTACAACCGAGCTTCCACAGCCTCTTTGCTCGCCTCCAAGCTGTTGCAAGGTCTGAGCTTCCTCGGCCTCCTCGCTCATCTCCAAGACATCTAACGGGCCGAGCTTCCTCGACCTCCCGGCTCATCTCCGAGCCATTTGACTGGCCGAGCTTCCTTGGCTTCCAAAGCTCGTCTCCGAGCCTTTTAACATGCTGAACCTCCTCAGCTTCCCCGATCAACCGAGAGAGCGGAGACCAGGCGCCTTCGCAACGGCTTCATGTATCTCGCCAAAGCAAGATATCCTCCGCCCCACGTTCCGCATCCCACGCAGCCGCGTTTCACCATTAATGAGCGGATCCCACCATCAATGTGGGCTTAACGAGGGGGCATAACTGACGGAGTGAATCTTGCGCCGGCTCGCTCCACGCGACCACTATATAAACCTCTCTTTCAGACGACTCAGGTAACTCGAATTAATTCCAATACGCCACTACTCTGCTCTTATTCCATGGTACTAACTTGATCGTTGGAGTCGGAGGGTCCTACGGTGGTCACCCAACCTGAGACTTCCTTTGCAGATAGCTCGGTGTCAATACCAACCTATTTAGATCCACACACTTAACCCTCAAAGTAAATCTCAGCCGCACAAAACCGCTCGCATAAGATCGACGGAGGACAACATCTGAGAGAGATCGCAACCTCCATCAGTTGGCACCGTCTGTGGGAAAAGTAAGAAGCTTCTCCATCCATAAAGTTGATCTTCCGCCCTCGACCTGATGGCAAACGAAAACCGTGACGATCCTAATACGTGCCGCCCTACCCTCCATAACGAAGGAGGGAGCTGTTCTTCTCCCCATCTTAACGTCATCGGTGCCTTATCCGCCCGGATCGACAGAATCATAGCAATGGTGGATGCACTTGTCCACGTTCAAACGGAAGGCCCTGTCCATCAAGCCGCAGTTCCCCGTCCTCGGGATAATGACATCCGCAGAAGGACTAATAGGCACGCTCAGGCCCGCGATCTCACTCACGCTCATCTCAGCATCACTAAGCGCCGGCGTACTGACTTTGGCAATCATGACCCATATGCGGTGAATGATTCCATGACCCACTAGGCGCCGGACAGCTCCACACCCTGGTCTCAGAAAAGACTGGGCTGTCGCTCCGATGTTCGTCGTGCACTCATACCCCCTGAGGAGACGTCGGTTAGTTGGCCTGCTTCCAAGCATGACCGACACCCCCTCTTCTGTCGAGGTCGTGCAAATGGAGAATGTCGGGACTACTCAAGAAGGGCCTCGCCTTAGGATTTAAGAAATGTGATAGAGCGGAATCGAAGCCGCACCCTCACACAGATCCGGAGCGAGGGTAGCCACTACTCCGACTGCGCTGGATCCTAGGGGTACTACCACCGGATCGAAGCCCTCGAAAAGAAGATCGAAGGTATGCGATGAGATGGCCATATGTCCAGTGAAGGGGCCATGTATTCCGCCAATTCGCTCACAAAGCCCTTTACAGAAGAGCTGCTTGCCGAGCATGTTTCGTCTAGGAACAAGCCTTCCAAAGTAGCCCTCTTCATCGGGAGGTCCGACCGGAAGGACCACTTGGACGCATTTACGGCGGGCATGAGCTTCCAAGATAACTCGGACGCGGCTCAATGCCGAGATTTTCCCACCACCCTAATTCGAGCTGGCCGGGGCTGGTTCCGAGCGCTCACGCCGCGCTCTATCTCGACCTTTGACGAGCTGGCTACCCAATTCCTCCGTCATTTTATTGGAAACCGACAGAAAAGAAGAGTCGACTACCTGTTCACTGTCAAGAGTGAAGACAATGAATCCTTCAAGGGGTATGTCACTCGCTTCTACAATGCCCTCTTGAAGGTTCTTGAGCACCGCGATGAAAAAGTTATCACTGCGCTAAGGTTGGGTCTTAGGCATAAAGAGTGGCTCCGCTCTTTTGCATTAGCGCAACCTAAGACCATGGCCAAAGTGAAAGCCTGGACCGAGCATGAAATCCAACACGAGTCAGAGGTGAACTCCAACCTGCCCAGAGGCGACCAAGCAGACCGAAAAAAGGGACAGTGAAAAGAAAAAGAAAGTCGATCGTCCGAAACCTTACTCCCCGAGGTTCCAGGAGTACACTCCTCTGAACATTTTCCAAACCGAGCTATTAGAGGAAGCTAAGAGCGAGAGGTTCTTTAAGCTCCCGCCAGTTATCCAAAGAGCGGGCAAGCAACTGCGTGGCCCGTATTGCGCCTTCCACAGGTCGTAGGGTTACCCGACTGAGAATTGCAAAAAACTCCGTGATTACATCAAGGAGTTGATCTGCTCCGGCCACCTGGTGAAATACCTATGGGACAAACGGCAGGCAGAGCGGGAGCAAAAGGACCAAACCCCTCCCGGGGAATTAACGATCGGGCAAATCATGGTCGTTACGTTGGATCCAGCTGGGGAAAACAAGGCGCACTACCGCCTCCTACCAGTCGAGGGTGTAAGCGATCCACCCCGTAAGAAGTGCAGGAAGGACGAACCGATCATCTTCACCAATGAAGACCTCCATGGCATATCGCTTCCTCATAATGACCCTCTCGTGATAACAGCCCGGGTCCATCGTTACGAGGTCTAAAGAATATTGCTCGATTCAGGGAGCTCAGCGGATATCCTGTTCCATGACTGTTTCCAGCATATAGGGCTAGGACCGTCCGACCTTCAGCCGACCTCCCATGTCCTCTCTGGGTTCACCAATCATTCCATCCCAGCCGAGGGATCAGTCACCCTCCTCTTTAACATTGGGGAAGCGGGAAATACGCGAACCATATCGGTGAACATACTCGTCGCTAAGGTCCCTTCATCCTATAAAGTCTCCTGGGACGCCTACCTTAAACGCTTTCCGGGCTCAGATCTCGACTTATCACCTTACGATCAAACTCCCTTTGGATCATGGGTGATAGGCCGGGCCTATGGGGACCAGCAAACCGCCAAGATTTGCCTCACCTCAACGTCCCCCACTGGAGAGCAAGACAGTGATTCTAAAGACACACAGGACTTCCAGGGGTCCTTAGATACCCGCGATGACAAAAAGGAACTTCAAGGTGCTCCGGTAGAAGCGTTGACGAAAGTCCCCCTCGCTGAGGAAGTCGACAGCCGGACAGTCAAGATCGGCTCTCTTTTGATAGGGGACCACCATTAAGGCCTGATCCGGTTCCTCCAAGATAACTCAGATGTATTCGCTTGGGCGCCAGCGGACATGCCCGGGATCGACCCCGAGGTGATCTCCCACAAGCTCGAGGTCGACCCGAAAGCCTGACCCATCCGACAGAAGAAGGGAAGTTTTGCACTGGTTAAACAAAATGCGATAGAAGATGAGGTGGATCGATTGCTCGTCGCTAACTTCATCAAAAACCTGGACTAATTGGATTGGCTGGAAAACGTGGTCATAGTCAAGAAGGCAAACGTGAAATGGTGCATGTGTGTCGATTTCATGGAATTGAACAAAGCTTTCCCCAAAGACAACTATCCAGTTCCTCAGACAGACCAGCTTGTGGATAGTTTGGCCGGCCACGAACTACTGAGCTTTATGGCCACCCTTTCTCCGGTTACAATCAGATCCGGATGAACCCGGCTGACGAAGAACTTACCGCCTTCACCACTGATCAGGGGGTCTACTGCTATAAAGTAATGCCTTTCGGACTCAAGAATGCCGGGGCCACGTACCAACGGCTTGTCAACAAGCTGTTTAAACCGCAGATTGGCAGAAACATGAAAGTCTACGTCGACGACATGCTCGTAAAATCCACATCATAGGCTGGGCACACCAAAGACCTCGGTGAGACATTCGACGTCCAACGCAAGTACAAAATGAAGTTGAATTCATCTAAGTGCGCGTTCGGAGTCACCCGTGGGAAGTTCCTCGGGTTCATCGTTACCTACCGAGGAATCGAAGCGAACCTGAAAAGATCAGGGCCATCCTTAATATGGTAACACCCAAGAGCAATGTCGACATCATGCGACTCACGAGGAGGGTCGCTGCCCTGGGTCGCTTTATGTCGAGATCCGGAGAGAAGTTCCTCCCGTTTTTCAGGGCCCTAAGGAAAATTCCTAAGTTCGAATGGTCTGGAGAGTGCCAGAACGCTTTCGAACAACGCAAGGCGCACCTAGCTACCCCACCACTGCTCACCCGATCGGTCGATGGTGATGAGCTATTGCTATATCTGGCCATCTCCGACCAAGCTGCAGGCTCAGTGCTCGTCAGAGAATTCGAAGGCATACAGAGACTGATCTACTACGTGAGCCATGTTTTCAAGAACGCGGAAATGAGATACCTGGCCATAGAGAAAATAGTCCCGGCGCTTGTTGTCGCCTCCAGAAAACTTCGACACTATTTCTAAGCGCACACAATCCTCGTCCTCACCGAGCGACCTTTAGGGTCCATTCTCAACTCCCCCGAGTCGTCACGTCGTCTGAAGAAAAGGATGTGGAAATTGTCCCAATTCGATATCAAATACCACCCCCGACAAGCCATCAAAGCACAGGTCTTAGCAGATTTTTTTGTCGAATGCACCATCCCCACTAAAGAAGAAACGACGGCACGGGGCCTCGAACCATGTCCCTCAGTCGAGGAGGTACCTGACCCTATCCCGGATTGGATGCTTTACGTCGACGGATCTTCTACCAAGGAGGGGAGCGGGGATGCCCTGATCATACGCAGCCCAGATGAAGAGGAAATGGAATACTCTTTAAAGTTTGGGATCAGAGTGTCAAACAACGCCGTAGAATACAAGGCTTTGTTGGCAGGAATTCAAATCGCCTCTGGGGTAGGGCTGAAGACCATAAGAGTTCGTAGCGATTCCGCACTAGTCATCTGCCAAGTAACTGGGCGTTTCGAGGCCCGGGAGCCACTCATGATAAAATACCTGGCCGAAGTAAAAAGGCTTCGGAAAAATTTCGACGAGGTCCAAGTGGAGCAGATTCCCAGGAACTTGAACACCCGGGCCGACGTCTTAAGCAAAGTCACTTCTTCCTATTCGGCCAACCATAAAAGAAACATCCTCTTCGATGTCTTGCCATGGCCCAGCGTGGAAGACGGAGAAGTAACGCTCCAAATCTACACAACTCAGGAAAAAGGCCGAGATTGGAGGAAGCCCCTCATGGAGTTCCTGAAGGACGGTGTACTTCCCAAAGACCAAGGAGAAGCTTGTCGGCTTTAGGCCAAAGCACGCCATTTCATCTGGAGCAACGGAAACCTGTAAAAGAAGTCACACACTTAACCTCTTTTTCGATGCATCGACCCCAACGAGGCAGACTACGTTCTACGAGAAGTACATGAAGGGGTCGGGGGAACACATCAAAGGGCCAAACCCTAGTCCAAAGGCACTACTCCAAGGGTACTATTGGCCAAAAATACACCAGGATGCCGAGAAGCTGGTCAGAAGATGCAAGAACTTCTAGCTCTTCGGCGTCATACCTCGTCTTCCCTCAACTGAACTAACGTCACTCAGTTCCCCTTGGCCGTTCGTACAATGGGGGATGGATATGGTGGGTCAGCTCACCACCGACACGGGCGGACACAGATACATCCTTGTCGCTGTGGACTACTTTACAAAATGGATAGAGGCCGTGCCCATCAGGAAACCTAACACCACCTCTACGATAAAGTTCTTGCAGAACAACATAATTTCTCGATTTGTAATCCCGACCTTGGGACTAACTTCGAAAACGATAAAGTCAAAGAGTTTTGCACCGACTACCACATACTGATGAAATTTGCCACGGTCGCACATCCACAATGCAACGAGCAGGCCGAGGTAGCAAAAGAGGCGTCATCCGTGGCCTCAGAGCCTGTTTGGAAAGAAAGAAAGGCAGTTGGGTCGAGGAATTACCACGGGTGCTGGGGCGTTGCGGACGTCGAAAAAAACACCCATGGGAGAAACCCCATTCAGCCTCTACTACGGTACCGAGGCAATGGTCCTCGTGAAAATTGGACTGCCCAGTTATAGGGTCGAACTCTTTGATGATGAAGCCAACACCTCGGCACTCCGATGCAACTTGGACAACTTGTTGAAAAAATGGGATCGAGCGCAAATCAGAGCGGCCGCCTATCAGCAACAAACCATTTGCTACTACAATACCTAAGTTAAACATCGAGCCTTCAAGAAGGGAGATTTTGTCTTATGAAGAAATGAGTTCATAGACCAAGGGAGACTGCATAAGTTCTCCCCGAAGTGGGACGGACCATTTCTCGTAACAGAAGCGTTGCCCGGTGGAGCATACCGTCTGCAGGACGCTGGGGGCCGTAATTTTCTTCGGCCTTATAACGCCGAAAAGCTTAAGTTGTAAAAATAAACATGTACCGTCTCTTAAATAATGTAATTCCTTTCAGCATTAAACTAAGTCTTCCAAAGCAAGGTCCTCTCACAGAAGAGAATTTTGCTTCCAGCCTTTTGTTACTTTTCTCGGTTCCGGTACTCCGAGGTTTTTGTTTCTTTTTTTTGTTTAAAAGAAAATATAAAATATGCCTAGGGGAGGAAAAGAGATAGTACATGGCAACCAAAGACAAATTTATTCATTTCAGAGGTATTAAGGGCTCCCCAGCTTTACAATGATTACAACAGAGGAGGGCGAGGGTTAAGAAAACATTGCCGGTGATACTCAGAAGAGCTCCTCCAACCGAGCCCAAACAACCTCCACTCACTCCCTTTGACGGTACCCGTGGACCCTAGAAGCCATGGACTCGCCGGGGATCCCGTCCGCCGAGCAAGATGCGACGATAACCACCCTTTGCTGAAAACTCTCAAGAAGAAGGTCCACCAAGCGACCCCGCCTTCTCTTCGAGATCAGACCAAGATCGTGGACCGTATGCATCTTTTCAAATGCCTCATCCATCAACTGTGGAGATAGGGCGTTGTACATACCCGGGGAAGTCTTCTATATCGTATAAATTAACACTTGGAGGAGAGGAGATCGTCGGGGAAGTAAGCGTCCACAGTGGCCCTCCAAGCGGCCTATCACCGCCTCGTACGTCTCCTCGGAATGATCAAGGTTATAAAAGTACACATCGTCATGAGAAATGATTTCCTTAATGGCATACACGCGACCGGTCATCTTTGGAGAATGCAAGACTAGGAAGGAACCTATACACCTTCGGTATTTATAGCCTCAACAAATATCTTCCAACGACCAAGATCTACTCATGCAGCACCGCAAATCACGGAATATCGCACTTTCCCGATATAGTACTGCCACGTGTCACCCATGACGATCACCATTCCCACCTATATGAACCATGGAAGGTTGAATGACGCCCCACGAAGACACTAGGGAGTTCAGAAAGCCCTCATCACGAGACGACCGGGTAGCTTCCTGCTTGGTTCATCTACAATGGGTAGCTTCCCGCCCAACAACGTTGTGGATCCAACGCCCTCATCATGAGGCCACCGAGCAGATTCCTTCTTGGCTTATCCTCAGCGTGTAGATTCCTGCCCTACAAACGATGTGGATCCAAAGCCCTCATCACGAGGCGACCGGGTAGCTTCCTGCTCGGTTCATCCACAATGGGTAGCTTCCTGCCCAACAATGCTGTGGATCCAAAGCTCTCATCACGAGGCGACCGGGTAGCTTCCTGCTCGGCTCATCCACAATGGGTATCTTCCTGCCCAACAACACTGTGGATCTAAAGCCCTCATCACGAGGCGACCGGGTAGCTTCCTGCTCGGTTCATCCACAATCAGTAGCTTCCTGCCCAACAACGTTATGGATCCAAAGCCCTCATCACGAGACGACCGGGTAGCTTCCTACCCGGTTCATCCACAATAGGTAGATTCTTGCCCTACAAAGACATGGATCCAAGACCCGCCAAACAGACTCATGCCCGACTCTTCTAAGAGGGAATCGAGGAGCGCTGATCTATTCACACTTAGCTATCGGTCGATTCATTCTAGAAGTGCGATCGTCACCTCGACTCCGGGGAAAGGGAGGATACCATCCTTTGCACACTTGGCTATCTTTCGACTCGTACTCGAGGCGCGATCGTCACCTCGATTTCGGGGAAAGGGAGGATACCGACCTTTCTATACTTTGTTATCGTTCGACTCGTACTCGAGGTGCGACCGTCATATAAAAAGGATGGACACAGGCCTAACACAAGCAAGATGAAAAGACCGACGAGCTAAAAGCACTTGCAGAATGAAGACACTTGAGCAAAGAAAATATATGCCGAGCTAAAATTACTTGCAAGATGAAAAGACCGACGAGCTAAAAGCATTTGCAGAATGAAGACACTTGAGCAAAGAAAAATATATGCTGAGCTAAAATTACTTGCAATTTGAAAAGACCGACAAGCTAAAAGCACTTGTAGAATAAAGACACTTGAGCAAAGAAAAATGCATGTACTTTATTTATGATCAAAATTATATACAATGTATTGTATTGTGGGCTCTTCAGCCTTACAAAAAATGCCCGGAGGCTTACAAAAATTCTAAAAAGAGAAAAGAAGAAGGGGTAATAGCTCAAGCTGCCCACTCGGCCACCACCTCTCTTGGCTCTGTGCCTCCATCGGGGGCAACAACGGCGGCCTCGGGCTTGGCGCTTCCGCCGGCCACTATGGCTTCCATGACCTGGTCGGCACCGCCCTGTGGTGCTTCCTTGGCAAGAGAAAACCTGGCTTGGAGCTTGCGGTCGACGAACTCGAGCATAGCCTCTTTGACGACGTCGAGGGCATTATGCCACCCGACGACCACGGAGTCGGCGAGATCGAGGTAAAACTGATCAGACGCCTTATATTCCTCCATAGCCCTCTCCGCCCTGCTCTAAGTGAGCTTCGCCGCATCTAAAGCCGCCCAGGCATCCTTCTTGATGGTGTCCCTTGACCTTTTCATAGCGTTGAAAAGGCAGTTCGACTTCTCCATCTGGGCCTGGATAGCTCGGTTGGATTCGGTTAAGAGCCAATGGGACTTCTTAAGCTTGGAGACCGTCAGGCCCTCGGCGACCAATCTCGAGTCAAGAAAGGCCGCCTTTTCTTCAGCTTGCTGCAATTGAAGAAGGAGCTCTTCCTCTCGCGAGGAGGATTCACCCACCTTCTTCATTGCTGGGGCTATCTCCTCGGACTCTATGGCGACAAAGAGAGCGTAGTGCTGAAGGACCTGAGGAAAACATCAAATGTGTTAAAAAACTGAAACCGAGGAAGTAAAACTTAAGGAATTTTCAGAGAAAGCTACCGACCTGAACTGCCTCCTGAGCTATGGCGGCCACTTAGGCCTTCATGGAATCCCGGGGAATCTTGTCCCCAGCAGCCTTCTCCATATCCGTCAGAAAGCTATCGGCCACGGATAACCCTAAGGGCACCTCGATGCAGAAGTCACCATCCTGCACTTGAATCCCAGTAGAGGGTTGCCGAGAAACCACCCGCTTCTTTCTCTTAAGGCAGGATTCGGCGGGGGGGAGTCACCTCCGCCCTGACCCGAGGCAACGGGTCCTGTGCTTGTTTCTGTCCCCCCTCCTCACGGCGTTCTTCCAGGACAGGGGGTGCTGCTGGAGTCTTGGCTGGAGGAGCCGCTCTAGGAGAAGCACTCAAGCCTGGTCAGGATGAGCTGGCGCCATCGGTCTTTCTTCCTTGGGCCTTAGCGGCCATGGCAACCATGATTTTTGATCGATCCATGGGCTCTGCAAAAATAAGAAAAAGGTCAGCAACACTGAAACGACGAAAGAATTTTGGCGAAGTCTAAACAGGTCTTCAAGAACCCTAACTTACCCAAAAAACACGCAGGACTAAGCCCGGCCCGGCTCAGTACCTGCTCGGAGAGCAGGACATCAGCTCGCTAAATCAGTTTCCACTTGGACACCACCATTGCCTCGGGGGCATTCGACTGCCTCACCCTTAGGCAGTCGGTCCTGTGCCACTGGGTGGGCATAGGCTAATCCCCACCTTCCGGAGGACCGATGAAAATGAACTTCTCCTTCCACTCATGGATGGAAAAAGGGACGACCACTACCCCAGACCCGGCCGCCCTAACCTTACGTTTTTTAAATGACAGATACACCCAACTTGGCTCTTCCTTACTAGTCCCGAGGTGATTTTTGTAACAACGAAAAGATAGGAGGAGACTCAAATCGAAGGGAATCCGATCAAATTCCAACCGGACCAGAAACCCGAGGAGGATCCTCCATGAGTTCGGCGCTAGCTCGCCCGGGGCAAGACAGAAACAATGGAGCACTGCGCAAACATCAGATGAGAAGGGAAGACGCATCCCTGCCCAGAATGCTTCCAGATACAGGGCAATATCCTTGCCCTGCACTTGGTCTGCTTGCTCACCCTCTCTGGTCAGACGAAGTGGATAGCTAGAGGGGATATGGAATCTAGTCCGGATGTCGGAAAGCTCAACCATATGATTCAAGACGGAGGGTGCATCATGGGTATTCCCGATGAGCACCTTGGGAGCCCTTGTCGCCACCTGATGGCGAGTGACAAGGGCGGCCTTGACTCTGGGGAGCGAGCCTGACACTGAAGACGCGGTAGAAGAAGAACCCTCTCGGCTAACTGAAGCCGAGGAGGAGGAAGATCCGCTGGACTCGGCCCCAGAAATTGGAGCCTCGTCGTCCAACTCTACCCCTACTACATCTACAGACACCTCGGAGGAAGACATCTAACCAGATGCAAAGAAAGGGTTCGCCGAGGAAAAGTCAGCAGAAGATCCGACCTAAGCAGAGGTGCGCTGGGCAATCTTCAAACGTTGAAAGACAACTACGGTGAAGTGTCCGCCATAAGATGGTCCCCTTGTTGGCTATAGTGCCCTCAAGTCAGTTATTGAATCGTAGGCACGCGTTTGCGATGATTAAGGGAGGACCTATACGGATAGAATAGTCTTACTCAAAATAATAGTATGCTATCTGGTTTATCTTTATCATTATGTACATGATTTAGGTGGTATTAGAGATCACTATTACATGTTGATAAAGCCCGGAGAATTCTTGCTTGACTACCAGCATTATGATGGGGATCATATACGTGGGAGCTTGGGGGTCTATAAGCACATCCTTAAATATCCCTAGTCGTGAGAGTATCGAGACTGGGCATCGATACTCCAGAGTAGAATTGTGTATACTGATCGAGACCCCGACGAAGGGCGGTGGCCGGTTTCATAAGCCATTGGTGTTAGTTTATTCACCTAAGATAGTATGCATATGCTCATTGGGTTATGAGTACACTAGACGAACTCGCTGGGAACCTGCTAGTTGGTATTATACCTATTGTCAAATAGCAGTTCCCAGGTAACATGTGTGAAGATTAATCTGTTGACCTGAGATCGTCATTTGTCTCGTGTGAGTTCCCACTGTGCTTTGATTACTACCCTACCACGACTCAGAGTCGTGCAAACAGGTTTTAGTTGGGTACAGTCCCGAGCCACATGGAGGCAGTGAGCGGATCGTCGGGGATTCGTCTCTCCTGGTAATGGAGGTTGATGTCATGTTGTACACGGGTGTCCATCACCAGAAATCCTTGATCAAGGTAGTCGAGAATTACTGATTTGGATCAGTAGTTTCTCAGGTTGTGATGGGCTTCATACCGACACTAAATGTCGCGTTATTAGGGGTCTGACTTTTTCCACCCCCTAAACTCGATATACGATACTCTTAGACGAAGAGACCGTACTGTACGGATATTGTCACGGACATGCTCAGTAGGGGTCATGATGAGTTTGCTCGCCGGCCTTCCTTTCGTTCAATACCTGGGTAGCCATTACGTACAGCTAGTGCCGCTGACGTGCTTGTGGTTAAACCCACTGCCAGTGTATTGATGAGTCTTTAGAGTCCCACATAGACGGTTTCCCTGCTTCGGGCAAAACGATATAGAGGCCGTATGGTTTTACAGCACGGTTCGATCATATACGTGCACTTGTGCACGTATCATGATTCGGACAGATAATACTAGTGTGCTTTGGTTTAAGCCGGATCCTAATATTATATTGTTGGATTATTTTCGTCTTATTGTATTCTTATTTTTCAGAATACGGATGCAGGTATGTATATACGGATGAGGGGCATTCTTGTAATTTATTACAAGATTGTTTCTAGAAGATTACACCTTATTTTGTTTATTAACAATTTGGTTAAATGGTTAATTGAGGTCGAAGGATGAGTTTGCTTAGCATTTATTCAAGCATGGTTACTTAGTGACTCATGGTGGTGACTCATGTGGTGACTCATTGTGTGATTCATGACACACTATTCTTGCATGCTTGATACTTGTTGAGTTGTGAGATATTTTAGTGAACTAGAGATATTTTTCTTTACATGCTTTAACATTCTATTGTCACGCTCACAAAAGCCTTAGCCTTTTCTCGAGTTGAGCTCAAGCTTCACACTCTCATCTCTCATGGCTTCTTTTTCTTCCTCCACCCTAATAGTCTCATGTGTTGAGAAACCTAGGGTGTTTAGAGTCAAATTAATCCTTCATTAAACTCTGCATCTTCTAGGCTAACTAGTTTAGCAAACTAGATACCCTAGTTATCTCGGTTATGAAGATGGAGTTCGATTCATAAACTCTCGGGTGGATCATCTTCGATGGAGGGAGACGGCGACCAAACTTGATCATGGTGGCCACTAGGAGCTTAGGAAGGTTAGTTAAAGACTGAAGGTCATGGATCATTCGGTATAACATTCCTAGCTCTTTATATTGCTTGCTAGTTTTAGGGTTAGAGGTAGATCCGTATTCACGGGTTGTGTTAGCGCCAGTTTGATAAATTTTTTGTTCCTTGATCAGCCACGGTTTAATGGCCAGGGCGCAGGCATAACCCGACATGGTATCAGAGCCAACTCTTAAACCCTAAACTAGCTTGTTCTTACATGCTTAAAAGATTGATCGAGCAAAATTCTTGAAATTACGATTCCAAAATACGGGTTTCTGCCATTTTTAAAAAGTTGTCAAAAAATTATTTCTAGAGTCTCAAAAATTCGTGCATGGTATTTTAGAAGCACACAAGAAAATTAGGCACATGATCTTATTAAACCGCCGCGGAACCGCCGCATTTGGTGCCTATTTGCGGCGGTTCCGTGGTCGTTTATTGGCAAGTGTGCACAAAATTTTTTCTGGCATTCTATTACATGAAATTGTGATTTTTGGTATATTTTGTTTTTGATCCAGATTTTTTTGAGTACTGGATTGCACTTGAAGCCAATACGAAAAGTTTTTTTCGATCGAAATTTTAAATGCGTAAGTTTACAGTACATGCATTACTATCTGCGACCGTGAATGTCATTAGAGCAGTACAACTCGTCTAATTGCTATATGCTCTTTTAGATGGGTTTGCGAACATGACATTCACGTTGATGTTCTGTGTTGTGTTGTAGTTGTGGTTGGATCGTCGTGGTGAATAGCCAGTGGTGCAATGGTAGTACAGTTTAGATTCAGTTTGTACATTTGATATTGCGGGGTGAGCGTCCGACATGTGGATTGCCGTCTCTGCCAGTTTGTATATTATTTGTTTAGGGCACGATCGGGTTGAGGTCGATGTCACCCTTGTACATATTTTATTTTCTGTACGAGGATTACCCCGAGGCGGAGTTCATGAATAGCCGGGTTCTAGAAGGCAAGGGTCCGCATATCATGGCGTTGAGATGGAGGGGACCTTACTCTAGAATTTGCGGGCTATTCACTGCATTTGTAGGGGGTACAGGTTGACCCACGGAGGGGTGCTCAAGTTACCGGATTCTTTGAAGTGCTGGGTGGCCCATTCACGTTGTTGATTGGGGTTGTCTCGCTTCTGGGATTGGCGGGTAACTTGTCGCACTCGTAGGGGTCTAGGTTTTCATTACATAGGCTATCCACACGACAGGGAACGTCGGGTCTCATTTGCAGCTCAAGTGAAACCCGAGGTTGCAGGTTATCCACCACTATGTGTTGCTTGGCTGAGATTCTGTGATGTTTCTTTATATTATGCATGGGACGATTGTTATATATATTTATATATATACTAGTAGATGTTGTATATGTTTTGCACCCGTGCTAGTCCATCCCCCGCTCTGCCATTAGTTAAGTAACCTAACGGGTGATGAAGGGGCGCAGTGGCGAATGCGGATGGCATATACGTACATTATATTTTTGTTCCTTTATCTAGTGTGATATGTTTAATTGATGGGACTGCGTTGATTCTGATCAATGTAAGGAAAAACAAACCTATATGATGTTGTTGGAACCAGGTTTTTTGAAAACAAACATTACTGACGTTTGCTTTTGCTTTGCACAGTGGTATTCGATTGGGAATATCCTGCACCTCATTCCACAAGGCAAGGGCCGAGATCCCTTTATCGGGAGTGACCCCTTAAGCAAAAGTTTGCATCATCATAATAACTTTACTATAGTTGATTCTTTTGCTTTGCATCGTGGTATTCGATTGGGAATATCCTGCACCTCATTCAATGAGGAAAGAGCCGAGATCCTTTCAAAGGGAGTGACCTCTTTAGCAAAAGTTTTCGCCGCTATATATTTGTAAAACCACTATGTTCCTTCAACGATATCAAGTTCATTACGTTAAAGGTTTTTCGCCAAAAACCAGCCATAGCCCTCCATCATTTTAGATTAGTATTGCTTAGTATTTGTGCTACGTGTGTCGTTACTATTCGCCGAGACGTAGTGTGCGGTAGCTCTGTAATGCTTTTCTGTCGCATGGACATGTGGATTGGTTCGGACAGTCATACGACTTTGTTGATTATTCGTCAAGTGTCGTGCGGGTGGGTTTAACGTAATCAAGATAATGACGGGTTGAACTTGATTAGGACCTTTTGATTTGTTGATTATTCGTCAAGGTCACTTAGGTCCTAGGGATAAAAATCACATCAGGAGTTTCAAACATACAGGAAACTTGTCAGGCATGCACATACCTTCTGGAGAGTGGTGACTTGAGTAGATTCCATCAAGTTATCATGCGATGATAGTTGGATCATGATTCCCACCGATGAGTAGGTGTTACTCCTCGGGTGATTTTAGATGATCCCGACTAATTCTCCATTTACGGTTTAAAGGAGAATTCGAGGAAACAGCGGGAGCTATACTGATTAGATAAAGTGATTAACCAATCTAATCTAGGTTAGAGTGCACACTGAGTGTTTCTTTTCTCTCTCTCTCTTTGGCAGCGACCATGACCGACCTAAAACTAAAACTCATGAACCAAGTTAACCGAACCTTCTTAAAACACTTTGGCTTTTAGATTATCATAGTTGCATATATCATTGCCGCTCCTACTTGTACCCTTTGCATTTCTCCGGAACATTCCGTATCACTACGAAGATCCACATTTATTGGATATGCAATCGTATAGTTACATACGAACTCGAAGGAACTTGTTCCAGTTCGAGAATGGTTTCTGGTTTTGGAGAAATAGAATAGGACTATTCAGTTGTCTTTTCCCTTTACCTTCTCTCAAGTTGCGAAAGCTCCTGGTATTTAGGAGAGTATACCTATTACGCTTATTGGATAGTCTTCTTTCAAACCATAGACAGGTGCCGAAGGGTAGGGAAGGAAGAAAACCAATTAGCCTAAGTGTGGTATACAGAAGATAATAAGTAAAGACATATAAAGGGATTTGAAAGAGGGCAAAAGGAAATTGCGATCTCTATCATTCACGACGAAGCCGCGTATATCATCGCCACTCCTACTTCACCTTTGCATTTCTCCGGAACATTCCATATCACTATGAAGATCTATATTTATTGGATACGCCATCGTATTGTTACATACAAACTCGAAGGAACTTGTTCCAGTTCGAGGATGGTTTCTGGTTCAGGAGAAATCGAATAGGATTATTCGGATTGTCTTTATCTTTACCTTCTCTCAGGTTGCGAGGGCTCCTAGGATTAGAAGAGTACACCTATTACGATTTTTGGATAGTCTTCTTCCAAACCTTACGCTGGTGCCGAAATGTATGGAAGGAAGAAAACCAATTAGCCTAAGGGTGGTATACAGAAGGTAATAAGTAATGACATATAAAGGGATTGGAGAAATGGCAAGGATATATACGGTTACAGCCATGAATCAGGATAGTGGAAGAGGCATTACTAGAAATACTCGGAAACCCCTTCGAAACATTTTCATGTTTCGGATTCACTGTGCAGTGTTAATTGAAAACTGTTTTCCTAATTAGATTCTGACTCCAGGGTATGTATTTACCAGTTTCGATTCTCACATTTGTATAGTATTACAGATGATGAGTGAGAGGAGAATATTGGAAATTGGGTGATTGTATCCTCAACATATCGGAATTCTTTGTAGTTGGTGATATTTGAGAAAATCACCTGGGTTTTGCCTGAAAGCAAATATCTGGTTTTGAATATCCGATGTTATGCACCAATTTCAAACTGATATATCTGTACGTTTATTTTATAAAGTGAGATATAACTTTTTGAAATTATGTCTTTGACATTTACCTATATCAGTTAGTGATTAGGTAAGGAGCATTTAACAGCGGTGTAATTCTTTTTAACCATAGTACAGTTTTCAACCTACGACGCACAGGGTATGAGTTATTAAACTCAGGAGACTTATACAAAGTATTGTATGTTGTCCAGTATCCATTAGGACAAAGGGGTTGGTAGTCGTACTATATTCTGTTTACTTTTGACTTCCCTAGTTTTAGACAAGTATTTCGTAGAAATACAGGGTCTAAGTTTAGAGAAGTTATAGGTACAAGAATAAAGTAGAGAACCATATGTTACAAAGTATCATGATTCTTCAAGGTGATCGAAGATATAGATACTTGTGTTAGGTATTCCGTTGATATTAATGGTTTTAAGAACTTGCTTCTCTTTCAGATTACTCATGTGTGGATGCACTCCTAGATGAGTAATACTGATTGGCCTCCTTCTATTTGGTTGATATGCACTGGAAACAGCTGCATGATTTTTGAATCTGGTTCCAATTAAATTAGTGCATTTGTTTCTATATTAGATATATAGAATGGATTCACATCTTAAAAATGTTGAGGTATATGGAGTTGTCCAGCTTATTCTTAAAACCAGAATCTGGAAAAACTCAATGCACGTTTCAGTAATGGCAGTTTGTGGGTTATCCCAGGTTTTGACGAGGGTTAACTTTCTACCATCTGGAAGATTAATAGTTATATTGTTCTTGACTTGCCACCAGTTTTAGTAAAATGGATTCTATTTCAGAAAACATAAGTGGGAGTATGGTTGAACTGGAAGTGATTCCAGAACTACAAACAATTACTGAAAATTTAGTAGGTCCTAAAGATTCAATTGGATTTGACATTCCGTTAGCCACTCCGCAGATTTGGTGGGCAACCTTAGGCACCCGAGTGGTATTTCGGTCTCCTCAAAGACAGTGACAGGGAGGTTCTTGTTTACCCAAACTTGCTACTACTGTTATTCTAGACTATGAGACCTGGCAGGAGGATGAGTATAGCGTCGTTCTAAATTAGCTTTAGACGTGCACGTGTATATGACTCTGCCAGAGGGTTGTTGTAGTCAGTGGGAGCAGCGGAAGCATAGTTGGCAAGTAGCTTATGTCATTTATAGATTAAAGCAGCTATAGCGGAGATAGATCATTTATTTTTGATGTGACAGTCATAGAGTTTGATCTCATCAGAATAAGAGATAGATCTGATAAGAAGGTAGTAGGGAGTGATGTCCTGGTTTTTGGATAGCTTGCACTTGATAGGAAGTGAAATTCCTATATTACGATCGGTTATATACTGTGGTTGTCACAAGGTGGTTTCTCCACATAGGATATGGATATAATATCAGGGATTCTGGTGACTGGATCTATGGTCTTAGATCTAGATTTGGGAAGTGTCCCAATTCAGGCACTTGACACTATTCTAAAGTATTTTAGAATGGACGACTCCTAACGTGGTGTACCCGCAGGTGATGGAGTCACCTTGTCTAAAGAGATGTCTTCTAAACTGATGAAAAGAGAGATTGGCATGATTAGCATATCACTTGCTTAGGCAATTGAGTCAATCATGAGATGTCAAATACAACACCAGATATTGTTTTTGCACAGGCTGCAAAAAGCATATATTGATCCAATCCTGGAGAAACGTTGGGAAGCAGTTATGAACATAAGTGGATGTTCATAGAATATGGTAACGGCAGCCTCCTTCGGGAGGCGGTTATCATTTCAGGCTTCCAAGGTGACCTGGATGACAGAGAGACTGTGTGAGTTATAGTTTTCCCTCTTTTGAGGGGCAGTATGTTAGATAGGTAGTCCCAGTGGATACTGAGAAAGGCATGGCGCAGGATACTGATTAAATTCAATTGATGATACAGTCTAAGAAGTTTGTTGGATTTGTAGTTCATTTATGAACTGGGTTCCATCAGATATCCAGACAAATTCTAAGACAGGTATTGCTCATTTTGGGAGATAGTCGTTCTCCGCGAAGTTGAGATAAAGAGAGATATATAAAGAAACAGCGGAGCGGATCCACTCACTAAGGCTATTTCTCGAACACAATAGTTTCAAAAACGAGCTTTGTGAGACAAATTATTAGAGAAGTTGGGTGTTCGATATCATATGGGCTGTGAGTATGCGACACCGCAATAATTAGCCTTAAGTGCAAGTGGGAGATTGTTGGCTATAGTGCCCTTAAGTCAATTATTGAATTGTAGGCACGCGATTGTAATGATTGAGAGAGGACCTATACGGATAGAACAGTCTTACTCAAAATGATAGTATGCTATCTGGTTTATCTTTATTATCATGTACATGCTTTAGGTGGTATTACAGATCACTATTACATGTTGATAGAGCCCATAGGATTCTTGCTTGACTACCAGCATTATGATGGCGATCATATACGTGGGAGATGGGTAGTCTATAAGCACATCCTTAAATATCCCTAGTCGTGGGAGTATCGAGACCAGGCATCGACACTCCAGAGGGGTGGTGGCCGGTCTCACAAGCCATTGGTGTTAGTTTATTCACCTAAGATAGTATGCAGGTGCCTATTGGGTTATGAGTACACTGGACGGACTCGCCGGGAACCTGCTAGTTGGTATTATAACTATCGTCAGATAGCAGTTCCCAGGTAACATGTATACAGATTAGTCTGTTGACCTGAGATTGTCATTTGTCTCGTGTGAGTTCCCACTGTGCTTTGATTACTACCTTACCACAACTCAAAGGAGTCGTTCAAACAGGTTTTAGTTAGGTACAGTCCCGAGCCACATGGAGGCAGTGAGCGGATCGTCGGGGATTCGTCTCTCCCTGTATTGGGGGTTGATGTCGCGTTGTACACGGGTGGCCATCACCAGAAATCCTTGATCAAGGTAGTCGAGAATTACTGATTTGGATCATTAGTTTCTCAGGTTGTGATGGGCTTCATATCAACACTCAATGTCGCGTTATTAGGGGTCTGACTTTATCCACCCCCTAGACTCGATATGCGATACTCTTAGACGAAGAGATCGTACTGTACGGATATTATCACGGACAGGCTCAGTAGGGGTCAGGATGAGTTTGCTTGTCGTCCATCCTTTCGCTCAATACCTGGGTAGCCGTTAAGTACAGCTAGTGCCGCTGACGTGCTTGTGGTTAAACCCACTGCCAGCGTATTGATGAGTCTTTAGAGTCCCACACAAAGGGTTTCCCTGCTTCGGGCAAAATGATGTAGAGGCTGTATGGTTTTACAACACGGTTCGATCATATGCGTGCACTTGTGCACGTATCATGATTCGGACAGATAATACTAGTGGGCTTTGGTTTAAGCCGAATCCTAGTGTTATATTGTTGGATTATTTTCGTCTCATTGTATTCGTATTTTTTAGAATACGGATGTAGGTATTTATATACGGATGATGGGAATTATTGTAATTTATTACAAGATTGTTTCTAGAAGATTACACCTCATTTTGTTTATTAACATTTGGTTAAATGGTTAATTGAGGTGGAGGGATGAGTGTGCTTAGCATTTATTCAAGCATGGCTACTTAGTGACTCATGGTGGTGACTCATGGGGTGACTCATTGTGTGATTCATGACACACTATTCTTACATGCTTGATACTTGTTGAGTTGTGAGATATTTTAGTGAACTAGAGATATTTTTCTTTAGTTGCTTTAATATTCTATTCTCACACTCACACAACCCTTAGCCTTTTCTTAAGTTAAGCTCAAGCTTCACACTCTCATCTCTCATGGCTTCTTCTTCTTCCTCCACCCTAATAGTCTCATGTGTTGAGAAATCTTGGGTGTTTAGAGACAAATTAATTCTTCATTAGACTCTACATCTTCTAGGCTAACTAGTTTAGCAAACTAGATACCCTAGTTACCTTGGTTATGAGGTTGGAGTTCGATTCATAGACTCTTGGGTGGATCATCTTCGATGGAGGGAGACCGGCGACCAAACTTGATCATGGTGGCCACCAGGAGCTTGGAAAGGTAGTTAAAGACCGAAGGACATGGATCACTCGGTATAACATTCCTAACTCTTTATATTGCTTGCTAGTTTTAGGGTAAATGGTAGATCCGTATTCGTGGGTTGTGTTAGCGCCAGTTTGATAAATTTTTTGTTCCATGATCGGCCACGGTTTGATAGACAGGGCACTGGCATAATCCAACACCCTACTATTTATACACTCCGTAGAAAACATCCTACGGCCCAGATCAACTGCTATCAAAACGAAGCGTCTGACCTAACTGCCGTCGAGGATCCACGTGGCGATCGATTATTGGGGACGTCTTTTCGGGACAGGATTCAGTGACAGCCTGTCGCGTCCGTCAACCAACATCGAACACGTGGCCCGTAGATCAACTGTAGATTGAGCGAAATGGCGCCCCCTCTTTAAAGCGCAATCATTTCACCGATCCACTGACGTCATCAGGGATACGCGCGAAATTTTAGGCGCGCGGAAAGACGCTGTTGGATATAGTGCCCTTAAAGTTAATTATTGGATCGCAGGCACGTAATCGCAATGATTGAGGGAGGGCCTATACCGGTAGGACAGTTTTACTCAAGATGATAGTATGCTATCTGATTTATTTTTATCATCGTGTACTGCTTTAGGTGATATTACAGATCATTATTACTCGTTGGTAGAGCCCTTAGGATTCTTGCTTGACTACCAGCAGTATGATGGCGATCATATACGTGAGAATTGGGTGGTCTATAAGCACATCCTTAAAAGTGTCCCTAGTCGTGGGAGTTTCGAGACTGGGCATCGATACTCCGTTAGCAGACTAGTGTATACAGATCGAGACCCCGACGAGGGGGTGGTGGCTGGTCTCACAAGCCATTGGTGTCAGTTGGTTCACCTAAGACGTATACAGGTGCTCATTGGGTTATGAGTACACCGGACAGGACTCGCCGGGAACATGCTAGTTGGTTTTATACCTGACGTCAGATAGCAGTTCCCTGGTGACATGTATACAGGTTAGTTCATCGACCTGAGATTGTCATTTGTCTCGTGTGAGTTCCCACTGTACTTTGATTACTATCCTACCACGGCTCAAAAGAGTCATGCAAACAGGTTTTAGTTGGGTACAGTCCCGAGCCACATGGAGGCAGTGAGCGGATCGGCAGGGGTTTCGTCTCTCCCGGTATTGGGGGTGAGATCGCACTGTGTCTAGGAGAGCCATTACACGAAGTCCTTGGCCAAGGCAGGAGATTTACTGGTAGGTATTCCAGTAGTATCTCAGAGTGTTCTGGGCTACACTCCGACACGACTTGTACCGCTTTTGGGGGTCTGACTTTTACCAACCCCCTAGGCCCGACATGCGATACTCATAGACGAACGGACCGGACTGTACGGATATTGTCACTGACAGGCTCAGTAGGGTGTTAGGATGAGTTCGCTCATCGGCCTCCCTTTTGGTCAATGTCTGGTAGCCCGTTACGGACAGCTAGTACCACTGACGTGCTAGTGGTTAAATCCACGGCCAGTGTATTAACGAGTCATTAGAGTCCCCCACGGACAGTTTCTCAAGTTTCGGGCGAAACGTTGTAGAGGCCGTATGATGTTATGGCAGGGTTCGATCATATACATGCAGTCGTGCACGGATCATGACCGGACGGATCATACTGGTAGGCTTTGGTTTAAGCCGGATCCTAATATTAGATTTGTTGGATTACTTTAGTCTCATCGCATTTGCATTCAGTCGGAATGCGGATGCAGGTATGTATATACAGGTGAGGGTTATCCTTGTGATCCGTTACGAGTTTACTTTAGATGTTGCCATATCTTTTTTTATTGTTGTAAACATTTGGATTAATGTTTACATATGGAAATAATGAGCTCAAAGTCATGATTAGGAGAATTAATTGTGACACATGCACAAGTGATGACTCATGGTCTCTTTATTTGTGCATATGTCACATTATTGTTTGATTTATGTGTTGAAATGATAAGAGAAGAAAGGGAGGGCAGCCAAGGGGCAAGGGGTTTGCTCTTGTGTTTATCATTCTTGCTCTCAAATTTTATCATTACAACACAAAAGGAAAAAGAAAGCTCTCCTTCTTCCTCTTTCTTCTTGAGCTCACTATCTCCATTAATGGCATCATCTTCAACCTCCATCTATACACTCTCATGCGTTGAGAATCAATGGATGCTTGAGAAAAAATTATCACACGCATTCTCTACTTCACCTTGGACATGTCAGCTGGCAAACTTCATGTTCGAGTTGCTTCGGATGAAGCGGGAGCCCGTAAAAAGACTCATTGATGTGGTACCCTTCCGACGAGGAGACCGGAGATCGGAGATGCCGCGAGGAGCTTGGGATGGTGGTCAAAGACCAAAGGACACGGATCGATCGGTATAGCCACTCTCACTTCTTAGTAGTTAGCTAGTTTAGCGTTAATGGTTCGATCCGGGTGAAAGACTACGATAGCGCCGGTTTCCTAAAACGTTTTTGTTTCCGCATTTGGCCTCGGATTGACGGCCGGGGCGCTACCGTAGACTTATATGGTATCAGAGACACTCCATTAACCTTTACTATCTTGTTCTAACTGTTTAAAACATCGATCGATCAAAATTTCCGAAACCGCATTTTAATTTTCTGAGTTTCTGTCGAAATTTTTTTGTGGTCGAAAAATTATTTTGGGTATGTCAGAAAATTAGGCAGGCTTTTTTAAGACCTCTGTAGAAATTTGGTCGCGTGAGTCCCCAGTAACGCCACGGAACCGCGGCGTTACCCACGTTTTGGCCGCGGTTCCGCCGCTGTTATGTGGCTTCAGTGCACCATTTTTCTTGTGCTGGTCTTTTGTGTGGAACTGCGGTTTCTGGAATATTTTGTTTGGGCACAGATTTGTTACAGTACTGGATTTGTGCTTGGGGCCCACTTCGGGAAATTTTGTCGATCGAAATTTAAATAAGTTAGTTCGCAGTACTTACATTACTATCTGTGACCGTGAATTTCATTCGAGCGGTAAATCTTGTCTAATTGCTATAGCTCTTTTAAACGGATTTGCGAACGTGACATTCACGTTGATGTTCTGTGTTGTGCTGTGTTGTTGCGGATATGTCGTGGTGCATAGCTTGGATGCAATGTTAGTGCAGCTTAGTATTGTTTGTACATTTGATATTGCGGGGCGAGCGTCCGACATGTGGATGCCGTCACTGCCTGTTTGTATATTATTCTTTTGGGGCACGACCGGGTTGAGGTCGATGTACCCGTTGTACATATTTTTCTTTTCTGTACTAGGATTACCCTATGGTGGATTGCACGGATAGCCGGGTTTTAGAGGGCAACGGGCTCGCATCTCATGTCTTTGAGACGGAGGGGGCTTCACTCTAGAATTGGCGAGCTATTCGCCGCACTCGTAGGGGGTATAGGTTGACCCAAGGAAGGGTGCTCAAGTTACCGGATTCCGTGAAGTGCTGGGTGGTCCATTCACTTTGCTGTAGGGGGCTGCCTCGCTTCAGGTTTTGGCGGGTAACTTGCCGCACTTGTAGGGGTCTAGGTTTCATTGCACAGGCTATCCACACGACCAGGGGAACGTCGGGTTTCACTTGCGGCTCAAAGGAAACCCGGAGCTCCCAGATTATCTGTATTGTTCTGTGATGTTTATTACTTTTCTGTGATGTTGCATTTATCACGCCTGGAGCGATTATTATATATTGCTATATATACTGGGTGGTCCATTCACTTTGCTGTAGGGGGCTGCCTCGCTTCAGGTTTTGGCGGGTAACTTGCCGCACTTGTAGGGGTCTAGGTTTCATTGCACAGGCTATCCACACGACCAGGGGAACGTCGGGTTTCACTTGCGGCTCAAAGGAAACCCGGAGCTCCCAGATTATCTGTATTGTTCTGTGATGTTTATTACTTTTCTGTGATGTTGCATTTATCACGCCTGGAGCGATTATTATATATTGCTATATATACTAGTAAATGTTGTATATGTTTTACACACGTGCTAGTCTAGTCCCCGCACTGTCGTTAGTTAAGTAACCTAATGGGTGATGACGGGACCCAGTGGCGAATGCGGATGGCATATACGTACATCATATTTTCGTTCTTTTGTGGTGTGATTAATTGATGGGACTGCGTTGATTCAGATCAATGCAAGGAAAACAAACCTATTCGATGTTGTTGGAACAATTTTCAAAAAGGCTGTTATTGTAAGGACGTTCTCTTTTGTTTTGCACAGTGGTATTCGGTTATGAATATCCAGCACCTCATTCTACGAGGCAAGGGCCGAGATCCCTTCATCGGGAGTGACCCCTTGGACAGAAATTTGCATCAGGGTAATAACTTCACTATAGCCGATTACCTTTTTTCTTTGCATCGCGGTATTCAGTTGGAATATTCTGCACCTCATTCTATGGGGAAAGAGCCGAGATCCCTTCACCGGGAGTGACCTCTTTAGCAAAGGTTTTCGCCACTATATTTGTAAAAAGCTATCCGGTTCCTTCAACGATATCAAGTTCATTACGTTAAAGGTTTTTCGCCAAAAACCATTCGTAGCCCTCCGTCATTTCAGACGGGTAGCACTTAGTATTCATACTGTGTTTGTTGACCTTCGTCAAGGCATAGTGAATGGCAGCTGCTTGTTACCTTTCTGTTGCATAGATATATGCGTTGGTTTGGGACAGTCGTACAGCCTTGTTGACCTTCGTCAAGGGCTTGTACGGGTGGGTTCAAATTAGCCTGGACAATGACGGGTAGAACTTGACATTTGACTTATGATTTGTTGACCTTCGTCAAGTTCATAAGAGCATGGGGTAAAAATCACATCGGGAGTTTCAAACATACAGGAAACTTGCCAGATATGCGCATACCTTCTGGAGTGTGATAACGTGAGTGGATTCCATCACGTTATCATGCGATGATAGTTGGATCCCGATTCCTGCTGATGAGTTGGTTTACTCTTCGGGTGATCCCGACTAATTCTTCTTTCAGGTTTGGAGGAGAATTTGAGGATACAGTGGGAGGTTTCCTGATTAGATAAATTGATAACCATTCTAATCTAGGTTAGAGTGCACGCAGAGTGTTTCTTTTCTCTCTCTCCTTGGCTGCGACCATGGCCCGACCCTAGATTATAACTCAGTGACCAAGTTAACCAAACTTTCTTAAAACACTGGCTTTTGGATTGTCTGAGTTGCATACATCATTGCCACTCCTTCTTTTACCCTTTGCATTTCTCCAGAACACCCCGTATTACTACGAACATCCACTTCCATTGGATAAATCCATTGTATGGTTATATACGAACTCGAAGGAACTTGTTCCAGATTCGAGGATGGATTCCGGTTCTGGAGAGATAGAATAGGATTATTCAGTTGTTTTTTCCTTTTACCTTCTTTCAAGTTATGAGGGCTCCTAGGATTAGGAGAAGGGTACACCTATTACGCTTATTGGATAGTCTTCTTCCAAACCATAGGCAGGTGCCGAAAGATAGGGAATGAAGAAAACCGATTAGTCTAAGTGTGGTGTACAAAAGGCAATAAGTAAAGACAAATAAAGGGATTAGAAAGAGGGCAAAGTAAATTGCGACTGCTATCATTCATGACCAAACCACATATTTTCTTCGCCACTCCTACTTCACCTTTGTATTTCTCTAGAACACACCGTGTCACTACGAAGATCCACAGTTTATTGGATACTCCATCGTATGGTTATATACGAACTCGAAGGGACTTGTTCCAGTTCGGGGATGGATTCTGGTTCAGGAGAAATAAGAATAAGGTTTATTCAGTTGTCTTTCATCTTTACCTTCTCCCGGGTTGCGAGTGCTCCTAGGATTAGGACAGTACACCTATTACGCTTACTGGATGGTCTTCTTCCAAACCATAGGCTGGTGCCGAACGGTAGGAAAGGAAGAAAACCATTTAGCCTAAGAAGGTATACAGAAGGTAATAAGTAAAGACAAATAAAGAGATTTGGAGAGATGGCAAGAAAATATACGGTTACAGTCATGAATCTGATAATGGAAGAGGCATTACTAGGAATACCCAGAAACCCCTTCGAAACATTTTCATGTTTCAATTTCACTGTGCATTGTTAATAGAAAACTGATTTCCCAATTAGATACTTGCTCCAGGGTATGTATTTACCAGGTATGATTCTCATATCTATATAGTTTTACAGATGATGAGTGGGGGTAAGTTATTGGGAATTAGGTGATCATCCTCATTATATCGGGATTCGTTGTAATTGGTGATATTTGAGGAAATCGCCTGGATTTTTTGCCGAACGGCAAATATTTGGTTTTGAATATCCGTTGTTATGCACCAATTTCAAATTGATATATCTGTACATTTATTTTAATAAAGTAAGATATAACTTTTTGAAATTATGTCTATGACATTTACCTATATCAGTTGATGGTTAGGTAAGAGGCATTCAACAGCGGTGGAATTCTTCATAACCATAGTACAGTTTTCAACCTACGACGCACAGGGTTTGAGTTATTCAACTCAGGGGACTTATACAAAATATTGTATGTTGTCCAGTGTCCATTAGGACAGAGGGGTTGGTCCTCGTACTATATTCTGTTTACTTGTGACTTCTCTAGTTTTTAGACATGTGTTTCGTAGAAATACAAGGTCTAAGTTTTAAGAAGTTATAGGTACAAGAATAAGGTAGAGAAGCAGGTGTTGCAAGTATCCGGATTCTTTAAGGTGAGCGAAGATGTAGATACTTGTGTTTGGTATTCAGTCGATAGTAATGGTTTTGAGAAACTTGTTTCTCTTTTAGGTCACTCATAATTGGATGCACTCCTAAGTTGAGTAATGCTTATTGGCCTTTTTCCATTTAGTTGACATGCACTGGAGACAGCTGCATGATTTGAATCTGGTCCACTTAAATCAGTGCCTCTGTTTCTATATTGTATATAGAATGGTTCATATCTTAACGATGTTAAGGTACGAGAAGTTTTTCGGCTTATGCTTAAAACCAGACTCTGGATAACTCAAGGCACGTTTCTGTAATGGCAGTTTGTGGGTTAACCCGGGCTATGAAGAGGGTTGATTTTCTACCATCTGGAAGATCAATAGTATATTGTTCTTGACTCGCCACAGTTTTAATAAAATAGACTTTTTCAGAAAACAGTAGTGGGAGTATGGTAGAACTGGAAGTGATTCCAGAACCGCAAACGATTACTGAAAATTTAATAAGAAACTAAAGATTCAATCAGATTTGACATTCCACTAGCCACTCCGCAGATATGATGGGTAACCTCAGGCACCCGAGAGGTACTCCGGTATTCTCAAGGACGGTGACAGGGAGGTTCTTGTTCACCCAGACTTGACACTACTGTTGTTCCAGGCTATGAGACCCAGCAGGAGGATGAGTATAGCGTCGTTCTAAAGTTTACTTTAGAAGTGCATGTGTATATGATTCTGCCAGAGGGTTGTTGTGGTCAGTGGGAGCAGCGGAAGCATAGTGGACAAGTAGCTTATATCTGTTTATAGACTAAAGCAGATATAGTGGAGATGGACCATCTATTTTTGATGTGACAGTCATAGGCTTTGACTTCATCAGAATAGGGGATGGATCTGTTAAGAAGGTAGTAGGGTGTGATGTCCTGGTATTTGGATGACATACACATAGTAGGAAGTGAAATTCCTATACTACGATCGGTTATACTGTGTTTGTCACACAGTGGTTTCTCCACATAGGATATGGATATTATATCAGATATTCTGGTTACTAGATCTATGGTTTTAGATTTAGATTTGGGTAGTTTCCAATCTGGGTACTTAGACAGTATTCTAAAGGTATTTAGAATGGACGACTCCTGGCACGGTAGTATACCTACAGGTGATGAAGTCACCCTCTCTAAACGTGTCTTACAGACTAAAGGGGAGAGGGATGTGCATGATTGACATATCACTCGCTTAGGCAATTGAGTCAATCATGAGATATCAAGTACCACATCAGATGTTGTTTTTGCACTAGATGCAATAAATTGATATTGATCCAATTCTGGAGAAACGTTCGGAAGCAGTTTTAGAACATAAGTAGATGTTCTAGGGATATGATAACAACAGCCTCCTTCGGGAGACGGTTATCATTTCAGGCTTCCAAGGTGACCTGGATGACAGAGTGACTGTCAGAGTTATAGTTTTCCCTCTCACGAGGGGCAGTAGTTTGGACAGGTAGTCCAATGGGATACTGAGGGAGGCATGGCGCGAATACTGATTAAATTCAGTTGACGATACAGTCTAAGAAGTTTTCTGAATTTGGAGTTCATTTATGAACCAAGTCCCATCAGATATCCAGACATATTCTAAGACAAGTATTGCTCATTTCGGGAGATGGCTTTCTCTGTGAATTTGAGATTAAGAGAGACATAGAAAAAAACATCAGAGCGGATCCACTCACTGAGGCTATTCCTCGAACACAATAGTTTCACAAACGGTATTTGTGAGACTGATCAATAGAGGAGTTGGGTGTTTGGTATCACACAGGCTGTGAGTACGCGACATCGCAATAATTAGCCTTGAGTGCAAGTGGGAGATTGTTGGATATAGTGCCCTCAAAGTCAATTATTGGATCGCAGGCACGTGATTGCAATGATTGAGGGAGGGTCTATGCCGGTAGGACAGTCTGACTCAAGATGATAGTATGCTATCTGGTTTATCTTTATCATCGTGTACTACTTTAGGTGATACTACAGATCATGATTACTCATTGGTAGAGCCCTTAGGATTCTTGCTTGACTACCAGCAGTATGATGGCGATCATATACGTGAGAGTTGGGTAGTCTATAAGCATATCCTTAAAAGTGTCCCTAGTCATGGGAGTTTCGAGACTGGGCATCGATACTCCGTTATATGGATCGAGACCCCAACGAGGGGCGGTGGCTGGTCTCACAAGCCATTGGTGTCAGTTGGTTCACCTAAGACGTATACAAGTGCTCATTGGGTTATGAGTACACCGGACAGGACTCGCCGGGAACATGCTAGTTGGTTTTATACCTGACGTCAGATAGCAGTTCCCTGGTTGCACGTGTACAGGTTAGTTCATCGACCTGAGATCGTCATTTGTCTCATGTGAGTTCCCACTGTGCTTTGATTACTACCCTACCACGGCTTAAAGGAGTCGTGCAAACAGGTTTTAGTTGGGTACGGTCTTGAGCCACATGGAGGCAGTGAGCGGATCGGCAGGGGTTTCGTCTCTTTCGGTATTGGGGGTGAGATCGCGCTGTGTCTAGGAGAGCCATTACACGAAGTCCTTGGCCAAGACAGGAGATTTACTGGTAGGTATTCCAGTAGTATCTCAGGGTGTTCTGGGCTACACTCCGACATGACTTGTACCGCTTTTGGGGGTCTGACTTTTACCAACCCCATAGGCCCGACATGCGATACTCATAGACGAATGGACCGGACTGTACGGATATTGTCACTGACAGGCTCGGTAGGGTGTTAGGATGAGTTCGCTCACCGGCCTCTCTTTTGGTCAATGTCTGGTAGCCCGTTACGTATAGCTAGTACCACTGACGTGCTAGTGGTTAAATCCACAGCCAGTGTATTGATGAGTCATTAGAGTCCCCCACAGACAGTTTCTCAAGTTTCGAGCGAAACGTTGTAGAGGCCGTATGGTATTATGGCAGGGTTCGATCATATACGTGCAGTCGTGCACGGATCATGACCGGACGGATCATATCAGTGGGCTTTTGTTTAAGCCGGATCCTAGTATTAGATTTGTTGGATTACTTTAGTCTCATCGCATTTGCATTCAGTCGGAATGCGGATGCATGTATGTATATACAGGTGAGGGGTATCCTTATGATCCGTCACGACTTTACTTTAGATGTTGCCATATCTTTTTTTATTGTTGTAAACATTTGGATTAATGTTTACATAAGGAAATAATGAGCTCAAAGTCATGATTAAGAGCATTAATTGTGACACATCCACAAGTGATGACTCATGGTCTCTTTATTTATGCATATGTCACATTATTGTTTGATTTATGTGTTGAAATGATAAGAGGAGGGAGGGAGGGCAGCCAAGGGGCAAGGGCTTTGCTCTTGTGTTTATCATTCTTGCTCTCACATTTTATCATTACAACACAAAAGGAAAAAGAAAGCTCTCCTTCTTCCTCTTTCTTCTTGAGCTCACTATCTCCATTAATGGCATCATCTTCAACCTCCATCCATACACTCTCATGTGTTGAGAATCAATGGATACTTGAGACAAAGTTATCATACACATTCTCTACTTCACCTTGGATGTGTCGGCTGGCAAACTTCATGTTCGAGTTATTTCGGATGAAGCGGGAGCCCGTAAAAAGACTCATTGATGTGGTGCCCTTCCGACGAGGAGACCGAAGATCGGAGATGCCGCGAGGAGCTTGGGATGGTGGCCAAAGACCAAAGGAAATGGATCGATCGGTATAGCCACTCTCACTTCTTAGTAGTTAGCTAGTTTAGCGTTAATGGTTCGATCCGGATGAAAGACTACGATAGCGCCGGTTTCCTAAAAAGTTTTATTTCCGCATTTGGTCTCGGATTGACGGCCGGGGCGCTACCGTAGACTTACAGACGCCACGTAGACTCGAAAATCGAAACGAAACAACTGCCAAATGCTATGTCGTTCTCGAACAATCCACCACGAAGGAATCTCGGCACCGAGCTGAGCAGGGAAAACCAAGTAGGCCACTCTCGACCCGGCCCATAAATAGGTCGAAATGAGAGTGGGGGGCTAATGATGATGCTAACAAGTGGGAATTCCCCAGATCATGACACGTAGCGGATGACATGTCTCGGGGGCTATGGAGTTGGAATGAGCCTGATGCATTAGATACGTTCCTCGGCAATTCGCCTTCGAGGATGCATCCGGCCTTTCGGAGACCTCCCCGGAATACCTTCCATATTCGCCTAACAATGTGTCATCAGCTCATCTTCGAACAATCCTACAACCGAGCTTCCACAGCCTCCTTGCTCGGTGTTCATACCATAATATTGCATTATTATATTCCCTATTCTTATTCATTTTATAAATAAACAGGTGCTTTTGACGCATGTCTGCTACATATTACAGGTTACAGGTTCTTGGATCTAAAACAGTGAAAAAAGATAAAAGACGTTGCAAAAGTGGAACTGCAACTAACAAATAGAAGGATCTTGATCAAGCCTACATAAAAGATAAAGTTCACAAAGTACAAGGCAATGCAAGGTCCAAGATCGCGAAGCCATGGTTAAAGTCCCCCACAATTATTCACTGGAGATCTGGAAGAAACCTAGAAGCCCAATAGAGAAAAAAACCAAAGAAATAAGAAGCCCAAAAAAGCCCACCACCAGCACATAAATTTGCAGAATATGATCCAATCATTGGGCCGCGGAACCGCGGCCCAACCCTTGCTGTGGCCGCGGTTCCGCGGCCATATAGAACCCGAAGATAAAATATTTTTTACCAAAATTCCAGAGGCGGCGCGGATCTTTGACTAGGTCTTTTCTTAGAGGGCATTTTTGTAAAAACAGATGTGCGAATCAATTGTAACCTAGGGAATCTATGAATCTATAAATAGAACCCTAAAAACCTTTTCTAGGCTATGCCTCTTTTCATTTCACAAATTCAGATCTGTATTGCGTTGATGTTTGGAGAGAGCCATCAATAAAAATTAGTAAGTTCCTTTTATTTATTTGCTTTAGTTCTCTTTTAATTTAGAATGCCTTTTAATCTCCTAATGAGCGAGTAGTCTCCTCGCTTGTTAGGGTTAGCCTTGGGGAAAGATTTGAGAGATGAGATCTCTCACCCCTTTCTTTCCCCTTCACACCTAAGAATTAGAACTCCATGCATACACGCACACACCGCTCCCTGCGGCACCTTACCCCTCGAGGTAACGGTGATACCGTAGTATAAAGGACCGGTTGCGCGTGTTTTCCATAGAGGTTAGGATAAGGATCGATAAAGGAAGGACAAGAACCTAGAGGAAGAAATATCTTCCCAAAAGATTCTAATCCACTTTATTGATAATTACCATAACATCTAATTGATCTAAAATAAGGTATTGAAAGCGGTGAGGAAACCTTTAATCTCTCAACTTCCCCTAAGCCTAACCCTAGCAAGACTTAGATCCAAATAATCTTAGTATAACTTAATTTAGTAGTTTTTAGATTTAATAAATCAATCCGACACCCATCGGAATTAACTCATTAGCGCGATTAGGAAAACACAAAATCCCTGTGGACCGACCCGTACTCACCGGCTAGCTACAAGCGACGCCGTTCTTGATTGGGATAATTATATTTTTGATCTATAAGATCCATCTTAATCAAATGGCGCCATTGCCGGGGATGGTGTAGTATTTCCTTTTTGCAATTTCGGGTTAATCTTAATTAAAAAAATCATAAAAACTGAAAAATCAAAAAAAAATATAAAAATATATCATCTATTATTTTTTGGAAAGGGTATTTTTTGTGAATCTTTGCAGGATCGACGGATCTGGAAAAATCCAGAGTGCGAAACAGAAAAAGGTAGATCAGAACAGAAAGGGATTGGAACAACAGAGCAGCACAATTTTTTCAGAGACCTGAAGCTTCAAATCCGCCGCCCTTCCGCCGCGCAAGCGCGCTCCCGCCGAGGTTCCGCGGTCCATTTTCCACGTCAGCGCGCATGTTTTGCACTGTTTGCTCCCCTTTTCCCTCTTCTGCCAATCCCCATATATCTTTTGTCAAATTTTCTGCAGGATTCCTTGCGCTTAAAAAAAAATCTTCCCTTCCAAATAACAAATCTTGTGCAGGATTCTTTGCACCGCGCATAAAATAAAAAAGATTTGATTGCAAGTGATTTACTGTTTTGCATATCTTTAATCGGATTTTAAGAGGCTTTTGACCAATTCAGACTGGGTGGGGATTTCATCACCCTTCCCAGGACCCCAGAAATCACATAAGGCATTTGCATTGACCATATCTTAATTAAAAAATACTAGACTCAGCCCTAAGGGCATCGAGGTCAATAGGACAGAGGACTAGTTATAGGCATCGACCGTTTATCTTAACCTGACTTTGCGGTGTCTAGGCAAGTGTGTCAAAGGCAAGTGGTTTTTAATTAGGCCCACTACTGTGGTTCCTTCCCACTTACCTGGCACTTACCTGGCCGTAATTGGCGGTGAAGAGACGGTTTGAGGTCCTATCTCTAGCCTTTTAGAACAGTTAGGGGCTGTCTAGTTGACCTAGGTGACCTAGATCTAGGCCTGATTGTGCATTTTTGGTTGATCGAAAGTGTGTCTTAGACCTTTATCAAAAATCTTTTTTGCAAACAGTTCCAAATAAAAAAAAAAGGAAAAAGGAAAAAATCTTTTATAAAAACTTGCAACTTGTCGCGTAAAATCCTTGCACCCCACCACCACTCACTTTCTTCTCATTGACGTTATCTTATCTCCACATTCTGTCTTTTATTTTTCTGACTACACTACCCCTTTAGTATATGTCACTTTGGACTAGGGACACTAGCGCCCGATTAGTCCGTGTTTCGTTGGTACCGACCGACGAACCTTTCGACACCGAAGTCAAAATTCCGTCCACCTCCTTACCTCCACCTTCAAATTCTTCTTCCGAAGGTATGTCGGGATATAATCCCAACAACACCTTACCCACGGGACTGATTCCACCTCCGTTAGGTGCGAATAACCCGAATCTCCCGCCTGTTGTAGTGCCCCAACGAATCGCGCTCCAGGATCTCTTCTACCCTGTCCGCACCTCTTTACCTACCTGTCTTTCACCCCCACCGGCAAATGGGGACAATTTCGAGATCAAACCCCACTTCATCAATATGCTGCCTAAGTTTCATGGTTTGGAATCCGAAGATGCATATATCTTTATCAACAAATTCCAAAACGTTTGCGCTATGATGAAAACAACCCAATTATCCGATGACGCTATAAGGCTAAGGGTCATTCCTTTCACCTTATGTGATTTAGCCGAGAAGTGGCTATACAGCACATCATCACATTCAATTAGAAATTGGGACGAGTTTGTTAAAGCTTTTCTTAAAAAGTTTTATCCTCATCACAAGACCGCGAGAATTCGCAATGAGATAATACAATTTTCCCAGCTTCCTTCCGAACCATTTTGGAAGTGTTTTGAAAGATTCAAAGACCTACTTGTTCAATGCCCTCACCATGGGATCGAAAATTGGCAACTTTGCCAAACATTATACGAGGGATTGAACCCGGAAACGAAGCAGTTGCTAGAAACCATTTGTCAAGGTCACTTTCTAACCAAATCTAGTGAGGAAGCATAGCAGTTTCTCGAGGATCTTAATGAACAAACAATTCAGTGGGAGAGCACAAAGACCACCTCATCTTCTTCTATTGGTCAATCTAGGGTAGGCATATATCAATTAGATATGTCGATTGCTATGAAGGCCGAGATGGCCGCACTTATGAAAAAGCTAGAAGCCATTGAGACCAAAATCTCATCGTCTTCTCCTGCCCCTGCTTTACCCCCACGAACTGTTTGTGCTTGTTGTTCGGATCCATCACACCTTACCGAAGAGTGTCCTTACAATCCACCTGTTCAAGGACAAGATCAAGTCAATGCTGCCTTTCAGCAACGACAAAGAAATGATCCTTATTATTCGACCTATAATCCGGGTTGAAGGAGCCACCCAAATTTTGCTTGGAATCAAAATCAGCAATTCCAAGGAAACGACAACTTTCAAAGGCCTCCTCCTCCACAACAATAAGCACCCCAACAAACTCAATACCAGCAACCTTTCCAACCACAACCTTATCCAAATCAAACGAACAATTTGGTTCAACCAAATGATGATAAGGTTATCTCGCTAGAAAAAAGTCTAGATGCGTTTCTCAAGCAATCTACAGAATCCGCAGCAAGATTGGAAAATTGCGTCCAGTCTTTGGTGCACAACAATGCTTCACACGATCAAAGCATCAAATCTATTGAGGCACAAATTGCATAATTAACTGCTGCGTTGAGCGAGAGAGAAAAGGGAAAGCTTCTATCTCAACCATTGCCAAATGCCAGTCACACACAAAATGCACATGAATATCACAATGTAAATGCGGTGACCACGTTGAGATCTGGAAAAGTATTGCAAAATAATGTGGGTACTAGTGATGACACCTCCGCTAGTGGTTCTTCTTCTCCTTCTTCTTCTTCTTCTTCTTCTTCACCTTCATCTTCTCCGCTAGAGCCTATTCTTCATTCTTTAAAAGGCTCTTCTTCTTCTAATCCGAACGGACCCACTTCTCACTTCACGAACACACCCACACTGGGATCTGTTCCAACTCCACATTCCACTCCACAGATATTGGACTCAACAGATTTTCAAAATGCTCCATTTCCAAACAGGTTGAGACCCAATAAACCAACTCCACAAATGGAGAAGATTGTGGAGTTATTTAAACAGGTTAGCATAAATATACCTCTCTTGGATGCAATCCAACAAGTCCCTTCATACACGAAAATCTTAAATGGCTTATGCACCTCAAAGAGAAAGTCGTCTCAAATACCCAAGAAAGTGCTAATGGCTAGTGCAGTGAGCAATGCTATTAACCAATCTCAACCCTTGCCCCAAAAGCGAAAGGACCCCGGCTGTCCTACGATTTCAATAACAATTGGGGATAAGAAAATTAATTGAGCACTTTTAGATCTTGGGTCTAGTGTTAACATGCTTCCCTACTCCGTGTACGAGCAATTAGGGGTTGGAGAGTTGAAACCCACTCGTTGTACTCTCCAAATGGCTAATCGATCAATCACCCATCCTAGGGGTGAGCTAGAGGATGTGTTGATCAAAGTTGGGGATTTCATATTCCCCATTGATTTTATTGTTATGGACACACAACCTGTTGCTAACCCACGGAACCAAATTCTGGTGATCCTCGATCTACCATTTTTGGCCACTTCCAATGCCGTAATAAATTTTTGCAATGGCTCCATGACTCTATCCTTTGGGAAGACGTCTAGTGAGTTCAATATTTACAAGTTAGGAAGTCTGCCCCCATGCCTAAAACTAGTACACGAGAAGTTTGCTCTATTCACGAAATCACGCAGGAGGACTGTGAGCTTGAAAGATTTTTATTTGATGAAAACAGTTTTGACGCCACTAGTGCGTCCCTCCTTGAATCCACCACAGTTGACACAACCGATATTGATTATGAAAGTTTCACTTTTTCGGATGATTTTGACGACTCACAGCCCGAATTTGAGTCTTTTGAATTTTTGGATGAGTTAGTTGAACCATCCGAATCGGTTGTTTGCAGTGATTTCAAACCTGTGTTGGAGTCCTTTGAGTTCGAGGTAGATTTCCCAATTTTTCCTATGATTGTTTCACCTCCGAAACTCGAACTCACGCCCTTGCCGTCTCACCTAAATATGCTAACATAGGTGAGAATGAGACCTTTCCCGTTATCATATCGGCCTCTCTAGCCCTCGAGCAAGAGAACGCCCTTTTAATGGTCTTACAAGATAGGCGGCAAGTTTTCGGCTGGACTATGGCGGACATCGAGGAGATTAGTTCTCTCATAATTGAATATCATAAGCTTATGATGGATGATGCCAAGTCAATAAAGGATCCACAGAAATATCTAGGGGATAGTGTGGTTAGTCAACCTCCTCCTTTAGAAGTTGAACCACCCCCATTTCTTTTAATAAGCTACGAAAATGTCAATATTCCACTGATTGCTGATCATTCACATTCTCGTTTTGATTCATCACCACCTCCTATCTATTCACTTCCATACCACCACTTCTATCTTCCCCAATTCTTTTTGGATCGGTACAACATGTTCTTCCACCAACCGATACTCTTTACAGATAAATTTTTCGAATGGTTGGTGTTGACGTTTGGTCTTTGCAAAGTTTGGCAATGACGTTTAACATTGTTTTACTTAAGTTTGGGGGGCCTTTCTGTATATATTTTTGTTTTTCTTTTCACAATATAAAAAATAAAAAAGGAAAAAAATTGTAAATAAATAAACAGGGGAGTGCCGACATTTTGACCTCTTGGTATAGCATAACAGTGAGGACACTGTCAAAGTTAAGTTTGGGGGTATGCTCGGTAAGCCTTCTTTCCTTCGCATTCATATGTATATTTTTGCATTTGCATACTTATTTGAAAACCCATAAAAATTTGAAAATTTTAAAAATTATAAAAATTAATGTATTCAATTTTGGCCTAGTTGACTTGAGTTTGACAAAAAGGTTAACTGGCTAGGAACAACTAGATCTTAGACTTAATAAATTAAAAACCCTAAAAATAACTTTTCATAAAATTTAACGATAGAAAGTATATGTCTTTGTAGTTTATTTAGAAATAGGCAAATTTTGTGTTCACTTCTTGGGCTAAATTAAAACAAGGGAAAAGTATTGATGTTTTTATTAAAGTATAAGTTTGAAAAATAATTCCTAGCTTAAGTCTAAATTCTGAAAATGTATACCCTACAAATTGCACAAACACGCACCTTGAAACTTGGAATAGTAGAAGAGACCTTGAAATGCTCTTGTCTAAAGTCCTTAGTACGAAGAAAATAAAATAAAAAAATACAAGTATGAATAAAAAAAATGAACACTGGTTTTTTTGATTACTTAAGGCTGAAAAAAATAGAAAAATATTTAGCGAGAGTGCTTCATCACCTAGTGCCTTAGACCAACTGGTTTAGGAGTCACTGCTAAAGCCTTGGGTGTTGCAAGACTAGAAATTACGCTTTAATATGCAAACACATCTTGTAATCGGTTGTTGGTACCTCAAGAAGTATTAACGGTCGCATGAAGGATGTGTAAGCAAAAATTCATTTAAAAATTCACCAATTAATAAGTGCTTTGGACAACGGACAAGAGTACGATTGCTTGATTTGAATTTCCAAGTGTAGGGGTGATTTATACACACACGTAGGGATATGTGATTGGAGTTTAGATGAGAGAAAGGAGTGAAGAATAGAACTTGTATCTTTAGTAGAGTTGATAAAAATTCCTAAGTGGAGATAGAACCCTAGAAGGAAAACTTAAGAGATGCCGAAAGCTAAGTAGGTCTGCAGAACATGTATAATCTTAAGTTAGATAATGAGGAAGTGTGAAAAATATGGGTGGATATTTGCAAGTCGAAGATAATAGAATTCCTTGTTAGAAAACCTAATTGGAGAATAAAAGTCAATGGGCCGAATTGATAGGATTTTGTGGGTAGTATCCGCTGAAAACCCTCAGGAGACAACACTCCTCCTACTAGGGACACGTAGAGGTTTAACAGCTTATTGCACGTGCTCAGTGCAATCGCGTTTCCCTGCGAAAGTGCGGTTAGGTTTTTATAGAGAATAAAAAATAAGTTTGCTCGAGGACGAGCAAAACATAAGTTTGGGGGTATTTGTTCATACCATAATATTGCATTATTATATTCCCCATTCTTATTCATTTTATAAATAAACAGGTGCTTTTGACGCATGTCTGCTACATATTACAGCTTACAGGTTCTTGGATCTAAAACAGTGAAAAAGATAAAAGACGATGCAAAAGTGGAACTACAACTAACAAATAGAAGGATCTTGATCAAGCCTACATAAAAGATAAAGTTCACAAAGTACAAGGCAATGCAAGGTCCAAGATCGCGAAGCCACGGTTAAAGTCCGCCACAATTATTTACTGGAGATCTGGAAGAAACCTAAGAGCCCAATTGAGAAAAAAACCAAAGAAATAAGAAGCCCAAAAATGCCCACCACCAGCACATAAATTTGCAGAATATGATCCAATCATTGGGCCGCGGAACCGCGGCCCAACCCTTGCTGTGGCCGCGGTTCCGCGGCCATATAGAGCCCGAAGATAAAATATTTTTTACCAAAATTCCAGAGGCGGCACGGATCTTTGACTAGGTCTTTTCTTAGAGGGCATTTTTGTAAAAACAGATGTGCGAATCAATTGTAACCTAGGGTTTCCATGAATCTATAAATAGAACCCTAAAAACCTTTTCTAGGCTGTGCCTCTTTTCATTTCACAAATTCAGATCTGTACTGCGTTGATGTTTAGAGAGAGCCATCAATAAAAATTAGTAAGTTCCTTTTATTTCTTTGCTTTAGTTCTCTTTTAATTTAGAATGTCTTTTAATCCCCTAATGAGCGAGTAGTCTCCTCGCTTGTTAGGGTTAGCCTTAGGGAAAGATTTGAGAGATGAGATTTCTCACCCCTTTCTTGCCCCTTCACACCTAAGAATTAGAACTCCATGCATACAAGCACACACCGCTCCCTGCGGCACCTTACCCCTCGAGGTAATGGTGATACCGTAGTATAAAGGACCGGTTGCGCGTGTTTTCCATGGAGGTTAGGGTAAGGATCGATAAAGGAAGGCCAAGAACCTAGAGAAAGAAACATCTTCCCAAAAGATTCTAATCCACTTTATTGATAATTACCATAACATCTAATTGATGTAAAATAGGGTATTGAAAGCGGTGAGGAAACCTTTAATCTCTCAACTTCCCCTAAGCCTAACCCTAGCAAGACTTAGATCTAGATAATCTTAGTATGACTTAATTTGGTAGTTTTTAGATTTAATAAATCAATCCGACACCCATCGGAATTAACTCGTTAGCGCGATTAGGAAAACACAAAATTCCTGTAGACCGACCCGTACTCACCGGCTAGCTACAAGCGACGCCGTTCTTGATTGCGGTAATTATATTTTGATCTATAAAATCCATCTTAATCACTCGCCTCCAAGCTGTTGCAAGGTTTAAGCTTCCTCAGCCTCCTGGCTCATCTCCGAGCCATCTGACAGGCTGAGCTTCCTCGGCCTCCCGGCTCATCTCCGAGCCATCTGACAGGCCGAGCTTCCTCGGCCTCCAAATCTCGTCTCCAAGCCTTATGACAGGCCAAGCTTCCTCAGCTTCCCCGATCAACCGAGAGCGCAGAGCCCAGGTGCCTCCTCAACGGCTCCGCGTATCTTGCCAAAGCAAGATATCTTCCGCCCCAAGTTTCTCATCCTACGCAGGCGCGTTCCCCCATTAATGAGCGAATCCCACCATCAACGCGGGTGTAACGAGAGGGTGTAACTGATGGCGAGAATCTCGCGCAGGCTCGCTCCACGCGACCTCTATATAAACCCCTCTTTCAGACGACTCAGGTAACTCAAATTAATTCCAATACGCCGCTACTCTGCTATTATTCCACGGTACTAACTTGATCATCGGAGGGTCCTACGGTGATCACCCACCCCGGGACTTCCTTCGTAGATAGCTCGGCATCAATACCAACCCATTGAGATCCACACACTTAACCCTCAAAGTAAATCTCAGCTGCACAAAACCGCTCGCACAAGATCGACGAAGGACAACATCTGAGGGGGATCACAACCTCTATCAAGAGCTAATCTCTGTTCATAATCCTCACCAAGGAATTTGGTAGAGTCTACTCTATTCAAAAGAGGTTCTTAAGGACAGAGATCTAAGCTTTGGAACGAGAATTAAATTCTCAAAAGAAGAATAAGGATCAAAGAAGAAGATGATGAGACAACAGTCATCTCAAGGGCCAAAGGCCCTATTTATAAGACATGGGGGGAACGGTTCAACTTCTTAGGAGATCCAACGGTAGTAAAAGTGACACCGTTGCACTCATGTGGGAGCCACGTGAGAACAACGGTGGGGGCATTTGTTTCCCGAAAAATTAAACACAATAATAAGAGCTAAGCTCTGTTAATTCTAATGAGGCGGCACCTCATGTGCTCCCTACAAGAGCGCCAATGCCGGCGCTAGTTTTATAGGATTAAATCCTATAGTGGCACCGTACGTGAAGTTCAGGTGAGCGCCAATGTCCAAAGCACATGAACGCCTATCATATACAAGAATTAAATTCTTAAGTGGCACCCACATGCATAATACGTAAGCACCAGCGCCCAAACTAAAGTAGGTAGAATTAAATTCTATATGAGGATTATTTCCTAAAACTTGGGATATTCTCTGTTATACAGAACCGCTGGATCAAAAATCCAATGATGATGATAAATCATCAAATAATAAAATTAAATTCTATTAAGAGAAAATATCTCCCTAATATTTCTAAATGAGAAGGATATTTTCTGTTAAATAGAAAGTTTTTGGATCAAAGATACAATGAAATGGAAGAATATTTCCCTATATTTTTCTAAACAAAGAAAGATGTGCTCTGTTAAATAAAGAGCCCTTGGATCAAAAATCCAATGGTGATTAAAAATCACCGTTTAATAGAATAAAATTCTATATATGGGAAAATATTTCCCCAATCTTGTTAAAAACAGAAAAATATATTCTGCAAACAGAACTTCACTAGATCAAAAATCCAACTGTGGATAAAATCCCCCGAAAGTTTTTTGAGGCCAATTAAATCAATTGGTATCTCTCAAATGAGAGATTTTCTCAAACTAATTAAAAATTCGCCTCTCCTATATAAAAGGTCCGAGACTTCAAGTCTCGCATAGAGAATCGACCCCATAAGTTTTCCATAAGAACCGAGAATTTAATTCTCCTGAAAAATGAAGAAAATCCTCGCTCTCTCAAATACGAGGTAAAGAAAAGAAGAGATTAAAAATATCACTTTTTCCTAGCGCAAACAAAACACAAGAACTTAGTTCTTTCTCTGGATCTGAGATCCGTAAGACAAATTGTTCACAAGTTGAGAAGTTAATTCTCATCGAGAATATTCTGTCCTTCAGACTCAAAATTTAGGGGAAAGAACTAAAAAAAAGAAAAGACAGAAAAGAAACATGTCTCGGAAATTTAATTCCTTTGAAAACAGGGTTTAACCCCAAAACAAAACTAAGTTCTTATAAAAAACATAAGAATTTAGTTCTTAAAGAAAACTTGATCCCAAATCTTCAAGAAACAAAGTTTTTAGTGATCATTAATGGTCAAAATACCATTAACAGATATTCAATCTCTAAAGAAGAAAATGAACTCACCGCCTCACGTAAAAAACACATAACTGCCCAGACGATTCCCAAAACAAAGGAGTCAGCGACTCACATGCTTCCCAAGTGGGCGGCCCCAACGAAGGACTCAACGCCGCACGTGCTTTCTACGTGGGCGCTCAAAATAGAAGGCCATCGCCTCATGTAATATACACATGAGCACTGAGTAAAAGTGCTTAGCACTTTATATTCAGTCAAAACGGCTGAGTGTTTAGCACTGATTGGGCAGCGCCCATATCTCAGTGCCTCATGTGATACATGCATGAGTGCCATATAAAAGTGCTTAGTACTTCATATTCAGTCAAAACGGCTGAGTGCTTAGCACTGATTCGGTATCGCCTATATCTGAGCGCCTCATATGATACATACGTGAGAGCCACAGAAAAGTGCTTAGCACTTCATATTCAGTCAAAACAGCTGAGGGCTTAGCACTGATTGGACAGCGCCCATATCTCAGCGTCTTACGTGATACACACGTGAGAGCCATATAAAATTATATATTCAGTCAAAATGCCTCAAGTGCTTAGCACTGATTGGGCAGCGCTCATGAATGAGTGCCTCACATGATACACATGTGAGCGCCACAGCCCAAAACAAGTGCTTAGCACTTCTGCATAAAGGAAAAGTACTGAGCAAACAGAACCCAAATAAGTGCATAACACTTTTGAATGAAAGAAAGAAAGAAAAAAGATTGAGCAGACCTAGCCCAAATTGGCTAAAAGTCTCTCTGATGTTTCTTGCAGCCGAGCCTAAATGCTCTATTGTTTGGATTTCATCTAAAATTTAATGATCCTGAAAATATTGCTAAGTTGATCTTAGTCTCAAATAGGACTAACGTATCCATAGTTAAAAAAAATTGAGCCCAAATGCTCATATATTTAAGTAAATCTTAATCTCAAAATAAATTAACGGTCTTTAAATAACACAAAATATTTTTGAACTAAAGGAAAATATAACTTAATTTCAAAACCCCAAATCTAAAATATACGGATTTGGACTAATCAGCACCTTATGGGCGACACCATAAATTAGTCTCCGTATACAATCCACGGGTAATCAAAAAAAATAAAATAACACACAACACGAAGTGAACTACTGGAGCAGGAGAAAGTGGTTTTCGCAACGCGATAACGTAATTAACTGCAAAGGCTTGCGCCTGCAGGGAAGAGTGTCCCACAATCAAAAACCCCTCACAAATGAGGGGGAATCTGATAAAATCTGCTACAACGGTCGTATCTATCCAAACCTCCGATATATGGTGCCATAAATCAACTTGGTATCTTCGGAGATGTGGATGGATATGTCTACATAGCATCTGTCCTAAAATTCAGGCTAGACGTCCCAACGTTTCGGTCCGATCTTTCGGCGGTGAACACACCCCAATACAGGGTCAAGAAACGTATACACTAGTCTACTCTGGGACATCGATGCCCTGTTTCGATATCCTCTCGACTAGGAACATTTAAGGATATGCTTATAGACTATCTAGACCCCACTAGTCTGATCTGCATCATAATCCTGACAATCAAGCAAACATTCTAGGGGCATTATCAATATGTATTAGCGACAGTATTAACAAGTAGAACCATACACATGAATGATAAAGCCAAACCAAATAGCATACTATCATATTGAGAAAGATTATCATGTAGATATATACATGTCCAACAATTACAATAATTGCCTTTAGGGCATACATATCTAACAACCTCAGCCGTCCGTGAGGTACTTTGGTCTCCTCAAAGACGGTGACATGGAGGTTCTGATAACCCAAGTTTATCACTACTGATGTTCTAGACTATGAGATTGGCAGGTGGATGACTATAACATCATTCTAAATTGAATTTAGATGTGCACGTATATATGAATCTGCCAGAGGGTTGTCGTAGTCAGTAGGAGCAGTGGAAGCGTGGTTGGCCAATAGCTTATGTCTATTTATAAACTGAAGCAAGTATATCGGAGATGGGTCATCTATTCTTGATGTGAAAGTCATAGTGTTTTACTTCATTAAGAATGAAAGATAGAGCTGGTAAGAAGGTTAAGTAGGAAGTACTATTCTGGGATTTGGATGACATACTTCAGATAGGAAGTGATGTTCCAATACTACAATCGGTTAGACTATGGTCGTCACAAGAGTTCCTTCATAAAAATTGGATAAAATATCAGATATTTGATGACTAGATCTATGGTTTTAGATCTAAATTTGGGAAGTGTCGTAATTCGGGTATTTAGACACTATTCTAAAGCATTTTAGAATGGACGACTCCTGGAGTGGTGGTATACCTGCAGGTGATGGAGTCACCCTCTCTAAAAAGATGTCCTCGGACTGATAAGGATAGTGATTTGTTTGATTGACATATCATTTACTTAGGCAATTGAGTCAATCATGAGATGTCAAGTACTACATCATATATTACTTTTGCACTAGATGCAATAAGAAGATATTAATCCAATTATGAAGAAATAATAGAGAAGCAGTTATGAACATGAAAGAATGTTCTTGGAATATGGTAAGGGCAGCCTCCTTTAGAAGGTGGTTATCATTTCTGGTTTTCAAGATGACCTAGATGAAACAGTGACTGTCAGAGTTAAAATTTACCCTCTTCTGAGGGGTAGTGTGTTGGACAGTGGTCCAAGCGGATATTGAGGAAGGCATCGCGCAGGATACCGATTAAATTCAGTGGAAAATATAGTCTAAGAAGTTTGTTAGATTTGGAGTTCATTTATGAACTAGGTCCCATCAGATATCCAAAAAAATTCTAAAAAAAGTATCGCTCCTTTCAGGAGACGATCGTTCTCCATGAAATTGAGACATAGAGAGATTAAGATGGAAGCATTGGAGTGGATCCACTCACTGAGGCTATTTATCAAACACGAATGTCTCGCAAACATGTTTTGCGAAACTGATTGGTAGAGAAGTTGGGCGTTCGGCATCATATGGGCTGTGAGTGTGCAACACCGCAATAATTAGCCTTAAGAGCAAGTGGGAGATTATTGGCTATAATGCCCTCAAGACAATTATTGTAATTGCAGACAAGCAATTATGATGATTGAAGGAGGACCTATACGGGTAGAATAGTCTTACTCGAGATGATAGTATACTATCTAGTTCATCTCTATCATCATGTACATGTATTATTTGGTATTACGGGTCACTATTACATGTTGATAGAGCCTTTAGGATTCTTGCTTGACTACTAGGGTTATTATAGCGATCAAACTTGTGAAAACTGGGTAGTCTATAAGCAAATCCTTAAATGTCCTTAGTCGTCGGAATATCAAGACTGGGCATCGATATTCCAGAGTAGACTACTGTATATGTTTCTTAATCCCAACGTGGGGCGATAGCCGGTCTCACAACCATTGGTGTTAGTCACCAAAGATAGTATACATGTGCTCATTAGGTTATGAGTTACACTGGACGGACTTGCCAGGAACATACTAGATGGTATTATACCTAATGTCAGGTAGCAGTTCTCTGGTGACATGAGTACAGGTTAGTCTATCGACCTGAGATCATTATTTTTCTCGTGTGAGTTCCCGCTGTTCTTTGATTATTACCCTATCACGGCTCTACTGAGTCATGCAAATAGATTTTAGTTGGGTGCAGTCCCGAGTCATATGGAGACAGTGAGCGGATCATCAGTGATTTGTCTCTCCCAGTATTGGGGGTAGGTGTCGCACTGTGTTCGGATGGACATCACCAGAAATCCTTGACCAAGGTGGATGAGAATTACTGATTGTAGATCAGTAGTTTCTCAGTATGTGATGAGCTATACACCGACACGACTTATCGCGTTATTAGGAGGTTTGACTTTATCCACCCCCTAAACCCGATATGTGATACTCTTAGACGAACAGACTAAACTGTATGGAGACTGTCACTTTCAGGCTCAGTAAGGATAAAGACAAGTTTTCTTGTCGGCCTTTCTTTTGTACAATACCTGGGTAGCCGTTACGTACAGCTAGTACCGCTGACGTGCTTATGGTTAAACCCACTACCATCGTATTGTCGAGTCTTTAAAGTCCCATACGGAGGGTTTTCCTAGCTTGGGCGAAACGATGTAGTGTACGTATTTCGATATGTACTAGGTTCGATTAAAACAAGTGCTTTTGCGCACGTGCTTTTAATCGGACAGTTTGTTAAAATTAGCCGGTTTGAAAGATAGCCAGGTTATCACATTTTGTTTTAAATGTGAGCTAGTATTATATATATATATATCTTTTAGTATTTCTCATTTTGGTATTCATAGTTTGACAGAATACAGTATTTATACGAATACGTGTATTTATGTTTTGATATTAATACGAGTATTTGTATCATTAGTACAAATAAGGGTATTCGTATTTTATACAAATACGGGTGCATGTATTTGTTGCATATACTTTTATTAGTGTATTTGTATATATTTAAATATATGCATATACATATGTATATGTGTGTGATGAGGTGGCTCTCTCTTCTCTTCTCCTCTTTTCTTGAATATGTAAGAATGCTGTGGGCTTGTGACTCACCATGGTGAGTCACAAGCCCACTCATTATCCACCTAATAGAAAAGAAAAGATAATGAAGTGATTGACTTAGTTTTAGCCATGCTTCCTCTTACGCTCATCTTCAAAACCCAAGCTTCTTGTTCTCTTTGCTTGATTTTCTATTCGTGGAGAATTAGAAAAGATATTGAGAGATTAACTAGAGATTAGCCACCACATCAATCTAGTGATCAAATCCTAGCAATTCTTGATCACTAGTTGCTTCAAGTGAGAAGCTAGAACCATAGTTCGGACTCCTTCGAGGTAGATCATCTTCGACAAGGAAGACCGACTCCCAAACTCGTTCCGATGATCTAAGGAGCTAAGGAAGTGGAAAGATTACGTAGGACACGACTACAAAGGTTGTATTTATAACCTAGTAGTTAAACTCCTTTATTAGTTTCTAGTTTAATGTTTGGATTCGATTCTAGGTTGTAGAGTTCGTGCTCGAGTTTCGAAAATTTTCGTTTCATATTTTGCATTGCCTCTAGTTTACGGCGCGAGCACGAGCATTTACCTACATATATATCTATATATAATAAATGTTGTATATGTTTTGTATCTGTGCTAGCCCTGCCTCCGCTCTGTTGTTAGTTAAGTAACCTAACGGTGCATGACGTGGTCCCATGACGAATATGGATGGCATATACGTACATTCTATTTTCGTTGATAAAGTTAATTGATGGGAACGTATTAATTTCAATTAGTACAAAGAAACAAACCTAAAATTTGACATCGTTGGAACAATTATAAAACCGCTTTGTTTTCTTTAAAAACAAATTTTAAAAACTAAGTTCAAACCACTCCTTTTCAAAACTATTCGGTTCCTTCGACTATATCAAGTTCATTACGTTCACGGTTTTCGCTAAAACCAGCCATAGCCCTCCATCATTTCAGATAGGTATCAATTATTATTCATGCTATATGTTTTTACCTTCGCCAAGGCATAGTGTTTGGTAGCTAGCGGGTACTTAATTGTAGTATAGATAGATGCATTAATTTAGGACAGGCGCACAACTGTTTTGACCTTCGTCAAGGGCTAGTATGAATGGGTCTAGATTAATCTAGATAATAACTGGTTGAACTTGACTTACGACTTATGATATTTTGACCTTCGTTGAGCTTATAAGCGCTTGGGGAAAAAATCACATCAGAAGTTTCAAACATACAGGAAACTTGATTGTGTTGCATAACTTTTGGAGTGTGGTAGTTTTGGTAGGCTTCCTTCAAAATTATCACACGATGATAGTTGGGTCCCGATCCTACTGTGTGTATCAGCTACTTTCAGGAGATTTTTTCACTTTGCAATTAGCTAATCAAGTAGGTGTCTAGAAAGGTGTTAACGAGGCTATGCCTCTGGGAAAACGGGATTATTTAATTGGGTCTTTGTGAAAGCACGGGGGACCTCCTTCCGAAGTACCAACACTAGTCTGGCCAAAAGATAAGCTGAAATTAATCCCGACTAATTCTTTTTTTAAGGTTTGAATAAGAATTCGAGGAAACAGTAGGAGCCATCCTGTTTAGATAAACTAATAACCAATCAAAACTTTCAAGAGTATATGTTGAGTGTTTCTTTTCTCTATCCTAATTACAGCGACCATGACGGGACATAAGTTTATACTAGATAAAAACAAACTGACTGAGTCGAATTATAAAGACTGGTTGAGGAACGTCCACATGCCCCTTACTTATGATAAGGTTTCATATATCCTCACGACTAAAGCCCCCCTGTTTCAGGTCCAGAATTCTCAGTCGCAGACATTTTGGTCAGTAAGACTTGGGATATTGATTACGTGAAAGCCAAGTGTCTCGTGCTGGCCTTCATGGATAATGAACATCAGAGGCAGCACGAGAAGATGGACTGATTGATCTGTTTTGAAACGCATTTTCGTAAAGTAAAGTAACCGCAATCAATAACAGTGTTGCTAGTAGCTAGCCAAGATGAGTACGGGTCGTCCTTAGGAAAACATCGAACCTTTATCTTAGTTTAGACGAGTTAATTGAAATATGGATGGTTTGTTCTAGATCTACGATATACGGATGTAGATTTTATGAAGAAGAGGTTTGTAGGGTTCATAAAATTTGGTAGTAATGGATGATTAATTAAAGACGACTCCTTTTATTTTTAATAGATTTAAAACTAGATCGATAGTGGTGAATGAAGATTAGGATTTTTGGAGGGAATATGGTTCCCACTCTTAACCCTTATCTTTTCATTGACCTCTATTCATGTCTAGCTTTTACCAAAACAATTGCTAATCTAATCTCAGATCGCGGTCGAGACTATCAATAAATTGGTAACGCGCCCAATAAGGATGTTAACAATTGTTTTGCTAAAATTTATAAAGTTTAAAAGATGTAAAAGAAGTTAAGAGATTTTATCATCCATTGATCTACCCTAATCCTACGAACCCTAGCAAGCGTAGAATTACTCACGCATGTTATGAGAAGAAGAAGAAAGGATAGAGAAGGAGATCATAATATAAATGCAGAAAGTATTGCAGAAATTAAATGCAGAAAGTAAAATGCAAAGAACTAAACTAAAGATCTGCCTTTATTAATCAACTTTAACATGTACAAATCCTTTGAAATTAGAATACAAAGAACTCTCATGTTGCTCTCGATCTTTATCTCGTAAGAAGTAGATGTTCAGTCGATTGATCACGTCGATTCATGGACCTGTCTTGGATCTCTTGATCTTGTCAGTGATTTTGGTGATGTAAAAGGTGATTCTTTTTCATATGAAGCTCTCGGTCATTTAAATAGTTGCAGAAGCAGAATTCTTAGTTGCCTTGTGTTATGATTTATTGTTAAGATCACAGCCACGAAATCCCAAATCCAACGGCCATCAGAAGGCCGTGGATCCGCCGCAGATATGGGGGTTTGGCCGCGGTTGGGCGGCGGCAGAGGGGAATCGGGTTTTCAAAATTCTTATGCTGCCTCATGTTGACACATAGAGATTGTTGTGATGTCTGAATTCTTTATATCTTCCTCTGATTCTCTGCCGTTTTATGATTTATGATTTGATTAAACTTTATTGGCGGATTTTATTCCCAACATCTCGGATATCTCGATCTCCAGACCTGAGCTAAATCTACACAATATCTCAATTCATAGTATTAGTAATATTTGTTATATTTGAGATATTATCCTAATCATTTTATATATGATACAATATTTAAGAATATTGATTAGAGATATTTGATATGATATGCTTATTTCAATAACTAAAATATCATATAAATATTATATGCATATATTTTCCTTCATAATTTTAATTATAATGTAAAAACATATGATAAAGAATATTTTATAGATAAACCAACATTTGTTCCATATTTACAATAAACACCTTTAAGTATTTAACAAAAGTAAAGAAAATGTTCCATCAAATTTGCAATATTTTCGACTGAACAAATACCCCTAAACTTAACTTTGATCGTCCCGAGCAAACTAGTTATTCAAGAGAGGGAGAAAATGGGAAAAGAAAAACCTAGCACACTTTCGTAGGCAACACAATTGCATTTAGCATGTGCAACAAGCTTTTAAAGCTCTAGGTGTCCCTAGTAGGAGGAGTGTTGTCTCCTGAGAGTTTTCAGCGGATTATACCCATAAAATCCCTTAATAAAAGAAAGAAGATGAAATTTATATACAAAGATAAAGAACGTATAAAAGATAGAAATTGAAAAGAAACGTTCCAAACTATACCAGCTTTTCAATTGCCATGAGCCCTATCTTAATGGTCGTGAAAAGATGTCAGCAATCACATCATCCCTCAATAAAACATTACCTTTAGTCTTTCTCCCTACCTTTCTTCCAAACATCGATCATATACCTCTACGTGTGTGTAAAAGACATCCCTACACTTAGAGAATTCAATTCAAGCTATCATACTTTTGTCCATCTTCCTTAGTACTTTTTAGTCGATTAATATTTTAGATGGAATTGCTCATATATTCATCATGCGACCATTAATACTTCTTGAGCTACTAACCAACCGATTACCGAATGTGCTCACTTATTAAAGTGTAATTAGCAATATCCTTATCTTGCAACACCTAAGTCTTAGCAGTGGCTTCCTAACCAGTTAGTCTAAAACACTAGGTGATAAAGCACCCTCGCTATATTTTTTTATACTGCCTTAAGCAATTACAAAACCAGTGTTCATTTTTCTTCACCATTTTTTTCATTTATTTATTTTTTGTTTATATATTTATTTTCCTTCATACTAAGGCTTTTAGACAAGAACATTTCAAGGTATCTTCTACTATCCCAAGTTTCAAGATGTGTGCAAGTGCGTATAGTAGGGTATCAACGTTCAGATGTTTGGCCTCAAGAATAGGGAATATTTTTCAGACTCAATTCTACCCTCAGATTAGTGATTCCCTTCATTTTACTAACCCTTGGGATAACAGCTCATGACTACATATTACTAGCTTCGTTAGAAAACATATAATTTTCTTGCTTTTCTTAAACTTTTCCTATCTTTCATATGTAATTTTTCACTTTCTATTCTTTTATTATCAAAATTTTTTTGTGCTTTTATTTAGTATAATGCAGAAAATGATGCGTGAATAAGCACAAACCTCCCCCAAACCTATTAGCAGCAGTGTCCTCACTGATATCATCTGTTAACCTTAAAAGCTGTAGAGTTAGACGGAAAAGTTAGTAACGGGAACAAGAATTAATGACAGTGAAATCCTCCCCCAAAATTATTTTTGGCTCACAATTTTGTAAAAAATTATTTTCTTTCAAGAGCCAAAATATTTTCTCCCCCCCCCCAAACTTGAGTAAAATAGTATTAAGCATTTAAAATTATGAGAGGGGGTAAAGTTATTGGTCTATGCAAAGTTTTACAAAGACCAAAAATCAACACCAACCATTCGAATATTTTATCGATGTAACAATATAGTCGATGGAAGATCAGAGATTTGAAGAAGTGGGGAGATAAGACGCGGAATCGATCGGGTTTACGTCTCAGATGATAGAGATAAAACGGTGATGGTGCACTACTCGCATTCTCGTTCTTGATAAGAAGAAGGGGTGGCGGCTCAATTTCTTTAGGTAGGGGTTGATTCATCACAACTCCCAAGTTTTCTAGAAATGCGAGTTCATTAGCAAAAATGTCTTCAAAACTTCCATCGATATTCCGAATGATAGTCTCATCGGAAAGGAAGTCATGATACTCGGATAGCTTGACTAAATCATTCGCCAAGTCAAAGGGTTCGAACTTAGGTATGGACTTGTCGACAGAAGGGTCTTCACATGTATAATAAATAGTAGGATCGGTATTGTGAAGGTCTTAGAATTCGCAACTGTCGGAAGCTATCTTTTCGACAGAGCACACATGAGCATAGCGTTATGATGGTTGACTTCTTAGCTTGTAGATGTTAAGCTCAATTGTCATCTTCTCGAAGGACAGGTTCATAGAACCGTTACGACAATTGATTAGCGCATTTGACGTTGCTAGGAAAGGTCGACCTAAGATCACCGGAATTTGGTTTCGTGGGTTCGCTACAGGTTGTGTATCTATAACTATAAAGTCCACAGAGAATATAAATTCCCCGACTTTGATTAACACGTCCTCTAGCTCACCCCAAGGTTGGGTGATAGATCGATCGACCGTCTGGAGAGTGTAATGCGTAGGTTTCAACTCTCCTATCCCTAATTGCTCATAAACAGAATATGGAAGCAAGTTAAAACTAGCACCTAAATCGAGTAGAGTACGATTGATATTTTTACCCCCAATGGTTATAGATATTGGAGGACAACCGGGGTCCTTACGTTTCGTGGGCACCAATTGGGTAAGAGAATTGCTCATATTACTCGCTAAGAAAACTTTTTTAAGTACTTGAGTTTTCTTCTTCCTTGTGCATAAGTCCTTTAAAATTTTCGCATAGGACGGAACTTGTTTGATAGCATCTCAGAGAGGGATATTTATGTTAACTTGCTTAAAAATGTCCACAATCTTCTCCATTTGGGGACTTGGTTTGTTGGCCCTTAACCTATGTGGAAAAGGAGCTTTATCAATAAGGGTTGGGTCTAACTTTTGAGGAGAAGATTGTGGGGGATGAAATGGATCCCAGAATTGGTGTTGGAATCGTTTTAGGTTGACTCAAGAGAGTGGGCGGAGAGTTTGAGCCTAGTGGAAAACGGAGACTAGGCTCAAAAGAAGATGGTGGGCTAGACGAATTAGGGTTAGAAGAAGAAGCCGGGGTTTTATCTGATTCAACATCATCAACCTATTCACCAACATGATTGTTCAACACTCTTCCCGATCTCAGCATGGTTACGACACTCACATTATGATTTTGAAGGATGATATTCGCGCTTTGTAAGTGGCCGGGATTTGGTAGAGGTTGAGATGGAAGTTTCCCTTTCTCTCTCTCGCTCATCGCAGCATTTAACTGTGTAAGTTGTGCTTCTATCGATTTTATGTTTCACCGTGGGAAGCAGTGTCTTGCACTAATGTTTGGATAGAAGACGTTAAATTAGGCATCGTTTGCGTGGATTGTTTAATGAACGTTTCTAAGTTATGTTCGAGCGCAGAGGTTTTATTGGTACCGGCTGTTGAAATATTATAAGGATCAAAATTATTGGCCGGTTTTGAAAAGGTTGCGGTTGAAAGGGGTGCTGATTTTGTTGTGGTGGCTGCTGTTGCTGTGGGGGAGGCTTTTAATAATTTCTTAGGAATTGGTTTTTATTTTGAGTTTGGTTTTGGTTCCAAGCAAAATTAGGATGATTCCTCCATCCCTGATTGTATGTGGAAGAATAAGGATCGTTTCTAGGTCGTTGCTGAAAAGCAGCATTAGTTTGTTCATGATCTTGAAACGGAGGATTCAAAGGACATTCTTTCGTTAAATGCGATGGGTCAGAACAGCAACCACACATGGTTTTAGGAAGCATAACTTGGTTTAGGGAGGATGAAGAGACTTTGTTTTCGATAGCGTCGAGTTTCTTTTGCATTGTGGCCATTTCGGCTTTTACTGCGATGGAAACATCGAGCTGATGAATACCCGCCCTAGATGAAATTAGTCTAACGCTTTCCCACTGTAAGGTTTACTCGGAAAGATCTTCCAGGAATTGCCAAGCTTTGCCATCGTCTTTTGACATGAAATAGTATTGACAAATGGTTTCAAGCATCTGTTTCGTGGCAGGATTAACACCCTCATATATAATTCGGCAAACTTGTCATCTATCAATTCCGTGATGGGGGCATTATAGAAGAAGATCCTTAAGCCGCTCAAAGTATTTCTAGAATGGTTCGTTGGGAAGTTAGGTAAACTGGTTAATCTCGCTTCGAACACGAGCGGTTTTGTGATTGGGATAAAATTTCTTAAGGAATGCTATAACGAATTCATCCCATTTGGTGATAGAATGTGCGGCAGTGCTATAAAACCATTTTTCTGCTAGGTCGCACAAGATAAAAGGGAGAAGACGTAATCACATAGCATCCTCTGAAACTTGGGTTGTGCCCATAATTGCGCATACGTTTTCGAATCTGGTGATAAAAGTGTATGCCTGTTCGGATTCAAGCCTGTGAAATTTGGGAAACAAGTTGATGAAATGGGGTTTAATTTCGAAATTATCTCCATTGGCCGGTGGAATAGATAGACAAGTATGAAGGGGACCGCGTATCGGGTAGCATCTTTCTTGAAGAGAGATGCGCGGTGGATTCTGTGCACCTACGGGTGGTGCCAGGGCGGTATCGTGAAAATCTGATGGAGAACTGTCCATCTCGGTCGATGTGGTAGTTGGAGAGGAAATAGAAGATGAAGAAGTACCGACTTCAGAGTCGATAGCAAAGACACGGACAAGACAAGCACTAGAATCCTGTGTCCAGCCGATCATGCACTAAGCGGGTTTAGCGCACGTGGCAGCGTGTGTGAGAACGATTAAAAAGGTTTGTTTTGAAAAAGTGTCGGACGTGAGATTTGACTCAACAAATTAAAAAATGCACAATCAACCCTAGAACTAGGGTCACCTAGGCCAAGTCACTAGACCGCTCCTAGACTTCCAAAGGACAAGTCGCAGGATCAATCCTCTACTACATCTTTATCGCTCTTCTGGGTAGGTAAGTGCCAGGTAAGTAGAAGGTATCCGCTATATGAATCATCAAAAATAGCGGGCCTAATTAAGTAACCACTTTCCTTAGTCACACTTGTTTAGACACCACAAGAGAAATGCGGATAAGCGATAGATTACCACGACCCTCCTCTGTCCTAATTGAGCGTGACGGTCCTTAGAGACTTGGTCTAGATATTTTTTAATTAATGTAGGGTGAAAATATGCTCGTTTTGTGATTTGTGGGGCTTAAGAAGGGTGATGAAATCCCCGCCTAATCTGAATTTGGGTTATTGCCCCTTAAAGTCTTGTTAAACATGCACAAACAAACCAATATCAAAACACACAAAAGATTTTTGAGCGGCGATATTTGCAAAAAATCCTGCAAAAAAATATCAAATTATTGGATTGTAGAGGAGAGAGAAGAATCAGAGAAAGATGCCTGAAAATTTTAGGGGCACAAATCCCTAAAGTCGCCGCGGTTCCGCAGCCACGTGCTTACTATTGTCGCGGTTCCGCCGCACTTTGGTGTTGTCTTTTGCTGGTTTTACTGCAGTGCACCCCTAAGTTCCTCTGGAATATGTGAAAAGTCTCCGAATCTCTATTTTCTCGCTCCAGTGACTCCAGATTCCCTCGCAAAAGTCGCACAATAATCGTTAAATACACAATATGCGGTTTTGGTTCCCTTTGATAATATGTTCACTGGATTATATAAGAATTCAACACAAATAGTAAGAAAAAATTACGTATGTATCCCCGGCAATGGTGCAATTTGATTGATTCTGTTTTGAAAAGTGTTTTCATAAAGTAAAGTAACCGCAATCAATAATGGTGTCGCCAGTAGCTAGACGAGATGCGTACGGGTTGTCCTCAGGGATACGTCAAACCTTTATCTTGATTTAGACAAGTTGATTGAAATATGGATGGTTTGTTCAAGATCTACGATATACGGATGTAGATTTTATGAAGAAAAGACTTGTAGGGTTCATAGAATTTGGTAGTAATGGATGATTAATTAAAGATCACTCATTTTTATCTTTTAATAGATTTAAAACTAGAACGATAGTGGTGAATAAAAATTAAGCTTTTTGGAGGGAATATGGTTCCCACTCTTAACTCTTATATTTTCATTGACCTCTATTCATGTCTAGCTTTTACCAAAACAATTGCTAATCTAATCTCAGATTGCAGTCAAGACTATCAATAAATTGATAGCGCGCCCAATAAGAATGTTAACAATTGTTTTTCTAAAGTTTATAAACTTTAAAAGATATAAAAGAAATTAAAAGATTTTATCATCCATTGATCTACCCTAATCCTACGAACCCTAGCAAGCGTAGAATTACTCATGCATGTTTTGAGAAAAAGAAGAAAGGATAGAGAAGGAGATCATAATGTAAATGCAGAAATTAAATGCAAAAAGTAAAATGTAAAGAACTAAACTAAATATCTACCTTTATTAATCAACTTTAACATGTACAAATCCTTTGAAATTAGAAAACAAAGAACTCTCGTGTTGCTCTCGATCTTTATCTCGTAGGAAGTAAATGTTCAGTCGATTGATCACGTCAATTTATTACGTCGATTCATGGTCTTGTCTTGGATCTATTGAACTTGTCAGTGATTTTGATGATGTAAAAGGTGATTCTTTTTCATATGAAGCTCTCGGTCCTTTAAATAGTTGCAAAAGCAGAATTCCTAGTTGCCTTGTGTTATGATTTATTGTTAAGATCACAGCCACAAAATCCCAAATCCAACGGCCATCAGAAGGCCGCGGATCCGCCACAGATATGAGGGTTTGGCCGCGGTTGGGCGGCGGCAGAGGGGAATCAGGTTTTCAAAATTCTGGTGCTGCCTCATGTTGACACATAGAGATTATTGTGATGTCTGCATTCTTTATATCTTCCTCTGATTCTCTGCTGGTTTATGATTTACGATTTGATTAAACTTTATCGGCAGATTCTATTCCCGACATCTCGGATATCTCGATCTCCAAATCTAAGCTAAATCTGCATAATATCTCAATTCATAGTATTAGTAATATTTGTTATATTGAGCTAAATCTGCACAATATCTTAATTCATAGTATTAGTAATATTTGTTATATTTGAGATATTATCCTAATCATTTTATATATGATACAATATTTAAGAATATTGATTAGAGATATGTGATATGATATGCATATTTCAATAACCAATATATCATATAAATATTATATGCATATATTTTCCTTCATAATATTAATTATAATGTAGAAACATATGATAAAGAATATTTTATAGATAAACCCACATATGTTCCACATTTATAATAAACACCTTTAAGTACTTAACAAAAGTAAGGAAAATGTTCCATCAAATGTGCAATATTTTCGACTGAACATGGACCTTGCTTTCATCTTCTTCCATACCAAAGATTTATATAGAGAGAAATCTTGTATCGCAAGATACGAGACATTGAAAAATTTATTTCAGGCGAGATTGGCTATCGGATTATCTGTAGGGGGCCACGTCCTAAAGATGATTACTCTCATTGAAGAACTCGCGGAACTTGGAACAACGTTGGAGAATGAGTTGTATACCGACATGATTCTGCAGTCCCTTCCCTCCACATATGCCCAATTCGTATTGAACTTCAATATGCGAAAGGCGGAAGTTACACTTATGTTGAGGGTTGCAGAGGGCACATTAAAGAAATCCAAGGAAACAACTGTTCAAGTTGTAGGCGAACCTTCTTCCTCCAAATCTAATGCTAAGGCTAAGGGGAAGAAGAAGAAGGCCCACACCAAACCGAAAGGAGGTGTGCAAAAGGTGCGGAGAAAGGGAAAGGCAAAGATGGGGAGATCAGCAACAAAGAAGGAATGTTTCTGTTGTCATAAGAAGGGACATTGGAGGAAAGATTGCCAGGCTTTGAAAGCCAAGAATCGGGACAAGAAGCAAGTTGTGGTTTCGGTTTCAGGTGTGTTCATGATTGAAAACCGTTCTCTATTAACTATACTTCCTGGGTATTGGATACCGAATCAGGATCTCACATCTGTAATTCTTTGCAGACGCTGAGAAACCGTAGAGTTTTGAGAAAAAGTGATATGACCCTCAGGGTTTGCAATGAAGCAAGTGTGGATGTTGTTAGAGTAAGAGAATATCACCTTAGATTGGCGAGTGGACATATTTTTTGTTGCATAACTGTTTTTGTGTACCCAACATGATGTGTAATATTATATCTGTATCTTTATTATCTAATGAAGAATATAATTTTGCACTTGAAAGTAATATCATAAATATTCACCTGAATTATGAAATGATTGGGTCGGGTACACTAAATAACGGAATATACATACTAAATCAAAATGAAGTTTTCAACGTCCAAAACACACTAAAAAAAGACTCCAGAATTAAATCAAGTTTTCTTATGGTATTGTAGACTTGGTCATATCAATGAAACACAATTAACTAAATTACATAAAGATAGATATTTAGATCCTTTTGAATATTTATTTTATGCAACTTGTCAATTATTAATCAAAGAAAAGATGACCAAAACTCCGTTCACTGGGCACAGAGAAGGAGCCACCGAGCTCCTGGGACTCATATACATCGACGTGTGTAGTCCGACGTCTATACATGCAAGAAGTGGTTATTCCTATTTCATCACTTTTACCAGTGATTGCTCAAGGTACAGACATGTATTCTTGATGAAATATAAATTCGAGACCTTTGAGAAATTCCATGAGTATAAGAATGAAGTGGAAAAATAAATAGGCAAAAATATCAAATTGCTTCAATCTGATCGGGGTAGAGAATACTTAAGTGCCGGGTTTCTGGAATATTTAAAAGAGAATGGAATTCTCTCTCAGCTTACTCCTCCATACACACCAAAATATAACGGTGTATCAAAAAGACGGAATCATACCTTGCTACATATGGTGTGTTCCATGATGAGTAATGCTGAGTTGCCGCTATTCTTCTGAGGTTTTGCACTAGAATCTACTGCATACTGTTCCCCCAATATTTAAACATAATAAAAGAGTTAAGCTCTATTAAATTTAATGAGGCAGCGCCTCACGTCCTCCCCACGAGGGCGCCAGCGCCAATCCCTTAGGATTAAATCCTATGGTGGAGCCGCACGTAAAGCTCACGTGGGCGTCAATGTGCAAAGCACATGAGCGCCTAGAATTAAATTCTTAAGTGGCGCCCATGTGCGCAATATGTGAGCGCCGGCGCCCAAGTTAAAATCAAATAGAATTAAATTCTACAGGGGGATATTTCCCTAAAAACTAGGATATTCTCTGTTAAACAGAGCCATTGGATCAATAATCCAATGGTGATGATAAATCATCAAATAATAGAATAAAATTCTATTAAGGAAAAATATTCCCCTAATCTTTCTAAATGAACAGAAAATTGTTGGATCAAAAATCCAATGAGATGGGAAAATATTTCTCTATATCTTTCTAAACAAAGAAAGATGTGCTCTATATAACAGAGAGCTCTTGGATTAAAAATCCAATCGTGATTAAAAATCACTGTTTGACAGAATAATATTCTGTATATGGGGAAAATATTTCCCTAATTTTGTTAAAAACAAGAAGACATATTCTGTAAAACAGAAATTCTTGGATCAAAGATCCAACAGTGGGTAAAATTTCCCAAACAAATTTTGAGACCAATTAAATCAATTGAAATCTCTCAATAAGAGATCTTCTCAAAACTAATTAACAATCTGTCTTCCCTATATAAAGGATCCGAGACTTCAAGTCTCAACACACAGACATAAAGAGGGAACTCTCCATAAGCTTCTGCAAAAAATACATAAGGCTCTCAAAAACCAACAGAGAATTTAATTCTCAATAGAGAAGAATGTCTTTTTCCTCTCAAACTCTAGATAAAGAAACCACATAGATCAAAACATCTCCTTTACCTATCACAGCATGCCCAAGGGTTTAACCCTTTTCAAAAACTTAGTTCTTTCCCTGAATCTGAGATCCACAAGACAAGACTTCTACAATTTGAGAATTTAATTCTCATTGGGAAGATCTTGTTCTTGAGAATCAAAGATTCAGAAAAGAACTAGGTTAAAAAGAAAAAAACCTATCCTATGGGAATTTAATTTCTCAGAAAATAGGGTTTAACCCTAAAAGAAACTTAGTTTTTAAAGAAAATCTAATCCTATATCTTCAAAACAAAGATTTTGGTGATTATTAATGGTCAAAATTCCATTAATAGAGAAAGAAAAGAACTTAGCGCCTTATGTGCTTCCCACGTGGGCGCCCTCCCAACAGCGCTCAATGCCTCACATGAAAGACACGCGGACGTCCAAATCAGAAGGCCAGCGTCTCACGCGAAATACACGTGAGCGCTGAATAAAAGTTCTTAGCACTTCATATACAGCCAAAATGACTAAGTGCTTAGCACTAATTGGGTTGCACCCAGCGCCTCACGTACTCCTCACGTGGATGCCATACAAAAGTGCTTAGCACTTCATATACAACAAAAATTACTAAGTGCTTAGCACTAATTGGGCAGCACCCAGCGCCTCACTTGGATGCTCAGCACTGATTGGGTAGCACCCAGCGCCGCATGTGCTCCTCACGTAGACGCCATATAAAAAAGTGCTTAGTATTATATATAGTCAAAATGACTAAGTGCTTAGTACTGATTGGGCAGCGCCCATAACTGAAGGCTTCACATGATACCCGTGTGAGCGCCAGAGCTTCAAACAAGTGCTTAGCACTTTTGCATAAAAACAAAATGGCTGAATAAGCAAAGCCCAAATAGCTGCTTAGCACTTTTGAACATAAAAAAGGACTGAGCAGACTAAGCCCAAATTTGTTTAGCCTCTCTGAAAAGGTTTTCTTACAACTAAGCCCAAACACTCTGTTGTTGAATCTGAAATAAAAATTATCCTTGAAATTTTTCTAAGTTGATCTTAGTCTCAAATTAGACTAACGTATCCTTAGTTAAAATAAATTGAACCAAAATGCTTATATATTTAAGTTGATCTTAATCTCAAACTAGATTAACGGTTCTTATATAAAACAAACCCAAATCTAAAATATACGGATTTAAATTGATCTGCATCCTACGGGCGACGATATAAACTAGTCTCCGTATACAATCCACAGGCAACCAAAACAAACAAAAAATACAACACGACACGAAGTGAATTGCTGGAGAAGGAGAAAGTGGTTATCGGAATGCGGTAACGTAATTAACTGTAGGGGTTTGCGCCTGCAGGAAAGAGCGTCCCCACAATCAAAAAACCCCTCACAAATGAGGGGAAATCTGATAAAGTCATGCTACAACGGTTGTGTCTGTCCAAACATCCGATATATGGTGCCATAAATCAACTTAGTATTTTCGGAGAGATGAATGGATAAGTCCAAATAGTATCTGCCCCCAAAATTCAGGCCAAATGTCCCAACGTTGCGGTCCGGTCTTTCGGTGGTGAACATATACCTATTGAATAAAGTTCCAATTAAGTCAGTGCCTACTACTACATATAAAATGTGGAGTGGGAAGAAACCGTTTCTTAAGTATGTTAAAATATGGGGTGTCCAGTTTTTGTCAAAAAGTATCATCCGTACAAGCTCGAGACACGCTCAGTATTGTGTAAGTTTGTGAGATATCCAAAGAATTCTAGGGTTTTTTTTTCTATTACACTGATAAATAAAAGGTTTTTGTATCTCCTCATGCTCTCTTTATGGAAACTCAATTTCTTGAAAAAGAAATTAATGGGAGCGCCATAGAACTGGAAGAAATTCCACAACCACAAACTATTACCGAAAACTTAGTAGAAGCTGAAGTTTCAATAGAACCAGACGTACCTACACCACTCTGCAGATCTAGTAGACAGTCTCATCCGCCTGAGATATACTACGGTTTTCTCGTAGATGGGGATCAAGATGATTGTATCATCGATAATGATGGGCCTGCTAGTTTTCGCAAGCATTAGTAAAGACTCGGTGAAGTGGCTGGATGCTATGCGGTCCGAGATGGAATCCATGTACACCAACAAAGTATAAAATTTGGATGTTGCTCCTCCTGGGGTAAAACCCGTTGGATGCAAATAGATTTTCAAAAAGAAAATTAATGTAGATGGACATATAGAAACCTATAAAGCTAGACTCGTGGCAAAAGTTTTCGTCAAAGACTAGGATTGGACCATGACGAAAAAATTTCACCAGTGGCTATGCTTAAAACTATTCGGGTCCTACTTTTCATTGCCACCTTTCATGACCATGACATTTGGCAGATAGATGTTAAAACCGCTTTTCTAAATGGAAGTTTAGATGAGTGTGTTTATATGGATCAGCCAGAGGGTTTCATAGACAGTGAGAGCAGCGGGAAGGTGTACAAGTTGCTTAATCCATTTATGGATTAAAGCAGATATCACGGAATTGGAACATCTGCTTTGATGAAACGGTCAAGAAAATTAATGTTATCAAAAATGTAGATGAATCTTATATTTATAAGAAGATTGTATGGAGAACTATGGTATTACTCGTTTTATATATAGATGACATTCTCCTTATAGGAAATGATATTTTTATGCTACAATCGGCCAAGCTCTTCTTGTCATAGAAGTTCTCTATGAAAGACCTGGGTGATACCTCGTACATTCTGGGGATTAAAATCTATCGTGACAGATCTAAAAGAATGTTGGGATTTTCACAGTCAAGATACATTGACACCATACTAAAGAACTTTAGTATAGAAGATTCCAAGCACAGTAATTTACCCACTTGTTACAGAATCACCCACTCCAAAGAGATGTCTCCTACGACTGATGAGGAGGGGGCTCGCATGAGCATTATACCCTATGCTTCGGAGGTAGGGTCTATAATATATGCGATTTTATATACCAGACCAGATATAGCTTACGCACTTAGCATCGTAAGCATGTATCAGTTCAACCCAGGTGAGAAACATTGGATAGCAGTGAAGAACGTTCTTAAGTACCTGAGAAGGATTAAGAAGATGTTAGTGTACGGTAATGGAGATCTCCAGATCGAGACTTTTACCGACTCTGGCTTCTAAAGTGATAAGGATGAGTCTAAATCCGTATCGGGTTATGTGATTACCCTCAAGGGAGAGCGGTCTGTTGGAAGGGTTCAAAACAGGACACTATAGCAGACTCAACGATGGAGGCTGAGTATATCGCTGCTAACGATATCGCAAAAGAGGCAGTCTGAATGAGGAAGTTCATTTCTGAACTTCAGGTGGTTTCATCCATTGCTAATTCAATACCTTTGTATTGTGATAACAATGGAGCCATGGTTTTGGCAAAGAAACCACGACCCCATTAGAAATCCATACATATCATGAGGCGGCATCACCTGATCAGGGAAATCGTAGATCGCCAGGAGATCGAAGTGCGGAGAGTAGATACAAAGGACAACACGGCAGATCCATTCATCAAGACCATCTTTCAAGTACAGTTCAAGAGACTATTTGAGATATTGGGTATGCGATACGCCAATAACTGGCCTAGTGCAGACGTTGGGTACTCGATACACCAATAACAAGCCTTAGTGCAAGTGGGAGATTGTTGGATATGTATGCCCTAGAGGCTTTTATTGTATAGGATGCTAGGCGTATGTATGTATAGGACAATTTTACTCGATATGATAGTATACTATTTGGTTTGACTTTATCTTAACATGTGTATATGTTTTACTTGTTATTTCATATCGCTGATACATGTTGATAAAGTCCGTAGGATCCTTGCTTGACTACCAGCGTTGTGATGATAATCATACTTGTAGAAGCCAGGTAGTCGATAAGCACATCCTTAAATGTCCCTATTCGCGGAAGTATCAAGACTGGGTATCGATATTCTAAAGTAGACTAGTGTATACATTTCTAGACCTTGACGAGTGATAGTGGTTGGTCCCACAGCCATTGATGTGTTTCACCTAAGATTGTATATAGATGCTCACTGTGGGTGAGTACATTAGACGGACTTGCCGAGAACTGGCTAGATGGTATTATACCTATCGTCAGATAACAATTCTCCAGTGACATGAGTACAGATAGTCTGTCGACCTAAGATCGTCATTTGTCTCGTGTGAGTTCCCACTGTGCTTTGATTACCACCCGACCATGGCTCTACTGAGTCGTGCAAACAAGTTTTAGTTGGGTATAGTCCCGAGCCGCATAGAGGCAGTGAGCGATTGTTAGGGATTCGTCTCTCCCGATATAGAGAGTCGATATTGCGCTGTGTTTGATTGGCCAACACCATAAGTCCCTGGATAGGACGATTGAGAATTACTGATAGTTAGATCAGTGGATTCTTGGATGGTCTTGAGCCGCATTGACATGACTTGTTGGGTTAGTAGAGGTCTGACGTTTTCCACCCCTTAGACCCGGCATGCGATACTCTCAAACAAGAAGACCGGACTGTACAGAGATTGTCACGGAAAGGCTCAGTAGGGGTTCGGATGAGTTTGCTCGTCGGCCTTCTTTTCGACAGGTACCTGGGTAGCCATTACGTACAGCCAGTGCCACTGATGTGCTTGTGGTTAAACCCATCGCCAGTGTACTGTCGAGTCTTTAGAGTCCTAAACAGAGGGTTTTCCTGAATTAAGAGAAACGATACAGAGGCCGTATGGTTATACGTGCAGGGTTTCGATCATATACGTGTACTAGTTACACGGATTTATTTTCGGATGGTTAATACTAGCGGACTTAGGATTAAGCCGCATTATTGAATCAAGTTTTGATTTAATAATGATATGTTATTATATTATTGGATTATTCTATCTCTTGGTATTCATATTTTTTTGTAGTACGAATACGGATATATATACATATATACAATTTATGTTTTCATGTATATATACAAGAATATTTCTAGAAGAGGACGCCTCATTATAATTTTTTTCTATTTATTAGAAATAGAAAATGAGGTGGCAGGGTGAGGTGGTTTTGAGTATGGTAAGAGACATGTCTATATTTTTTGTTTATTCATTTGTGAAAACTATTTAAGCATGGCTAATTATTTTATTTGAAAAAAGAAAATGATACATAATTTTTTCCTCGCCATTTTCCCTTTCATTCTCATCATTGACTTCTCTCCGCTCTCTTAAGCTCCATCTTATTTCTCTACCCTAACCTTTTTCATGTGTTGAGAATTATAGGGTTTTGGAGATAGATAAATCCAATTAACATTTTCTATATCTTCTATATAATCTACATTAGCAAACTAGGTCATTTAGTCACTTCATTTTTGAAGTTGAAATTTGAACTACAAGCTCTCGGGTGGATCGTCTTTTGATACGAGAAAACCAATGACCAAACTTGATTCCGACAGATTAGGAGATAAGGGAAAGGACTCTGAAGATCCGAAGGACTCAATCTCATAGGTATAATCACTATCCGATTAGATTAGAACCTGTGATGTTTTTGCTAGCTAGGGCTTATGATAGTTCTTGGGTTGATGGTTGATGTTGTATGTCTAAAACTCGTTTTTTGTAAATTCCTCCTCTCTACAAACCACGTAGAGTGTGCAATATCAACTTACATAGTTTCCGCAGCGTTAACTGACCCTTTCATAGTCTTTAAATATTTGCATCTCAAGTAAATACTTCATATACTTATGCCTCAAACAATATCACAACCACTGGACTCTGCCCCCACACCACTTGTTGTGTGCAACGCAATGGGTTAGGCCGAGCCCTCGGTCCATAACGTTGGCTCGTCCTTCGGGTTCGATACAAAACAAAGCTCGAATAACTTCATACGCTCGACCATAAAGCCAGAGGGGCTCGACAAATAGACCTCGATCATAAGTAATAAAGATACCGGTCACCTAACTTGAGGCACAAATAACTATATGCGCACATAGAATTTAAAAAATGGACTTTTATTCAACATGTTGATTATTTGTTCTGACCATCACATGTACATATCGCATTTATAACATCACCTGCTCTCTCAACATTTTTTACAAGCATGAATATCATAGAAAAATGACAATCAACCATTGAATCTCCTGAAGGTTCTTATCTTAATCTTCATTTAAACATATAATTAACAAACCATCTCTTTTGTTAATTACTTTTTCTTGACAAGAATATTCGTATGAGGCATGACGTCAGCACGCATGTACGGGAGATTCCGTACACATGATTGGTGTGAAATAAAATTAAGTTAAAATCTTCATATATATATATATATATATACATATTTTAAGACTGAGGCTATTTGTATTAATTAAAAAAATACATATACATAAACAAAACAAATACTATCGATATTTAATTATAATAAAAATATGGCCTTTATGTATGCATGGCACCTAATCCTGCTGGGGTGCATAACCATTGATTAGTGATTTTAAACATTACAATTTTGATTTAGATTATAAGAGTGTTGTTTTCTTGTACACAGATCTTTAGGATTTTATTTAGTCAATTCACTGCACTATTGCACCAATAATGCTTTCTTTTTGAATATGATACTTAAATTTTGTTACTATTATTATAGCTGATACAGAAGCGTTGATACATATATATATCATGGACAAATTAAATATAACGAACCTTATTATTTCAGGTTTAGGATCATATAAATGTAAATCAATTTGTATGTTCGGAAAGTGTATTAGCCATTTTTTTAAATAATCATTACCTAATAGCATATTACCTAACTGCATCTGATCCTAGGATATTAACAAACCGTATTCATATTTTTTACATCTTTAAATATTGTGGTGTTCTTTCGGAATTTGGTATTGAGTGATCAAGATTACAATATTCATGACATGGCCTCCCGCTAAAGTGTATTTATTTGAAAGTTTTCATTCACAAAATCATATTTCATAAATGTTTCTCACGTGAGAATTAGGATTTGATCAAAGTTTCCATCAAGAGAGGTCCACCAAAGTCACTTGACATGATTAGGTGAGCAAATTCAAGTAAAAAAAATTTTTTGGTGTTGGGTGGGGGCGGGGGAGTGGGGGGGCGGGGGGGGTGGCGGGGGGGTGCAAATGCAAGTGGGCTTTCATGTGTAGATAGAGCTACTTCCAAGCTTGAAAGGTGTCACGGTGCAAGGTAACTACAAAATTGATGAGAGAAGCAACTCTCTCTTAGTCTTGACCATGTCCACTTCATGATTATAAATGAGCTCTCCACACTCACACTTCCGTCCCCACAAAGCATACTTTTAAATCAACAGTGTGAAAATTCACCTTTTCTTTGAATATATATTTTTTGGAATTTTCTTTTTGAATAATCATTTATGCATGGGTGTTGAGACAAGCACCGAGGGTCGTAGCTGTGATGTAGTGTCATTCAGCGGTAGCGATCGTTATTTTAGCTTCTTAACAGATACATCGTTACCACAGTTGCAAAATAATATCGATTAATAAAAACATAATATATAATAGAATATTGAAAAAAATTCTTTCCTTGAAAAAATTTTACTAGTTACCTACCATCTTTTTTTTTACCACCAAATCTCCTCCCACTTCAATTGTTTGTGTGGATAGGCTTGCCATGTCATGGTTGGGAGTTGGAAGGCACGATTTGTTTTTACACCATAAGGACCAAAAAACATATGAAGCCCACTCTAGCTCTCATCAGCAATGGGCATGGGTTTCCATTGGCCGAGCAAAGCAATAATGTTCATGAAAGGAAAAAAATAATGATAAAATTACATGCTAAAGTTTCATGCTTAGCTTGTGCTATCTTTGGATGCTAAGAAAGTGGAGCAAAGAAAATATTTCAATCAGCATCAAACTATCTACTTGATCCTCTGCGAAGAAAAGTGAGGGGTGTAAAGATGATCTTTATCCAGACTCATATAATATAATGGCAACTCTTAAAAGAGATTTCAATATTGATTTGTATCCTGTTAATATGTCTCGATTCTAGAAGAAAAGAAAAAAGAAAGAAGAAAGTAGGTTACAATTTATAGTTCACTGAAGCTTGTCATGTCGTCTCAGAAAGACAAAAAAAAAACCCAACTTTCCTTTACCAATTCCAGAATTTAAAATTAAAATTCAAACCCAAACAAGAGCCAAATCTTCATTTTGGAGTTCTTACACCATCAAAGTACCAACTTTAAAACAACCAACAATAACAGTGAGATATGAAAAAGAAAAGAATGTTCAAATAATAGCTACCTATTTAAATTTTTACAAAATAAAGAAAGACAGTCCAAAGCCTTTGAAAACCAATATTATTATAACTAAATTCTTTAGTATCTTCCCAAAATTTTGTTCATGACGTCAAAATATACAAACATACAATACATGTGTTGAATTCTAGTTGTCTAATTTTGATTTTTCTATCCGATTTTGGACTTATGTAAGAATTGAGATTTCTCAAATTAATAAGCTCAACTCTGCTATCATAACCCAAACTCAAGAGCCGCTACATGTCCGGTTATCCATTTTTGAGAAAAAATAAACAAAAGTTTTAAAATGATAAAAAAAATTTACTCATGAGATTGTCACTACTACAAATAGGGGTTGCCCCTACGGATTAATCCGTAGGGGCAAACCACTGCTCCTACGGATATGTCCATAAGGACACGAAAATAACCTGTAGGTGCAAACGCCGTAGGTGCAAGTTGAAGTCCTGAACTTGCCGCTACGGACAAAAACATGCCCCTACGGATTTCACTGTAGGTCCGTTATCGCCTACGGAGTAGGCCGTAGAGACAAAAACATTATTTTATTTACGGTTTTTTAAATATATTACTTGTACCTACGGATGAATCCGTAGGTCTAAGTCATAGCCCCTACAGATACATGCGTAGGGGCAAAATATCAGAAATCCTGATATTTTGCCCCTACGGATAACACCGTAGGGGCTTTTGTTTGCCCCTACGGATATATCCGTAGGGGCACTCCCAACCTCCTGATACTGAGATCAGGGGGAAAATATCAGTTAATGCTGATATTTTGCCCCTACGATTTAATCCGTAGGGGCAACATATGTACCTACGGATTAATCCGTAGGTACATATTATCTGTTTTTTTTAAAAAAGGGGCTGCCTGATTTTTTCTCGCTCTGTGCACAATAATATATACATTAATCAAATTTAAAATTAATCATCACACAACATATATCGCAGTATTCATAATCACATCTCACGCATATGATATACAAAAGAAACCAAAAAACTGAATATGATATAAATATAAACCAATATCAATATCAATATCGTTTCAAAATGTAGTACAATATGTATCATATAAATAAATACATGTTTCAAAAAATAAGAATAAAAAAGCTACCCTAGTTCGGCCAAACTCCACCTCTGATAAACGTTAGAATCTGGCACGCCTGCTCCTCGGTCAATAAACCATGCAATTCGGCGCGTGTGGGAGTCTAAGCGGCCTGTGGAGCTGGCGATGTGGTCTGCGCAGCCGCCGTCGAGATAGTAGCTTGCGGAGCCGCGGCTGCGGGAGTCTGAGCGGGCGGTGGAGCTATAGGAGCTGTCTGCGGAACCACAGCCGATGTAGTGGCTTGCGGAGCCGCAGCCGAAGGAGATGCATGTAGAGGCTCGGCCAATGTACCCTGTCGCGTCTGGACCTAACGTGTGTAATAAGCGTGTAAGAACTGTGTATTATTCGAATTCGTATCATTATCAAGTTATTTCGAAACCCTATTTGGATATCTAGTTTGGAAAACCGTTGTTTATTTTAATTAAATATGTATGTATGATTAATCAAACCTAAGTCTACAACCAAATAAGCTCAGACTACGTACTAATTATGGATATGTTGATATCTATAATATGACATGATATTTTACTATAAACTAGTATACATACCAGCATCTCCTTCAACTCCTGAACGGTGGCCCTCAAGCTCTCCAGTTCCTACTGGACACGTCGCTCACTGGAGATGGAGGAAGTAACCGCCGGGGTGGAGTCTAACCTTATATGGGCCCTGCTAGGGCCCAGTCCCCGGTCTCTCTCCCAACCTCCGCGGTGCCCTCCGTGTGTGGCGTCCAAGACTGGGGTCAGCAGCCTTGGATCGCTCTTTCCGGTAAAATCGATCCCCGAGGCTTCGGCCTGCTCAACCACCCGCTCCGTAGGGACAACCCCTTATTTTAGTAGTGTGTCCACATCCATCTCCCTCCCTCCCTCCCCCACTTCCAAAAAAAAAAACCATGCAAGCTTGTAATTTGAAATTGAAAATTATATATAACCCCTCAATATTAATTATATTTTACATGTATATATAATAATTTCATGTTTTAAAGTTAAAACATATTCAAATTAAAAAACGAGAGCTAATTAAAACTCATGGCTATTTTCTAGATTTTTTTTATCTTTAAGAAACCTTTCATGCCTTTATATATAACCCATTTTAGACCCAATTTTCCTCTCAAATTTTCTCTTATCCAATACTTCTATTATCCACCAAAATCCCATCTTGATCGTACTTCGCTTATCAAAAGTTTTGCTTTCAAAAAAGAAAAGAAAAGAGGAGAAAATCAAATACCATCTTTGAAAGAAAAAACTATATAACAAAACAAAGCAAAGAAAGGGAAGAAGAGGGAAAGGATAGAGATTGTACAGAGACATTTCTTTATTTTTTTTTCCATATACGGGTTTTAAATATAATATATTTATTTTTTACATGTGCATATCACGGTTTCATAGATCTAATGTGATTAATGCACCTGCATCGGCATAGGATTCTTAAGGTATTAAATGACTGAACTTTCGAAAGAGTTTATAAGAATGATTCAAAGAGTTTATTTAATTTAGTTTACAATTTTACATCCTACAAACTATCTTAATTCTTCAAGGGAAATTAGGGGGAAAGTTTGATTGCATGAAAAATTGGTTATAATTTGTAAAATAGGTATCTTTATATTTTAAAAATGGATTTGCTCAAATTTAATTATCAGATAATTTTGGGTTTATTGTTAGTGACCTAGCTAGCTAGCTAATGTGAAAGCATTATATAAAGACTCACAATCTATGTACAATCTTTTAGCTTCAAGAGAAAAAAAGGTAAATTGATTGTATGAAAATGGCACGAGATGTATTAGGAGAAGAAATTGTTCGATCGATGGGTTCCTTATTAGAAGCATATAAATTTGATGTTTTTTTCAATCTTCTAGATAAACGAAACTATAAATACTTTACCGTTCTTTCCTTTTCTCTTATTAATTTTTAATGGTTATAGTACAGAATTTTATAAATATTTCATTTGACTCATCTCTTTGAAGGCAACATAGAAATGTTTGTCCGATTGCTTAAAATAAAAGGAAGAGGCACATTAGCCCCTAATGCAGTAGAATTAGAGGGAGAAACAAAGCTTTCCAATTACAATATGTGTTACTGGCTGATTAATTTATAAAGAACATATTACACTAACATAAAATCTCTATCATGCTAATTACTTTATTAATGTTGATGATGTGGACTGGGCTCAAGCCTGCCAAAAGAGAAAGGGAGGGGTCAGTGTCCCCTAAGCAAAGGCAAATCCCTCATTGGAGAATCATAGCAACAAGAAGAATCATCCTCTAGTGCTACCTTTTGTTAATAATTTAAAATTCAATTTCTTAAGATAATTCTTTGGATAACAAAGGAAAATTTTCAATCAATGGGTAGTATAGGGTTTGTTTAGTTAAAACATGCCACCTTGTTTTTTTGTCGAAACTTGGTTGGGGGGGGGGGGTGTTAATTGGAGAAGTAAATTCACATGTCAATTTGTTTTTTTGAAGTTAAATTTTGTTGTTTGTTTGCATGAAATGAAATGGTCATGTATCTGAGCTGTGTGTCCCAATAATTATAGATTGATATTTCTTTAATTAGAATCTCCATGGACTCCCAACCAGAATTAATTAGATATGTCACATCAGCGATGACCCATGCTCACCGGCAGTAATCTTATTCAAGGAAAACTATAACGGCAAAAGCAAACTGGGCTTTAGGACAGTCGCTTTACATTACTGTTATGTTAGAAATTATGCACTATGTTAGAAATTATGCACTAAAATAATGAAAAAATCGTTTTAAATGATTGAACAAAAAACTGGTAATAAGATTGGAAAATCCTGATTGAGAATAAAACATGCATTTGAGTGCGTTGCCGTAAGAACATAATTGCCTCCCTTTTTTGCAGGTTTTCAACGGCGCTACGTTTCCAAGATACGATGTTCTTCCGGCCCTTTCGGTATCCCCGACTTGCACAAGTCACATGGATAGTATGTATCCTGTCTTGTCTTACGAGGAACACAACTGTTCCAAAAAATCCGGGGACGGTTATAGTAACTGCTCCAAAAAACCAGAAACAGTTATAGTAAAAAGATAGAAACAGTGTAGGGCCTTCGAGTCTGACCCGATTATCGTGTCCTTCAGACACGCGACCACGGGAGGCCCAAGGCCGGGCATGGCGTGCGCGCATGTGTTTCAACAAAAACCCAATGCAAATGTTATTAATAACCCATGTGGAGGTAACTTATTTAAGCACATAAAAAATCTTTAGTTTTCCTGACGTGGGACTAAAGTTACTTCATAAAGTTTGAGTCGAAATTTGAGTCTTTCCACTCAACTTCCAACATGTTATTCCTTACCCAGCACAAGTAAGCAAATCAACTAGGTTTCATGCTAAAGGGCACTTGTTTCTTGATAGATTAGGTTAATTCATGGATGATATTTCTTTTGTTTCAAAACCTACATAACAATTAACATAAAAATTTCACAATTGGTCATAGCACTTCCCTCTTGAGGAGTGTGTGCGCTCTATCCTGAAAGGGAAAGTGCTCATAATTTAACGCGTTCGGTATAAGTCTGCGAGACCCTTGAGTAGGTATGGGTTATATCGTGGATTAGGTTTATGGACCGATTCCCAAAAAATTAACATGAGAATTTTGATTAGAAACTTACAAGTACATAGCTAACTGAAGTTCAAAAATATTTATTTGAAAGTAGGTGAGTCCTATATATGGAACTAATTCATCATGTTTTGTACCATATTTAAAAAGATATATTTTGTACTATATTTAAAAAGATAAGATAATAAATAAATGTATTTGTAACAAGTTAAAGGTGTTGGATATAGTGCCCTCAAGACAATTATTGTAATTGCATGCACACGATTATGATAATTGAGGGAGGATCTATACAGGTAGAACAATCCTACTCGAAATGATAATATACTATCTTGTTTGTTTTTATCTTTGATGTATACACGTTTACTTGTTATTACGTGTCGCTAATACATAATGATGAAGCCCGTAGGATTCTTACTTGTCTACCAGCATCATAATGGCGATTATATATATGAGAGCTGGGTAGTCTATAAACACATTCTTAAATGTCCCTAGTTGTGGAAGTATCGAGACGGGACATAGATATTCCGGAGTAAACTAGTGTATACGTTTCGAGACCCCGACGAGGGGTGGTGGCCGGTCTCACAAGCCATTGGTGTTATGTCACCTAAGATAGTATACAGGTGCTCACGAGAGGTGAGTATACTGGACGGACTCACAGAGAACTTCTAGTTGGTATTATATCTATCGTCAGATGAAAGTTCTCGAATGGCATTAGTACAGGTTAGTCTTTTGACCTGAGATCATCATTTGTCTTGTGTGAGTTCCCACTGTACTTTGATTACCACCCCACGACGGCTCAAAAGAGTCATGCAAACAGGTTTTAGTTGGGTACAGTCCCGAGCCATATGGAGGCAGTGAGCGATTGTCGGGGATTCGTCTCTCATGATATTAGGAGTCGATATCGTGCTATGTTCGGTTGGCTATCACCTTAAATCTGTGGCCACGGTAGATGAGATTTAATGATAGATTTAATGATATGAGTTCAGTAGTTTCTCGGTTGGTGATGAGTTTGACTCCGACAGGACTCATCGGGTTATTAGGGGTCTGACGTTTCCACCCCTAGACCCGGTATGCGATACTCTCAGATGAAGAGACCGGACTGTAGGAGATTGTCACATTCAGACTCAGTAGGGTTCGGAAGGACTTGATTGTCGACCTCTCTTTCGACAGATATCTAGGAAGCCGTTATGTATAGCTAGTACCGCTGACGTGCTTGTGGTTTTTGGATTTATCCAGTAAATCACTTCCAGTGTATTGTCGAGTCTTTATAGTCCCACACAAAGGGTTTTCCCGGTTCAGGCGATATGATATAGATGGTGTATGTTAGTGCATACAGAGTGTCCGATTAAATACGTGTACATGCTACATGGACTTTAATAGGACGGCTGATAATACTGGCGGCTTGGGATTAAGCCGGATTATTAAATTAGGTTTTGATTTAATAATTTGTATATATATTTTTAATATGTATATTTTAGTATTATTGTTCACTAATCATTTTCTCTCTCTTAGATATTCGTATTTTTGCACGAATACATATATATGTATTTCGATTCGTTTACCGGGTTGTATTATGTATTTATACGGAATTTATTTTAGAAGATAGACACTTCATTTCTTAATTTTTCTTTTATAGAAAATCAAAAATAAGATGGATGATGAGGTGTTTTGTAGTATGGTAGAGAGGTATGGGTTGATTATTATATAGTATTTTCATTTGTGAATATTATTCTTGGATGGTTGCAAATAATCAAGCCATCCTTTTCATGCTTGCTAGTTTGTTCTTCACACAAAAGACTTAACCATTTTTTTCATGGCTTCTTCTTCTTCTTCTTCACCTCCTCCTCCTTCTTCTAGATAGCTCTTTTGAGCTTAGAAAAGAGAAAAAAAAGATAGCGAAAATATACCTACATCCCCAATCTCCATTCGTAGTGAGTTTGGAGCATCGGTCGCTTCACTAGGTGAAGCCGGAGCTTGTATCGGTTTCCCTCAAGTGGATCTTCTTTGGCAAGGGCGGTCGCCACTCAAGCTTGATCCGGACATCGTACACGGAGCATGGAGTGGTCTTGCATGATTGGGTGGACACGCGTCAAAAGTGGTATTCCGTATCTTTGCATGCTTGGTTTGCTAGTTTAGGAGTTTGGATCGATTCTAGATTCAGGGTTCCTTCGTATTTGCTTGAAATTTTAGTTTGCCATTCGCGCTTCCGGTGCGCCGCGGGCACTGGGGAACCCTATAAGAGGTCGTTCCTATAAAAGTAATATAAGAGAGAATCAATTGAGATGGTTTGGACATGCACATTGAAGATCAATAACTATCTCAATTAGAAGAGAGCTTAGGAGGCCTACGCAACTCTCTTAAGTAATTTTCTACACAACAGAGAAGGGGTGGTGATGATACTCGTAAGTGGGAATTCTCCAGATCACAACACATAGTGGATGACGTGTTATCCCCTTAAACCCGCTAGATTCCTGGGGGCTACGAAGTTGGAATAAGTACGATGCATGGGGGACATTCCTCGGCAGCTCGTCTCCGAGATTGCATTCGACCTTTTGGAGACCTTCCCGGAGTACCTTCTCTATTCTCCTAGCAACCAGCCAACAGCTCGCCTCCGAGCAATCCTACAGTCGATTGTCCACAGCCTCCTTGCTCATCTCCGAGCTGTTACAAAGCTGAGCTTCCTCGGCTTCCTCGCTCGCCTCCGAGCTATCTACCGAGCTGCGCTTTTTCGGCTTCCCTATTCAACCGAGAGCATAGAGCCCAAGAGCCTCCATAACAGCTCCGTGTATCTTGCCAAAAAGAGATCTCCACCACTCCATATCCCACATTTCATGTTGGTGCGTCTCTCCATTGATGGGCGTATCCCGCCTTTAATGGACATACCTCGCCATCAATGCGAACGTGAGGCGGGGGTGTAATAGAAGGCGAGAATCTCGCGTCAGTTTGCTCCATGCGACCGCTATATCAACCCTCTCTTCCAAATGACTCAGGTACATCGAACTTATTTCTAATACGCCGCTACCCTGCAATTATTATTCCTCGGTACTTACTTGATTGTCGGAGGGTCCTTCGGTGGTTTCCCACCCTGGGACTTCCCTTGGTGGTAGCTCGACGTCAACGACAAACAACACCCCATTGTGATCCACACGCTCAACCCTCATCTCAAATCTCAACCGTTCAGCCTCGCTGGTAAGAAGATTGACGGAGGACAACATCTGAGGGAGATTCCGACCTCTATCAATTAGCGCCGTCTGTGGGAACCTCGGCTCTCCCACATAAGAAATTTGATCTTTCGCCTTTGATTCAATGGCCAGCGATAATCGCAACGATCCCAGCACGAGCCATCTCGTCCTCCACAACGGAGGCGGGGGCAGTTACTGTCACGCCTCGCTTCCCGGTATACGGTGAAGGGGACGGGACGAGGCCGCTACGTATTTACTCTGAAGTAAATACGCTAAGCGTATCTAAGAAATATAAAAGTAAGCACAAGAAACAAGATATAATAAAACAGCAACTTTATTTATTCACATTCTTTTGTACAATACATAGAAAATAAATACAACTGAAATAAAGCAATGCCTAAACAATGGCATAACAGAAAATGAAAAGTACTGAAATGGAAAGTGTACAATGACTAGAGCTCGGGGTCTTCACTGAAATGGTCCAAGTCTTCAGCAGTGGGCTCGATCTCTGACGTGTCCAGATCACCTGACGACATTCAAAGAAGAAAGAAAGAGATTGTCGTCAGCGAACAGATCGCTCGGTAAGTCCCAAAGAGAAGGGAGAAATAGAATAGACAGAATAAGAAGATAGCTTTTAAAGTTGTATTATATTGTTATGATGTTGTGTTAACGTTGTTGTTTGTAGCTTGGTATAGAAGATGCCAGTGTATACGAGAGGAGTCCCACTTACACCGGAGACTTTGGTAACCCGTAGTACAAGGCTCTGTCGCGATAATACCACGGAACAACGGCATGGATGTAATTACGTCTTAAGTGACCACCTCATGTCACCTTTAACATATTCCGTACCAGTCTACCCCTTAAACCCCGTAGTGTTTTGATTGTATTGTATTATTTTGTATTGTAAACTGTATAGATTGTATAATTGGATGACTGACCGAAACCATGATATCAGTAAACGGATGTAATTGTAGAATCATGTATGTAACTGGAGAATCATGTAAACTGGATGATCATGTAAATGGAATGTATATTCATGGTTCGGTTCAGTCAAGTTGATAGATTGAATATATGGAATAATGGATTCATGGATTCATGTTGAATTGTAATATTGTAAATTGTAGATTGTAAATTATACTTGAATCATATTCAAGTGAGATTATAATAAGACTCAAACTGAGTCAGACAATTAGAAAAGTAAATTGAAGTCCTGTTTGTTTTGATGTTATCGACAACCGCTGCACATGGGCGGCAGGATTTGTGTCTTTTTCAAAGACGATTACCGTATTGATAACACCGTTGTTAATTTGTTTATCTTAGATAGGCAAGCACTTACTTCTCCGGCTCCCTGGGGCTCAAGAGATTGGTCCCGCTTAAACCTATGTTTACTACGGTCCTTAGGGTATTTTATAGAACTTGAGGGTTTTTTTTTATGTAAAAATACTTTTATATACTTTTCAAAGTACACCCCAAGTATTTATTAATCGTTTTTAGAGTTGTAATGAATGTAGATTTTATATTGTGATATTTCTATTGAAAATATCCTATTTTTATAATAAGTGGTATTTATTTGTAATATTGGTTTTGTATGAAATTCATGGTATTTTAGTGTAAAACTAATTCTTGTGATTTTTAGAAAAAGGTGGAATATTTATAATAATTCAAAATAGATATTTTAATGTTACAAATACATATATCTATATGAAAATAATTTTAATATATATATATATATATTATATTCTAGAAAGCTCGTTTTTCTTAAGATGTCGTATTTTAAATCTTTCGAGACCGAATGCTCCTTGTGGAGGTCTGCATCTTGCACTACTAAGCCCGAGAATGTGCGATAATCCGCTCCATCCCGAACGGGTTCCCCAAATGGGTTGTAGCGGCACTTTGCAAAGATTTGTATAAATACTAATCATTAAGGGAAAACGGTTTTATTAATTATGGTATTTATTTGTAAAAATATCGTTTTCTCGTATTCTATGTTTTAAGGTCTCCTAAGTCAACTAGACTGCTCCTAACTGGTCCAAAGCGACAAATTCTGAGATATTTCTCAAATCGCCTCTTCACCGCCAATTGTGGTCAGGTAAGTACAAGTGAAGAAAGGAGGGATCCGCTCACGAATCACCATGAGACGGGCCTTTTAAAGTTATGTTTCTCACTTGTCTAGCCTAGGCACCACAAAGTTAGATTTAGATAAACGACTGAATACCCACAACCTTCCTCTGTCCTGATGAATGCGACATTCCTTAATTGGCTGAGCCTAGATAGTTTTATTATTAGCTCAAAGATTATTTATTTGTAAAGATGTATCAATACTAAATCTTTTAGAAATGGTTTTATTAAGTAAAGGGTATTTAAATGAAAATGTTTATTTTCCCGTATTCTAAGTTCTCGAGGGTATCGTGTTATGTTGCATATAAGTGTGTGAGGAGGTAGGTCATTATCTCGTGGTCTACTTAAAAGTACAGCAAGTTTAATGGAGTTAAATGTAGAATTGAAACAATGTGGTATTTAAGTGAAAAATACGATAAATTGAAATAGCCATCATTTTATGAAATGAAACTTGATCAATTTGGTTGATTAGCGTTTAATAGTCAACATGAGAGAGTTTAAGCATAATTGTATTAACGAGAAGTGAAGCTTTATAAGAAACCGAATCAGAAATTGGATTTGTTCCGATTCCGTCGGGTTTGTCAATCCGTATTTTTCGAATAGAAAAGAGAGATAGAAAATGGGAACTAATGGGTTTTGGACAGCTAGGAGAAAGAGATGAAAGAAGAGGAATCGCCGGTGCGTCGATTCGTCGCCGAGAGTTCTTAGAACGATCGCCGAAAGTTCGCCGGGAATTTCGCCGTAGCTTCGCTTCGTGGTCGTTTTCAAAGTACACAAGATTTCTTGAGAATTTTAGAGAGTTGGCTCAGAGTTTTGGGATGAGAGGGTAGAGGGTAGGGGTGTATTTATAGGGTTTAGGCTAGGGTTAGGGTAGATGTCGGGTTTTAAATTAAAAAATATAAAAAATGTATTAAAATTCATTAAAATATGGAGTAAATGGGGATTTCAAAGGTCTCTGGAACCGATTTGGCAAAATAAAGTATGCAGGGGGTAGGGAAGAGGAAGAGCCCCAACTTTCCAGTTAGGGACTCGGCCGTCCGGCCGGTGGCGCCGACCTGACTCAGGCGGTCCGCCGGCCGACTCGGCAGAGTCGGGCCGAGTCAGGGCATGGGGAGGTGGGGGGTCATCAGGTGTAGGCTCTGGTATATTTAGTTTTTTATGAGTAGTGGAACTTTTGGAATTTATCACGTGTTGACTGTTGGACTTCTAAAAATTTTAAAACAAAATAATATTAAAAATAATGTGGGGCATGGGATTTGAACTCTGGTTGCTTGGTTCAGCAATGCAAGGTATTACCAATGAGCTACAAGCTCATTATTGTAATTAAATTGCTAATTAATTACTTAAGTCTTATGCTTAGGCAATAAATACCCCTTTAAGGATTTAGAAAAAACAATTTAAAAATTTGTATGGAAAAAGGGTATAAGAAAATTAGGGTTGTTACAGTTACTCCATCTCCCAACATCGTCGACGCCTTATCTGTACGGATCGATAGGCTCACGATGATGGTGGACGCGCTCGCTCATGTTCAAACGGCCGGCCATGCTCGCCAAACCGCTGTCCCCACTCCCCGAAACGGAGACGCACGTGAAGTGAGGGGGGCGCATTCAGGCCTTCAACCTCGCTCACGCCCATCCTGATGTCACGGAACACCAGCATGCTGATTTCGGAAGTCACGACCCTCACACGAGGAATGATTCTATAACTCGTTAGGCACCGAACATTTCAACATTGAGATCTCGGGAGCGACCAGACTACCGCTTCAATGCTCGCTGTGCTCTCTCGTCCCCTGAAGAGACGTCGGTTAGGTCACCTGATTCTAGGCAAGATCGACATCACCACACTCAACGAGAATGCGTACATGGCGAACGTCGGGGCTAACCACGAAGGGTCTACCTCGAGGATCTGAGGAACGTGATAGAACGAAGCCGAAACCATTCCATCACGCAAGCCTGGAGCAGAGATAGCAGGCACTCCGACTATGGAGAATATTTGGGGTACCAACAGCGAATCGAGGTCCTTAAGAAGAAGATTGAGGACATGCGGCTCGCCACCCGTTAGACTGGAGGGTCGGCGAAATACTCCATGGATTCTCTCATGAAACCTTTCACAGAGCAGTTATTATGTGAGCGTGTCTCGTCTCAAAACAAGCCGCCCAAGGTTGCCCTCTTCGACGGGAAGTCCGACCCAAAATACCACCTGGACGTGTTCACGGCGGGCATGAGCTTCCATGACAACTCAGATGCGGCTCAATGACGAGCCTTTCCCACCACCTTTATCTGGGCCAAGCAAGATTAGTTTTGTGGCCTTGCTCCACGTTCAATCTCAACCTTTGACGAGCTGGCTACTCAGTTCCTCGGTCATTTCGTCGGCAGAAAAGGACAGTCGACTACCTGTTCACCATCAAGAGCGAGGACCGGGAATCTTTCAAAGGTTATGTCACCCGATTGTATAATGCCCTTCTGGAAGTGCCCGAGCACCGTGACGAAATGTTCATCACCGCCTTGAGATCAGATCTTAGGCATAAAGAGTGGCTCCGCTCTTTTGCATTAGCGCAACCTAAGACCATGGTCGAGGTAAAAGTCTGGACCGAGCAGGAGATCCAACTCGAGTCTGAAGTGAATGCCAACTTACCCTGCGGGGAACGAACGGACCGAAAGAAACGGGACCACGAGGAGAAGAAAAAGACCGATCTATCGAAACCGTATTCCTCGAGGTTTCACGAGTACACCCTCATGAAGGTCTCTCAGGCTGAGCTGCTAGAGGAGGAAAAGAGCGAGAGATTCTTCAAACTCCTGCTAATGATACAAAGGTCGGGTAAGCGACTCCGCGGCCCATATTATGCCTTTCATCGGTCCCAGGGGCACCCGACCGAGAATTGCAAACAACTCCGTGATTATATTGAGGAGCTGATCCGCTCCAGTCACCTAGCAAAGTACATATGAGATGAAAGTCAAGCAGATCGGGAGCAAACAGACCAGCCTCCACCCGGAGAGTGGACGGTAGGCAGATCTGTTGGATATGTATGCCTAAGAGGCCATTATTGTATATGTATACATGTGGATGCTTGGACATATATATGTACAGGACAGTCTTGCTCAATATGATAGTATGCTATCTGGTTTGTCTTTATCTTAACATATGCATATGTTTTACTTGCTATTACGTATCATTCATACATGTTGATAAATCCCATAGGATCATTGCTAGACCACCTGCGTTATAATGGCGATCATACTTGTGGGAGCTGGATAGTTGGTATGCACATCCTTATATGGTCTTTAGTCGTGGGAGTATCGAGACTGGACATCGAAATTCCGGAGTAGACTAGTATATACGTTTCTAGACCCCGATGAGGGGCAATGGTATGGTCCCGCAACCATTGGTCTTTTGCACCTAAGATCGTATACAGGTGCTCACTGGGTGTGAGTACACCGGACGGACTCGCCGAGAACTTCCAGATGGTATTATACCTATCGTCAGGTGGAAGTTCATAGGTGACATGAGTACAGGTTAGTCTTTAGACCTGAGATCGTCATTTGTCTCGTGTGAGTTCCCACTGTGCTTTGATCACTACCTTACCACGGCTCTACTGAGCCGTGCAAACAGGTAGTGGTTGGGTACAGTCCCGAGCCACATGGAGGCAGTTTGCGATTGTCGGGGACTCGTCTCTCCCGGTATAGGGAGTCGATATCGCACTGTGTTCACCATAAGACCATGGCCAAGGAAATTGGGATTTACTGATAGGCTGATCAGTAGTTTCCCGGATTGGTCCTGAGCCGCATCAGCACGAGTTATCGGGTTATTAGGGTCTAACGTTTACCACCCCTAGAGCCGGTATGTGATACTCTCAGACGAAGATACCGGACTGTACGGAGATTGTCACAGATAGGCTCAGTAGGGATCCGGATGAGTTTTCTCGTCGGCCTTCCTTTTCGACAGGTACCCAGGTAGCCGTTACGTACAGCTAGTGCCGTTGACGTACTTGTGGTATGGATTTATCCAGTAACTTACTTCCGGCGTACCGTCGAATCTTCAGAGTCCCACACAAAGGGTTTCCCTGGTTCAGGCGAAATGATATAGTAGCCGTATTGGATATGTGCAGGGTTCCGATCGATTGATGTACTTTGTACCTGGACTTTCGATCGGACAGTTGGTAATACTAGCCGGCTCGGGTTTGAGCCGGATTATTAAATCAAGTATTGATTTGATAATTTACATATATGTATTTCGATATGTATATTCTAGTATTACGTTCCTCATGTTATTCTATCTCTTTGGGCATTCGTGTTTTTATCCGAATGCAGGTATGTATATACAGTAGACTGTAATCCGTATTTTATTACATATTACTTTCTAGAAGGTGGCCACCTCATTATGCTTTTTCCATTTATTCTTTAATTGGAAATGAGGTGTAAAGTGTGAGGTGAGGGGAGTATGGTGATGACCATGCCTCAATAGTTGACAAATGAATTCTTTATTCATTTGTGGAAACTATTCAAGCATGGGTCACATTGTTTATTCATGGATATTCATATACAAAACCATTGTGGGGTTTTCTCTCTCTCATGGCTGCTCATTATTTTTGTGCTCACCATTTTGTCTCACTCTCCTCTCCTTCTCTTGAGTTCCTCCACCTTCACCATCTTCTTCCTCTCTACACTCTCATATGTTGAGAAACAAGAGAAGATGCTAGATAGAGATAGTAGAATACCTAGAACTTCACACTACATCCTAGAGATCTTGGATTAGCATCCTAAGTTCTCTAGTTTCTCCTTTGGTTACTTAGCAAGGAGCTAGAGCTATGGATCACATCCCTCGGGTGGATCACTTTCGATGGAGAAGGACCGAAGAGCAAGCTCGATCTCAGAGTACCGATGGAAAGAGCAAAGGAGATCAAGCGCGATCATGGTGGCCACTTGGAGCGAATGACGAGGAAAGAAGACTGAAGGACTTAGGTCGTTTGGTGAGACTTCTTTTCTTAGCAGTAGCACTCTTTGTTTAGCTAGTTAGGTTTATGGAAAGATCCGTTTTTTTTGGTTATTCTAGCGCCGTTTTTAAACTTGTAGAAAATTTTTGTTCCGCAAACCGCCACGTTTGATAGCTTGGGTTTTAGGGTAACCCAACAGATCATGGTCATCTCTATTGACTCGGCTCCGAGCAATGAGGACACCCGCCGTATCCGGCCGGTCATGACCTTAGATGATCCCCCTTTAAGAAATACAAGAAGGTTGCTCCCATCACCTCGCCGATGAAGACCTTCATGGCATATCCCTCCCGCATAATGATCCCCTGGTGATCACGGCTCGGGTAAATCAGTACAAAGTCCGGAGAATCCTAATTGACTCGGGAATCTCGGCGGACATCCTATTCTACGACTGTTTCCAATGTATGGGATTAAACCCGTCCGATCTCTAACCAACCTCGCACGTCCTCTCTCGTTTATGAACTACTCCATCCAAGCCGAGGGAATGATCACTCTCCCTTTTAACATCGGGGAGGCCGGAAGAACCCGAACCATGTCAGCGAGTTTCCTCATCGCTCGGGTTCCTTCCTCTTAAAACATCTTTTTGGGTCGCCCCAATTTAATCGCCCTCCAGGCTTTCGACCTACCACCTCGCTCTTAAGTTCTATCTGGGTAATGGGGGAATAGGTCGGGCCTACGGAGATCAGCAAACCGCCAGGGTTTGTCTCCCCTCGACACTTCTCGAGGACAATGAAGTTGATGTTTCCGAGGGGCCGTGCGATCCTCGGGAATCTCTGGATACACGTGATGACAAAAAAGCGATTCATGGTTCCCCAGTGGAGGCCTTGTCCTTGGTTCCATTCATGGAGGGAGACAACAACCAAACTGTTTAAATCGGCTCCCTCTTGACCGAGGAAGCTCAGGACAACCTTATCCAGTTTCTCCGAAGTAACTCTGACGTGTTTGCTAGGACTCCCGAAGACATGCCGGGGATCGACCCAAAAGTGATCTCCCACAAGCTCAGTGTTGACTCAGAGGCCCGGCCGGTCCGACAAAAGAAAAGAAGTTTCGCGCCTGTCAAACAGAAGGAGATCGAGGAGGAAGTAGACAGACTACTCGCGGCTGGCTTCATCAGAAACCTGGACTATTCGGCTTAGCTAGACAATGTAGTCATGGTCAAGAAGGAAAATGGGAAGTGACGGATGTGCGTCGATTTTACCGACCTAAACATGGCCTGCCCTAAAGACAACTACCTACTCTCGCGGATAGACCGGTTAGTTGACTGCTCGACCGGTCACGAGCTGCTGAGCTTCATGGATGCCTTCTCCGGTTATAATCAAATCCGGATGAACCCGGCCGACGAAGAGCTCACCGCCTTTACCACCGATCAAGAAGTCTACTACTACAAAGTAATGCCCTTCGGCCTCAAAAATGCTGGGACAACGTACCAGCGGCTGGTCAATAAGTTGTTCAAGCCACAAATTGGGAGAAATATAGAAGTCTACATCGATGATATGCTCGTGAAATCCACCCTGTCAGCTGGTCATACCACGGATCTCGGCAAGACCTTTGAGGTCCCGCGAAAGTACAAAATGAAGCTGAATCAGCCAAATGTGTTTCCGGCATCACAGGTGGAAAGTTACTCGGATTCATGGTCACACATCGAGGAATTGAGGCAAACCAGGAGAAGATCAGGGCCATCATCGACATGGCGACACCCAAAAGCAACGTTGAAATCATGCGACTCATAGGCAGGGTAGTCGCTTTGAGTCGGTTCATGTCCGGGTTTGGTGAAAAGTGCCTGCCTTTCTTCAGAGCCTTGATGCTGCACTATGCTCGATTGGCTATAACAGTAAGTCCCTGGTCAGGGCTGATGAGAATTACTGGTAAGTGTTATCAGTAGTTTTTCGAATGGTTATAGGCCACGCATCGGCATGACTTATCAAGTTATTGGGGTTTGACGGTTCCACCCCCAGACTTGATATGCAACATATTAGATGAAGAGACCGGACTGTACGGTAAGTGTTGCTTATAGGATTTACGGGAGTTTGGACAAGTTTGCTTGTTGATATTCTATTCGTTCTATACCTGGGTAGCCATTATATCCAGCTAGTACCGCTGATGGCTTGTGGGTATCTAATGTGATCATTACCTACTGCTGGCGTATTGACAAGTCTTTAGAGTCCCACACGGAGGTTTCCTAGCTCAAGTAAAACGAAGTAGGGCATATATGGAGATATGTGCGGGAGCTTGATTTAATACGAGTATGTGATACCGTATTCTAATCTAGCGATATTTGATATGAGTTAGATTATATGTGATATAACCGGATTATTGAATCCAGTGTTGATTCAATGATTTGATATGTGTGTGTGTGTGTGTGTGTGTGTGTGTGTGTGTGTGTGTGTGTGTGTGTGTGTTTATATTTGATATTGGCCGATTATATATGATATGACCGGATTATTGAATCAAGTGTTGATTTAATATCTAATATTGAATATTAGCCGGTTATATGTGATATAACCGGATAAATGAATCAAGTGTTGATTTAATATTTTGATATCATATATATATGATATTACTCGGTTATATATGATATAACCAGATTATTGAATTAAGTGTTGATTTAATAATTTGATATATATTTATATATATTAACTAATATTAAAGCTCACTTAAGATTTTCTTCTCTTTACATACATTTATATCTGTGTGTGTGTGTGTGTGTGTGTGTGTGTGTGTGTGATATTTATATATTTATTTGGATTTGTATCATGGTTGATGATACAAGGAATATGGATGTATGAGAATCACACTAGAGTGAAAAGATAAATGGGATGATTTATTTTCTAAGAAAAAGAGAAAAATAAGGAAAATGAGTCATTGCTTTGGAAGCTTGGAGAAGCATTGAGAAGCCATGACTCATGTCCTATTTTTTGTTTTACTCTTAGATATTTATTCATCCTCACCTTATCTCTAGCTCATGGTTCATTCTCTCATACAACATCCAAGTTCATCTTCTTCTTCAACTCTCTTCTCTAGGAATTTTCTTGAGTTGAGAAATGAAAAGAGAAAATTATTTCTAGTGAGAAAATCTCCTACTTCATCAACCTACACTAATCTAGCCCATTAGTTTAGCTTGTTTTCTTCACTAATACCATGATTAGTGAAGAATGAGCTTGAATTAGAGAGACTTCAAGGTGGATCATTTTTGGTATCGAAGACTACAAGCAAGCTCGATCCTTTTTTCAAGTGGAGTCAAGGAAGAGTTCTAGGGACTACTACTTGGAGCTTTAGAAGTGAAGGACCGGTCTACAAAGGTTGTAAACTCTCTTCACATAGTATAGAACTTGTTTTCTTTACTCAAAAACCCTAATTCTTTAGTCCGATTCTTGTTAGTATAACTTATCACTCTAGATTTTTTTAAATTGCATACTTGATACTTGTATAAACCTAGTAGAGGTGCTAAGACATACTTTCATGGTATAAGAGCCAAGCTAGAGACTTAGGCGATGTCTAAATGACGTTAAAGTGTTCGATTGAAGTTTCGAAACCCGATTTTTAGTCTTTTTTGTCCAATTTTTCAAAAGTTGAAATTTTCACAGCTAAAAATTCTCAGAAAATCATGCAGATAATTATATGGAGCCACAAGAAGTATGGGGTCTTAACTCTTCTATGTGGCCGCGGAACCGCCACCTAAACCTTGGTTTAGCCGCGGTTCCGCCGCCAACTTGAAGAGTTATTGACTCGTATTTCTTTTGCTGCTTCATTGTGATATTTCTGACTTTTTGGGTATTTTTGGTGACACTCAAGTTGTTGAGATCCCTGTGAATTGGTATTATTTGAAACATCGATCAAAATGTTTAACATCGTCTAGATAACTTTGGATATGTGATACAATTTTTGGAATCCATATTGATTCGTTTTGTGAAAACTAGTTAATGAAATGTAAATATTGCGTTTTAGTCTCATGTGATAGATTGCCACGGAGTTTGGATTTGGATCGAAACTCCATCGCAATCTCGTATCGTTCGCGAATAGTCGTCGGGAGACACTACTAGACGCTACGCCTCATAGCCCCGACCAAGTGACTATAGGAGAACCCCATGGCCAAAAGCATCCACTCGGATGCTCGCAGCCACGGTGTTCCGCCCAAGTGCACTTCGTTGACGGCCTCGGGGGTGCGTCCATCCACTAAAGTTCCCAACGAGCATTCGATCTTTTAATCGGGAATCTTGTTGAATTACCCGATTTGATTTTTGAAAAGTGTTTTCAAATTCGAGACTTAAATGCAAGGTTTATAGGGTTAGGCACGAAATCCGAAATATGTGATAATCCGGGTTTATGATGTCTATGGATTATGCAGATTCTAATTATTGTAGTTTTCATTTCTTTTCTGCAACCTTAAATGTAATATGTTGCAGTATCTCCAATCTCGTTGCTATATGTCAACGACATTAGGGATACGTATATTTACTTATGTTGATGAGATATGATATTGTTGTGTTATTATTGATATGCTATATTGGATCGTCGTGATTGAATAGCCGGGGGGTTTTACGTGAGATGAGAGTTTTTCAATTTTCATTCATGTAAATATTTGTATGTGATATTTTTTTATTGGGACACTTCCGAGTTGAGATTGTTGTCTCTATTTGATGTATATTATTTACTTTTCTGCATTAGGATAGACCCAAGGTGTGGAGCACAAGTAACCAGGTTCTAGAGTCCAGTAGGAGGCCATCTCGAGGAGTCGAGACCGGTCGCATAACTCTAGAATTGGTAGGGCTGTTTGCCGCTCTCGTATGGGTCAAGGAATGTAGGCTTGGCTATTCATCACAATCGTGGAATCCGTGTTTTTTTATTACTGGTTTAATCTAAAACACGGACCTCCCAGTATATCCTATATTTCATATGTTTGCTTCTGTTGTTTCTGTGATATGATGTGATCATATAACTGCGTGAGACAATGCTACTTATATATATGATATACTAGTAGACACTATATATGTTTTGCATCCGCGTTAGTCCTGACCCCGCCCTGCCGTAAGTTAAGTAACTTTACGGTGAAGACCCAGGTCCCTGTGGTGAATGCGGATGGCATATATGTGTGTTTTATTTTCGTTTCCTCTGTGATGTTTAGGAAACATAAATGATAGGACGTCATTAATAAGATTAATGAAAAGAAAAGAAACCTAAAAGATATTGTAGAATCAAATTTTTCAAAAAAGACAGCTCTAGTTCTTGCTCTGCATAGTGGTATTCCATTATGAATATCCAGCACCTCATTCGATGAGGAAAGAGCCTAGATCCCTTCACCAGAAATGACCTCTTTAGCAAATTTGGCCTATGTTACAACCCACTTGGTTTATTTTGACAACTACTTGATTTTAAAGCGGAGCTTAAACCACTCCTTTTCAAATCACTAGATTCTACAACGATATCAAGTTCATTACGTTAAAAGTTTTTTTCAAAACTAGTCGTAGCCCTCCGTCATTTCAGATAAGTACTATTTAGTATTCGTGCTACGTTTGTTGACCTTATCAAGGCATAGTGTGCGGTAGCTGATTAGTGCTTATCTGCCGCATATTGATGCGATTGGATTAGGGTAGTCGTACGGTCTTGTTGACCATAGTTAAGGGTCGTGCGGGTGGGTTTAATTCAATCATGAAATGTCACGACCCGAAATAGCACGTGACTGGCCCTTGAATCAAATGAAGTCTATAGGATCCCATCTAATTCAAGTAAGCCAAAAGCCCAGAAATCTAAAACCATTTTAAATAATAAATGAAGGAAAACTAGTTTTAAAGAAGTGGTTTTAATAGCATAAGCCGAATTATGTGTTTTTAAAATCTCAAGTCTTTTCAGAAAATTTCGGCAGAGTTTTCTTTGTAAATACTGACCCCAAACGGGGTACAACATGAATAAAATATACACAATGATAAAAGGCATCCCCAAGCAGGAGCTAGCTCTTCGTCAATCGACGGTCATAACCATGCAAGAAAAATAATATACAACTCCGAAGGGCGAGGATCAAAACTCAAAACGAAACTCAAAATCATCAAGAAAACCATACTAATAATACAAGCGCGACTCTACGGTCGAAAGAATATACAACTGGTTTTCTAAGTCTGAAATAAATACAATTCTGGTTGATGGAGTCTACTAGATACAACTGAAAATAAATAAGTACAATGGTGGTCACGATACGAGTGAACCCACCTACCAAAGCAATCACCAAGAAAGGAAGCAGTGTGCCAGAAAGCCGCAATGAAACCTGTACGGCAAAACCTGCAAGAACTGTGGCACAACGGGTGTGAGTTGCCAACTCGTGAGTAGAAAACGTCACAGAGCAGAAATCATATGTATGACTCAATCCTAGGTCAAACAATCAGTAATATATATCCTCAATATGATAAAGTCTGAAGCATGATAAGGTATCAAGGGTAAACATCTATACATAAGTGTAATACCAAGTGCTGGTGTCAGTGTCTCAGGTAGTAACATATCATAAATATGAGGTATCATCAATGAAATCAGTGCCAACTATAGAATCAAGTCTATAAGTATGTGGATATCATCCAATAATGTAATCAATGCCTGTATGCGTGTGGATCTCGTCCATAGGTCAACCAATGACACAAAACATCATGCATGTAAATATCATAAAGCATATGCATGAACGTATGAGGATATAAATCAACGTGTGTCCCTCGCGACACATCAAAATCATGGAACCTAAGTTTCTAGCATAGACACTCGAAAATATCATGGAACCCGTGCCTAGCATCGGCACGTAAATCCTCATATATCGGGCTCCGTTAGTCCGGATCGGCCCACGGGCTCTGTCGGTCCGAATCGACCCATATCATCTCTCGACTCCGGTCGGTATCCTCCGGATATCCGCCGAGCCCAAATACTATCACCGGTAGGTAGTAGTCCCTCTGCCAGGCTCATCGTCTTCAGCACAGCAACCTGTTCTCGCCCCGGGGTACCATACTGGGTCCACCATGTACCCGCAATCGGCCTCATCCAACTCCTCAAATCGGGTTTCACATGTCATACGTCTCAAAACCGAGAAAATGCATGGTGGACGCACTGAAATATCATATCAAGAGAAACCGGGGTTTTAAAACAGTACATTCTTTCTTTTGAAATACCCACGATTCTCAAATTCAGAAATATCATGGAAACAACATATCTTAATGCGTGTAATCATAAAGCATGATGTATGCGACATATAATAGAAATAAGCATATCAGTATATCATACAACATAAACAGTAATATGCACATATTGAAGAAAAACAGCTCTTTTAAATGAATCCAGTTTAAAAATATATCATGCGGTTCCCAAATCTCCAAAATCAAGCCAGAATCATTTATGTATGTGCAAATGTGTATGTATGCAAGCATGGGTGTACAATATGTGTGGACGCAAGTATGTCATGCAAGGAGTCATATCCTGATTTCAGCAAACCTACTGTGTAGTGACATGGCAATTATCGATGATGAAGTGTGTGAGCCGGCAAGCAGGTGTACGTGGAACATACGCATCATCGATAATGGTGCTGGTGTCCTAACAGCATGGGTTTAATATAACAATAAACACATTTAAACATGCAATGCGATGCGAATAGCAAGAACATGCGGAAAATGAATAATAAATGCAACAGTGATGAATCTACATCAATATATATATGTCATACAGGTTGCCATTTAAAATAACATGAATCGTGGTGTTTAGAAAAATAAGGGCTACAGTGTTTTTAAGAAAAGATGTGTCTTTTTAAAATATCTGTAGAATCTCTTGGCATGTCTTTAAAATACTCACGATTCGTTAGTTTTGAAAAAGGTATGACTCGAGTCTTGTTTAACATCTATAAGTAAACTACAGGACTAATCGAAAGGTAAGGAAACCACCTAAATCTGAGTCGATACATATAAATATAATAGTTGGTGATCCCGTCTCAATAGTATCACATATGATACATTATATAACATGACATCCTCGAGTCAAGAGTGTGGATCTATCATCAATATAAAGCTCGTACGGTAAATCCATCGTACGGCATCTCAATCTGGGTACGGGTCAAATATCATATTCATCTCATCATTTATCAAATATCATATTAATCTAGGTCTAGTACAAACTGATACCATCTGCAAATATATGCGTGTATGAAACACACGTCTAAAGGCCCTCTAAAATCTCATGTCGTATCTCATAATACGAACAACATCATATCACCGATCTCATGGCACCATGCCCAATCTCATCGACTCATCTCCAAATACCATATACAATCCTCATCATCCATGGGTAGGTATACGTATATATATATAGTCTCAAATCTAGGTGTGCATATATATACATATCCCCATATACGCACAAGTATAAAAAGTAAGCATGGGTGTGCGTGTGGGTGTAAACCTTATTCTAGGGCTCGCGACTAAACTAACTAGCGACACCATCATCCAATGATACTAGAAATTTTCCATGACTCCCAAAGTCTATCTAGATAATCATAACCTCACAATAACATATAAATGTATCCATATAAAATATATATACCATACACTATACTACGAACTGCGGGGGTGCATACGCCATCCACCCACTTCCCCCGTAGATATAATCTACTCACTTTGCTCTACACTTGTCGTTGCCGACGTCGCCATACGCTTGCTTGTCGTCCCGAAGTCCAAATGGGGGTACCTACATGTCACAACGTATCGTATCGCATTAAAATCTAAATCAAACCAAAACGACGCGCTAAAAGGCTATAGGTTAGAACCTACGGACCACTCCTTTCAAAACCACCAAATCACCCTCGATATCGTCATACAAACGTCAAGTGATCGAGGTAAAACACAAATACTAAAATCCAGAATCCAAAATACGAAAAATATAAACTCAAATCAAAACAGCAACTCATGAATTTAGTCCCAGATTTTAGCTTAGGCAAAACTAGCCAATTTTGCATACAGGAGAGGTCTAATTTACTGGAGATGGAGCTACAGACGAAGCACGAAGCCCAAAGCTCCAGCTCTGGCCGCAAATTGTGGCCAGAAAGGTCTTATTTGCGGCCCATATGAGGGTATAGGGGATTGGGTCTTGGGGTTAGCTTCCTAGGTGCCTGCACACTCCTCTGTGTTTGCTAAATAATTTTTCAGGTCTCCGAGTGTTAGCAGATTTCAAATTCCTTACAGGATTCCACAAAATACGGATATCGTGGATTTCTGAGTTCGCTAATAGGGCTTAAGCCTCAGGTTTGGGTTTAAATTCTAGCTCTAGGGGGGTTGTGTGGCCTCTACTAAGCTCAATCACATTTCACAACTCAAGAATTCCTCAAAGCCTAACTAGAAATTTCCAAACCTCACTAAACATTTCCTAATCACTTCTAAACATGCATGGAAGCTAAAGTAAACCAAATTCCACACTAATGGTTCAGAATTTACCTCATTTGGCACTCATGAATCCCTTAGGGCACCAAAATGCAAATTTTCTTGGTCCAAAGTGTAGCTTGTGAGCTTGTGCATGCTTTTTGTGAAGTGGTGATGGACTTTGGATGAAGATTTAATGATGTTTTGGGGGCTGTAGTGGAGGAGGGAAAGAGGTACTGCCATGAGAGAAGAGAGGGGAGAGAAATGAAGAAGATCAATGAAGGGCCAAGGAGCCATGGTCATGGGTTGACCCCTCACCTCTCTCTCTCTCATCCATACCTATTTGTTTATTCCTTTTTCTTTTCTTTTCTTTTCTTCTCATTTCATTTTTAAAACCAAACACATAAATCCCAAATGAAACCATGGTTATAAAATGTAACACAAGTATAAAATACGACACGGTGCATGTTTTGCACAAAACAAGCTTAATGCGCGATTAGCGATATTTAATCGCGATTAGCACTAAATAGTGTATAATGAATCATAAAATTTCATAATTTGCTTAAATCTAATAAAACACCCTCTTTTTAGTAATTTCTGTAATTTTCCAAATTTTTCCCCAATTTATCGGTATTTAATTATACCTCCTTATAAAATATTCAATATAATATTATTTAATTATGAAAATTCCCAAAAATAATATTTTATTTTTCTGTAATGTTACAGTCTTCGCCCCTTAAAGAAATTCGGTCCCCGAATTTAAATTTAAACTCCTCAAATACTAAAACATTTCAGTAAAAAGTCCAAGTCGTCGGGGCTCCGAAATCATCAATACATAAAACGCATCATAGCGCAATGCATGCGCATGAACAATGAGCAGATAACTCCAAATCAAAACTCCATCAAGCATCCCGCAATCTCGAAGTCATGGTGAAGACACAAATGTCAAATCCAATATGAAAACCAATATGATATAAATCGCAACTATACATGTAAACATCAAATCTATATACGTAACATCTGAAGGAATGCATGACAAACCTTTCATGTTGCTGTGCGATACTCATAATATTGCACAGTGGCGGACGTCTATTGTAAGAAATAGCCATATATGTATATATCTTTTGTTTAATATGCACGTCCCGCCGTTTGAAAATAATTTAGAAGGGTTTCCTTATTTTAAATGTTTCGTGTCATATCAGACAAGTAGGTAAATACTGAGACTAAGCTCCCTTTTTGGAAATCCCTTCGATAACTATCGGTGCATACAAAAATATATTCAGGTACTGTTCTCGAACTAGTCCTGCTCAGCTACGAAAACAAATAGCAAGTATCATAAAAACGTACTGCTTCATAAGAAATCAATCCCAAAATGTGCATATGAATGCTACGTGCGTCTGGTGCGCACGGAAATCGAAACCTATGAATGTGCCATACATGTGCATAGAAACAATATCTAAGTGCATCGGGTGTGCACGAAACAACTGTCAAGGGCAACGGGTGTGCTTGACAGCAATATCAGGTGCATCTGATATGCACGAAGAATCTTGATTTAGTGTATCTGGTGTGCACCAAAATCGCATCTCATAACATGCGCCCAACATGCGCGAAAATCCAAATCAGGCGCATCCATCATGCATGAATAAAATCTAAATTATGTGCATCCAACATGCACGAAATCACGTAATCCAATATCAAGCGCCGAACATACGCAAAAGTCCAATCCAAGCGCGCCAAATATGCGCAAGAATCCAATCAGGTGCACAAGGTGCACAAAACAAATATCGAGTATCACAATCGAAATCATAAACATGTGCAGCCAAGGCACAAAATGCTATTAAATGCAATAACTGTGCACAAATCATAAATCAACACAATGGTGTATAAAGTATATCTCAAGTGTAATAATTATGCACAAAATATGAATACCCAATAGGTGCAACCGTGGTACACGAAAACAAATATCATGAAACTCAGTCATCAAAACTCAATCATGCGAATAGATCGCCCAAAATACCGAAATCCAAAAATGACGGATGCGTGATATTCGAATCACCAAATCCCAGATCGTAAACACTGTCGTCGATATGTCCTTCCTTCGCAGTCGAGAAGGTGTCGGTGCATCCAAAGCTAGCAGAGCAAGATATCTACTTGCCTCCTGTTCATGGTCTGGCGCTTGGTGCCTTTAGGTTCTTGTCTCTTACTGCGAATTGCTAGGTATATAGCTCCTCGGCTCAACGACCCAATATGGAATGACGACGGAAACAGTCCCGCTCTGGCACATCCTCTAAAGATCTCTGGCCAACTATCTCGTCGACGATGCCGAACTCTGTCCTACTGGGTGTGTGCAATATGACCGCTCCTGGGTCTAATTATTTTCGTATAGTATTCCAGAAAGGTCCTGTCAAGATCTCTCCCAAATCTCGTTTCTGCCGAACTGTCCGGAGGTTATCACCCTTTTTTATATCTGTTTCTTGTTCCGGAATGGCTGCATACTCATCGCGACTCCTTTTGGAAGATATATCCATATACAATGCCTCTGTATGCGTATCACATCTCTGATGTCAACGGAGGGGAACGTCATCTCATCAAGATCTCGTACGAACCGATTACTCCCCTTTTTCTCTAATGTCGACTGATTCGGACTCGTCTCTTCGTGGCTGCATAGACTACGCTCCAACGGCTATACTCGTATTTGGAGTCTCCCAAACAATGTATCCCATCACATGATATCCGATTGCAGTCGAACCTTCCGATTGATTCGTCAAAACCTCATAATCCCCAAAGAGATCAACATCTTGAGAACAGTTTAATAATATTGAATACATGCCACAACACCTATGGACCAACCGTAGAAAGGCAAACCCAAGCCTCACTAATGGCACCGCTGAACTGCCGCAAATCTTAAGGTTCAAAGGCGTTCCATGGTTATTACATCGAGTTAGGGTTTCATTCTTCTAGAGGGTGCATAGGATTACTTGCATTTGTCTCTGAATACTTTAAACTTGGAAAATGGGCTTCTGACATTCGATCGTCTCTATTGACACCCAGCGTACCTGCGTGAAGTTGTCTCTAGCTGGAATCAATCAATCTGATGATCTCGTATCGGGGTAAGCGAATGAACCACATGTCCTAGTCACTCATCCTCGGGTGACTAGCGACCTTCTATCATATCTCTAAGTACAAACTCGTGCTGCAGTACCTCCAAACATCTGGGGCGATATCTCGTCATTCGCAGCGACGACTGGCTCATTTGTCCGCACGCTGAACAGTGCCTCAATCATCAAATAATCGGTGCATCGACGGTTATCACATTCTGGCTGGCCTCTAGCAGTAGCCTGATCCTCTGGTGCTGATTGGCACGTCCGAGAAATCTAGTAAAAGCGATCCATCAAACGCTCATGGGGCGAAAACATAATAAAATGACACCTCTATGCAATCGTATATCCCTGAAATCACGCCTTGGTCAGTCCTCGTCCGTGACGAGCTCGTTCTGACGCAAATCTAGCCGTAGCTCTCTCTTCCCATGTAATCGTGGCAGCAAATACCATAAACCAATATCGATGAGGATAGATCATAAATGAATATAATACTGTGCAAGGAAATGTACATCCTAAGACTTCTTAAGCGGAGTAGCGTATCGTAAGTATGCCGCGGAACACACACATGGTACATCACTCTCCTTAAGTCACCTACTCCATCAACCAAGGTCAACCTATGCGACGAAAGTTCGGGTATAATACCCCCTCGACCAAGTTTAAGTTCCGTAAGGTCAAGCCTAAGTTTCGAATATATACAAACGCTCTAAGCTCTGCATAGTCAAACTTAGACTCGAACCAAGGTTAACCTAGCGCTCTGATACCAACTTTGTCACGACCTGAAATAGCACGTGACTGGCCCTTGAATCATATGAAGTCTATAGGACCCCATCTAATTCAAGTAAGCCAAAAGCCCAGAAATCTAAAACTATTTTAAATAATAAATGAAGGAAAATTAGTTTTAAAGAAGTGGTTTTAATAGCATAAGCCGAATTATGCGTTTTTAAAATCTCAAGTCTTTTCAGAAAATTTCGGCAGAGTTTCCTTTGTAAATACTGGCCCCAAATGGGGTACAACATGAATAATATATGCACAATGATAAAAGGCATCCCCAAGCGGGAGCTAGCTCTTCGTCAATCGACGGTCATAACCACGCAAGCAAAATAATGTACAACGTTGAAAGGCGAGGATCAAAACTCAAAATGAAACTCAAAATCATTAAGAAAACCATACTAATAATACAAGCACGACTCTACGGTCGAAAGAATATACAACTGGTTTTCTAAGTATGAAATAAATACAAGTCTGGTTGATGGAATCTACTAGATACAACTGAAAATAAATAAGTACAGTGGTGGTCATGATGCGAGTGAACCCACCTACCAAAGCAATCACCCAGAAAGGAAGTAGTGTGTCAGAAAGCTGTAATGAAACCTGTACAGCAAAACCTGCAAGAACTGTGGCACAACGGGTGTGAGTTGCCAACTCGTGAGTAGAAAACATCACAGAGCAAAAATCATATGTATGACTCAATCCTAGGTCAAACAATCAGTAATATATATCCTCAATATGATAAAGTCTGAAGCATGATAAGGTGGCAAGGGTAAACATCTATACATAAGTTTAATACCAAGTGCTGGTGTCAGTGTCTCAGGTAGCAACATATCATAAATATGAGGTATCATCAATGAAATCAGTACCAACTATAGCATCAAGTCTATAAGTATGTGGATATCATCCAACAATATAATCAATACCTGTATGCGTGTGGATCTCGTCCACGGGTCAACCAATGACACAAAACATCATGCATGTAAATATCATAAAGCATATGCATGAACGTATGAGGATATAAATCAACGTGTGTCCCTCGCGACACATCAAAATCATGAAACCTGAGTGTCTAGCATAGACACTCGAAAACATCATGAAATCCGTGCCCAGCATCGGCACGTAAATCCTCATATATCGGGCTCCGTCATTCCGGATCGGCCCATGGGCTCTGTCGGTCCGAATCGGCCCATATCATCTCTCGACTCCGGTCGGTATCCTCCGGATATCCACCGAGCCCAAAGACTATCACCGGTAGGTAGTAGTCCCTCTGCCAGGCTCACCGTCTTCAGCACAGCAATCCGTTCTCGTCCCGGGGTACCATACCGGGTCCACCATATACCCGCAATCGGCCTCATCCAACTCCTCGAATCGGGTTTCACATGTCATACGTCTCAGAACCGAGAAAACACATGGTGGACGTACTGAAATATCATATCAAGAGAAACCGGGTTTTTAAAACAGTACATTCTTTCTTTTGAAATACCTACGGTTCTCAAATCCAGAAATATCATAGAAACAACATATCTCAATGCGTGTAATCATAAAACATGATGTATGTGACATATAATAGAAATGTAAGTATATCAGTATATCATGCAACATAAACAGTAATATGCACATATCGAGGGAAAACCACTCTTTTAGATGAATCCAGTTTAAAAATATATCATGCTGTTCCCAAATCTCCAAAATCAAGCCAGAATCATCTATGTATGTGCAAATGTGTATATATGCAAGCATGGGTGTACAATATGTGTGTACGCAAGTATGTCATGCAAGGAGTCATATCCTGATGTCAGTAATCCTACTGTGTAGTGACATGGCAATTATCGATGATGAAGTGTGTGAGCCGGCAAGCAGGTGTACGTGGAACATACGCATCATCGATAATGGTGTTGGTGTCCTAACAGTATGGGTTTAATATAACAATAAACACATTTAAACATGCAATGCGATGCGAATAGCAAGAACATGCGGAAAATGAATATTAAACGCAACAGTGAAGAATCTACATCAATATATATATGTCATACAGTTTGCTATTTGAAATAACACGAATCGTGGTGTTTAGAAAAATAAGGGCTACAATGTTTTTAAGAAAAGATGCGTCTTTTGAAAATATCCGTAGAATCTCTTGACCTGTCTTTAAAATACTCACGATTCGTTAGTTTTGAAAAAAGTATGACTCGAGTCTTGTCTAACATCTATAAGTGAACTGCAGGACTAATCGAAAGGTAAGCAAACCACCTAAATCTGAGTCGATACATATAAATATAATCGTCGGTGATCCCGTCTCAATAGTATCACATACGATACAATATATAACATGACATTCTCGAGTCAAGAGTGTGGATCTATCATCAATATAAAGCTCGTACGGTAAATCCATCGTACGGCATCCCAATCTGGGTACGGGTCAAATATCACATTCATCTCATCATTTATCTGGTATCCTTATCATCATATCTTATGAACTGGGGTACTGATCTAGGTCTAGTACAAACTGATACCATCTGCAAATATATGCGTGTATGAAACACACGTCTAAAGGCCCGCTAAAATCTCATGTCGTATCTCATAATACGAACCACATCATATCACCAATCTCATGGCACCATGCCCAATCTCATCGACTTATCTCCAAATACCATATACAATCCTCATCATCCATGGATAGGTATATGTATATATATATATAGTCTCAAATCTAGGTGTGTATATATATACATATCCCCATATACGCATAAGTATAAAAAGTAAGCATGTGTGTGCGTGTGGATGTAAGCCTTATTCTACGGCTCGCGACTAAACTAACCAGCGACACCATCATCCAATGATACTAGAAATTTTCCATGACTCCCAAAATCTATCTAGATAATCATAACCTCACAATAACATATAAATATATCCATATAAAATATATATACCATACACTATACTACAAACTTCGGGGGTGCTATACGCCATCCACCCGACTTCCCCCGTAGATATAATCTATTCACTTTGCTCTACGCTTGTCGTTGCCGACGTCGCCACGCACTTGCTTGTCGTCCAAAAGTCCATATAGGGGTACCTACATGTCACAACGTATCGTATCACATTAAAATCCAAATCAAACCAAAACGACACGCTAAAAGCCTATAGGTTAGAACCTACGGACTACGCCTTTCAAAACCACCAAATAACTCTCGATATCGTCGTACAAACGTCAAGTGATCAAGGTAAAACGCAAATACTAAAATACAGAATCCAAAATACGAAAAATATAAACCCGAATCAAAACAGCAACTCATGAATTTTGTCCCAGATTTTACCCTAGGCAAAACTAGCCAATTTTGCATACAGGAGAGATCTAATTTACTGGAGATGGAGCTACAGACGAAGCACAAAGCCCAAAGCTCAAGCCCTGGCTGCAAATTGCGGCCAGAAGGGTTTTATTTACGTCCTATATGAGGGTGTAGGGGCTGGGGTCTTGGGGTTAGCTTCCTAGGTGCCTGCACACTCCTCTGTATTTGCTAAATAATTTTTCAGGTCTCCGAGTGTTAGCAGATTTCAAATTCCCAACAGAATTCCACAAAATACAGATATCAGGGATTTCTAAGTTCACTAATAGGGCTTAAGCCTCAGGTTTGGGTCTGAATTCTAGCACTAGGGGGGTTGTGTGGTCTCTACTAAGCTCAATCACATTTCACAACTCAAGAATTCCTCAAACCCTGACTAGAAATTTCTAAACCTCACTAAACATCGTCTAATCACTTCTAAACATGAATGGAAGCTAAAGTAAAGCAAATTCCACACTAATGGTTCAGAATTTACCTCATTTGGCACTCATGAATCCCTTAGGGCACCAAAATGCAAACTTTCTTGGTCCAAAGTGTAGCTTGTAAGCTTGTGCATGCTTTTTGTGAAATGGGGATGGACTTTGGATGAAGATTTGATGATGTTTTGGGGGTTATAGTGGAGGAGGGAAAGAGATGCTGCCATGAGAGAAGAGAGGGGAAAGAAATGAAAAAAAACAATGAAGGGACAAGGAGCCATGGTCATGGGTTGACCCCTCATCTCTCTCTCTCACCCCCATACCTATTTGATTATTCCTTTTTCTTTTCTTTTCTTCTCATTTCATTTTTAAAACCAAACACATAAATCCCAAATGAAACAATGGTTATAAAATGTAACACAAGTGTAAAATACGACACGGTGCATGTTTTGCATAAAACAAGCTTAATGCGTGATTAGCGATATTTAATCGCGATTTGCACTAAATAGTGTATAGTGAATCATAAAATTTCATAATTTGCTTAAATCTAATAAAACACCATCTTTTTAGTAATTTCTATAATTTTCCAATTTTTTCCCAATTTATCGGTATTTAATTATACCGCATTATAAAATATTCAATATAATATTATTTAATTATGAAAATTCCCAAAAATAATATTTTATTTTTCTGAAATGTTACATGAAATGACGGGTTGAACTTGACTAGCACTTATGATTTGTTGACCATAGTTAAGGTCATAATTCGTTAGTGGTAAAAACAGATATTGGGAATTTCAAGTGTTGAAATTTTCAATGAGATTGCATACCTTCTATATGATAGTTGGATCCCGATACCCACTGGAAGTAAGTGTTACTCCTGAGAGAGTTTTCTACTTTACAATTAGTTAATCTAGTAGGTGTCTAACAAAGGTGTTAATAGGGTTATGCCCCTGTAGAAACGAGGTTATTTAATTAGTTCCATGTGAAAGTACGGAGAGATTCCCTTGGAGTACCAACACCTGCCTGGCTGACCGATTGGCGAACTTGTAAGGTGTAATTAATCCCGGCTAATCTTACCTTTTATGGTTTGAAGGAAAATTTGATAAAAACAGTGGGAGCCATCCTGATTAGATAAGATAATAACCAGTCTAATCTTACAAGAGCGCACGCTAAAGTGTTTTCTTCTTTCTCTCTAGGTAGCGATCATGTCACGCCTTAATTAAGATAATAATATGGATATATTGACCGAACCCGCTTATTATACTGGGCTGGGGAACGTTGGTTCCGCTCTATCTTATGACAACTGTCATAAGTCTGAACAAGAGATGGGGAATGCAAATATTTCCACGCCACCCGAATGAAGAAAGAGTATTTTGATGCATCTTCTTCGGGTGTGTTAGTTATTGAGAACTGTTTCTCAGTTTACTCTACAGCATGGGTATTGGATACCGGATCAGGATCCCATATTTGTAATCTTTTACAAGGGTTAAAGAGAAGTAGAGAACTGGGAAAGGGTGATATGTCTTTCAGAGTAGGGAATAAAGCAATTGTTGCTGCCGAAGCTGTCGGTGAATATCATCTAGTATTGCCAAATGGTAATACATTGATTTTGAATGACTGTTATTACGTACCGTCGATGATGTGCAATATAATATCTGTTTCTTTATTAGATAAAGAAGGATATAATTTAGCAATAGAGAAAAATGTTATGAACATTTTCCTAAATCAAGTGTTGATTGGGTTTGGTATATTATGTAATGGTATATCTGTTCTAAATCAAAATACAGTTCTAAATATACAGAACACACACAAGAAGAAAAGTTCAGAAATGAACAAAGCCTTCTTGTGGCACTGTAGACTTGGTCATATCAATGCGACCAGACTAGCTAAGTTGTATAAAGATAGATATTTGCATCTATTCGAATTTACATCTTATGAAACTTGTCAGTCGTGTCTCAAAGGCAAGATGACCAAACCTCTATTTATTAGACACGGTGAAAGAGCTACTGAACTCTTGGGACTGATACATAGTGATGTATGCGGTCCTATGCTAACACATGCTAGGAATGGTTCCTCGTACTTCATTACATTCACCGATGATCTCTCAAGATTCGGACATGTGTTCCTGTTGAAACACAAATCTAAAGCTTTTGAGAAATTCAAGAAATATACAAGCGAAGTAGAGAACCAGACGGGTAAAAGTATTAAAATCCTTCGATCCGATCGAGGGGGAGAATACTTAAGCATGGAATTTCGAGATTATTTAAAAAAGAATGGGATTCTCTCTTAGCTTACTCTTTCGTATACACCACAGCACAATGGAGTATCGGAGCGGAGGAATTGCACCCTATTAGATATTGAGTGCTTTATGATGAGTGTTGCAAAGTTACCTATTTCCTTTTAGAGTTATGCACCTGAGAAATCTGCATACCTATTGAATCAAGTTCCATCAAAATCTGTGCTTTAAACACCATATGAGATATGGAATGGAAAAAGACTATATCTTAAATGAGTTAAGATATGGGGTTGTCCGGCCTATGTTAAAAAACAGAATCCGGACAAACTCGAAGCACGATCAGTTCTTTGCAAGTTTGTGGGATTTCCAAAGAATTCACATGGATATCTATTCTACCACACCGAGGAACAAAAGGTGTTTGTTGCTCAACATGCCATCCTTTTAGAAAAGAAATTTCTTGTGAAAGAAATTAGTGGTGATGAGGTAGAGCTGGAAGAAGTTCCAGATACACAAACTACAACTGATAATTTGGTAGAACCGGAGAATTCGATAGTCCCAGACAAACCTCAGCCACTCCGTAGATCTAGTAGGGTTTCTCATCCACTGAGAGATACTACGGTTTTCTTATAGATGGTGGGAGCGAGGATTGCATCATGAAAGATGATGACCCAAGTAGTTTCGAGCAGGCCATCAAAAGTGGGGATTTTGTGAAATGGCTGGATACTATATGATCTGAGATGGAATCCATGTATACCAACAAAGTATGGACTTTGGAAGTTGCTCCTGAAAGGGTAAAACCCATTAGGAGCAAGTGGATCTTTAAGAAGAAAATTGGTGTAGATGGAAAGGTTGAGACCTTCAAAGCTAGACTTGTAGAAAAAGATTTTCGTCAACGACCAGGTGTCGACTATGATGGAACCTTTTCTCCAGTGGCTATGCTTAAGTCTATCAGGATCCTACTTGCCATTGCTGCATACCATGACTATGAAATCTTGTAGATGGACTTCAAGACCGCTTTTCTAAATGGTGATTCAGAAGAGAGCGTGTACATGACACAGCCAGAGGGTTCATAGACAGTAGGAGCAGCGAAAAGGTGTGCAAGCTGCTTAAATCAATGTACGGATTAAAGTAGGCATCGCGGATCTGGAACATCTATTTTGATGTGGCAGTCAAAGAGTTTGATTTCATCAAAAATGTAGATGAACCTTGTATATATACAAAGGTTGTAGAGAGTAAGGTTGTCTTCCTCGTATTGTACGTGGATGATATCCTCTTGATAAGAAATGATATTCCTATACTGCACTCGGTCAAACTCTTCCTATCACAAAAGTTCTCCATGAAAGATCTAGGTGATCCTTCCTACATCCTAGAGATAAAGATCTATAGAGATAGATCTAAAAGGATATTGGGATTGTCCCAATCCAGGTATATAGACACCATACTAAAGAGGTTTGGTATGGAAGATTCTAAGCGTGGTAATTTATCCGCTTGTTCAGGAATCACTCTCTCCAAAGAGATGTCTTCTAAGACTGATTTGGAGATGGCTCACATGCACGTGATACCCTATGCTTCTGCAGTTGGGTTTATCATGTACGTGATGTTATGCACCATACCGGATGTAGCTTACGCACTTAGTGTGGTAAGTAGGTATCAATTAGACTCAAAGGAGAAGCACTGGACAGTTGTGAAGAACATTTTTAAGTACTTGAGAAGGACTAAAGAGATGTTCTTGGTGTATGGTAACGGAGAACTCCAGGTGGAGTCCTTTACCGATTCGAGCTTCCAGAGTGATAAGGACGACGGCAAGTTTGTCTCGGATTTTGTCTTCACCCTCTATAGAGAGGCGGTATGTTGGAAGAGTTCCAAGTAAGATACCGTAGCAGACTTGATGATGGAGGCTGAATACATCGCTGCCAACGATGCTGCCAAAGAGGTTGTCTGGATAAAGAAGTTCATTGCTGAACTTGGTGTGGTTCCATCAATAGAGGATCCAATACCATTGTATTGTGATAACAATGGAGCTGTGGCTTTGGCCAAGGGACCCTGGTCCCATCAACGATCCAGATATATTCTGAGGCGGTATCACCTGATCCGAGAGATAGTTGATCACCGAGAGATAGAGGTCAGGAAAGTAGATATGAAGGATAACACGACGGATCCACTCATGAAGACCCTCCCCCAGACATAGTTTGAAAAACTTTTTAGGATGTTGGGTATGCGATACTACAACAACTGGCCTTAGTGCAAGTGGGAGAACGTTAGGAATATGTATACCCTAGAGGCAATTATTGTATGATATAGTGGATGCTTGGACATATATATAGAGGACTTTCTTGCTCGACATGATAGTATGCTATCTGGTTGCTCTTTATCTTAACATGTACACTTGTTTTACAATACTGTCTCTCTGATACATGTTGATAAAGCCCTTAGGATATAGGCTTGACTGCCAGAACTATGATGCAGATCATATTAGTGGGGCTTGTATAGTCCGTAAACACATCCTTTAACAGTTCCTAGTCGAGGGAGTATCGAGACAAGGCATCGATATTCCAGAGTAGACCAGTGTGTACGTTTCTTAACCCTGTATGGGGCGATGGTTGATCCCATAACCATTGGTGTTTAACATCAAAGATTGTACACAGGTGCTCATTGGAGAATGGGTACACCGAACATGACTCGCCGAGAACTCCTAGATGGTACCATACCTATCGTCAGATAGTAGTTCTCTGGTAACACTTGTACATGTTAGTATGTAGACCCGATATCGTCATAGTATCTTATGTGGTTCCCACTATGCTTTGATTTCCTCCCTACCACGGCTTAAAGGAGTCATGCAAATAGGTGGATTTTGGGTACAGTCCCGAGTTATATGGAGGCAGTGAGTGATAGGAGGGGTTTCGACTCTCCCGGTATTGGGAGTTGATGTTGCGCTATGCTCGATAACACCAAGTCCCTGGTCAGGACTGATGAGAATTACTGGTCAGTATTATCAGTAGTTTCTCGAATGGTTATAAGCCACAGATCAGCATGACTTATCAAGTTATTGGGACCTGATGATTCCACCCCCAGACTTGATATGCTACATATCAGACGAAGAGACCATACTGTATGGTAAGTGTTGCTTATAGGTTTTACGGGAGTTTGGACAAGTTTGCTTACTGATCTTCTATTCATTTAATACCTAGGTAGCCGTTTTGTCCAGCTAGTACTGCTGACGGCTTGTGGGTATCTGATATGACCATTACCTACTACTGACGTATTGATGAGTCATTAGAGTTCCACACAGAAGTTTCCTAGCTCAAGCGAAATGAAGTAGGGCACATATGGAGATATGTGCGGGAACTTGATTAAATACGAGTATGTGATACCGTATTCTAATCTAGCGATATTTGATATCAGTCAGGTTATATGTGATATAATCGAATAATTGAATCAAGTGTTGATTCAATGATTTGATATATATATGTGTTTATATATTTGATATTGGCCGGTTATATATGATATAACCGGATTATTGAATCAAATGTTGATTTAATATCTAATATTGAATATTAGCCGGTTATATGTGATATAACCGGAAAAATGAATCAAGTGTTGATTTAATATTTTGATATATATATATATATATGATATCAGTCGGTTATATGTGATATAACCGGATTATTGAATCAAGTGTTGATTTAATAATTTGATATATATTTGATATATTTATATATTTTAACTAATATTAAAGCTCACTTAAGATTTCTTCTCTTTACATACATTTGTGTGTGTGTGTGTGTGTGATATATTTATATATGTATTTGAATTTGTCTTATGGTTGATGATATAAGGAACATGGATGTATGAGAATCACACTAGAGTGAAAAGATAAATGAGATGATTTATTTTCTATGAAAAAGAGAAAAATAAGGAAAATAAGTCATGGCTTTGGATGCTTAGAGAAGCATTGAGAAGCCATGACTCACGTCCTACGTTTTGTTTTACTCTTAGATATTTATTCATCCTCATCTTATCTCTAGCTCATGCTTCATTCTCTCATACAACATCCAAGTTCATCTTCTTCTTCAACTCTCTTCTCTAGGAATTTTCTTGAGTTGAGAAATGAAAAGAGAAAATTATTTCTAGTAAGCAAATCTCCTACTTCATCAACCTACACTAATCTAGCCCATTAGTTTAGGTTGTTTGCTTCACTAATTCTATGATTAGTGAAAAGTAAGCTTGAGTTAGAGAGACTTCAAGATGGATCATCTTCGGTATTGAAGACTACAAGTAAGTTCGATCCTTTCTTCAAGTGGAGTCAAGGAAGAGTTCTAGGGACTACTACTTGGAGCTTTAGAAGTGAAGGACCGGTCTACAAAGTTTGTAAACCTTCTTCACTTAGTGTAGAACTTGTTTGCTTTACTCAAAAACCCTAATTCTCTAGTCCGATTCTTGTTAGTATGACTTAGCACTCTAGATATTTTAAAATTTCATACTTGATGCTTATATAAACCTAGTAGAGATGCTATGACATACTTTCATTATAAGCTCCTCAGCTTTACAAAATGCCCGAGGGCCTACAAAAATAAAAACAAAACGGGGGGCAGGAAGAACGACGGCTTCAAACGGCGTTCTCACACAAGGCCTTCCCATCGTCCGTCCGCCCGACGCCTCCACCGGCAGCCTCGCTTTTGCCGGCATGCTCGACGCCTCTGCCAGCAGCAACGTCCCTGCCTGTTAGCTCGGTGCTGCCACCCTAGTGCCCTTCCTACGCAAGAGGATACCTCGCGCGGAGCTCCCAGTCGTCGAACCCAGGCGCCATCTCCTTGATGGCATCGATGGTGTTATGGCACCCGACGGTCACGGAGTCTACAAGGTTGACGTAGAATTGGTCTGACACTTTGTAGTCTTCCACGGCCTTCTCCGCTCTAGCCTCAGCTTGCTTCGCCGCTTCGTAAGCCGCCCGGGTGTCCCTCTTGTAGAGGTCCCTTTGCTTCCTCATGGCTTCGAAAAGCACGTTGAACTCGCCGACTTAGGCCTGAAGAGCCCGGATAGACTCCTTGAAGGCCTGGTGAGACTCCTTTAGCCTCGTGGCCTTCAAGCCCTCCGATACCTGCCTAGACTCAAAGGAAGCAGCATTTTCCCCAGCCTCCTTCAGCTTGGCGAGGAGCTCTTCCTCGTGCGTGGATAACTCTCCGGCCTTTTTCCTTGCCGGAGCAACCTCCTCGGCCTCCATGGCAGCTAGGAGGGTGCAATGTTGGAGGACCTGAGGAAAAACACGAACAACATTTGTTAGAGATTAGTCAGAGGAAAAGGTACTTGGAAATTTTTTAGAAGATTACCAACCTGTACTTCCTCTTAGGCTATTGTCGCCATTTAGGCCTTCATGGTGCCCCGGGGAATCTTGGTCCCCGTTACTTTTTCCATGTCCGCCAGCAAGTTGTCGGCTACTGAGACCCCCGACGGTACCTCAATGCAGAAGTCGTCCTCCTGCACTTATATCCCGGCCGAGAGTGGTCGGAAAACCACTCTCTTGAGTTTCTTAGCTGGAGACTCAGTGGAGGGTGGCGTCTCCGTTGTGGCCCAGGAAGCCTGATCCCGGGCGTGCTTCTGCACTCCACTCCAGCTTTCCTCCGAGACAGGAGGAGAAATAGTTACCTTGGCGGGAGGAGCTTGCTGGGGGACTACGCCAGGTGCGGGCTTGGACGAACTAGCGCCGCCGTCCTTCTTCCCCTACTCCATGGCGGCCATGATCTTCGATCGATCTATTGGCTCTGCCGAAGAAAATAAAGGAAAATGTCAGCAGAAGGAATGAAAAAATTATGCCAAGCTCAAATTAATCGGAGAAGTCCTAACTTACCCATGAAGCGCACGGGACTGAGTCCCGCCCAGCTCAAGGCCTGCTCAGAAAGCAAAACATTGGCCCGTTGGATCAGTTCCCACTGTGACACTATCCCCGCCTCCGGGGCATTTGATTGCTTGACCCTTGGACAATCCGCCCTATGCCATTTGGTGGGCACTGACCAATCCTATCCCTCCGAAGGACCGACGAAAACAAACTTTTCCTTCCACTCGTGGATTGAATAAGGGACGACCACTACCCTTGACCCGACCGTCCTACCCTTATGTTTTTTAAAAGAAAGGTAAACCCAGCTCGGCTCATCCTTGCGAGTGCCAGGGTGATTTTTGTAGCAAAGGAAGGAAAGAAGGAGGCTCAAGTCAAAGGGGATCCGATCAATTTTCAACCGGACCAGGAACCCGAGGAGAATTCTCCATGAGTTTGGCGCTACCTAGCCCGGGCAAGCCGGAAGCAATGGAGTATAGCACAATCCTCGGACGAGAAGTGCAAACGCATCCCCGCACGGAATGATTTCAGATACAGAGCAATCTCATTGCCCTGTAGCTGGTTTGCCCATTCACCTTCCCTGGCAAGACGAAGTGAATAGCTAGGGGGATGTAGAAATGAGCACGGATATTAGAGAGCTCATCCAATCAATTCAACACCGAAGGTGTATCGTGAGTATTTTCGATGCGCACCTTGGAGGCCTTCTTTGCCACCCGACGATGAGGAACAAGGGCGTCGTCAACCCTTGCGGGCGAGCCCGATGGAGAAGAAAACGAAGAAGAAGAAGAAGAACTTCCTCGGCTTTCGAAAGCCGAGGAGGAAGAAGATGACTCACTGGACTCGGCTTCAGATGTTGAAGCCTCATTGTCCGACTCAACTCTAACTATATCAATGGAAACTTCAGAAGAAGACATCTAGCTTGATTCAAGAAAAGGTCGGCTGAAGATGGATTTAAGCTGAAGCTCTGACCTAAGTGACGCGTCGGGCAATCTTTAGACAACGGGAGGCAACTAAAGCAAAAGTGTTTCCTAAGGAAAGGCATCTCCTATTTATACGCCCAGCAAAAGCCATCCGATGGTCTAAATCCGCTCCTGCCAAAACGAAGCGCCGCACCCTACGAACCCGATGATGCCATGTGCAACTGACCATTGGGCGTTTCCCCCTCACACGGATCCGACTGGCGACATCTCCCAGTTCCCCACCTAATGGTGGCCACATGGCACAAAGATCAACTGTATGAGCAAGCGAAGCGATGTCTCCTTTATGGCGCAATCATTTTGCTAATCCGCTAACATCATCAAGGATACACACGAAAACCTAGGCGTGCCGTGAATCGCTGCGTGGATATGGAGATCGAAGAGACATAGCCGCCAAACGCCACATCGTTCCCAGACAATCCACCATGAAGACTCCTCGGCACCAAGCTGAATGAAGAAAACTGAGCAAACCACTCTCGATCTGACTTATAAATAGGTCGGAATGAGAGTAGGAGGCTAATGATGATACTCATAAATTGGAATTCCGCAGATCAAGACATGTAGTAGATGACGTGTCAGTTAGTTATATGTATGCCCTAGAGGCCATTACTGTACATTGGATGTATATTGTAGTGGATACTGGGACATATATAGGTAGGACTTTCTTGCTCGACATGATAGTACGCTATCTGGTTGCTCTTTATCTTAACGTGTATACTTTCTGTCTCTCTATTACATGTTGATAAAGCCCTTAGGATGTGTACTCGACTTCCAGGACTGTGATGCAGATCATACTAGTGGGGCCTGGATAGTCCATGAGTACATCCTTCAATGCTCCTAGTCGAGGGAATATCGAGACGGGGCATCGATATTCCAGAGTAGACTAGCGTATATCTTCTCGACTCATGCGATAGGCGATGGATGATCCCATATCCATTGGTGTTTGACATCAGAGATGGTATACGGGTGCTCAGTGGAGACTGGTACACTGAACGGACTCGCCGAGAACTCCCAGATGGTATTATACCTCACGTCAGATGGCAGTTCTCTGGTGACACTGGTACAGCTTAGTCTGTTGACCCGAGATCGTCATAGAGTCTTGTGTGTCTCCCACCGTGCTTTGATTTCTACCCTACCACGGCTCTACTGAGTCGTGCAAACAGGTGGTTTTTGGGTACAGTCCCGATTCACATGGAGACAATGAGCGATAGGAGGGGATTCGTCTCTCCCGGTATTGGGGGTTGATGTTGCGCAATGCACGACTGGCCATAACAGGAAATCCCTGGCCGGGGTTGCTGTGATATACTGGTAAGAGTTATCAGTAGTTTCACGAAAGTTATGGACCTTACGTCGGCATGACTTATCAAGCTATTGGGGTCTGACGTTTACCACCCCTAGGCGAGATATGCGACATATCAGACGAACAGACCGGACTGTACGGTAAGTGTTACATGTTGGATTCACAGGAGTGTGAGCGGGCTTGCTCGTCGATCTTCTGATCGCTCAATACCCGGGTGGCCGTTACGTTTAGCAGACCGCTTGCGGCTTGTGGGTGTTTGATATGATCATCATCTGCTGCCGGCGTATTGACGAGTCTTTAGAGTTCTACACAGAGGTTTCCTGGCTCAAGCGAAACGAAATAGGAGCACATATGGGATATGTGCGGGACCGAGAATAATGCGTATATGTGATACCGTATTCCATTCTCGCGATGAATGTATCGATTGGTTGTATGCGATATAACCTAGTTATCGAATCAAGGATTGATTCGATAAGCCGATACGTTGGATACTAGCCGGTTATATGCGACATGACCGGATCATTGAATCAAGTGTTGATTTAATGATTTAATGTGTAATTATATATTTGATATATTACTTTGCATTAACTGGTATTGGTTCACTTTAAATGGATTTACTCACTTGTATTGCACATTGTATATGTGATATATTTTTTGTGCACATGATTGTATCATGTTTGATGATACATTCTAGCTTGGTTTTGTGTAAAGTATTAAACCATGGTTAGTTAGTGGTTAGGGTATCATTTTATTTACTTAATCATTTATTTATTCTTTTTGTTTATTTTGGAAAAAGAAAATGATAAAGAGAAAATGGATGGTGGCTATGTTTGTTTTTAGTTGAAGATTCATGAAGCATTGACTTAGTCACCATTCTTATCTCATGCCTAACCCTAACCACTCATCTAACCTTAGTTAAATCTCTACACTAAACCATGGTTGAAGAAATGATAAGTATTCATTTATTTTCCTTTTTAAATTAACTTATCATATCTTCTTCTTCTTCTTCATCTTCTTTTTCCATGAGAAGAATGCTTGCTACATCAATGGTGATTGATGAAAAAGTGTGAGAAATCCAAATCTAAAGTCTACCCACTTCCTATTTCTTCATCCTCTACCTCTTGCCAAGTAGTATAGGGTGTTTCTTTCATAAGTTTTCTTGACTTGGTGAAGTTGGAGCTTGATCTAGCGATGCCTCGACGTAGATCATCTTCGGCATCGTCGTCGATGACCTAGCCCGCTTTTTCTCCGATGAAGCCGACGCTAGAGCCATGGTTCGATTTGGATAGCGGAGAGGACTTCATCACGGAGCCTAGGAGATGGAGGACCGGATCTACAAAGGTTGTAGCCCCTTCCCTTTAGCTATATTTCCGTTTACTTGCTTGCATCGCCTATATATCTAGTTGACGATCCGTATTAGGGTTTGTAGGCACCCGTAAAATTTGATTTGTGCATGTTTGATCACTTGTGAGACTTCTTTAGTGTGCCTAGGAACCCTACAGTGGTATCAAAGCCTAGCTAGAGCCTTAGGCGATGCGTAGACGGAGTTAGAAGTCCGATCGACCCAAAACCCCGACTTTAAAATGCTCTCTGGACAATTTTGAAAAACTGGGTTCTTTCCAGATTAAAAATATGCAGAAACCTCAGTGCAATATTATAAGAATTACTGTTTAAAACGGGGGCTCTGAATCGTTCATAGTGCGGCGGAACCGCCGCATATGCATGCCTAATGCAGCGGTTCCGCGGCAAGTTGGTCTCCTCTGGCACATTTTTCTGCACAGTAATTCTTATAGTTTATTGTTGGTGTTTCTGGGAATTTTTAATAATTTTTTAAAGAATTGAATTTTCTGGGTTGTATTAGGGACTTGGTGTTTCGATCGGATTGTCTAATTTTGTCAGTGTGTTTTTCCGGGTATTTTTTAGAATATGTTAAAAAGTTCGACCGGATATAAATACCCACTTTTTCCCCTGCCGGGAAATTTCCAATTGTTGGATTTTCCGTAGTTTAACGACGTTCTAAGTAGTGCAAGTAACGCGATGGTCCCTCTAGAAGACAACAAACCTTAACTCGATTATGTGACCGTCTTGAACTGCCCTTTGAACCTTCGGGTTTGGGGCAGTACGGCGTGCCACATGTGAGGCGTTGGCTTGACCCTTCTACGGCTGGACCGTTGGTACTGAGGCACGAACTGAATGCTGTTAGACTTATTTCATGTGTTGAGCTGTATCGGGAAAACTTGTGTGTTCGATTGTTCGATCGAAAAGTTTAGCATTTTCTATTTATCCGGAATGTGATACAACATTTGGAATTCACAAGTAGTTATGAGATAACTGAATGAATGTTATAAACATAGCAGTTTAGTCTCACTTGATCGGTTGCCATGGAATTTTGATGTGATCAAAAGTCCGTCGCAATCACGTAGCGTACGCGGATACTCGCCGGGTAAACTTAATAGACAGCCTCACTCCATAGCCCCGACCAAGTGACTGTAGGAGAACCCCGTCGCCGAAAGCATCCGTTCAGGTGCTCGCGGTAGCGGTGTTCCGCCTTGGTTCATTTCGTCGACGGCGTCGGGGGTGCGGCCGTCTACTAAAGTTTGCGACGAGCATTCGATCAAAATGTCGGGAATCCTGTTGAATTGCCCGACTTGATATTGAAAAGTGTTTTCGATTTGGAGACTAAAATGCGGGGTTTATAATTGTTAGGCATGCGATGTCTAAAGAATTTATTTGGTCAGGCATGCGATATCTGAGGTGGTTGCGGATTCCAACTGTTGTAGTTTTACACTTTCTTTTCTGTGACCGTAAGTGTAATGTGTGATGTCGCCGGTTTCGTTGCTATATGTCAACGACAATTGGGATGCGCATATTTACTTACGTTGATGACATGTGATGTTATGTGTTGCTGGATATGTTATATTGGATCGTCATGTTTGAATAGCCGGGGGTTTTTTATGTGAGATGAGTGTTTTTCATTTTCATTCATGTAAAAACTTGTATGTAATATTCTTTTATTAGGGCACTTCCAGGTTGCGGATGTTGTCACCATTTGTATATTATTTAATTTTCTGCACTAGGATAGACCCAAGGAGGGGAGAACAAGTAACCGGGTTCTGGGGTCCAGTAGGAGACCAACTTGAGGAGTCGAGTCCGGGTCTCCTAACCCTAGAATTGGTAGGGTTGCTTGCCGCTCTCGTAGGGATCTAGGGGTGTGGGATTGGCTATTCATCATGACTGTGGAATCCGTGTTTTATACTGGCTCGTATTGAAAACACGGACGTCCTAGTATATCCAATATTTCATATGTTTCTTCTGCTGTGATTTATCTGTGATCATGTGATGTTCTGTGACAGATATTATATATAGTATATATGATATATTATATAGACGTTGCTTATGTTTTACACCCGCGCTAGCCCTGCCCCGCTCTGCCGTTAGTTACCTAACCTAACGGTGCAGACGGGACATCGAGGCGAATGCGGATAGCATAAGCGTACGTTATATTTATCTGTGATGTTTAGGTGGACTTAAATGATGGGATATTCATTAATGAGATTAATGAAAGAAAATAAACCTAATTGATGTTGTGGAATCGAATTTCAAAATAAAAACAGGTAGCTACAGTTCTTGCTTTGCATCGCGGTGTTCATTATAGAACATCCTGCACCTTATTCGATGAGGAAAGGACCGAGATCCCTTCACCGGGAGTGACTCCTTTAGCAATAACTGGCAGATGCTACACACTCGGTTTGTCCTTTGATTGCTTCTATAGTTTCTGCTTTGCACAGTGATATATATGATATATCCCGCACCTCATTCGACGAGGAAAGGGCCGACGATCCCTTCACCGGGAGTGACCCCTTTAGCAAAACTAGAAAAGCCTCGAAAACATTCCATTTTAAAAAAACCATTTGATTCCGCAACGAGATCAAGTTCAAAGCGTTAAAGGTTTTCACAAAAACCATTCGCAACCCTCCGTCATTTTAGGAAGTAGAGTACTTAGTATTCGTTCTGTGTTTGTTGACCATAGTCAAGGCACAGTGTACGGTAGCTAAGTGATGTCTTCCTACACCGCATATGATGCAATTAGTTAGGACAGTCGCGTGACTTTGTTGACCTTAGTTAAGGGTCATGTGGGTGGGTCTAATTAATCATGAAATGACGGGTAGAACTTGACTAGTACTTATGATTTGTTGACCATAGTTAAGGTCATAGGTGCTAGGGGTAAAAACCTTTATCGGGAGTTTCAAGTGTTGAAATTTGCAATGAGATTGCATACCTTCTATATGATAGTTGGATCCCGATACCCACTGCGAGTAATTGTTACTCCTGGGAGAGTTTTGCACTTTGCAATTAGCCGATCAAGTAGGTGTCTAAAAAGGTGTCAACGGGGTTACGCCTCTGGGAAAACGAGGTTTACTGTAATTAGGTCCGTGCGAAAGCACGGGGAACCTCCCTCAAAGTACCGACACTGGCCTGGCTGAAAGATTGGCGAACTTGTAGAGTGTAATTAATCCCGGCTAGTCTTTCCTTTTAGGGTTTGAAGGAAGATTTGATAAAAGCAGTGGGAACCATCCTGATTAGATAAAATACATAACCAATCTAATCTTGCAAGAGCACACGCTGAGTGTTTTCTTCTCTCTCTCTCCAGGTAGCGACTATATCACGCCTTAATCAAGATAATAATATGGATTATTGACCGAACCCGCTTGTTATACTGAGCTGGGGAACGTTGGTCCCGCTCCAACTTATAATTGTTATAAGACAGAGCAGGAAATAGGGGAATACCAGAATTCCTATACCGCCCAAACGAAGAAAGTGCATATGATGCATCTCCTTCGGGTGTGTTCATTATGCAGAACTGTTTCTCAGTATCCTCTGCATCCTGGGTATCTGATACCGGATCAGGATCCCAGATATGTAATATGTTACATAGGGCTACAAAAAGATAGAAAAACTGAGAACGGGTGATAAGTTTCATGAGACAGAAAACGGGACAAGTGTTGCAGCCAAGTCTGTTAGTCACTGTCACCCTGTATTACGAATACATTGATTCTGAACAAATGCTATTAGATACCGAACCTGATATACAAAATCATATCAGTCTCTTTATTAGTAAAGAAATGATATAATTTTGTATTGTTGGATAATATTTTGAACATTTCCTATATCAAAAGTTGATCGGTTTAGGCGCGTTATCTAAAAGCATTAACGTTCTAAATCAAACTACAGTTCTTTGTATTCAGAACACACACAAGAGGAAGAGTTCAGAAATGAACGAATTCTTCTTGAGGCATTGTAGACTAGGTCATATCAATGCGACCCGACTGGCTGAAGTTACATTTAGATGTATATTTAAATCAGTTTGAATTTACATCTTGTGAAACTTGCCAGTCATGTCACAAAGATAAGATGACCATAGCTCTGTTTATTGGAAACAGAGGAAGAGTTGGTAAACTCTTGGGACTGATACATGATGATGTATGTAAGGTCTCCTGTCTACACATGCCAGGACTGGTTCTTTATACTTCATTATAATCTCTCAAGATTCAGTCATATGTTCCTGTTGTAACATAAGTCCGAACCTTTTGAGGTATTCACAGAATATAAGTTAGAAGTAGAGAACCAATAACTGGGTATAAGTATTATGTCCTTTGATAAGATCAAGGAGGAGAATACTTGTGCATGGAATTCCTGGATTATTCTAAAGGAGAATGAGATTCTCTCTCAGCATTACTCCTCTGAATAACCATAGCACATTGGTGTATCGGGGCGGAGCAATCACACCCTATATGATAAGGTATGCTCTATGATGAGTACTACTGAGTTACCTGTTTCCTTTTTGGAGTTATGCGCTTAAGAAGCTGCATACCTATTGAATAGGGTTCGAATCAAATCACTGCCTACCACTTCATATGTGATATGGAAAGGGAAGAGCCCATATCTTAAGTGAGTTAAGATTTGGGATTGTCCGGCCTATGTCAAAAGCAAAATCCGGACAAGATCGAGGCAAAGTCAGTTCTGTAGAACTGGAAAGGTTCCAGCTATTCGAAACTACAGCTGAAGATTTGACAGAACCAAAGGATTTTATAGTTCCCGACGAACCTCAGCCTCTCCGCCGATCTAGCAGGGTTCCTCACCTGCTTGAGAGATACTTCGGTTTCTCGATGACAGTGGGAGCAAGGATTGCATCATGAGATGATGACCCAACTAGATTCGAGCAGGTCATCAAGAGTAGGGACTCTGTAAGAATGGCTGGATGCTTAGCCATCTGAGATGGAATCCATATACACCAACAAAGTATGGACTTTGGTTGCGATATCTGAAGGGTTAAATCCCCATCAGGAGCAAGTATATCTTGAGAAGATTACTTGGTGTAGATGGACAAGTTGAGACTTTCAAAACTAGACTTGTTAAAGGTTTTCGTCATCAACCAGGCACGGATAATGATGAAACCTTTTCCAGGGACTATGCTTAAGTCCATCCAGATCCTACTTGCCACGGCTACATACCATGACTACGATATCTGGTGGTTGGGTGCCATGACAACTTTTCTAAATAATGATTTAGAAGAGAACGTCTATAAGAACACAGCCAGAGGGCCTCGTAGACAGTGGGAGCAGCGGAAACGTGTGCAAGATGCTTTATAGGATAAAGCAGGCATCGCGGAGTTGGAACATCTGTTTTGATGGATTAGTCAAAGAAGTTGACATCATCAAAATGGTAGATGAACCTTGTATAAACAAAAAGGTAGTAGGGAGTATGGTGACGATCCTCGTAGAGTACGTGGATGACATACTCTTGTTAGGGAAGGAGTTTCCTATGCTACGCTCGATCAATCTCCGCTTATCACAAAGATTTTCCATATAGGATCAAAGTGATACCTACTAAATCCTAAGTTTTGGATCTATGAGATAGATCTAATTGGATGTTAGGATACTCACTAGTTGTAGTGAGATGGTATCAATCGATCCTGGGGAGAATCACTGGAAGGGTTCCAGAGTGATAAAGACGACTGAATGTCAGTCACAGGCATTGTCTTTACCCTCAGTAAAGGGACGGTATGTTGGAAGAGTTCCAAGCTAGATACCGTGGCAAACTAGACGATAAAGGCTGGTAACATCGCTATTAAAGATACTACAAAAGAGGCAGTTTGGGTGTATATTGGTTCATAAGATGAACTAGGTTCCAGCCATTGTATGACAATGGAAGTGTGGTTTTGGCCCTGGAACCCTGGTCCCATCTGTGACCCAGACATATTCTGAGGCAGCATCACCTGATCATGGAGATAGTTGATCTCCAGGATGATCGAGGTTAGGAGAGTAGACTCAGAGGACAACACGGCGGATCCACTCACGAAGGCCTATTCCCAGAGAGAGACTTTTATGGGATGGTTGAGTATGTGATACTGCAACCACTGCTACAGATGGCCCTAGTGCAAGTGGGAGATTGTTAGTTATATGTATGTCGTAGAGGCCATTACTGTACATTGGATGTATATTGTAGTGGATACTGGGACATATATAGGTAGGACTTTCTTGCTCGACATGATAGTACGCTATCTGGTTGCTCTTTATCTTAACGTGTATACTTTCTGTCTCTCTGTTACATGTTGATAAAGCCCTTAGGATGTGTACTCGACTTCCAGGACTGTGATGCAGATCATACTAGTGGGGCCTGGATAGTCCATGAGTACATCCTTCAATGTTCCTAGTCGAGGGAATATCGAGACGGGGCATCGATATTCCAGAGTAGACTAGCGTATATCTTCTCGACCCATGCGATGGGCGATGGATGATCCCATATCCATTGGTGTTTGACATCAGAGATGGTATACGGGTGCTCAGTGGAGACTGGGTACACTGAACGGACTCGCCGAGAACTCCCAGATGGTATTATACCTCACGTCAGATGGCAGTTCTCTGGTGACACTGGTACAGCTTAGTCTGTTGACCCGAGATCGTCATAGAGTCTTGTGTGTCTCCCACTGTGCTTTGATTTCCACCCTACCACGGCTCTACTGAGTCGTGCAAACAGGTGGTTTTTGGGTATAGTCCCGATTCACATGGAGGCAATGAGCGATAGGAGGGGATTCGTCTCTCCCGGTATTGGGGGTTGATGTTGTGCAATGCACGACTGGCCATAACAGGAAATCCCTGGCCAGGGTTGCTGTGATATACTGGTAAGAGTTATCAGTAATTTCACGAAAGTTATGGACCTTACGTCGGCATGACTTATCAAGCTATTGGGGTATGACGTTTACCACCCCTAGGCGAGATATGCGACATATCAGACGAACAGACCGGACTGTACGGTAAGTGTTACTGGTTGGATTCACAGGAGTGTGAGCGGGCTTGCTCGTCGATCTTCTGATCGCTCAATACCCGGGTGGCCGTTACGTTTAGCAGACCGCTTGCGGCTTGTGGGTGTTTGATATGATCATCATCTGCTGCCGGCGTATTGATGAGTCTTTAGAGTCCTACACAGAGGTTTCCTGGCTCAAGCGAAACGAAATAGGAGCACATATGGGATATGTGCGGGACCGAGAATAATGCGTATATGTGATACCGTATTCCATTCTCGCGATGAATGTATCGATTGGTTGTATGCGATATAACCTAGTTATCGAATCAAGGATTGATTCGATAAGCCGATACGTTGGATACTAGCCGGTTATATGCGACATGACCGGATCATTGAATCAAGTGTTGATTTAATGATTTAATGTATAATTATATATTTGATATATTACTTTGCATTAACTGGTATTGGTTCACTTTAAATGGATTTACTCACTTGTATTGCACATTGTATATGTGATATATTTTTTGTGCACATGATTGTATCATGTTTGATGATACATTCTAGCTTGGTTTTGTGTAAAGTATTAAACCATGGTTAGTTAGTGGTTAGGGTATCATTTTATTTACTTAATCATTTATTTATTCTTTTTGTTTATTTTGGAAAAAGAAAATGATAAAGAGAAAATGGATGGTGGCTATGTTTGTTTTTAGTTGAAGATTCATGAAGCATTGACTTAGTCACCATTCTTATCTCATGCCTAACCCTAACCACTCATCTAACCTTAGTTAAATCTCTACACTAAACCATGGTTGAAGAAATGATAAGTATTCATTTATTTTCCTTTTTAAATTAACTTATCATATCTTCTTCTTCTTCTTCATCTTCTTTTTCCATGAGAAGAATGCTTGCTACATCAATGGTGATTGATGAAAAAGTGTGAGAAATCCAAATCTAAAGTCTACCCACTTCCTATTTCTTCATCCTCTACCTCTTGCCAAGTAGTATAGGGTGTTTCTTTCACAAGTTTTCTTGACTTGGTGAAGTTGGAGCTTGATCTAGCGATGCCTCGACGTAGATCATCTTCGGCATCGTCGTCGATGACCTAGCCCGCTTTTTCTCCGATGAAGCCGACGCTAGAGCCATGGTTCGATTTGGACAGCGGAGAGGACTTCATCACGGAGCCTAGGAGGTGGAGGACCGGATCTACAAAGGTTGTAGCCCCTTCCCTTTAGCTATATTTTCGTTTACTTGCTTGCATCGCCTATATATCTAGTTGACGATCCGTATTAGGGTTTGTAGGCACCCGTAAAATTTGATTTGTGCATGTTTGATCACTTGTGAGACTTCTTTAGTGTGCCTAGGAACCCTACAGTGTCATCCGCTTAAGCCGGATAGATTCCTGGGGGCTACGGAACTGGAATAAGTATGATGCATGGGGGGCATTCATCGGCACCTCATCTCTGAGATTGCATCCGACCTTTTGGAGACCTCCCCGGAGTACCTTCCTTATTCTCCTGGAAACCAGCCAACAGCTAGCCTTCGAGAAATCGTACAACCGAGCTTCCATAACTTTCTTGCTCATCTCCAAGCTGTTACAGAGATGAGCTTTCTTGGCCTCCTCGTTCGCCTCCGAGCTGAGCTTCCTCGGCTTCCTTGTTCAACCGAGTGCATGGATTCTAAGCACCCCCATAACGACTCCGTGTATCTCGCCAAAACAAGATTTTCACCGCTCCACGTCCCGCATCCCATGCTGACGCGTCTCTCCATTGATGGGCGTATCTCGCCATTAATGGACGTACCTCACTATCAACGCGAACGTGAGGTGGGGGCGTAATAGACGGCGAGAATCTCGTGCCGGTTCGCTCCATGTGACTGTTATATAAACCCTCTCTTCCAGACGACTCAGGTATGTCGAACTCATTTCTAATATGCCACTACCTTGCCATTATTATTCATCGGTACTTACTTGATCGTCGGATGGTCCTACGGTGGTTTCCCACCACGGGACTTCCATTGTAGGTAGCTCGGCATCAACGACAACCAACAACCCATTGAGATCCACACGCTCAACTCTCATCTCAAATCTCAACTGTTCAGCCTCGCTGGAAACAAGATCGATGGAGGATAACATCTGAGGGAGATTCCGACCTCCATCAGGTGGGGACCACTTAGTGGGGTGGGCTTTTTACACTTTAATCGTGTTGTGTAGTAACTTGCCTTGAAAGAGTTACTTAGGAATTCTTTTCTCATTAGAATAAAGGAAAAAACTGTATTTGATGACGTAAGTGTAAGTAGGAGTAACGACAGACCCAAATGAAAATGGATAGAGATAATTAAAAAAGAATTGCACATGTTAATTTAACCTACAAGACGGCCCTTAATAGAGTAGATGCTTCTTTATTTAATGACGTAGGTGTAAGTAGGAATAGGGACAGACCTAAATGAAAATGGATAGAGATAATTAAAAAAGAATTGCACATGTTAATTTAACCTACAAGACGACCTTTAATAGAGTATATGGTTTTTTCATACATGGCCGACTCCTATTTTTCGGATTAAAGACTTGTGGTTGTATCATATTCCTTTTTAAGAAGAATTGTTTCCAGACCCATTGAAGCGGCTTAGTATTTTCAAAATTATAAAAAATTCAATACTTAGAATGTTTCAAGGCCCAAACATATATCTTAATTGAGGTATTTTTGAAAAATAATGCGATTGCACTGAGCATATGCAATAAGTCGTTAAGTCTTTATATGTCCCTAGGAAGAGTTTTGTCTCTTGAGGGTTTTCAGCGGATTACACCCACAATATCCTTTCAAGCTAGTTTCGTATGATAACTGTCGATTCTAATCCTAAGTTTCAGTATCTAGGGTAGAAATTCTATCACCCTAAGTTAAAAATATCGAACCTTTATTTTTCAAACCTCACTTTTCATTTAACTTAAGCTCATTTACGTAATCACGTGCTCTTGAAATAGTGTCATTTTGTTTCAAGAACTTTGATTTAAAGTTTTCATGCCTCTAATAAAGACCAGAAAAAACTTCCAAAAGTATCTCATGAGTTTGTAAAGTCGTAAGCTTTTCTGGAGTTTTCATCCTACAGTTAGGTCTCAAATCTACGATTTCTATCATCTTTAACAAAAAACTTAAGTTTTATTTTTCACTCAACCTTTCACTTATTTTCGTTCATACACACATTCGTGATAGTGCAATAGTCTTTTAATCTTTTTAATTCAAACCTTCGTATCTCCGTAGAATTTCTTTTCCAAAGATTTATATGTTCTTGTACTAAAAACTCGTCCCTAACCAAGATTATTCTTCCACAAAGAACCGTAAGGAATTTTAACCCGGAGAGAACACTTTCTTGACTTGTTTTATTTGCCGCTTGGAGACTTAACGAGTTTTGGGTCAATGACTCCCAAGCCAGATGTTTTTAGGGCATTAGGTGTAGAGATACACCTAGGACTTAATTGCCCAAGTCACTAAGGCCATAAAACAAAGACTTATTTTTTGCATGAAAATACTTAGAAAGAAAACCAATGAAGATATTTTCAGTTATTCTTTTTTATCCCAAGATGTGTTCGTGTGGATAAGATGTGTTATCACTCCAATCAAGCTCAAGATGTGTTATTTTTTAGACATGTTGGAATTAAAGATATCAATAATTTCCCTTCATATCAACTTCACTCATGAATTAGACTCAATATTATTTATTTCTAAACAAACTTGTTTGATCATTACTTACCGTCGGAGACTAGTCTGAGGCGTCGGCGGGATGTATAGCCTGAATACGAGGGCATATACTATTTGGAATATATCCATCCATCTCTCCGAGAATACCAAGTTGATTTATGGCACCATATATCAGAGGTTTGGATGGATGCGACCATTGTAGCGTGACTTATCAGATTCCTCCTCATTTGTGAGAGTTTTTTGATTTTGGGAGCGCACTTTCCTGCAGGTGCAAGACCCTACAGTTAATTACGATATCGCATTGCAATAAAAACTTTCACCTTCTCCAGGTAGATCACTTCGTGTTGTGTTATATATTGTTTATTTTGGGGTTGCCCTTAGATTGTATACAAAGACTAGTTTGTCGTCGCCCATAGGGCACAAATTAGTTCAAATCCGTATATATTAGATTTGAGATTGAACTTAAGACGCATATCTCGTGTAAACGAGGTCTATCAGTTCGAAATATGTCATCTGAGGACCGTTAGTCAACTCAGGGATATGGTTAAGGACCGTTGATCCTGTTTTGGGTTAAGATCAACTTAACAAGTATAAACTAAGACCGTTAGTCATTTTTGAGACTAAGATCAACTTAGATTTATTAATATTTTGATCAATGGATTATATATGAGAAGCAAAAGCTTTAATGCTTAATTTAATTTTAATTAAGTAATCGAACAATAGCTTGATGTCTAAGTGTGCAAGTGTATATGGGACGCACATGCAAATTTGTTTTATCAGAAAAGGATGCGCACGTGCTTTGCATATGGTTACACACTTGTATATCACGTGGGCTCGCACTTGCTATCGGTTCAAAATCATATGTGCACATGTATTTAAAAGTCAACGTGCATGTCACGTGACGCTCGCATATCCGTGGGCAATATTCAATAAGTGTGCGCACGTGCATATTATGTGATGCACATCTTTTCATTAGCAACAACCATCAAGTGCGCACACGTGCATATCACATGACGCACATGCCACCATAGGCAGCATCTAAGAAGTGCGCACACATGCATATCATGTGACGCACATGCCTCCATAGGCAGCATCCAACAAGTTCGCATACGTGCATATCACGTGATGCGCACATCTCCAGGTACTTTATTTTTCCATAGGCAATTTTTGATTAAGTGCGCACTTGATTTGGGTGCGCACTTGTTTTGATCTTGTTTAGATCAGAATGCAAAAGCTTTCAATGAGAAGCAATGGCTTCTGTTCTTCGATTTTCTGCTCTTTTCCTTCTTCTTTTATTTTTCAAGAAGCAAAATCTTCGATTTTTATTACGCAGAGGCATCCGTGATGGGTTTTTTTCTTAAACCTTAGGATTAATCTTTCACAAAAAGTTAAAAATTTTGTAAAAGAGAGATCAACCCTAAGATCTTTTGATCTTTTATTTATGAATCGACGGATTTAAAGAAAAAGAAAAAGCTTCTATATTAAAGAAAAAGTTTTATGGAAGAGGAAAAACCTTCTTCTCCTTTTTTTTTTGACCTGTTTTGAGGTTGAAGAAGATGGTTTTTTCTTGAGCTTATGGGAGGGGTCGGCACTATATAGATTTGATCTCATGGGTCATTTATATAGGGCATGAGAAAAAATCAATTAGTTTGAAGAATTGCTCATTTAGAGATCTCAATTGATTTTACAATCAAGTGGTAATTTTTAATCACCGTTGGATAGAGATCATGGATCTTAACAGAATATTTTTCTTCTAATTAAGGACTTAATTTCTTATTAACAAGATTTATTTCTTATTAAAAGCGTTTGCTTCAAGGAATGTACTTGCACACTTGTGACCTTTGACACATGCGCATGTGCATCGCATGTATAGGTGCGCACAACTTGGGCGTCGCACATGTGATTTAAATTGACTATCTTACCAAGTGCACATGTATAGGTGCACACAATTTGGGTTGAGTCATTTGACTCATGTGCACGTGCATTGCACGTCACACATGTGATGTAACTTGGTCATCTTGCCAAGTGTGCATGTATATGTGCACACTACTTGAATACGGGAACAAATGTACTCTTTGGGCCAAAATTTTTGGCGGGAACAAATATCCCACACTACTTTTCCTACGTAAAATAGAATTGATGGTTTAGGAGACAGGTTTAGATCCCTGCTAACTAAGGTTTTGTCCATCTTCATGAGCCATAAGGATCTCATAAAAAAATTTCTTCCTATGAGTCGTGAGGATCTCATAGGTGCATATTCTCCTTAGAAATTGTGAGAATTCCTAAGTGTCCATCGACTTTGTGGGTTGTAAGGATCACACTCGGGTATTTTCTCCTCACGAGTTGAGAGGACCCGTAAGTGGCTTCTTCACTTCATTGATATGCAACTTTGTCAAATGTGGCCCGTATTTAGTATATAAGAATCGATATTGACCTCCTTGTAGGACAGCGATGGCTTAGAAAACGGGTTTTTTTTCCCGTCGCCTAAGGCTTTTCAATTTTATGAGCCGTGAGGCTCTCATAAAAATGTTTCTCTTTACGAGTCGAGAGGATCTCGCAGGTGTAGCCTAACGTGAAATATAGATAACCCATTTTGATATAGAAGTCCATTAGGATTGTGGTACTAGGTTAATTCCATCGTACCGTCGCATTGGTTGATAGTTTCTCGACATGCAATCCCTTAGATTACAGCTCGAGTAGCCACGCGTATGTCGTGTTTTCGATCCCTTCCGAGGATGGACAAGACGTCTTCAAGTAATCTTCTTAAGTTGGAAAATCCCCATTACCATCGGAAGATCCAGCGTTAGGTATCGCCATAACATCCAATGGTTTTTAGGCTGTATTTGTATTGATGTTAAGACCTGAAACTAGGAATATGTCGACACTTCGCTTTTTCTTTGGTGATGTCGTGTTGATTCTTCGCTGAAGAGGGATAGACATCCATATGACCTCTATGATATACATATCGCCATCGAGACCTGGAGCTAGGATTTTGCCGTCACTCTACTTTTGTTTTGACTCTTTGGTCCTTGTTGACATTGCGTCTGCACCAAGAAGGAACGTGAAGATGATATCTAGGCTGTAGATTTTGTCATCAAGATCTGGAGTAGGAATTTTGCTATCACTCCACTTTTGATTTCTTTGAGAAGCTTTCGCTAAATCCTTCATGGGAAGAAAGTAGCTCTCAGTAGTCCTTGGGCTTATATGGCGCCACTGAGACTCGAATCTTTGTTGAGGCGTTCCTTACTTGGTAGCATTCAGTGGAGCAGGTTGCTCATTTTCATCGTTTGTGTCCATAGATGGTATACAACCGTCAGTCTTGACACGCTTGCAGGGCAATTTTTTTATTTTCTTCTTTATATATATATATATATATATATTCATGAAAGTCGCGATTGCCCAATCATTTCGGCTATTTATTGCGGTGCCCCATCATTTCGGCTATTTTTTTCTATTTTTACTCGTTGATTTTTATTGCGAGTTGCCCCATCATTTTGGCTATTATGCATATATTTTTTGTGACTCGTTGATTTTTCATTGGGAGTCGGGAACTTGGAGCCTGATACCAAACTTGGTATTAGCATTGCTTCAACTGGGATATTGCCACGAGTGAATCATTATCTGCCTTGAAAGGACTTAGAGTTCAATACCTAATTAAGCATCAATATCGCTACAACTGGAATATTGCCAGGAGTGAATCATCATTTGCCTTTGTCGATATGAACAAAGATGGCTTAGATAACAGGGTTACGATCCTATCGACTGAGGCTTTTTGACTTTATGAGCCCTAAGGGTCTCATAAAGCTATTTCTCCCTACAAGTCGAAAGGATCTCGGAGGTGTATTTTCTCCTTAGGAATTGTGGGGATTCCTGAGTGGTATTTTCCCTTGTCTATCGTAAGGATCTTACAAGAGAGTTTTTTCCTTATAAGTCGAAAGGACTTACAAGTGTTGTTCACTATATGAGAATATTTCATGCCATTGGTGAAACTTTGTAGGAATATATTTTCTGAATGCCCGTGGATTGTATACAAGAGTCAGTGTTGAACTACTTGTAAGGCAACTTGGGGATATGATGGCTTAAGAACGGGTTTAGATCCCTGTAACTTAAGACATTTAAATTCTATGAGTTGTGAGGGTCTCATAGGGGGGTTATTCTCCTTATGAGTCATGAGAATCTCACAAGTGTATTTTCTCCCCATGATTCGTATGGATTCCTAAGTGTGTTGCTCTTTTGTGAGTCGTAGGGATCCCACGTAGGTTTTTTCTCCTTATAAAGTCGAGAGGACTTTGCAAGTGCATATTTTCTTTCTTTTCAACGAGTTTGCGCCTTTTCGGGTGTTTACCGCCGAAAATAGAGAAAAGCTGGGATTGAACGTCTAGCCTGAATTTGGAGGCAGATGCTATTTGGACATATCCATCCACCTCTCCGAAGAAACCATGTTGATTTATGGCACTGTATATCGGAGGTTTGGATAGATGCGACCGATTTAGCAGATTTCATCAGATGCCCCCTCATTTGTGAGGGGTTTTTGATTGTGGGGACGCTCTTCCCTGCAGGCGCAAACCCCTGCAATTAATTACGTTACCGCGTTACGATAACCACTATCTCCTTCTCTAATAGTTCACTTCATGTCGTGTGTTATTTTGTTTTTCTAGGGATGCATGTAGATTGTATACGGAGACTATTTTATGTCGTTGCCCGTAGGACACGGATCGGTCTAAATCTGTATAGTTAAGATTTGGGTTTGGGTCAAGAATTTGCTTAACGGGGTCCATATTGGTAGCTTGGTTTGCCAACGGGAATGAACTTAGGACGCATTTCTCATATTTGTGAGGTCCATCTGTTGACGGGATATTTGGGTTTGATCTAAGAATTGTCAGTCATATTTGAGACTAAGATCGGCTTATGAACAGTGAGCATATGAGCTCAACTGATCATTAGATCATATATGAATAACCCATGGATAATATATGATAGTCAGTATGGAGACAGTCCGCATTCGAGTTCATGTTTTAGATTCGAGTTTCGAGTTCAAGTAGATTCGAGTTTTGGATTCGAGTTCAGGTCTTTTTCATATGAATTGATTTAATTGGTAAAGATCTTATGTTTGGGAGAAATCCGCAACTGCTGCACATGGACGGTAGGATTTGTGTCTTGTTCCAAGACAATTACCATTGATAACTTCGTTTGTCTAACCTGAATAGGCAAGCACTCACTTTCTCCGGTTCCCTAGGGCTCAAGAGAATCGATCCCGCTTAAACCTATATTAATCTAAAGTCCTTAAGTATTGTTTGCATATCTCGAGGGGGTTTTATGAAAAAATACTTTAATATTGTTTAAAATAAATCTCGAGGGTGATTTATAATATTTAGGGTTTTCATGAACATGTATTTTAATTGTTGTGGTATTTTAGTGATAAAACCTAGCTTTTAAAGGTTTATGGTATTTTTATGAAACTAGCTCTTTTGGAAACTTAATGGTATTTTATTAAAATTCTAATCTTTCATTTTAAAAAAAAAAATTATAGTTTCATAATATTTTTTTTATTGAAAATACGAACTCAAAGTTTTATATAATTTTCCAAAATTTAGTTTTGTTTAGAAAAGTCGTATTTTTTAAAAACCGTATTTTTATTTCCTTTCGAGACCGAATACTTTGTGAGGAGTTCTGCATCTCACTCTACTATTCCAAGGATGTGCGATAATCCACACCATCCATTAGCGGGTCCCCGTGAATGATCTAAAGATATATACTCTATTTATTGAAAAACGGTTATATTAAAATTCATGGTATTTTAATGAAAAGTTTTTATATGATTGTTTCACAAGAAAATTTTATTAAACTAAAAGCTAAATGATTGTAAATAAAGTTACGAGTGATGTGAGAATGTTAGTTTGACCTATTTTGCTTAATAAGTGGAGTACAAATGTAAAAAATAACATATATCGGAGTTAACTCCACTTTGTCGATGTGTTTTTAGAAGACGATTTGAGATGAAAGAAATAGAGAGAAGAGGAACTTACTCATTATGTAGCGTTGGGAAGAGGTTAAAGAAGAAAGAGGGGGTTTCATGGTGCCGTGGAAACTCCGGAAACGACTTCGATCTTTGATGGAAAGAGCTTGGTTGCTAACTCCACTTGCAGTTAGAACTTTTGGGATAATTTTGATAGAAATTTTCAGAATAGAGGGGAGATAGGGCATGGGGTGATATTTATACTGAAGAATTTAGGGTTTGGGAATAAAAATTTGGATTAAAAGAATTTAAATTGGTGTTAAATGATGAATTGAAAGGTCACTGTTTAATTGTAGGGAAATCAAACAGTGCATGGGAGCTGAGGGGAGCTGAAGGGGTGTGTGTGCAAAGTACGGAGTCATTTGGACTCATCAGGACCGCCGGACAAAACTCAAGAATGAGCGGTTGGATCTTAGGTAATTGCCTCGAGATTCGTGCCACCAGCTTTAATCATTGTTTACTCCTTTTTGCGCATGTTTGATTTTTCTTAAACTTTTCGTTTCTCCGTGAATTGCACGTGCAACTCTTGGGCTTCCGAAAAATTAAAATGAAAAATCTTTAAAAATAATTGGGTCTGATGGGATTCGAACACACAGGCTATGTCACAGCAGTGTAGAGGCTTTACCAGTGAGCTACAAGTTGTTTGCTTTTATTGAGCAAATATAACTTATAACTCCTGCACAGACTGAAATACCCTTTTCTATAGAAATAATTCTGTACAGGGATTTCAGAGTCGTTATATTCTACCCTCCTTATAAAAATTTCATCCTCGAAACTTACATTTTCATAGAGACTAATTTTCAAAAAGTTAAGCGTATCGTGTATGCATATCTTCTTCTCTTTCCCAAGTTGATTCTCCTGGCGAATCCTTTCTCTACATCACTCAGACCAAGTTCACTTCCTTGTTCCACAATGTCTTCACCTCTTTCCCAATTTGCTTCTCCTGGCAAATCCTTTCTCCACATCACTCAGACCAAGTTCACCTCCTTGTTCCGCAATGTCTTCACTTTTCGGTCCAGGATCTTAACTGGTTGTTGCTCGTAGGTTAGGTCAGTCTGTACTGTGAGCTCTGAGTGATCAAGTATATAGCTGGGGTCACTCACATATCGCCGTAGTTAGGATATGTGGAATACATTGTGCATTCCTTCCAATGAGCGTGGTAGTGCTAAACGGTATGCCACTTTTCCAACTCGTTCGAGTAAGTCGAACGATCTTATGTATCTTGGACTTAGTTTACCCCTCTTACCAAAACGTATCACTCTTCTGTTTGGAAAGATCTTCAAGAATACATGCTCCCCGGGTTGAAACTCCAGATGTCGACGCTTTGTATTTGCCCAATGTTTATGTCGATTTTGTACTAAGCGCATCCTTTCCCTGATTGTGCGAACTATATCTACAGTTGCCACGATCATCTCTGGCGGAGTTCACGATCTCCAACATCGTCCTAGCTCAGCGGGGAATGACACTTCCGTCCGTAGAGGGCTGCGAAAGGTGTCATCCTAATACTTTCCTGATAGCTGTTGTTGTATGAAAACTCCATAAGGTGTAGGTGATCTTCCCATGAACCTCCGAAGTCTAACATACAAGATCTCAGCATATCTTCTAATATCTGAATTGTTTGCTCGGACTGTCCGTCCATTTATGGATGGTATACCGTGCTGAAATTCAGACTCGTCCCCAGGCTAGCTTCCAGACTCTTCCAAAATTGTGATCGGAATCTTATATCACGATCGAAGACGATGCAAACAGGTACACCATGTAATCTCATGATCTCCTGCATGAGATTATGGGAATCAAGACAAGTATTGTACATTGTGAAGGTTAAATCTTACTTTAGATTTTTACTCACCTCCATGTACTTTCTTGCCAACGTCTCGGTTGATTGGCCAACTCTGAATGGAATAAAGTGAGCCGACTTGGTGAGTCAATCCACAATAACCCAAATTACATCTTTACCCTTCGTGCTGTCAGGGAGAGCAGTCACGAAGTCCATGGTAATGTGCTGCCATTTTCATTCTGGGAAACGGTTGAAGTAAACTAGCAGTTCTGTGATGTTCAGCTTTCACTTGCTGACACACCAAACACTTTTCTGCGCTTCTAGCTACTTCGTCCTTCATTCTATGCCACCAGTAGTGTTGCCATAGATCTTTGTACATCTTTATGCTACCAGGGTGTACCGAATACGGAGATCTGTGAGCTTCTTTCATCAACTCTTCTCGAACGGGGCCGATCGGTACATATAAACAACTTCCATATCGCAAGGATCCATCTTCGTGGATGATGAAGTCAGTTCGAAGACCACTTTCTACTTGTTCTCGGATGTTTTATAGCTTGGCATCATTTTCTTGAGCTGCCTTAATCTGATTAACAAGAGTGGACTGGACTTGTAAGTTCATCAAAGATGAGGCATTACCTGGCATAACTACTTCAATCTACAATCCGTGCAATTCTTGCTGTAGCTTCCACTGAGCAGTGAGGTTCATTGCTAATGTCTGGAGACTAAGTGAATCAGGATCTACGTTCACCTTCCCAGGATGATACTATAGGTTGATGTCGAAGTCCGCCATGAGTTCTAGTCAACTTCTCTACCGCATGTTGAGTTCCTTCTGAGTAAATATATACTTCAGACTCTTGTGGTCAGTGTATATATCCACTCGTTCTCCTTAAAGATAGTGGTACCAAATCTTGAGTGCGAAGACCACTGCTGTCAGTTCCAGATCATGTGCTGGATAGTTGCGTTCATGAACTTTTAATTGCCTTGATGCAAAAGCCACAACTTTTCCATGATGGTGCAGAACACATTCTAATCCTTTACCGGATGCATCACAATGTACATCGAATCCGCCAGATTGATCCGGTATTACGAGGATAGGAGCAGAGGTTAATCTCGACTTAAGTTCTACAAAAGTCTTCTCACATGCTTCTGACCACACAAATACTTCGTCTTTACGTGTGAGCTTGGTCAGGGGTGCTGCGATCTTTGAGAATCTTTTAATGAATCGTCTTTAGTATCCTTCTAAGCCCAAGAAACTTCTTATATCTTTCACCATCTTTGGTGTCGGCCACTCGCTGACAGCTGACACCATAGCTGGATCCATAGAGATTCCTTCACCTAAAACGATATGTCCGAGAAATCTGACTTTATCTAGCAAAAATTCACACTTACTATACTTGGCATAGAGCTGATGTTGTCATAATGTCTCCAGGACAATCCGTAAGTGCTCGGAGTACTCTTTCCGATTCTTTGAATACACCAGGATGTCGTCGATGAAGATGACAAAAAATCTATCTAGCTACTCTCGGAAAACTTGGTTCACCTAGTTCATAAAGATGGCAGGTGCATTGGTCACTCTAAATGTCATTACAAGATATTCATAATGACCATAACGAGTTATAAATGCCATTTTCGGAATGTCAGACTCCTTGACCTTCAGCTGATGATATCCTGAACGAAGATCTAATTTTGAAAAGATATAAGATCCACTTAACTAATCGAAAAGGTCATCGATACAGGGTAGTGGATACTTGTTCTTAATTGTCACCTTGTTCAGTGCTCGATAATCCACGCACATCCTGTATGTATGTAACACCCTAGTGCACTTATACTATATATTTTGGGGTATTTCAAACCTTGCGGTAAATTTCTTTATTATTATTGCTTTTGGGTTGCGGATAGTGCATTTAGCAGCTGTAGTTATTATCCGACCCGACCCGCATGTCTGAAACCCATCATGGTTTAAGATTATATCAAATATTTTCTAGTACAGAGTATTCATGCAAATCTAGATATCATACATATAGAATATATTGCACATATCTTTTAATAATACAAAATAAAAACCAAATAACATATTTGGTTATCTAGCCTTGCTTGTTATCGTATCCCATATCATGTGGTTGCACCCATATATCATATTCATACCCTAATTGTTAAACAGACTCGTTATTTGATCGCTAGTATATTTACGTAGATCCGTACTTGGGGGTATACATTTTTATTTATTAGACACCGTATTATGGTTTAAACTTTTACGTATATTCTCCATATTGAAAAACTAGATTTTTGTAGGGATACGGGTAATATTCGGAGCAATCTGGTATTAGCTGTAAAATCCCAATATATATATATATATATAACTAACATATATAATACTGTTAACTATATATATATATAATATTATTAATAATAAAATCCCTCTCCCTCTCTCTCTTCTTCCCAGTCCCCACCTCCGTCTCTCTCTCTCTCTGATATATATATCTCTATCTCTTTCTAATATATATTTATATATATTTATATATATAATATATAATAATTTATATAAAACCCATATACCTCTCTCTCCTCCATCGTTCTTCTTCTCTTTTTCCACCCTTCGCCGCCCTTCGCCCTCGTCCTCGCCCCCACATCATCGCCTCCATCTCTATTTCATCCTCCTCTCCCCGACAACCCCAAACCAAAACTCCAGCGACCCCATGCCGAGAACCCTAACCCTTTTCTTCCCCATCCTCATCGCTGTCAACCTCGTCCCCCTCGTCGTCACCGCCCATCACCATCACCGCCCCCTCTCGACCTTTTCCTCCTCACAGCCTTCACCTCGAGACTTCCCCTTCCTTCTCCCCAGCGACCCCGACCCGAGAACCCATCATCCAACCAAACACTCCATCGCCGGAACCCCTCATCGTCACCGCCCTACCTCTTATCACCACCGCCCTCTCGCCCTCGCCCTCTCTCTCGTCATCACTCCCTCCCCTTCCTCCTTTTCCCGACCACATCGCTTGCACCTTTTCCCGACCACATCGCTTGCACCTTTTCCCAACGCTGGAACCCTCGTCACCGGGAAACCCATCGCGCCGACCACCTCTTCACCCTCTTCATCTCCCCAGCACTGGAACCCTAACACCAAAACCTAACACCCCATCGCTGGAACCCTCGTCACCGGGAAACCCATCGCGCCGACCACCTCTTCACCCTCTTCATCTCCCCAGCACTCAAGAACACCCTAGACAACCAACCCTACACTTTCCCCGATCACCATTCAAAGTTCACAGCCACACCCTGCCACCTCATCGTCGGCCATCGTCACCGTCACCTTATCGCCACCATCTCCTATGTCCTTGCCTAATCCTCAAAACTCCAGAAAATAGCAACTCTCTCTCTCTTCTTCTTCTTTCTTATTTCTTATCTTGTTCTTTTCTTTTCTTGATTTCCGTCTGTCTCGCTGGAGTTGCGCACGTCACCGACGATCCAGACGACCTAGCCACCGTCGTCGTCTAGCCCGGTCACCACGTCATGCAGCTTCTCAGCCAGGTCTAGTCCTACGTGCGTAAGTGTAACTCGATGTTACGCACCCCGCGTGTTCACGGGGAGGTGGAATATGCAAAAAACGATTTTTCAAAGCTCGCAACACCGACTTGAACTCCGGGATCGATACTAAACCCTAACTAGCTAACAAGCAATGAGGTTTAACTACTCGGATAGAAGTTATAACTCACGATACCAAGTCCTTCGGGTCTTCATCGCTATCCTCCACTCGTCGTCGGCTCCAAGGATCAGAACAGATCGAAGCAACCTCGACGACCTCCTCGAGTTAAAGACGATCCACCCGAGAGTCTATAGTCCGAGCTCCTACCATAAATCCGAGATAACTATAGCATCTAGCTCGCTAAACTAGATGTCCTAGGTTGTATAGAGTGAGAAGATGGAGTGATTTGTCTTTTGGAACCCTAGGATTCTCAACTCATGAGAGTTCTAGGGTTATGAGGAAGAAGAAGGTCACTTGAGGGAGAGAGTGTGAAAGAAACTAAAGAATGACTTAGCTCAAGAATAGAATTATCAAGCATGCTAATTATTGATGAGATAAAAATATCTCACAAATATCAAGCATGTTTGAAAATATCTAAGTACTGAGTCATGCTTGATCTTTTGTCATGTTTACACCTCATTGACAGACTGTTTTCAATCACAAACACACCCGAAGTCGGAGCCACAACATACTTCGGATCCTAGATTCTGTCTTTCCAAGCCCTGCATTCTTTCTACCAGTGCCCTTTTCCGTGACAATAGGAACAACCCTCCTTCCCTACTGTTAGCCTCGAAACTTTTGCCCTGCCCTTTCATTCTACCTTACTAACACCGCCTATCGACTTTGTAGAGGCCTTCTTCATCTCACCCTTGGCTTTCTCCTTAGATCCAGAAGAGGAAGATTCCCCAATAAGCAGAGTGGATGTCTTCCTGATTTCCTTCAGGGTGCCCTCAACTGGAAGTATAACTTTCTTCCTTTGGGCGTAAGTAGGAGGTAGGGACTGTAGAATCAAGTCAGCATATGACTCGTTCTACAATGTGGTCTCCAGGTCCATGAGCTTTTTGATATAGCTGATCATTGTAGGGACGTGGTCCCCTACAGATGACCCGATAGCCAACCTCACTTGAAGCAATTCTTTCGAGATCTCATATCTTGCAATACGAGATTGCTCTCCATATTAATCTTTTTTATGCAAGAAGATAGAAACTAAGTCCATCTTCTTATGCTGCCTCTGGTATACACCATCAACTGAGGCCAACACCAGGCACTTGGCATTCACACTGTCTTTTTCCTTTGTCTTACGGATATCAACATCCGTGATGGTGGAAACTAGACCTGAGACGGCGTGGGATTGAGTAGTAATGAGGTGGTCCAGCTTGTCATAGGTAATGGACATCTGGACAAATCTTTGCCAGTCACTATAGTATAACTCAGTCATTTTATTATCTAACTATTTTCCTTTTACTCATATTCATCTGGTCACCTGGTCGCTGCAATTAGGAGAGAGAGAAGAAAACACTCAGCATGATGCTCTTGCAAGTTTAGATTTGTTTTTAATTTATCTAAACAGGATGGCTCCCACTGTTTCTCGAATCCTTCCTCAATCCATAAAAGAAGAATTAGTCAGGATTAATCTCACTGTACAATACTTGCTTAACGTTCGTCTAGGCTAGTGTCGGTACTTCGAGGGAGGTTTTACGACGCTTTCGCAAAGTTCCTTAATTAAATAACCTCTTTTCCCTGGAGGCGTAGCCCCGCTAATACTGTTCTAGAAACCTACTTGGTTTATAGCATTGATCGTTAAGTGAAAAATCTCCCGAGGAGTAGTGGATACTCACAGTAGGATCGGGATCCAAATATCATTGTGTGATAATCCTGAAGGAATCCTACCAACATTATCACACTCCAAATAGTATGCAGCACCAGCAAGTTTCAGTTTCTTTAGAAACTCCCGATGTGGATTTTTGCCCCATGCTCTTATGACCTTGATGAAGGCCAACATATCATAAGTCACATGTCAAGTTCTACCCATCATTGTCCAGGTTAATTTGAATCTACATGTACATACCCTTGACGAAGGCCAAAATAGTAGTAAGACCGTCCCATACCAACGCATATGTCTATGCTGCAGATGAATATCCAGCAGCTACCAATCACTATAACTTGGCGAAGATCAAAATAAATAGCTTGAATACTACTGAATATTCAACTGAAATGACGGAGGGCTACGAATGGTTTTGGCGAAACCGTGAACGTAGTGAACTTGATATAATCGAAGGAAAATGATAGCTTTTAAAAGGAGTAGTTTAAGCTCCGCATTTAAAAGTCTCCTGTTTTAAAATAACCGAGTGCTTTTAAAATTTGTTCCAAAGATTCATCTTTGGTTTGTTTGCTTTGCATTAACATAATGCAGTCCCATCATTTACACCTATCATCATAGAAAAAGACGAAAATACCACGTCCACTTATGCCATCCGTATTTGCCACTGGTTCCCGTCTAACACCGTTAGGTTACTTAACTAACGCTAGAGCGGGGGCTAGACTAGCGCGGGTGAAAAACATAAGCAACGTCTACTAAATAGGATATATATAATAAATATTCGTCTGATGCAATAATAGGCATTCCAGATCACAGATGAACATATTGGATATACTAGGAATTCCGCATTTCGTTTAAGCCTGTAACGAAATATGGATTCTACGATCGTGATGAATAGCCAACCCCACCCCAGACCCCTACGGGTGTGGAAAACTACCCGCCAAATACCCGAAGTGAAGCAACATCCCTCATCAAAGTGAGTAGGCCACTCGGCACTTCAATGTATCCGGTAGTTTATGCACCCCACCTTGGGTCTATTCTAGGAGCAGAAAACAGTAAAAGAAAATAATACAACGGTGGCTACAAGCTCAACTCGGATGTGCCCTGCAAAATAATATTACCTCACTTTACAAATTTACATCGAATGAAAGAATGAAAACCCTCATCTTACAACCCCGGCTATTCATCCACAACGATCCAATAAAGTTCATATACACAAACCAACAAGAACAGCAATACAGATATGTGCAACCCCGACTAATCGACGTATAGCAATTAGTCGACGTTTCCAAACACTTATATCACAACTTAAAACTTTAAATGATGTTAAAACCAAGAATTCGAAACACTCCGTATTGCCACAGTAAAAAGATAACAGTATATCCAAAATTGGAAAAAACAAACAGCACCTAAGACCTTAGATCGAAGCAACTAGAACATAGACCAAAATTCAAAGCATTTCACCACAACAAAAAAGGTGACATTGGTTTTTTTGCTAATGTGGCCAGTCCAAATCAGGTGAAAATGCCTCGTTTTTGGTGTGTGTTCATCTCACAAGAAGTAGAGCACTCTGCAATTGTTTAAAAAAATTTTAGAGGCTCGGAAAATTTGACAGAAACTTGGATTCAGATTTCGATGTTTCGGAGTTATTTCAGTTTCGTAGTTTCACACTTCATCTAAATAGTTAGCTATAGTTTAGTGGGCTCTGATACCACTGTAAGTCAATGTTGCGCACCCCGCGTGTTCGCGGGGAAGCGGAATATGCAAAAAATGATTTTTTAAAGCTCGCAACACCGACTTGAACTCCAGGATCGATACTTAACCCTAACTAGCTAACAAACAATGAGGTTTAACTACTCGGATAGAAGTTATACCTCATGATACTAAGTCCTTCGGGTCTTCATCGCTGTCCTCCACCCCGTCGTCAGCTCCAAGGATCGGAACGGATCGAAGCAACCTCGACGGCCTCCTCGAGTCAAAGACGATCCACCTGAAAGTCTATAGTCCGAGCTCCTACCTCAAATCCAAGATAACTACGGCATCTAGCTCGCTAAACTAGATATCCTAGGTTGTGTAGAGTGAGAAGATGGAGTGATTTATCTCTTGGAACTTTAGGTTTCTCAACTCATGAGAGTTCTAGGGTTATGAGGAAGAAGATGGTCACTTGAGAAAGAGAGAGTGTGAAAGCAACTAAAGAATGACTTAGCTCAAAATAGAATCTTCAAGCATGCTAATTATTGATGAGATAAAAATATCTCACAAATATCAAGCATGCTTGAAAATATCTAAGTAGTGAGTCATGCTTGATCTTTTGTCAAGTTTACACCTCATTTCCTCCACCTCATTATTCTTTAATCCAAATGAAAAAAGAAACCCTAATGAGGTGTCTCTTCTAGAAGCTTTCTCGCAAATTACGAGAATGCCTCTCATCCGTATATACATACCCGCATCCGCATTCCGAAGAATACGAATACAAATAGACGAAATTAATCCATCAATGTAATACTAGGATCCGGCTTAAACCAAAGCCCACTAATACTATCTGCCTGATCATCATACGTGCACAAGTGCACGTATGTGATCGAAGCCCTGCCGTAAAAACCATACGGCCTCTACACCTTTTGCCCGGTGTAGGAAAACTCTCTATATGGGACTCTAAAGACTCGACACTACGCTGGCAGTGGGTTTAACCACAAGCCGCAAGCTGTACTAGTTGCATGTAACAGCTACCCAGGTATGTGTCGATTAGAAGGCCGATGAGCTAACGCATCCGAATTCCTACTGAGCCTGTATGCGACAATCTCCGTACAGTCCGGTCTGTTCGTCTAAGAGTATCACATATCAGGCCTAAGGGGCGGTAATCGTCAGAGCCCTAATATCGCAATAAGTCGTGTCGGAGTGTAGCCAAAAACACCCTGAGAAACTACTGGAATACCTATCAGTAAATCTCGCTTGCCTTGGCCAAGGACTTTGTGTAACGGCCTTCCGAACATAGCGTGATATAAACCCCCAATACCGGGAGAGACAAATCTTATCTAACCGCCACTATCTCTAAGTGCTTCGGGACTGCACCTAACTACTACATGTTTGCACGACTCCTTTGAGCCGTGGTAGGGTAGTAATCAAAATACCATGGGAACACACTCGAGGCGAAGTAGCAGTGTCAAGTCGACGGACTAAGCTGTACTCATGTCACCTGAGAACTGCTACCCGACGATAGGTATAATACCCACCAGCAGTTCCTGGCGAGTCCTGTCCAGTGTACTCATAACCTAATAAGCACCTACATACTATCTCCAGTACGACGTACTAATGGCTGTGGGACAGACCATCTCCCCTGCCGGGATGAGAAACGTATACACTAGTCTACTGTAGAGTATCGATGCACTGTCTCGATAATCCTACAACTAGGGACCTATATAGGATGTGCTTATAGATTACCCAGCCCCCACCAGTATGACCGCCATCACAACGTTGGTAATCAAGAAATGATCCTAAGGGCTCTACCAATCTGTATAAGCGATATGCTAAAAAAACACATGCACATATTGAGGTAGAAACAAACCAAGTAGCATACTACCATTTTGAGCAAGACTGTTACTATATCCGTGTATATCTCAAGCTCCCATTAAGTAATATACAATCCAGTATGATACAATAATGGCCTCTAGGGCATATATCACTAACAGTAAGTTTGTGTCGTAACGTTATTCCTATATCGGAACATGACATCCGTATCTCGACGTGAGATCCGATCAGGAAAGTTCTAAACTTGCAACATGATATGTTATTATATCAATGTTTATTTGATAAATAATAGTGCATGTGTTTTTCTATTCAGTAGAAATTACCGATTTACAGTTTTATAGCATTCGTCTGTATCTGTACTGATAATAGTTTATCTAGCTGCATGCCAGAATGTCACGATGTTATTATAATACTATATTAGTTCAATATGCTATCTAGATTGCATCATACATGGTAATGGATGTATAACGGTTATTACAGATAGATATATATACATCCTAGCATCAGTTGTGTTTACCATATTTCGATATTGATTATAATTTTACACTGGTATCTATTTTGGTTAATATACAGTACATGACATATTCATGACCCACTGCCAGACTTGTTACTTGGATCATCCGCTAATGCCGACAATCCTGACTTGTTGTCCTGACGGACGTGACTTGTTGTCTACATAGGCAAGACCTATACTTACTTGATCATGTGTTGGCATTAGTTTCACATCTTTAATACAATGCTTATACTGATCAGTCTTTACGGGCTCGGCCAGACCCGGAATGATACTGCTGACATCATTCGTCTGTACATGTTACCTGTTTACTGCTTAGCGGCACGTCTTGGATTCAGCCCAAGAGTCTTAACCTGTTGGAGATAGTGCCATCAGAGTCAATTATTGGATCACAGGTACGTGATTGCAATGATTGAGGGAGGACCTATCCCGGTAGGACAGTCTTACTCGAGATGATAGTATGCTATCTGGTTTACCTTTATCATCGTGTACTGTTTTAAGTGACCTGACACGTCGCTATTACACGTTGATAGAGCCCCTAGGATTCTTGCTTGACCACCAGCAGTATGAGGGCGATCATATAAGTGGGAGCTGGGGGTCTATAAGCTTATCCTTAAACGGTCCCTAGTCGTGGGAGTTTCGAGACTGGGCATCGATACTCCATTAGTAGACTAGTGTATACAGTCGAGACCCCGACGAGGGGCGGTGGCCGGTCTCACAAGCCACTGGTGTCAGTTGGATCACCTAAGATGTATACAGGTGCTCATTGGGTTATGAGTACACCGGACAGGACTCGCCGGGAACATGCTAGTTGGTCATATACCAGACGTCAGATGGCAGTTCCCTGGTGACATGTGTGCAGGTTAGTTCATCGACCTGGGGATCGTCATTTGTCTCGTGTGAGTTCCCACTGTACTTTGATTACTACCCTACCACGGCTCAAAGGAGTCGTGCAAACAGGTTTTAGTTGGGTACAGTCCCGAGCCACATGGAGGCAGTGAGCGTATCTTCAGGGGTTCGTCTCTCCCGGTATTGGGGGTGAGGTCGTGCTGTGTCTAGGAGAGCCATTACACAAAGTCCTTGGCCAAGGCAAGGAGATTTACTGGTAGGTATTCCAGTAGTATCTCAGGGTGTTCTGGGCTACACTCCGACACGACTTGTACCGCTTTTGGGGGTCTGACTTTTACCAACCCCCTAGGCCCGCCATGCGATACTCATAGACGAACGGACCGGACTGCACGGATATTGTCACTGACAGGCTCAGTAGGGAGTCAGGCTGAGTTCGCTCACAGACGTCCCTTTTGGTCAATACCTGGTAGCCCGTTATGTATTGGCTTATACCTCTAACGTGCTAGTGGTTAAATCCACAACCAAGGTGTTGATGAGTCTTTAGAGTCCCCCACATTTCAGTTACTCAGCTTTCGGGCGAAAGGTTGTAGAGGCCGTATGGAGATATGGCAGGGTCCGATCAGATACGTGCGGTATTGCACGGATCAGGATCGGACAGTCTGTACTAAAGGCCGTATGGTTATATGGCAGGGTTCGATCAGATACGTGCGGTATTGCACGGATCAGGATCGAACGGATATTACTAGCCGGCTTTGGTATAAGCCGGATCCTAGTATAGTACAGTGTAGATTTTGTCTCCTTGCATTTGTATTTCGGTCGAAATACAGATGCGGGTGTGTATGCACAGTATCGGGGTTTTCCTGTAATTTATTACGGGACCAGTTTTCTGGAGTTGCCAGTTTGCTTTCCGTTTCGGCCAATTTCCATTGTTCCATTCATTGGCCGAAGATTGGTGGAGGAGGGCTTATTTGCATTGTTGCAAATAAGTGGTTGTGGAGGGGTCCTTTGCATTCTTGTTGCATCATGATGGTTTTCATGATGAGCACCATACCTTGACCTTTTTGACTTGATCACTTCATGATGGCTTGACTTTGTAAGCATCATGGTTGTTGATGATTAGTGTGTGGAGTATGGGTTTGTTTTGATGATCATTTCTTTTCATGATAAGTTTTTTCTTTTCTCTCTCTTGCATGATATGAGAATGGCTCCCTCTTTGGTTACACACTTGACTCTCTCATTCTCATTCTCTCCTCCCTCTCTAGTTATGGCCGGCCAAGCTTGGAGGAGGGGTTGCCCATTTTTGTAGTGGGGATTTTTGCTCTCTTGATGTTAGAAAAATCCCCAAGTTCCTCCACATTGTTCTTGTTTCATCCCTCCACCAAAAGGCAATTCCGATAACCCCAAAATGAGATAAATAGTTCACTACATATTCTACAGCGAACCTTGGGCACGTCGAGTAGCCGGCTTCGTGCCCGAGTTGCCTCGGCATTGAGGTGGGAGCCCGTAAAAGAAGAAGGCGATGTGGTGTACTTCCGGCGACGAGGAGGAGACGGGACATTCCGCAAGAGATCGGGACAATGACGAGAAGACCGGAGGACTTGGATCGTCGGTATATCTCTATTCCCTTTCTTGTAGATAGCTAGGACTAGTTAGTGGTTCGATCCGGGTATTAGTGCGCGGCGGTTTGCCAGTTCAAGAAAAATTAAAGTTTATCACCGCTTCCGCATTTGGCCGTCGGATTGACGGCCGGGGCGCCGCCGTGCACTTACAGTGGTATCAGAGCCTCGCCATTAACTTAGTCTAGCTTTGTGTAATGTGTTTTTCAGTTCCGATCGATCGAAATGTCCAAAAACCCGTATTTGCCCACATCAGTTTTCTGTTGGAAATTTTTGGTGTCGAAAATTTTTTCAGGTTGTAAAATAATGATGTACTGGAAAATCTAAGAGCTCTGTAAAAATTCGACGAAGTAACTCCACAGTGGGAGCGCGGAACCGCCGCGAAAACCACCTTCCCGCCGCCCTTCCGCCGCGCACTGTGGAGATCACTTCACCAATTTTTTACAGAGGCCTTCTGGGCTTAAAATATGGGTTTTGGAATATTAAAATTGGGCCCAGGTTTTCTGTGAGTGCTACAGTTTTGATTGGGGGCCCACTTGTTAATTTTTGGTCAATCGGAAAATTTTAAACACATTTTTCACAGTATTTACATTATGTCTGCGACCGTGAATGTCACTTGATCGGTAAATCCGGTCTAACTGCTATAGCCCGGTTAGACGGATTTGCGAACGTGACTTTCACGTTGATGTTTTGTTTTTGCTGTGATGTTGCGGATCGGTCGTGGGGGATAGCCTGAATGCAATGCTAGTACAGTTCTGTTGTATTATGTACATTTGATATTGCGGGGCGAGCGTCCGACATGTGGACTGCCGTCACTGCCTGTTTGTATTATTATTTTGGGGCACGACCTGGTTGCGGTCGATGTACCCGTTGTATGTATATTTTACTTTCTGTACTAGGATTGCCCCGCGGAGGGGTGCACGGATAGCCGGGTTCTGGAGGGCAACAAGCCCGCATCTCATGGCATTGGGACGGAGGGGGCTTCACTCTAGGATTGGCGGGCTATTCGTCGCACTCGTAGGGGGTACAGGTTGACCCAGGAGGGGTGCCCAAGTTACCGGATTCCGTGAAGTGCTGGGTGGTCCATTCACGTTGCTGAAGGGGGCTGCCTCGCTTCAGGTTTTGGCGGGTAACTTGCCGCGCCCGTAGGGGTCTAGGATTTCATTGCACAGGCTATCCACACGACCAGGGGAACGTCGGGTTTCAGCGGCTCTGTGAAACCCGGGGATCCCAGATATCTGTATTGTTTCTGTGATGCTGTTCATTCTCTGTGATGTTGCATTTTATTCACGCCTTGAGCGAAATACTATATATTGGTATATATATTAGTAGATGTCGTATATGTTTTGCATCCGCGCTAGTCCAGTCCCCGCTCTGTCGTTAGTAAGCTAACCTAACGGGTAATGACGGGACCCAGTGGCGAATGCGGATGGCATATACGTACATCAGTATATTTTCGTTCTTTTTTGGTGTGATCAATTGATGGGACTGCATTGATTCGGATCAATGCAAGTTTAAAAACAAACCTAATCTGATGTTGTTGGAACACTTTTCAAAAAGCTGTTATTGCAAGGACGTTCACTTTTGTTTTGCATTGCGGTATTCATTTGGAATATCCTGCTCCTCAGTCGACGAGGCAAGGGCCGAGATCCCTTCACCGGGAGTGACCCCTTGGACAAAAGGTTTGCGTCAGGGCATTAACTTCACTATAGCCGATTACTTTTGCTTTGCACCGTGGTATTCAGTTGGAATATCCTGCACCCCATTCTACGGGGAAAGAGCCGAGATCCCTTCACCGGGAGTGACCTCTTTAGCAACGGTTTTCGTCACTATATTTTTAAAAAGCTATCAGTTCCTTCAACGATATCAAGTTCTTTACGTTAAAGGTTTTCGCCAGAAACCATTCGTAGCCCTCCGTCATTTCAGTTAAATATTCGGTAGTATTCAAGCTATGTATTTTGACCTCACGCCAAGGCATAGTGATTGGTAGCTGCCGGGTATTTATCTGTTGCATAGATAGATGCGTTGGTTTGGGACAGTCGTACTACTATTTTGGCCTACGTCAAGGGTATGTACGGGTGGGTTCAAATTAACCTGGATAATGACGGGCAGAACTTGACATGTGACTTATGATATTTTGACCTCACGCCAAGGTCATAAGAGCATGGGGCAAAAATCACATCGGGAGTTTCAAAAGTACTGAAACTTGCCAGATATGCGCATACCTTCTGGAGTGTGATAGCGTGAGCGGATTCCGTCACGTTATCATGCAGTGATAGTTGGATCCCGATTCCCACTGATGAGTTAGTTTACTCCTCGGGTGACCCCGACTAATTCTTCTTTCAGGTTTGGAGGAGAATTTGAGGTACAGTGGGAGGTTTCCAGATTAGATAAATTGGTAACCATTCTGATCTAGGTTAGAGTGCACGCTGAGTGTTTCTTTTCTCTCTCTCTTTGGCAGCGACCATTGACCCGACCCTAAGACTATGACTCAGTGACCAAGTTGACCGAACCTTCTTAAACACCGGCTTTTGGATTGTCAGAGTTGCAAACCTCATTGCCACTCCTACTTTTACCCTTTTCTCCATGACACCCCGTTTTACTACGAACGTCCACTTCCATTGGACAAAACCATCGTATGGTTAGATACGAACTCGAAAGAATTTATTCGAGGATGGTTTCCGATTCTGGAGAAAACGGATAGGATTATTCAGTTGTCTTTTCCTTTTTAACTTCTCTCAAGTTGCGAGTACTCCTTGGTTTAGGAGATAGTACACCTATTACGCAAATTGGATTGTCTTCTTCCAAACCTTAGGCTGGTGCCGACCGGTAGGGAATGAAGAAAACCAATTAGCCTAACGATGGTGTGCAGAAGGTATTGAGTTAAGACAAAGCAAGGGATTAGTAAGAGGGCAAAGTAAATTGCAACAGATATTCACGACCAAACCAGGTATTTCGTTACCACTCCCACATCACCTTTGTATTTCTCCAGGACACTCCGTATCACTACGAAGATCCACAGTTTATTTGGATACTCCATCGTATGGTTATATACGAACTCGAATGGAACTGGTTCCAGTTCGGGGATGGATCCTGGTTCAGGAGAAATAGGAATAAAGTACATTCAGGTGTCTTTTATCTTCACCCTCTCTCATTGCGAGTGTTCCTAGGATTGGGACAGTACACCCATTATGCTTATTGGATAGTCTTCTTCCAAACCATAGGCTGGTGCCGTACGGTAGGGAAGGAAGAAAACCATTTGGCCTAAAAGGGTGTGCAGAAGGTAAAGACTAAAGACATATGAAGGGATTTGGAGAGGTGGCAAAGAACTATACGGTTACAGTCGTGAATCTGGAAGAGGCATTATTAGGAATACCAGGATACCCCATCGAAACATTTCAATGTTTCAGTTTCACTGTGTACTGTTAGTAGAAAACTGATTTCCCGATTAGATACTTACTCCAGGGTATGTATTTACCAGATACGATTCTCACATCTGTATGGTTTTACAGATGATGAGTGGGAGTAAGTTATTGGGAATTGGGTGATTATCCTCATTATATCGGGATTCGTTGTAATCGGTGATATTTGAGGAAATCACCTGGGCTGTTTGCCGGTTGGCAAATATTTGGTTTTGAATATCCGCAGTTATGCACCAATTTCAAATTGATATATCTGTACGTCTATTTTCATAGAGTGAGATGTACCTTTTTGAAATTATGTCTATGACATTTACCTATATCAGTGGATGGTTAGGTAAGGAGCATTGAACAGCGGTGTAATTCTTCTTAACCATAAGTACAGTTTTCAACCTACGACACACAGTGAATGAGTTATCAGACTCAAGGGACTTATACAGAGTATTGTATGTTGTCCAGGGTCCATCAGGACAGAGGGGTTGGTCCTCGTACTATATTCAGTTTACTTATGACTTCTCTAGTTTTTAGACAGGTGTTTCGCGGAAACACAGGGTCTGAATTTTGAGAAGTTATAGGTATTTGAATAGAGTAGAGAACCAGGTATAGCAAGTATCGGGATTCTTCAAAGAGATCGAAGATGTAGATACTTGTGTATGGTATTCAGTTGATAGTAATGATAAAGAGATCTTGCTTCTCTTTCAGGTTACTCATATTTGGAAGCATTCCTAAGTTGAGTAACGCTGATCGGCCTCCTTCCATTTAGTTGACATGCGCTGGGGACAGCTGCATGATTTGAATCTGGTTCAATTAAATCAGTGCCTCTGTTTCTATATTGGATATAGAACAGTTTATATCTTAACGATGTTAAGGTACGGGGAGTTGTCCGGTTTATGCTTAAAACCAGACACTGGACAACTCAAGGCATGTTTCTGTAATGGCTGTTTGTGGGTTGACCCAGGCTATGACGAGGGTTGACTTTCTACCATCTGGATGAACAATAGCGATATTGTTCTAGACTCGCCACAGTTTTATTAAAAATGGATTTTTTCAGAAAACAGTAGTGGGAGTATGGTAGAACTGGAAGTGATTCCAGAACCACAAACGATTACTGAAGATTTGATAAGGAACCTAAAGATTCAATCTGGATTGACATTCCATTGGCCACTCCGCAGATAAGGTGGGTAACTTCAGGCACCCGAGAGGTGCTCCGGTAGCCTCAAGGACGGTGACAGGGAAGTTCTTGTTTACCCACAATTACCATTGCTGTTGTTCCAGGCTGCGAGACCCGGCGGGAGGATGAGTATAGCGTCGTTCTAAACTAGTTTTAGAAGTGCACGTGTATATGACTCTGCCAGAGGGTTGTCGTAGTCAGTGGGAGCAGCGGAAGCATTGGTGGACAGGTTGCTTATGTCTATTTATAGACTATAGCAGATGTAGCGGAGATAGATCATCTATTTCTGACGTGACAGTCATGGGTTTGACTTTATCAGAATAGGGGATGGATCTGTTGAGAAGGTAGTAGGGTGTGATATCCTGGTATTTGGATGATATACACAGAGTAGGAAAAGAAACTCCTACACTACGATCGGTTATACTTTGGTCGTCACACAGTTGTTTCTCCACAAAGGAAATGGATTTTATATCAGACATACTGGTTACTAGATCTATGGTCTTAGATCTAGATTTGGGTGGTTTCCCAATCAGGGTACTTGACAGCATTCTAAGAGTATTTAGGATGGACGACTCCTGGCACGGTAGTGTACCTGCAGGTAATGGAGTCACCCTCTCCAAAGGTGTCTTACAGACTAAAGGGGAGAGGGACGGGCATGATTGGCAGATCACTTGCTCAGGCAATTGAGTCAATCGTGAGATGTCAAGTACCACACCAGATGTTGTTCTTGCACTAGATGCAATAAGTTGACATTAATCCAATCCTGGAGAAACGGTTGGAAGCAGTTTTAGAACATAAGTAGATGTTCTAGGGATATGATAACGACAGCCTTATTCAGGAGACAGTTATCATTTCCAGGCTTCCAAGGTGACATGGACGACAAGGAGGTTGTCAGAGTTATAGTTTTCCTTCTGATGAGGGGCAGTATTTTGGACAGCTGGTCCAAGGCAATACTGAGGGAGGCATGGCGCGCAGGATACTGATTAAGTTCAGTTGACGATACAGTCTAAGAAGTTTGGATTTGGAGTTCATTTATGAGCTATGTCCCATCAGACATCCAGACACATCCTAAGACAGGTATTGCTCATTTCGGGAGATGGCTTTCTCCGCGAACTTGAGATATAGAGAGACATAGAAAGAAACAACAAAGCGGATCCACTCACTGAGGCTATTCCTCGAACGCAATAGTTCCGCAAACGAGCTTTGTGAGACTGACTAGTAAAGGAGTTGGATGTTCGGTATCACACGGGCTGTGAGTATGCGACATCGCAATAATTAGCCTTGAGTGCAAGTGGGAGATTGTTGGAGATAGTGCCCTCAGAGTCAATTATTGGATCACAGGTACGTGATTGCAATGATTGAGGGAGGACCTATCCCGGTAGGACAGTCTTACTCGAGATGATAGTATGCTATCTGGTTTACCTTTATCATCGTGTACTGTTTTAAGTGACCTGACACGTCGCTATTACACGTTGATAGAGCCCCTAGGATTCTTGCTTGACCACCAGCAGTATGAGGGCGATCATATAAGTGGGAGCTGGGGGTCTATAAGCTTATCCTTAAACGGTCCCTAGTCGTGGGAGTTTCGAGACTGGGCATCGATACTCCATTAGTAGACTAGTGTATACAGTCGAGACCCCGACGAGGGGCGGTGGCCGGTCTCACAAGCCACTGGTGTCAGTTGGATCACCTAAGATGTATACAGGTGCTCATTGGGTTATGAGTACACCGGACAGGACTCGCCGGGAACATGCTAGTTGGTCATATACCAGACGTCAGATGGCAGTTCCCTGGTGACATGTGTGCAGGTTAGTTCATCGACCTGGGGATCGTCATTTGTCTCGTGTGAGTTCCCACTGTACTTTGATTACTACCCTACCACGGCTCAAAGGAGTCGTGCAAACAGGTTTTAGTTGGGTACAGTCCCGAGCCACATGGAGGCAGTGAGCGTATCTTCAGGGGTTCGTCTCTCCCGGTATTGGGGGTGAGGTCGTGCTGTGTCTAGGAGAGCCATTACACAAAGTCCTTGGCCAAGGCAAGGAGATTTACTGGTAGGTATTCCAGTAGTATCTCAGGGTGTTCTGGGCTACACTCCGACACGACTTGTACCGCTTTTGGGGGTCTGACTTTTACCAACCCCCTAGGCCCGCCATGCGATACTCATAGACGAACGGACCGGACTGCACGGATATTGTCACTGACAGGCTCAGTAGGGAGTCAGGCTGAGTTCGCTCACAGACGTCCCTTTTGGTCAATACCTGGTAGCCCGTTATGTATTGGCTTATACCTCTAACGTGCTAGTGGTTAAATCCACAACCAAGGTGTTGATGAGTCTTTAGAGTCCCCCACATTTCAGTTACTCAGCTTTCGGGCGAAAGGTTGTAGAGGCCGTATGGAGATATGGCAGGGTCCGATCAGATACGTGCGGTATTGCACGGATCAGGATCGGACAGTCTGTACTAAAGGCCGTATGGTTATATGGCAGGGTTCGATCAGATACGTGCGGTATTGCACGGATCAGGATCGAACGGATATTACTAGCCGGCTTTGGTATAAGCCGGATCCTAGTATAGTACAGTGTAGATTTTGTCTCCTTGCATTTGTATTTCGGTCGAAATACAGATGCGGGTGTGTATGCACAGTATCGGGGTTTTCCTGTAATTTATTACGGGACCAGTTTTCTGGAGTTGCCAGTTTGCTTTCCGTTTCGGCCAATTTCCATTGTTCCATTCATTGGCCGAAGATTGGTGGAGGAGGGCTTATTTGCATTGTTGCAAATAAGTGGTTGTGGAGGGGTCCTTTGCATTCTTGTTGCATCATGATGGTTTTCATGATGAGCACCATACCTTGACCTTTTTGACTTGATCACTTCATGATGGCTTGACTTTGTAAGCATCATGGTTGTTGATGATTAGTGTGTGGAGTATGGGTTTGTTTTGATGATCATTTCTTTTCATGATAAGTTTTTTCTTTTCTCTCTCTTGCATGATATGAGAATGGCTCCCTCTTTGGTTACACACTTGACTCTCTCATTCTCATTCTCTCCTCCCTCTCTAGTTATGGCCGGCCAAGCTTGGAGGAGGGGTTGCCCATTTTTGTAGTGGGGATTTTTGCTCTCTTGATGTTAGAAAAATCCCCAAGTTCCTCCACATTGTTCTTGTTTCATCCCTCCACCAAAAGGCAATTCCGATAACCCCAAAATGAGATAAATAGTTCACTACATATTCTACAGCGAACCTTGGGCACGTCGAGTAGCCGGCTTCGTGCCCGAGTTGCCTCGGCATTGAGGTGGGAGCCCGTAAAAGAAGAAGGCGATGTGGTGTACTTCCGGCGACGAGGAGGAGACGGGACATTCCGCAAGAGATCGGGACGATGACGAGAAGACCGGAGGACTTGGATCGTCGGTATATCTCTATTCCCTTTCTTGTAGATAGCTAGGACTAGTTAGTGGTTCGATCCGGGTATTAGTGCGCGGCGGTTTGCCAGTTCAAGAAAAATTAAAGTTTATCACCGCTTCCGCATTTGGCCGTCGGATTGACGGCCGGGGCGCCGCCGTGCACTTACATAACCGTGGTCCCGGACGCACATGGGATACTATTGGGTTACATCAACGATTCAATTAAATTGATTTCAAAGACTTATAGAATAGATAACCTAGAAGCACAGACTTTAGGATACACATCACCTGCATACAGCTCACTGTTTTATATCTGTGTTTATTATTTACATTCTTATTTAATCATATCATCCTATCCTGGTTATTACTATTCTTTTGATATTATGACACACTGACGTCTGGGTTTTGCATGGCCCAGTTCCTCTATCTTTATCCCAAGCTGAATATAAGTACTTTAGCAATCAAGCTGAGCAATGAGGAACTAGCTATTTTAGTTTACAGACTCTTAGTTTATTTATTTCAGCAGTTTATTTCTTTTGATGGGAGCCCATATTGGGACGTGATTCAGATACTATTGTTTATCCGATCTTGATTCGTTTCCGCTTTATGCATTTTCTTGATTTTATTTTACTGTGGCAGATGGACATGTGTTAGCTAGATTATATTTTTATTGTTCTTGATAATTGATTGACAGCCGTAATATGACTGTGGACGGATGATTCTTAGCTACACAAAGCATGGTTGGCTCTGTCACGTGCCGTGTTTACATATTTTAGGAAGCGAGGTGTGGCAATGTACCTTCCTTCTTCTTCACCAGTAGTACCAAAGATCCCCAACTCGAAGTACCGGGTTGGACCCAACCTTTCTTTAGGAGTTCGTCCAACAGAATGCGGATCTCCTTTAATCCCTCTAGACTTAATCGGTATGGAGCTTTTATTACTGGTTGTGCACCGGGTTGTAAATCGATGTTGAATTCAAGAGCTCAACCGGGAGGCAAACCTGATATATCTTCTGGGAATACATCCTCAAACTCTCGAACTACCTGTGGCTTCGATCCTTCAACTTGCAACGTTGCAATCTCTTCCTTCTTTGGTTTTGCTCAGTAGATACTAGGCTCCAAGGTCTGGTCTCTGCTTTTGAAGTAGAACACTGAGTGATTGGGTATTTCAAACACTACCCTCCTTTGGCGATTGATTGTTGATTGTTTTTCATATGCGTTTAAAAATTTAAGAATACCGCAATCAAGACGGTGTCACTTGGTAGCTAGCCGGTTGAGTACGAGTCGATCCACAAGGAAATGGTGTTCTTTTCTTTAAGTTCTAACGAGTTAAGTCCTATTTTTGGTAGGTTTTGTTTTAAGATCTAAGAATGAGATTAAATTGATTTAAAGGCTTGCTAGGGTTAGGATTAGGTTAGTTCGAAATAAGGATTCTTCTCACTTCTATCAATACCCTAGTTAAGACTATAGGTGTTAGGGTAATAGTGAACAACGGGGATTAGCACGACTAGGAAGAAACTTAGTTTCTTCCTTTTGGTCTTTGTCCGTCCGTTCTTAACTCTTTGCTCTAACCTCCAGTTAATTAAACCACAATCGGTCTAACTAGGGAATCACCGCTATCATTTAGGATAGGGTGCCGTAGTGAGCGGTGTTTGGTTGAATTAAATAGAGTCCGTATTTTAAAATTATATGGGCAAAGAAAGGAGTGAGAGAGATTTCCTTCTCTCAAACCTTCCCTATCCTAACCCTAACAAGTGAGGAATTACTCACTCATTAGGAAAGTGACGATAAAATTCATTTTTATATTTTTGTTTAATGACCTAAATTGCAGATAATAAAAGAACAAATAAAAATAGCAGATAATAAATTGCAGATAAAAAATGCAAGATAAAAATAAAACTCACGTTTATTGATGACCTCTTAGTAATGCATTACAACTTGAATAAAAATTTAAATCTAAGAATTAAAAAGAGGCATGCATTCATTTGGCTTTCGACTTTCCTATTTATAGATAGGAAAAAACCCTAGGTTACAATCTGATCCATACATGAATTTACCAAACTACCCTAAGAAAGCCGGATCAAAGCACTGGCACCCACCGACACCTGCACCGACACGTGCACTATGCGGCCGCGGAACTGCGGCAGAAAGGCATGTTTGGCCGCGGTTCCGCGGCCATTAAGTGGGATCTCTAGCTCAGTTCTTCAGAATTGTTTCATGTTGCTTTTTCCTTCTGTTTTCTTCACTTGGTTCCTCAGAATCTCTTCTATTTTCTTCCAGATTTCCAACAGTACAAAATGATGTGGACTTTTGCCGTGAGTTTCGCGTTGAAGTCTTGAATCTTATGCTGCCCTTGTGCTTGGTAGGCGGCATCATACAGACTCATCTATTGTTGGTCGTAGTCTCACATTTGTAGCAACTTTTCATGAATTTCACTGTAATGTTCTGAGAACCTGTAACCTGCAACTATTTAGTAGACATGTATCAAAAGCACCTATTTATATATAACGTGATTAAGAATGGGCGATATAATAATGCAAAATTCTGATATGAACAAATTCTCCCAAACTTATGTCCCGAGCAAAACCAATTTTATTCTCGAAAAAACCTAACCTCACTTTTGCAGAGAATCGCGATTGCACTGAGCTCGTGCAACAAGCCATTAAACCTCTAGGTGTCCTTAGTAGGAGAAGTGTTGTCTCCTGAGAGTTTTCAGCGAATATTACCCACAAAATCCGATCAATTTGGCCTGTTGACTTTCATTCTTCAATTCAGTATTCTAGCAAAAAATTCTATTATCTTCAACTTAGAAATCATCAACCCGTATTTTTCACACTCACTTTTCATTTAACTTAAAATCGTATATGTTCTGCAAATTTATTAAGCTTTCAGCATCTTTTGAATTTTCCTTCTAAGGTTCCATCTCAACTTAGGAATTTTTATCATCTCTACTGAAAATATAAGGCCTATCTTTCATTCCTATCTCACATCCAAACCCCAATCATATACCCTTACATGTGTGTAATTTTTACCCCTACACTTGGAAATTCAATTCAAGCCATCATACTCTTGTCCATCGTCCAAACTACTTTTAGTTGGTGAATTTTAGATGAAATTGCTCACACATTCTTCATGCGACCGTTAATACTTCTTAAGGTACTAAACGAACGATTATAAAATGTGTTTGCGCATTCATGTGTAATTCCTCATCTTGTAATACCTAAGGCTTAGTGGTGACTCCTAAACCAGTTGGTCTAAGGCACTAGGTGATAAAGCACCCTCGCTATAATTTTTTTTATTTATGCAGCCTTAAGTAATTACAAAACCAGTGTTCATTTTTTTATCTCTTTATTCACCACTTGTATTTTTATTTTATTTTCCTTCATACTAAGGATTTTAGACAAGAGTATTTCAAGGTTTCCTCTGCTATCCCAAGTTTCAAGGTGCGTGTATGTGCAAGTTGTAGGGTATATATTTTCAGAATTTAGACTTAAGCTTCAGAATTATTTTTCAGATTTACACTTACAAATAAAAATTTCAATACACTTCCCTCATTTTGACTTAGCCCAAGAACTGAACTCAAAATTTGCCTATTTCTAAATAAACTACAAGGACATATATTTTCTACAGTTAAATTTTAAGAAAGGTTATTTTTAAGGTTTTTAATTTACTAAGTTTAGGATCTAGTTTTTCCCTACTATTCAACCGTCATGTTGAACTTAAGTCAAATCTGGCCAAAATTGAACTTTTCAATTTTTATAATTTTTAAAAAAATTTCAATTTTTATTTGATTATATATATATATATTTTATTTTTATTTTGTAATTTTTTTAAATTTTATTTATTTTTATAAAGATGCAATGCGGAATATGCAAAGAAAGAAAAAAAAACAAATATGTACAAAAATAAAAATATGCAAATACAGTGCAAAGATAACTATTTACAAACCACCTCCACCCCCAAACTTATCAAAAGCAGTGTCCTCACTGCTCATGGCTTCGCTGTCCCCTCGATCTTGAACGGGATCGTTCCTCTCTTGCCAGCAGGGTGGTCATGCCATGCTCCAAACCTGTGACTCGCTGATCAAGATTGGTCACCATCCCTATCAATCTGTCTATCCTCCTATTGGCTCTCCTAAGTAAGCGTGCTTGTGCCGCGGGGGTAAGCTCTTCCTCGCTCGCGGTCGAGCTGGAGCTGGGTGTCTTGGCGGGTACGACCTCGGCCGGCTCGGTGCGCGACCATACATCATGTAAGCGTGTGTAGGACATGGATACGCCCTCGAGAAGAGGTCTAATAGAGATCCCTCCATGCAAATAAAATTCGAATTCCTCCAAAGGGAGGAAATGGCAACACAGTTGTGTCACCAATATAGGGCATGGATAGTTGGCAGCCCTCTTGCCCGCACCAATTGAGTGAAATAATACCGTGCATATATCATAGCTGGGGTTTCTAGCCATCAAAGTGTGCACGATATGAAGGGATGGTGTGAAAAATGTCGTATTGTGCGAACTACCAAAAATATTATTTTGTGCCTAACGGCACACAGTTAATATATTTGCAAAAAAGGTTCTAGCCTGGATGCCCTTGCGTGGTTCCCTCGAACAGTCATTATCCATCAAGGGTAAGTAGTCTTCGAAGCGGAGGGGTTGGTCATGAATAGGTAATCTAGGTATTAAGGTGACTTCATGGATGAAGTCCCTATCGATTATTATTTCCCTATCCCCCCAAATTAGCCTAATATAACCGTGTTGTGAGAGGCAACCATCCTCTATGCACTCGTAAAATCGGGTGACAAGATCCGGAAGCGCGAAGGCATTCAGATGGTTAAATAGTAAAAAATTCCATCCGCGCCTTCAGATCTCTTCACCGAAGTAACTTCCAAAGACCATGTGTGCAAAGATTTGTGAGAAATCTCTCTCAAACTGCAGAGTTGGTGCCATCACAGAGAGCATATTGATTTTTTTAAAAATTTTAACAGAGAGGGAAAGGAAGTGCAAACCTCCTCTGAAGTTTTCAGAGGGTGACGTAACAAAGGCGCGGCGGTTGCGCGGTCGAAAAGGACTTGGGCGGCGGAAACACGGCGGCGGGAGACGATCTTGCTACAGAAATCGAAGCGGCGGCTAGGGTTTTGAGGAAATGTGAAATTAGGGTTATGAAAGTTCAGAGGAGGGGTCGGGTTGTATTTATAGGGGATTATTGGTTATTTGCAAAAAAGACCTCTTAAAAGAGGAATTTATTTGTAAAATTTTTATTTATTTATTTATTAATTATTAAAACTGAATTTTACAAAAATACCCCCAAAAATTGGAATTTTTTAAATTTTTTTATTCTCATTTTTTTTAATTTTGTTTTTATATAATTACAAGTGTGAAATACCCCTAAACTTATTTGAAACAGTGTTTTCACTGTTTATCGCTGGATAACTGAAATTTGGGGGTAGATGGAGGAAGATCAGTCAATGTAATTTGGCTCCTGCAACAGCAGGAGCTCCTCCGAAGGGTCCGCGGTGAGGAACGGTTTAAGTCTATGTCCGTTCACTTTGAATAGTGAACCATCCTCAGGATTTTCTAAGTTGACCGCACCGTGCGGATATACGGTGCATATCAAAAATGACCCTTTCCATCGAGATCTAAGCTTGCCGGGATGGAAATGTAGCCGGATGTCGTAAAGTAAAACATATTAACCATGTTTGAATGATTTGCGCATAAGGTGTTTAACGTGAAACACCTTCATTCAATTTTTGACGACAACCGTGTTCTCGTAAGCTTCATCCCGAAGCTCATTTAATTCATTTAATTGCAGCTTTCTATGGCTGCCCGCATCTCCGAGAGATAGATTCAACTCTTTTATCGTCCAAAATGCACGATGCTCAATTTCAACTGGAAGGTGGCAAACCTTTCCATAAACAAGTCTATACGGAGACATGCCAAGATCGGTCTTATAGGCAGTTCGAAATGCCTAAAGAGCATCAGTAAGTTTTAGAGACCTATCTTTACGGTTTTTGGAAACCGTTTTCTCCAATATTTGTTTAATTTGCCGATTTGAAATCTCGGCTTGCCCACATGTTTCGGGATGATAGGGCGTTGATAGCTTGTGATTGATGGAATATTTCCACATTAAGGACTCGAAAGTCCTATTACAGAAATGTGTTCCATTGTCGCTGATGATTGCGCGGGGGTGCCCAAACCGAGAGAAAATGTTTTCTTCAAGGAATCTAACGACAACCTTGTTGTTATTAGATCGGCTGGGCATAGCCTCGACACACTTAGAAACATAATCAACAGCGAGGAGAATATATAAGTTCCTAAAAGAATTGGAAAACGGTCCAATAAAATCAATCCCCCAAATATTAAAAATTTCCATAACCAATATTGGTTGGAGCGGCATTTCGTTTCTCCTAGATATCCGGCCCAAGTGTTGGCACCGGGAGCATGTCTTATAGTAATCATGCGCATCTTTAAAAAGTTGTGGCTAGTAGAAGCCACTCTGCAAGATCTTTTCGGCTGTCTTTTTAGGGCTAAAATGCCCGCCACACGCTTGATCGTGGCAGAATGACAGCACGCTCTTAAATTCATTTTCGGGGACACACCGACGAATAATTTGGTCTGGAAAGTATTTGAATAGATAAGGTTCATCCCAGTAAAAATGTTTTACCTGGGATAGGAATCGGAGTCTGTCTTGATTCGACCATTCATTTGGTATAAGTCCGGTGGCCAAATAATTCACAATATCTGCGAACTAAGATTCACATGATACAGTCAAGAGCTGCTCATCTGGAAAAACGTCTTTTATAGGAAATTGAAGCGTCGACGAAGAAGGGAGGCGTGAAAGATGGTCGGCGACTACATTTTCGCATCCTCTTTTATCTTTGATGACAAGGTCAAACTCTTATAGTAAGAGGATCCAACGTATCGGCCGAGATTTAGCATCCTTCTTCGCAAAAAGATGGCGAAGAGCTGAATGGTCAGTGTATACGATGACTGGAGAGCCGATTAAGTAGGGCCTGAACTTTTCTAATGCAAACACAACATCTAAGAATTCCTTCTCGGTTGTTGTGTAATTTAATTGGGCCTCGTTCAAGGTTCGGCTAGCGTAATAAATTACATGCGGCATCTTATCGACGTGCTGTCCAAGGACAGCACCATTGGCAAAATCAGATGCATCACACATAATTTCAAATGGATGCGTCCTGTCAGGAGATGAAAGAATGGGAGCAGAAGTAAGTGAGTTTTTCAATGACTCAAACACCTTAATATAGCTCGAGTCGAAATTAAATGTAGTGTCCTTGGCCAACAAAAGAGTCAAGGGTCTAGCTATCTTGCTAAAATCCTTGATGAACCGTCTATAGAAACCGGCATGGCCAAGGAAGGCTCGAATGTCTCGGACGCATTTGGGAGGAGGGAGATTGGAAATGACTTCAATCTTTGCTTTATCTACCTCAATGCCATTTTGCGAGATGATATGTCCTAAGACAATACCTTCTCGTACCATGAAGTGGCACTTCTCCCAATTTAAAGTAAGGTTCTTATCTTTACATCGGGTAAGGACTGCGTCTAAATGTAGCAAACACTCATCAAAGGAGTCGCCGAAAATGGAGAAATCATCCATGAAGATCTCCAAGAATTTTTCCACCATGTTTGAAAAAATACCCATCATACACCGCTGGAAGGTAACGGGTGCATTGCATAACCCAAAGGGCATGCGACGGTAAGCAAACGTACTGAAAGGACAAGTGAATGTGGTCTTGTCTTGGTCCTTTACGGCGATGGGAATTTGATTATAGTCGGAGTAACCATCCAAAAAGCAATAGTATTCATGCCCGGCCAATCGTTCTAGCATTTGGTCAATGAAAGGTATGGAAAGTGGTCTTTCTGTGTCGCGGCGTTGAGTTTTCTATAATCGATGCATACTCGCTACCCAGTTTGGGTACGAGTAGGTATTAACTCATTCACCTCATTAGTTATGACCGTTATGCCCGATTTCTTTGGGACAACGTGAATGGGGCTAACCCACTGGCTATCAGAGATAGGGTAAATGATACCACTATCAAGACATTTTATGATCTCCTTTTTAACAGCCTCCTTCATGACTGGGTTGAGTCGTATATGTGGATCCCTTACTGGCTTGGCATCATCCATCATATGAATATGATGTTCAACTATTAGGGGACTAATCCCCTTGATGTCCGCCATAGTCCAGCCAAACGCTTGCCGGTTGCTTTGCAAGACCGTTAAAAGGGATTTCTCTTACTCGGGGGCTAGAGAAGCCGAGATGATAACAGGAAGGGTCTCATTCTCACCTAAATAAGCGTATTTAAGGTGAGACGGCAATAGTTTGAGTTCGAGTGTTGGAGGCAAAACAATTGAAGGTAAAATCGGTGAAATTGTCTTAAACTCGAAAGATTCCAGCAGAGGTTCAAAATGAGAGTAAGCAACCGAGTCAAATGGTTCAGCTAACTCATCCAAATATTCAAAAGATTCAAACTCGGGTGGTGATTGTTCAAGATTGCTCGTGAAAGTGAAACACTCGTAGTCATTATCAGGCGTGAAAGCAGTATCAGATTCAAGGTGGAACGCACTAGTGGCGTCAAAATTGCTGTGATCGAACAGAAATTTTTCAAGCTCACAGTCCTCCTGGGTAATCTCTTGGATCGAGCAAATATCAAGTATATTAGCATTAGGTTCGGAGGGCTGATTCCCCAATTTTAAAATGTTGAGTTTAATTGTCATGTTTCCAAAAGATAGGTTCATCGAACCATTTCGACAATTGATCACCGCATTCGAAGTTGCAAGGAATGGAGGACCGAGTATCACCGGAATTTGACTCCGGGGTTAGCTACAGGCTGTGTATCAAGAACAATCAAATCAACGAGGAATATGAAGTCCCCTACTTTGATCAACACATCCTCTAACTTACCCCTAGGATGGGTGATGGATCAGTCAGCCATTTAGAGAGTACAATGCGTGGGTTTTAGCTCTCCAACACCTAATTGTTCATATACCGAATAAGGAAGCAGGTTAACACTGGCACCAAGATCTAAAAGTGCGCGGTTGATGTTCTTATCCCCAATAGTTATTGAAATCGTAGGACAGCCAGGGTCCTTTCGTTTTTGAGGTAAAGGTTGGATAAGAGCATCACTTACTGCACTAACCAAGAAAACTTTCTTAGGTACCTGTGATTTCCTCTTCTTGGTGCATAAGTCCTTCAAGATTTTTGCGTAAGAAGGGACTTGTTGGATTGCATCCAAGAGGGGAATGTTAATGCTAACCTGTTTAAATAACTCCACAATCTTCTCCATTTGTGGATTTTGTTTATTGGATCTCAACCAATTTGGAAATGGAATATTTTGAAAATTGGTTGAGTCCAATGTTTGTGGAGGAGATTGCGGAGTAGGAACGGATCCCAGTGCTGGTGTTTTCGTGGTGTTAGATGTGGGTCCGTTGGGAGCAGTAGAAAAAGTAGAGCCTTGTGAAGAATGGAGAAAAGGCTCTGAAGGCGAAGAAGATGAAGATGAAGAAGAAGAAGAAGAAGAAGAAGAAGAAGCGGGGACCGGGGTGTCATCATCAGTGCCAATATTGTTGTGCAACATCCTTCCAGATCTCAATGTAGTCACGGCACTCACATTATGGTTTTGTTGTTCAAGAGCAACATGTGCATTTTGTGGGTGACCAGGATTTAGCAGTGGTTGAGATGGAAGCTTCCCCTTCTCTCGCTCGCTTAAAGCAGCATTCAGTTGTGCAATCTGGGTTTCAATGGTTTTGATGCTTTGCTCATGTGATGCAGTGTGTTGCACCAAAGACTGAATGAAAGACTGGATGTTGGCTGAGGATTGAGTTGATTGTTTTAAAAACGTCTCCAGACTTCGTTCTAGCGAGGAAACCTTATCGTTATGGCTGAACAAAATTGTTTTGAGGAAAAGAGTTGTTTGGTGCAAAATTGTTCATTTGATTTTGGTAAGGTTGGGATTGGAAAAGTTGCTGATATTGAGTTTTTTGAGGAGCTTGTTGTTGAGGAGGAGGCCTCTGGAAATTATTGTTGCCTTGGAATTGTTGTTGATTTTGATTCGAAGCAAAATTGGGGTGGTTCCTCCAACCAGGATTGTAAGTTGAAGAGTATGGATCATTTCTTTGTCTCTGCTAAAAGGCAACATTGACTTGATCCTGTCCTTGAGCAGGTGGGTTGTAAGGAAACTCTTCGGTCAAGTGGGATGGATTCGAATAACAAGCGCATATAGTGCGATGGGGTAAAGCAGGAGCAGGAGAAGGCGATGAGAATTTGCTCTCAATTGCTTCTAGTTTTCGTGTAATTGCTGTCATTTCGGCTTTCATTGCAATTGACATATCAAATTGATGAACACCTTCCCTAGACTGACCGGAGGAAGTAGATGAAGTGGTCTGTCTAGTGCTTTCCCACTGAAGCGTTTGTTCAGCAAGATCGTCGAGAAATTGCCAAGCTTCCTCATCAGATTTGGTTAAGAAGTGGCCTTGACAAATGGTCTCCAGCAACTGCTTAGTTGCTGTGTTCAGTCTTTCATATAAGGTCTGGCAAAGTTGCCATCTCTCAATACCGTGATGAGGGCACTGAACAAGAAGGTATTTGAATCGTTCGAAACACTTACAAAAAGGTTCAGAAGGAAGCTGAGAATATTGGTTAATTTCATTACATATTCTCGCGGTCTTGTGATGTGGGTAAAAATTTTTAAGAACTGCTTTAACAAACTCTTCCCAACTGTTTATAGAATGTGATGCGGTGCTATACAACCATTTTTCAGCTAGGTCACATAGAGTGAAAGGAATGACTCGTAGCCTTATAGCATCATCAGACAGTTGAGCGGTCTTCATCATTGCACAAACATTCTGGAATTTATTAATGAAAATATAGACATCTTCGGATTCCAGCCCGTGAAATTTGGGCAACATATTGATAAAGTGGGGCTTAATTTCGAAATTATCCCCATTTGCCGGCGGGAGTGAAAGACAAGTAGGAAGTGCGGGACGGGTGGGATAGGAATGATCCTGGAGCGCGATTCGCTATGGCGCTTCAACAGGAGGTTGTTGCGGGTTATTCACACCCAGTTGAGGTGAAATCAGTCCCGAGAATTTAAATCTAAGAATTAAAAAGAGGCGTGCCTTCATTTGGCTTTCGACTTTCCTATTTATAGATAGGAAAAAAACCCTAGGTTACAATCTGATCCATACATTAATTTACCAAACTACCCTAAGAAAGCCGGGTCAAAGCACCGACACCCACCGACACCTGCACCGACACGTGCACTATGCGGCCGCGGAACCGCGGCAGAAAGGCATATTTGGTCGTGGTTCCGCGGCCATTAAGTGGGATCTCTGGCTCAGTTCTTCAGGATTGCTTCATGTTGCTTTTTCCTTCTGTTTTCTTCATTTGGTTCCTCAGAATCTCTTCTATTTTCTTCCAGATTTCCAACAGTGCAAAATGATGTAGACTTTTGCCGTGAGTTTCGCGTTGAAGTCTTGAATCTTATGCTGCCCTTGTGCTTTGTGCATTGAACTGTCTACTGATTTTCATTTGTTCCTTGAACTGGTAGGTGGCATCATATGGATTCATCTATTGTGGGTCGTAGTCTCACATTTGTAGCAACTTTTCATGAATTTCACTGTAATGTTCTGAGAACCTATAACCTGCAACTATTTAGTAGACATGGATCAAAAGCACCTATTTATATGTAATGTGATTAAGAATGGGCGATATAATAATGCAAAATTCTGATATGAACAACGATTGTCGATAGTAGCGAAGAAAGTTCCCAGCCAGTCCATTCCCAAGACTACGTCGAAATTCGGTATGTCCAGCACCTCGAAGTCCGCATAGAATTCTCGACTGCAAACGACCACTGGACACAGATCGTATCCTAAGGTTACTTTTAGAATGCCGTTCCTTGAACTAACATTCCAGTTGGATACGAGCGGCTTAACTGGGATCACATGAGTTCTTATGAACCGTTGCGACATAAAATAATGTGATGCCCTAATGTCGAAGAGCGCGAGTGCAGGTAAGGAGGATACTAAGATTGTACCTAAGTCGCGTAGTATATATTTAGGTATAACAAATATAAGATTACTATGAATTGAAAGGACTTGAAAAGGACTAAGGAAGAGATTTATCAGTGATAACCTGACCCATAGCTTTAGCCACTTTGACCGACATAGTGAATGCTTGGCGTCGCGGCACTTTCCTCTATGCCTGGTTAAACACTCGGCGTTGGGGTTGAGCGATTTGGGTGCGGGGAGCTGGAGCTGGAGCTGGTAAAGCTAACCTGGTAGAAGGAGCTTGGATCATCGGTCTTGCTGGAGGTTTGTTGGGTCCTCAGTTTCGGGGGAATATTTTGATTGCGTGAATAGAAGACCCACAGATCCGGTACAAGTTGTTCGCCCTATGACAATTCTTCACAAGGTGCCCTGTTCTTTTGCAGTAGATACAAAAGTAAGGCATGTTGTTTGTGAACGAGCTTACTGGCCTTCGAGATGGTCCGTTAAAAGCTAGCCTGGAAGAGGCCTCTCTCATGATCTGGTGCACATGAGGTTTCACACCGGCAGTTTTTGGCCTGCCCTTCTTCTTCACAACAGCCATATAGCGTCGGGCAGCTTTCAAAGCAAGCTCATGGGTTGGGAAATCCCCTGTAGTGAGTGCAGCTTAGATTTCAGGGTCCAACCCTTGCTAAAATTGATGTGCCCGGATCTCAGCAGTAGGAATAAGGTGTGCGGAAAACCTGTTACGACCTTGTGTTAGAAGCGTGGTGAGTGAAATCAAAAAATTGAATTTGATACTATATCTTACCTGCCGAGCATGGTAAACTCAGCATCATATTCATCCACTGACTTGACCCACATCGAGCCTTGTTGTAAATGGATGATTTGCTGCTCCATGTCAAAGCGGGCAGTCTCTGGGAAGTACTTGGTATCGAAGAGGTCTCGGAATGTTCTCCATTCTATCGGTTGCGCGAGATGGCTCTCCTCGGCCTTCCACCATACCCTGGCGTTATCGGTCAGTTGCAACTTAGCAACTCTCACCCAGGATATATCTAGCACTTGAGCTGCTGCCAGGTCATCCTCGATCGCTTGAGCCCATTCTTCTGCTTCAAGCGGACTCTCTTTACCCAAGAAGTTCTTTGGTTGCAGTGCCTAAAATTGCTCAACTCCGGATGCTTCGGCTTCAGGACGGTGCATAAGGATAGCAGTCTGCTGCTACTGGCCCTCCAATAGGCTTTTGATAGCCTCAAGTAGTATCGTTTGCTCATTGATAGAAGCTGCAACAGTAGGTGGTGGTGGTAGCTTAGGCGGTGGAGAATTGCCGTTGACGTTAGTGCTGATGTTGTTCGAAGAGTCCATCACCTTGATATAAAAGATAGGTTAGGATAGATTCAAGAAATTCAAAATGCAAGGAATGTAAATGTTTTTTGAATTCATTAATTCTTATGGCATATTGCTTACGACTTCATGCAGAATTGACCTGCATGTGCCACCAACAAAACTTGTCACACCCCGCTTCCTAGTAGACGGAAACGATGATGTGGCAAGCCCGTGGCGTATTTATTCAGAGAAAGTCATTCCCTAAATAAATATACTAAATGTATTGAAACAATAATACACAATACAAGAATAAATGGAGACTGTAAATTTTTTTAATAAACATCTTTATTTACATTCAACTTCCAATATTTACAAGTACATGAGTTTCAACTAGAAAGTAAATACAATAAGGAAAATGCCTAAACAAGTGGCATACATAAGCTGAAAAAAAATGAAGCTAAGCTAATCCTGTGGAGCGATCCTGTTGTAATCCTCCTCCGTGGCCTCCACTTCCTCCGTCTTGACCGTATCTGACGAACATTCCAAGAGAAGAAAAAATGGGTAGAATGCCCGTTAGTAAACTAGCGCTTGGTAAGTCCTAAGGATTAGTAAAAGTAAAGAAAATGCCAATTGTCGAATATATATGACGAGTAAGAGTCTATGTTCATAGGTGAGTATATACTATTGGTCTCTATATAGTCACTATGTTAACGTTAAGTTCCAAGTGTGAATGTCAACACAGCCATAGAAGTATTCACAAGCTCAAGAGTGGGGCTCCAGGAGCAAGGAAACACGGGCCCATTTCATGTGTTAGCATCGGAGCTCTAGGCTGTAGATGAGTCAACCTGACTGATATTCGAGTAAAATAAAAAAGAGGTTAATACGGGACTCCTGAAGCTCAGTTGGATTCACAAAAGAAACTATCCCAAACACTCTGAGTATAAATAGTTTATAACTGTATAGCATACTTAATTAAATTGATTGATTGATTATAACATGTCTTGATTGAAACCATAGATTGCAAAAGGTATAGAATGAAGTCGAGTTAGTCGAGTAATATGAAAGTCATGTCAATTGCAATCTTGGTTCGAGTCAAGTTTGTTCGAGTAGCTTGGGTTCAAGTTCATGTTTTAGATTTGAGTTTTGAGTTCAAGTTTAGATTCTATTTTTGGATTTGAGTTCAGGTCTTTTTCATATGAATTGATTTAACTGGTAAACATTTTATGTTCGAGAGAAATCAACAACTGCTGCACATGGACAGCAAGATTTGTGTATTTTTCCAAGACAATTTCCATTGATAACTCCGTAGTCTAACTTGAATAGGCAAGTACTCACTTTCTCCGGCTCCCTGGGGCTCAAGAGAATTGATCCCGCTTAAACCTATATTAATCTAAAGTCCTTAAGTATTGTTTGCATATCTCGAAAGGGTTTTATGAAAAAATACTTTAATATTATTTAAAATAAACCTCGAGGGTGATTTATAATATTTAGGGTTTTCATGAACATGTATGTTAATTGTTATGGTATTTTAGTGATAAAACCTAGCTTTTAAAGGTTTATGGTATTTTTATGAAAACTAGCTCTTTTGGAAACTTGATGGTATTTTATTAAAAATTCTAATCTTTCATTTTTAAAAAAAAAATTATATTTCATAATATTCTTTTATTGAAAATACGAATTCATAGTTTTATATAATTTTCCAAAGCTTAGTTATGTTTAGAAAAGCCGTATTTCTTAAAAACCGTATTTTTATTTCCTTTCGAGACCGAATACTCTGTGAGGAGTTCTACATCTTGCTCTACTATCACAAGGATGTGGGATAATTCGCACCATCCATTAGCAGGTCCTTTGACGAGGGTTGTAGAGGCGTAATTGCCAAGGATTTAAAAATATTGATTAAAAGAAACTCGTTTTGAAACAACGTGGTATTTTAATGTAAAACCCATTCTTTAAATAAACCCTATATTTAGAACTTCATGTTATGAAACCATAGTGTGCGTGTGGGGTTGTTTGTTACCCCGTGAATGATCTAAAAGTATATACTCTAGTTATTGAAAAACAGTTATATTAAAATTCATGGTATTTTAATAAAAAGTTTATTATATGATTGTTTCACATGAAAATTTTATTAAACTAAAAGCTAAATGATTGTAAATAAGATTACGAGTGGTGTGAGAATGTTAGTTTGGCCTATTTTGCTTAATAAGTGGAGTATAAATGTAAAAAATAACATATATCGGAGTTAACTCCACTTTGTCGATATGTTTTTAGAAGACAATTTGAGATGATAGAAATAGAGAGAAGAGGGACTTACTCATTGTGTAGCGTTGGGAAGAGCATGAAGAAGAGAGAGGGGTTTCTGTGGCGCCACGGAAACTCCGGAAACGACTTCGATCTTTGACGGAAAGAGCTTGGTTGCTAACTCCACTTGACTCCACTTGCACATAGAACTTTTGGGATAATTTGATAGAAATTTTCAGAATAGAGGGGAGCTAAGGCATGGGGTGGTATTTATACTGAAGAATTTAGGGTTTGGGAATAAAAATTTGGATTAAAATAATTTAAATTGGTGTTAAATGATGAATTAAAGTGTCGCTGTTTAATTGTAGGGAAATCAAACAGTGTAGGGGAGCTGAGGGGACCTGAAGGGGTGTGTGTGCAAAGCACGGAGTCATTTGGACTCATCAGGACCGTCGGTGCCGGCCAAAACTCAAGAATAGGCGGTCGGATCTTGGGCAATTGCCTTGAGATTCGGGCCACCAGCTTTAATCACCGTTTACTCCTTTTTGCGCATGTTTGATTGTTCTGAAACATTTTGTTTCTCCATGAATTGCACGTGCAACTCTTAGGCTTCCGAAAAATTAAAAAGAAAAATCTTTAAAAATAATTGGGTCTGATGGGATTCGAACATATAGGCTATGTCATAGCAGTGTAGAGGCTTTACCAGTGAACTATAAGTTTTTTCTTGCTTTTAGTGAACAAATATAACTTATAACTCTTACACAGGCTGAAATACCCTTTTCTATACAAATAATTCTATTCAGGGATTTCACGGTCGTTACATGGAATGCATCCAATTTAGGGTGCGATCCGATTTGAGGTGTGCACGTCAATTTGGAAGTGCATCAATATGAGATGAAAGGAGTTATGGTTGTCGGGACCTGCCAGCTCTCTGAAGACGCTGAGTAATTACAATGACATATATCAGAGGTGTGGAAAGATGTACCCTTGAACCAAATCCCATATTTGAGGGAAAAGATCATGGTGGACCTAAGTATCGTTAGTCATATTTGAGACTAAGATTACCTTAGGAGATATGACTTGAATATCATTTTGGACATCATCAATGAGAGATCATAGTCATGTTTGAGACTGAGATCAGTTTGGAAATCACGAGCATATGGGCTCGCTTGATTTAAAATCAAAGAGGTTTATCATCAGGAAACTTAGCCAATTTAGGCTAAGATTGGGTTTCTGTACTACCCAGCAGTGCTCAGCATTAAGATATACAACACCCACATGTGTTTCACGTAAGGTGCTGAAATAGTGCTAAGCACTAGTCTTATGTGGCGCTCATATGTGTTTCATGTGAGGCGCTGAGGATTTGGCTTCTTTTGGGCGCTCACGTGTATTTCACGTGAGGCATTGAGTTTTGGCATTCACAAGTGTTTCACGTGAGGCGCTGCACTGGTGCTAAGCACTAACTTTTTTAGGCGCTCACGTATGTTTCACGTGAGGCGCTATGTAACTTGGCCTTAGATGCTCACATGCTTTTCACGTGAGGCATTGAGTTCTTTGGAGATTTAATCTTTGTTGATATTTTTAGAGAAATTAAATCTCTGTTGATGGTATTTTGACTATTAACGATCACCAAGATCACTATTTTGAGGATCTGGGATCAGGTTCTTTAAGAACTAAGTTCTTGATTTGAAGGAACTAAGTTCCTGGAGTATTTTGGACTCCGTTTTCTTCATGTTCTTTTATCCATGTTTTCAGAGAGGTTAAATATCTGTTAAAGGTATTTTGACCATTAACGATCACCAAGATCACTATTTTGAGGATCTTGGATCGGGTTCTTAAAGAACCAAGTTCTTGATTTGAAGGAACTAATTTCCCGGAGTATTATGGACCCTATCTTCTTTCTGTTCACGTTTGTTCTTCCCTAAATATTTGATTCTCATGAATAAGATCTTCCCGATGAGAATTAAATTCTCAACTTGTGAAAGACTTGTCTTATGGATCTCAGATTCAGAGAAAAAACTAAGTTCTTGAGATGGGTTAAACGCTTAGATATGTTACGTAAAAGTGATGTTTTGATTTCGATATTTTCTATACCTAGGGTTTTGAGGAGGAAGATCTTTTTTCTTTACTGAGAATTAAATTCTTTGTTGTTTTCTTTTTATGGAATCTTTTGAAAGCCTTTTGTATTTTTACAGAAGCTTATGGGGGTCTTCTCTCTTCTTTAGATTTAATTTTCTTGCTCCTATTTATAGGAGAAGAGAAAAATCAATTTGTTGGAGGGAATCTCTCATTATGAGATCATGATTGATTACATAATTAATCGAAATGATCTTAAAGACCAACCGGTGAATTTTATTCACCATTGGATTTTAATCCAATGGCTCTCTGTTTAACAGAGAAGATTTCTTGTTTGTTTTAATAAGATTAGGAAAAAAAATTCTAAGATAATTTTTTATTCTATCATATGAATATCTTATTATTTTAAAAAGATTAGGAAGATATTTTACTAGCATATAATTTAATTCTATTATATGAATATCTTGTTAGTTTAACAAGATTAAGAAGATATTTTCCTACAATAGAATTTTATTCTATCATATAAATGATAGGTGATTTTATAATCACCGTTGGATTTTTTATAAAAGGACTTTCTGTTTAACAGAGAATATTTGATCAGGGAGATATCTTTTCCCTAATAGAATTTAATTCTATCATTTGATGATTTATTATCACCATTGGACCTTTGATCCAATGGCTCTATTTAACATAGAATATACCAGATTCTAGGGAAATATTCCCCATGTAGAATTTAATTCTACACTCTTCAATTTGGACGCTGAAGCACACGTGTTAAGCACGTAGGTGACGCCTAAGAATTTAATTCTTTTATAAATAGTCACTCACGTAGTTTGCACGCCGACGCTCACGTGTGTTCCACGTGAGGCGTTACTATAGGATTTAATTCTAACAGAGGCTGACGCTGGCACTCACGTGGGAAATATGTGAGAACCCAATATAGGTTTTAATCCTATCTTAGGCGGTACCTACATGCTTTGCATATGGATGCACGTGTTCACCATGTGGAAGTTTCCCTTTATTTTTATAAGGGAACAACAAGCTCTGAGCCAAAAAATTTTGGCGGGAACATCGGGTTTTCACAAGTTCTCCGGTAGCACTGCTGTTTTTACTCACGGCGCCCTTTTGGGTTTCCATCCATGCCCATTTTGCTTGTGGACGTACCGTTATTTTTCCTACATCATCGATGGAGCTTCATAACTGATGGGTCTTCAGGTGCAGCCTTGCAGGTAGGACTTGAGTTGCAATCTTCGTCAATGGAACCTAAGGTGCACTGTCGATCTCAAGGAGTATATTAGCTTTGGGACATCGCGGTCCAACATTCCCGTGTTCTGGACGATGAGATAGTTTAGGAACATTTCGGTCCAACATTAGTTTATGGACATTTCAGTGCAATGGGAACTTGGATGGGGTATGGCTTATTTATGCCCGTGAATTGTATACGGTTGGTTATATGATCCAAACTGTAGGGTTAAACATATTAGTTTAAAGAAATAACGGCCCAACATTAGTTTGGGGACATTTCGATCCAGTACTAGTTTAAGGACGTAGCGGTCCAACATTAGTTTAGGATCATCGTGGTTCAATACCAGTTTAAAGATGTAGCGGTCTTATATTAGTTTAGAGGCACCACAGTCCAACATTAGTTTAGGGACATTTTGGTCCAATATAGCATAACGGGGCGCATACGAATTTCAGAGTTTTGACTTAAGAAGATATCGAGCGAACACAAGCATTGTCATCTATCATTGACCTAAGTCACGACTCTTCAAGCATAGTATTTCTTGAGGAATCGGCCGTTTATTGGTCGAAATGATCTTTCTCCATGCATATCCATTAACAGGTAATCTACACCATGGTAGACCTTATCTATGATGTGCGGGCCCTCATAGTTTGGCTCGAACTTCCTCGGTTTTGCACGATTGGGAATCATTGGTCTTTTGACAACCGGCATGAGTTTGTCTTGGCTGAATTTCTCGGCCTGGTTAATTTTTCATACTATCGCGTCATCCTTGCCTTGTAAGCTTCCTGATTTTGTTGTGCTATAAGTTGGGTTTCATCGAGAGCATCGAGCTCTTCAAGCCGAAGATAAGCATTTTCTTCATCCATTAGCTCGTATTGAACCGCCACTCATAATGAAGGGAGTTCTATCTCTGGTAGGATTACTGCTTCGGTGCCAAACACCAGTGCATACGGTGTTGTATTTGTGGCCGTCTTGAACGTAGTTTGGGACGTCCAAAGAGCTTCATGCAGCCTCTCATGCCAGTCTTTCTTATTCCCGGACACCGTTTTCTTTATAAGCTTGGTCAAGGTCTTGTCGAATACCTCAGCTAGACGATTGGCCTGAGGATTATAGATCGGGGAGTATCTCCAGTCTATTTTACGTTGCTGTGCGAAGCAGCTTATTTTTTAGCTTCTATAGGCTGGTTCATTATCCAAGATTATCCGTCGCGGAGTTCTGAACCGGTAGATGGCATGAGTTTTGAAGAAATGGAGGATATTCTCCATCTTCACCTCTTTTAGCAGTACTTCTTTTACCCACTTAGAAAAATAATCAGTTTTTGCTAATATAAACTGATGTTCTTTGGATGACGCTGGTTCGATATGGCCGATGATATCCGTTCCCCACATCTCGAACGACCAACTAGCTACTGTCGGATGCAACGAATTCAGATGCCGATGTATGAAGTCACCGTGTATTTGGCACGAGTGACACTACTTCGCATATTCGAGACAGTCCTGAATCATCGTGGGCCAGTAATAGCCCATTGTTTTTATCTTGAGCTTCATCTTTGGTCCTGCTTGATGGGAGCCACAAAGTCCATCGTGTACTTCTTGGACGACTTTCTTTACTTCCTTTGGCCCTAAGCATCTTAACCATACAAAGTTGAAGGATCTCTTGTATAAGGTATCGTTGACGAAGGCGAACGGCAAAGCTCATTTCATGAGCTAATGTTTAGATAACGCATCTCCAGGAGTTCGTTGGAATTTGAATTAGTCTATAAAGACTCCCCTCTAGTTCTCAACTTCTTCTTCATTTTCTATTTAGAGACATCTTCTTCAGTCACTTCTTTTCCTCTAGGTAGCTCTATCAGATTCTCCGAAGGTATATCTGCTAGCGCTAGGATCCTACGGCTTTGGACACAGATCCTTACATCATCGAGGTCTTCATCAGCCAATTTTTTAACCAACTTGGCTAACGCATCTGCCTTACTATTTTCCGCTCACGGCACATTCTCCAGAGTATATGAAGGGGTTTGGGTTAGCAGCTGCTGCACTCTTTCGCCATACCTTATTAGTTCTGGCTTGCATGTCTTGTAGTCATCATTTACTTGACTAACAATCAGCTGAGAATTTCCGTATTTAGGAGGTCCTTGATTCCTATATCAATAGCAATCTCAAGAACGGATATCAAAGTATCGTATTTAGCTTCATTATTAGTCTTGGGCTTCATTAAAGAGATAGCATAACGCAATATTCCTCCTTACGGGGTCACGAAAATAAGGTCCACACTGGCTTTGATTATAAGGGTGTTCTTATTTCGCCGCATCATGGAAGATGCTCCATCGAAGTAGAGCTCCCATCGAGACTCATTTTCTTCTTTCTCCTCTTCGACTGCATCGAACGCGTGTTCATCCGAAAAATTGCAGTTTAGGAGAGAATCGGCTGGTATTGAATGTTCCGCAAAAAAGTCGGCGATGGCTTGTCCTTTCACCGCTTTGAGGGGTTTATATGTTGTAGAAAGCTCCATCAGTAGGAAGGCCCATTTAGTAAGTCTTTCCGTCAGTATGGTCTTTACATCAGATACTTAAGGAGATCCACCTTTGATATGAGATGGACCTCATACGCTAAGGCATAGTGTTTAAACTTCGTTATCGCGAAGATCAGCGCTAGGTAATGCTTTTCAATGGGGGAATAATTACTTTCTGCCTCCAGAAGAACTCGACTTAGATAATTAAGTGCTATCTTTTTTCCTTGGTCATTCTCCTATGCCCACAACGCGCCTAGAGAACCCTCAAGGGCTGTTGCATATAGAATAAGGGTCTTTCCCTTAACTGGAGCGGTTAATACCGGCGGATTTTGCAGGTATTGTTTGATTTCCTCCAATGTGTTTTGGCATTTCTGATCCCATACGAACGAGGTCCCCTTTTTCATCATATGGTTGTAGGGCTGACATTTTCTGGAAAGGTTGGCTATGAACCGCCGGATATATGCGAGCTTTCCATGGAGATATCGCAGTTGTTTGAGGGTTTTTAGAGAAGGCATTTCCATAATTGCCCTGATCTTTGAGAGATTAATTTCGATACCCCGATGGCGGACGATGAAGCCTAGGAATTTTCCTGACAAGACTCCAAGCGCGCACTTAAAGGGTTCATCTTCAGATTATATTTTCGAAGACGATCGAACACGAGCCGTAGATGCTCCTAGTGCTCCTCATGAGACTTGCTTTTAACCACAAGGTCATCGATATCGCATTCGACGATCTCATGTATGAGATTATCGAATATCTTTGTCATGGCTCTTTGGTATATAGCTCAGGCATTCTTTAAACCGAAAGGCATAACCTTGTAGCAAAATACGCCCAAAGGTGTCCGGAAGGCGGTATGCTTTTGGTCTTCTGGATCCATCTTTATCTTGTTATATCCTGAAGATCCTTCCATGAAGGAGAAGACTTCATGGGTGGAAGTGTAATCGATTATTATCTCGTTAATGGGAACTAGGAAGTCATCTTTTGGACATGCCTTGTTGAGGTCCCGAAAGTCCATACAGATCCGAACCGTCCCATTTTTTTTCATCACCGGAATGATGTTGGTGATCCAGTCGGGATATTGGACTTCCTAGATGAAACTGGAGTCGATCAATTTCTTGACTTCGGCATTGATACACATCTCAAGTTCAACCCGCATTCTTCTTGGCGCTTGCTTGACCGGCTTTATCACTGGCGATATGGCCAGCTTGTGTACCGCTACATTTGGATCTAAACCCGGCATTTCGGAGTAATTCCAAGAGAAGCAATTTTTATACTGCATAAGCACATCTTTTAATATGGCTACTTTTTTTTGGATAGCAGCTCACTGGCGATTGTTGGTCTTGGATCATCCTTCGTTCCTAAGTCGATTTTCTTTAAGTTGCCTTCCACAGTATGTATCCCATCCTCCAGCTCTTTTAGTGCTGGTGGAAATTCTGAAATCTCCTCATCATTGCCTTCATTTGTAAAGCATCTAAAGAGGTCAATCATACTCTCATCGTCTCTCTTTTGAGAATATTATCATGTGGCAGGCACAAGTCTGCTTCCGTTTTTTCAGTCGAGCAGGTCCCAATCTGATGGTGTAAGTCTTCTTCGACTCATGCTTTTGTGGCGGACTTATCCTCTAGCTATCAGACAGCATGAACCTGCCTTTTTGATATTAGCCTTCCACCCAATTCTTGAACGTGAAATAGTTTTCGAGTGGGTGACCTATTGCTCGGTGATGGGAGCAATAATCCGGGGAATTGAATTCATTTGTTTTTCCAGGATGGCGAGACTCCAGAAGTGTCATCATCTGGTGTTTCATAACAAGGCTGAATATTTTCCCGTATTATCTCATGGGAAAGAATACTACCGACCCATCTTTTTTATGAGGAACGGGCTCCAACCAAACTATTCTCGATTAAAAGGCGTCTTGGACCTACTTTGTTATCCTTGAACATTTCTTGCGATCGTTGTCTTATTCTTGTCTCCGCTTTGGAATTTTCCTTCTTCATGAAAGTACACAAGGTGTTGTGGATGAAGAGTATCATGATCTACTTCTTCCACTGATTGCTCACTGAAACGCTGCCTCCTGTCCTTTTCATATAAGGCCATTTCTCGAATGTGGTTGTCTTAGCTCACTTGGAAAGATTTCCTTATTATCCTATCAATCTGCTCTTCGAGTGATGGACTTGAAGTTCTTCGAGTGAGACTTTGCTCCTATTCGGCAACATGTCTACTTGGGGAAGCATCTTCTTCTTTGTTCGAGATGTTTATGTCATGGCAGTTGTAATTTTGCTCCCGCTTCTTAGTCCGAACATATCCCAATCTGGTTGTATCCATCTTCCCATTGGGCTTCTTTCATTGCGTCCCGGGAATATCCCAATTTCTTTTATAGAATTGGGCTTGTCGAACGGTTTGTTCGAAAGGCACACCTTGACGCTTTAATATCTTCTTTAATCCTTTCGCATAATATCTTGGCATGCGGATGGGCTGGAACTTGTCGAGAGTTGGATCGGTTCCATACCGGATTTCTTTTTCTACCTTTGTCTTCTTAGATTTATAAAAAAGAATCGCTTTTTCACCTATTCGCCTTGGAGGGACATAGAAATTTCCAACTCTTGTACGTTATAAGTATTGAGCGCATCGAGTTCCTTATAGTATCGAGGTGGAGCCATCATAATATGTAGACTTTGGTCTGCTTCGGCGGAACTCCACGTCAATGGATGAATGGAGAACACAGCATTAGTCTCGTCTTCGGAGTCGCTGCCAAAGACCAAGATAAGGGCCGACAGTCCAGATTTATCTCTCCCTCTGAAACTATCCTAGATAAGGGCCGACAGTCCAGATTTATCTCTCCCTCTGAAACTATCCTGAGTAAACTATATGCTCATCTTCTTCAGTATCACTTCCGATGACCGGGATTGTGGCCACTCATTTTTGCTTATTTTCTGGTTTGTGGCACCTTTCGGTATCTTCAAAATCTAGCTAAAAGTATTTTGCATCTTCATACTTTCGCACCTCATTTACCGAGAAAGTATCGAGTTCTCCCATGACGGTGTACTCTAGGCCATCCTTGAAATACTTCATACACTGATTTTGTGTAGAAAGGATGATGTTGTACTTGTGTATCCAATGCCTGCCGACTAGAGCATTATAACACATTTTGTCATCAATGACATGGAATTTGATGTCAGTGACAAGCTGCCCGAAGCAGAGCGTCAATATTACAGACCTAAGCATTCGTGACAATTGCGAGTCGAACCCCAGATAGTAATCTTGTCCCGAGTAAGGTGCTGAACATTCATACATGTCTCCTTCAGCGCTCTCATTTTGAGAAGGTTGACAGAAGATCCATTGTCGATAAGGATTTTTCCTATCTTGATATCATGGCAGTGTCCGGTAACATACGGCGGTCGATTAAGCTCGCATGTTCCAAGAAGGAGATCTTCCTCGCTGAAGGTAATATCAGCCATGTGGACCTCTACAAGTTCATTCTTCATTTTCTCTTCCGCGAGAAAGGCATGAAACTGATCAGGTTCAACCAAGGCCTTGATCAAGGAGTCTCGTGCCTCTTTAGACAAGAGTAGGGCATCCAATATGCTAAGCTGTGAGGGTATCTTCCTCAAATACGCAAAGACGTTATAGTCCATCTTAGTTTTCTTAAGTAGGTCCTTTGCGGCGAGTTCTCTGGCGACTTCTCTATCGACTTCGATCTCCTTGGGAATTTTCCCTTTCCCTTTATCTTGTTTATTCAAACCCTTGTTTGCGAGCCCGAGGTTCTTTTCTGGAATGGTGCGGTTGCGAAGTTGAATGTTTCCGCAATCCTTTTCCTCCTCTTCTTTTTTCAAGGTGGAGTTTTCGAAGAGAGGGTTGTGTAAGTCTACGGTAGCGCCCCGGCCATCAATCTGAGGCCAAACACGGAAAAAAAACTTTTACAACTGGCGCTATCGCATACTATAACCCGGATCTTGCCATTAACGCTAAACTAGCTAACTACAAAGATGATAGAATGGCTATACCGATCGATCCGTGTCCTTCGGTATTTAGCCATCATCCCACGCTCCTCACGGCATCTCCGATCTTCTGTCTCCTTGTCCAGGTGGCACCACATCAACGGATGTTTATACGGGCTCCCGCCTCTAAACCGAGGCAACTCGGACATGAAGTTTGCTAGCCGACATGTCCAAGATAGAAGTAGAGAGTGTGTAGTGTAAGTCCACGTTGCCCACCCCGGTACTTGCGGGGAGGCGGAAAACGGAATAAAAATCGAATTTTTATGAGCTTAGGCAACATGGACTAGACTATGAAGGATCTTTGCTAAACAAAAACAAGCTAAAGCTAACTAGAAACTAGCTAAGTGCTAGAAAGGTTATACCTTGGGCTTTATGTCCTTCTCTCCTTGCTCCTTGGAGTGGTGGAAGGAGGTCACCTTAGTCGTCTTCTCACGTCGAAGAAAGATCCACCCGAAAGCCTCGACATTTGGCTTCAACTCCAAGCTAGAAGTAACTAGGGTGCAAGAAGTGCTAATCCTTGAACCCTAGATGAGAGTAGAGATTATCAAGAGAGGGTTTTTCTCAAGCTCAAGTGTTTCTCAACACATGAGAGGGGAGAGCTTGAAGGAGAGGAAGAACAAGAGAGAGAAAGTAAATGATAGAATGAGAGAATAATATGAAGCATTCTCTCATATATGTGAATTATTGTAATTAGATAATTAGTGAGATAATTGTCATGGCTAAATCAAGACATGACCATTATCATTTCATTTTTAATGCAAATTGCAAGGATCAAAGAGCATCTTCCAAATGAAATGATGATGGTCAAAGTGTCAACAAGGTCAACAAGTCAAGGTGGGTCAAATGGTCAACAACCATAACCATGCACAATTATTAAACTAATATCAATTAACAATAATATACATATAATCATTAGGGTTAATACAAATGACAATAGTCATTAACCCTAATCAAAGTCCTCTCCCTCTGTCTCAAGCAACTGTGCATACGCACCCGTATTCGTGATCCGAGGAACACGAATACAATAAGAAAAACCAATCCCAAATCATATACTAGGATCCGGCTTAAACCAAAGCCCGCTAGTATAAGCTGTCCGGACAGCAAACGTGCACAAGTGCGCGGATGTGAACGAACCCTGTCGCAAAACCATGCGACCTCTACTCATTTTGCCTAAAGGCGAATAGCTCTCTGTATGGGACTCTAAAGACTCGACACTACGCTGGCAGTGGGTTTAACCACAAACCGCAAGCGGCACTAGCTGTACGTAACGGTCCCCAGGTAGATGTCGATAAGAAGACTGATGAGGTGAACCCCATCTGAACTCCTACTGAGCCTGTATGTGACAATCTCTGTACAGTCCGGTCTGTTCGTCTGATACATCGCATGGCAGGCCTAGGGGGGCAGTGAACGTCAGTCCCCTAATAGCGGTACAAGTCGTGTCGGAGTGTAGCCCAGAACACCCTGAGATAACACTGGAAACCTACCAGTATATCTCGCTTGCCCTGGCCAGGGACTACTCGTGTAATGGCTCTCCTGGACACAGCGCGATGTCAACCCCCAATACCGGGAGAGACGAATCCTGTCTAACCGTCACTGCCTCCAAGTGCTTCAGGACTGCACCCAAAAACTACCTGTTTGCATGACTCCTTTGAGCCGTGGTAGGGTAGTAATCAAAGTGCAGTGGGAACACACTCGAGGCGAAGTGACAGTGTCAAGTCAGCGGACTAAGCTGTACTTATGTCACCTGGGAACTGATAACTGACGATAGGTATAATACCAACCAACAGTTCCCGACGAGTCCTGTCCAGTGTACTCGTAACCTAACGAGCACCCGCATACTATCTCAAGTACGACGTACTGACGGCTGTGGGACAGACCGTCTCCTACGCTGGGATGAGAAGCGCATACGCTAGTCTACTCCAGAGTATCGATGCCCTGTCTCGATAGTCCAACGACTAGGGACCTGTATAAGGATGTGCTTATAGATCACCCAGCTCCCACGAGTGTGAGCGCCATCACAACGCTGGTAATCAAGCAAAGATCCTAAGGGCTCTAGTAATATGTATATCAGCGATATGCTAAAAGAAACACATGCACATATTAAAGCAGAGACAAACCAAGTAGCATACTACCATTTCGAGCAAGATTGTATATACAACTGTGAATATCCCAAGCTTCCATCAAGTAATATACAAACTAGTATGATACAATAATGGCCTCTAGGGCATATACACTAACAATCTCCCACTTGCACTAAGGCCATGTACTGGCGTATCAAAGACCTATCATCTCGATCAGTCACTCGAACTGAGTCTGGGGCAAGGCCTTGGTGAATGGATCTGCTGTGTTATCTTCTGAAGCAACCCTCCGAACCTCGATCTCCTGGCGATCCACAATCTCCCTGATCAGGTGATACCGCTTTAAGATGTGTCTGGATTTCTGATAGGACCTGGGTTCCTTCGCTAAAGCTATAGCCCCGTTGTTGTCGCAATACAGAGGTATTGGGTCAACAATGGACGGAACCACCTGAAGTTCTCTCAAGAACTTCCTCATCCAGACAGCTTCTTTTGCGGCATCAGATGCAGCGATGTATTCCGCTTCCATAGTCGAGTCAGCAACGGTTTCCTGTTTGGAGCTCTTCCAACACACTGCCCCTCCATTGAGGGTAAAGACAAAACCCGACATGGACTTGGAATCATCCTTGTCACTCTGGAAGCTGGAGTCAGCAAAGGCCTCAATCTGCAGGTCTTTTCCGCCATACACCAAGAACATCTCCTTAGTCCTTCTTGGGTACTTGAGAATGTTCTTTACTGCTATCCAATGATTCTCCCCAGGGTTTGACTGATAACTGCTTACCACACTCAGTGCATAAGCCACATCCGGTCTGGTACACAACATCACATACATTATAGAGCCTACCGCAGAAGCGTAGGGTATAATAGACATGCGATCCCTCTCCAAATCAGTCTTGGGAGACATCTCTTTGGAGAGGGTGATCCCGTGACAAGCCAGTAGATTACCGCGCTTGGAATCTTCCATACTGAATCTCTTCAGTATGGTGTCGATGTACCTGGACTGTGAAAGTCCTAATATCCTCTTGGATCTGTCACGGTAGATCCGGATACCCAGAATGTATGAGGCATCACCCAAGTCTTTCATGGAGAACCTGTGTGACAAGAACCCCTTGACAGATTGTAGCATAGGAATGTCATTTCCTATTAAGAGAATGTCATCCACGTATAAAACGAGGAATACTACAGTTCTCGCTACAAATCTATAATAGATGCATGGTTCATCTGGATTTTTGATAAAGCCAAATTCCTTGACCGTCTCATCAAAACAGATGTTCCAACTCCGCGATGCCTGCTTTAGTCCATAAATGGACTTAAGCAACTTGCACACCTTTCCGCTGCTCCCACTCTGAATGAAACCCTCTGGCTGATCCATATAGACACACTCCTCTAAATGTCCATTTAGAAAAGTTGTCTTTACGTCCATCTGCCAAATCTCATAATCGTGGAAGGCAGCAATGGCAAGAAGGATCCGAATGGATTTCAGTATAGCTACTGGAGAAAAGGTTTCGTCATAGTCCAAACCAGGTCGCTGACGAAAACCCTTTGCTACCAGTCTAGCTTTATAGGTCTCAACCTGTCCATCTACACCAATCTTCCTTTTGAAGATCCACTTGCATCCTACGGGTTTTACCCCATCTGGAGCAATGTCCAACGTCCATACTTTGTTGGTGTACATGGACTCCATTTCGGTCCGCATTGCATCCAGCCATTTTACCGAGTCGACGCTCTGAATGGCTTGCTGGAAGCTAGTAGGCTCATCAAAGTCTATGATGCAATCCTCTCTATCCCCGTCAATGAGAAAACCGTAGTATCTCTCAGGCGGATGAGACTGCCTACTACTCCTGCGGAGTGGCGTGGGAATGTCCTGATCTTTCGAACCCTCTGGTTCTACTAAGCTTTCAGTAATAGCTTGTGGTTCTGGAATTTCTTCCAGTTCTATTGCGCTCCCACTTATTTCTTTTTCTAAGAACTGATGTTCCAGAAAATGGGCATTACGAGAAACAAGGACTTTTTGTTCCTCTGCGTAATAGAAAAGATACCCCCTGGAGTTCTTTGGGTATTCCATAAACTTGCACAGTACTGAGCGTGCCTCTAGTTTGTCCGCATGCTGCTTTTTGACATAAGCTGGACATCCCCAAATCTTCAAGTATTGAAGATAGGGTTTCTTCCCACTCCATAACTCATATGGTGTGGTAGGCACAGTCTTAGTGGGAACACGGTTCAAAAGGCATGCAGCTGTTTCGAGCGCATATCCCCAGAACGATCGCGGCAACTCAGCGTTACTCATCATGGACCGTACCATATCTAATAGGGTTCGGTTCCGTCTCTCCGATACACCGTTATGTTGCGGAGTGTATGGAGGAGTAAGCTGAGAGAGAATTCCATTCTCTTTTAAGTAACCCAGGAACTCGGCACTCAAGTATTCACCACCTCGATCAGATCTCAGTGCCTTGATACTTTTGCCTGTTTGTTTTTCTACTTCATTCTTATATTCCTGGAACTTATCAAAAGCTTCGGATTTATGCTTCATTAAGAAGACATGTCCGAACCTTGAGAAATCATCCGTAAAACTAATGAAGTATGAATAACCGCTTCGTGCATGTGTAGACATTGGACCGCACACGTCGCTGTGTACGAGTCCTAAGAGCTCGCTCGCTCTTACTCCGTGTCCAGTGAACGAAGTCTTTGTCATCTTTCCTTTGAGACAGGATTGACAAGTTGCATACGATTGATATTCGAACGAATCCAAATATCCTTTTGTGTGTAACTTATTCAACCTTCTCTCATTGATGTGACCCAGTCTACAATGCCATAAGAAAGTTTTATCGATTTCTGCAGACTTTCTTTTGTGTGTATTCTGGACATTGAAAATCTGTGGCTGGTTTAATACGTATATACCGTTGTTCAATGTACCTGACCCAATCAAAACTTGATTAAGGTGAATGTTCACTACATTACTTACAAATGCAAATTCATAACCTTCTTTAGATAATAAAGATATAGAAATGATATTACAGGTTGCATTTGGTACATAATAACAACTACGTAAAACCAAAAAGTGTCCATCAGACAATCCCAGGTGATAGTCCCCCACGGCCTCAGCATCCATGCTAGCACCGTTAGCAACTCTGAGGGTCATGTCACCTGCCTTCAAAACTCTACGCTTTCTCAACGCCTGCAAAGAATTACAGATATGAGATCCTGATCCGGTATCCAATACCCAGGATGTAGAGTTTATTGATAGACAGTTTTCAATAACATACACACCTGAAGCTGAAGCTGCAACTCGCTTCAAATCCTGTGTTCTGGCCTTCCAAGCCTTGCAATCCTGTTTCCAGTGACCACTTTTGTGACAATAGAAGCATTCTTCCTTCCCCACCAGCTTTCCCGCTATCTTTGTTGCTTTACCTTTTCCCTTCGTATCCATTTTACTGACACCGCCTCTTGGTTTGGCGGGGGCTTTCTTCTTCTTGCCCTTGGCTTTCGCCCTGGACCTAGAAGAGGAAGATCCTCCTACAAACAAAGTGGATGTCTCCCTACCCTTCTGTAGGGTGCCCTCAGCACTCCTCAACATGTTCAGAAGCTCGGAAAGTTCAACCTCCTTTCCTTGCATGTTGAAGTTAAGAATAAACTGGGCGTAAGTGGAAGGAAGGGACTGGAGAATCAAATCAGTATAGAGTTCATTCTCCAACATGGTCCCAAGGTCCGCGAGCTCCTCAATGTAGCCAATCATCTTAAGCACGTGTTCCGCTACCGATGATCCGACGGCCAACCTTGCCGAAAACAACTTCTTCGACACTTCGTATCTTGCGATACGAGACTGCTCTCCATACAGTTCTTTTGTATGAAGAAATATGGACTCTAGGTCCATATTCTCATGCCTCCTCTGATGTTCGTTGTCCATCGAGGCAAGTACGAGGCATCTGGCCTTCGCGCAATCTATTTCCCAGGTCTTGTAGATTTCCCTATCTACGACACTGGTTTTGGGACCTGGGACAGGGGGAGCTTTGGTGGTAAGGACATACCCCAACTTGTCGTAAGTGATTGCCATCTTGACATTCCTGAGCCAATCTTTGTAGTTTGGCCCTGTCAATATGTTTTTATCTAGTAATAACTTAAGTCCGGTCATGTTGAATGGTCGCTGCAATTAGGAGAGAGAAAAGAAACACTTTAGCATGATGCTCTTGCAAGTTTAGAGTGGTTTTTAATTTGTCTAAACTGGATGGCTCCCACAGTCTCTCGAATCCCTTCTCAAACCGTAAAGAAAGGATTAGTCAGGATCAATCTCACCGTACAATACTTGCTTAACCGTTCAGCCAGGCCAGTGTCGGTACTTCGAGGGAGGTTTTCCAACGCTTTCGTGAAGTTCCTTAATTAAGTAACTTCTTTTCCCTGTGGGCGTAGCCCCGCTAACACCTTTCTAGACATCTACTAAGTTTATAGCATTGATCGTTAAATGAGAGTTTTCCCGAGGAGTAGCATATACTCACAGTAGGATCGGGATCCAAATATCATCGCGTGATAAAACCGAAGGAATCCTACCAGAATTATCACACTCCAAATGGTATGCAGCGCTAGCAAGTTTCAGTACTTATGAAACTCCCGATGTGGATTTTTGCCCCATGCTCTTATGACCTTGGCGTGAGGTCAAAATGTCATAAGTCACATGTCAAGTTATTCCCATCATTATCCTGGTTAATTTGAACCCACCCGTACCTACCCTTGACGTAGGCCAAAATGGCAGTACGACTGTCTCAAACCAACGCATTCTATCTATGCAACAGATAAATATCCGGCAGCTACCAATCACTATGCCTTGGCGTGAGGTCAAAATACATAGCTTGAATACTACCGAATATTTAACTGAAATGATGGAGGGCTACGGATGGTTTTGGCGAAACCGTGAACGTAGTGAACTTGATATAATCGATGGAACGAGATAGCTTTTAAAAGGAGTGGTTCAAGCTCCGCGTTTAAAAGTTTAGTTTTGAAAAGAACCGAGTGGTTTTCAAAGTGTTTCAATCGACTTTTACTTGGTTTATTTTCTTGCATTAGTTCTTTTAATGCGTCCCATCATTTAATCCTACCATTGCAGAAAACAACCAAAATATGACGTACGCTTATGCCATTCGCATTCGCCACGGGGCCCCGTCATCACCCGTTAGGTTACTTAACTAACGACAGAGCGGGGGCTGGGCTAGCGCGGCTGTAAAACATAAGCAACGCCTAAATAGTTATCATATATAAATATATGGCAATGATAGACATTACAGATCATAGATGAATACATTGGATATACTAGGAATCCGCAATCCGTTCGAGCCTGCAATGAAAAGCGGATTACACGGTCGCGGTGAATAGCCAATACCCCACCCAAGACCCCTACGGGTGCGGCAAACTACCCGCCAAGTACCCGAAGCGAAGCAACCTCCCTCACCACCGTGAGTAGGCCACTCGGCACTTCGAGATACCCGGTAGTTTGTGCACCCCCTCCATGGGTCTATCCTAGGACCAAAAACAGTAAAAAGAATTATACAATGACGGCTACAACCCCGACCCGGTTGTGCGGCCAAACAAATAATAATATTACATCAATTTACATATTACAATGAATGAAAGAAAAAGCAACACTCATCTCACATCCACCCCGGCTATTCATCCGCGACAATCCAACCCATTCATATACACATACCATCATCAATCACAGATCACAGATATGTATAACCCCGACTAATCGACATATAGCGATTAGCCGACGTTCAATACATGTAAACATCACAGATATAACCTTTTAGTCAAAGTGTATTGAAGTTCGGAAAAAAATACGGATTTATAGGCCCCCAAAAATAAATTTCTATTCTGGAAAACCTGGGAACATATAAACCATCTTAAAAATCCCAAAACCTAGCCATAAGAAAACTGCACCAAACTCGACTCAGTGAAGAGTCAAAACGGCGGCGGTTCCGCGGCAATAGCTTGCTATTGCCGCTGAACCGCGGCGGTTTAGACGACTCACTGGACCGGGTTTGCTGTGCTTCTTAAGAAAACCCTGAGATGATTTTTGGAGTATGACAAATTTTATTTCGAACATAAAAAATTTTAACAGAAACTTAGGGTTTTTTAAACTTGGTTTTTCGATTTTTCCGATTCGAACTTCGATACACTCTACTACCTAGCTAGTTTATGTTTAGTTAGGCTCTGATACCACTGTGAGTCCACGTTTCCTGCCCCGGTACTTGCAGGGAGGCGGAAAACGGAATAAAAATCGAATTTTTATGAGCTTAGGCAACATGGACTAGACTATGAAGGATCTTTGCTAAACAAAAACAAGCTAAAACTAACTAGAAACTAGCTAAGTGCTAGAAAGGTTATACCTTGGGCTTTATGTCCTTCTCTCCTTGCTCCTTGGAGTGGTGGAAAGAGGTCACCTTAGTCGTCTTCTCACGTCGAAGAAAGATCCACCCGAAAGCCTCGACCTTTGGCTTCAACTCCAAGCTAGAAGTAACTAGGGTGCAAGAAGTGCTAATCCTTGAACCCTAGATGAGAGTAGAGATTATCAAGAGAGGGTTTTTCTCAAGCTCAAGTGTTTCTCAACACATGAGAGGGGAGAGCTTGAGGGAGAGGAAGAACAAGAAAGAGAAAGTAAATGATAGAATGAGAGAATAATATGAAGCATTCTCTCATATATGTGAATTATTGTAATTAGATAATTAGTGAGATAATTGTCATGACTAAATCAAGACATGACCATTATCATTTCATTTTTAATGCAAATTGCAAGGATCAAAGAGCATCTTCCAAATGAAATGATGATGGTCAAAGTGTCAACAAGGTCAACAAGTCAAGGTGGGTCAAACGGTCAACAACCATAACCATGCACAATTATTAAACTAATATCAATTAACAATAATACACACATAATCATTAGGGTTAATACAATGACAATAGTCATTAACCCTAATCAAAGTCCTCTCCCTCTGTCTCAAGCAACTATGCATACGCACCCGTATTCGAGATCTGAGGAACACGAATACAATGAGAAAAACCAATCCCAAATCATATACTAGGATCCGGCTTAAACCAAAGCCCGCTAGTATAAGCTGTCCGGACAGCAAACGTGCACAAGTGCGCGGATGTGAACGAACCCTGTCGCAAAACCATGCGACCTCTACTCATTTTTCCTAAAGGCGAATAGCTCTCTGTGTGGGACTCTAAAGACCCGACACTACGCTGGCAGTGGGTTTAACCACAGACCGCAAGCGGCACTAGCTGTACGTAACGGTCCCCAGGTAGATGTCGATAAGAAGACTGACGAGGTGAACCCCATCTGAACTCCTACTGAGCCTGTATGTGACAATCTCCATACAGTCCGGTCTGTTCGTCTGATACATCGCATGGCGGGCCTAGGGGCGGTGAACGTCAGTCCCCTAATAGCGGTACAAGTCGTGTCGGAGTGTAGCCCAGAACACCCTGAGATAACACTGGAAACCTACCAGTATATCTCGCTTGCCCTGGTCAGGGACTACTCGTGTAATGGCTCTCCTGGACACAGCGTGATGTCAACCCCCAATACCGGGAGAGATAAATCCTGTCTAACCGTCACTGCCTCCAAGTGCTTCGGGACTGCACCCAAAAACTACCTGTTTGCATGACTCCTTTGAGCCGTGGTAGGGTAGTAATCAAAGTGCAGTGGGAACACACTCGAGGCGAAGTGACAGTGTCAAGTCAGCGGACTAAGCTGTACTCATGTCACCTGGGAACTGATAACTGACGATAGGTATAATACCAATCAACAGTTCCCGACGAGTCCTGTCCAGTGTACTCGTAACCTAACGAGCACCCGCATACTATCTCAAGTACGACGTACTGATGGCTGTGGGACAGACCGTCTCCCACGCTGGGATAAGAAGCGCATACGCTAGTCTACTCCGGAGTATCGATGCCCTGTCTCGATAGTCCAACGACTAGGGACCTGTATAAGGATGTGCTTATAGATCATCCAGCTCCCACGAGTGTGAGCGCCATCACAACGCTGGTAATCAAGCAAAGATCCTAAGGGCTCTACTAATATGTATATCAGCGATATGCTAAAAGAAACACATGCACATATTAAAGCAGAGACAAACCAAGTAGCATACTACCATTTCGAGCAAGATTGTATATACAACTGTGAATATCCTAAGCTTCCATCAAGTAATATACAAACTAGTATGATACAGTAATGGCCTCTAGGGAATATACACTAACATGTAGAATACTTTGTCTCAAGGAACCCAAGCTATTGGGTGAAGGTAAATGAAGTTGCCAATTTGGAGTGAAGGAATTGAGCTTGGAATAATGTAATGAATCCTCTTTCTCACACAAAAGGGGCTCGGCCATTTTATGGGCAGATTTTGGTGGGGCCGGCCATGAGGTGGAGGGAGTGAGCACAAGGTAAACCAAGGTGAGGCTAAGAAGAAAAATATCTCTCAAAAGATCTATGCAAATATCTTAAGCTTGGACAAAGGAAATCAATGCAAAGAATGAGTCAAATTAACACCTCACTCAACCTAGAAACTCCTGGTTGCTGCTGGAGCCCCGGACACCACAGAAAACCCCCTCCCATAAAAAATGTAACATTTGCAAAGAACCCCTCACTAGAAAACCCAATCCATCTAGAAGCCCGCTGAAAAGGACAGTCAAGGATAAAAGAAAATCCGCAACATAAACATTAAACCAAATGTTGTCTGGTGGAAAAAAATTGGCAACGTCAAAAATAATCCCGTATTTGTATTCCGACCGAATACAAAATGCAAAAAGTCAAAAGTATCCCTACACAGTATAATACTTGGATCCGGCTTAAACCAAAGCCCACCAGTATTATCTGTCCGAATCATGACACGTGCACAAGTGCACGTGCATGTTCGAACCCTGCCATAAAACCATACGGCCTCTACAACGTTTCGCCCGAACTTGGGAAACTATTTGTGGGGGACTCTAAAGACTCATCAATACTCTGGCAGCGGGTTTAACTACAAGCACGTCAGTGGTACTAGCTGTACGTAACGACTGCTCATGTACTGACCGAAAGGGAAGCTAATGAGCGAACTCATCCTGAAACCCTACTGAGCCTATCAGTGACAATATCCGTACAGTCCGGTCCGTTCATCTATGAGCATCGCATATTCGGCCTAGGGGCTGGTAACGTCAGACCCCCAAAAGATGTATAAGTCGTGTCGGAGGGTAGCCCTGAATACCCTGAGAAACTACTGGAATACGTACCAGTAATTCTCACTTGCCTTGGCTAAGGACTTGGTGTAATGGCTCTTCTAGACACAACGCGATCTCACCCCCAATACCGGGAGAGACGAATCCCCTGCCGATCTGCTCACTGCCTCCATATGGCTCGGGACTGTTCCCAACTAAAACCTATTTGCACGATTCCTTTGAGCCGTGGTAGGGTAATAATCAAAACACAGTGGGAACTCACACGAGACAAATGACGACCTCAGGTCGATGAACTAACATGTACACATGTCACCAGGGAACTGCTATCTGACGCTAGGTATAATACCAACTAGCAGGTTCCCGGCGAGTCCTGTCCGGTGTACTCATAACCCAATGAGCACCTGTATACATTTTAGGTGATCCAACTGACACCAGTGGCTTGTGAAACCGGCCACCGCCCCTCGTCTGGGTCTCGACTGTATATACTAGTCTACTCTGGAGTATCGATGCCCTGTCTCGAAACTCCTACGACTAGGGTCTACTTTTAAGGATGTGCTTATGGACTACCCAACTCTCACGTATATGATCGCCATCATACTGCTGGTAGTCAAGCAAGAATCCTAAGGGCTCTATCAATGTGTAATAGTGATCATGTCACCTAAAACTGCACACGATGATAAAGGCAAACCAGATAGTATACTATCATCTCGAGTAAGACTGTCCTACCGGTATAGGTCCTCCTCAATCATTGCAATCACGTGCATGCGATCCAATAATTGACTTTGAGGGCACTATATCCAACAATCTCCCACTTGCACTTAAGGCTAATTATTGCGATATCGCATACTCACAGCCCGTGTGATACCGAACACCCAACTCCTCTACTAATCAGTTTCACAAAGCTCGTTTGTAAAACTCTTGTGTTCGAGAAATAGCCTCAATGAGTGGATACGCCCTAATGTTTCTTTCTATTTCTCTCTTAATATCAAGTTCGCGGAGAAAGCCATCTCCCGAATTGAGTAATACCTGTCTTAGAATATGTCTGGATATCTGATGGGACCTAGTTCATAAATGAACTCCAAATCCAAGCTTCTTAGACTATATCGTCAACTGAACCTAATCAGTATCCTGTACCATGCCTCCCACAGTATCCTCTTGGACCACCTGTCCAAAATACTTCCCCCTTCGTCAGAGGGAAAACTATAACTCTGACAATCACTCTATCATCCATGTCACCTTGGAAGCCTGGAATGATAACCGTCTCCGAAGGAGGCTGCTGTTATCAAATCCCTAGAACATCCACTTATGTTTTATAACTGTTTCCATATGTTTCTCCAGGATTGGATTAATATAACTTATTGCATCTAGTGCAAAAACAACATCTGGTGTGGTACTTGACATCTGATGATCAACTCAATTGCCTAAGCAAGTGATATATTAATCATGCATATCTCTCTCCCCTTTAGTCTGTAAGACACCTTTAGAGAGGGTGACTCCATCACCTGCAGGTACACCACCATGCCAGGAGTCATCTATTACAAATACTTTTAGAATACTGTCTAAGTACCCAGATTGGAAAACTACCCAATTCTAGATCTAAAACCATAGATCTAGTAACCAGAATGTCTGATATTATATCTATATCCTGTGTGGAGAAACAACTGTGTGACAACCACAGTATAACCGATTGTAGTATAGGAATTTTACTTCCTACTCTGTGTATGTCATCCAAATACCAGGACATCACACCCTACTACCTTCTTAACAGATCCATCCCTATTCTGATGAAGTCAAAGCCATGACTGTCACATCAAAATTAGATGATCTATCTCCGCTATATCTGCTCTAGTCTATAAATAGACATAAGCTACTTGCCCACTATGCTTCCGCTGCTCCCACTGATCACAACAACCCTCTGGCAGAATAATATATGCGTGCACTTCTAAAGCTAGTTTAGAACGACGCTATACTCATCCTCCTGCCGGGTCTCATAGCCTGGAACAATAGTAGTGTCAAGTTTGGGTAAACAACAATCTCCCTGTCACCGTCCTTGAGGCTACCGAAGTACCTCTCGGTGCCTGAGGTTACCCACCATATCTGCGGAGTGGCTAATGGAATGTCAAACTTGATTGAATCTTTAGGTTCTATTAAATTTTCCGTAATCGTTTGCGGTTCTGGAATCAATTCCAGTTCTACCATACTCCCACTACTGTTTTCCAAAAAAAAATCCATTTTACTAAAACTGTGGCGAGTCAAGAACAATATCACTATTGATCTTCCAGATGGTAGAATGTCAACCCTCGACATAGCCCGGGTCAACCCACAAACTGCCATTACAGAAACGTGCCTTGATTTATCCAGAGTTTGGTTTTAAGCATAAGCCGGACAATTCCCCGTACCTTAACATCGTTAAGATATGAACCATTTTATATCCAATATAGAAACTTTGGCACTTATTTAATTGGAACCAGATTCAAATCATGCAGCTGTCTCCAGTGCATATCAACATAATGGAGAGAGGCCGATCAGTATTACTCAACTTAGAAATACATCCAATTATGAGTAACCCGAAAGAGAAACAAGTTTCTCAAAACTATTACTATCAACTGAATACCAATCATAAGTATCTACATTTTCGATCACCTTGAAGAATCCCGATACATGCAACACCTGGTTCTCTACTTTATTCCTATACCGATAACTTCTCAAAACTTAGACATTGTATTTCTACGAAACACTTGTTTAAAAACTAGAGAAGTCATAAGTAAACAGAACATAGTATGAGGACCAACCCCTTTGTCCTGATGGATACTGGACAACATACAATACTCTGTATAAGTCCGCTGAGTTGAATAACTCAAAACCTGTGCATCGTAAGTTGAAAACTGTACCCAGGCGATTTCCTCAAATATCACCAATTATAATGAATTCCGATATAATGATGATGATCACCTAATTCCCAATGATTTACTCCCATTCATCATCCGTAAAACCATACGGATGTGAGAATCATACCTGGTAAATACATACCCTGAAGTAAGTATCTAATCGGAAAAACGGTTTTCCTTTAACAATGCATAGTGAAACTGAAACATGAAAATGTTTCGAAGGGGTATCCTGGTATTCATAGTAATGCCTCTTCCATTATCCAATTCATGACTATAACCGTATATTTCTTTGCCGTCTCTCCAAATCCCTTTATTTGTCTTTAGTTATTACCTTCTGTACACCTTCGTTAGGCTTAATGGTTTTCTTCCTTCCCTACCGTTCGGCACCAGCCTATGGTTTGGAAAAAGACTATCCAATAAGTATAATAGGTGTACTCTCCTAATCCTAGGGGTACTCGCAACCTGAGAGAAGGTGATGATAAAAGACAACTGAATAGAACCTTATTCTATTCCTCCTCAACTGGAGAAAAGCAAAGGTGAAATAGGAGTGGTGATGAACTACACGGTTTGGTCGTGAATGATAGCAGTCGCAATTTACTTTGCTCTCTTTCTAATCCCTTTATTTTGTCTTTACTTATTACCTTCTGTACACCTTACTTAGTCTAATTGGTTTTCTTCATTCCCTACCTTTCGGCACCTGCCTATGGTTTGGAAGAAGACTATCCAATAAACGTAATAGGTGTACTCTCCTAAACCAAGGAGCCCTCGCAACCTGAGAGAAGGTGATGATAAAAGACAACTGAATAAACCAATTCAATTTCTCCTGAACCTGGATGCATCCTCGAAGAAGTCCCTTCGAGTTCGTATATAACCATACAATGGATTTATCCAATGGAAGTGGATGTTCGTAGTAATACGAGGTGTTCTGGAGAAATGCAAAGGGTAAAAGAAGGAGCGGCAATGACTTATGCAACTCAGACAATCCAAAAGCCAGTATTTTAAAGAAGGTTCGGTCAACTTGGTCACTGAGTTATAGTCTAGGGTCGGTCAAAGGTCGCTGCTAAAGAGAGAGAGAGAGAGAGAAAAACACTCTACGTGCACTCTAACCTAGATCAGAATGGTTATCACTTTATCTAATCAGGAAACCTCCCACTGCACCGTTAAATTCTCCTCCAAATCTGAAAGAAGAATTAGTCGGGATCACCCGAAGAGTAAACCAACTCATCAGTGGGAATCGGGATCCAACTCTCATCGCATAATAACGTTAAAGAATCCACTCACGTTATCACACTCTAGAAGGTATGCGCATGCCTGGCAAGTTTCAGTTTCTTTAGAAACTCCCGATATGGATTTATGCCCCATGCTCTTATGACCTTGACTAAGGGCCAACACATCATAAGTCACATGTCAAGTTCTTCCTATCATTATCTTGTTAATTTGAACCCACCCGTACATACCCTTGACGTTGGCCAAATGGCAGAACGACTGTCCTAAACCAACTCATCTATTTATGCAACATGTGAACATCCCAGCAGCTACCAATCACTATGTCTTGACTAAGAGCCAAACAAATATAGCTTGAATACTACTGACCATTCATATGAAAATGACGGAGGGCTACGGCTGGTTTTTGGCGAAAAAACTATAATGTAATGAACTTGATCTCGCTGAAGGAACCTGATAGCTTTTTACAAAAATATAGTGGCAAAAACCTTTGCTAAAGAGGTCACTCCCGGTGAAGGGATCTCAGCTCTTTCCTCGTGGAATGAGGTGCAGGATATTCCAACTGAATACCGCAATGCAAAGCAACATGTAATCGACTATAGTGAAGTTATTACCCTGACGCAAACTTCTGCCCAAGGGGTCACTCCCGGTGAAGGGATCTCGGCCCTTGCCTCGTCGAATGAGGTGCAGGATATTCCAACTGAATACCACTATGCAAAACAAAAGAAAACGTCCTTGTAATAACACTTTTTGAAAATTGTTCCATGCAGTCCCATCAATTAATCACATCAGAAAAGAACGAAAATAAAATGTACGTATATGCCATCCGCATTCGTCACTGGGTCCCGTCATCACCCTTAGGTTACTTAACTAACGACAGAGCGGGGACTGGACTAGCGCGGGTGTAAAACATATACAACATCTACTAGTATATATACCAATATACAATAATCGCTCCAGGTGTGATAAATGCAACATCACAGAAAAGTAATAAGTATCACAGAACAATACAGATAATCTGGGATCCCCGAGTTTCACAGAGCCGCTACTGAAACCCGACGTTCCCCCGGTCGTGTGGATAGCCTGTGCAATGAAAACCTAGACCCCTATGGGTGCGGCAAGTCACCCGCCAAAACCTGAAATGAGGCAGCCCCCTACAGCAAAGTGAATGGACCACTCTGCACTTCACGAAATCTGGTAACTTGAACACCCCTCCTTGGGTCAACCTGTACCCCCTACGAGTGCGGCGAATAGTCTGCCAATTCTAGAGTGAGGCCCCCTTTGCCTCTCAAAGCCATGAGATATGGACCTGTTGCCCTCTAGAACCCGGCTATCCGTGCACTCCATCGCGGGGTAAACCTAGTACAAAAATGAAAATATGTACAACGGGTACATCGACCTCAACCCGGTTGTGCCCCAAAAGAATAATATACAAACAGGCAGCGACGGCAGTCCACATGTTGGACGCTCGCCCCGCAAAATCAAATGTATAAATAAATCTAAACTGCACTGCCATTGCACACAGTTATCCACAATGACAAATCCGCAACATCACAGAACAACACAGAACATCAACGCGAATGTCACGTTCGCAAACCCGTCTAAAAGAGCTATAGCAATTAAACACGATTTACCGCTCAAATGACATTCACGGTCGGAGATATAATGTAAGTACTGTAAACTAACACATTTAAAATTCCGATCGACAAAACTTCCCGAAGTGGGCCCCAAGTACAACTCCAGTACTCAAACAAAATCTGAGCCCAAACAAAATATTCCAGAAACCACAATTCCACATGAAAGATACCCAGAAGAAATATGGTGCACTGAAGCCCCAAAACGGCGGTGAAACCGCGGCCAATACAAGGCTTGCGCGGCGGTTCCGCGGCGGTCTTGATGGTTCAGTCGCCCAAATTTCTTACAGAGTCTTAAAAAAGCCTGCAAGATTTTCTGAGATGCTCAAAATAATTTTTAGACCAGTTTAAAAATTTGACAGAAACTTTATCATGAAAAATGCGGTTTTGGAAATTCCGTTCGATCGTTATTTTAAACACGTTAGAACAAGCTAGTAAAGGTTAATGGCGTGGTTCTGATACCATGTAAGTCTACGGTAGCGCCCCGGCCGTCAATCTGAGGCCAAACACGGAACAAAAACTTTTACAACTGGCGCTATCGCATACTATAACCCAGATCTTGCTATTAATGCTAAACTAGCTAACTATAAAGATGATAGAATGGCTATACCGATCGATCTGTGTCCTTCGGTCTTTAACCATCATCCCACGCTCCTCGCGGCATCTCCGATCTCCTGTCTCCTTGTCCAGGTGGCACCACGTCAACGGATCTTTATACGGGCTCCCGCCTCTAAACCGAGACAACTCGGACATGAAGTTTGCTAGCAGACATGTCCAAGATAGAAGTAGAGAGTGTGTAGAATACTTTGTCTCAAGGAACCTAATCCATTGGGTGAAGGTAAATGATGTTGCCAATTTGGAGTGAAGGAATTGAGCTTGGAATAATGTAATGAATCCTCTTTCTCACACATAAGGGGCTCGGCAATTTTATGGGCAGATTTTGGTGGGGCCGGCCATGAGGTGGAGGGGGTGAGCACAAGGTAAACCAAGGTGAGGCTAAGAAGAAAAATATATCTCAAAAGATCTATGCAAATATCTTAAGCTTGGACAAAGGAAACCAATGCAAAGAATGAGTCAAATTAACACCTCACTCAACCTAGAAACTCCTGGTTGCTGCTGGAGCCCCAGCCACCTCAAAAAAACCCCTCCCATCAAAAATGTAACATTTGCAAAGAACCCCTCACTAGAAAACCCAATCCATCTAGAAGCCCACTGAAAAGGACAGCCAAGGATAAAAGAAAATCCGCAACATAAACATTAAACCAAATGTTTAAGTCCGGTGGAAAAAAATTGGCAACTTCAAAAGTAATCCCGCATTTGTATTCCGACCGAATACAAAATGCAAAGAGATAAAAATATCCCTACACAGTATAATACTTGGATCCGGCTTAAACCAAAGCCCACCAGTATTATCTGTCTGAATCATGATACGTGCACAAGTGCACGTGCATGTTCGAACCCTGCCATAAAACCATACGGCCTCTACAACGTTTCGCCCGAACTTAGGAAACTATCTGTGGGGTACTCTAAAGACTCGTCAATACTCTGGCAGTGGGTTTAACCACAAGCACGTCAGTGGTACTAGCTGTACGTAATGGCTGCCCATGTACTGACCGAAAGGGAAGCTAATGAGCAAACTCATCCTGAAACCCTACTGAGCCTATCAGTGACAATATCCATACAGTCTGGTCCGTTCGTCTATGAACATTGCATATCCGGCCTAGGGACTGGTAACGTCAGACCCTCAAAAGCTGTATAAGTCATGTCGGAGGGTAGCCCTGAACACCCTGAGAAACTACTAGAATACCTACCAATAATTCTCACCTTCCTTGGCTAAGGACTTGGTGTAATGGCTCTCCTAGACACAGCGCGATCTCACCCCCAATACCGGGAGAGACGAATCCCCTGCCGATCCGCTCACTACCTCCATGTGGCTCGGGACTGTACCCAACTAAAACCTGTTTGCACGATTCCTTTGAGCCGTGGTAGGGTAATAATCAAAGCACAGTTGGAACTCACACGAGACAAATGACGACCTCAGGTCGATGAACTAACCTGTATACATGTCACCAGGGAACTGCTATCTGACGCTAGGTATAATACCAACTAGCAGGTTCCCGGCGAGTCCTGTCCAGTGTACTCATAACCCAATGAGCACCTGTATATATCTTAGGTAATCCAACTAACACCAGTGGCTTGTGAGACCGGCCACCGCCCCTTGTCGGGGTCTCGACTTTATACACTAGTCTACTCTGGAGTATTGATGCCCTGTCTCGAAACTCCTACGACTAGGGACCACTTTTAAGGATGTGCTTATGGACTGCCCAACTCTCACGTATATAATCGCCATCATACTGCTGGTAGTCAAGCAAGAATCCTAAGGGCTCTATCAATGTGTAATAGTGATCATGTCACCTAAAGCTGCACACGATGATAAAGGCAAACCAGATAGCATACTATCATCTCGAGTAAGACTGTCCTACCGTTATAGGTCCTCCTCAATCATTGCAATCGCGTGCCTGCGATCCAATAATTGACTTTGAGGGCACTACATCCAACAGGTTGAGAGGCATTTCATCCTCAGAATCACTCCCGAACATGAGAACCGGAAAGCTTTCCTTTTTTGAGATGGTATTAACCATATGGCAGCTACCGGTTGCTTCCTTGTCCACTACAGCCTTGTTGCTCTCGTATCGACGAGCATGAGTCTCTCACTTCTTTTTCTTGAAATGTCTTTTGTAGGCAACGCATTCTTGCCACTACTTCTTATCGATGGGATGGGCCACCCATCGGTGATACAGGCAGTATTTCAGGTGTCCCTCTCCACCATCGAAGTACAGAGCCTTAGGAGTGTACATTATGAGAGGCGATAGCCTCATCCCCAGTGATAGGGCCTTGGCAAACCGCTTCTCGGCTTTGGTCCTGCTCTTATTCTTTGCAAGCATGTTTTGGTTCGGTTAGAGAGCTTCATAACCCATCCTTGTCATAGCTTCTTTGTCCAAACATTGTTGTTTGGCCTTTTCATATATGACCATCTCATGTTCCTGATCATCTTTACTCTTTTCAAAAGCTTCTTCCAGCAGCCTTTCGATTGGATCTTCTTTTGACAATTTCGGGATATTTAGCGCCGATTCTTCCCCCGGCTCTTCCATGTCACTTTCCGACGCTGGCGAAGCTTCTTCACCATATATGGATGAATGGGAGACCATGTGGTAGCTTTCTACACGTTCTTCCACTTCCTCCACTTCCTCCGATGAGTTATCGTCATCACTGTCCTTATCCTCGAGAATATGCTGGAGGAACTTTTCAAGTGTGACTAGTATTCGCGCTTTCTAATTTTACTCTTCTAGCGTGTCTATATTCTTTTGGAGGTCCGTATGTCTGTCGACATACTCAGCGGGCTTCATGGGATGCATGGTCTTCTTATTCTTTTTTTTCTTGGAAGACTTCTAAAGGTTGACTTTAGGGCTTTTCCCCTTGTCGACAATTTTTGGTATGGGACATGGTTTCAACATCCCTTCTATAATCTTGGGGTCAAGCGGGCTTTTCCACTTGATCACCGGACATATTTGCAGATCTTTCAATATTCTTTTGGTTCTGCCGAAAGAAATACTTCCTGTGGAGGTTCTTCCATGAGCGAGCAGGATGCCCCCTGCTTATCAACTTTCTTGGGGGCATGATTTTGAGGTGGATCTACTCTCCAATTATCCGACAGCACGAATTTGCCTTGCTGATACTTGTCCTCGACCCAGTTTTTAAAGACGTAGCAGTCTTCAATTGGATGACTTATTACCCGGTGATAGGGGCAGTAACTAGGGTTGTTGACATCACCAGCTTGTGCGGGTTGCCGCAGTTCAGGGAATGTTATCAGATTATTCTTCATGGCAATCTTGAACAATCTTCTCGTTTTTTCGCGAGGGAATGAATACGCACGTCCTATTCTTTCTTCTAAGGTAGAACACATGCGGCTGTTGTTTTGTCGGGAGGCTGCTTTCGAACCATTTGGTTGTTGCTGAGTATTAACAACAAAGGTCTCCTTTCACTTGCTTTTATTATTTTAGGGATCTCTTCCCGAAGAAGAAGGACTATGGACCATCTGATTTATCTAGGCCAGTTTATCGATCAATGCCTAAAATGTGGTGAGCTTGAAGAAGGTCATAAATTGAAACACGGTCAATTCCGGATCGACAGTCCTCATGAACATCCCCACAACCGAGGATTTCTCAGTACGCTGTTCATATTTGGACCACAAGTTTCGCCATCGGATCGCATAATAAAGACATGTCTCGCCTGGCTAGACCCTTGAGTTGATCGGCACGGTGACTGGAGTGAGCTCACTCGCGCTGGCGAATCTCTAAGTGAAAAGCAGTTCCATCTCAGAAAAAGTCTTGACGGAGTCGTTCAGGAACTCTGATTGCAATTCGAAAGTTGTTTCTGATAGACTTCCGATGAATTGACGAAGCAACAATTTATCATCGCTCCCGGTATTGCCACACAGGGCTTCGAATTATGAAACATGCCGATAAGGGTTACCCGTTCCTTTCTATATATGGAACTTCGGGACCATATATCCTGGAGGCTATTTCATCTGGTTATACCATATCGGATATGGTCGACCCGTCTTGACCAGCTGATTTAAGGCTTCATTTGCTTAATAAGCATTGATTTAATGGGCTATGTAGTCATCCAACGCCGCTTTTAAGATCATTTCCTCTTTGACCAATGATAAGGTCTGAGGGGGGTTTGATGTCTCCCCCTTATCATCTTCAATAACCACCGGCGGTTCTACGGCCAGCGGTTCTGGCTGGATCAACATTCCAACTATGTCTTGAAACAAGAGAGTCATCTGCTTTATATTAGCAGCTTACTCTACTGCATCCTTGTCTTTCTTTTCAAGCACCCGCCTCAGGAAATTGATATCGGTTTCCTTCTCTTAGCGCTCTTCTATTTCTTTATCCGGACCTTCTTTAGAGCCGGTGAGTACTGCCATCTTGGCGAGCATATCCTGGAGATTTTTTTGTTGCTCAGTTTTCTTCAGTGACTGAGTATGAGCTTTATGACAAACGGAAGTGCGACTTTCTTCCATACTACTAACCATATAGACCATGTGGATGATTATACTCTCAGACTTAGGGCACTTGGAACTCTGGCCTTTGGGTTGTGCCTCAAGCGCTCGAACCTTTTCCAACCTCACTCTTTTGTTGGAAGCCGCAGTAGGAGGAACCACTATGATAGGATCTGCCTTTTGAGAAGTCCCTCGCTGTATGGAAGAGGAATTGTCGTTCTCTTGTTGACACGGCTGACGGGAGTAGTTTTCATTGATGACATAGTCTTGAACTTTCTTCCAGACATCGTGAATTTTTGAAGAGAGTCGCTTGTAGGAGTGCTCCAGCTTTGGCTGTGTTGGTGCCTCTGCAGAAGGCAGTGATCTCTTCAATATAGCAGTGAGCGAGTTTTGGCGAACCCTTCTAAGAGGTTCGAAGTTGTTACCGGTTGAAACAGCAGCATCAACAGTTACCACGGGAGCTGGTGGAGTCAGTCCAGAAAGGGAACTGCCCCCAGCTTGTCTTACTCAGTGCCAATGGCGACGTCGAGCATGCCTTGTAGCAGGAACCTCCTCAGCATCAAAGGCTTCTTCATTATGCCCCTGCATCGCTTAGGGTTTCGCCTAGTGTCGGTCTGTGAAAGACTGATGTCCTCGGTTGAGCTGGAGCAGAAGTGGTCGGTCTGTTGAAGATATACTGCCTTGTAAGTGAAGCACTCTTATTTTCTTCATGCAGAGCATGAGCGGGGATGGCCAGCTGCTTAGGGACAGCCCTCTCACGTATCATAGGCTTCTTCATAGGGCCCATTGAGCTTTTCTTCAGCTTGTTGATGACTAAAACTTTAGAGCTGGACGGCTTGTCAGCGGGGCCTGCTACGGTGGTTAGCCGATCAAAGACTGACTTCCATAGAGCTTCTTCTTTAGGTGTTGAGGCTTTAAAGTTCGAGGATGGGAGTATGGTCCCAAAGAACAGCCCCGTGGTTACTTGGACAACCTGCTCTGTCGGCACGGAGAATATTGAGGCCGCATTTGGCCCGTAGATAGCTCCTCGAGATGGGGTGGAGTTGGCATGAAAGTTGGCGTTGCAGTTGTTGCAGGTGAAAACCATTGAATCTGTACGGAGGAGAAACACCAAATTTTAGTATCTTAACTCCAAGAGAAACCATAAACATAGTGAACTATGATTTGTTAGTGAAACACAACACATAAAGTGTGGAGTGGAAAGAAAACAAGGTTTTACCAGGGGTGCCAGAATCTGTTTACCGCCGGAGACTGGTCTGAGACGCCGGGAGGATGTCTAGCCTCAATACGAGGGCAGATTCTATTTGGAACATATCCATCCACCTCCCTGAAGATGCCAAGTTGATTTATGGCACCATATATCGGAGGTTTGGATGGATGCGACCGTAGTAGCATGACTTATCAGATTCTCCCTCATTTGTAAGGGTTTTTTGATTGTGGGGATGCTCTTCCCTGCAGGCGCAAACCCCTGTAGTTAATTACGCTATTGCATTGCGATAACAACCACCTTCTCCAGGTAGATCACTTCGTGTCGTGTTATATATTGTTTATTTTGGGGTTGCCCTTGGATTGTATATGAAGACTAGTCTATCGTCACCCGTAGGGCGCAGATTAGTACAAATCCATATATATTAGATTTGGGATTGAACTTAAGATGAATATCTCGTGTAAACGAGGTCCATCAGTTCAAAATATGTCATCTTAGGACCGTTAGTCAACTCAAGGATATGGTTAAGAACAGTTGATCCTTCTTTGGGTTAAGATCAACTTAACAAATATAAACTAAGGACCGTTGGTCATTTTTGAGACTAAGATCAGTTTAGATTTATTAATATTTTGATCAATGGATCATATATGAGAAGCAAAAGCTTCAATACTTAATTTAATTTTAAATAAGTAATCGAACAATAGTTTGCTGTCCAAGTGTGCAAGTGTATATGGGACGCACATGCAATTTTGTTTTATCTAAAAAGGTTGTACACGAGCTTTTGTCACGCCCCACTTCCCAATAGACAGAAACGATGACATAGAAAACCCGCGGCATATTTATCCAGAGAAGGTCATTCCCTAAATAAATATACTAAGCGTATTGAAACACTAATACACAAAGCAAGAATAAATAGAGACTGTAAAATTTTCAACAAAATATCTTTATTTACATTCAAACAAGAAATATTTGCAAATACCAGAGTTCAATTGAAATGTATATACAATAACAAATATGCCTAAACATGTGGTATACATAAATTGAAAAGAAAACGATAACTAGTCTAAGCCTGAGCCGCGATCTGGTGATACTCTTCCTCTGTAGCGTCCACCTCCTCCATCTCCACAGTATCTGACGAACTTTCCAAGAAAACAAAGGTGGATGGAATGCTCGTCAGTGAACTAGCGCTCGGTAAGTCCCAAAGGTAGAGTAAAAGTGAAAAGGGACAAGTATAGAATAATCATGAAGTAATGTATATGTCGAGTAAAACTATATGTAAATGAATATGGGTATATGTATTATAGGTCTCTATATGTCACTATGTTAACATTAAGTTCCAAGTGTGAATGTTAACGCAACTGTAGAAATATTCACGAGCTCAAGAGTGGGGCCCAGGAACAAGGAAACACGGGACCATTTCATGTATTAGTATCGGGACTCCAAGCTGTAGAGGAGTCGACCCGATTGAGATTCGTGTAAATAGAATTCAAGTAGGTTAATACGGGAATCCTGAAGTTCCGTTGGATTCATACCTGAAACTATCCCATAAACCCCTGTATAATATATTTAACTGTTAGATATCCTTAGTTGACTTACTTGGTTGATTATAACTCGTTCTGATCGAACCATAGATTGCAATAGGGAATAATTTAGTCGAGTAAGTCAACTAAAATGCGAGTCATGTTAGTTGCAATCTTGGGTCGAGTCAAGTTATTTCGTGTAGAATCAGTTCGAGTTAACATTCGAGTTTGGGTTCGAGTTTGGATTAGGGTTCGAATTAAAGTTCGAGTTTGGGTTCGAGTTTGGATTAGAGTTCGAATTAAAGTTCAAATTTAGGTTCGAGTTTGTATTCGAATTATAGACATTTCATATTACTAGATTTAACTTTGAAGATATTAAGTTCAGGAGCAATCGGACAACTACTGCATATGAACGACAGGATTTGTGTCTTTTTCCAAGACGATTGCCATTGATAACTCCATTAATTTACAGTGTTATCTAACCTGGATAGGCAAGCATTAACTTTCTACGGCTCTCTGAGGCTCAAGAGAAATGATACCGCTTAAACGGATATTAATCTAGGGTCCTTAAAGATTTATTTTTGTTTGTTTATTATGTATTTACATTGTTTGCATTTCTCGAGGGGTTTTTATGTAAAATGTTTTTATATTGTTTAAAATTAAATCTCGAGGGTGATTTATAATATTAAGAGTTTTATAGAAAATGCATTTTAGTTTAGGTGGTATTTTAGTGATGAAACCTCGTTTTTAAAAGTTTATGGTATTTTTCTGAAAACTACTACTTTTGGAAATTTAATGGTATTTTTTATTAAAATTTTAATCTTTCATTTAAAAATATATTTTTCAAAATTTGTTTTTATTGAAAATACGGATTCATGATTTTATATAATTTTCCAAAATTTAATGTTTTAAAAAGTCGTATTTCTTTTAAAAAATTGCAAAGGATTTAAATAGTGATAAAATTTTGTATAAAAGTAATGGTATTTTAATGTAATTTGTATTCTTCAAATTAAACATATATCTAAAATATCATGCTATGAATCAATAGTGTATGTGATGGGGTATGTCATTACCTTGTGAGTTTTCTAGAGATATATATTTCTAGGTACCGATAAAAAGGTTACTTTTAAAGTTTATGGTATTTATATGAAAAGGTTCAATATGTGTTTATTTCATATGAAATTTTAATTACACCAAAAGGTAAATAATGTGAATAATATTTTGAAAGGTGATGTTAGAGGATTGGGGTGACTTATTTAACCTATCAAAGATTCTAAAAGTTTTAAAAATAAATAATATCAAGGTTAACCCCACTTTTGTCGATATGATTTTAGAAGGCGGTTTGAATCGAAATGAAAGAGGGAAATAGGGACTTACTGTTTGTGTAGCGTTGAGAAAGGAATAAGGAAGAGAGAGAGTCTTCATGGCGTTGCGGTATCGTCGGGAATGGCTTCGGTCTTCGATGGAACGAACTTGGATTGCTAACTCCACTTGATTAGCCTTAACCCTTCTTGAACATAGAGATTTTTTTTGAGAATTTTGATAATTTTCAGAATAAGGGAGAGCTACGGGATGGGGTGGTATTTATAGGATAAAAATGAAGGTGTGTTAATTAAAGAATTTAAAATAGTGTTAATGGGAGATTGAAGAATCTCCGGTTAAATTCAAAGAAAATAAATAATAAAATAGAGTGGAAGGGAGTTGAATGGGTGCACGGGCGAAGCACGGAGCGATTTGGGATCATCCCAATCGCCGGTGGCGGCCAAATGAAGGAAACGGGAGGCCAGATCTTGGTCATCTGTCTCGAAGTTTGTGCCATGTATGTTATTTGGTCTTGATCCACATTTATCCCGTTTGATTTCTCTGAAACTTTTCGATTTTCCATGTATTGCACGTGCAACTCTTGGACTTCTAAAAAGTTAAAAAGAAAAATTACAAAATTAATTGGGACTGATGGGATTCGAGCACGCAGGCTATGACACATCAGTAGAGAGGCTTAACCAATGAGGTACAAGTTATTTCTTGGTTTATTGAAAATAATTAACTTATAACTCCTAGTCAGGCTGAAATATCCTTTCTATACATTTAAAAAATTTACATTTGTACGGGGATTTCAGAGTCGTTACGTTCTAACCTTCTTATAAAATTTTCGTCCTCGAAATTTACACATAGGACTAAACTTCAAATAGATGAAGGTATCATGTACGCATATCGTCTTATCTATCCCAGGTTGATTCTCCTAGCGAATCCTTTCTTCATATCACTCGGACCAAGTTCACCTCCTTATTCCGTAATGTCTTCACTTTTCGATCCAGGATCTCAACCGGTTGCTGTTCGCAAGTTAGATCGGTATGTATAGTGAACTCTGAGTGATCAAATAGGTGGCTGGGGTCGCTCACATATCGTCGTAGTTGGGATATATGGAACACATTGAGCACTCCTTCCAATGAGGGTGATAGTGCCAAGCGGTATGCCACTTCTCCAACTCGTTCGAGTATATTGAACGGTTCGATGTAAGACTGAGTTTACCCCTCTTGCCAAAATGTATCACTCCTCTGTTCGAAGAGATCTTCAGAAACACATGCTTTACGGGTTGAAACTCCAGGTGTCGATGCTTTGCATCTGCCCAATGCTTCTGTCGGTCCTGAGCTATGCGCATCTTCTCCCTGATCGTGCAAACCATATCTACAGTTGCCACGATCATCTCTGGCCTAAGGAGTTCACGATCTCCAACGTTTTCCCAACTCAGTGGGGAACAACACTTACGTCCGTAGAGTGCTTCGAAAGGTGCCATCCCAATACTTTCCTAGTAGCTGTTGTTATAGAATAACTACACAAGGTGTAGGTGATCTTCCCATGAACCTCCAAAGTCTAGCATATAGACTCTCAGCATATCTTTAAGAATCTTAATTGTTTGCTCGGACTGTCCATCTGTTTAGGGATGATACGTCGTGCTGAAATTCAGACTCGTTCTCAGGCTAGCTTGAAGACTCTACCAAAACTAGGACCGGAATCTAATATCTCGGTCGGAAACGATGCAGACAGGTGCCCCATGTAATCTCATGATTTACTGAATGAGTTTATTGGTTTCAAGACAAGTAGATACATCCTGAAGGTTTAAATCTTACTTTAGATTTTTTTTACTCACCTCCATGTACTTTTTTGCTAAAGTCTCGGTTGATTGGCCAACTCTGAATGGGATAAAGTGAGCCGACTTGGTGAGTCGATCCATAATAACCCAAATTACGTCGTTACCCTTCGTGCTGCGAAAGAGAGCAGTCATGAAGTCCATGGTAATGTGCTGCCATTTCCATTCTAGGATTGGTAACGGCTGAAGTAGACCAGCAGTTCTGTGATATTCAGCCTTCACCTGCTGACATATTAAGCACTTTGCTACACTCCTTGCTACTTCTCACTTCATTCCATACCACAAGTGGTGTTGTCGTGGATCCTTGTACATCTTCATGCTGCCGTGTGTACAGAATAAGGAGAGCTGTGATCTTTTTTCATCAACTTTTCTCGAATACGGCCGACTGGCACGCATAAACGGCTCCCATACCACAATGATCCATTTTCGTGGATGATGAAGTCAGTTCGAAGACCACTTTCTACTTGTTCTCAGATCTTTTGTAGCTTGGCATCATTTGCTTGAGCTACCTTGATCTGATTGATAAGAGGGGACTGGACTTATAATTTCATCAAGGCTGATGTGTTACCTGGCATAACTACTTCAATCTCCAATTCGTGCAGTTCCTGCTGTAACCTCCATTAGGCAGTGAGGTTCATTGCTAATGGCTGGCGACTAAGTGCATCGGGGACCATGTTCACCTTTCCAGGATGATATTGTAAGTTGATGTCGAAGTCTGCCATGAGCTCTAGCCATCTTCTCTGCTATATATTGAGTTCCTTCTGAGTAAATACATACTTCAGACTCTTATGGTAGATGTTTATATCCACTTACTCTCCCAAAAGATAGAGACTCCAAAGCTTGAGTGTGAAAACCACGGCTGCCAATTCCAGATCATGTGTTGGATAGTTGCGTTCATGAACTTTTAACTGTATTGATGCAAAAGCCATAACTTTTCCACGCTGATGTAGAACACATCCTAATCCCTTACTGGATGCATCACAATATACGTTGAATCCTCCAGATCGATCCAGTAGTACGAGAATAGGTGTAGAGGTTAGCCTCGTCTTGAGTTCTATGAAAGCCTTCTCACATGCTTCTGACCACATGAATACTTCATCTTTACATGTAAGCTTGGTCAAGGGTGCCGCGATCTTTGAAAATCTTTTGATGAAGTGTCTGTAGTATCCTGCTAAGCCCAATAAGCTTCTTATATCTTTCACCGTCTTTGGTGTCGGCCACTCGCTGACAATTGACACCTTAGCTGGATCCACAGAGATTCCTTCGCCTGAAACGATGTGTCCGAAAAATCCGACTTGGTTTAGCCAAAATTCACACTTGCTGTATTTAGCGTAGAGTTGATGTTGTCGTAGTGTCTCTAGGACAATGCGTAAGTGCTCGGCGTGTTCTTTTCGATTCTTTGAATACACTAGGATGTCGTTGATGAAGATAACAACAAGCCGTCTAAGTACTCACGGAAAACTTGATTCATCAGATTCATAAAAATGGCCGGTGCTTTGGTCATTCCAAATGGCATTACGAGATATTCATAATGGCCATAATGAGTCCTGAATACCATCTTCAGAATGTCGGACTACTTGACTTTCACCTGATGAAATCCTGAACGAAGATCTAACTTTGAGAAAACACAATATCCACTTAACTGATCTAAAAGGTCATCGATGCGAGGTAGAAGATACTTTTCTTAATCGTCACTTTGTTCAGTGCTCGATAATCCATGCAAATGCGGTATGTACCTTCCTTCTTCTTTACTAGCAACAACGGAGATCACTAACTTGAGGTACTGGGTCTGATCCAGCCTTTCTTAAGGAGTTCGTCTAACTGGATACGAATCTCCTTCAATCCCTCTGGAATTAACCGGTATGGAGGTTTTATTACAGATTGTGCACTGGGTTGTAAATCAATGCCAAATTTTAGAGCTCAATCGGGAGGCAAACCTGTTATGTCTTCAGGGATTACATCCTCGAACTCTCTAATGAACTCTAGCTTCGATCCTTCCGCTTGCAACGCCGCAATCATTGTTTTCTTTGGTTTTGCTCGGTACATGCCAGGCTCTAAAGTTCGGTCTCCTCTTTTAAAAGAGAACACTGGGTGATCTGGTATTTCAAACACTACCCTCCTTTGGCGACAGTCGATGGTAGCAAAGAAAGTTCCCAGCCAGTCCATTCGCAAGGCTACGTCGAAATTCGGTATGTCCAGTACCTTGAAATCCATATAGAATTCTTGATTGCAGACAACTACTGGAAATAGATCATATCCCAAGATTGTTTTTACAACGTCGTTCCCTGAACTGACATTCCAGCTGGATACGAGTAGCTTAACTGCGATCACATGAGTTCTTACGAATCGTTGTGATATGAAGCAATGCGATGCCCTAGTATAGAAGAGCGCGAGTGTAGGTAGGGTGGCTACTGATTGGTCCAAAAAAGCAGTGTGTGTATGCTGTAAATAACTGCAATTAAGATGGTGTTGCAAATAGCTTGCCGCGATGAGTACGAGTTGTCCACAGGGAAACGGTGAATTTCTTATCTTGCTTTAGACGAGTTGATAAAAGAGAGGAGGGATTGTTGTCGTTTCTATTAAGAAGGTTAGAAAATTTATCAGAAAATGGCTTGTAGGGTTTATAGGACTTAGTAGTTAATGGATGAAGGTTTAGAAATGATTCTTTTTATCTTTTAATTGTTTAGTACTAGAGAGATAGCGTAAATATGGATTAGGGTTTTTGGAGGGAACTAGGGTTTCCCACTACTGCCCCTTGTCCTTCCATTGATCTCTATTTATTTCAAGCCCTTAACAAAACAAGTATTAACTAATCTCAAATCGTAGTCGTGACTATCATTAATTGATAGCCCGTCCGATAAGAGGGTTAACATTTATTTTGCTAAGATTTATAAACGTTAAAATGTCAAAAGAAGTTAAGCGATTTTTCATCCATTATTCTACCTTATCCTACAAACCCTAGCAAGCAAGAATTTACTCGCTCATGGTTATTAGCATAGTAAAAAGGAGGTGGAAGATGAATGAAACTATATTTAAAATCAGAAAGTAATGCTGAATGCAATGCGGAAAAGTAATGCAGAAAAGTAATGCATAAAGTAAATGCGAAAAGTAAAATGCGAAAAAATTAAAACAAAAGACTACCTTTATTGATCAACTATTGCATTACAAAATTTCTACTTAAAAAGGTAGATTACAAGAACCCTAGTTTTGCTCGTAGATCTCTCTCTTGAATTGAAATTTTGAATTGGGAATATTGAATGTGGAATCCCCTTTGATAGACAGCTCTCGGTCCTTTATATGGTCTCTGAAATTAAAAACCTTAGATGCTATATTGGAGTAGGTGAGATTACGATCAAGACCTTAAAATCTTAGATCCTACGGCCCATAACCGACCGCGGAACCCTCGCCCAAACCCCCTCTTGATCGCGGATTTGCCGCCCATGTGTGGGTTTGTGACTTGGGATTTTTTCTGGCATTTTCTCTCGATATTTGGAGATCCTCTTGATTTAAAGATACTGAAAATATTGCTCTTACTCTCTGTCGTTGCTAAATTCTTCGATTTGCTTCTAATATTTGGCAGATTCAGTTTGATATTTTGATTTGATGTGGATCTCTTACTTGTACTTCAGACCTAAGCTAATCTTTTATGATACCTGCACAATATCTCAATTCATCTTGTTAGTAGTATTTGTTATTTTTGAGCTATTATTCCAACCATTTATATGATATGATATCTTAAGAATATTGATTAGGAATATTTGACATGATATGCATATTTTAATTAATAATATTTTATTTAAATATGATATGTATATATTTCCCTAATTATATTAATTATAAATGAAGAAACATATGATATTAAACTTTTACAAATAAACCTAATATGTTCTTTATTTACAATTAACACCTTTTAGTACTTAATAATAATAGGAAAAATGTCCATACAAATATGCAATATATTTGACTTATCAAATACCCCCAAACTTATTTTTGATCTTCCCGAGCAAAATATTTATTAAAAATAAAAAATAAAAAACCTAGCACACTTTCTTAGGTAACACGATTGCACTTAGCTCGTGCAACAAGCCGTTAAATCTCTAGGTGTCCCTACTATGAGGAGTGTTGTCTCTTGAGGGTTTTCAGCGGATTACACTCACAAAATTCCAAAATAAAAGAAGATGAAAATTATATGCAAAGATAAGAAACATATAAAAGAAAAAACTTGAAAAGAAGAGTTTCAAACTACGCTAGCTTTTTAGTTGTCATGAGCCATATCTTAATAGTCATGAAAAGATGTCAGAAATCACATCATCCCTCAATAAAACATCATATTTAGTCTTCCTCCCTATCTCTCCTCCAAATATCGATCATATACCCCTACGTGTGTGTAAAAGTCATCCTTTCACTTGGAAAATTCAATTCAAGCTATCATACCCTTTGTTCATCTTCCTTAATACTTTTTAGTCGGTGATATTTTAGATGGATTTGTTCATACATTCTTCATGCGACCGTTAATACTTCTTGAGGTACTAACCAACCGATTACCAAATGTGCTTACTTATTAAGGCATAATTAGCAATATCCTAGTCTTGCAATACCTAAGGCTTAACAGTGACTCCTAAACCAGTTGGACTAAGGCTCTAGGTGATAAGGCATCCTCACTATATTTTTTTTATGCCGCCTTAAGTAATTACAAAACCAGTGTTCATTTCCCTTCACCATTTATATTTTATGTGTCATTTATGATTTATTGATTTATATTTTTTTCTTCATACTAAGGCTTTTAGACAAGAGCATTTCAAGGTATTCTCTACTATCCCAAGTTTGAAGATGTGTGCAAGTGCATATAGTAGGGTATCAACATTCAGAAGTTTAAACTCAATAATAGGGACTATTTTTTAGACTTATTTCTATCCGCAGATTAGTAATTTCCTTCATCTTACTAACTCTTGGGACAACAGCTCATGACTACGTATTACTAGTTTCGTTTTAAAATATCTAATTTTCTTGCATTTCTTAAATCTTTTCCTTTCTTTCATATATATTTTTTCACTTTCTAACTTTTATTTTCAATTTTTTTTCCTTATATAGTGCCTAGTGCCAAATGATATGTCAGTAAATACAAACCTCCCCCCAAACCTGTTTGCAGAAGTGTCCTCACTGATGTTGTTCTTCGAGCGCATAAACCTGTAGAATTGAGTGGAGAATAATAGGGGCAAAAGATAGTTAAATGAAAAATTATCCCTAAATTTGTTCTTTGGCACGCACAGATATTTACTTATTTATTTTTTTAACATACCTCCATTCTTAGTTGCAACAGTGTTACCGAAATATGGAGGTAAGACGGAGAAAAATTAGTCGTGATAAAGCGGCTCCTACAATAACAGGAGCTCCTCCGATTGGTCAGCGGAAAAGTACGGTTTTAATCTATGCCCATTTATTTTGAAAATAGAACCGTTTTTAACATTTCATCCACTGCACCGTGCGTGTACACATACCGCACCACAAAAGGTCATTTCCAACGAGATTTTAGCTTACCCGGATGAAGATGGAGATGTGAATTGTAAAGAAGGACTTGTTGTCCCGGTGTGATAGTTTTTCTCAAAAGGTTTTTGCCGTGGAACATTTTTGTCCGGTTCTTTACTATACCGTAAGTTTCATCACGAAGTTCGCTTAGCTCATTTAATTGCATCTTCCGATAGCTGTCGGCTTCATCAAAATCATAATTAAGCTCATTAATAGACCACATTGCTTTATGTTCGATCTCGACAGGAAGGTGGTAAGCCTTCCCAAATACCAGTCGATAAGAAGACATGCCAAGATCGATCTTATATGTCGTACGAAATGCCCACAGAGCATCCGTCAATTTGGTGGACCAATCTTTACGGTTCTTAGAAACCGTTTTATCCAAAATTTGTTTGATCTGTCTATTGAAAATCTCAGCTTGCCCGCTCGTTTGGGAATGATAGAGCGTAGAAAGTTTGTGCTTGATTGAATATTTTTGCATCAAAACCTCGAAAGTCCGATTACAGAAATGCGTCCCAGTCGCTAATGATAGAGCGCGGGTGCCCGAACCAAGAAGAGTTATTTTCTTTAAGGAACTTAACAACAATCCTGTTGTCATTAGTACGGCATGGTATTGCTTCCACCCATTTAGAGACATAATCAACCGTTAATAAAATGTATAAATTCCCAAAAGGGTTGGGAAACAGGCCCATGAAATCAATTCCCCATACATCAAATATCTCCACAACAAAGATTGGTTAGAGTGGCATCTTGTTTCTCCGTGAAATCCGACCCATGTGTTGACACCGTAAACAAGCTTTGCAATAATCATATGCATCTTTAAATAACGTTGGCTAATAAAAGCCACATTGCAAAACTTTTTTCGCCATTTTTCTTGGACCAAAGTGACTGCCACATGGTTGATCATGGCAGGAAAACAATACACTCTTGAACTCATTATTGCGGACACATCGGTGAATGATCTGATAGGGACAATACTTAAAAAAATAGGGTTTGTCCCAGTAAAAGTGTTTTACTTGGGATAGAAATTGGTGATTGTCTTCTTCTGACCATTTGCTGGGTAGAAGTCCCGTTGTTAAATAATTCACAATATCCGCGAACCAAGGTTCGCATGATATGGTCAAGAGTTGTTCATCCGAAAAGGAATCGTTTATTGGCAAGGTCAACGTTGGTGAAGAAGAAAACCGTGAAAGATGGTCGGCTACGACATTTTCACATCCACTTTTGTCTCTTATGACAAGATCAAATTCTTGTAGCAAAAGGATCCAACGTATTAGCCTATACTTGGCATCCTTCTTTGGTATAAGATGTTTTAAGGTGGAATGATCAGTGTACACTACAACTGGAGAGCCAATTAAGTAGGGCCTGAATTTTTCTAATGCAAATAAAACTGCCAAGAGTTCTTTCTCAGTGGTTGTATAATTCAATTGGGTATCGTTCAAGGTCCTACTTGCACAGTAAATTATATGTGGCATCTTATCAATGTGTTGTCGTAAGACTGCACCAATAGCAAAATCGGATGCATCACATATAAGCTCAAAAGGGTGATTCCAGTCTGGAGATGATAGAACAGAGGCTGTCATGAGAGAACGTTTAAGTGATTTAAAAGCAGCTACGAAATCCGAGTCAAAGTGAAATGTTGTATTCTTGTCCAAGAGAAGAGTTAAGTGTTAATTTTGCTAAAATCCTTAATGAACGTCTGTAAAATCCAGCATGACCAAGAAAGGATCGTACATTTTTTACGCATCTAGGAGGAGGAAGGTTGGAAATGGCATCTATTTTAGTTTTGTCTACCTCAATGCCTTTTCGTGAAATGATATGCCTGTTTGATCTCAAAAACTATCTAGTAACCGCAATCAAGAACGGCGTCGCATGCAGCTAGCCGGTGAGTACGGGTCGGTCCATAGGGATGTTGTGAATTTCCTAATCGCTCAAACGAGTTAATTCCGATGGGAGTCGGATCTTTTAATTAAATCTAAAACTAAATCTATCTATACTAAGATTATCTAGATCTAAATCTTGCTAGGGTTAGGTTTAGGAATGGTTTGGAAATGTAAATAAATCTCAACGCTTTCTATACCCAAATGAAGATCTATGAGGAGTTATGGTAATTATCAATAAAGGGGATTAGATCCATTCGGGAAGGTGTTCCTTCCTCTAGGTTCTTGTCCTTCCTTTAGAGATCCTTACCCTAACCTCCATGGAAAACACGCGCAACCTGGCCTTTATACTACGGTATCACTGCTACCTCGAGGGATAGGGTGTCGTAGGGCACGGTGTGTGCGTGTATGCATGGAGTCCTATAAAAAAGTATGATGGGCAAGAAAGGGATGAGAGATCTCATCTCTCAAAAGCCTTCCCCAAAGCTAACCCTAACAAGCGAGGATACTACTCACTCATTAGGGAATTTAAGAACATTTATCTAGGGCAAGAAATTAAATCTAAACTAGGGCAAGGAATTAAAATTATCTACTTAATTTACAGATGGCTCTCTCCAAACATTAACGCAGGGTTGTCAGATCTGAATTCATGAAGTGAAAAGAGGCATCGATGCTCTCCAAAAGAATTCTAAATTTTATTCATAGAAAGAGGCATAGGGAGGCATAGCCTTTACAATGATTTAGAGTTCCTATTTATAGAGGATAGGAAACCCTAGGTTACAATTGATTCGCACGTCTACATTTACCAAAATATCCTTAGGAAGACCTAGTCAAAGTAGACTCCAAGCTTTGGTAAGATTTTATGTCTCTGTCTCTTTAAAAGGAAGTATTAGGCCTTGAAATTTCCTTTGTTGGCTCTTCTGTCTTTGGGCTTCCTTATTATTTGGTTCTTTTATTAAAATAGCTTCTATGTTTCTTCCAGATCTCCAGCGAATAATTGCGGTGGACTTTTAACCGTTCGCTTTGTAATCTTGGACCTTGCATTGCCTTGTACTTTGTGAATTTTATCTTTGATGTAGGCTTGATCAAGAGTCTTCTGTTTGTTGGTCAAAGTCCACTTTTGCATCGTCTTTTCATCATTTTCACTGTTTTCTGTCCAAGAACCTGTAACCTGTAATATGTAGCAGACATGCGTCAAAAGCACCTGTTTATTTATAAAACGAATAAGGATGGGAATATAATAATGCAATATTATGGTATGAACAATGCCCTAAGACAATACCTTCTTGAACCATGAAATGACATTTTTTCCAATTCAATATTAAATTCTTATCCTTACAGTAGGTAAGAACAGCGTCAAGATGACGTAAGCATTTCTCAAAGGAGTCCCCAAATATAGAGAAATCATCCATAAATATCTCTAGAAAATTCTCGACCATATCCGAGAATATCCCCATCATACACCGCTGAAATGTAGCGGGAGAATTGCATAACCTAAAGGGCATGCGTTTATAAGCAAAAGCACCGAAAGAAAAAGTAAAAGTTGTCTTATCTTGATCCTTTTCGGCGATGGAAATCTGGTTATAACCGGAGTATCCATCCAAAAAACAGTAGTACTCATGCCCGGCTAATCGTTCCAACATCTGGTCAATGAAGGGTAGAGGGCAGTGATCTTTTCTCGTTGCGGTATTGAGTTTTATATAATCAATACATATCTGCCATCCAGTTTGGAAGCGTATTTGAATCAACTCATTAGTATCATTAGTTATGACCGTAATGCCAGACTTTTTAGGGAACACATGAATAGGACTTACCCATTGGTTATCAGATATTGGGTAAATATACCATTATCTAGGCATTTGATGATTTCTTTCTTCACTGCCTCTTTCATGACGGGATTCAACCGTCTTTATGGGTCTCAGGCTGGTTTGGATTCATCCATCAAATGTATATGATATTCAACAATCAAGGGACTAATCCCTTTGATGTCTGCCATTGTCCAACCAAAAGCTTACCGATTTGATCTCAAGACAAACAGAAGAGCACTCTCTTACTTTAAAGCTAGAGAAGCTGATATGATAATAGGCAAAAACTCATTCTCACCTAAATATGCATATTTAAGATAAGATGGCAGCAGTTGGATATCAAGTGTTGGCGGAGAGACAATAGAAGGTAGGGTAACGGAATGATACTCGGACTCCATAAGAGGTTCATAGCTAGCGTAAGAGACGCCTCAGATATTTCAGCTAACTTATGCGACAAGTCAAAGGATTCGGACTTGGGGGTGGGCTTGTCGAAAGAAGGGTCCTTACTCGTATGATACATAGATAGATCAAACGACAAAGCACTAGTGGCGTCGAGATCATTATCGTAAAGCTCCTTAAATTCGCAACTATCGGAAACTATCTCATTGACAGAACATATATCAATTATATAAGCAGAAGGTTCAGAGGGTTGACTTCCTACCCTGAAAATGTTAAGTTCAATTGTCATCTTCCCAAAAGACAAGTTCATGGAACTGTTATGAAAATTGGTTAGTTTCCAGAAAAGGTCGACCTAGAATCACTAGGATTTGGTTCCGTGGGTTCGCCACAGGCTGTGTATCTAGAACTATAAAGTCCATAAGAAATATAAATTCCCCGACTTTGATCAACACGTCCTCTAGCTCACCCCTGGGGTGGCTGATAGATCGATCGGCCATCTGGAGAATGCAGTGCGTAGGTTTCAAATCTCCTATGCCCAATTGCTCATAAACAGAATACGGGAGCAAGTTAATACTAGCACCTAGGTCGAGTAGAGCGCGATTGATGTTTTTACCCCCAATAGTTATAAAAATTGTAGGACAATTGGGGTCCTTATGTTTCTTGGGCAAATGTTGGGTAAGAGCATCGCTCACATTGCTCGCTAAAAAAACCTTTTTAGGCACTTGAATTTTTCTTTTCTTAGTGCACAATTCCTTTAGAATTTTTGCATAGGATGGAACTTGTTGGATAATATCTAAGAGAGGAATATTTATGTTAACTTGCTTAAACATTTCTACAATCTTCTCCACTTGTGCACTTGCTTTGTTGGGCTTTAACCGGTTTGGAAAAGGAGCTTTATCAATAGGGGTTGAGTACAACACTTGAGGAGAAGTTTGTGGGGGTGGAATGGATCCCAAAATTGGATTTGGGATGGTCTGAGATGGTAATTTATTCAAGGAAGTGGACTGAGGATTCGAGCCCAGTGGAGAACGGAGAATGGGCTCGAAAGAAGATGTTGGATTAGACGAAATAGGAATAGAAGTAGTAGCCACGGTATCATCTAAATCATCAGCCTGTTCACCAACATGGTTGTTCAGCACTCTCCCCGATCTCAACGTAGTTACGGCACTCACGTTATGATTTATTGGTTAAGGACGATGTTAGCGCTTTGTGAGTGGCCGGGATTTGGTAGAGATTGGGATGGAAGTTTCCCTTTCTCTCTCTCACCCATCGCGGCATTTAACTGTGCAATTTGTGCTTCAATAGATTTTATGCTTTCACCGTGGGAAGCAGTGTGTTGTACTAGCGTTTGGATAGAAGGCGTTAAATTGGCCGACGTTTGTGCGGATTTTTTAATAAACGTTTCTAAGTTTCTTTCAAGTGCAGAGATTTTATCGGTACCGGCCATTGGAATATTAGTCTATGGATGGAAAGAATTATTATAAGGGGCAAAATTGTTGGCCGGATTTTGGAAAGATTGCGGTTGAAAGGGCTGCTGAATTTTTTGTGGTGGCTGTTGTTGCTGTGGGGGAAACCTTTGATAGTTATTTTGTCTTGGGAACTGATTTTGAGTTTAAGTTTGGTTTTGGTTCCAAGCAAAATTAGGATGATTCCTCCATCCCTGATTATATGTGAATGAATAAGGATCGTTTCTAGGTCGTTGTTGAAATGCAGCATTAATTTGTTCTTGAACTTAAGAAGAAGGATTCAATGGACATTCTTCCGTTAAATAAGAAGAGTCAAAAAAGCAACCGCACATGCTTTTGGGGTGCATAACTTAGTTTAGGGAGGTTGAAGAGAACTTTCTTTCCATAGCTTCGACTTTCTTTTGTATCTCAGCCATTTCGGCTTTCATTGCGATGGAAGCGTCGAGCTGATGGATACCTGCCCTAGATGAAAACGATGTTGTTGGTCTAGTGCTCTCCCATTGTAGTGTTTGTTCGGTGAGATCTTCCAGAAATTTCCACGCTTCGCCGTCGTCTTTTAACATGAAATGACATTGACAATAGTTTCTAGCATTTGTTTTGTAGCTGGATTGATACCCTCATACATAATTTGGCAAAGTTTCCATCTGTCGATTCCATAATGAGGGCATTGGGCAAGAAGATCTTTAAACCGTTCAAAGCATTTCCAAAAGGGTTCGTTGGAAAGTTAGGCAAACTGGTTAATCTCGCTCCGAATACGGGCAGTCTTGTGATAAGGTTAAAATTTCTTAAGGAATGTTTTAACGAATTCATCCCATTTAGCGATAGAATGTGAGGTGGTGCTATAAAGCCACTTCTCTGCGAAATCACACAAGGTAAAAGGGAGAAGAAGTAATCGCAGAGCATCCCCTGAAAGTTGGGTAGTGCTCATCATTGCATATTCGTTTTCGAATTTGGTTATAAAAACGTATACATCTTCAGATTCAAGCCGGTGAAATTTGGGCAACAAGTTGATGAGGTGGGGTTTAATTTTGAAATTATCCCTATTAGCTGGTGGAAGAGACAGACACGTAAGAAGAAGTCCATGTACGGGGTAGCATCGGTCTTGAAGAGTGATACGTGGTGGATTCTGAATTTGCACACCTACGGGTGGTGGCAAGGTGGTGTTGTTAAAACCCGATGGAGATCCGTCCATCTCGGGAGATTGGTAGGTGGAGGAGATATAGAGGATGAATAAGTATTGACTTCGGAGTCGACAGCAAAAACACGGACTAGACAGGCACTAGAATCCCGTGTCCAGCCGATCATGCACTAAGCAGGTTTAGTGCACGTGGCAGCGTGTGATGCGTGTGAGAATGATTTTTAAGAAGGCTTATTTTGAAAAAAGTCTAACTTGAGACTTGACTCAACCAATCACAAAATTCACAATCAATCCCTAGGGTTAGGGTCACCTAGGTCAAGTTACTAGACCGCTCCTAGATTTCCAAAGGACAAGACGTAGGATCAATTCTCTATCACCTCCTTTTCAATCTTGCAGCCAGGTAAGTGCCAGGTAAATGGGAGGTATCCGCTATACGAATCACCGAAATAGCGGGCCTAATTAAGTTACTACTTTCCTTAGTCATACTTGCCTAGACACCACAAGAGAAATGGTGATAAACAATAAATTACTCATGACCCTCTTTTGTCTTAATTGAGCGCGATAGTCCTTAGAGGGTTGGTCTAGATATTTTTTATTCAGGTAGGGTGATAGTATGCTCATTTATGATTTGTGGGGCTTAAGAAGGATGATGAAATCCCCACCTAATCTGAATTTGGGTTTATTTCCCCTTAATGCCCGGTTTAAATATGCAAAACAAACTGAAATAAAAAATACGCAAAAAGATTTTTTCAGCGGCGCTGTTTGCAACGAATCCTGCAGGTAAAAACAATTTATTGGAGTTTTAGAGGAGAGAGGAAGATAATAGAAGAATACCAGAGAAGTTTGGGGACTCAATTCCCCAAGTTGGCCGCGCTTCCACCGCCAAAGTCACCTAAGGGCCGTAGTTCCGCCGCCTCTTGATGAGTTCATTTCCTCAAATTTCTTCAAAGCACTCCAATTCTCCTCCAGTCCAAGTTGAAAATCTCTAAATCTCTGTTGGCCTGCTCCAATTACTCTAGATGTCCTTATAAAACTCGCACAAGAATCGTTAAAAACACAAGATATGGTTTTGGTTCTCTTTTATTTTATTTTTCTGGTTTTTATAAGAAATCAACCCGAATAACAAAAAAAATAATTACGATCGTATCCCCGGCAATGACACCATTTGATTGGTCCGAAAAAGTAGTGTGTGTGTGTATGCTGTAAATAACCGCAATCCAGACGGTGTCACAAATAGCTAGCCGCGATGAGTACGGGTCGTCCGCAAGGAAACGGTGAATTTCTTATCTTGTTTTAGACGAGTTGATAAAAGAGAGGAGGGATTGTTGTCGTTTCTATTAAGAAGGTTAGAAAATTTATAAGAAAAGAGCTTGATTGGTTTATAGGACTTAGTAGTAAATAGATGAAGGTTTAGAAATAATTCTTTTTATCTTTTAATTGTTTAATACTAGAGAGATAGCGATGAATGCAGATTAGGCTTTTTGAAGGGAACTGGGTTTCCCACTACTGCCCCTTGTCCTTCCATTGATCTCTATTTATCTCAAGCCCTTAACAAAACAAGTATTAACTAATTTCAAATCGTGGTCGTGACTATCATTAATTGATAGCTCGTCCGATAAGAGGGTTAATATTTATTTTGCTAAGATTTATAAACATTAAAATGTCAAAAGAAGTTAAGAGATTTTTCATCTATTATTCTACCCTATCCTACAAATCCTAGCAAGCAAAAATTTACTCGCTCATGGTTATTAGCGTAGTAAAAGAGAGGTGGAAGATGAATGAAACCATATTTAAAATCAGAAAGTAATGCGGAAAAGTAATGCGTAAAGTAAATACGAAAAGTAAAATGCGAAAAGAATTAAAACAAAAGACTACCTTTATTGATCAACTATTGCATTACAAAATTTCTCCTTAAAAAGGTAGATTACAAGAACCCTAGTTTTGCTCGTAGATCTCTCTCTTGAATTGAAATTTTGAATTGGGAGTATTGAATGTGGAATCCCCTTTGATAGACAGTTCTCGGTCCTTTATATAGTCTCTTAAATTAGAAATCCTAGATGCCGTATTAGAGTAGGTGAGATTACGATCAAGACCTTAAAATCTTAGATCCTACGGCCCTTAACCGACCGTGGAACCGCCGCCCAAACCCCCTCTTGACTGGATCCACCGCCCATGTGTGGGTTTGTGACTTGGGATTTTTCTGGTATTTTCTCTCGATATTTGGAGATCCTCTTGATATAAAGATTCTGAAAATATTGCTCTTACTCTCTGTCGTTGTTAGATTCTTCGATTTGCTTCTAATATTTGGTAAATTCGGTTTGATACTTTGATTTGATGTGGATCTCCTACTTGTACTTCAGACCTGAGCTAATCTTTTATGATACCCGCACAATATCTTAATTCATCTTGTTAGTAGTATTTGTTATTTTTGAGGTATTATTCTAACCATTTATATGATATGATATCTTAAGAATATTTATTAGGAATATTTGACATGATATGCATATTTTAATTAATAATATTTTATTTAAATATGATATGCATATATTTCCCTAATTATATTAATTATAAATGAAGAAACATATGATAATAAACTTTTAAAAATAAACCCACATATGTTCTTTATTTATAATTAATACCTTTTAGTACTTAACAATAATAGGGAAAATGTCCATACAAATATACAATATATTTGACTCATCAGCTATTAAGATTGTACCTAAGTCGTGTTGGATAGCTTTAGGTATAAAAATATAGATAGCTAGGAATTGAAATGGCTTGAAAGGAAAGGGGAAAAGATTTACCAGTGATAACCTGACCCGTAGCTTCGGCCTCTTCGACCGACATAGTGAAAGCTTGGCGTCGTGGTACGTTCCTCTATGTCTAACACTCGACGTTGAGGTTGAATGGTCTTGGTGCAGGGAGCTGGAGCTGGTAGAGATAACCGGATAGAAGGAGTTTGTATTGCCGGTCTAGCGGGAGGGTTATTAGTCCCTCGGTTCTGGGGGCATGCTCCGATAGTGTGAGTTGAAGACCACAAATTAAGCACAAGTTGTTCGCTCTATGGAAGATCTTCACTAAATGCCATGTTCTTTTGCAGTAGCTGCAAGAGTCTGGCTTGTTGGTGGCAAACGATCCTCCTGGCCTCCGGGATGGTCCGTTGAAAGCTAGCCTGGAAGAGACCCTTCCTGTGATCTGATGCAAAGGACGTTTCACACCGGCCGACTGCGACCTGCCCTTCATCTTCACAACTGCCTCATACGTCGAGCAGCCTTCAAAGCAAGCTCGTGGGTTGGGAAATCCCTTGTAGTGAGTGCAACTTGGATTTCATGGTCCAACCTCTGCTAGAATCGTTGTGCCCGGATCTCAGCAGTGGGAATGAGGTGCGCAGCGAACCTGATTCGACCTTGTGTTAGAAGTGTTTAAGTAAGATAGGAAAATTTAATTTGAGACTATAGCTTACCTACCGAGCATGGTAAACTCGGTATCATATTCATCTACAGACTTAACCCACATCGAGCCTTGCTGTAAATGGATGAATTGCTGCTCCATGTCAAAACGGGAAGACTCCAAAAAGTACTTTGTATCGAAAAGGTCTCGGAATGTTTTCCACTCTATTGGTTGTTCGATATGGCTCTCCTCTGCCTTCCACCATACCTTGGTATTATCCGTCAGTTGCAACTTAGCAATTCTTACCCAAGCTATATTCGGCACTTGAGCTGCTACTAGATCATCCTCAATCGCTTGGGCCTATTCCTTCGCTTCAAGTGGGCTCTCTTTATCCGAGAAGTTCTTTGGGTGCAGTGCCCGAAACTGCTTAACCCAGGGTGCTTCCGCCTCAAGGCGAGCAAGTCCTTGGTGCGTGAAGGTTGATTGCTCCCGCTGTCCCTCCAATAGGCTCTTGATAGTCTCAAGAAATACCGTTTGCTCATTGATAGGCGCTAGAATGGTAGGTGGTGGTGGTAGTATAGGTGGTGAAGTGTTGTCGTTGACATTAGTGCTGGTATTGATCGGAGAGTCCATCATCTTGATATAAAAGACAGGTTAGGATAGATTCAAGGAATTTGAAATGTAAGGAATGTAAATGTTTATTGAATTCCTTAATTCTTATAGTATTTTTGTTTAAGACTTCATGCAGAACTAACCTGCATAGTCCACCAATAAAACCTGTCATGCCCCATTTCCCAATAGACGGAAACGATGGCATGGAAAGCCCCTGGAATATTTATCCAGAGAAAGTCATTCCCTAAATAAATATACTAAGCGTATTGAAACACTAATACACAAAGAAAGAATAAATGGAGACCGTAAAATTTTAAACAAAACATCTTTATTTACATTCAAAGTTGAAAAATTTACAGATACAAGAGTTCAACTGAAAAGTAAATACAATAACAGAAATGCCTAAATAGGTGGCATACAAAAACTGAAAAGAAAAAATAACTATTCTAAGTCTGAGCCGCAATCTGGTAGTACTCCTCCTCTGTAGCGTCTATCTCCTCCGTCTCCACAGTATCTGACAAACATTCTAAGAAAACAAAGATGGGTGGAATGCCCGTCTGCGAACTAGCACTTGGTAATATTGGATATAGGTGCCTTCAAGCCAATTATCATAGTTACAGGAATGCAATTACTGAATTCGATGATGGCATATACCAAGAACAGTTGTGCTCAAGATGATAGTATGCTATCTGGTTTGTCTTTATCTTTCATGTGTATATGTATTACTAGTTATCACGTATCGCTAATACATAAGATAAAGCCTATAGAATCTTTGCTTGACTATCAGGATTATGATAAGGATCATACTAGTAGAGCCTGGTAGTTTATAAGCCCATCCTTAAATGTCCCTAATCGTATGAGTATCGAGACTGGGCATCGGTATTCCAGTTTAGACTAGTGTATATACGTTTCATGACCCTGTACGGGACAATGGCTGGTCCCATAACCATTTTGGTGTTTGACACTGATGATTGTATACAGGTGCTCATTGAATGAGTTACACTAGACGGACTCTCCGAGAACTCCTAAATGGTATTATACCAATATTAGATAGTAGTTCTCTGGTGACATGAGTACAGGGTAGTACCTAGACTTGAAATCGTAACAGTGTCTTGTGTGTGTTTCCGCTGTACTTAGATTACTACCCTACCATGGCTCTACTGAGTCGTGCAAACAGGTTTTAGTTGGGTACAGTCCCGAAGCACATAGAGGTGGTGAGAGGTCGAAAGAATTCATCACTCCTGCTATTGGGAGTCGATATCGCACTGCCAGACACGACTATAGCCGAAAGTCTATGGCCACGATAGTAGAGATAAACTGGTAAATGTTACCCGTTGTATCTTTTTGGTTATGAGTTCTCTGTCAGCACGACTTATCAAGTTATTAGGGATTTGACAGATTCCACTCCCCAGACCCGGTATGCGATACTCCATGACGAAGAGACTGGACTGTACGGTGACTGCCATTTATAGAATTTGTCGGGTCCGGATAAGTTCGCTCATCGACCTACCTTTATCTTGATCATACCCGGGTAGCCGTTACGTATAGCTAGTGCTACTGACGGGCTTATGGGTTAATCTGAAAGGGGAATATAAAAGTGTTTCAGATTTAATCAGATACGATCATGTATAATCTACTGCCAGCGTATTGACAGGTCTTTAGAGTTTCACAACGAAAGTGCATGTCCGGGCAAAACGCGATGTGGCATATGTATAGGGATACGTGCATAAGTTCGATAAAACATGTATATTGAATATACGTGTTTAATCGGACGACTGTTATACTAGTAGGTTTAAAAGTCGGAATATCAAGTCAAGTGTTGACTTGATAACCATATTTATGATGCGATTTCTACTATAGTGTATATGATACACACATTCTCTACAATACATGATACTGAGAAGATATTGATGGCATTTTGTGTATGTGATACATAATATGTACATGTATAGGATACATGTACTAATACTTATTAAATATACATATATATATATATATATATATATATATTTGATATATATATTCCCAGCATTAAATATTATGTGTAAATAAATATATATGTATGTATGTATGTAAATGTGTGTGTGTGTATTAACATATATATATTATTTATTTGTTATACTTAGTTAATGGTGGGACCTACCCTCTCTCCTGTGTGTGTGACACACACACATGAGAGAGAGAGAGTGGGAGAGGAGAGGTGTCATATATTTACATGACATGGGTGGAAAAATAGAAAAATAGATAATTCATTTTTCACTTGCCATCAACTTCATCTTCTTCTTCCTTATACAAGAGCTTAAGCTCTCTAGGTTAATGGCACATATTGCTATGGTGAGGGAGTGAGAAAAAGATAGAGTACCCAGAATTTGCATCGCCTTTCTCCACGCCCAGTGACCCTCTGGAGGAAGTTTCTCTGCCTGGTGATGGAGTTGGAGCTCGGGCAACCCGCTTTCAACACGGATCATATACGGTGAGGCGGTCAGCGTTTAGACACGTTCGGGAGCTCACGAAATTTAGATGGGGTCTTCTGGGATCAGCTGGACATGCTACAAAGGTTGTAGCACTTTTATACTCTTTCTTATTGCTCTTTATTTTTTGCTAGATACTAGTGCTTGGACGATTTTTGGCGTACGGTCGATCGCGTTCCTTTGGAATTTGTTTTACGTTCAGTCCCACTTCTAATGCATGCACACGTGGAGCGCGCCCAACCTTACAATGGTATCAGAGCCAACCAAATACTAGGACTAGCTTAGGCAGTGTTTTAGTTTCGATCGACAATTTTCCGATTCCGATTTCCAAGTTAAAACCCCTTCTCTAATTGAATTTGTAAAATCGTTTTTAAATTTTTTTAAAGTACTGTAGAATGTCATTTTGGATGTGAATATGAAGTGGGAGAAAAATGGGGGGTTTTATGAAAATTTGACCGCTAGTGGCGACATACTAGCGGCCCAAATTTTTCAGAATGCCCCCAGATTTCTTCAGGGGTTTAAACTTAAGGAAATGGGATTTTTGGTATTATTTGTTTTTCCCAGTATTGAGATTTGATCTCGTATTGTTTTGGAAAGTTATTGATCAAAACCGTAACATCGTCGCGTTTCCGTATTGATGATGTTAAAGTGTTTAACTTAGTTAATACGATGATACATACTTATTGATATGTATTTATGAGTCTATGATGTTCTATGGCAAGATTATTTGGTTTGGATTGGATTGTGGCGAAATGAATAGCCACGTGCATGTTGTGTGATATGTATTTCATTTCGTTCATGTTGTAGCCAAAATGTATATTCTTTTATTCGGGACGAGCGGGCGACATGTAGACGTCATTTCCGTTTATTGTATTATTATTTGTTGGGACTCGATCAGGTTGCGATTGATGTTACCGTTGTATTAATATAAGTATTAGGTTTACCCTACGGAGAAGCGCCCTGGCAGCCGGGTTCTAGATTGCAGCGGGTGGCCATCATAAGGAGTTGAGACAAGGTCACTCGATTCTAGGATTGGTGGGCTGCTTGCCATGCTTGTAGGGGGTTAGGATTGACCCGCGAAGGAATGCACAAGTCATCGGATTCGAGAAAGTGTTGGGTGGCCGCATCATGATGATGATGATGATGGGTCGCTTCGTTTCTCAGATTAGCGGATGACTTGCCGCACTCGTAAGGTTCTGCTTTTGGCTACGCATGAGCTATTCACACGACCGGGGTATTTCGTTCTTCGTTTGTGGATCGAACGCAACGCGGGATTTCTAGATGATTCGATGTTCAGTTGAAAATATTGTGCATTTGATATGACATTTTCCTTACTATTTTTATATAATAAAAGGTGTTCATTACAAATATGACACATATGAGCGTTTATCCATAAAAATACTATTTTCATGTGTTTATATATTATAATTAACATTATGAAGGAAAATTTAAGCATATAATATCTATGTAATACTTGGTCCTTTTAAATTTGCTTACCTTATTGAATATCTTTGACCAATTCTCTTAAAACTATAATATCATGTCAAATGGTTAAGATAATATCTCAATAAAAACAAATTCTACTAAAATTATTTATTGAGATAATTGTGCAGAAATTATATCAAGACTGGAAACAAGGAAATCCGAGTTATCGAGATCAAATCTGCTGAAATCGTAAAGTAAATCGAAGAAATCAATTCTGGCAGAGACTTAGAGAAGATTTTCAGATTCCGGATATCAAAATAGTCTACATGTGTCACTAGAAGAGGCCACAAGATTTTTGAAGTAACGAACCCCCTAACCCACCGCGGACCCGCGGCCAAACTCACCATATCGCCATGGTTACACCGCAATATCGAAGAGTTAGGGCTCTGAATTTTCTGGTTGGGATCCTAATAACTAGTTGCTATATTAGGAAACTAGGGTTCTGGCTCTGTAACTATAAATAAAGACTGATAGCCTCTTGGAAAAATTATCAAACCGACGCGATCACGAAATCCACGACGGCTCAAGAATCCTGGTTGATCATCGAAGTTCATCTACCTCCTTAGAAGAGATCGAGAAGCAAACTAGGGTTTTATAATCATTTTTTAAAGGAACAAAGTGTACTTGATCTTGTTGATTAATAAAGGTAGTTGTTTTCTTATATCATTTTATTTTTAGTTTTCAATATGATTTCCCTTTCTATCTTTTCTTTTCCCAACATGCGCGAATAATTCTCCGCTTGTTAGGATTCGTAGGATTAGGGTAGATTAATGGATGATGAAGATCCTTAAACTCTTTTTACGTCCTATAAAGTTTATAAACTTTATCAAAAGAATAGTTAACATCCTAATCGGGCGTGCTATCAATTTATTAATAGTCACGACCACGATTAGAGATTAAATTAACAATTGTTTTGATAAAGGCTAGAGATGAACGGAGATCCATATCAAGATAGGGGTTAAGAGTGGGAACCTTATTCCCTCCAGAAACCCTAATCTACATGCATCACTGTCGACCTAGTTTTAAATCTATTAAAAGATAAAAGGAGTAATCTTTAATTAATTATCCATGGCTACTAAATCATAACGAACCCTACAAGACCGCTTCTAACCTACATCTGTAGTTAATCTAGATCTATATCCTGCATCCGTGTTTAACGTAGATCTAGAATCTACAACCATTCTTCACCATTCTTTATTCTTCCTCCTTTTCTAATCAACATGCCTAAAGTAAGATTAAAAGATTCAACGTTTCCCTGAAGATGATCCGTACTCATCTCGGTCTAGCTACACGCGACACCGTTATTGATTGTGGTTATTCTACAAATACAAACTCTAAAACATCAACCAATCAAATGGCGCTGTTGTTGAAGATACGTGCGTAATTTTTATTTTTACTATTCATGTTGAATTCTTATTTGATCAATATTATAAATAAAACAAAACTGCAAATTGTATATTTAACGATTATTGTGTGAATTTTGCAAGGGGATCTGGAGTCACATACTTGAGGAAACAGAGAGCCAGAGACATTCATCAAGACCCAGAGGAGCAAGGGAGGCCACGTAGCAAAAATCATCACAAGATCCCTCAACTTAGCGGCGGAACTGCGGCAAGAAGGCCCATTCGGTGGCGGAACAGCGACATAATTGAGGATTTAGGGTTCCAAACTTCTCTGGTAAATTTCTCAACTCCTTCTCTCTCCTCTGAAATCCAATAAAATATCTTTTCTGTAGGATTCTTTGCAAAATATCGCCGCTCAAAAATCTTTTTGCAAAGTTTTGTAATTGGTTTATTTATTCATATTTTAATACGGATTTTAAGGGGCAAGACCAAAATTTAGATTAGGTGGGGATTTTATCACCCTTTCTAGGCCCCGCAAATCACAAAACGAGCATCCGCATCAACCCTACATTAATTTAAAAAATATCTAGACAAGACTCTAAAGAATGTCGCGCTCAATAAGGACATATAAAGGTCGTGGGCAATCTATCGCTTATCCGCATTACTTTTGTGGTGCCTAGGAAAGTGTGTCTAGGTAAGTGGTTACTTAATTAGGCCCGTTATTTTCGGTGATTCATATAGCGGATACCTCCCACTTACCTGGCACTTACCTAGCCACAAGAGTAGTAAAGAGGTGGTAGAGGATTAATCCTGCGGCTTGTCCTTTGGAAGTCTAGGAGTGGTCTAGAGACTTGACCTAGGTGACCTTAGTTATATGGTTGTTTGTGCATTTTTGAGTGATTTTTTTCAAGTTCCACTTTTTAAAAAACAAACTAATTTTTAAATAACACACACGCTGCCACTTGCGCTAAACCCTCTTATTGCATGCTCGGCTGGACATAAGATTCTAGTGCTCGTCTTGTCCGCGTTCCTGCTATCGACTCCGAAGTCGGTACTTCTTCATTTTCTTTTTCCCCTCCACCCACTACATCGACCAAGATGGACGGTTCTCCATCAAATTATAATACCACCCTGCCACCGCCCGTAGGTGAGCAAAATCCACCGTGGATCTCCCTCCAAGAAAGATGCTATCCTATACGCGGTCCACTTCCTACCTGTCTATCCATTCCACCAGCCAACAGGGATAATTTTTAAATCAAACCCCACTACATCAACCTATTGCCCAAATTTCGCGGGCTTGAGTCTGAAGACGCGTACATTTTCACCACTAAATTCGAAAACGTATGTACAATGATAGGTACTTCACAAATGTCCGTGGATACTATGCGCTTGCGTCTTCTCCCATTCATTTTGTGCGACTTGGTAGAAAAAAGGGCTTTATAATACTGCCGCACACTCTATTATCAATTGGGATGAATTCGTGATAGCATTCCTTAAGAAATTTACCCAAATCATAAGACCGCCCGTTTTCGGAGCGAAATCAACCAGTTTACCCAGCTTCCCAATGAACCATTTTGGAAGTGCTTTGAACATTTCAAGGATCTGCTTGTCCAATGTCCTCATCATGGAATACATAGATGTGATCTGTACCGAATTATATATGTGGGCATTAATTCAGCGACAAAGCAGATGCTTGAAACCATGTGTCAATGCAATTTCATGTCCAAAGACAATGGTGAAGCCTGGAAATATCTAAAAGATCTCGCTGAAAACACTTTGCAGTGGGAAAGCGTTAGGCTACCTTCATCTAGGGGAGGTATTCATCAGTTCAATATTTCCATCGAAGTAAAAGCCGAAATGGCAGCGATGCAAAAGAAACTCGACGCTATTGAGAACAAATTCTAATCAGTCTCCCTAAACCAGGTAACGCTCCCCAAGACCGTGTGTGGTTGCTGTTCCGATCCATCACATTTGACGGAAGAATTTCCTATGAATGCACCATTTCAAGGTCATGAGCAAACTAATGCTGCTTTTCAGCAGCGACCTAGAACCGATCCTTATTCTTCCACATACAATCAGGGGTGGAGGAATTATCCTAACTTTGCTTGGAACCAAAACCAAAACAAAAATCAAAACCAGTTCCAAAGCAATTACCAAAGACCTCCTCCACAGCAACAACAACCACCACCACAGAGTCAGCACCCCTTTCAATCGCAACGTTTTCAAAACCCGGCCAATAATTCTTTCCAAACGGCCGGGACTGAAAACTCATCTGCACTTGAACGAAGCGTCGACATGTTCATTAAACATTCCATGCAATCGACGGATGAAATAAAGTCTTTTATCTGATCATTAACACAGACCACCATCTCCCACAGTGAAAGTATTAAATCGATAGAAGCACAACTTGCATAAATAAATGCCGCGATGAGTGCGAGAGAAAAAGGGAAACTTCCGTCTCAACCCCTACCGAATCCTGGCCATTCACAAAATCATAATGTGAGTGCCGTCACCACGTTGAGATCAGGAAGAGTGCTAGATAATCAAGTTGATGAACATGTTGATGATATTAATGATACCCTGGCTTCTACTTCTTTCCCTAATTCGTCTAGTCTCCCACCTTCTTCCGAGCCTATTCTCCATTTTCCCCAAGGCTCGAACCCTTCGCCCACTTCCTCGAATCTACCTAAAACGATCCCCACTCCAATTCTGGGATCGATTCCATCCTCACAAACTTCTCCATAAATGTTGGACCCAAAACTTATTGATAAAGCTCCATTTCCAAACAGGTTAAGGGCCAACAAACCTAACGCACAAATGGAGAAGATTGTGGAAATGTTGAAGCAAGTTAACATAAATATCACTCTTCTAGATGCTATTCAACAAGTTCCATCTTATGCAAAAATCCTTAAGGACTTGCGCACTAGGAAGAGAAAAACCCAAGTGCCGAAAAAAGGTATTCATGACAAGTACCGTGAGCACAGCTTTTACCCAGCAATTGCCTAAAAAACGTAAGGACCCCGGTTATCCTACAATATCTATAACTATTGGGGGGAAAAAGCATCAATCGTGCTCTACTTGACCTCGGTGCTAGTGTTAACTTGCTTCCATATTCCGTCTATGAGCAGCTAGGTATAGGAGAGTTGAAACCTGCCCACTGCACTCTCCAGATGGCAAACCGATCTATCGCCCAACCTAGGGGTGAGCTTGAGGATGTGTTAATCAAAGTCGGGAATTCATATTCCCTGTGGACTTTATTGTTTTGGATACACAACCTATGGCGAACCCACGTAATCAAATCCCGGTGATACTCGGTTGACCTTTCCTAGCATCTTCCAACGCTGTCATTAATTGTCGTAACGGTTCTATGAACTTATCCTTCGGGAAGATGACAATTGAGCTTAATATTTACAAGCTAGAAAGTCAACCATCTGAACCTTCTACTCATTTAATCGATGTCAGTTCCATCAACGAGATAGCTTCCAACAGCTCCGAAGCTGAAGTACTTTGCTATGATGATCTTGACAAAACTAGTGCGACATTGTTTGATCTGGAAAATTCTTATAGTGAGGATATCTTTGATGAGTCCATCCCCGAGTTTGAATCCTTTTACTCTTCGCAAAAGTCAGTAGCACTTTCCGAGTCAATATCCTATGCAAGTTATGAACCTCTCAAGGATTCCGAGTATCATTCCCTTACCCCACCTTCTATTGTCTCAACGCCAATACTAGATCTCAAACCGCTACCTTCTCATCTTAAATATGAATATTTAGGTGAGAATGATTCTTTGCTCGTGATCATATCCGCTTCTCTAGTTTTAGAGCAAGAGAACGCACTTTTGACGGTATTTAGATCAAATCGGTAAGCATTTGGTTGGACAATGGCTGACATCAAAGGGATTAGTCTCTTAATTGTTGAACATTATATACATCTACTGGATGAAGCCAAGCCAACCCGAGACCCGCAAAGACGGTTAAATCCCGTTATGAAGGAGGCGGTATCGTCAAGTGCCTTGATAGTGGTATAATTTACCCGATATCTGATAGTCAATGGGTAAGTCCTATTTACATGGTCCCTAAAACGTCTGGCATCACGGTCATAACTAATGAGGCTAATAAGTTGATCCAAACACGCATCCAAACTGGATGGCGCGTATGTATTGATTACAGAAAACTCAATGCCGCAACGAGGAAAGATCACTTCCCTCTACCTTTTATTGACCAAATGTTAGAACGATTAGCCGGACACGGATACTATTGTTTCTTGGACGCATACTCTGGCTATAACCAGGTCCCCATCGTCGAAAAGGATCAAGATAAAACCATATTTACTTGTCCTTTCGATACTTTTTCTTATAGACGCATGCCCTTTGGGTTATGTAACGCTCCCGCTACATTTCAGCGGTGTATGATGGGGATTTTCTCAGACATGGTTGAGAATTTTCTGGAGATATTTATGGACGATTTCTCCATATTTGGGGACTCCTTTGAGAACTGCCTTCGTCATCTTGACGCGGTTCTTACCCGCTGTAAGGATAAGAACTTAACTTTGAATTGGGAAAAATACCATTTTATGATCCAAGAAGGTATTATCCTTGGACATATAATTTCACGAAAAGGTATTGAGGTAGACAGAGCTAAAATAGATGTCATCGAAAACCTCCCTCGTCCTAAATGCGTCAAAGATATACGATCCTTTTTTGGTCATGCAAGATTTTATAGGAGATTCATTAAGGACTTTAGCAAAATTGCTAGAACCTTAACTCTTTTCTTGGCCAAGGATACTACATTTCACTTCAATTCGGCTTGTGAGGCTGATTTTGAATCGCTTAAAGGATCTCTCACTAGAGCCCCAGTTCTATCATCTCCGGGTTGGAACCACCCGTCGAGCTTATGTGTGATGCATCAGATTTTGCTATTGGTGCGGTCTTAGGACAGCACATTTATAAGATGACACATGTAATTTACTATGCATGTAGGACCTTGAACGATGCACAAATTAATTACACAACTACCGAGAAAGAACTCTTGGCAGTTGTATTTGCATTAGAAAAATTCAGGCCCTACTTGATTGGCTCGCCAATAGTGGTTTACACTGATCACTCTGCCCTACGACACCTTTTATCGAAGAAGGATGCTAAGGCCAGGCTAATACGTTGGATCATGTTGTTACAAGAATTTGATCTTGTTATACGAGACAAGAGCGGATGTGAAAACATTATAGCCGACCATCTTTCACGCATCTCTTCTTCACCAACGTTGACCGTGCCGATAAATGACTCATTTCCTGACGAACAGCTCTTGATCGTATCCTGCAAACCTTGGTTCATGAATATTGTGAATTATCTAGCAACGGGACTTATTCCTAGCAATTGGTCGAAACAAGACAAATTTCGATTTCTATCCTAAGTAAAACACTTTTACTGGGATGAACCTTATTTATTTAAGTATTGTTCCGATCAAATCATTCACAGATGTGTCCCTAACGATGAATTCAATAGTGTATTGTCATTTTGTCATGATCAGGCTTGCGGCGATCACTTTGGTCCTCGAAAAACGACGGAGAAAGTTTTGCAATGTGGCTTTTATTGGCCAACATTATTTAAATATGTATATGATCATTGCAAAACTTGTCGCGGTGTCAACACTTGGGTCGGATTTCATGAAGGAATGAGATGCCACTCCAACCTATCTTGGTTGTGGAAATATTCGATGTTTGGGGTATTGATTTTATGGGTCTTTTTCCCAACTCTTTTGGGAATTTATATATCTTGTTAGCGGTTGATTATGTCTCAAAATGGGTGGAAGCAATACCGTGTCGCACTAATGACAACAAAGTTTTCATTAAGTTCCTTCAAGAAAATATCTTTTCGCGATTCGGACACTCTCGCGCTATAATTAGCGACAACGGGACACATTTCTATAATCGGTCTTTTGAGGTTTTGATGCGGAAATATGCAATCAACCACAAATTATCTATGCCCTATCATCCCTAAACAAGCGGGCAAGCTGAGATCTCGAATAGGCAAATCAAACAAATTTTAGAGAAGATGGTTTCTAAAAACCGTAAAGATTGGTCAACCAAATTGACAGATGCTCTTTGGGCATTTCACACTTCTTATAAGACCGATCTTGGTATGTCTCCATACCGCATTGTGTTTGGGAAGGCATGCCACCTTCCTGTCGAGATCGAACATAAAGCAATGTGGGCTATTAAAGAGCTAAACTTCGATTTGATCAAGCTAGCAGCCATCGGAAGCTGCAATTGAATGAGCTAAGCGAACTCCGCGATGAAGCTTACGATAATGCGGTGATAGTAAAGAACCGGACTAAAGTGTCCCATGATAAAAACCTTTTTAGAAATACTTTCACACCGAGACAACAAGTCCTTCTTTACGATTCCCGTCTCCATCTTCATCCGGGTAAGCTTAAATCTCGTTGGAAATGACCTTTTGTGGTGCGGTATGTACACCCGCACGGGGCAGTGGAAGTTGAAAATATAAAAATCGGTTCAATTTTTAAAGTAAATGGGCATAGATTAAAACCGTATTTCTCTGCTGACCCGGCGGAGGAGCTCCTGATTTTACAGGAGCCACTTTATCATAACTAAATTCCTCCGCCTCACCTCCATATTTCGGTAATATTGCAACATCTTAAGAATGGAGGTGAGTGAAAAAAGGACTTAACTGAATATCTGTGCGTGCCAAATAACAAGTTTGGGGGTAGTCTTTGTTTAACTATTATTTTACCCTTATTATTGTCTCTCCCCAAGTCTACAGGTCTATGCTCTCAAAAGACAACATCAGTGAGGACACTGCTGAAAACAGGTTTGGGAGGGAGGTTTGTATTCACTGAATTATCTTTGGCACTGGGCATTATAAAAAAAATATTTTTATAATAAAAGAGTAGAAAGTGAAAAATTATATATGAAAGATATGAATAGTTTGAGAAAAACAAAAAAGTCAGAGGTTTTCTTAAACAAAACTAGTAATAAATAGTTATGAGCTGTTGTCCCAAGGGTTAGTGAGATGAAGGAAATTGTTAATCTGAGAATAAAAATAAGTCTGAAAAATAGTCCCTATTCTTGAGGCCAAACATTTGAACGTTGATACTCTACTATACGCACTTACACACATCTTGAAACTTGGGATCGTAGAGGATACCTTGAAACGCTCTTATCTAAAAGCCTTAGTATGAAGAAAAATAAAATAAAATATAAGTGGTGAAGAAAAAAATGAACACTGATTTTTGTAATTACCAAGGTAGCATAAAAAAAATATAGCAAGGGTGCTTTATCACCTAGTGTCTTAGACCAACTGGTTTGGGAGCCACTGCTAAACCTTAGGTGTTGCAAGTCAAGGAATTACACCTTAATATGCAAGCGCATTTTGTAATCAGTCGGTTAGTACCTCAAGAAATATTAACGGTCGCATGAAAATGTGTGAGCAATTTCATAAAAAAAATTCACCGACTAAAAAGTACTTTGGAAGATGGACAAGAGTATGATAGCTTGAATTGAATTCTCTAAGTGTAGGGATGTTTTTTACACACACGTAGGGGTATATGATCAATGTTTGGAAGAAAAATAGGGAAGAAGACTAAAGGCTATGTTTTATTGAAGGATGATGCGATTTCTAACATTTTTTCATGATCATTAAGATAGGGCTCATAGCAACTGAAAAAATGGTGTACTTGAAAACTCTTATTTTCAAGTTCTTTCTTTCATAATTCTTATCTTTGTATGTAACTTTCACTATCTTTCTTTTATTATAGGATTTTGTGGGTGTAATCCGCTGAAAACCCTCAGGAGACAACACTCCTCCTACTAGGGACACCTAGATGTTTAATGGCTTGTTGCACGTGCTCAGTGCAATCGTGTTGCGTATGAAAGTGTGCTACTTAGGATTTTTCTTTTTCTTTTTTCTCTCTCTTGAATAACTAGTTTGCTCGGGACGATCAAAATTAAGTTTGGGGGTATTTGTTCAGTTGAAAATATTGTGCATTTGATATGACATTTTCCTTACTATTTTTATATAATAAAAGGTGTTTATTATAAATATGACACATATGAGAGTTTATCCATAAAAATACTATTTTCGTGTGTTTATATATTATAATTAACATTATGAAGGAAAATGTAAGCATATAATATCTATATAATATTTGGTCCATTTAAATATGTTTACCTTATTGAATATCTTTGACCAATTCTCTTAAAACTATAATATCATGTCAAATGCTTAAGATAATATCTCAATAAAAACAAATTCTACTGACATTATTTATTGAGATAATTGTGTAGAAATTATATCAGGACTGGAATCAAGGAAATCCGAGTTATCGAGATCAAATCTGCCGAAATCTTAAACTAAATCGAAGAAACCAATTCTGGAAGAGACTTAGAGAAGATTTTCAAATTCAGATATCAAAATAGTCTACATTTGTCACCAGAAGAGGCCACAAGATTTTTGAAGCAACGAACCTCCTAACCCACCGCGGATCCGTGGCCAAACCCATCAAATCTCCGCAGTTAACCCGCAATATCGAAGAGTTAGAGCTCTGGATTTTCTGGTTGGGATCCTAACAACTAGTTATCATATTAAGAAACTAGGGTTCTGGCTCTGTGATTATAAATAAGGACCGAGAGACTCTTAGAAAAATTATCAAACCGACGCGATCACGAAGTCCATGACGGCTCAAGAATCCTGGTTGATCATCGTCAATTCATCTACCTCCTTAGAAGAGATCGAGAAGCAAATTAGGGATTTGTAATCATTTTCTAATGGAACAAAGTGTACTTGATCTTGTTGATTAATAAAGGTAGTTGTTTTCTTATATCATTTTAGTTTTAGTTTTCAATATGATTTCCCTCTATATCTTTTCTTTTCCAAACATGCGCGAGTAATTCTTCGCTTGTTAGGGTTCGTAGGATTATGGTAGATTAATGGATGATAAAGATCCTTAAACTCTTTTTACGTCCTATAAAGCTTATAAACTTTATCAAAAGAATAGTTAACATACTAATCGGGCGCGCTATCAATTTATTGATAGTCACGAGCATGATTAGAGATTAGACTAACAATTGTTTTGGTAAAGGCTAGAGATGAACGGAGATTCATGTCAAGATAGGGGTTAAGAGTGGGAACCCTATTCCCTCCAGAAACCCTAATCTACATGCATCACTGTCGATCTAGTTTTAAATCTATTAATGAATAAAAAGACTAATCTTTAATTAATCATCCATGGCTACTAAATCTTAACGAACCCTACAAGCCCCCTTCTAATATAAAAGCTACATCCGTAGTTAATCTAGATCTATATCCTGCATCCGTGTTTGACGTAGATCTAGAACCTACTACCATTCTTCACCATTCTTTATTCTTCCTCCTTTTCTAATCAACACGCCTAAAGTAAGATTAAAAGATTCAATATTTTCCTGAGGATGACCCGTACTCTTCTCGGTCTAGCTACACGCGACACCGTTATTGATTGCGGTTATTCTACAAATCCAAACTCTAAAACATCAACCAATCATTCGACCATCCAACTCTGTGATTTTGTTTTTCCTCATGCTGTAATGTGATTATTTGCGTGTGATGATATATTGATATATATGATATATATAAATACTATATACGTTTTGCACCCGTGTTAGCCCTGCCCCCGCTCTGCCGTTAGTTAAGTAACCTAACATGGCATGATGGGGCCCTGTGGCGAATGCGAATGGCGTATATGTACACTATATTTTTCCTTTTCATATTTTTATGTAATGTTTGCGTGAGAAGGATAATGCTAGATAATGTGATTATCTAAATGATGGGATTGTATTAATTGCATTAATACAATATAAAATATACATATACGTTGTAGGAACCAACAGTTTATAAAGGGGGAATTTAAGTCGATTCATTTGCTTTGCATTGTGGCATTCAGTTAGGAATGTCCTGCACCTTATTCGATGAGGAAAAAGTCTTGATCCCGTCATTGGGAGTTCGCTCTTGGGTAAAAGTTTGTGTCACTAAAATTATTTTTGTAACCGTATTCTTTTGCTTTGCATTGGGGTAATCGATTAAGAAAATCCTGCACCTTATTCGATGAGGAAAGAGTCTAGATCTCTTCACAGGGAGTTCACTCTTGGGCAAAAGTCTATGCGGCTCAAAACTTTCAAAACCACTCGGTTCCTATAATGAGATCAAGTTCATTACATTGATGGTTTTTTTCAAAACTAGCCGTAGCCTTCTGTCATTTCAGGAGGTAGAGTCTTAGTATTCATGCTACATTTGTTGACCTTCGTCAAGGTGTAGTGTACGGTAGCTAAGTGATGTCTTCCTACTAGCATATGATGTGATTAGTTAGGACAGTCGTATATCTTTGTTGACCTTCGTCAATGACTCGTGTGGGTGGGTCTAAATTAATCACGAAATGACGGGTTGAACTTGACTAGCGGCTTATAATTTATTGACCTTCGTCAAGGCCATAAACTGTTAGAGGTAAAAACTGATATCGGGAGTTCCAAGTGTTGAAACTTGCAATGAGATAGTATATCTTCTGTTTACCACCGAAGACCAGACCGAGAAGCTTGGGGATGTTTGGCCTGAATTTGGGGGCAGGTACTATTTGGACATATCCATCCACCTCTCCGAACATACCAAGTTGATTTATGGTACCGTATATCAGAGGTTTGGATAGATGTGACCGTTGTAGCAGACTTTATTAGATTCCCCCTCATTTATGAGGGTTTTTTTTATTGTGAGGACGTCTTCCCTGCAGGTGCAAGCCCCTGCAGCTAATTACGTTATCGCGTTGGGATAACCATTTTCTCCTTCTCCAGTAGTTCACTTCGTGTCGTGTGTTATTTTTTTTTTTTTTTTTTGGTTTCTCGTTGATTGTATACGGAGACTAGTTTATGTCGTCGTCCGTAGGGCGCGAATTAGTCCAAATCCGTATATTTTAGAATTGAGTTTGAAATTAAATTGTATTTTCCTTTAGTTCAAAGAATATTTTTGTTTTATTCAAGGACCGTTAATCTAGTTTAAGATTAAAATCAACTTAAATATATGAGCATTTGGGCTCAATTTATTTTTACTAAGGATACGTTAGTCTTGTTTGAGACTAAAATCAACTTAGTAACATTTTGAAGGATCCCTTTTTTTTATTTAAGATCCGACAACAGTGCGTTTGGGCTCAGTTGCAAGAAATTTCAAAGACTTAGCCAATTTGGGCTTGGTCTACTCGGTCTTGGACTTTCCCCCTTTATTCAAAAGTGCTAAGCACTTATTTCTGATTTGGCGCTCACATGTGTACCACATGAGACACTCAGAAATGGGCGCTGCCCAATCAGTGCTAAGCACTTAGTCATTTTGACTGAATATAGAGTGCTAAGCACTTGGTATGGCGCTCACGTGGGGAGCGCGTGAGGTGCTGCCCAATCAGTGCTAAGCACGTAGTCATTTTGACTGAATATAGAGTGCTAAGCACTAGGTATGGCGCTCATGTGGGGAGCACGTGAGACGCTGAGTTCCTTTTTATTTTGTTGGCCGCTCATGTGGGAAGCACGTGAAGCTCTCAGTTCCATTTAAGGGAATTTTTTGGGTGCTCACGTGTGTTTCACGTGAGGCGCCAAGTTATTTTTTTTTAGAGATTGAATCTCTGTTAATGGCATTTTGGCCATTAATGATCACCAAGATCTATATTTTTTTAAGATCTGGGATCTTTCAATTCGAGAACTAAGTTCCTCATTCTCTTTTTTTTATAAGAATTAAGTTTTTTCATGTTGGGTTAAACCCTATTTGCAGAGGAATTAAATTTCTAGAACCATAAGTTCTCTTCTCTCATTTTATTTTAATATAGTTCTTTACCCTATATTTTGAGTTTGGAGAATAAAGTCTCCCCAATGAGAATTAAATTCTCAACTTGTTGGGAGATTTGCTTTGTAAATCTCAGATCAGAGGAAAAACTAAGTTCTTTTTTCTTTTGAAGGGTTAAACCCTTATTTTCTTTATGCCAGGCAAAGGAGATACATTTTATCTCTACTTCTTTTTCTTTACTTAGAGTTTAAAAGAGCGAGAATCTTCTTCTTTCGGGTGAGAAATCAATTCTCAGTTTTGTGGGGAAAAAAAAAAGAAAACTTATGAGGTTCCTACTCTCTCCTGTGCCTCCTTCTTTTTTTGAGACTTAAAATCTCGGATTCTTTATATAGGAGAGGCAGTTTGTTAATTAGTTTTGAGAAAATCTCTCATTGAGCGATTCCAATTGGTTTAATTGGTCTCAAAAATTATTTGGGGAATTTTATCCACCGTTGGATCTTTGATCCAGTGATTTCGGTTTTACAAAATATATTTTCTTGTTTTTAACAAGATTAAAGATATATTTTCCCATAGATAGAATTTAAGTCTATCAAACGGTGATTTTTAATGACCATTGGATTTTTAATCCAAGGGTCTAGAGTACATCTTTTTTGTTTGTAAAGATTAGGGAAATATTTTTCCATTGGATCTTTGATCCAACAACTCTCTATTTAACAGATAATATCTTTTTTATTTAAAAAGTTCAAGGAGATACTTTCCCGCTAATAAAATTTAATTCTATTATTTGATGATTTTAATCACCATTGGATTTTTGATCCAACAGCACTGTTTAACAGAGGAGATCTTTTTTATTTAAAAAGATCATGAGATATTTCCCCCTAATAGAATTTAATTCTATTTTCTTTAATTTTGTGCGCTGACACTCATGTGCTATGCACGTGGGTGCCACCTAAGAATTTAATTCTTATATAACAGACACCACATGCTTTGCACGTCGGCACTCATGTGAACTTCACGTGAGGCGCCACTGTAGGATTTAATCCTACAAGAGGCCGGCGCCGGCGCTCATGTGGGGAGCACTTTAGGCGCTGCCTTATTGTGGTTAAACAGAGCTTACCTCTTATTATTGTGTTTAATTGATAAGGGAAAAAATGCCCCCCACCGTTGTTCTCATGTGGTTTACACGTGAGTGCAACGGTGCACAATTTTGAGCCATCTGATCCGTCTTGAGATTCGGGGAATCTAAACCGACCCCCATCCCTTTAAATAGGGCTTCAAGCCCTAGACAACTTCCGCGCTTTTATCTTCTTCCTTGAGAATTTTATTCTCCGTTAGAGCATAGCTTTATTTTCTTGAAGCTTAGTTTTTCACCCTTTTCTAGATCTATATTGTAGACCCACTTTGCCAAAATTTTCTTTAGTAAGAGTCTTTTCCTTGGAAGATTGCTTCACTTTTAATTATAGAGCTTAGCTCTAACATATTCCCTTTAGGAATATACAGAACTTAGTTCTGATGTAGATCTTTCCCCTTTGGGGATTTTCTTAAGATTTTAATCAGAGCTTTGCTCTGGCAATTTATCACAGAACTTGAATCTAATTTGATTTTTTTAGATCTTTTCCCCTTTGGGGATTTTCTTAAGACCAGAACTTTGCTCTGGCAATTTAAGATCTGACCCCCTCTTGGGGATTTTTTTTATTTTTATTTTCGGTTTAACAGAGCCTTGCTCTGAATATCAAATCCCTTTAGGGATTTTCTTGAAATTTTTGGTGTTTTATACCATTTTGATAGAGCAGAGCTTAGCTCTGAAATTTTATTATTAAAAACAGCTTTAGAGAATCTATTTAGATTTCTCCATTGGGTACATGTTCCAATCATTAAGGAGACGCCATCTTGATTCTATGGGGCCCACTAGTTTTTTAAGTTTAGTGTGTAGGGTTACTAGGCACAGTCACAAGGGTCTACGAGGCATCAACCATGCCCGATTCAAAAATTAGACGTGCCGAACAACCCTAAACAAGATCTTTAAACTAGAGATTAGGCGAAACAAAGCATGTTAAATACTTTAACATCTAAGAGTTTGGAATTACAACCTTTGTAGTCCGGTCCTTCACTTCATAAGCTCCGTGTTGAGGTCCCTTCGCTGCGATCATCGATTTCCCGGACTCTAGAGAGGTTCCGCGAGGAGAAAGATGCATGCTTGCTTCCGATCTTCGATAACAATGATGATCTACCTTGAAATTCCATTAACACAAGCTCTTACTTATAAATGTAGTGAACACCCTAATCTAAATGGCTAGGATAGATTAGGATGATGAAGTAGGATTTTAGCTCTCATTTATTTTCTATTTCTCACTCAAAATCATCACATGAGCAAAAGCTAGAAAGCTTTTCTCAAAGGAAGAAGAAGAAGAATAATCAAAACCATTTGTGATGAATAATGAATTGTCATGAGGTTAGAATTGCAACCATGGATTAAGTATGATAACTTAACCCATGTAGAGACTTAACCATGGTCATGGGTTGGGTTAGGTTAATAAATATCATAACAAATATCTTTAGCAAGAAACAAAAGAAAAACCTTCTAGAAGCTTCTAGAAAATATTAACCCAAATCAAACCTTAATCATGTTTAATCTCTACTAATCACGTTGCATTAATAACCTCAACATGTTACAATATTATATATCACATATACAATATTTATTGTAACAAAATAAAATAATACAATTAACAAATATCGCATATATATCAATGTATTACCCGAGTGAGAAAAAGAATCTTTTAGTGAGCTTATATCGGTTAATGTAATTTAATATATCAAATATATAATTATACATTAAATTATCCAATCAACACTTGATCCGATAATCCGGCTATTTCACAAATAACCGACTAATATAATCTGTATCAGTTCATCGAATCAACACTTGATCCGATGACCCGGCTATATCACATATATCCGGCCGATATCTCATATCGTGAAAATCTAATACGGTATCTCCTACTCCGTTTTGCCTGAGCCAAGAAACTTCTGTGTAGGACTCTAAAGAATCTTTAATACGCCGGCAGTAGGTGATGATCATATCAAACACCCACAAGCTGCAAGCGGTCAGCTAAACGTAACAGCCACTCAGGTATTGAGCAATCAGAAGATCAACAAGCAAGCCTGTACTTTCTCCCGTGAATCCAGTCAGTAACACTCCCGTACAGTCCAGTCTCTTCGTCTGATATGTCGCATATCTCGCCTGGGGGTGGTAAACGTCAGACCCCAGTAGCTCAATAAGTCGTGTCGATATGAGATCTATAACAGTTTGAGAAACTACTGATAACACTTACCAGTAAATCTCAGCAACCCTGGCCAGGGATTTCCAGTTATAGCTAATCGAACACAGCGCAACATCAACTCCATATACCGGGAGAGACGAATCCCCTTCTATCGCTTATTGCCTCCATGTGATTTGGGACTGTACCCAACAGCCACCTTTTTGCACGCCCTCTTGGACGTGGCATGATGGAAATCAAAGCACAGTGGGAATCACACAAGACTCTATGACGATCTCGGGTCTACAGACTAACCTGTACCAGTGTCACCAAAGAACTGCCATCTGACGTCAGGTATAATACTATCTGGGAGTTCTCGGCGAGTCCGTCCAATGTACCCAGTCTCTACTGAGCACCCGTACACCATCCTTGATGTCAAACGCCGATGGATATGGGATCATCCATCGCCCATCATATGGGTCAAGATGCGTAGACGCTAGTCTACTCTGGTGTATCGATGCCCTGTCTCGATACACTCTCGACTAGGAACAGTTATAGGATGTACTCGTCGACTACCATGGCCCCACTAGTATGATCTCATCATAGTCCCAGTAGTCGATTACATATCCTAAGGGCTTTATCAACATGTATCATAGAGACAATCAGAGTACATGTTAAGATAAAGTGCAACCAGATAGCATACTATCATGTTGAGCAAGAAAGTCCTCCCTATATATGTCCAAGCATCCATTACAATATACATCATATGTACAGTAATGGCTTCTAGGGCATACATATAACTAACAATCTCACACTTGCACTAGGGCCATCTGTTGTGGTATCGCATACCCAACAATTAGCTGAGGATGAAGTATCTTATACTCAACCATCCCATAAAAGTCTCTACTGGGAAAAAAAGGCCTTTGTGAGTGGATCCGCGCTGTTTTCATCTGTGTCTACTCTCCCAACCTCGATCTCCATGGAGATCAACCATCTCCATGATCGGGTGATACTGCCTAAGAATTATATCTGGATTTCTGATGGGACGGGGGTTCCTAGGCCAAACCCTTTACTCCATTGTCATACAATGGTTGGAACGAAGTTCATCTCATGAACTTATATATCCAGACTGCCTCTTTGGTAGTATCCTTGGTAACGATGTATCTTGCCTTTAATCGTCTAGTAAGTCACGGTATCTAGCTTGGAACTCCTCCAACATACCGTCCCTCCACTGAGGGTAAAGACAATGCCTGCGACTGACATTCAGTCGTCCTTATCACCCTGGAACTTTTCCAATGATTCTCCCCAAGATCGTTTGATACCATCTCACTACACCTAGTGAGAATCCTAACATTCAATTAGATCAATCTCATAGATCGAAAACCCAGGATTTAGGAGGTATCACTTTGATCCTATATAGAGAATCCTTGTGATAAGCAGAGATTGACCGAGCGTAGTATAGGAAACTCCTTCCCTATCAAGAGTATGTCATGCACGTACTCTACGAGGATCACCACCATACTCTCTACTACCTTTTTGTATATACAAGGTTCATCTACCATTTTGATGAAGTCAAACTCTTTAACTACAACATCAAAACAGACGTTCCAACTCTGCGATGCCTGCTTTATCGCATAAAACAACTTGCACACGTTTCCGCTGGTCCCACTGTCTACGAAGCCCTCTGGCTATGTACTTATAGGTGCTCTCTTCTAAAACATCATTTAGAAAAGCAGTCATGACACCAAACCGCCAGATATCGTAGTCATGGTATGTAGCAATGGCAAGTAGGATCTGGATGGACTTAAGCATAGCTTTGAAAGTCTCAACTTTTCCATGTACACCGAGTAATCTTCTCAAGATATACTTGCTCCTGATGGGGATTTAACCCTTCAGATAAAGAAAACAAAGTCTATACTTTGTTGGTGTATAAGGATTCCATCTCAGATCACTAAGCGTCAAGCCATTCTTACAGAGTCCCACTCCTGATGGCCTGCTCGAAACTAGTTGGGTCATCATCTCATGATGGAATCCTCACTCCCACTGTCATAGAGAAACCAAAGTATCTCTTAGGTGGGTGAGGAACCCTACTAGATCGGCGGAGAGGCTGAGGTTCGTTAGAGTCTATTGAATCCTTTGGTTCTACCAAATCATCTGCTGTAGTTTGTTTAGCTGGAACTCCTTCCAGTTCTACCTTATGACCACTAATTTCCTCGCAAGAAATTCTCTTTCACAAAGGTGGCATGTTGAGAAATAAACATATTTTGTTCCTCTGTTAGGTAGAAGATATTCCCTTGCATATGGTTGGGATATCCAACAAACTTCCACAGATCTGACTTTGCCTCGAGCTTGTCCGGATTTTTCTTTTTAGACATAGGCCGACAACCCCAAATCTTAACTTACTTAAGATATAGGCTCTTCCCATTCCATATCACATATGAAGTGGTAGGCAACTGATTTGATTTGAACCCTATTCAATAGGTATGCAGCTTCTCAAGTACATATCTCCCAAAAGGAAATAGGAAACTCAGTAGTACTCATCATAGAGCACACCATATCACATAGGGTGCTATTGCTCTGCTCCGATATACCATCGTGTATGGTGTATACGGAGGAGTGATGCTGAGAGAGAATCTCATTCTCCTTTAGAATAGTCCAGGAATTCCGTGCTTAAGTATTCTCCTCCCTGATCTCATCAAAGGACATAATACTTATACTCGTTTTTGGTTCTCTACTTCTAACTCATATTCATTGAATTTCTCAAAAGGTTCAGACTTGTGTTTCAACAGGAACACATGTGTGAATCTTGAGAGACTATCAGCGAATATAATAAAGTACAAAGAACCAGTCTTGACATGTGTAGATAGGGAACCTTACATACATCATCATGTATCAATCCCAAAAGTTCACTAACTCTTTCTCTGTTTCCAATAAACAGAGCTATGGTCATCTTATCTTTGTGACATGACCGGCAAGTTTCACAAGATGTAAATTCAAACTAATTTAAATATGCATCTTAATATAACTTCAGCTAGTCGGGTCACATTGATATGACCTAGTCTACAATACCTGAAGAAGGATTCGTTCATTTCTGAACTCTTCCTCTTTTGTGTGTTCTTTATACTAAGAACTGCGGTTTGATTTAGAACGTCAATGCTTTTAGATAACGTGCCTGAAACGATCAATTCTTGATATAGGAAATGTTCAAAACATTATCCAACAATACAAAATTATATCTTTCTTTACTAATAAAGTGACTGATATAATGTTGTATCTCAGGTTCGGTATCTAATAACATTCGTTCAGAATCAATGTATTTGTTAATACAGGGTGATAACCACCAACAGCCTTGGCTGTAACACTTGCACCATTTTCTATCTCATGAAACTTATCACCCGTTCTCAGTTCTCTACCTATCTGTAGCCTATGTAACAAATTACATTTGCGGGATCCTGATCTGGTATCTCATACCCAGGACATAAATGATACTGAGAAACAGTTCTCTGTGATGAACACACCCGAAGAAGATGCATCAGCATGCACTTTCTTTGTTTGGGCGGCACGGGAATTCTGGTAATCCCCTATTTCCTGCTCTGTCTTATAACAATTATAAGTTGGAGCGGGACCAACGTTCCCCAACTCAATATAACAAGCAGGTTCGGTCAATACATCCGTATTATTATCTTGATTAAGGAGTGACATAGTCGCAACCAGGAGAGAGAGAGAAGAAAACACTCAGCGTGCGCTTTTACAAGATTAGATTGGTTATCAATTTATCTAATCAGGATGGCTCCTACTGTTTTAGTCAATTCTTCCTTCAAACCCTAAAAAGAAAGACTAGCCGGGATTAATTACACCCTATAAGTTCATCAATCTTTCAGCCAGGCCAGTGCCGGTACTTTGAGGGAGGTTCCCCGTGCTTTCGCACGGACCTAATTAAAATAAACCTCGTTTTCTCAGGAGCGTAACCCCGTTAACACCTTTCTAGACACCTACTTGATCGGCTAATTGTAATGTGTAAAACTTTCCCAGGAGTAACTCTTACTCGCAGCGGGTGATTGATGAACGATTTCCGATTGTGTAGTTGGTTTTTAGAAAATAGAATTTAGAAATCAAAACCAAAAATATTTTGACCGCAATCAATAACGGTGTCGGATGTAGCACGTTAGTAAGTGCGGATCGTCCACAGGGAAAATGTAATTGTTCGTGTTTCAAATTAGATGAATTGAAACTTTAAGGAAAAGAAAAGAAAACAATTCATGATTTAAAATTGCATTTCAAGAAAGAGAAAAATCTAGATCTATGAAAGCATTAAAATCAAGAAATGATAATTTGGGATGATTTCCAACCAACAATCAAGATTCAAAGTGTAGCTCATAGGAGTAGATCGGATCTATAGATGTGATGAGATCTATTGATTTCATGTTCTTATCCTTTAGCGAATTGATACTAGATCGATGATAATTCATTGAGGTTAAGGATTTTTGCGAAGAAGCTAAGGTTCCCTCGTCTTATCCTTTACCCTTTCAATGAATCTCATTCAAATTCTAGTTTCTAGTCAATCAAATGATCAATCGTTGTTCCCTAATTTCGAGTGAACACAATCAAGAAAGGATCATCCCGAAACTAGGTCATTAATCATTTGATGCACTAGAATTTCAAAACATTATAGGATTTAAGAATTGTAAAAGTATATAAATCATCATCATCTAAAGATCGTCACAACTCCTACACGAGCGGAGATTACTCAAACATCATGATATCAAACGCAATCAAAACTTGAGATCGAATCATAATGTTGAATCAAAGATAAGCAAGATATAGAAATTTCACCTTTATTTATCGACAATTTTCGTTACAACTCTCTTGAATTTACAAAAGGAAGGAACTAGATCGTCGATTTCAGCTTCGCTCGGCTCCTTGAGTCGCGGATCGGCATGGATCTCTTGCTCCGTTGAAATCCGGCGTCGCTTCTAAAGGTTGAAGGGTTTCTTGCTTGAATTGATCTCGGGATCTTGATCTTGAAGTTGAATTAGAATTTGGCACAAGTCGTGTCACTCAACTTGTGGGGGGAAGAGGGAGAGATGAAGGATTGAACAATTTGCATCCTAGATCTAGGCTCCTTTTTATAGCCCTCCAAATTCTAGATCTAGGATTGAATTTTGAATTCTCCCTCCACAAGTTAGTTAACCCAAAGTTTGAATTTCCCTCCAAGAGTTTGTTAAGCCAAAGTTTGAATTTCCCTCCAAGAGTTTGTTAAGCCGAGCCTTCTAGATGTGCCACGTGGAGCTTCTACAATGTTCTAGAAGCTTGGGCCGTTATTTTAGAGCATGTGAGGAAATTTGAGGAGCTGATCCCATAATATGGCCGCGGATCCGCGGCGCCAAGGGGGTTTGGGCCGCGGATCCGCGGTCCTTTGAGGCCCTTGTTGCTTTATTTTTATATGGTAATACTTAGGCTTCCTTATGGGCCTTTTTATGATAATTTAAATTCTCTTAGACCTTCTGTACTACTACCAGATCATGCATCTTGGAGTTAGCGTATCTTTATCAGCTCTTTTCCTAATTTGGGCTCTGCTACTGGAATTTCCTGCACAATTTCACCGAGACAAGAGTTGCGCAATACGAGAATGATGCGATGCCATGAAACACAGTTAATTTCCCTCTAAGTGCCGGTTTAAAAGTCTAACACATGCAATTTGGTATTTCAGAGATGATTTGGTAATATGTGCAATATGAATACCGAACACTTCTATATGAGTGCAAATGTTAGGGAAATTGCCGTGTTAAAAATGCAGTATTTTCGACTGATCAAATTCCCCCAAACTTATTTTCGATCGTCTCGATCGAATTGTTTTATTAAGAAGAGAAGGAGAAAATAAAGAAAGAGAAAAGCACACTTTCGTAGGCAACACGATTGCACTGAGCACGTGCAACACGCCTTTAAACCTCTAGGTGTCCCTAGTAGGAGGAGTGTTGTCTCCTGAGGGTTTTCAGCGGATTACACCCACAAAATCCAATAATAAAAGGAAGATCATGAATATTACATTTAAAGAAAAGAATCGTAAAAGAAAAGGCTTGAAAATTAGGGTTTCCAACTAAGCTAGCTTTTCGGTTGTCATGAGCCCTATCTTAATGGTCATGAAAAGATGTCAGAAATCACGTCCTCCCTCAATAAAACATCGCCTTATTCTTCATTCCTATCTTTCTTCCAAACATCGATCATATCACCCTGCGTGTGTGTAAAGACATCCCTATACCCGGAGAATTCAATTCAAGCTATCATACTCTTGCTCATCAGCCTCAGTACTTTTTAATTAATGAATATTTAGGATTGCTCACACACTTTCATGCGACCGTTAATACTTCTTGAGGTACTAACCGACCGATTACTCATGTGCTTACTTATTTGGTGTATTTTCCTCGTCTTGCACCACCTCAGGCATAGCAGTGACTCCCAGACCAGTTGGTCTTAGGGCACTAGGTGAAGAGGCACCCTCGCTATTTATTTTTTTTTACTGCCCTCGGTGATAACAAAAACAGTGTCCATTTTTCTCACCACTTTATATTTTCTTCATTTTTTTTATTTCCTTTATACTTTTGGCTTTAAGACAAGAGCATTTCAAGGTATCCTCTACTATCCGAGGCTTTAAGACGTGTGTAAGTGCGAATAGCAGGATATCAACGTTCAAAATGTTTGGCTTCCAGAATAGAAACTATTTTTCAGACTTATTTTTATCCTCAGATTAGTGACGTCCTTCATCTTACTAACCCTTGGGACAACGGCTCATAACTACTTATTACTAGTTCGTGTAAGAAAACTTCTAATTTTCTTGGTTTTCTTAAAATTTTCTAATCTTATGGATGTAATTGTTCACTATCTAATCTTTTATTATCATAAATATTAAATATTTTGAAATTTTGAAATTTTTTTAAATTTTTTATGAGTTTTGAATTTTTTTGAATTTTTATGGATTTTGAAATTTTTTAAATTTTTATGGTTTTTAAAGAAATGTTTTGTGCTTATGCAAATGATATGCACATGATGCAAAAAATAAGCACAAACCTCCCCTAAACTTTTTTTCAACAGTGTCTTCACTGTTGCCTTCAGCTAAATCTAGAAAAACCTGTAAGTTTGGGAGGAATTTATTAGTGGGGGCAAAATATTTAAGTGAAGACCCTCCCCCAAACTTATTCTTGGCTCAAAATTTTCGTAAATTTTTTTTTTCAAGAGCCAGAAAACATACCCCCCCAAACTTGAGTTATGCAATGTTAATCTGTTGAAAATCACATGAAGGGGTCAAAAATCAGTGGTCGATGCCAAGCTTTGCAAAGACCGAATATCAACGCCAACCATTCGAAGATTTTATCAATGCAGTGCTCGGGTTGGTGGAAGAAGAAGTGGGGAAAGGGTAAGGGGTGGAAGAGAGTGTGTATGCGTCTCATTTTGGAGAGACGAAGCAGTGAATGTGATGGATAACTCGCATTCTTTTTACAGTTCAGAGGAAGAGGTGGAGGTTCAATTTCAGTGATTGGGACATGATTCATTTCAACACCCGTGTCATTCAAAAATGCGAGTTTATCAGCGAAGATTTCCTCAATACCCCGATGAATAATGTCGTCACAAAGTGCGGGGTGATCTTTAGACTCTAAAAGCAGTTCATAATCGGTGTTAGTTGTTGACCCGGACATCTCGGTGGAAGAGTCCGTATGTATATGATACATAGTTGGATCAAACAACAACGTATGAAAAGAGTCAAGATCGGTATCAGGAGGATCATCAAATTCGCTGCTGTCGACATCCATTAAGTCGACAGAATAGACATGAGCAGTAGGTTCGGAGGGTACACTTCCCAACTTGTAAATGTTCAGCTCTATTGACCTATTCCCGAAGGATAGGGTCATAGAGCCATTACGACAGTTGATGATAGCGCTGGAAGTGGCCAAAAAGGGGCGACCTAAAATCACCGGAATTTGATTCCGTAGGTTCGCTACAGGCTGTGTATCAAGTACAATAAAATCCACAGGGAATATGAAGTCATTGATTTTTATTAATGTAGGGTTCCTAGGCACTCTCAAGAGGTCTCACAAGGCATCAACCATGCCAATTTCAAATTTTACGGTGCTGAGAAACCCTAGACTAGATCGTTAACTAGAATTTTAGGGCGATCACATGCAACTAGTTAACAATTTAACTAAAAGAACGGAAATACAACCTTTGTTGATCCGGTCCTCCACCTCCATAGCTCCGCAATGAAGTCTCCTCGCTGTCCAAATGGAAACCCGGGCTCTAGTGTCGGCTTCATCGGAGAATGGACGGGATAGGTCATCGACTACGACGCCAAAGATGATCTACGTCGAGGCATCACTAGATCAAGCTCCACCTTCACCAAGCCATGAAAACTTGTGAAGGAAACACCCTATACTACTTGGCAAGAGGTAGAGGATGAAGAAATAGGAAGTGGGTTCACTTTAGAATTGGATTTCTCACTCATTTCATCAATTCACCATTGATGAAGTCAAGCTTTCTTCATTGAAGAAGATGAAGAAGAAGAAGAAAGAATATCATAAGTCTTTTTAAAATAGAAAAAAATATGAATACTTATCATATCCTAACCCTAGTTAAGTGTAGAGAATAGACCATGGTTTGTTTAAATGGTTAGGGTTAAGCATGAAGACAAAATGGTTACAAAGTCAAACCTTCATGAAGATTCAACTACAAACAAAGAAAGCCACCATTTTCTCTTTATTCTTTCCAAAATAAATAAGAAAGAAAAGCAAAACCCTAATCATTAACTTAATCATGGTTTAATCTTTACACTTAACCAAGTTAACATGTATCATCAAACATGATACAATCAAGTGCACAAAAGTATATCACATATACAACTTGTGAACTTCTAGTGAGAAAAGCCATTTAAGTGAACCAATACTAGTTAATGCAAAGTAATATATCAAATATATAATTATGCATTAAATCATTAAATCAACACTTGATTCAATGATCCGGTTATGTCGCACACAACCGACTAGTATACAATGTATCGATTTATCGAATCAATCCTTGATTCGATAACTAGGTTATATCGCATACAACCATTCGACACATTCATCGCGAGAATGAAATACGGTATCACATACACGCATTATTCTCGGTCCCGCACATATCTCATATGCGCTCCTATTTCGTTTCTCTTGAGCCAGGAAACCTCTGTGTAGGACTCTAAAGACTCGTCAATACGCCGGCAGCAGGTGATGATCATATCAAACACCCACAAGCCGCAAGCGGTCTGCTAAACGTAACGGACACCCGGGTATTGAGCGATCAGAAGATCGACGAGCAAGCCCGCTCACACTCCAGTGAATCCAACCAGTAACACTACCGTACAGTCCGGTCTGATCGTCTGATATGTCGCATATCTCGCCTAGGGGTGGTAAACGTCAGACCCCAATAGCTCGATAAGTCGTGTCGATATGAGGTCTATAACAATTCGAGAAACTACTGGTAACACTTACCAGTAAATCTCAGCAACCCTGGCCAGGGATTTCCTGTTATAGCCAATCGAACACAGCGCAACATCAACTCCCTATACCGAGAGAGACGAATCCCCTCCTATCGCTCATTGCCTCCATGTGATTCGGGACTGTACCCAAAAACCACCGTTTTGCACGCCCTCTTGGACGTGGTAAGGTGGAAATCAAAGCACAGTGGAAACCACACAAGACTCTATGACGATCTCGGGTCAACAGACTACTCTGTACCAGTGTCACCAGAGAACTGCCATCTGACGTAAGGTATAATACCATCTGGGAGTTCTCGGCGAGTCCGTCCAGTGTACCCAGTCTCTACTGAGCACCCGTATATCATCTCTGATGTCAAACACCAATGGATATGGGATCATCCATCGCCCATCTGTATGGGTCGAGAAGGTATACGCTAGTCTACTCTGGTATATCGATGCCCCGTCTCGATACACCCACGACTAGGGACTTTGAAGGATGTACTTATGGACTACCTTGTCCCCACTAGTATGATCCGCATCATAGTCCAGGTTGTCAAGTACACATCCTAAGGGCTTTACCAACATGTAACAGAGAGACAATCAGTATACACGTTAAGGTAAAGAGCAACCAGATAGCATACTATCATGTCGAGCAAGAAAGTCCTCCCTATATATGTCCAAGCATCCACTACAATATACATCCTATGTACAGTAATGGCCTCTAGGGCATACATATAACTAACAATCTCCCACTTGCACTAGGGCCATCTGATAGCAGTGGTTGTAGTATCTCATACTCAACCATCCCATAAAAATCTCTCTCTGGGAACAGGCCTTTGTGAGTGGATCCGCTGTGTTGTCCTCTGAGTCTACTCTCCTGACCTCGATCCCCTGGAGATCAGCCATCTCCATGATCAGGTGATACTGCCTTAGAATATGTCTGGATCACTGATGGGACCTGCGTTCCTTGGCATAAGCCATAACTCCATTGTCACACAATGGGAGGAACTAAGTTCATCTCATGAACAAATATACACCCAGACAACCTCTTTGGTAGCATCTTAAGTAGTGATGTATCCAGCCTTTATCGTCTAGTAAGCCACGGTATCTTGCTTGGAACTCTTCCAACATACCGTCCCTTTACTGAGGGTAAAGACAATGCCTGTGACTGACATTCAGTCGTCTTTATCACCCTGGAACCTTTCCAGTGATTCTCCCTAGGATCGATTGATACCATCTCACTATAACTAGTGAGAATCCTAACATCCAATTAGATCTATCTCATAGATCCAAAACCCAGGATTCAGGAGGTATCACTTTAATCCTGTATGGAGAATCATTGTGATAAGCGGAGATTGACCGAGCGTAGCATAGGAAACTCCTTCCCTATCAAGGGTATGTTATCCACGTACTCTACGAGGATCGCACCATACTCCCTACTACCTTTTTGTTTATACAAGGTTCATCTACCATTTTGATGATGTCAAACTCTTTGACTACTTCATCAAAATAGACGTTCTAACTCCGCGATGCCTGCTTTATTACATAAAACATCTTGCACACGTTTCCGCTGCTCCCACTGTCTACGAGGCACTCTGGCTGTGTACTTATAGACGCTCTATTCTAAAACATCATTTAGAAAAGCTGTCATGACACCCAACCACCAGATATCGTAGTCATGGTATGTAGCCGTGGTAAGTAGGATCTGGATGGACTTAAGCATAGCCACTTGAAAAGGTTTCATCATTATCCATGCCTGGTCGATGACGAAAAGCTTTAATAAGTCTAGCTTTGAAAGTCTCAACTTTTTCATCTACACCAAGTAATCTTCTCAAGATATACTTGCTCCTGATGGGGATTTAACCCTTCAGATATAGCAACCAAAGTCCATACTTTGTTGGTGTACATGGATTCCATCTCAGATCACTAAGCATCCAGCCATTCTTACAGAGTCCCTACTCTCGATGGCCTGCTCGAAACTAGTTGGGTCATCATCTCATGATGCAATCTTCGCTCCCACTGTCATAGAGTAACCGAAGTATCTCTCAGGTGGGTGAGGAACCCTACTAGATCGGCGGAGAGGCTGAGGTTCGTTGGAATCTACTGAATCCTTTGGTTCTATCAAATCATCAGCTGCAGTTTGTATAGCTGAAACCTTTCCAGTTGTACATAACAGACCTTGCCTCGAGCTTGTCCGGATTTTGCTTTTAGACATAGGCTGGACAACCCCAAATCTTAACTAGCTTAAGACATGGGCTCTTCCCTTATCATATCATATATGAAATGGTAGGCAACTGATTTGATTTGAACCCTATTCAATAGGTATGCATCTTTTCAAGTGCATAACTCCCAAAAGGAAATAGGTAACTCAGTAGTACTCATCATAGAGCACACCTTATATAGGGTGTGAATGCTCCGCCCCGATATACCATTGTGCTATGGTGTATACGGAGGAGTAATGCTGAGAGAGAATCTCATTCTCCTTTAGAATAGTCCAGGAATTCCGTGCTCAAGTATTCTCCTCCTTGATCTCATCAAAGGACATAATGCTTATACCCGTATTGGTTCTCTACTTTTAACTTATATTCTGTGAATATCTCAAAAGGTTCTGACTTGTGTTTCAACAGGAACACATGTCTGAATTAAAAAAGATTATCAGAGAATTTAATGAAGTATAAAGAACCGGTCTTGGCAAATGTAGACAGGGGACCTACATACATCAACATGTATCATCCCAAGAGTTCACTAACTCTTTCTCTGTTTTCAGTAAACGGAGCTATGGTCATCTTATCTCTGTGACATGACTGGCAAGTTTCACAAGATGTAAATTCAAACTGATTTAAATATGCATCTTCATGTAACTTCAGCTAGTCGGGTCGCATTGATATGACCTAGTCTATAATGTCTCAAGTAGGATTCGTTCATTTCTGAACTCTTCCTCTTGTGTGTGTTCCGTATACTAAGAACTGTAGTTTGATTTAGAACATCAATGCTTTTAGATAACGTGCCTGATCTGATCAACTTTTGATATAGGAAATGTTCAAAACATTATCCAACTATACAAAATTTTATCATTTCTTTACTAATAAAGAGATAGATATGATTTTGTATATCAGGTTCGGTATCTAATAACATTCGTTCAGAATCAATGTATTTGGAATACAGGGTGACAGTGACCAACAGACTTGGCTGCAACACTTGCCCCGTTTTCTGCCTCATGAAACTTATCACCCATTCTCAGTTCTCTACCTACCTGTAGCCCTATGTAACAGATTACATATCTGGGATCCTGATCTGGTATCACATACCCAGGACGTAGAGGATACAGAGAAACAGTTCTTTGTAATGAACACACCCGAAGATGATGCATCAGCATGCACTTTCTTCGTTTGGGTGGCACGGGAAATCTGGTATTCCCCAATTTCCTGCTCTGTCTTATAACAATTATAAGTTGGAGCGGGACCAACATTCCCCAGCTCAGTATAACAAGCGGGTTCGGTCAATATTCCGTATTATTATCTTGATTAAGGCGTGATATGGTCGCTACCTGGAGAGAGAGAGAAGAAAACACTCAGCGTATGCTCTTGCAAGATCAGATTGGTTATTATTTTATCTAATCAGGATGGCTCCCACTGTTTTTTATCAAATCTTCCTTCAAACCCTAAAAGGAAAGACTAGCCGGGATTAATTACACACTACAAGTTCGCCAATCTTTCAACCAGGCCAGTGTCGGTACTTTGAGGGAGGTCCCCCGTGCTTTCGCACGAACCTAATTAATGTAAACCTCGTTTTTCCAGAGGTGTAACCCCGTTGACACCTTTCTAGACACCTACTAGATTGGCTAATTGTAATGTGTAAAACTCTCCCAGGAGTAACAATTACTCGAAGCGGGTATCGGGATCCAACTATCTCATAGAAGGTATGCAATCTCATTGCAAATTTCAACACTTGAAATTCCCGATAATATTTTGGCCCTAGCAGCTATATGAGCTTAACATAGTCAACAAATCATAAGTGCTAGTCAAGTTCAACCCGTCATTTCCCGATTGAATTAAACCCACCCGCACGACCCTTAACATAGTCAACAAAGTCGCACGACTACCCTAATCCAATCGCATCATATGCTTATGCAGATAAGCACTAATTAGCTACCGCACACTACGCCTTAACATAGTCAACAAACGTAGCACGAATACTAACTAGTACTTATCTGAAATGACGGAGGGCTACAACAGGTTTTTCTGAAAACCTATTGCGTAATGAACTTAATATCGTTGTAGAATCAAATGAATTTTGAAATGGAGTGCTTTTGAGGCTTTTCTAGTTTTGCTAAAGGAGTCACTCCTGGTGAAGGGATCGTCGGTCCTTTCCTCGTCGAATGAAGTGCGGGATATATCATATATATCACTGTGCAAAGCAAAAACTCTTAAAAGCAATCAAAAGACAAACCGAGGGTTGTAGCATCTGCCAGTTATTGCTAAAGGAGTCACTCCCGGTGAAGGAATCTCGGTCCTTTCCTCATCGAATAAGGTGCAGGATATATCATATATATCACGTGCAAAGCAAAAACTGTAGCTACCTGTTTTATTTTGAAATTCAATTCTACAACATCTTTAGGTTTCTTTTATTTCATTAATCACATTAATGAAGTCCCATCATTTAAGTACCTAAACATCACAGATAAATACGACGTACACTTATGCCATCCGCATTCGCCTCGATATCCCCTCGTGCACCGTTAGGTTAGGTAACTAACGGCAGAGCGGGGCAGGGCTAGCACGGGTGTAAAACATAAGTAACGCCTATATAATATATCATATATACTATATACAGTATCCATCACAGAAGATATCACATGATCACATCACAGATATAGCAGCAGAAGAAACATACGAAATATTGGATATACTAGAACGTCCGTGTTTTCAATACGAGCCAGTATAAAACACGGATTCCACGATCGTGATGAATAGCCAAACCTACACCCCTAGATCCCTACGAGAGCGGCAAGCAACCCTACCAATTCTGGAGTTAGGAGCCCCGGACTCGACTCCTCGAGTTGGTCTCCCTCTGGACTCCAGAACCCGGTTACTTGTGCTCCCCTCCTTGGGTCTATCCTAGTGCGGAAAAGTAAATAATATACAAAAGGTGACATCTTCCGCAACCTGGAAGTGCCCCAATAAAAGAATATTACATACAAGTTTTTACATGAATGAAAATAAAAAAACACTCATCTCACATAAAACCCCCGGCTATTCAAACACGACAATCCAATATAACATATCCAGCAACACATAACATCACATGTCATCAACGTAAGTAAACATGCGTATCCCAATTATCGTTGATCTATAGCAACGAAACCGGCGATACCACATATTACACTTACGGTCACAAAAAAGAAAGTGTAAAACTACAACAGTTGGAATCCGCAACCTCCATAGATATCGCATGCCTAATCAAATGAATTCCTTAGACATCGCATGCCTAACAATTATAAACTCCGCATTTTAGTCTCAAAATCGAAAACTCTTTTCAATATCAAGTCGGGCAATTCAACAAGATTCCCGACATCCTGATCGAATGCTCGTCGCAAACTTCAGTAGACGGCCGCACCCCCGATACCGTCGACGAAGTGCACCAAGGCGGAACACCGCTACCGCGAGCACCCGGACGGATGCTTTCGGCGACGGGGTTCTCCTATAGTCACTTGGTCGGGGCTAAGGGGTGTAGCTGTCTATTAAGTTTACCTGGCGAGTATCCGCGTACGCAACGTGATTGCGACGGACTTTTGATCGCATCAAAATTCCGTGGCAACCGATCAAGTGAGACTAAAGTGCTATGTTTATAACATTCATTCAGTTATCTCATAACAACTTGTGAATTCCAACTATTGTATCACATTCCGAATAAGATAGAAAATGTTAAACTTTCCGATCGAACAATCGAACACCCAAGTTTTCCCGAAACAGCTCAACACATGAAATAAGTCTAACAACATTCAGTTCGTGCCTCAGTACCAACGGTCCAGCCGTAGAAGGGTCAAGCCAATGCCTCACATGTGGCACGCCGTACTGCCCCAAACCCTAAGGTTCAAAGGGCAGTTCAAGACGGTCACATAATCGAGTTAAGGTTTGTTGTCTTCTAGAGGGACCATCGTGTTACTTGCACTACTTAGAACGTCGTTAAACCACGGAAAAATCCAACACTTGGAAATTTCCCGACAGGGGAAAAGATGGGTATTTATATCCGGTCGAACTTTTTAACATATTCTAAAATTTATCCGGAAAGCCACATAGACAAAATCTGATACTCCGATCGAAACACCGAATCCCCAAAACAACCCCAGAAAATTCAACTCTTGAATAAATATTAAAAATTCCCAGAAAATCCCGCATAATAAAATAGGAGTTACTGTGCAAACAGGGGATGATGATGTCATACTTTAGCCGCGGAACCGCCGCAGAAGGCATGCTTCAGCCGCGGTTCCGCCGCTCTTTGTACTGTTCATGAGTCAAATTTTGCACCGTAATTCTTATAATTCCCTGCTGAATTTTTTAAGCATTTTTAATGTGGAAAAATCCCAGTTTTTAGAAAAAGTCCAGAGAGCATGTTTCGGGTTAGGGTTTTGGTTCGATCGGAGTTCAAACTCCGTCTACGCATCGCCTAAGACTATAGCTAGGCTCTGATACCACTGTAGGGTTCCTATGCACTCTCAAGAGGTCTCACAAGGCATCAACCATGCCAATTTCAAATTTTACGGTGCCGAGAAACCCTAGACTAGATCGTTAACTAGAATTTTAGGGCGATCATATGCAACTAGTTAACAATTTAACTAAAAGAACGGAAATACAACCTTTGTAGATCCGGTCCTCCACCTCCATAGCTCCGCAATGAAGTCTCCTCGCTGTCCAAATGGAAACCCGGGCTCTAGTGTCGGCTTCATCGGAGAATGGACGGGCTACGTCATCGACTACGACGCCAAAGATGATCTACGTCGAGGCATCACTAGATCAAGCTCCACCTTCACCAAGCCATGAAAACTTGTGAAGGAAACACCCTATACTACTTGGCAAGAGGTAGAGGATGAAGAAATAGGAAGTGGGTTCACTTTAGAATTAGATTTCTCACTCATTTCATCAATTCACCATTGATGAAGTCAAGCTTTCTTCATTGAAGAAGATGAAGAAGAAGAAGAAAGAATATCATAAGTCTTTTTAAAATAGAAAAAAAATATGAATACTTATCATATTCTAACCCTAGTTAAGTGTAGAGAATAGACCATGGTTTGTTTAAATGGTTAGGGTTAAGCATGAAGACAAAATGGTTACAAAGTCAAACCTTCATGAAGATTCAACTACAAACAAAGAAAGCCACCATTTTCTCTTTATTCTTTCCAAAATAAATAAGAAAGAAAAGCAAAACCCTAATCATTAACTTAACCATGGTTTAATCTTTACACTTAACCAAGTTAACATGTATCATCAAACATGATACAATCAAGTGCACAAAAGTATATCACATATACAACTTGTGAACTTCTAGTGAGAAAAGCCATTTAAGTGAACCAATACTAGTTAATGCAAAGTAATATATCAAATATATAATTATGCATTAAATCATTAAAACAACACTTGATTCAATGATCTGGTTATGTCGCACACAACCGACTAGTATACAATGTATCGATTTATCGAATCAATCCTTGATTCGATAACTAGGTTATATCGCATACAACCATTCGACACATTCATCGCGAGAATGAAATACGGTATCACATACACGCATTATTCTCGGTCCCGCACATATCTCATATGCGCTCCTATTTCGTTTCGCTTGAGCCAGGAAACCTCTGTGTAGGACTCTAAAGACTCGTCAATACGCCGGCAGCAAGTGATGATCATATCAAACACCCACAAGCCGCAAGCGGTCTGCTAAACGTAACGGCCACCCAGGTATTGAGCGATCAGAAGATCGACGAGCAAGCCCGCTCACACTCCAGTGAATCCAACCAGTAACACTACCGTACAGTCCGGTCTGATCGTCTGATATGTCGCATATCTCGCCTAGGGGTGGTAAACGTCAGACCCCAATAGCTCGATAAGTCGTGTCGATATGAGGTCTATAACAATTCGAGAAACTACTGGTAACACTTACCAGTAAATCTCAGCAACCCTGGCCAGGGATTTCCTGTTATAGCCAATCGAACACAGCGCAACATCAACTCCCTATACCGGGAGAGACGAATCCCCTCCTATCGCTCATTGCCTCCATGTGATTCGGGATTGTACCCAAAAACCACCGTTTTGCACGCCCTCTTGGACGTGGTAAGGTGGAAATCAAAGCACAGTGGGAACCACACAAGACTCTATGACGATCTCGGGTCAACAGACTACTCTGTACCAGTGTCACCAGAGAACTGCCATCTGACGTAAGGTATAATACCATCTGGGAGTTCTCGGCGAGTCCGTCCAGTGTACCCAGTCTCTACTGAGCACCCGTATATCATCTCTGATGTCAAACACCAATGGATATGGGATCATCCATCGCCCATCTGTATGGGTCGAGAAGGTATACGCTAGTCTACTCTGGTATATCGATGCCCCGTCTCGATACACCCACGACTAGGGACTTTGAAGGATGTACTTATGGACTACCTTGTCCCCACTAGTATGATCCGCATCATAGTCCAGGTAGTCAAGTACACATCCTAAGGGCTTTACCAACATGTAATAGAGAGACAATCAATATACACGTTAAGGTAAAGAGCAACCAGATAGCATACTATCATGTCGAGCAAGAAAGTCCTCCCTATATATGTCCAAGCATCCACTATAATATACATCCTATGTACAGTAATGGCCTCTAGGGCATACATATAACTAACAATTAACACATCCTCCAGTTCACCCCTAGGTTTGGTGATTGATCGGTCAGCCATCTGGAGAGTGCAATGGGTTGGCTTCAACTCTCCGATACCTAGTTGCTCATAGACTGAGTATGGAAGCAAGTTAACACTAGCGCCCAGATCTAGTAGAGCACGGTTGATGTGTTTTTCCCCAATAGAAATGGAAATAGTAGGATATCCCGGATTCTTACGTTTCCTCGGTAATTGTTGGGGGAAAGCCGTGTCTACAGTCTTTGCCATGAAAATTTTCTTGGGCTCTTGAGTCTTCCTCTTCCTAGTGCACAAGTTCTTAAGAGTTTTCGCATAAGACGGAACTTGTTGGATGGCATCTAGGAGAGGGATGTTGATGTTAACTTGCTTGAACATGTCCATAATCTTCTCCATAGGTTGACTCGATGTGTTAGCCCTTAACCGATTAGGATAAGATGCTTTAGCAATAAGCGCTGGGTCCATCATAGGAGAAGGAAGTGTGTGTGGCCCCGATCCCAAAATAGAAGTGGGGATCGTCTGTGAAGAAGTAGAAGAGGTGGGTTGAGGTGGCGAGCCTAGAGGGAAATGGAGAATAGGCTCGCGAGAAGGCGGTGGGGTAGAAGAATAAGAGTCAGAAGCAGAAGCGTGTGTGTGAGGAAAGGTCTCAGCCGGGGTGTCATGGATAGATTTTTCTGTGTCATCAATCTCTTCCCCAACGTGATTGTCAAGCACTCTTCCAGATCTCAACGTGATTGCATCCACATGATGTGAATAGCCAAGATTGGGTAAAGGTTGAGCTGGAAGTTTCCCTCTCTCTCTTGCACTCATTTCAGCTTTTAAACGTGCAATTTCTTCTTCCATCGATTTAATAGTCTCGCTTTGGGACGCAGAGTTTCTCTTTATGTTATCGACAGAAGTTTTTATTGTCAAAAGCAAGTTCATGAATGAAGAGGATTCATCTGAACCGATCAACTGCAACGGATTGGACGGTGCAGGTGTGTTGACCGGATTTTGGAAGTTTTGTGCGTGAAAGGGGTGCTGACTCAATTGTGGTTGCTTTGTGGTGGAGGGACCCTTTGGAAATTGTTTTGGGTTGGAACCGTGTTTTGAGATTGTGATTGGTTCCAAGCAAAGTTCGGGTGATTCCTCCAACCCTGATTATGTGTGGAAGAAAATGGGTCGTTTCTAGGTCCTTGTTGGTAAGCAGAACTGATATGCTCGTGACCTTGAAACGGAGAATTTCGTGGACATTCTTCCGTGAGATGTGATGGATCAGAACAGCATCCACATACAGTTTTGGAGAGTGACATTTGGTTTAGGGCGGCAGCTAAAAATTTGTTTTCCATAGTCTCGAGTTTCTTTTGCATAGCTGAAATTTCAGCTCTAACTCCTATGAAAACTTCCGATTGGTTATTGCCAGCCCTAGATGATTGACTCACACCCTCCCACTGTAAAGATCTTTCAGCGAAATCTTCTAAAAATTTCCAAGCTTCCCCATCATCTTTGGTCATGAAATTGCCTTGACACATTAATTCAAGGGTCTGTCTTGTGTTAGGATTAATGCCCTCATAAATGATTCGACACAGATCCCATCTGGGGATGCCGTGATGTGGACATTGAACTAGAAGATCCTTAAAGCGCTCAAGACATTGTGAAAATGTTTCATTTGGAAGCTGGGTGAATTGATTGATTTCGCTACGGATTCGAGCTGTTTTGTGATGTGGGTAAAATTTCTTAAGGAATGCTTTGACGAATTCTTCCCAGTTTGAAATGGAATGTGCGGTAGTGTTATACAGCCACTTCTCAGCTATATCGCATAGGGTGAATGGGAGAAGACGAAGACGCAAAGCATCTACAGACAGCTGTAAGGTACCCATCATTGCGCATACATTTTCAAATTTCATGATAAACACGTATGCGTCTTCAGACTCGAGACCGTGAAATTTTGGTAGAAGGTTGATGTATTAGGGTTTAATCTGAAAATTTTCCCCGTTGGCTGGTGGAATGGAAAGACAGGTAGAAAGGGGGCCTCGTGCTGGATAGCACTTCTCTTGGAGAGAGATGCGAGGTGGATTCTGCTCACCAACGGACGGCGGCAGGGTAGTGGAAAAGAAGTTCGATGGAGACGGATCCATCGATGTGGGTGTGGTGGTGGTGGGTAAAAGAAAGGTAAATGGAGAAATACCGACTTCGGAGTCGATCGAGGGGACGCGGACAAGCCGGGCACTAGAATCCCGTGTCCAGCCTATCTTGCACTAAAAAGGGTTAGTACAAGTGGCATCGTGATTTATAATTAGGGGAAATGAAGTGAATGCGGTGTTTGTTTTGAAAAATGATACGGATTTTGAAAAGATGATGCAATCACAACAAATGCAACAAGCAACCCTAAAATCTATGGTCACCTAGGTCAAAGCTCTAGACCGCTCCTAACTTCCAAAAGACAAGTCGCAGGATAAAATCCTCCACTGCCTCTTTGTTTCTCCTGTGGCCAGATAAGTGCCAGGTAAGTGGGAGGTTCTCCACTATGTAAGTAAGTAGTGGGCCTAATTAAGTAACCACTAGCCTTCGACACACTTGCCTTAGACACCACAAAAAGAAACGCGGATAAGCAATGAATTACCCACGGCCTTCTTCTGTCCTAAGTGAGCGCGACGGTCCTTAGAGTCATCTCTAGATATTTTTTAGTTAATGAGGGTAATGCGGATGCAGGTTTGTGATTTTTGGGGCCTAGGAAGGGTAATGAACTCTCCACCTAATCTGGATTTGGTCTTTGCCCCTTAATGTCCGTATTAATTATGCAAACAACCACAAAATCAAAACACGCACAATTTAATTTTGCTTTTTGCGTGGCGCTGCGATTTTTGCAAAGAAACCTGCACAAAATATTAATTGGAGCAGATGAGGGAGAAGATAAGAAAGTGTGGAAGAATACCTGAAAGTTTGGAACAGTGAAGAAGTTAACTTGCGGCAGAACCGCCGCGGGAGTCAACTAATGCCGCGGTTCCGCGGTCTTCTAATGGGATCACTGCACCAATTTTTGTGTACAAGCTCTTGTTCACTTACACAGCTCTCTGGAGTTTGCAGAAAAAATTTTCCACAGCTCCACAAGTTCCAGATTTCCTCGCAATCAAATCACAACACACGTATTAGGGTTTGTGCGGGTTTAGATCTAAAAATTGAGATGGAATAAACTTTTCAACTCAAATTTCAAAATACGAACAATTAGCGCACTTTCCCCGGCAACGGCGTCATTTAATTGATGAACGATTTCCGATTGTGTAGTTGGTTTTTAGAAAATAGAATTTAGAAATCATAACCAAAAATATTTTGACCGCAATCAATAACGGTGTCGGATGTAGCGCGTTAGTAAGTGCGGATCGTCCACAGGGAAAGTGTAATTGTTCATGTTTCGAATTAGATGAATTGAAACTTTAAGGAAAAGAAAAGAAAACAATTCATGATTTAAAATTGCATTTCAAGAAAGAGAAAAATCTAGATCTAAGAAAGCATTAAAATCAAGAAAGGATAATTTCGGATGATTTCCAACCAACAATCAAGATTCGAAGTGTAGCTTGTAGGAGTAGATCGGATCTATAGATGTGATGAGATCTATTGATTTCATGTTCTTATTCTTTAGCGAATTGATACTAGATCGATGATAATTCATTGAGGTTAAAGATTTTTGCGAAGAAGCTAAGGTTCCCTCGTCTTATCCTTTACCCTTTCAATGAATCTCATTCAAATTCTAGCTTCTAGTCAATCAAATGATCAATTGTTGTTCCCTAGTTTCGAGTGAACACAATCAAGAAAGGATCATCCCGAAACTAGGTCATTAATCATTTGATGCACTAGAATTTCAAAACATTATAGGATTTAAGAATTGTAAAAGTATATAAATCATCATCATCTAAAGATCGTCACAACTCCTACACGAGCGGAGATTACACAAACATCATGATATCAAACGCAATCACAAATTGAGATCGAATCATAATGTTGAATCAAAGATAAGCAAGATATAGAAATTTCACCTTTATTTATCGACAATTTTCGTTACAACTCTCTTGAATTTACAAAAGGAAGGAACTAGATCGTCGATTTCGGCTTCGCTCGGCTCCTTGAGTCGCGGATCGGCGTGGATCTCTTGCTCCGTTTAAATCCGGCGTCGCTTCTAAAGGTTGAAGGGTTTCTTGCTTGAATTGATCTCGGGATCTTGATCTTGAAGTTGAATTGGAATTTGGCACAAGTCGTGTCACTCAACTTGTGGGGGCGAGAGGGAGAGATGAAGAATTGAACAATTTGCACCCTAGATCTAGGCTCCTTTTTATAGCCCTCCAAATTCTAGATCTAGGATTGAATTTTGAATTCTCCCTTCACAAGTTAGTTAACCCAAAGTTTGAATTTCCCTCCAAGAGTTTGTTAAGCCAAAGTTTGAATTTCCCTCCAAGAGTTTGTTAAGCCGAGCCTTCTAGATGTGCCACGTGGAGCTTCTACAATGTTCTAGAAGCTTGGGCGGTTATTTTAGAGCATGTGAGGAAATTTGAGGAGCTGATCCCATAATATGGCCGCGGATCCGCGGCGCAAAAGGGGTTTGGGCCGCGGATCCGCGGTTCTTTGAGGCCCTTGTTGCTTTATTTTTATATGGTAATACTTGGGCTTCCTTATAGGCCTTTTTATGATAATTTAAATTCTCTTAGGCCTTCTGTACTACTACCAGATCATGCATCTTGGAGTTGGCGTATCTTTATCAGCTCTTTTCCCAATTTGGGCTCTGCTACTGGAATTTCCTGTACAATTTCACCGAGACAAGAGTTGCGCAATACGAGAATGATGCGATACCGTGAAACACAGTTAATTTCCCTCTAAGTGCCGGTTTAAAAGTCTAACACATGCAATTTGGTATTTCAGAGATGATTTGGTAATATGTGCAATATGAATACCGAACACTTTTATATGAGTGCAAATGTTAGGGAAATTGTCGTGTTAAAAATGCGGTTTTTTCGACTGATCAGCGGGTTTCGGGATCCAACTATCTCATAGAAGGTATGCAATCTCATTGGAAATTTCAACACTTGAAATTCCCAAAAATATTTTGCCCTGAGCGATCTATGACCTTGACAAGGTCAACAAACCATAGACCGCAAGTCAAGTTCAACCCGTCATTTCCTGATATGAATTAAACCTACCCGCACGACCCTTGACAAGGTCAACAAAGTCGCACGACTACCCTAATCCAATCGCATCATATGCTTATACAGATAAGCAGTAATCAGCTACTGCACACTACGCCTTGACAAGGTCAACAAACGCAGCACAAATACTAACTATTACTTATCTGAAATGACGGAGGGCTACGACAGGTTTTTAAGAAAACCCTTTGCGTAATGAACTTGATATCGTTGTAGAATCGAGTGATTTTTGAAAAGGAGTGTTTTTTAGGCTTTTCTAGTTTCGCTAAAGAGGTCACTCCCGGTGAAGGGATCTCGGCTCTTTCCTTATCGAATAAGGTGCAGGATATTTCGCAAATACCACTATGCAAAGCAAAAACTATAGAAGCAATCAAAAGACAAACTGAGTTTATAACATCTGCTAGTTTCGCTAAAGAGGTCACTCCCGGTGAAGGGATCTCGGCTCTTTCCTTATCGAATAAGGTGCTGGATGTTCTACAAGGAACACCGCTATGCAAAGCAAGAACTAGAGCAACCAGTTTTAAAACAAGTTTTTACAACATCTTTAGGTTTCTTTTTATTTTATTAATCTCACTAATGAAGTCCCATTTTAATATGCTTCACAAGCATCAGATATGAAACGAAATCAACAATATAATATATATCTCATATATATAATATAAACATTCGTCTCAGGCAGTAATATGATCTCATCACAGAACATTGCAGCAGAAGAACATATATGAAATATTGGATATACTAGAAGGTCTGTGTTTTGATACGAGCCTGTATAAAACACGGATTCCACGGTTGCGATGAATAGCCAAACCCATATCCTTAGACCCCTACGAGAGCGGTAAGCAACACTGCCAATTCTAGGGTTAGGAGACCCGGTCTCGACTCCTCGGGATGGTCTCCCACTGGACCCTAGAACCCGGTTACTTGTGCTCCCCGCCTTGGGTCTACCTAGTGCGGAAAAATAAATAATATACAACGGTGACATCATCCTCAGCCCGGAAGTGCCCCAATAAAAGAATATTACATACAAATGAATTTTACATGAATGAAAATAAAAACCCTCATCTCACATAAAACCTCCGTCTATTCAAACACGACGATCCAATATAACATATCACAGCAACACATAATATCTCATATCATCAACGTAAGTAAGTATGCATACACCGATTGTCGTCAATGTATAGCAACGAAAACCGGCGATACAACTACATACTACACTTACGGTCACAGAAAAGAAAGTGTAAAACTACAACAGTTGGAATCCGCAATCTCTTTAGACATCGCATGCCTAACCAAATGAATTCCTTAGACATCTCATGCCTAACAATTATAAACCCCGCATTTTAGTCTCATTATCGAAAACACTTTTCAATATCAAGTCGGGCAATTCAACAAGATTCCGGACATCCTGATCGAATGCTCGTCGCAAACTTTAGTAGACGGCCGCACCCCCGATGCCATCGACGAAGTACACTAAGACGGAACACCGTTGCCGCAGCACCCGAATGAATGCTTTTGGCGACGGGGTTCTCCTACAGTCACTTGGTCGGAGCTATGGGGCATGGCTGTCTATTAAGTTTACCCGGCGAGTATCCGCGTACGCTACGTGATTGCGACGGATTTTTGATCACATCAAAATTCCGTGGCAACCGATCATCTGAGACTGAATTGCTAGATTTATAACATTCAAATTAGTTATCTCATAACTATTTGTGGATTCCAAATATTGTATCACACATTCCAGATAAATAGACAATGTTAAACTTTCCGATCGAATAATCAAACACCCAAGATTCTTAACATTTGAAATTAGTTTAAAAACATCCATCACATGCAACAGTACCAATGGTCCAGCCGTAGAAGGGTCAAGCCAACGCCTCACATGTGGCAACGCCGTACTGCCCCAAACCCTAAGGTTTAGAGGCAGTTCAAGACGGTCACATAATCGAGTTAAGGTTTGTGTTCTTCTAGAGGGTCCACCGCGTTACTTGCACGACTGAGAACGTTCTTAAACTACGGAAAAATCCAACACTTGGAAATTTTCCGGTAGGGGAAAAAGTGAGTTATTGATATCCGTTCGAACTTTTTAACACGTTCTAAAAATTATCCGGACAAACTAAACGCAGTTATACTTTCCGATTGAATCAACGAGCTCCCAATACAACCCAGAAAACTCAACACTTGAGTAAGAATTAAAAATTCCCAGAAAAATCAAGAAACACATACGGATGTTACTGTGGAAAAACGATCCCATAATCTTACTGTTTGGTCGCGGAACAGCCGCGCAAGCAAAGGTACGGCCGCGGTTCCGCGGCGCAATAAATGTATTGTGGGGTCGTTTTTTACAGTAACCTATAAAATCACCTGCTTAATTTTTAGAGTATTTTTAATATGAAAAAAACCAACTTTTGAAATTTTTTCCAGAAACTAGGGTTTTTCGGGTATTCGGAGTTCGATCGGACTTTAAAATTCGCTCACACATCGCCTAATGCTCTACCTTAGCTCTGATACCACTGTACGGTTACTAAGCACTGTCACAAGGGTCTACGAGGCATCAACCATGCCCGATTCAAAAATTAGACGTGCCGAACAACCCTAAACAAGATCTTTAAACTAGAGATTAGGAAAAACAAAGCATGTTAAACACTTTAACATCTAAGAGTTTGGGATTACAACCTTTGTAGTCCGGTCCTTCACTTCATAAGCTCCGTGTTGAGGTCCCTTCGCTGCGATCATCGATTTCCCAGACTCTAGAGAGGTTCCGCGAAGAGAAAGATGCTTGCTTGCTTCTAATCTTCGATAACAAAGATGATCTACCTTGAAGTTCCATTAACACAAGCTCTCACTTATAAATGAAGTGAACACTCTAATCTAAATAGTTAGAATAGATTAGGATGATGAAGTAGAATTTTAGCTCTCATTTATTTTCTATTTCTCACTCAAAATCATCACATGAGCAAAAGCTAGAAAGCTTTTCTCAAAGGAAGAAGAAGAAGAATAATCAAAACCATTTATGATGAATAATGAATTGTCATGAGGTTAGAATTGCATCCATGGGTTAAGTATGATAACTTAACCCATGTAGAGACTTAACCATGGTCATGGGTTGGGTTGGGTTAATAAATATCATAACAAATATCTTTAGCAAGAAACAAAAGAAAAATCTTCTAGAAGCTTCTAGAAAATATTAACCCAAATCAAACCTGAATCATGTTTAATCTTTACTAATCACGTTGCATTAATAACCCCAACATGTTACAATATTATATATCATATATACAATATTTATTGTAACAAAATAAAATAATACAATTAACATATATCGCATATATATCAATGTATTACCCGAGTGAGAAAAAGAATCTTTTAGTGAGCTTATATCAGTTAATGTAATTTAATATATCAAATATATAATTATACATCAAATTATCGAATCAACACTTGATCCGATAATCCGGCTATTTCACAAATAACCGACTAATATAATCTGTATCAGTTCATCGAATCAACACTTGATCCGATGACCCGACTATATCACATATACCTGGCCGATATCTCATATCGTGAGAATCTAATACGGTATCTGATACACATATTATTCCCGGTCCCGCACATATCATATATGTGCTCCTACTCCGTTTTGCCTGAGCCAAGAAACCTCTGTGTAGGACTTTAAAGAATCGTCAATACGCCGGCAGTAGGTGATGATCATATCAAACACCCACAAGATGCAAGCGGTTAGCTAAACGTAACAGCCACCCAAGTATTGAGCAATCAGAAGATCAACAAGCAAGCCTGTACTTTTTCCCGTGAATCCAGTCAGTAACACTCCCATACAGTCCGGTCTCTTCGTCTGATATGTCGCATATCTCGCCTAGGGGTGGTAAACGTCAGACCTCAGTAGCTCGATAAGTCGTGTTGATATGAGGTCTATAATAGTTCGAGAAACTATTGATAACACTTACCAGTAAATCTCAGCAACCCTGGCCAGGAATTTCCAGTTATAGCCAATCGAACACAGCACAACATCAACTCCCTATACCGGGAGAGACGAATCCCCTCCTATCGCTCATTACCTCCATGTGTTTCGAGACTGTACCCAAAAGCCACCTTTTTGCACGCCCTCTTGGACGTGGTATGATGGAAATCAAAGCACAGTGGGAATCACATAAGACTCTATGACGATCTCGGGTCTACAGACTAACCTGTACCAGTATCACCAGAGAATTGCCATCTGACATCAGGTATAATACCATCTGGGAGTTCTCGGCGAGTCCGTCCAGTGTACCCAGTCTCTGCTGAGCACCCGTACACCATCCTTGATGTCAAACACCGATGGATATGGGATCATCCATCACCCATCATATGGGTCAAGATGCGTATACGCTAGTCTACTCTGGTGTATCGATGCCCTGTCTCGATACACTCTTGACTAGGAACAGTTATAGGATGTACTCGTCGACTACCATGGCCCCACTAGTATGATCTCATCATAGTCCCAGTAGTCGAGTACATATCCAAAGGGCTTTATCAACATGTATCATAGAGACAATCAGAGTACATGTTAAGATAAAGTGCAACCAGATGGCATACTATCATGTCGAGCAAGAAAGTCCTCCCTATATATGTCCAAGCATCCATTACAATATACATCATATGTACAGTAATGGCCTCTAGGGCATACATATAACTAACATAGTGATGCTAGCGTTTTTTTTGCTAACTTTCTACTGGGTTTCTTTTCAGGTATCATGGCTTCTGGTTCCTTTTTTTCTTACGTTCTCTCGGAGAATGCTTTTGCCGATGCACCCACTGATCGTGAGGTCCTAGCTCTAATTCGAGACTACGATCCAGAACGGAAATCTTTTCATCTGTGGGGAGCGTTGCACAGCTATATCATCAGGGGTCGGCGCAGTTTCACTTGTGAAGTGCCATCAGAGCTGATCCCCTCAATTCAGTACACCAACCCTCCGCCGGTTGCTTATGCTGTGGAAGAGATTAATTGGACTGCAGAGGGTCGTCTTCAACCCTCTATGGCATCAATACCAGTCCAACCTCCGATGGCCTTAGATATTTTGGGGAGCTGTATATGTCAAGTAGAGGCACGACCGTGGAGTCAAGTTTATACAATAAGAGTGACCCCTTGACATCTGGCAGGTTACCTCACTTGGGCCCGCTACATCTTATCGGCCAGGAAATCGTTGCTGCTGAAAACCGGGTTGTATCCAGCCATCTATGCATCTCTCTTTTATTACCACACTCATGTGTGGTGGGCTAAGTCTTTCTTAGAACAGTAGAACATTCCAACCCACACGTTTCTACTATCGGACCGGAAAGTGTCGATTTCGTTGGAGGAATTCGTAAATATTTCTGGATTACACGTCAAGGGGAGCACTATGAGGAGCTACTTCCTCCCGAAGAGTATATCTTTGCCACCGAATCAATCGTCATTGGCCTTACGCCGGAGAATGCCATCCAACTCAAGTTCCCAAGTCTGATCAAAGCGTTGAATATTTATGAAATCCTGTTTTTGGAGTCTGATCAAATTGTTGCCCCAGACATTGATGGGGAAACATTTTTCGTGGGCTTTATTGGCTTGTGGCTCAGCTGGTTTTCACTCCCGATGCATCCTCGATACATGAGACCGTCCTTCTTCTACCCGGCTCATCGTATTGCGGCAGTAATGCGTATGGTGTCGGAGTTGCAGGATTGACTCATTTATATAATGGCTTGAGTATGGCAGCCAACACTTCCCAGCCGGGTATGGGCCCCGTGAACCTCTCTCTCTATTATTTCACATCATGGGTGGAGATGCATGTATTGGGTGACTTCGGCATGCATAAGAGGCCTAAATTTTATGAGGGGGTGTAATTTTCCCCGGGTCATGCATTTGGTCGACGCTTCCTCTCCTGATCTAACACGGCGGTCAACTCGACGGTTGCTTCTGCATCCGCTCATGGTTAGGGATAGCATGACTTTTGTTGATAGGGTCTTGACTATTGGTAAAGAACCTTCCAAAGTGGTCCAGCCGCTTCATGACGTATTCAAGGATGGGGTTTCTGTTCTGAAGGCAAGGGAAATCGTATATCTATATTCTATCAAGCCGGTGTTCTTAGTTTTCAGACAAAATGCCTCAGTGCTATTCATAAGGTACAACCCGCATCGTTTCTCTCAACAATTATGCTATAACTAAGGTGTTCCTCTCGAAGCGTTTCTTTTCGATTCGGTTACTTCAGAGGAAAGCGTTCACAATGTAGTCCACCATTTTATGCGACCGAATATGAGATCTTACTTCCTGATTGCTGAATCGAGTCATATTCCAAGGGCCTCAAATGCCTATATAGCCTGGTATCAACATGCGACGGGTGCCGTTATCAAAGAAAAGTGGAGGATGCTCCTTGATCATAAAGATTCGGTCCCGGCTAGTAACCGAATTAGTCAAAAATATTGCACATTTGTATGGACATTTTCCCTGTTATTGTTAAGTACTAAAATGTGTTAATTGTAAATAAAAAACATATGTCGGTTTGTTTGTAAAAATTTATTATCATATATTTCTTCATTTATAATTAATATAATTAGGGAAAATATATGCATAAAATATTTAAATGAAATATTGGTAATTAAAATATGCATATCATAACAAATATTCCTAATCAATATTCTTCATATATTATATCATATAAATGGTTGGAATAATATCTCAAAAATACCAAATGCTACTAATAATTCGATTTGAGATATTGTGCATGTATTAGCTCAGGTCTGAAATCTATGTAGGAGATCCAAATCAAATCGAGATATCGAAACCGAATCTGTCAAATTTTAGAAGCAAATCGAGGAATATAGCAACGGCAGAGACTAAGGGCAATATTTTCAGAATTTATATATCAAGAGGATTTCTAAATATCAAGAAGAAAAGCCAGAAAAAATCCCAAGTTCCAAACCCACCAGAGGGCAGCGGATCCTCGGTCAATCATGGGTTTGGGCGGCGGAACTGCGGTGTGATGGTGGCGGTTGGATCTAGGATTTTGGGGACATGATTGTAATATCAACAACTCTCATATGAAATCTATGGTTTGTACTTTCAGGGGCTGTATAAAGGACCGAGAGCTGTGCATTCCAAAAATCATCCAATAATCCTATAATCTAATCATCTATTCATCTACACCCATCAAAAGAGAGAGATCTAAAGCGAAACTAGGGTTCTTGTAATCTAATTTTGAAAGAGAAAAACTGTAATGCAATAGTTGATTAATAAAAGTAGTTTTTGTTTTTAATTCTTTTTGCATTTCCTTTCTGCATTTAGTTTACGCATTACTTTTCCGCATTACTTTTCTGCACTTTTAATTATGGTTTCATACATCTTCAACTTTTCTTCTAAATCGCTCTTAACCATGAGCGAGTAATTTCTTGCTTACTAGGATTTGTAGGATAGGGTAGAATAATGGATGAAATATCTTTTAACTTCTTTTGACATTTTAATATTTATAAACTTTAGTAAAATAAATATTAACCTTCTTATCGGGCACGCTATCAATTTATTGATAGTCACGACCACGATTTGAGATTAGTTAAACACTTGCTTTGTTAAGGGTTTGAGATTAGTAGTGATCAATGGAAGGACAAAAGGCAGTAGTGGGAAACCCTAGTTCCCTCCAAGAACCCCTAATCCACATTCATCGCCATCTCCCTAAGTTTTAAACTATTAAAAGATCAAAAGAGACATTTTTAAACATTCATCCATTAACTACTAAGTCCTATAATCTCTACAAGCCCTTCTATTATAAATTTTATATCCATATTAAAATAAAATGAGAACAATCGCTCCTCTCTTTTATTAACTCATCTAAAGCAAAAAAAGAAGTTCGCGTTTCCCTACGGACGACCCGTACTCATCGCGGATAGCTATTTGCGACACTTTCTTGATTGCGGTTATTTACAAAACGCATACAAACCTTTTTCGCATGAACAATCAAATAGCGCCGTTACCGGGGAAACGTTCGTAATTATTTTTCTTGTTATTCGGGTTGATTTCTTATAAAAACCAGAAATATAAAATAAAAGAGAACTAAAACCGCATCTTGTGTTTTTAACGATTATTGTGTGAGTTTTGCAAGGACATCTGGAGTAATTGGAACAAGCCAACAGAGAGTCAGAGACTTTAAACTTGGACCAGAGGAGCATAGGGGTACTCTGAAGAAATTTTAGCAGAAGATCTTTCCACACGGTGGCGGAACCGTGACCCTTGGATGCATTAGGTGGAGGAACCGCGGTCCCTTTAAAGAGTTGGGCCTCAAAAATCTCTGGCATTCTCCAGTCATCTCTCTCTCTCCTCTAAAGCTCCAATAAACTGATTTTATCTGCAAGATTCTTTGCAAACATCGTCATTAAAAATGTTTTTGTGTGTTTTAGATTTGGTTTGTTTTGCATATTTAAAATGTACTTTAAAGGGAAATAAACCAAAATTCAGATTAGGTGGGGATTTCATCACCCTTTCTAGGCCCCACAAATCACAAACAAGAATACTATCACCCTATATTAATAAAAAAAATATCTATACCAAGCCTCTAAGGACTGTCGTGCTCAATTAGGATAAAGAAGAGTCATGGGTAATCTATTGCTTAACCGCATTTCTCTTGTGGTGTCTAAGGCAATTGTGACTAAGAAAAGTGGTTACTTAATTAGGCCCTCTATTTCGGTAATTCGTATAGCGGATACCTCCCACCTACCGGGCTACAAAATTGATAAGGAGGTGATAGAGGATTTATCCTACGTCTTATCCTTTGGAAGGCTAGGAGCGGTCTAGTAATTTGACCTAGGTGACCCTAGTTCTAGATATAATTTGTGCATTTTGTTGAGTCCCTCTTTCAAAACAAAACAATTTTCAAAATCCAAAAAAAAGAGCTTAAATTATTACCATTTCACCCTATTTCCTTTTCACTTTCTTATTGTGGGTAACCCAAAAAGACGAACTCTTGCCGAGCCTTACTATCCAGAACCAGATATTTCTTGTTTTCGTAATTGCTTTGGTACAAATTCCGACTCTATCATTTCTTTAAGGGATAGGATAGAGCGCGTGAAAAATAACAGTTGGACATCTCACCCAAGATCCTATCAACCGTGTCAAAATTCAACATCTTTTTATATTGATAATCCTTTTAAGGCTAGTGAGGAAACGTCTAAACGCATGTCCATCGCTGAGTATATTGCGAAGGCTCGTATCCAAAGTTTCATACCTTTCACTAATCTAAAACCATTAGGAAAACAATTACCATCATTTCCATATGAAAATGTTGACACTTATTTTGAGGTGAATACGACAACTTTTACAACCATGACCATTGCTGAACAAATTGCAATTGCCAGTCACCAACTACCCAACCAATATCAATATTCTTCATATCACAATATTGATCCTAATCCTGTTTATAAAACTTGGATACACACTTTTAATTCTTACCCACAGCACCAAACTTTCACACCTGCTCATGTTAACACTTCTCTTAAGACTAATATGGCAAGTGGTAAACGCATGTCGATTGCGGAATACATTGAACTCGCCCGTAGCCAACAATTAAAACCATCTCACGTTAACACTTCTCTTGAGGCTAATATGGCAAGTGGTAAACGCATGTCGATTGCGGAACACGTTGAACTCGCTCGTAGCCAACAATTAAATGCATTCCAACCATACTCAAGTTTTTTACCTTATCTAGACAGAGCTTCTGAAAATCAATTAGGAAGTTCCACGGTTCAAAGAGAATCCTTCATTGTAACTTCTTCACAAACCATGTTTAGTCGTGAAGTAGAGTTGGAATTATGTTGTAAAAAAAGCAAGAGATCTATCAAAGTCAAACCAAAACCAATTCTTTTGATTTTGACACCTTCCATCCTAAGCCCCAACTAAATGTATCTGATGATCAATCGCTTAATATTCTAATTGCTGAGGTGCCCGAGAATAACATATTTGACTTTTCCAATAGTGAGTGTGAAAGAGAGATTTACACCATTCCAAATCAAACCGATCATTATTCGACTACACTTAATATTTCAAACATTCCAGTTCAATCAAGTGAACCAAGTGATCCATCGATTGAGGATAGTATAATTGAGGAATTTTTAAAGAACTGTTCGTTTGATTTGACTGAAAGTGTTAATGAGAGCGGTGTTGAGAATATCATTGAAGATTAACCTGTTATGTTAAATGAGTTGGATTCTCCGACCCATCATCTCCCTTCTATTGAATATGAACATCTTCTTGTGCATTTAATTGATCTTATTCTTACCACCAACTTATCGGACAGGCACAACGATATTCAACCTTCATCTCCCACATCTGGTTCAACAATTCTCGACACTCAAGTTCATTTACCTATTTCATCACCCACTTCCTTTGGTTCTTTTAATCTTCTTTCAACTCCACCGATTTTTTATGAACCACACTCCGATATTTCGAGCTCTATTATTCTTGAAAGACCACTTGATTTAGACTCTTTTGAAAATAAGGTAGATGAGCTTTCGAGTCTCCTGCCACTATAATTTCTGACAAATCAAGTATGTTGAATTCTGGTGCGAAAAAGACCGACCTTAAAACTTTCAACCGTCCCAATGAATCTGCATATTCCACTAATATAAATCTCGATTCCTTTCTTTCCGATGAGATTATTACTAGGACCATTGTAACAACCCTAAACTTTCTGTACAATTTTTTTTCAAAAATGCAGAAAGGGGTACTTGAGCCTGAGAACAAGTTATAAATTTGATTTGCTTTTGAACAGCAAGAAAGAGCTTGTAGCTCATTGGTAAGACCTTGCACTGCTGAACCAAAGCACCAGAGTTCAAATCCCATCAGCCACATTATTTTTTTAATTAGTTTTCTTTTGATCTTTTTAGAATCCCAAGAGTCTACACGTGCATAACTCGTAAAACCAAGAGTCACATATAAAACAAACGAGTCCAGGAGGTAGACCAATCGACAGGGGACACGTGGCGACGAGTCGAGGCCCGACTCGGCCGACTGGGGCCGGCGGGAGGCGTGGATCGGCCGGAGCCGCCGGCCGACTCAGCTCCGATTCCTGATTTTCTTTTTTCCTCTGTGCCTCTTGGTCTACCCCATAACCCCTACAATGTTTAAATTCCCTGCATTATTCCAGAGAATTAAAAATCCAATTAAACTCTTTTTAATGCATATTTTTAATGCATTTTTTATCACACCCTAACCCTAGTTTTTCCTATAAATACCCACTCAATTTTTCACATCCTTCACACTGAAATTCCTGTCCAAACTCTCAAGAAAAATTCCCTAGACTTTTTGTGTGCAAGTGGAGTTAGCGAAGGGCGAAACTCCGGCGAACTTCCGACGACAATTCGAGGAGATTCCGGCGATGAAACGACGAACCGGCGCCTCCTACTTCTTCCTTTTCCTCTCCTCTACACAATCAACCCCTAAGTCCCTTATCCCTCTTCTCATTACTATTCTAAAAACTTAGAATTCTAAAACCCGACGAACGTGGAGTTAATCCGACTTCCGATTCGATTTTTCCTTAAAAATCATATTTTTCTTAAATACAATAATACCAAACTCTCCCATCATGATCATTAAACATTAAAAAAATATCTTGACAAGTTTCATATCAAAAAAATTCATATTTCAATTTTTATAGCACTTTTACAGAAAAATACCATACAGTTTAGTTTCGACATAAACATCATTAACCTTTGCTATACCTTTAGTTAGTTCACGAGGTAATGACCTACCTCCTCACAACACTTATATGTAATATAGTACGATGATATTTGGGAACATAGAATTGGGAAAATACGATTTTACACAAAACTATCTCCAACTTATAAAAACATTTTTCTACAAGATATGTATTTTTAACAAATCTTTGCAATGTGCCGCTACAACCCATTTCGGGGAACCCATTCGGGATGGTGCGGATTATCTCACATTCTCGGGCTTAGTAGTGCGAGATGCAGACCTCCGCAAGGAGCATACAGTCTCGAAAAATTTAAAAATACAATTTTCTTTAGAAAATGAGATTTCTATTATAAATGAAACTTATATTTTTAATAAATATATATATGTAATTAATATAAAAATATCTATTTTTAATATTTATAATATTCCACATTTCCAAAATTCAAGAAAAACATCTTATTTGTAAGAAAATACCATACAAATTCCAATATTACAAATAAATACCATATATTATGAAAAATAGGTTTTATTCACTAGAAATGTCACAATGATAAAATATACATCCATGAAAACTTTAAAGACGATAAATAAAATACTTGTGGTGTATTTTGAAAATTATACAAAATTATTTTTACATAAAATCCCCTCAAGTTATACTAAATTACAATAAGGACCCTAGTAAATATAGGTTTAAGCGGGATCAGTTGTAACAACCCTAAATTTTCTGTACAACTTTCTGTACAATTTTTTCAAAAATACAAAATGGGGTAGTTTTTCCTGAGCACAAGATATAAGTTTGTTTTGCTTTTTAATAACAAGAAGGAACTTGTAGCTCATTGGTAAGATCTTGTACTGCTGAACTAAAACACAAGAGTTCAAATCCCATCCCCCACATTATTTTTAATATTGTTTTGTTCTGAATTTTTAGAAGTCCAAGGGTCTACACGTACATAACTCATAAAAACCCCACTACACATGTAAAAAAAACTGACCTAGGGGCTACACCAAGCGACGAGGGACACGTGACGGCGAGCCCCAGTCCGACTCGGCCGACTCTAGCCGGCGACTCGGCCCGCCGCCGACAGCCGGATAGCCGATTTTCCAACATGAAAGTTCTGCCTCTTGGTCTTACCTAAACCCCTGTAGAATTTAAATTTCCTGCAATTTAACAGAGCTTTTTAAAATCACATTTAACCATAATTTTAATACATTTTTCTTTACACCCTTTCACCTATCCTAAACCCTAATCATTCCCTATAAATATCAACCCTAAACACACCCTCCTCACTCCAAATTTTTGTCCAAAACTCTTAAGAAAATCCCTAGAAATTTTGTGTACAAGTGGAGTTAGCGAAGGGCAAAACTCCGGCGATCTTCCGACGACGACCCTAGGAGCTCCCAACGACGAAACGATGCACCGGCGCCTCCTACGCCTTTCTCTCCCTCTTCTCTATACTACACTCCCATAAGTACCACCTCTCTATTCTCTAATCTATTCTTAAAACCTCTTTTACAAAAACCCGACGGAAGCGGAGTTAAATCTGACTTTCGATTCGGTTTTCTTTATAAAGTTCAATTTTCCTTAACACAACCATATTAAACTCTTACATCTTGACTATTAATCATTAACAAAACATGTTGAACAAGTTTCATAGCAAAATATTTCATTTTTGTAATTTTTATCGCTCTTTTTCAATAAAATACCATGTAGTTTAGTTTCTACCTTAAAACATCATTAATCTTACTATACCTTTAATTAGATCACGAGGTAATGACCTACCTCCTCACAACACTCATATGCAATATAGCACAATACCTTTCGGGAACATAGAATACGGGAAAACGAAACTTTACATATAAATACTATTTACTATTAAAACCATTTTCTACAAGATTACGTATTTTTACAATCTTTGCAAAACGCCGCTACAACCCATTTTTGGGAACCCGACTGGGATGGTGTGGATTATCGCACATCCCTGGGCTTAGCAGTGCGAGATGCAGACCTCCGCAAGGAGCATTCGGTCTCGAGAGATTTAAAATACGAATATCTTAAGAAAATGAGATTTCTAGAAAATAATAAATTAAAATTATTTTATATAAAATATATATATGTATTATCAAAATACCTATTTTTAATATGATATAAATATTCCAACCTTCTAAAATCACCAGAATCACTTTACATTAAAATACCATGAATTTCATACAAGTTCAATATTACAATTAAATACCCTATATTATGAAATTAGGTAATTTTCACTAGAAATATGACAAATATAAAATCTACATCTATGGCAACTCTAAAGATGATAATTAAATACTTGGGGTGTATTTTGAAAATTATACAAAAGTATTTTTATATAAAAACCCCTCAAGGCCTATAAATTACCCTAAGGACCCTAGTAAATATAGGTTTAAGCGGGACCAATCTCCTGAGTCTCAGGGAGCCAGAGAAGTGGGTGCTTGCCTATTTAAGGTAGACAACTTAACAATGGTGTTATCAACACGGTAATCGTCTTTGAAAAAGACACAAATCCTGCCGCCCATGTGCAGCGGTTACCGATAAGATCAAAACAATCAGGACTTCAATTTCTTTTCTAATTGTCTGACTCAGACTGAGTCTCATTATAAATAATCTGACTTTAATATAATGCAAGTACAATACTACAATTCAATATGAATCCATATATTCGATCTGTTCAATCTATACAATCTATACAGCTTGACCGAACCGAACCATGGATATACTTCCATTTACATGATTCTCCAGTTACATCCATTTACTGATATCATGGTTTCGGCAAGTCATCCAATTATACAATCTATATTACAAGACAATACAAGTTGCAATACAATTTACAATACAAGCAATACAAACAAGACATCATGGGGTTTAAGGGGTAGATTGGTACGGAAGGTGTTAGAAGAGGCACGAGACTGCAAGATTTAAGACACCTAACCTGAATACCACGCCGTTATTCCGGGATTTCTAACAGATCCTTGTACTTCTTTTTTCCTCTAGTCTCTGGCATATAGAAACTCCTCTCGTATACACTGGCATTCTTCTGTACCAAGCTACAAATAACAGCGTTAATACTAAATACAATATTATAACAATATAAGACAACTTTAAAAGCTACACTCTCTCTCTTACTCTCTGTCTATTCTACTTCTCCCTTATTTTTGGGACTTACCGAGCGATTTGTTCACTGACGACATTCTCTTTCTTTCTTTGAATGACGTCAGGTGTTTCGGACCTTCCAGTGATCGAGCACAGCACTGAAGACTTGGACCGGTTTACTGAAGATCCCAAGCTATAGTTTCACTTGTACATTTTCCATTTCATTTAAGTACTTTCCATTTCTGTTATGCCATTGTTTAGGCATTGCTTTCATTCAGATGTATTTACTTTTCCATACATTGTACAAAAGAATGTTAATAAATAAAGTTGTTGTTTCATTACTTTTGTCTTATGTGTATATTTCTTTTATATTGTTTAGGTACGCTTAGCGTATTTACTTCAGAGTAAATAAGTAGCGGCCTCGTCGCGTCCCCTTCGCCATATACCGGGAAGCGGGGAGTGACACCGGCCTCTTAAGCCTCAGGAAGCCGGAGATATGGGTGCTTGCCTATTTAAGGTAGACAACTTAACAAACGGTGTTATCAACACGGTAATCGTCTTTGAAAAAGACAAAAATTCTGCCGTCCATCTGCAGCGGTTACCGATAACATCAAAATTTAATTCAAGATTTCAATTTCTTTTCTAATTGTGTGACTCAGACTGAGTCTCGATATAATCAATCTGACTTGAATTAGATTCAAGTATATATAACAATTCAATATGAATCCATATATTCAATCTATTCAATCTATCAATCTATACAACTTGACTGAATCGAACCATGGATATACATCCATCTACATGATCCTCCAGTTACATCCATTTACTGATATCATGGTTTCGGCAAGTCATCCATCTATACAATCTATAATACAAGACAATACAATTTACGATACAATACAAACAATACAATCAAAGCATCACGGGGTTTAAGGGGTAGATTAGTACGGAAGGTGTTAGAAGTGGCATGAGACTGCAACCATTAAGACACCTAACCTGAATTCAATTCCCGTTGTACCATGGCTGAACGGTTCCTTGTATTCCGTCCACCGTAGTCTCTGGTCTAACGAGATTCCTCTCGTATACACTGGTCTCTTCTGTACCAAGCTACAAACAACAGCGTTAACACTAAATACAACATTATAACAATATAATACAACTTTAAAAGCTGCACTCTCTCTCTGTCTATTCTACCTTTCCCTTATCTTTGGGACTTACCGAGCGATTACTCGCTGACGACATTCCTTCTCTTTCTTCTTTGGAATGTTATCAGGTGATTCGGACTTTCAAGAGATCGAGACCACCAGCGAGGACTTGGATCATCTAGCCTTCGACCCGGAGCTCTAGTTCCTTGTACACATTTCATTCTGTATTTTTCATTTCTGTTATGCCACTGTTTAGACATTACTTTCCATTCCATGTATTTACTTTTCAGATGTATTGTAAAAAGAATGTTAATAAATAAAGTTGCTATTCAATTATATCTATTGTCTCTGTCTCTTATGCATTTTACTTATATTGCTTAGATACGCTCAGCGTGTTTACTTCAGAGTAAATACATAGCGGCCTCGTCGCGTCCTCTGCCCGTATACTGGGAAGCGGGGCGTGACAGATTTTGTTGGCGGCCCATGCAGGTCAGAGCTGTATGAAACCCTACCATGCAGTTCAGTTCTGCGTGGACAACCTAACCAATATAACACAAGAAACAGCAACTATAAACATTCTTTACATTACATATTCCTTGAATCTTACTATTTCAAATTCCTTGAATCTTATTCCTGGAACCTTATTCTTTGAATCTATCCTAACCTATTTTTCGTTCAAGATTATGGATTCTCCAAACAACACCAGCACGAATGTCAACAACACTCTCCCACCACTACCACTCACACCTGCCGTCGCTGCTCCGATCAACGAGCAGACGGTTCTGCTTGAGGTAATCCGCAGCCTCCTGGAAGGAAAGCAGCAGCAGACTGCTCTCCTGATGAACCGACCAGAGGAAGAAGCACCTGAGGTGAAACAATTCAGGTCGTTGCACCCCAAACAGTTTGCAGGAAAAGAGAGCCCTCTAGAAGCTGAGGAATGGGCTCAAAGCATCGAGGACGATCGGGCAGCAGCACAAGTGCTAGAGGTAGCTTGGGTCCGAATTGCAAAGCTGCAGCTCACTGACAATGCACGAGTTTGGTGGAAAGCGGAAGAAAGACGCCTTGACCAACCTATCAAATAGAAGACTTTCCGTGACATGTTCGATACAAAGTACTTCCCTGAGACTCCTGCTTTGATATGGAACAGCAGTTCATCCATCTGCAACAAGGTTCAATACCAAATCTGTAGATGAGTATGATGCTGAGTTTACCATACTCGGTAGGTAAGATATGTCTCAATATTTGATTTTATATCACATACTACACAGCTAACACAAGACCGCAACAGGTTTGTGGCCCATCTCATACCGACTGCTGAGATCAGAGCTAGAAAATTTCAGTAAGGGTTGGACCCGGAAATCCAAGCTGCATTAGCTACAGGGGATTTCCCAACCCATGATATGGTTTTGAAAGCTGCCCAAAGATATGAGGCGGTGGTGAAGAAGAAGGACAGACCTCAATCTGCAGGAGTGAAGCACCCTGCCAATCAGATGGCAGGAGGAGCCTCTTCAAGACCAACTGTAGAACCAGGTGATCGGAAGAAATCAATAACCAATTGAGTCCAGGTTTTTGCTTCTATTGCAAGAGAAATGGACACTTGTGGAAGGACTGTAGACACGCAAAAGGCCTATGCTTAGTTTGTGGCGCATCCAATCATGGAATTGGAAACTGTCCTTATAGACGCAACCCAGCTCACACACCCACCAACTACCCGCAGCGGCCAGCTATCCAGACTCCTGCACCTCATTTTACACTCCTAGTATAGGGTTACTAGGCACACTGACAAGGATCTACAAGGCATCGACCATGCCCGTTTAAAAAATTTATGTGCCTAAAAACCCTAAGCAAGATCTTATACTAAAATTTAGGCGAATCAAAAGGCAAGTAAACAACTTTACTCTAAGGGAACACGAAATACAACCTTTGTAGATCGGTCCTCCACTTCATTTGCTCCTTGTTGAAGTCCCTTCGCTGCGATCAAGGTTCTCCCGGGCTCTTGCATGGCTTCACGATGCAAAAGATGTGACCTTGCTTGAAGTCTCCGAGGCCGAAGATGATCTACGTCGAGGGAATTCCGACTCAAGCTCCTACTTCACTAACTAGAGAATAAGTGAAGTAAACACCCTAAACTAAATTGCTAGTCTAGTAGAGGATGGAGAAATAGGAAGTGGGTTCTCTTTAGAATTTTGTTTCTCACAATCTTTCTCACTTTGGATCAAAGCCTAGTTTGTATTTTCCTTTTTGAATCAAGAAGAAGAAGATGAAGAAAATAAAATGAAAAGAGATAATGATCAAGTGAGTGAGCTAACCATGGTGAGTGAGTATCATATACTAACTCTTGTAGAGACATTACCATGGCTAAGTGTTAAGGTTAGGTTAAAACCCAAAGTAAAAACAAATTTAGTAGACTTTAGTCAATGCATCCACAAGCTTCCACAAGCTTCATGCATTTTCTAATTTACCACTAATTTTGTAATTACTTTTAAATGTTAAAACCCAACATAACAAATAGCATGGTGTATGTCTTGTACACCCATGTCAAGTGTATCATCAACCATGATACAATAAAAGAAAACACAATTTTAATATATATCATATATACATTAAAGTTGTGCTCATGTGAGAAAAACCCTAAAGTGAACAAGTGTTAGTAAATGTAAACTAGTATAACTAATATAAAATTATACACTTAATTATTAAATCAACACTTGACTTAATAATCCGGTCATATCTCATATAACCAACTAACATTCATCGTATCGACTTATCGAATCAACACTTGATTCGATAACCCGGTCATATCATCTATATATAACCGACCGATACTAAAAGTCGCGAGAATAGAATACGGTATCACATACACGCATTATTCTCGGTCCCGCACGTATCATATATGCGCTCCTATTTCGTTTTGCCTGAGCCAGTAAAACCTCTGTGTAGGACTCTAAAGACTCGTCAATACGCCGGCAGTAGCTGATGATCACATCACGCACCCACAAGCCGTCAGCGGTACTAGCTGGACGTAACGGCTACCCGGGTATTGAGCGATCAGAAGATCAGCAAGCAAGCCCGCTCCAACTCCTGTAAAAGCCTGCCGGTAACACTTCACGTACAGTCCGGTCTCTTCGTCTGATATGTCGCATATCAAGTCTAGGGGTGGTAAACGTCAAACCCCAATAACCGATAAGTCGTGCCGATGTGAGGCTCATAACGGGTCGAGAAACTACTGGTAACACTTACCAGTAAATCTCTAAATCATCCCTGGCCAGGGACTTCCCTGTTACGGCCAATCGAGCACAGCGCAACATCAACCCCCAATACCGGGAGAGACGAAACCCCTCCTATCGCTCATTGCCTCCATGTGACTCGGGACTGTACCCAAAAACCACCGTTTTGCACGCCCTCATGGACGTAGTAAGGTGGAAATCAAAGCACAGTGGGAATCACACAAGACTCTATGACGATCTTGGGTCTACAGACTAACCTGCACAAGTGTCACCAGAGAACTGCCATCTGACGTGAGGTATAATACCATCTGGGAGTTCTCGGTGAGTCCGTCCAGTGCACCCAGTCTCCACTGAGAACCCGTATATCATCTCTGATGTCAAACACTAATGGGTATGGGATCATCCATCGCCCATCTCATGGGTCGAGAAGCGTATACGCTAGTCTACACTGATATATCGATGCCCCGTCTCGATACACCTACGACTAGGGACCTTGAAGGATGTACTTATGGACTACCATGTCCCCACTAGTATGATCTGCATCATAGTCCAGGTAGTCAAGTACACATCCTAAGGGCTTTACCAACATGTAACTGTAAGACAGTATAAAGAGACAAGTACACATGTTAAGATAAAGAGCAACCAAATAGCATACTATCATGTCGAGCAAGAAAGTCCTCTCTATATATGTTCAAGCATCCAATATAATATACATCATCTGTACAATACTGGCCTCTAGGGCATACATACAACTAACAATCTCCCACTTGCACTAGGGCCAGCTGCTGTAGTATCGCATACCGAGCATCCCGAAGAGTCTCTCAAACTATATCTGGGGAATGGCCTTCGTGAGTGGATCCGCTGTGTTGTTCTTCGTGTCAACCCTCCTGACCTCGATCTCCCGGCGATCAACTATCTCCCGGATCAGGTGATACCGCCTCAGAATATGCCTGGATCGCTGATGGGACCTGGGTTCCTTGACCAAAGCTACCGCTCCATTGTTATCGCAATACAAAGGTATTGGATGCTCAATGGATGGAACCACTCCAAGTTCAGTAATGAACTTCTTGATCCAGACAGCCTCTTTGGCAGCATTGTTGGCAGCGATGTATTCAGCCTCCATCGTCGAGTCTGCCACGGTTTCCTGCTTGGAACTCATCCAGCTAACCACCCCTCCGTAAAGGGTAAAGACAAATCCCGACTGCGACTTAGAGTCGTCCTTATCACTCTGGAAGCTCGAATCGGTAAAGGACTCCACTTGGAGTTCTCCGTTACTATACACCAAGAGCATCTCTTTAGTCCTTCGTAAGTACTTGAGAATGCTCTTCACAGCTGTCCAGTGACTCTCTCCAGGATCAGCTTGATACCTACTCACTACACTTAGTGAGTATGCTACATCGGGTCTGGTACATAGCATCGCATACATGATAGAGCTTACTGCCGAAGCATAGGGTATCCCTTGCATGCGAGCTCTCTCCAAATCAGTCTTGGGAGACATCTCTTTAGAGAGAGTGAGCCCTGAGATCGTCGGTAAAAACCCACGTTTGGACTCTTCCATACTAAACCTCTTTAGTATGGTGTCAATGTACCTGGATTGGGACAATCCCAATATCCTTTTAGATCTATCTCTATAGATCATAATTCCCAATATGCAGGAGGCATCACCAAGATCTTTCATTGAGAATCTTTGTGATAAGAAGAGCTTGACCGATTGCAGCATAGGAATGCCATTTCCTATCAAGAGTATGTCATCCACGTACAATACGAGGAAGACAACCTTACTCTCTGCTACCTTCTTGTAGATACAAGGTTCATCTACGTTTTTGACGAAATCAAACTCTTTGATAACGACGTCAAAGCAGATGTTCCAACTCCGCGATGCTTTCTTTAATCCATAAATGGATTTAAGCAGCTTGCACACCTTCCCGCTGCTTCCACTATCTACGAAGCCCTCTGGCTGAGTCATGTACACGCACTCTTCTAAATCACCGTTTAGAAAGGCGGTCTTAACATCCATTTGCCAGATTTCGTAGTTATGATATGCAGCGATGGCAAGCATGATCCGGATGGATTTAAGCATAGCCACTGGAGAAAAGGTTTCGTCATAGTCCACACCTGGTCTTTGACGAAAACCCTTTGCAACAAGTCTAGCTTTGAAAGTCTCCACTTTCCCATCTACACCAAGTTTTTTCTTGAAGATCCACTTGCTCCCAATGGGTTTTACCCCTTCAGGAGCAACTTCCAAAGTCCATACTTTGTTGGTGTACATGAATTCCATCTCGGACCGCATTGCATCCAGCCATTTCACTGAGTCTCCACTCGTGATGGCCTGCTCGAAGCTAGTTGGGTCATCATCAACCATGATGCAATCCTCGCTCCTACCATCCATGAGAAAACCGTAGTATCTCTCAAGTGGGTGAGGAACCCTACTAGATCGGCGGAGTGGCCGGGGTTCATCGGGAACTACCGAATCCTCTGGTTCCACTAAATCTTCAGTTTGAGTTTGTGTAGCCGGAATTTCTTCCAGTTCTACCTCACTGCCACTAATTTCTTTTGTAAGAAATTCCAAAAAGGTGGCATGTCGAGAAACAAACACTTTTTGTTCCTCAGTATGGTAGAAAAGATATCCATATGAATATTTGGGATATCCCACAAACTTGCATAGAACTGACCGTGCCTCGAGTTTGTCCGGATTTTGTCTCTTGACATAGGCCGGACAACCCCATATCTTAACTCGTTTAAGACATGGCCTCTTCCCACTCCATATCTCATATGGTGTGGTAGGTACAGATTTAGATGGAACTTGATTCAATAGGTATGCTGCTGTCTCTAGCGCATATCCCCAGAAGGAAATAGGTAACTCAGCTGTGCTCATCATAGAGCGCACCATATCTAATAGGGTGCGGTTCCTCCGTTCTGATACACCGTTGTGCTGTGGTGTATATGGAGGAGTCAGCTAAGAGAGAATCCCATTCTCTTTTAGGAAGTCCAGGAATTCATTGCTCAAGTATTCACCTCCTCGATCAGATCGAAGGATTTTAATACTTTTCCCGGTTTGGTTCTCGACTTCTTGTTTATATTCTCTAAATTTCTCAAAAGCTTCTGATTTGTGTTTCATCAGGAACACATATCCGAATCTAGAGAGATCGTCAGTGAATATAATGAAGTACGAAGAACCATCCCTGGCATGTGTAGACATGGGACCGCATACATCACTATGTATCAGTCCCAAGAGTTCGGTAACTCTTTCTCTGTGTCCGTAAACGGAGTTTTGGTCATCTTTCCTTTGAGACATGACTGACAAGTGTCATAAGATGAAAATTCAAACGGATTCAAATATCCATCCTTATGCAACTTAGCTAGTCGTGTCGCATTGATGTGACCCAGTCTACAATGCCATAAGAAGGATTCATTCAGTTCTGAACTCTTCCTCTTGTGTGTGTTTGTTATGCTCAGAACTGTTGATTGATTTAGAACATAAATTCCATTGCACAACGTGCCTAATCCAACCAACCTTTGGTTCAAAAAAATGTTCATAACATTATCCTGTAATACAAAATTATATCCCTCTTTACTTATTAAAGAAACCGATATAATGTTGCATATCAGGTTCGGCATGTAATAGCATTCATTCAGAACCAATGTATTACCAGTTGGCAATACAAGGTGATATTCCCCGACGGTTTTAGCTGCAACAATTGCACCATTTCCAACCCTTATGTCTTTATCACCTTCTCCAAGTTCTCTACCTTTCCTTAGCCCATGTAACTGATTACATATATGGGATCCTGACCCGGTATCTAATACCCAGGACGTAGAGCAAATGGAGAAACAGTTCTCTGTAATGAACACACCCGAAGAAAATGCATCAACATGTACTTTCTTCATTCGGGTGGCATGAGAATCCTGGTATTCCCCTATATCCTGTTCAGTCTTATAACTCTTATAAGAAAGAACGGAACCAACGTTCCCCAGCACAGTATAACATGCGGGTTCGGTCAATACATCTAAATTATTATCTTGATTAAGGCATGATATGGTCGCTACCTGGAGAGAGAGAGAAGAAAACACTTTAGCGTATGCTCTTGCAAGATCAGATTGGTTATTATTTTATCTAATCAGGATGGCTCCCACTGTTTTTATCAAATCTTCCTTCAAACCCTAAAAGGAAAGATTAGCCGGGATTAATTACACCCTACAACTTCGCCAATCTTTCAGCCAGGCCAGTGTCGGTACTTTGAGGGAGGTTCCCTGTGCTTTCGCACGGACCTAATTAAAGTAAACCTCGTTTTCCCAGAGGCGTAACCCCGTTGACACCTTTCTAGACACCTACTTGATCGGCTAATTGTCCTGTGTAAAACTCTCCCAGGAGTAACAATTACTCGCAGTGGGTATCGGGATCCAACTATCTCATAGAAGGTATGCAATCTCATTGCAAATTTCAACACTTGAAATCCCCGATAATATTTTGCCCCTAACCCCTATGACCTTGACAAAGGCCAACAAATCATAGGATGCTAGTCAAGTTCAACCCGTCATTTCTTGATTGAATCAAACCCACCCGTACGACCCTTGACAAAGGCCAACAAGGTCGTACGACTACCCCAAAACAATCTGCATCATATGCATAAGCAGATAAGCACCATTTAGCTACCGCACACTACGCCTTGACAAAGGGCAACAAACGCAGTACGAATACTAAATAGTTCTTATCTGAAATGACGGAGGGCTACGACAGGTTTTTCTGAAAACCTATTGCGTAATGAACTTGATATCGTTGTAGAATCAAGTGAAATTTTGAAATGGAGTGATTTTGAAGCTTTCATTAGTTTTGCTAAAGAGGTCACTCCCGGTGAAGGGATCTCGGCTCTTTCTTCATCGAATAAGGTGCAGAATATATCATATATATCGCTATGCAAAGCAAAACTCCAAAAGCAGTCAAAAGTCAAACCGAGTGTTGTAGCATCTGCCAGTTTTGCTAAAGAGGTCACTCCCGGTGAAGGGATCTCGGCTCTTTCCCCATCGAATAAGGTGCAGGGTATATCATATATACCGCTATGCAAAGCAAAACTGTAGCTACCCTTTTATTTGAAAATTTGATTCTACAATATCTTTTAGGTTTCTTTTCTTTCATTAATCACATTAATGAAGTCCCATCATTTAAGTCACCTAAACATCACAGATAAATACGACATACACTTATGCCATCCGCATTCGCCTCGATGTCCCCTCGTGCACCGTTAGGTTAGGTAACTAACGGCAGAGCAGGGCAGGACTAGCGCGGGTGTAAAACATAAGTAATGTCTATATAATATATCATATATACTATATACAGTATTTATCACAGAACATCGCATGATCACATCACAGATATCGCAGCAGAAGAAACATATGAAACATTGGATATACTAGGACGTCCGTGTTTTATTTTGAGCCTCTATAAAACACGGATTCCACGGTCGCGACGAATAGCCAAACCCATACCCTAGACCCCTACGAGAGCGGCAAGCAACCCTGCCAATTCTAGAGTTAGGAGACCCGGACTCGACTCCTCGAGTTGATCTCCCACTGGACTCTAGAACCCGGTTACTTGTGCTCCCCTTCTTGGGTCTATCCTAGTGCGGAAAAGTAAATAATATACAAATGGTGACATCAACCTCATCCCGGAAGTGCCCCAATAAAAGAATATTACATACATTTAAATTTACATGAATGAAAATAAAAACTCTCATCTCACATAAAACCCCCGGCTATTCAGAACGCGACGATCCAATATAACATATCCAGCAACACATAACATCACATGTCATCAACGTAAGTAAATATGCGCATCCCAATTGTCGTTGACATATAGCAACGAAACCGGCGATATCACATATTACACTTACGGTCATAGAAAAGAAAATGTAAAACTACAACATTTGGAATCCACAATCTCTTTAGACATCGTATATCCGAAATATCACATATTTCGCATTTCATACCTAACTGTATGAATTCCACATATTGTATCACATTCCAGATAAATAGACAGTATTAAACTTTCTGATCGAATAATCAAATACCCAAGATTTCTTTAATAGCTCAACACTTGAGCGGAGTTCAAAAGTTCCAGAATACGTCACAGTAGCAACGGTCCAGCCGTAGAAAGGTCAAGCCAACGCCTCACATGTGGCACGCCGTACTGCCCCAAACCCTAAGGTTCAAAGGGCAGTTCAAGACGGTCACATATTCGAGTTAAGGTTTGTTGCCTTCTAGAGGGTCCATCGCATCACATGCATGTTTTTCCGAAGATTTAAACCTAAGAAAAATTCAACACTTGAATGTTTTTCGTGCCGGGAAAAATTGAGTTAATGATATCCGTTCGAACATTTTAATACTTTCTAAATTATCCGGAAATAACAACACAAAATTAAATTCTCCGATCGAATCGACGATTACAAAATAAACCCCAAAATACTCAACAATTGAGTCAGATAAAAATACCCATAAAATATCAGGAAATTAAATGGGAACGTTACTGTGCAAAACGACAAGGGTGACGTCACATTATGGCCGCGGAACCGCCGCACGAGCCATGCTCGTACCGCGGTTCCGCGGCGCCTTGGGCGCCAAAAAGTGTCGTTTTGCACTGTTTCCCTTATAATTACCTGCTGATTTTTTTAAGCATTTTTAATTCAGAAAAATCCCAGATTTTAAAAAATGTATAGAGAGGGTGTCTACTTCGTCATATCGGGGTTCGATCGGAGTTTTAACTTCGTTAACACATCGCCTAATGCTCTAGCTAGGCTCTGATACCACTGCAGGGTTACTGGGCACACTAACAAGGCTCTACAAGGCATCGACCATGCCCGTTTAAAAAATTTATGTGCCTAAAAACCCTAAGAAAGATCTTAAACTAGAGTTTAGGCGAATCAAAAGGCAAGTAAACAACTTTACTCTAAGGGAACACGAAATACAACCTTTGTAGATCGGTCCTCCACTTCATTTGCTCCTTGTTGAAGTCCTTTCGCTGCGATCAAGGTTCTCCCGGGCTCTTGCATGGCTTCACGACGTGAAGGATGTGACCTTGCTTGAAGTCTCCAAGGCCGAAGATGATCTACGTCGAGGGAATTCCGACTCAAGCTCCTACTTCACTAACTAGAGAATAAGTGAAGTAAACACCCTAAACTAAAGTGCAAGTCTAGTAGAGGATGGAGAAATAGGAAGTGGGTTCTCTTTAGAATTTTGTTTCTCACAATCTTTCTCACTTTGGATCAAAGCCTAGTTTGTATTTTCCTTTTTGAAGCAAGAAGAAGAAGATGAAGAAAATAAAATGAAAATAGATAATGATCAAGTGAGTGAGCTAACCATGGTGAGTGAGTATCATATACTAACTCTTCTAGAGACATTATCATGGCTAAGTGTTAAGGTTAGGTTAAAACCCAAAATAAAAACAAATTTAGTAGACTTTAGTCAATGCATCCACAAGCTTCATGCATTTTCTAATTTACCACTAATTTTGTAATTATTTTTAAATGTTAAAACCCAACATAAAAAATAGCGTGGTGTATGTCTTGTACACCCATGTCAAGTGTATCATCAACCATGATACAATAAAAGAAAACACAATTTTAATATATATCATATATACATTAAAGTTGTGCTCATGTGAGAAAACCCCTAAAGTGAACAAGTGTTAGTAAATGTAAACTAGTATAACTAATATACAATTATACACTTAATTATTAAATCAACACTTGACTTAATAATCCGGTCATATCTCATATAACCGACTAACATTCATCGTATCGACTTATCGAATCAACACTTGATTCGATAACCCGGTCATATCATCTATATATAACCGACCGATACTAAAAGTCGCGAGAATAGAATACGGTATCACATATATGCATTATTCTCGGTCCCGCACATATCACATATGCGCTCCTATTTCGTTTTGCCTGAGCCAGTAAAACCTCTGTGTAGGACTCTAAAGACTCGTCAATACGCCGGCAGTAGCTGATGATCACATCACGCACCCACAAGCCGTCAGCGGTACTAGCTGGACGTAACGACTACCCGGGTATTGAGCGATCAGAAGATCAACAAGCAAGCCCGCTCCAACTCCTGTAAAAGCCTGCCGGTAACACTTCACGTAAAGTCCGGTCTCCTCGTCTGATATGTCGCATATCAAGTCTAGGGGTGGTAAACGTCAGACCCCAAAAACCGATAAGTCGTGCCGATGTGAGGCTCATAACGGGTCGAGAAACTACTGGTAGCACTTACCAGTAAATCTCTAAATCAGCCCTGGCCAGGGACTTTCCTGTTACGGCCAATCGAGAACAGCGCAATATCAACCCCCAATACCGGGAGAGACGAAACCCCTCCTATCGCTCATTGCCTCCATGTGACTCGGGACTGTACCCAAAAACCACCGTTTTGCACGCCCTCATGGATGTGGTAAGGTGGAAATGAAAGCACGGTGGGAATCACACAAGACTCTATGACGATCTCGGGTCTACAGACTAACGTGCACAAGTGTCACCAGAGAACTGCCATCTGACGTGAGGCATAATACCATCTGGGAGTTCTCGGCGAGTCCGTCCAGTGTACCCAGTCTCCACTGAGCACCCGTATACTATCTCTGATGTCAAACACCAATGGATATGGGATCATCCATCGCCCATCTCATGGGTCGAGAAGCATATACGCTAGTCTATACTGGTATATCGATGCCCCGTCTCGATACACCGACGACTAGGGACCTTGAAGGATGTACTTATGGACTACCATGTCCCCACTAGTATGATCCGCATCATAGTCCAGGTAGTCAAGTACATATCCTAAGGGCTTTACCAACATGTAACTGTAAGACAGTATAAAGAGACAAGTACACATGTTAAGATAAAGAGCAACCAAATAGCATACTATCATGTTGAGCAAGAAAGTCCTCTCTATATATGTCCAAGCATCCAATATAATATATATCATCTGAACAATACTGGCCTCTAGGGCATACATACAACTAACACCTAGCTCCACCACCTGCACCGCCTACTCTCCAATTCCATCAGGCTCTGAGGAACATGCCTAGAGGGTAGAGAAACATGCCCCAAGGACAGAGGAATGTACCTCCAGCTAGGAGGAATGTACCACGGCGTCAGGCTTTCCTTTTAGCGGTCGAAGAAGCAGAGGCCATAAACCAGGGTAACACTAGTAAGCCTCTTCCACATTTTTGAAACCCTTGTATCACTTTGTTATATTTTATACACTACCAATGGTTCTATCACCAAACATTCTTTAAATCCGTTACACTTTCCTTTTACAAATTTTGAGGATGAAATTTTTATAAGGAGGGTAGAATGTAACAACCCTAAACATTATGTACAATTTTTTTTCAAAAATACAGAAAGGTGTACTTGAGCCTGAGCACAAGTTATAAGTTTGATTTGCTTTTGAACAGCAAGAAAGAGCTTGTAGCTCATTGGTAAGACCTTGCACTGCTGAACCAAAGCACCAGAGTTCAAATCCCATCAGCCATATTATTTTTTTAATTAGTTTTCTTTTAATCTTTTTAGAAGTCCAAGAGTCTACACGTGCATAACTCATAAAAACCAAGAGCCACATATAAAACAAATGAGTCCAGGAGGTAGACCAATCGACAGGGGACATATGGGACGAGTCGAGGCCCGACTCGGTCGACTCGGGCCGGCGGGAGGCGTGGATCGGCCGGCGCCGCCGGCCGACTCAGCTCCGATTCCCGATTTTCTTTTTTCCTCTGTGCCTCTTGGTCTACCCCATAACCCCTACACTGTTTAAATTCCCCGTATTATTCCAGAGAATTAAAAATCCAATTAAACTCTTTTTAATGCATATTTTTAATGCATTTTTTTATCACACCCTAACCCTAGTTTTTCCTATAAATACCCACTCAATTTTTCACACCCTTCATACTGAAATTCCTGTCCAAACTCTCAAGAAATTTTTTTAGACTTTTTGTGTGCAAGTGGAGTTAGCGAAGGGCGAATCTCCGGCGAACTTCCGACGATGATTCGAGAAGATTCCGGTGACGAAACGATGCACCGGTACCTCCTACTTCTTCCTTTTCCTCTCCTCTACACAATCAATCCCGTATGTCCCTTCTCCCCCTTCTCTTTACTATTCTAAAAACTTAGAATTCTAAAACCCGACGGAAGTGGAGTTAATCCGACTTCCGATTCAGTTTTTCCTTAAATATCATATTTTTCTGAAACACAATAATACCAAACTCTCCCATCATGATCATTACACATTAACAAAACATCTTGACAAGTTTCATATCAAAAGAATCATATTTCAATTTATATAGCACTTTTACAGAAAAATACCATATAGTTTAGTTTCGACATAAATATCATTACCCCTTGCTATACCTTTAGTTAGTTCACGAGGTAATGACCTACCTTCTCACAACACTCATATGTAACATAACACAATGATATTTGGGAACATAGAATTGGGAAAATACGATTTTACACAAATCTACCTCCAACTTATAAAAACCTTTTTTCTACAAGATGTGTATTTTTAACAAATCTTTGCAATGTGCCGCTACAACCCATTTCGGGGAACCCATTCTGGATGGTGCAGATTATCGCACATTCTCGGGCTTAGTAGTGCGAGATGCAAACCTCCGTAAGGAGCATACGGTCTCGAAAGATTTAAAAATACAATTTTCTTTAGAAAATAAGATCTCTATTATAAATGAAACTTATATTTTTAATAAATATATATTTATGTAATTAATATCAAAATATCTATTTTTAATATTTATAATATTCCACATTTCCAAAATTCAAGAAAAATATCTTATTTGCAAGAAAATACCATACAAATTCAAATATTACAAATAAATACTATATATTATGAAAAATAGGTTTTATTCACTAGAAATGTCACAATGATAAAATATACATCCATGAAAACTTTAAAGACGATAAATAAAATAGTTGAGGTGTATTTTAAAAATTATACAAAATTATTTTTACATAAATTCCCTCAAGTTATACTAAATTACAATAAGGACCCTACTAAACATAGGTTTAAGCGGGACCGGTTTCTTGAGCCTCAGGGAGCCGGAGATATGGGTGCTTACCTATTTAAGGTAGACAACTTAACAAACGGTGTTATCAACACGGTAATCGTCTTTGAAAAAACACAAATCCTGTCGTCCATGTGCAACGGTTACCGATAACATTAAAACTTAATTCAAGAGTTCAATTTTTTTTCTAATTGTGTGACTCAGACTGAGTCTCGATATAATCAATCTAACTTGAATGAGCTTCAAGTATATATAACAATTCAATATGAATCCATATATTCAATCTATTCAATCTATCAATCTACACAACTTGACTGAACCGAACCATGGATATACATCCATCAACATGATCCTCTAGTTATATCCATTTACTGATATCATGGTTTCGGCAAGTCATCCATATATACAATCTATAATACAAGACAATTTAAAATACAATACAATCAAAGTATCGCCGGGTTTAAAGGGTAGATTGGTACAGATGGTGTTAGAAGTGGCACGAGACTGCAACCATTAAGACACCTAACCTGAATTCAATTGCCATTGTATCATGGCTGAACGGTTCCTTGTATTCCGTCCACTGTAGTCTCGGGTTTAACGAGACTCCTCTCGTATACACTGGCATCTTCTGTACCAAGCTACAAACAACGTTAACACTAAATACAACATTATAGCAATATAATACAACTTTAAAAGCTGTACTCTTTCTTTTTCTCTGTCTATTCTACCTCTCCCTTATCTTTAGGACTTACCGAGCGATTGTTCGGTGATGACATTCCTTCTCTTTCTTCTTTGGAATGTTGTCATGTGTGTCAGACCTTCAGGAGATCAAGCCCACCAGCAAGAACTTGGATCAGCTAGCCTTCGACCCGGAGCTCTAGTTCCTTGTACACATTTACATTCTGTATTTTCCATTTCTGTTATGCTACTGTTTAGGCATTGCTTTCCATTCCATGTATTTACTTTTTAGATGTACTGTAAAAATAATATTAATAAATAAAATTGATGTTCAATATATATCTATTGTCTCTCTCTCTTGTGCATTTTACTTATATTGCTTAGATGCGCTCAGCGTGTTAACTTCAGAGTAAATATGTAGTGGCCTCGTCACGTCGTCTACCCATATACTGGGAAACGGGGCATGACAACCATCGATGAAAGTTTTGAAAATATTTTCGCTGAAAAACTCGCGTTCCTTAAAGACATGGATGTTGTGATGAATCAACCTCCACCCGAAGAAGTTGAACTGCCCCCTTCTTCTTATCCCGTACGAGAATCCAATAATTCCACCTATTCCTTATATTTCAAATTCTCGTTTTCGTTCATACTCACTTTTTTGTCTCTACCAACCGAGACGTAAAACCGAGACGTAAACTTATATTTTTAAAGACATGGATGTTGTGATAAAATATTCGAATGCTTAGTGTTAACTTTTGGTCTTTGTAAAGCTTATATAGACCAATAATACTTATCCCACTCTTATGATTTTAAATGCTTAATAATGAAAACACGGTTTTAAATAAGTTTGGGAAGGAGAAAAATATTTTTTGGCTCTTGAAAGAAAAGAAATTTTTGCACGATTGTGAGCCAAAAATAAGTTTGGAGGAGAATTTCACTGTCATTAACTTTTTTCCCTTTTACTAATCATTGATAACTTTTCCTCCCAAGTCTACAGGTTTTAAGCTTAAATGATGACATTTCTCACTACTGCAAATAGGTTTGGAGGGAGGTTTGTGTTTATTCACATATCATTTTGCATTATACTAAATAAAAGCACTAAAAAATTTTGAAAATAAAAGTTAGAAAGTGAAAAATACATATGAAAGATAGGAAGAGATTTAGGAAAAGCAAGAAAATTAGATGTTTTAAAATGAAACTAGTAATACGTCTGTTGTCCCAAGGGTTAGTAAGATGAAGGAAATTACTAATCTAAGAATAGAAATAAGTCTGAAAAATAGTCTCTATTCTTGAGTCCAAATATCTAAATGTTGATACCCTAATAAACACACTTGCACACATCTTGAAATTTGGGATAGTAGAGCATACCTTGAAATGCTCTTGTCTAAAAGCCTTAGTATTAAGGGAAACAATATAAATTAACAAAAATATAAATGACACATAAAATATAGATGGTGAAGAAAAATGAACACTGGTTTTGTAATTACTTATGGCAGCATAAAAAAATATAGCGAAAGTGTTTTATCACCCAGTACCTTAGACCAACTGGTTTAGGAGTCACTGCTAAGTCTTAGGTGTTGCAAGACTAGGATATTTCTAATTACGTCTAAATAAGTGAGCACATTTAGTAATCGGTTGGTTAGTACCTCAAGAAATATTAACGGTCGCATGAATATTGTGTGAGCAAATCCATATAAAGCATCACTGACTAAAAAGTACAAAGGAATGAGGACAAGGGTATGATAGCTTGAATTGGATTCTCTAAGTGTAGGGATGTCTTTTACACACAAGCAGGGGTATATGATTGATATTTGGAGGAGAGATAGGGAGGAAAACTAAAGACGATATTTTATTGAGGGAAAATGTGATTAAGATGCGATTTCTGACATTTTTTCAAGACCATTAATATAGGGCTCATAACAACTAAAAAGCTAGTATAGTTTGAAACTCTTATTTTCAAGTTTTTTCTTTTATATGTTCCTTATTTTTATATGTAACTTTCATCTTCTTTCTTTTATTACGGGATTTTGTGGGTGAAATCCGTTGAAAACGCTCAGAAGACAACACTCCTCCTAGTAGGGACACCTAGAGATTTAAAGGCTTGTTGCACATGCTAAGTGCAATCGTGTTGCCTACGAAAGTGTGCTAGGTTTTTTATTCTTTCTTTTTAATAAATAGTTTACCCGGGACGATCAAATATAAGTTTGGGGATATTTGATTAGTGAAAAATATTGCACATTTGTATGGACATTTTCCCTATTATTGTTAAGTGCTAAAAGGTGTTAATTGTAAATAAAGAACATATGTGGGTTTATTTGTAAAAACTTGTTATCATATGTTTCTTCATTTATAATTAATATAATTAGGGAAAATATATTCATATAATATTTAAATGAAATATTAATAATTAAAATATGCATATCATATCAAATATGCCTAATCAATATTCTTAAAATATTATATCATATAAATGGTTGGAATAATATCTCAAAAATACCAAATGCTACTAATAATTTGATTTGAGATATTGTGCAGTGATTAGCTCAGGTCTGAAATCTATGTAGGAGATCTAAGTCAAATCAGGATATCGAAACCGAATATGCCAAATTTTAAAAGCAAATCGAGGAATATAACAACAGCAGAGACTAAGGGCAATATTTTCAGAATCTATATATCAAGAGAATCTCCAAATATCAAAAAGAAAAGCCAGAAAAAATTCCAAATTTCAAACCCACCAGAGGGCGGCGGATCCGCGGTCAATCATGGGTTTGGGCGGCGGAACAGCGGTCTGATGGTGGCCGTTGGATCTGGGATTTTGGGGACATGATCGTAATATCAACTACTCTCATATGGAATCTAGGGTTTGTACTTTCAGGGGCTATATAAAGGACCGAGAGCTGTGCATTCCAAAAATCATCCAATAATCCAATAATCCCACAATCTAATGATCTATTCATCTACACCCATCAAAAGAGATAGATCTAGAGCGAAACTAGGGTTCTTGTAATCTAATTTTGAAGGAAAAAAATTATAATGTAATAGTTGATTAATAAAGGTAGTTGTAACAACCCCAAACTTTCTGTACATTTTTTTCAAAAATACAGAAAGGGGTACTTGAGCCTGAGCACAAGTCATAAGTTTGTTTTGCTTTAGAACAGCAAGAAAGAGCTTGTAGCTTATTGGTAAGACCTTGCACTGCTGGACCAAAGCACCAGAGTTCAAATCCCATCAGCCACATTATTTTTTTATTAATTTTCTTTTAATCTTTTTAGAAGCCCAAGAGTCTACACGTGCATAACTCGTAAAAACCAATAGTCACATATAAAACAAATAGGTCCACGACATAGACCATGAGACAGAGGACACGTGGCGACGAGCCCAGCCCCGATTCGCTTGACTCGGGCCGGCGGGAAGCCTGACTCGGCCGGCTTCCTCTTTTAGATGCCGTCCAACAAGTCCCATCCTACGCAAAAATCTTAAAGGACTTGTGCACGAAAAAGAGGAAGTCTCAGGTACCAAAGAAAGTTTTCTTGGCTAGTGCTGTGAGTGATGCTCTTACCCAATCTTTACCATAAAAACGGAAGGACCCTGGCTGTCCTACGATTTCTATTACCATTGGGGATAAGAACATCAACCGCGCACTATTAGATCTTGGTGCCAGTGTTAACCTGCTTCCGTACTCAGTATACAAGCAATTAGGCGTAGGAGAGCTGAAACCCACACACTGTACTCTCCAAATGGCCGACCGATCGATCACCCATCCTAGGGGTGAGCTAGAGGATGTGTTAATCAAAGTCGGGGACTTCATATTCCCCGTTGACTTCATTGTATTAGACACACAGCCTGTAGCTAACCCCCGAAATCAAATTCCGGTGATACTCGGTCGCCCATTCCTTGCAACCTCAAATGCTGTGATCAATTGTCGCAATGGTTCGATGAACCTCTCTTTTGGAAACATGACAATTGAACTCAACATTTTTAGGTTGGGGAATCAGCCCTCCGAACCTAATGCTCATATACTGGACGTTTGCTCAATCCAGAAGATCACCCCAGAAGAGTGTGAATTCGAGGAGTTTCTGTTCAATCATGCTAATCTTAACGCCACTAGTGCGTTCCTCCTCGAACCTGCTGCTGTTTCTGCGCCCGACAACGACTACGAGTGTTTCACGTTCTTGAACGATCTTAGCCGCTCGCAACCCGAGTTTGAATCCTTCGAATTTCCGGATGAGTTACCTAAACCATCCGACTCGGTCGCTTACACTCGTTTCGAACCTTTGCTGGAATCTTTTGAGTTCGAGACCGCTTCACTAATCTTGCCTTCCATCGTTTCACCTCCAACGCTCGAACTCAAGCCTTTGCCGTCTCACCTTAAGTACGCTTACTTAGGTAAGAACGAGACCCTCCCTGTCATCATCTCGGCTTCTCTAGCTCCAGAGCAAGAGAAAGCCCTTCTCGCGGTCTTGCACAGCAACAGGCAAGCTTTTGGCTGGTCCATGGCGGACATCAAGGGGATTAGTCCCATGATCGTTGAACATCACATTCATCTGATGGATGAAGCCAAACCAGCCCGGGATCCACAAAGACGTCTCAATCCAGTCATGAAAGAGGCTGTGAAGAAGGAGATAGTAAAATGTATGGATAGTGGTATCATTTACCCTATCTCTGATAGCCAGTGGGTTAGCCCCATTCACGTTGTCCCCAAGAAATCAGGTATAACGGTCATCACTAACGAGGCGAACGAGTTAATCCCTACTCGCACCCAAACTGGGTGGCGAGTATGCATCGATTACAGAAAACTCAACGCCGCAACGCGGAAGGACCACTTTCCGCTACCTTTCATTGACCAAATGCTTGAACGATTGGCCGGACACGAGTACTACTGCTTTCTTGATGGCTACTCTGGCTATAATCAAATTCCCATCACCGAAAAAGACCAGGACAAGACCACTTTCACTTGTCCTTTCGGCACGTTTGCATATCGTCGCATGCCCTTTGGGTTATGCAATGCGCCCGCTACCTTCCAGCGGTGTATGATGGGAATCTTCTCAGACATGGTGGAAAAATTTCTGGAGATCTTCATGGATGATTTCTCCATCTTCGGCGATTCCTTCAACGAGTGTTTGCTGCATCTTGACGCTGTCCTTACCCGATGTAAGGACAAGAATCTCACTTTGAATTGGGAGAAGTGCCACTTCATAGTGCGCGAAGGTATTGTCTTAGGACATATCATCTCGCAAAATGGCATAAAGGTTGACAAAGCGAAGATTGAGGTCATTTCCAATCTCCCTCCTCCCCGATGCGTCAGAGATATCCGAGCCTTCCTTGGCCATGCCGGTTTCTATAGACGGTTCATCAAGGACTTTAGCAAGATTGCTAGGCCCTTGACTCTTTTGCTGGCCAAGGATACGCCATTCGACTTCAACTCGAGCTGTGTGACTGCATTCGAGTCATTGAAAAGCTCACTCACTTCTGCTCCCGTTCTTTCTTCACCTGACTGGACGCACCCATTTGAGATTATGTGCAATGCATCCGACTTTGCCATTGGTGCTGTCCTTGGACAACACATCAACAAGATGCCGCACGTAATCTATTATGCGAGCCGAACCCTGAACGACGCCCAACTCAATTATACAACAACTGAGAAGGAATTCTTGGCTGTTTTATTTGCTTTAGAAAAGTTCAGGCCCTACCTCATTGGCTCTCCAGTCATTGTCTACACAGACCATTCTGCTCTGCGCCATCTTTTTGCGAAGAAAGATGCAAAATCGCGGCTAATACGTTGGATCCTCTTGCTTCAAGAGTTTGACCTTGTCATTAAGGACAAACGAGGATGTGAAAACGTAGTTGCCGACCATCTCTCACGACTTCCTTCTTCGCCTTCGCTTCCAATTCCGATCAACGACGTTTTCCCGGATGAACAGCTCTTGACGGTATCTTGCGAACCCTGGTTCGCAGATATTGTGAACTATTTGGCCACAGGATTACTACCGACTGAATGGTCAAGTCAGGACAGACTTCGCTTCTTATCCCAAGTAAAACACTTTTACTGGGACGAACCCTATTTGTTCAAGTACTGTCCCGACCAGATTATTCGTCGGTGTGTCCCTGACGAGGAATTCAAGAGTGTGCTGTCATTTTGCCACGATCAAGCGTGTGGCGGGCATTTTGGCCCCAGAAAGACAGCTGAGAAGATCTTGCAATGTGGTTTCTACTGGCCACAACTCTTCAAAGACGCTCATGACTATTGCAAGACTTGCTCCCGGTGCCAACACTTGGGCCGGATATCCCGGAGGAACGAGATACCGCTCCAACCGATCTTGGTTGTGGAGATTTTCGACGTTTGGGGGATAGATTTCATGGGGCCGTTTCCCAGCTCTTTCGGGAACTTGTACATTCTTCTCGCTGTTGATTACGTCTCTAAATGGGTCGAGGCTGTGCCCAGCCGGACTAACGACAACAAGGTTGTCGTTAGGTTTCTTAAAGAAAACATTTTCTCCCGTTTTGGGCACCCCCGAGCGATCATTAGCGACAATGGAAGTCATTTCTGCAACAAGACTTTCGAGGCCTTGATGCGGAAATATTCTATTAATCATAAGCTCTCTACGCCCTACCACCCCCAAACCTGCGGGCAGGCCGAAGTTTCAAATCGGCAAATCAAGCAGATACTGGAGAAGACGGTTTCCAAGAACCGTAAGGATTGGTCGCTGAAACTCACTGATGCCCTTTGGGCATTTCGAACCGCTTATAAGACCGATCTTGGCATGTCTCCCTATCGGCTTGTGTACGGAAAAGCCTGCCACCTACCTGTCGAAATAGAGCATCGCGCATTTTGGGCGATAAAGGAGCTGAATCTGTCTCTCGAAAATGCGGGCAGCCATCGGAAGCTGTAGTTGAACGAATTGAGCGAGCTTAGGGATGAGGCTTACGATAACGCGGTTGTCGTTAAGAATCGAACGAAGGTGTTTCACGATAAACACCTTTTGCGCAAAACTTTCGTACCTGGTCAACAGGTACTGCTTTACGACACCAGACTTCACTTCCATCCTGGAAAGCTCAGATCTCGCTGGAAAGGGTCGTATTTTGTGCGGAATATGTATCCGCATGGCGCTGTGGATTTGGAAAATCCAAAGGACGGTTCATTTTTCAAAGTGAACGGACACCGACTAAAACCGTACCTTAGCGCCGAACCAACAGAGGAGCTCCTGGTCTTACAGGAGCCGGTTTTCCCTGCATAATCTTCCTCTGCCTACCACCAAACTTCGGTTATCCAGCCAAGAACAGTGGACACTGTTCCAAATAAGTTTGGGGGTATGTATATACCATTTTGTACATTTTTGTGGATATTCTTTTTCTTTTTCTTTTTCTTAAAACCAAAAACACAAAAAAATAAAAATAAAAATTTTGTGTATATCTAACCGACAATTTTGACCCTTCAAATGATCTCTTCATGCAATGACAGTGAGGACCCTGTCCAGTTTAAGTTTGGGGGTACACTCGGTACGCATTTCTAACCTTCGCATTCATATGTATATTTTGCATCTGCATATTAAAATCCATAAAATCCATAAAAATCTGAAAATTTTCTAAAAACATAAAAACTTTTTTGTCAAGTTAGCTAGTGGGAGGACTCTGATTCAACATTTCGACGGTTTTGTTTGATAAAATAAAAATAACTAAATCTTATTTTTAGATTTTGAAAACCTGAAAGATAACTCTCCTTTGAAATTAACTATTGCTGATATACGTCTTTACATCACACTACACGTGTCGTGAGTTTTGGAAATTAGATGACAAGTCTTTTCTGTCTGAAAACTTTTAAATGGATAAATGATTTTTTGAGGATCAAATAGGTTTGTTTTGAAATAAGTAATGTCAAGAATAGTTTATGAAGTGAAGTGAATATGAAGGAATGTTATTGATGCCTTAATTGGAACTAAGTCTGAAAAATAACCTATCTGAAACTTGATTGGAATGATTACACACCGAACCCACTAAACACGTCTTTTATCCCAAAAAAAATAATTGAACTGCCGGTTATGTCTCCGTTCGTATTGAATCATCATGATTTTCACGCCAAACTGTCTTTTATTTTTAGACCTAGGTAACTTGAGTAATTAAGTCCGCTAGGGTGTTTCTACACCTAATGCCCTAAAGCCAACTGGTTTGGGTGCATTGGCCCAAAGCTCGCTAAGAAGCCTAGAAAGTCCAGATTAAAACAAAGTCAAGCAAGTGTTCTCTCCGAGTTAAAATTCCTAACGGTTCTTTGTGTGAGAATAATCTTGATAAAAGACAGGCTTTTATAAAAATTTTAGCGGAGATATGAAGGTTTTATTCTATGATAAAGACTATTGCAAGTTCACAGAGGTGTGTATGAAATGAAAACAAGAAAAAGGTGGAGTGAAATATAAGACTGGTTTCCTGTTAAGGAAGATAGAAATTCTAAAGTTGAAACTTTACTGGAAAACGAAACTTGAAAAATGCTTAACTCTTTATAAAACTTATGTGATCCTTTCAAAATTTTTATCTGGGCTTTATTGTGTGACATGATGACGTAAATCGATCCTTCTGGAAACTTAACGACACTATTTGCACTGCACGTAAAGACATATAAAATCTGTAGTTAAATAAGAAGCGAGGTGTGAAAAATAAAGGTTCGATAGTCTAGACTTAGGATAATAGAATTGTTATTTTCTGAAACAAAACTTTACGGTTTGAATCTTAGTTATTTTACAAAACTAACTTGACCGGATTTTGTGGGTGTAATCCGCTGAAAACCCTCAGAAGACAACACTCCTCCTACTAGGGACACCTAGAGGTTTAACGGCTTGTTGCACATGCTCAGTGCAATCGTGTTCCCTGCGAAAGTGAGGTTAGGAAATTTTTTGTGAATAAATTGGCTTTGCTCGGGACGAGCAAATGATAAGTTTGGGGGTATTTGTTCATATCAGATTTTTGCATTTTTATACCGCCCAATTTTTATCACATTGCATATCGGTAGATACTCTTGAGCCGTGTTTGCTAGTCAATTGCAGGATACAGGTTCTCGGCTCTGAACGGTGAAATTCATGGAAAAACACGACAAAACCCGGGTTCCTGCCAACCACAGATAAAACACGGATCTCCGCTCTTTATCCGTCTGTTGCCACACACCAGTTTAAGAGACAAAATGGCAAATCGATGTCATTTTCATGCACAAGGCTCAATGGCAACACAAGATCCAAGAAATCTACGCGGAGCTCGAGGAAATCATGACAAAAAGATCCATATCAAATCACCTTTTGACATGCTGCAAATCTGGAAGAAATGTGGAGAGATTCTGAAAAACAAAGTGTACCAAAATGATCCAAACATCAACAATAAGAATCACAGAAAAGACGAGAAGCCAATTACCCCAAAACGCCGCGGTTCCGCGGCAATAGCAGGCTTAGGCCGCGGAACCGCGGCCGTACTGTGGCAACAGAGGCTAGGCTTTCAGGGGCAGATTGGTCTTTTCATATTTGTTCTGATTGTTGCCCTAGATTTCCTTCTCCCTACCTATAAATAGCCCAGAACTTTGTGAAGCCAAGGGTGCATAATCTTGTATTTTTTTCTAGGTTTTAGAATACTTGTTCTTCTTTCTCTTCTCATCTCTTCTCCATTGAAAAACTTGTAGTGAGCTTTTGTGAGTGAAGAATGATGAATAAAGAAGTTCCTTTTGTTATTATGCCTGTCTTGTTCTCTTATTATTGCTTGTAATTTTCATTTGTTAAGTAGTTGTTGTTATTTATTGTTGTTTCTTTCTTTCTCTTTATCTTTGTCCTTAAAACAACCATGATGCTTACGCTTGATCCTTGCTAAGGTGAGGTCGCAAATAGCTAGTTGTTATCTTCTAATCTCTTTCTTTCTATCTTCCTCTTTGTTTTATTTTCTTTTCATTATGATGTGTGAGTAGTTTCCATACTTGTTAGGGTAGGATAAGGGAAGTTTGAGAGAAGGAAATCTCTCTCACTCTTTCCTTGCCCAACATCTTAAATCAACTCCCGTTAATTGAACCACAATCCGCTCCCTACGGCACTCTATCCTACATGATAGCGGTGATTCCGTAGTGAGACCGGTTGTGGTTGAATTAATCGGAGGTTATGGCTAAGAGCCAAGAACGGACGGACAAGCACCAAAAAGAAGAACTTAAGCGTTGGAAAGCCTAGCTTATACTCGCAAGTTCCTTCGTAGTCGTGCTAATCCCCGTTGTTGCCGATTACCGTAACACCGATATTAAGAGTGGCAACGAAAGAAGTGAGCGACTCCAACTCAAACTAACCTAATCCTAACCCTAACAAGCTCTCTTTACATATCATTTTAACACTTAGATAATCACAAACAAATCTGGAAAATTGGACTTAACTCGTTAAAACACATAGAAAAAGATTTCCATCTCCCTGCGGACGACCCGTACTCAACCGGCTAGCTACAAGCGAAACCGTTTTGATTGCGGTAATTAACTAAACTTAAACACGCAGAATCTCTACCAATCAGGCTCCCACTGTTTTTATCAAATCTTCCTTCAAACCCTAAAAGGTAATATTAGCCGGGATTAATTACACCTTACAAGTTCGCTAATCGGTCAGGCAGGAAGGTGTTGGTACTCTGAGGGAGTCTCCCCGTGCTTTCGCATGGAACTAATTAAATAACCTCATTTCCGCAAGGGCATAACCCCGTTAACACTTATCTTAGACACCTACTAGATTACCTAATAGTAAAATGGAAAACACTCACAGGAGTAACGCTTACTCGCAATGGGTATTGGGATCCAACTATCACATAGAAGATATGCAATCTCATTGCAAATTTCAACACTTGGAATTCCCGATAAATGTTTTTACCCCTAACGACCTATGATATTGACGGAGGTCAGCAAACTATAATCCACTAGTTAAGTTTAACCCGTTATTTTCTTGATCGATTCGAACCCACCCACACAAACCCTTAACGATGGTCAACAAGGCTGTGTAACTATCTCTATCGATGGCATCAACATGCTGCAGATAAGTATTACCCAGCTACCGTACACTGTGCCTTGACGGAGGTCAACAAACACGACATGAATACTACATACTACATATCTGAAATGACGGAGGGTTACGACTGGTTTTGAAGAAAACTTTTAACGTAATGAACTTAATATCGTTGTAGAATCTAGTGATTTGAAAAAGGAGTGGTTTAAGCTCCGCTTTAAAAATCAAGTAGTTTTCAAAATAAACCGAGTGGGTTGTAGCATATGCTAGTTTTTGCTAAAGAGGTTATTCCCAATGAAGAGATCTAGGCTCTTTCCTCATCGAATGAGGTGATGGATATTCATAATAGAATACCGCTATGCAAAGCAAGAACTAGAGCTACGATTTTGAAAATTTTGATTCTACAACATGTTTTAGGTTTCTTTTCTTTTCATTAATCTTATTAATGACATCCCATCAATTATGTTTCCTAAACATCACAGAAGAAGAAAAAAATAAAACACACATATATGACATCTGCATTCGCCACAGGGACCCGGGTCTTCACCGTAAGGTTACTTAACTTACGGCAGAGCGGGGTCAGGACTAGCGCGGATGCAAAACATATATAGTGTCCACTAATATATATAACTAGCATTCATCTCACGCAGTTATATAATCATATCACATCACAGAAACAGCAGAAGCAGATATATGAAATATAGGATAGATTAGAATGTCCGTGTTTTAGATTAAGCCAGTAACGAAAAACACGGATTCTACGGTCATGATGAATAGCCAAGCCCATACCCCTAGACCCCTATGAGAGCGGCAAGCAACCCTGCCAATTCTAGAGTTAGACGACCGGTTTCGACTCCTCGAGATGGCCTCCCACATGACTCTAGAACCTGGTTACTTGTGCTCCCCGCCTTGGGTCTATCCTAATGCGGTAAAGTAAATAATATACATTGAATGGAGACAACAACCTCAACCCTGAAGTGCCCCAATAAAAGAAAATTACATACAAACATTTATATGAATGAAAATTGAAAAACTCTTATCTCACGTAAAACCCCCCGGCTATTCAATCATGACGATCAAATATAACATATCGATAACAACGCAATAACATCACATGTCATTAACGTAAGTAAATATGCGTATCCCTAATGTTGTTGTCGTATAGCAACGATATCGGGGATACTGCCACATATTACACTTACGGTCGCAGAAAAGAAATGAAAACTACAATAATTAAAATCCGCATCATCTTTAGACATCATAAACCCGGATTATCACATATTCCAAATTTCATGCCTAACCCTATAAACCATTCATTTAAGTCTCGAATTGAAAACACTTTTCAAAAAATTAAATCGGGCAATTCAACAAGATTCCCGATTAATGATTCGAAAGCTCGTCGGGAACTTTAGTAGATGGCCGCACCCCCGAGGCTGTCAACGAAGTGAACTTGGGCAGAACACCATGGCCGCGAGCACCCGAGTGGATGCTCTTGGCCATGGGGTTCTCCTATAGTCACTTGGTCGAGGCAATAGGGCGTGGTTGTCAACTAGTGTCTCCCGGCAAGTACCCGCGTGCGATTCGAGATTATGACAGAGTTTTGATCCAAATCCAAACTCCGTGGTAATCTATCGTTTGAGACTAAAATGCGAGATTTACAAATCGATAACTAGTTTTCGCAAAACTAATCAATGTGGATTCCAAAAATTGTATCACATAACCAAAGCAATATAGACGATATTAAACATTTCGATCGATGTTTCAAATAACACCAATTCACAAAGACCTCAACCACTTGAGCCTCATTAAAAATATCCAGAAAATCCAAAATGTCAAAATGAAGTAGCGGAAGAAAAATGAGGCTCAACTCCTCAAGTGGGCGGCGGAACCGTGGCCAAGACATGGTCTAGGCGGTGGTTCTGCGGCCACTTAGAGGTATTAGACTCTCGTATTTCTTGAACCTCCACAGAATACCCAGCATGATTTTCTGAGCATTTTTAATATAAAAAATATTGACATTTTGTAAAATGGACAGAAACTACCAAAATACGGGTTTTAAAACGTTGATCGAACACTTTAACTTCATCTAATGCATTCTTAAGCCTCTGGCTTGGCTCTGATACCATGAAAATATTTCTTAGCACCTCTACTAGGTTTCAATGAGTATCAAATATGCAATTTTAAAAACTTAGAGGTCTAAGTATACTAAACAAGAATCGAACTAGAGAATTAGGGTTTCAAAGTTAAGAAAACACATTTTAATCTAAGTGAAGGTGGTCTACAACCTTTGTAATCTAGTCCTTCACTTCTAAATCTCCAAGTAGTAGTCCTTAGAACTCTTCTTTGGCTCCATGTGAAGAATGGAACGAGTTTGCCTGTAGACTTCGTCGTCGAAAATGATCCTTCTTGAGGCAACTCACACTCAAGCTCACACTTCACTAATCAAGGTATTAGTGAAGATAACAAGCTATACTAATGGGTTAGAGTAGTGTAACTTGATGAAGTATGAATATTGCTCACTAGAAAATATTGCTATTCTTTACTTTTTCTCAACCCTAGAAAACTAGTGAGGAGATGAAGATGAAGAAGAACTTGGAAGTGAGAGGAACCATTAAGATAAGATGAGCTTTAGAAAAACATAAATATCTATGAATAAAACAAGACACGAAGGTGAGTCATGGCTTCTACATGCTTCTCCAAGCACCCAAACCATGATCCATTCTTCTTTTTCTTAATTCATAAATATAAATCTTTATCTTCTCATCTTTTCCTCTTGTGTGATTCTCATGCATCCATGTTCAATGTATCATCAACCATGATACAATAAAATACATACATATATACATATATATATATATATATATCACATATATATATATATATATAAAGTGAAGAAAATCTTAAGTGAGCTTAATATTAGTTAATATATATATATATATATATATATATATATATATCAAATTATTAAATCAATACTTGATTCAATAATCCGGTTATATCATATATAACCCGGCTAATATCAAATATATATATATATATATCAAATTATTAAATCAACACTTGATTCAATAATCCGGTTATATCACATATAACCGGCTAATATTCAATATTAGTTAATATATATATATATATATATCAAATCATTGAATCAACACTTGATTCAATAATCCGGTTATACACATATAACCCGGCTGATATCAAATATCGTTAGATTAGAATACGGTATCATATACTCGTATTTAATCAAGCTCCCGTACATATCTCCATATGTACCCTACTTCATTTCACTTGAGGTAGGAAACCTCTATGTGGGACTATAAAGACTCGTCAATATGCTAGCAGTAGGTAATGATCATATCAGATACCCACAAGCCGTCAGCGGTATTAGCTGAACATAACGGCTACCCAAGTATTGAACGGATAGAAGATCAACAAGAAAACTTGTCCAAGCTCCCATAGAGCCTATAAGCAACACTTACCATACAGTCCGGTTTCTTCGTCTGATACGTCGCATATCGAGTTTGGGTGGTGGACTCGTCAGACTCTAATAACTCGATAAGTCATGTCGATGTGTGGTCTATAACCTTTCGAGAAACTACTGATAACACTTATCATTAAATCTCATCATCCCTGGACAGGGACCTGCTGTTATAGCCAATCGAGTATATCGCAACATCAACTCCCAATACCGGGAGAGACGAAACCCTTCCTATTGCTCACTGCCTCCATGTGACTCGGGACTGTACCCAAAAACCACCTGTTTGCACGACTTGTTTGAGCCGTGGTAGGGAGAAAATCAAAGTACAGTGGGAACCACACAAGACACTATGACGATTTCAGATTTACAGACTAACCTGTACAAGTATCACCAGAGAACTGCTATCTAACGATATGTATGGTACCATCTAAGAGTTCTCGGCGAGTCCTGTTCGGTGTACCCATTCTCCAATGAACACCTGTGTATAATCTTTGATGTCAAACACCAATGGCTATGGGATCAACCATCGTTCCATACAGGGTCAAAAAACATACACACTAGTCTACTCTGGAATATCGATGCCCTGGTTTGATACTCTCTCGACTAGGAATTGTTAAAGGATGTGCTTGTAGACTATACAAGCCCCACTAGTATAATCCGCATCATAGTCCTGATAGTCAAGACAACATCCTAAGGGTTTTATCAACATGTATGAAAGAGATAGTAAACTAAAACAAGTGCACATGTTAAGAAAAAGAGCAACCGGATAGTATACTATCATATCGAGCAAGAAAGTCCTCTATATATATGTCCAAGCATCTACTATAATATACAATAATGGCCTTTAGGGCATACATATTCCTAACACGTAGTATTAGGATACTAGATTATAGTTATATGTATAGATATTAGTTATGTAAAACTAACTAGTAAGGTTTTAGGACACTATAAACAATAGTTGTATACTTGTAGGAGGGTATATTCTTAGTTCTAGTTTTTCTTAATCTTGAGCTAGATGTATATATACGCTTATACACTCACACACAAATTTATATAAATACATATATATATAATTTGAGGATATTCACGATAAAACATAACGATATGAGAATATGATATGTTATGATGACACGAGTCGATATGATTGGATATGATGTCATGAGTCGATGTTATATGATATGATATGAAATGGAATGACATGACATGATACGATATGACATATGATGATATGAGATGACGATGTACACGACTATAGATCCGTACTATTATTTTGATGATGTCGTACGATGGAATATATCATACATGATATGATGAGGATGAATCACCGACTTATATATATATATATATATATATATATATATATATATATATATATCGACTCGAGAAAATATTGTTTTAAATCACATAAGTAGATATTTGGATATATTTAGAACCATACTTATTTTCAAAACTAACGAATCGTTATACACTTTTAAATGACAAGCTCAAGGGATGCTATGGATTTTCAAATGGTATCTTTTCCTCAAAAACACCGTAGCCCCCATTTTCAAAAAAAAAAACAACGATTCGTACTATTTTAAACTATAACTGTATGGTTCATATATAGCTACGTATTTTATACTGTTCATGTTTACGCTTTCCCTTCTTCTGTTTACGCTCGCGCTACAATTTCTTATTTCAGCATACGCTAGTATTATTTTCTTTTGCGATATACACACTATGTTCCTTGTCCTTATTTTTGTATGACTTCGTCTGCTAGGGCACACGGACCATTACCGATGATGCGCATGTTGCATGTACACATACTCGCGGGCTCACACACTCATCATCGGTAATTGCCATGCCATGTACACATTAGAAATCGCTACTTCACCGTATCACCTTATAACCAGTAGTATTTTAGTTATTTTTTAGTAACCCATACTACATTTACTAGCTCAGTTATTGCATTTCCTTACCTAGTTAAACGCCACGGTCATATAAACACACTAGTTATGCATTTTAGTATTGTTCTATGCCATACATATTGTTTCATCATTGTTGCATGCTTGAAAGATTCGGTTTTCATGAGATTTCTGGATTTGAGAAACCGCAGATACATTTTGAAAACTTATGATTGTTTTAAAATGCGGTTTCTCTTGATATGATGTTTGACGTCCACCATGAGTTTTCTCGATTCTGAGTTATGTGCATACCCGATTCGAGGAGAGAGGAGGCACCATCTGCGGGTACATGGTGGACCCGGTACGGTACCCGGGGCAAGAAGATCAAATAGAGAGACGTTGAGCCTGGCAGGGGAATACTACCTACCGGTGACAGTACTGGACTCGGTGGATATCCGAAGGATACCAACCGGAGTGATATGAGACAGATGGATTTGAGGGCTGATCCAATGAGACGGCGCCTGAGATATAAGGATTTACGTGTCGATGCTGGACACGGGTTTTATGATGATTTTCGAGTGTCGATGCTTGGCACTCAGGTTTTATGAGGATTTGATGTATCGTTGATAGGCATACGTTGGATGATACATATATATACTTATGTAGGACACAGATGACAAAGTATCATATATTACCACAGGCACGATATTATTATTTTTTATTATTATACTTATATATACACAATCACCCTTGTTACCAAACGGTACATCCTTGTTATCATACGGTATTATATTATTATATTACTGTATGGCTTAGGAGATCGTCATACATTCGATTTCTGGCTGATAATATCTTCTACTCATGAATTGGCAACTCACCCTCGTTGTGCCACAGTTTTCTTGCAGGATCAACCGCTCGGACTCAGTAGCCGCTTGCTGGAACATTGCTCTTAACTGGGTGATTTGCATTAGTAGGTGGGTTACAGTACAGAGCGTAACCACTGCTATATATTTATTATTCATTTTTATCTAGCTAAAAGCTCCATCAACCAGACTATATATATTTGGTAGACCTAGAGACCGGTTTGTATATTTTTTATATTTCGAGTTGAGACTTGTATATATTCCTATATTGGTTTTGATAGTGTTTTGGTTTTCTCTATTCTTTTCTGTGATTGGTCTTCTCTATAGGCATCGTATATTCTTATTTGCGTGGTTGTGACTCCGCCAATTGGCGAAGAGCTAGCTCACACTTAGAGATGCCATATTATTATTGTATATATATATATATATATATATATTGGTTTTTGGATCAAAATTTACAAAGAAGGTGCTGCCCAAATTTCAAATGAAGAAAATGTTTTCAACTATAGTATACAACCCACTTTTATTTCCATATAACATTACTTATACTCTCTAAGAAAGAACTTGATTATATTATACCTTTATTTCAAAACTTCACCTCCATTATTTTCCTAAAAAGGTTTAGATTTCTGGGTTTTCGAATTACTTGGGTTACGGTGGGGTCCTATAGACTTCATGTGATTCAAGTGTCGGTCACGTGCCAATTCTAGGTGGTGAAAAATTTGGTATCAGAGCATTAGGTTTAACCTTGGCTCGAATCTAGGTTTGACTATGCAAAGTATAGGACGTATATATTTCGGAACCTAGGCTTGACCTAACGGAACTTAGACTTGACTGAGGGGTTATTAGACCCAAACTTTCGTTACGTAGGTTGACCTTGGTTGATGGAGTAGGTAACTCAAGTAGAATAATGTACCGTGTGTATGTACCGCGGCATACTTACGATGCGTTGCTCTGCTTAAGTAACTTTAGGATGTGCATTATTTTGAACTCCGTATTTCTATTCGTTCTTATGATCTATCCTCATCGATATTTGATTATGGTTCCTGTTACCTTGGCTACGCGAGTTGAGAGGGCTGCGGCTAGAGATGCGGTCAGAGCAAGCTTGTCAGAGACGAGGACTGACCAGGGCATTATTCCCATGACGTAGGAACGTATTGATTTATTGTTTATGGTAGGATTTCTCGTTTGAGACGAGCGTTTGGGATCTGCACCTGATGATCGAGCCATCACTTGAGGCCATCTAGATTGAGAGGACTGTTGACATACAGACTACTCCAGAAATCGATGTGTTGTCTACCGTGCAAACAGATAAACCAGCTGTCGCTGAGATTAACGAGATATCGCCTCCAGAGTTCACGAAGCTAAAGCTACAAGAGTTACTGGCAGAGATGTGACGGAAGATCCCCAGTCTTCTTGGATAAGTGACTGAGACAAATCGTTTGTTTGGGTGCCCCGACGCAAGATCAGTTAAGTTGAATAATTCCAGTTCGAAAAGTCTTGCTTAGACATGGTGTGAATCGATCGAGAGAGGACGAGTAGTGCATATTCTTCTGATCACTTTGGACAAGTTTTTGAGGATGCATTTCGCCAGATTTTTTCCACCAAGCGTTGGAGATGCCCGAGTTTGTAGCTTGAGTCTATGCGAGAGACTCCGGATATGACTGTAGCCGAATATTGAATTGTAGTCATCACAGCCAGTGAGATATGATTCCGAATCGGTCGATATTGAAGGAGTGGATTAAGAGATTCGTGCAAGACCTCAATTAGAAGTTGTTCCTCTCCGTTGATGCTAAATATTGGATATGTATATAGAGGCATTGGATATAGCTACATTTTCAGAAGAAAGTTGCGATGAGATTGCAGATGTTCCGGAAAGGTGGCGAATTAAGTAAAAGGGTCAACTTCCGAGCAGTCTGGCAGAGATGATGTTGGAAGAGACCGTGGCAAGTTCTTTCCAGAATACTTCAGCAATAAGGATTCAGACCCAGGATCGATTATATGGTATCTATTCAGAGGGCTAGATGCCACCGCCAATGGCATTCTACCTTACGAGTGGCCATGTTAATTGGCTAGAAGATGTTCAGAGAGGCGTCAGAGCTGAACTGTTTCCGTCGCTACTCCTAAACGGGCTGTTGAGCCGAGAAGTCATGATATTGGTGATCCACAGAGAAAATGAGGACGTAGGAGCAGAGGACGCCAGGCTGTGGGCAGAAAGCAAGAAGGAGTACTTGCACTGCCAGCTTGGGTGCACCAGCACCTTTCGACATTGAAGGAGGTGTATCTCAATATCGTTTTTTTTATTTGTGTTTGGTGATCCGAGTATCACGCTTATATCGTTTTGTAATTTTGAGATTTGATGATTTAGTTTCATGATTGATATTTTCGTGCACCGTAGTTGCATTTGATTTATGTTTCTGTACACCCGTTACATTTGATTTATGTTTTGTGCATATCCTCTGCACTTGATATCGATTTTTGTGCACTTATTGCACATATTTATGATTCCATGTATTCCAATTCAGTCGATTTTAATTTCGTGCACTCCGACATACTTGATTTTGGATTTCATGCATGTTGTATACCGTTGATCTTGATTCATATATTTGATATTTGTTTTCGTGCACTCTGTTGCACTAGATTTATATTTTCGTGCACCTAGTGCACTTGATATTTGTTTTCGTCCACCCTATTGCATTAGATTTATGTTTTCGTGCACCTAGTGCACTTGATATTTGTTTTTCATGCACCCTGTTACATTAGATTTATATTTTCATACACCTAGTGCACTTGATATTTGTTTTTCGTGCGCCTTTTGGCATTATATTTATAATTTCGTGCACCCTGTTCGACTAGATTTATGTTTTCGTGCACCGTGTGCACTTGATATTCATTGCCGTGCACCCTACGGTGCTAGATTTCTTTTGTGCAGACCTGATGCACTTGATTTAGATTTTCGCGCGCGCACGGTGCACTTGATGTAGTTTTTGCATATTTGATGCATTTGAGGATGTTTGTGCGCACCAGATGCACTTGATCGAGATTTTTCATGCATATTAGTTGCACTTGGTTGAGATTTTCGTGCACTCTAGATGCACTTGATGTTTTTGTCGTGCACACCCGATGCACTCAACAGATGCTTTCGTGCACACCTATTGCACTCGGTTTTTTTTTCGTGCACATCCGTGGCACTTGGATTTGACTATGGTTTTCGTGCGCACCAGATGCATGTGGTATTTTCATATACACCTATTGCGGTTGATTCCATCTTTTTGAGCATCACATTTTATGATATACATTATATTATATAGTAGCCGAGTAGGATTGGTCTGAAGACAGTACCTGAGTATTTTTGCATGCATCCAGATTTATCAAAGAGGTTTTCAAAAAGGAGCTATAGTCTCACTATTTTCCTACGTGTCCATGAGTGACACTAAACTTTACAAAAGAAAACCCTTCTAAACAAATTTCAAAAAGGCGGGACGTATATCTTAAGCCAAACATATATAGATACATATATATTCCTTTACAAATGAACATTCTCTACTTGTGCCGCGATATACGCATCACACGACGATTTGAAAAGGATTTTTCATACCTTTCAGCTACTTAGACGATTTCACAAGGATGCGTACTATATACGCATTATAGTCTTAAGTATATTATACTTGAATTTAACAGTAGGTTTCGAAACTTGCATTTTCATCATAACTTCTATGATTTGCATGACATTTGACGGAGTTTTGATTATTGGGTTTTGCACCCGTTTTCATGCGCACACGTTGCGCTATATTATTTCTTACGTATTCATGATTTCGGAGCCCCGTTGATTTGATTGATTTACCAAAATGTTTTAATGTTTGAGGGGTTTAAATTTAAATTCGGGGATCGAATTTATTTAAGGGGGAAGATTGTAACATTTAAGAAAATATAAAATATTATTTTGAGGATTTAAATAATAAATTTTATGAATATTAAATAAGTATGGAAATGAGTTTTAGTAGAATGGTATAATTATATACCTATATTTTTGGAAAATGATTAGAATTTAAAATGAATTAAGCATTTATTTGATTTGGGCTTTTTATAAATTAATATATAATTATTTCCATACAAGATTAATGCTAAACTTAATTAGTGTTTCCTAATTATGCATTAACCAAGTTATTTTGTTAAACCGTGTTTAAGTGTCATGATATGTTATTGACATGCCAACATTTTTGCATTTTGTTTATTATGGTTTTGTATTTTCAAAATAAAGGAAAAAAGGAAAAAATAGAAATGAGAAAAGAAAAGAAATAAGAGACATGGAAGTATGGGCAATTATGGTTGTGAGAGAAAGGGAGAGAGAAGGTTCTACAACCATGGTCACTTTTCTTCATTATTTCCTTTTTCTTCATTCCTCATTTCATCACCACCTTCCTCTTCATCTCCTTCACCTCTTCATCCACCTCTTCTACCACCATGCACCACCTTTAAAGCTTCATCAAAATCGCACATCACCGTTACAAAAGTTGTTCCTTATCTTATCCCACACCCCATGGTGGAATCAAGTTATTGTTTTGAGCACTGTGGACTATCTAGGAATTTTCTTGAGTTGCTCCTTTGAGGTAAAACACTCACCTTTGATCAAGTATTAAGTTTCCTAACCTCATTTTATAGTTTAGAGTTAAATAAGTTATGTTAAGTGGACTTGGAAAGTTCTAGGGTAAGAATTAGTGGATAGAACTTGTAGTAGTGATTAGTAGAGGGTTTAGGGAGTGTATACAAAACCATTAGTATTAAGTAAGAGTGATATAGTGGAGAAATTCTTGGATTCGACGAACATAGAATTTTCTGATATCAGTTTTTGTTGAACTGTGGTGATCAATTAGAATCTGGGATGACTCAATAACTCTGAAAATTAATTAGCAGATACAGTGAGATGTGTAGACATATAGGAAGCTACTCTAAAAGCCCAAGCCCTCGTCTCCCTTTCTTGGCCGCCAAAATATTCAATTTGGCCGCAAATTGCGGCTTGAACTTGGAGTTAGGATTTGGGTTTTGTTTTGTAGCACACACATATGATATTTAAACCAATCCTATATGTTAAAGGTCTAATTTCACATTAATAAAAATCTGAGAGTGTTTTACTAAGTTTCTAATTATGTTTTGCGATTTTTGAAAACTTGGTTTTTGATATTTGAGTTTTGATTCGGTCGTTTGACGTTCGTACGTAAACAACGAGGTTGTTTTGTTGTTCTTGCATGCGTGGACCATAAGTTCTAACATATGTGCGCTCCGCTTGCCGTATCGGTTTTCGGATTTGATTTTGATTTCGATACGATATGTATTGAATTGTAGGTACATCCGCATGGACTTCTGGGGAGACGAAGGAGAGTAAGGTGTTCATCAACTTCGGATAGAGTGAGGATAGTAGGTGAGTAGATGTATATCTAGGGAGGAAGTCGGGTGGATGGCGTATAGCACCCCCGCAACCGTAGTACTAGGATACTAGATTATAATTATATGTATAGATATTAATTTATTAAAACTAGCTAGTGAAGTTCTAGGAAACTATAAACAATAGTAATATACTTGTAGGAGGGTATATTCTTAGTTCTAGTTTTTCTTAACCTTGAGCTAGATGTATATATACGCTTATACACACACATACATACATACATACATACATACATATATATATATATATATATATATATATATATATATATAATTTGAGGATATTCACGATAAAACATAACAAGATGAGGATATGATATGTTATGATGACACAAGTCGATATGATTGGATATGATGGCATGAGGCGATATTATATGATATGACGAGATATGACATATGATGATATGAGATGATGATGTACGCGACTATAGATCCATACTATTGTTTTGATGATATCGTACGATGGAATATACCGTACATGATATGATGAGGATGAATTGCCGACTTATATATATCGACTCAAGAAAATATTATTGTAAATCACTTAAGTAGATATTATGATATATTTAGAACCATACCTATTTTCAAAACTAACGAATCGGTATACACTTTTAAATGACAACCTCAAAGGACGCTACGGATTTTCAAATGGTATCTTTTTCTCCAAAACACCGTAGCCCCCATTTTAAAAAAAACAACGATTCGTACTATTTTAAACTATAACTGTATTGTTCGTATGTAACTACGTATTTTATACTGTTCGTATTTACACTTTTCCTTATTCTGTTTACGCTCGCGCTATGATTTCTTATTTCTGCATATGTTAGTATTATTTTCTTTTGCGACATACACACTACGTTCCTTGTCCTTATCTTTGTATGACTTTGTATGTTAGGACACACGTACCATTACCGATGATGCGTATGTTGCACGTACACATACTCGCCGGCTCACACACTCATCATAGGTAATTGCCATGCCACGTACACATTAGAAATCGCTACTTCACCGTATCACCTTATAACCGGTAGCATTTTAGTTATTATTTAGTAACCCATACTACATTTACTAGCTCAGTTATTGCATTTCCTTACCTCGTTAAATGCCACGCTCATATAAACACACTGGTTATGCATTTCAGTATTGTTCTGTGCTGTACATATTGTTTCATCATTATTGCATGCTTGAAAGATTCGGTTTTCATTAGATTTCTGGATTTTAGAAATCGCAGATACATTTTGAAAATTTTTGATTGTTTTAAAAATGCGGTTTCCCTTGATATGATTTTGGCATCTACCATGAGTTTTCTCGGTTCTGAGTTATGTGTATACTCGATTCGAGGAGAGATAAGGCACCATCTGCGGGTACATGGTGGACCCGGTACGGTACCCCGGGACAAGAAGATCATATAGAGAGACATTGAGCCTAGCAGGGGAACACTACCTACCGGTGACAATACTGGACTCGGCAGATTTCCGGAGGATACCGACCGGAATGATATGAGACAGATGGATATGAGGGTCGATCCGATGAGACGGCGCCTGAGATATGAGGATTTACGTGTCGTTACTGGACACGGGTTTTATGATGATTTTCGAGTGTCGATGCTTGGCACTCAGGTTTTATGATGATTTGATATGTCATTGATGGGCACACGTTGGATGATACATATATATACTCATGTCGGACACAGATGACATAGTATCATATATTACCACATGCACGATATTATTATTTATTATTTTTATACTTATGTATACATAATCACCCTTGTTACCACACGGTATTATATTATTATATTACTGTATGACCTGGGAAATCGTCATACATTCGATTTCTACCTGATGATGTCTTCTACTCACGAGTTGGTAACTTACTCCCGTTGTGCCACAGTTTTCTTGCAGGATCAACCACTCGGACTCAGTAGCGTCTTGTTGGTACATTGCTCCTTTCTGGATGATTTGCATTGGTAGGTGGGTTACGGTACAGAGCGTAACCACCGTTGTATATTTATTATTTATTTATATCTAGTTAAATGCTCCATTAACCAGACTATATATATTTGATAGACCTATAGACCGGTTTGTATATTCTTTGTATTTCGAGTCGAGACTTGTATATATTCCTATATTGGTTTTGATAGTGTTTTGGTTTTCTCTATTCTTTTATGTAATTGATTTTCTCCTTGGGTGTCATATATTCTTATTTGTGTGGTTGTGATTCCGCCAATTGGCGAATAGCTAACTCCCGCTTGGGGATGCCATATTATTATTATTATATGTATTGGTTTTTGGATCAAAATTTATAAAGGAGGTGCTGCCTAAATTTCAAATAACGAAAATATTTTTAACTATAGTATACAACCTACTTGTATTTTCATATAACATTACTTATACTTTCTAAGAAAGAATTTGATTATATTATACCTTTATTTCAAAAATTCACCTCCATTATTTTCCTAAAAAAGTTTAGATTTCTGGGCTTTCGGCTTATTTAGATTACGGTGGGGTCCTATAGACTTCACGTGATTCAAGTGCCGTTCACGTGCTAATTCCGGGTCATAACATTTGCTTTGCAAATCTCAGATTGGAGGAAGAACTAAGCTCTTTTTTCTTTTGAAAGGTTAAACCCTTATTTTCTTTATGCTAGGTAAAGGAGATACATTTTATCTCTACTTTTTTTTTCTTTGCCTGGGGTTTGAAAGAGCGAGGATCTTCTTATTTCAGATGAGAATTGAATTCACAGTTTTGTGGAAGAAAAAAAAAGAAAGCTTATGGGGTTCTTCCTTTCTCCTGTGCCTCTTTCTTTTTTTGAGACTTGAAGTCTCGGGTCCTTTATATAGAAGCGGCAGTTTGTTAATTAGTTTTGAGAAAATCTCTCATTGAGAGATTCCAATTGGTTTAATTCGTCTCAAAAATTATTTGGGGAATTTTATCCACCATTGGATTTTTGATCCAGTGATTTCTGTTTTACAGAATATATTTTCTTATTTTTAACAAGATTAGAGATATATTCTTCCATAGATAGAATTTAATTATATCAAACGGTGATTTTAATCACCATTAGATTTTTAATCCAAGGATCTAGAGTATATCTTTTTCATTTGGAAAGATTAGGGAAATATTTTTCCAATGAATTTTTGATCCAACAACTCTCTGTTTAACAGAAAATATCTTTTTTATTTAAAAAGATCAAGGAGATACTTTCCCGCTAATAGAATTTAATTTTATTATTTGATGATTTTAATCACCATTGGAATTTTAATCCAACAGCTCTGTTTAACAGAGGAGATCTTTTTTATTTAAAAAGATTAGGGAGATATTTTCCCTAATAGAATTTAATTCTATTTTCTTTAATTTTGGGCGCTGATGCTCTTATGTTATGCACCTGGGCGCCGCCTAAGAATTTAATTCTTATATAACAGGCACCACGTGCTTTGCACGTCGGCGCTCACATGAACTTAACGTAAGGCGCCGCTGTAGGATTTAATCCTACAAGAGGTCGGCGCTGGCACTTACATGGGGAGCACGTGAGGCGCTGCCTTATTGTGTTTAAACAGAGCTTAGCTCTTATTATTGTGTTTAATTAATAAAGGAACGCCTTCTATGGAGTGGGATGACTTGTTGACCTTCGTCAAGGTTACCACGCCATGATAGTCTGAGTCCCGATTCCTACTGTGAGTAATAGTTACTTCTAGGAGATTTTCTATACAAAATCCCGGCTAGTTCTTCTTTTAGGGTTTGAAGGAGAATTTGACAGAACAGTGAGAGTTATCCTTATTAGATAAATATACCAATCTAATTTAGATAAGAGTGCACGCTGAGTGTTTCTTTTCTCTATCTGGCAGCAACTCTAGACTCACCTTAAACTAAGACTCATTAACCATATTGACTGACCTTTTTACAAACTCATAGTTTTGAAATGTCTGGATTTCCTTAATCCATGACATAGTCGTATATGACCTTACATATCCTACTTCTCCTTCTGCTAACTCCAGAACCCTCTGTATTCAGTACAGAGATCCATATTGTTTAGAAGGCTATCATATAGTTAGATACGAACTCGATGAAATTGTTTCAGTCCGAGGATGGCCACCAGTTCTGGATTAGATGAATTGTTCGTCTGTCACTCCCTCTTATCTTATCTCAAGTTCAAGAGCTCCTTATAATAAGGAGTGTATACCAGTTACGTTTATTATATAGTCTTCTTCCAATACCAAAGCTGTGCTGAAGGAATGGAAAGAAGAAAACCATCTAGCATATATTCGGTATACAGAAAGCTAAAATGGAGAGACATCAATAGGGGTTGAAGTGATAAAAGGAAATTGTGAGTACTGTCATGAACCTAGGCAATGGAAAAGGCAATACTGAGAATACCCGATTAAACCCCACTGAAACATTTTTGATGTTTCGGATTTTCCGTACGTCTGTGCTTTGAAAAACCGGTTCTCAATAAGCTCTGACTCCTGGGTATATAGATACCGGATTAGAATCCTACATCTGTAAGGCGTTACAGATGCTGAGAAGGAGCAGAGAATTGAGAATGGATGATTTTATTCTTAATGTCGGTTTTCAGAGCAATTGTTGCTATTGAGGAAATTATCAGGTTTTGCTTAAACAACATACTTTTGGTTTCTCTTTACCAAAAGAATGTTTTTCAATTAACAGCATACGGAAAATGAGTTAGTGAACTCTAGGAACTTATGCATATTGATGTATGTCATCCGATGTCCATACAGACAAGGGTTTGGTACCAGGTATTCCATAATGAGAATGTGATTCTCTCTCGGATTGCTCATCTGCGGGTGTGGTCCATGACTAGTAATGTTGAGTTGCCTTATTCAATTTTGGGGATGCACTAGAAATAGATGCATATCAATTGATACCGGTTCCACCTAAACAAGGGCCTCTTTTGTATATGTGATATAGAATGGTGTTCATCTTAAAGTTGTTAAGATATGGGGTTATCCGATTTGTGTTTAGAACCATAATCCGGATAAACTCGAGGCACGTTTCGGTAATAACAATATGTGGGTTATCCCAAGATTTCGTGAGGGATAGCTTCTACCATTTTCAAGTTCAAAAATGTTTTGTTCTTGACTTGCTACCTCCTTGGTTAAGGAATTTCTTGCAAAGAAATTAGTGGGAGTATGGTAGAACTGGAAGTGATTCCAGAACCACAAACGGTTACCGAAAGTTTAGTAGAACCTGAAAATTCAATTGACCCTGACAGACCATAACTACTCCACAGATTTAGCAGGTGACATCTGCCACCCGAGAGATACTTCGGTTTTCTCGTAGACGGTGAGTAGGAGGCTTGTATCATGTGATGATGACCCTACTAGTTATCAATATGCCATAAGAAGTGGTGACTTCTAACTAATGGCTGGATGCTAATATTATCCAAGTTGGACTCCATGCACTATAACAAATTATAGATTTTGTTGTGTGCTCTTGAAAGGGGTAAAACCCATAAGGAGCAAGCAGATCTTTCGAGATCAGTGCAAATAGAAAGGTATTAACCTAATAAAGCTAGACCTGTAGTATACAGATATTCATCAAATACCCAATGTGGATTGTGATGATACTGTTACTTCAAAGTCTGTGCAGAAGTCCATACGAATAAAATTTTCCACTGTTGTTTTCATGACTATGATATCTGGTATGAGTATAATTATAACGTCTTTCTAAATTGGGTTTAGAAGTATACGTGTATATGACTCTACCAGAGAGTTGTCTTAGTCAGTGGGAGCAGCGGATAGTGTGCAAATTGCTTAAGTCTATTTCTAGACTAAAATAGGCATAGCGGAGGTGGATCATCTGTTTTTTGATGTTACGGTCAAAGTGTTTTGACTTCATCAAAATAAAAGATGAACCAGGTATTTGTAAGAAAGCTGTAAGGAATACTGTCAGATTCTGCATACTGATGTGGAAAACATACTCTTGATAAGAAGTGATATTCCTATACTATGATTCGGTCAAATGTTGGTTGTCACATTTGTTTCTCCTTTATAGATTTGGATTAATGGTTCTGGTGACTAGGTCTGTAGATTTAGATCTAGAAAGGGTTTGGGATTGTCCTAAATTCAGGTATCTTAACTCCATTCTAAAGTAGTTTAGAATGGACGACTCCCTGTAAGGTAATGTACCCGCAGGAAATGGGGTCACTCTCTCTACACATGCCTTTCAGGACTGATGAAGAGAGGGTTTGCATGAATGGCATTCGACATGCTTCGGCAGTGAGGCCAATCATGTGATGTTAAATACCAGACCAGATATTGCTTTTTCACTTGGTGTAGTAAGCAAGTATTAGTCCAATCCTAGAGAAACATAAGAAGAAGTAAAGAACATATGAGATGTTCTTGGTGTATGGTAATGGCAGACTCTTTCGGGAGGCGATTACCGATTCCAGCTTCCGAGGTGACAAGGATGACAGAGTATCTATCGTGAGTCATTATTTTACCCTCTTATGAGGAGCAGTATATTGGAAGAGTTCTAAGCGGGATACTGGAGTAGTCAAGACGCTAGATGCTGATTGTGAATCAACAGAGAGTACATCCTAAGAATTTGTTTGGATAAATACGTTCATATGTGAACAAGATCCCATCGGCTATCCAAACAATATTCTAAGGTAAGTATCGCTCATTTCTGGAGATAATTGATCTCCGCAAAATTGAGATTCAGAGAGTTGTAGTTAGAAACATTATAGCGGATCCACTCACTGAGGTTATTTCTTGAATACAGTTTGCAAAACTGTTACTACAGAAGTTGGGTATGCAGTAGCACATGAGATGTGTGTATGCGATACCGCAATAATTAGCCTTGAGTGCAAGTGGGAGATTGTTGGATATAGGTGCCCTCAACGCAATTATCATAGTTGCAGATATGAAATTACTGAATTCGAGGAGAGCCTATACCAAGAACAATCTTGCTCGAAACGATAGTATGCTGTTTACCGCCGAAAACAGAGACGGATCCGGGATGGATCGTCTTGCCTGAATTTAGGGGCAGATGCTGTTTGGATTTATCCGTCCACCTCTCCGAAGATGCCAAGTTGATTTATGGCACCGTGTATTGGAGGTTTGGACGGATGCGGCCGTTGTAGCATACTTCGTCAGATTCCCCCTCATTGTGAGGGATTTTTGATTGTGGGGATGCTTTTCCTGCAGGCGCAAGCCCCTACAGTTAATTATGTTACTGCATCACGATAACCACTTTCTCCTGCTCCAGAAGTTCACCTCGTGTCATGTGTGTTTGTTTTATTTTTGGTTGCCCATGGATTGTATACGGAAACTAATATATGTTGTTGCCCGTAGGGCATGGATTAGTCCAAATCCGTATATTCTTAGATTTGGGTTTGGGTTGATTTAAGGATCGTTAATCTCATTTGAGATCAACTTAAATGTTTGTTGAAGATAGGTTAGTCTAATTTTAGACTAAGATCTACTCAACAGGATTTTTTTAGGATCATTCAGATCCAACAAAAGAGCATTTAGACTCGATTGTGCTAGTTTAAGGACGTTGCGGTCAGTAGCTAGTTTAAGGACGTTGCAGTCAGTTGTAGTTTAAGGACGTTACGGTCCGTAGATAGAATAAGGACATTTCAGTCCGTTGTAGTTTAAGGACGTTATGGTCCGTATTGTGATGTACTCGTCGATTTGGGAGTACACCAAAGAGTTGTTGGTTATCTGGACCCACCACCTCTCTGAAGTCGCTGAAGAATTACAACGATATGTATCAGAGGTGTAAGGAGATGAACCCTTAAAACAATTTCCGGATTGAGGGGAGATGTGAAATGAATATCCGTTGGAAGATCAGTAGTCGTGTTTGGGACTAAGACCAATTTGGAAAATAATAAGCACATAGGCTCGGTTGGTCTGAATTAGGGATCTGGTCAACTTGGGATCAGCCCACTCATTCTTTGTCATTTCATTTAAATAAAGTGTTAAACACATGCTTGGGCTCAGTCCCCTTTCTCTGCGAACAATGCTTGGCATTTATATGGGCTCTGACACTCACACTTTACTTTACTTTTCTCCCTTTTTGTTTTTTATAGCGTGTTAAACACACTTTATGGCACCCACGTGCGGAGCACGTGAGGCACTAAGTACTAATCGCTGGGCGTTGGCTGATGAGTACTAAGCGCTTTATGTTGAATAGCGCCCACGTGAGGGACACGTGAGGCGCTTGGCGCTGAGCGCCAAGCATTGAGTGCTAATCACTCTTTATTGAGCAGTGCCCACATGAAAATCGGGTGAGGCACTTGGCGCTGAGCGCCAACCATTGAGTGCTAAGCACTCTTCATTGAGCAGTGCCCACGTAAGGCGCTTGGCGCTGAGCGCCAATCATTGAGTGCTAAGCACTTTTTATTGAGCAGCGCCTACGTGAGGGATATGTGAGGTGCTTGGACGCTAGGTTTTCTTCGTATATTCTGTTATGAAGAGTTCAATTCTCTGTTCTTTTCTGGATCTTTGATCCCCAAGAACAAGTTCACCCCAATGATAATTAAATTCTCATTTGTGGGAGACTTGTCTCATGGATCTCAGATCTAGAGAAAGAACTAAGTTCTTTTATAACAGTTAAACCCTTAGATATGTAGATGAGATGCTCTGATCTCTATTATTTTTATTTACCTCGAAGAGAGAGATTCTTTTTTCTTCCCTCTTAAAGCTCTCTTCATGCTTGCTCTTTTCTTTAAGTTTGAAGCTTATGGGGGGGTTTCTCTATATAAGACTTGAAGTCTTGGGACTTTTTTATAGTAGAGACAAGTTTATTGATTTAGTTAAAGAAATCTCTCATTGAGAGATCTTTAATTGATTTGGGGATTTTATCCACCGTTGGATCTTTGATCCGAGGACTTCTGTTTTACATAAAATATCTTTCTTATTTTTAACAAGATTAGGGAAATATTTTCCCATACAGAATTTATTCTGTAGATTGGTGATATTTAATCACCATTGGATTTTTAATCTAACGGTGCTCTGTTTTACAGAGAGTAATTTTTCTTATTTAGAAAGATTTGAGGAATATTTCCTCAGCAGAATTTAATTCTGCATTTTGATGATTTATCACCTCCGTTGGATCGAACGGCTCTGTCTAATAGAGAGTTTTTAGTTCTGCCGTTGGCGCGCTCGTGCGAGGTACGTGAGGGGCTGCCTCGGAGTTTTTAACTCTTTGCGCTGGCGCCCTCGTGCAAGGCACGTGAAGCGCTTCCTCAGAGTTTTTAACTCTTAGCGCTAACTTTCAAATTTTGAACAGAGCTTTGCTCTTTTATTGGGGAAACAAATATCCCCTACCGTTGCGTTCACGTAGCTCACACGTGAGTGCAGCGGTGGCAGCTTTTCCACCGTAGGATCTTCTTGGAAGTTGAATCGACTTCCTATGCTTAAAAGTAGGGCCTTTGGCCTTGAGATGACCGTTGTTCATCTTCTTTTGTTATTCTTTGAGAATTTAATTCTCCTTTTAGAGCTTAGATCTCTGCCCAAAGAAATCCTTTCTAGAGTTAGAACTCTGCCCCAAAATTTGGTAAGAATTATAATCGAACCCATGAACAGAGCTTTGCTCTTCTTAGATTGTAGATCTTAAAATGTATTCTATGGTTGCTTAACCCATTAATCAGAGCATAGCTCATCTTTCATCAAGAACTCTTAGAGTTTCTAGGATTCTTCTTTCAGATCTTAAAGATCTTAGGGTTTTACTGTCACGCCCCGCTTCCCAAGGTACGGCGAAGTGGTCGTGACGAGGCCCGCTACGTATGTACTCAGAAGTACATACGCTAAGCGTAACTAAGCAATATAAAATAATCACAAGAGACAAATGAGATTGAGATAACAGCAACTTTTATTAATAACATTCTTTATACAATGCATGAAATGAAAATACAACTGGAATAAAAGATGCCTAAACAGTGGCATAATAATAAAAGGAAATGCTGGAAAGAACAAGTACAAAGTCTAGAGCTCTGGATCTTCTTGGAACTGCTCCAAATCTTCAGTTGTTGGCTCGGTCTCAACTTGGTCCAACGCACCTGACGACATTCCAAGAAGAGAGAAATAGAATGTCGTCAGCGAACAGGTCGCTCGGTAAGTCCCAAAGGATAATGAAGAATAAGAGTGACAGAGTATAGTATTTTCTAAAGTATTGTAGTGTTGAATATTATGGAATATTGTTTAACGTAGTTGTTTGTAGCTTGGTACAGAAGGATGCCAGTGTATACGAGGGGAGTCTCTATATGCCAGAGACTAAGGGCACGTATAGTACGAGGAACCGTTTATGCCACGGTACAACAGCAACGGAATATAGGTTAGGTGTCTTAATCTGACCACCTCATACCACTTTTAACATCTTCCGTACCAATCTACCCCTTTAAACCCCGTGATGTCATATTTGTATTGTTATCTTGTAAACTTGTAATGATTGCTTGATTGACTTTGATTGACTTGATTGACTGATTGACTGATTTACTGATTGACTGACCGAAACCATGATATCAGGAAACGGTTATAACCGTAGAGTCGTGTAAATGGAATACTGGAAATCATGTAAAAGGAATATCCATGGTTCGGTTCGGTCAAGTTATATAGATTGTTAACTGGAATCTGGAATTCATGTATTCATCTTGAGTTGGAATATAAAAGAATATAGATTGACTTGAAACATATTCAAGTTTTGTAGCTTGGTACAGAAGGATGCCAGTGTATACGAGAGGAGTCTCTATATGCCAGAGACTAAGGGCACGTATAGTACAAGGAACCGTTTATGCCACGGTACAACAGCAACTGGATTCATGTTAGGTGTATTAAATCTGACCACCTCGTGCCACCTTTAACACCTTCCGTACCAATCTACCCCTTAAACCCCGCGAAGTCTTATTTGTATTGTTATCTTGTAAATTGTAGTAATTGTAGATTGATTGACTGACTGACCGAAACCATGATATCAGGAAACGGTTGTAACCGTAGAGTCATGTAAATGGAATACTGAGAATCATGTAAAAGGAATATATCCATGGTTCGGTTCAGCCAAATTGTATAAATTGATAATTGTATTCATGGATTCATGTGTTCATTTTGAATTGGAATCTTGTAGATTATAGGTTGACTTGAATCAGATTCAAGTCAAATTAATCAGACTCAAACCCGAGTCAGACAATCAGAATTATGAATCGTGGTCTTATAATTGTTAGGGTCCTTAGGGTAATTTATAAACTTGAGGGGGTTTTATGTAAAAATATTTTTGTATAGTTTTCAAAATATAACTCAAGTATTTAATTATCGTCTTTAAGTACATACAACAATTTAATGATCAAGCTAAATATGTATACATGTTCGAATAGCATGAAATGAGTCAAGTATATTATTCGAGTAACTACCATAAACAATGCTGTAAAGAAATATTATGTACGACTAATAAATCAAGTTGAACGAATGCGAAATATAAACAGAAATATGGCTCTAAATGTTTTGCATGCGTGAGTTCCAGTTTTACCTAAATATGACTACCGGTTTGAGAGATATATATGTTTTCGTATCGTCGCGCAAAACAGATCAGAATCTATTCGGCACCGTCACATATTTTTAAAACGCAGGTTGAGTTAATTTGTATCAGGTTTCAGGTTACGAAAATTATTATAAAATTGTAGGTATTTCGATGTAATTATCCAAAACACCAAGATTCACATGATTTGGATTTCTGAAGCTCTAGTTATGATCATTTTAATATCAGCATTTAAAACAGAAATTCAGATTTCTGGACAGCAACTATATATTCTATTGCAAAGCCTATATCAGGTTGTTTCATGCATTCCTAAGTAATATAATATACATAAAATTATATTTCTATCAATGGTGCATCTACACATCTAAATTTTGTCACAAACGGACATCGGGTGTTCGAGTTATGTCCAATTTAAAAACAGTGTGCGAATCGGAACAGATTCTGTCCAGATCCGTCACTTAATATTGTAATGCAGTTTTCTTTATCTTAGGTAGGTTTTCAGTAAAACTATAAAACTAATAAAATCTATATCATTCGATGTAGATATCAAAAACATCTGAGTTTACTCAATTTGGATACCGGTATACCAAGTTATGTGTCCTAGAAATTGACCGATAACTGCAGTTTTCTGTTTTACGATCAGTGAATAAATACGATGTAATTCCTAAACCGTTATGCGGATCGATCTAAAATTTTTACAGAGTGTATAAAATAATATATTCTATTATATGTAAATTTCATGAAATTTTCAGAAGTAAAAATTAATGTCTAAAAATTATTTTAAAACTAAAGGTATTGATATGTCATATGTGAGAAATGAGAAAACTAAGGTATTTATTCGTAACTCCATTTTTTTTTTACAAACTTTAAATAAAGTGATTTAAAATAAAACAACAAACATACAATCCTAATTGGTCACTATGAAATCTTAACATGTGAATTGAGAGTAATGAAAAAGACTTTACAAACTATATATGTGTGTATGTTTGTGTGTTCATTATTTATATATATATCCATTTAATTAATTATTTATGAACTATGATATGTCAAGTGAAGTTTTCATGGCAATATAAAACAAGAGAAATATAAAGAGAAAAAGAAAGAGATGGAGGAAGGAAAAAGTGAAGGGACTTACATGCACAAGCCGGTATTGTCACCGGACTTGTCTATCCGCCGATAGCCTCGCGTTAGTAGCGAGACCTTCTTGAAGACTTCTTCATGTTCTTCTTCTTGGACTTTAGGTGAAGAGGGAGAAATGAGAGATAGAAAAATATGAGGAAGGAAAAGATGGAGGAGGACAATTAAGATGGTGTAATGGTGAATAATAATATATGCATTTAACATGAGAATTAAAAGAGAAATGAAAAGTCACCATTCATTTTGGAAATGAAAGGTCTCATTTGTAGGTTATGAGAAGAATAAAAAAATGATAAAAATAATTGCAAGAATAGGGATTTGAACATGTGACTTATGGAATAACAATGCTAGGGCTTAACCAATGAGCTATAAGGTTGTTCATGCACATATTTAATTAGAATTAAATATATGATGTTGCTTAAAAAGAAAATGGGCTTTTTAGATGGGCTGTAGAAAATAAGAATAATGGATTTGGGTTAAATATTTATGAAAGGAAAAATAAGAATGAGAGGTTAAAAACTTAAATATAAGAAAAAAGAATTTGTACCTAGAAAAAAATACATAATAGATTGAGGAATAAAATAATAATAAATTTAATAGAAAGAGGAAAATACCAAGTACAAATAAATACGGTATATTTTTGAAGAGGGATAATACAAATGTATAAAGATTTTGGGGTCATTACATTCTACCCTCCTTAAAAATAATTTCGTCCTCGAAATTTGTAAAAGGAAAGTGTAACAGTTTCAAAACAATTTGGTGATTGTGAGTGAAAGAATAGGGTTAGGATAGATTCAACGGATGATAAGATTCAAGGAATATGAAATGGTAAGATTCAAGGAACATGATTGTAAAGAATGTTTTAGTTGCTGTTTCTTGTGTTATATTGCTTAGGTTGTTCACGCAGACCAGAACTGCATGACAGGGATTCATACAGCTCTGACCTGCATGGGCCACCAACAAAACCTGTCACGCCCCGCTTCCCAGTGTACGGCGAAGTGGTCGTGACGAGGCCCGCTACGTATGTACTCAGAAGTACATACGCTAAGCGTAACTAAGCAATATAAAATAATCACAAGAGACAAATGAGATTGAGATAACAGCAACTTTTATTAATAACATTCTTTATACAATGCATGAAATGAAAATACAACTGGAATAAAAGATGCCTAAACAGTGGCATAATAATAAAAGGAAATGCTGGAAAGAACAAGTACAAAGTCTAGAGCTCTGGATCTTCTTGGAACTGCTCCAAATCTTCAGTTGTTGGCTCGGTCTCAACTTGGTCCAACGCACCTGACGACATTCCAAGAAGAGAGAAATAGAATGTCGTCAGCGAACAGGTCGCTCGGTAAGTCCCAAAGGATAATGAAGAATAAGAGTGACAGAGTATAGTATTTTCTAAAGTATTGTAGTGTTGAATATTATGGAATATTGTTTAACGTAGTTGTTTGTAGCTTGGTACAGAAGGATGCCAGTGTATACGAGGGGAGTCTCTATATGCCAGAGACTAAGGGCACGTATAGTACGAGGAACCGTTTATGCCACGGTACAACAGCAACGGAATATAGGTTAGGTGTCTTAATCTGACCACCTCATACCACTTTTAACATCTTCCGTACCAATCTACCCCTTTAAACCCCGTGATGTCATATTTGTATTGTTATCTTGTAAACTTGTAATGATTGCTTGATTGACTTTAATTGACTTGATTGACTGATTGACTGATTTACTGATTGACTGACCGAAACCATGATATCAGGAAACGGTTATAACCGTAGAGTCATGTAAATGGAATACTGGAAATCATGTAAAAGGAATATCCATGGTTCGGTTCGGTCAAGTTATATAGATTGTTAACTGGAATCTGGAATTCATGTATTCATCTTGAGTTGGAATATAAAAGAATATAGATTGACTTGAAACATATTCAAGTTTTGTAGCTTGGTACAGAAGGATGCCAGTGTATACGAGAGGAGTCTCTATATGCCAGAGACTAAGGGCACGTATAGTACAAGGAACCGTTTATGCCACGGTACAACAGCAACTGGATTCATGTTAGGTGTATTAAATCTGACCACCTCGTGCCACCTTTAACACCTTCTGTACCAATCTACCCCTTAAACCCCGCGAAGTCTTATTTGTATTGTTATCTTGTAAATTGTAGTAATTGTAGATTGATTGACTGACTGACCGAAACCATGATATCAGGAAACGGTTGTAACCGTAGAGTCATGTAAATGGAATACTGAGAATCATGTAAAAGGAATATATCCATGGTTCGGTTCAGCCAAATTGTATAAATTGATAATTATATTCATGGATTCATGTGTTCATTTTGAATTGGAATCTTGTAGATTATAGGTTGACTTGAATCAGATTCAAGTCAAATTAATCAGACTCAAACCCGAGTCAGACAATCAGAATTATGAATCGTGGTCTTATAATTGTTAGGGTCCTTAGGGTAATTTATAAACTTGAGGGGGTTTTATGTAAAAATATTTTTGTATAGTTTTCAAAATATAACTCAAGTATTTAATTATCGTCTTTAAGTACATACAACAATTTAATGACCAAGCTAAATATGTATACATGTTCGAATAGCATGAAATGAGTCAAGTATATTATTCGAGTAACTACCATAAACAATGCTGTAAAGAAATATTATGTACGACTAATAAATCAAGTTGAACGAATGCGAAATATAAACAGAAATATGGCTCTAAATGTTTTGCATGCGTGAGTTCCAGTTTTACCTAAATATGACTACCGGTTTGAGAGATATATATGTTTTCGTATCGTCGCGCAAAACAGATCAGAATCTATTCGGCACCGTCACATATTTTTAAAACGCAGGTTGAGTTAATTTGTATCAGGTATCAGGTTACGAAAATTATTATAAAATTGTAGGTATTTCGATGTAATTATCCAAAACACCAAGATTCACATGATTTGGATTTCTGAAGCTCTAGTTATGATCATTTTAATATCAGCATTTAAAACAGAAATTCAGATTTCTGGACAGCAACTATATATTCTATTGCAAAGCCTATATCAGGTTGTTTCATGCATTCCTAAGTAATATAATATACATAAAATTATAGTTCTATCAATGGTGCATCTACACATCTAAATTTTGTCACAAACGGACATCGGGTGTTCGAGTTATGTCCAATTTAAAAACAGTGTGCGAATCGGAACAGATTCTGTCCAGATCCGTCACTTAATATTGTAATGCAGTTTTCTTTATCTTAGGTAGGTTTTCAGTAAAACTATAAAACTAATAAAATCTATATCATTCGATGTAGATATCAAAAACATCTGAGTTTGCTCAATTTGGATACCGGTATACCAAGTTATGTGTCCTAGAAATTGACCGATAACTGCAGTTTTCTGTTTTACGATCAGTGAATAAATACGATGTAATTCCTAAACCGTTATGCGGATCGATCTAAAATTTTTACAGAGTGTATAAAATAATATATTCTATTATATGTAAATTTCATGAAATTTTCAGAAGTAAAAATTAATGTCTAAAAATTATTTTAAAACTAAAGGTATTGATATGTCATATGTGAGAAATGAGAAAACTAAGGTATTTATTCGTAACTCCATTTTTTTTTTACAAACTTTAAATAAAGTGATTTAAAATAAAACAACAAACATACAATCCTAATTGGTCACTATGAAATCTTAACATGTGAATTGAGAGTAATGAAAAAGACTTTACAAACTATATATGTGTGTATGTTTGTGTGTTCATTATTTATATATATATCCATTTAATTAATTATTTATGAACTATGATATGTCAAGTGAAGTTTTCATGGCAATATAAAACAAGAGAAATATAAAGAGAAAAAGAAAGAGATGGAGGAAGGAAAAAGTGAAGGGACTTACATGCACAAGCCGGTATTGTCACCGGACTTATCTATCCGCCGATAGCCTCGCGTTAGTAGCGAGACCTTCTTGAAGACTTCTTCATGTTCTTCTTCTTGGACTTTAGGTGAAGAGGGAGAAATGAGAGATAGAAAAATATGAGGAAGGAAAAGATGGAGGAGGACAATTAAAATGGTGTAATGGTGAATAATAATATATGCATTTAACATGAGAATTAAAAGAGAAATGAAAAGTCACCATTCATTTTGGAAATGAAAGGTCTCATTTGTAGGTTATGAGAAGAATAAAAAAATGATAAAAATAATTGCAAGAATGGGGATTTGAACATGTGACTTATGGAATAACAATGCTAGGGCTTAACCAATGAGCTATAAGGTTGTTCATGCACATATTTAATTAGAATTAAATATATGATGTTGCTTAAAAAGAAAATGGGCTTTTTAGATGGGCTGTAGAAAATAAGAATAATGGATTTGAGTTAAATATTTATGAAAGGAAAAATAAGAATGAGAGGTTAAAAACTTAAATATAAGAAAAAAGAATTTGTACCTAGAAAAAAATACATAATAGATTGAGGAATAAAATAATAATAAATTTAATAGAAAGAGGAAAATACCAAGTACAAATAAATACGGTATATTTTTGAAGAGGGATAATACAAATGTATAAAGATTTTGGGGTCATTACATTCTACCCTCCTTAAAAATAATTTCGTCCTCGAAATTTGTAAAAGGAAAGTGTAACAGTTTCAAAACAATTTGGTGATTGTGAGTGAAAGAATAGGGTTAGGATAGATTCAACGGATGATAAGATTCAAGGAATATGAAATGGTAAGATTCAAGGAACATGATTGTAAAGAATGTTTTAGTTGCTGTTTCTTGTGTTATATTGCTTAGGTTGTTCACGCAGACCAGAACTGCATGACAGGGATTCATACAGCTCTGACCTGCATGGGCCACCAACAAAACCTGTCACGCCCCGCTTCCCAGTGTACGGCGAAGTGGTCGTGACGAGGCCCGCTACGTATGTACTCAGAAGTACATACGCTAAGCGTAACTAAGCAATATAAAATAATCACAAGAGACAAATGAGATTGAGATAACAGCAACTTTTATTAATAACATTCTTTATACAATGCATGAAATGAAAATACAACTGGAATAAAAGATGCCTAAACAGTGGCATAATAATAAAAGGAAATGCTGGAAAGAACAAGTACAAAGTCTAGAGCTCTGGATCTTCTTGGAACTGCTCCAAATCTTCAGTTGTTGGCTCGGTCTCAACTTGGTCCAACGCACCTGACGACATTCCAAGAAGAGAGAAATAGAATGTCGTCAGCGAACAGGTCGCTCGGTAAGTCCCAAAGGATAATGAAGAATAAGAGTGACAGAGTATAGTATTTTCTAAAGTATTGTAGTGTTGAATATTATGGAATATTGTTTAACGTAGTTGTTTGTAGCTTGGTACAGAAGGATGCCAGTGTATACGAGGGGAGTCTCTATATGCCAGAGACTAAGGGCACGTATAGTACGAGGAACCGTTTATGCCACGGTACAACAGCAACGGAATATAGGTTAGGTGTCTTAATCTGACCACCTCATACCACTTTTAACATCTTCCGTACCAATCTACCCCTTTAAACCCCGTGATGTCATATTTGTATTGTTATCTTGTAAACTTGTAATGATTGCTTGATTGACTTTGATTGACTTGATTGACTGATTGACTGATTTACTGATTGACTGACCGAAACCATGATATCAGGAAACGGTTATAACCGTAGAGTCATGTAAATGGAATACTGGAAATCATGTAAAAGGAATATCCATGGTTCGGTTCGGTCAAGTTATATAGATTGTTAACTGGAATCTGGAATTCATGTATTCATCTTGAGTTGGAATATAAAAGAATATAGATTGACTTGAAACATATTCAAGTTTTGTAGCTTGGTACAGAAGGATGCCAGTGTATACGAGAGGAGTCTCTATATGCCAGAGACTAAGGGCACGTATAGTACAAGGAACCATTTATGCCACGGTACAACAGCAACTGGATTCATGTTAGGTGTATTAAATCTGACCACCTCGTGCCACCTTTAACACCTTCCGTATCAATCTACCCCTTAAACCCCGCGAAGTCTTATTTGTATTGTTATCTTGTAAATTGTAGTAATTGTAGATTGATTGACTGACTGACCGAAACCATGATATCAGGAAACGGTTGTAACCGTAGAGTCATGTAAATGGAATACTGAGAATCATGTAAAAGGAATATATCCATGGTTCGGTTCAGCCAAATTGTATAAATTGATAATTGTATTCATGGATTCATGTGTTCATTTTGAATTGGAATCTTGTAGATTATAGGTTGACTTGAATCAGATTCAAGTCAAATTAATCAGACTCAAACCCGAGTCAGACAATCAGAATTATGAATCGTGGTCTTATAATTGTTAGGGTCCTTAGGGTAATTTATAAACTTGAGGGGGTTTTATGTAAAAATATTTTTGTATAGTTTTCAAAATATAACTCAAGTATTTAATTATCGTCTTTAAGTACATACAACAATTTAATGATCAAGCTAAATATGTATACATGTTCGAATAGCATGAAATGAGTCAAGTATATTATTCGAGTAACTACCATAAACAATGCTGTAAAGAAATATTATGTACGACTAATTAATCAAGTTGAACGAATGCGAAATATAAACAGAAATATGGCTCTAAATGTTTTGCATGCGTGAGTTCCAGTTTTACCTAAATATGACTACCGGTTTGAGAGATATATATGTTTTCGTATCGTCGCGCAAAACAGATCAGAATCTATTCGGCACCGTCACATATTTTTAAAACGCAGGTTGAGTTAATTTGTATCAGGTTTCAGGTTACGAAAATTATTATAAAATTGTAGGTATTTCGATGTAATTATCCAAAACACCAAGATTCACATGATTTGGATTTCTGAAGCTCTAGTTATGATCATTTTAATATCAGCATTTAAAACAGAAATTCAGATTTCTGGACAGCAACTATATATTCTATTGCAAAGCCTATATCAGGTTGTTTCATGCATTCCTAAGTAATATAATATACATAAAATTATAGTTCTATCAATGGTGCATCTACACATCTAAATTTTGTCACAAACGGACATCGGGTGTTCGAGTTATGTCCAATTTAAAAACAGTGTGCGAATCGGAACAGATTCTGTCCAGATCCGTCACTTAATATTGTAATGCAGTTTTCTTTATCTTAGGTAGGTTTTCAGTAAAACTATAAAACTAATAAAATCTATATCATTCGATGTAGATATCAAAAACATCTGAGTTTGCTCAATTTGGATACCGGTATACCAAGTTATGTGTCCTAGAAATTGACCGATAACTGCAGTTTTCTGTTTTACGATCAGTGAATAAATACGATGTAATTCCTAAACCGTTATGCGGATCGATCTAAAATTTTTACAGAGTGTATAAAATAATATATTCTATTATATGTAAATTTCATGAAATTTTCAGAAGTAAAAATTAATGTCTAAAAATTATTTTAAAACTAAAGGTATTGATATGTCATATGTGAGAAATGAGAAAACTAAGGTATTTATTCGTAACTCCATTTTTTTTTTACAAACTTTAAATAAAGTGATTTAAAATAAAACAACAAACATACAATCCTAATTGGTCACTATGAAATCTTAACATGTGAATTGAGAGTAATGAAAAAGACTTTACAAACTATATATGTGTGTATGTTTGTGTGTTCATTATTTATATATATATCCATTTAATTAATTATTTATGAACTATGATATGTCAAGTGAAGTTTTCATGGCAATATAAAACAAGAGAAATATAAAGAGAAAAAGAAAGAGATGGAGGAAGGAAAAAGTGAAGGGACTTACATGCACAAGCCGGTATTGTCACCGGACTTGTCTATCCGCCGATAGCCTCGCGTTAGTAGCGAGACCTTCTTGAAGACTTCTTCATGTTCTTCTTCTTGGACTTTAGGTGAAGAGGGAGAAATGAGAGATAGAAAAATATGAGGAAGGAAAAGATGGAGGAGGACAATTAAGATGGTGTAATGGTGAATAATAATATATGCATTTAACATGAGAATTAAAAGAGAAATGAAAAGTCACCATTCATTTTGGAAATGAAAGGTCTCATTTGTAGGTTATGAGAAGAATAAAAAAATGATAACAATAATTGCAAGAATGGGGATTTGAACATGTGACTTATGGAATAACAATGCAAGGGCTTAACCAATGAGCTATAAGGTTGTTCATGCACATATTTAATTAGAATTAAATATATGATGTTGCTTAAAAAGAAAATGGGCTTTTTAGATGGGCTGTAGAAAATAAGAATAATGGATTTGGGTTAAATATTTATGAAAGGAAAAATAAGAATGAGAGGTTAAAAACTTAAATATAAGAAAAAAGAATTTGTACCTAGAAAAAAATACATAATAGATTGAGGAATAAAATAATAATAAATTTAATAGAAAGAGGAAAATACCAAGTACAAATAAATACGGTATATTTTTGAAGAGGGATAATACAAATGTATAAAGATTTTGGGGTCATTACATTTACTCTGTTAAAAAGCTTTGTTTTTTAGGGTTCTGGTAGATTATCCCATTGTTTTTACAGAGTATAGCTCTTAGAAATTTTGGGGGAATTTTATTCCCCTCTTAATTAAAGCTGATAGATGTGAAATCTGTTTGCAGAGCACAGCTCTCAAGGGAGTTTAACTTCTCAACCCAATGAGATTTCTTATTAAATGAGAATCCTTTTAGGATTCCATCCTTAATGAGTGACTGCACCATCAATGATTGGACGTCACCTTAATTTTGTGGGTCCCCCTTTGTCCCTTTCTTCTGCATTGCAGTGTGGTGCAATTTTTAAGTACCAAGTGTCAGAGTTCAGAATATAGCATTGATAACTAACACTCGTCTCTCTTTGTGTAGGTACTATAGCTTCCGACTCTTCTTTCTCTTTTGTACGTTCAGAGAGCGCCTTCGCCGACGCACTCGTAGATCAGGAAGTCTTCGCGCTTATTAAAGATCATGACCCAGAGCAGAAATCTCTTCATCTATGGGGGTCATGGTACAATCGATTATCCAAGGTCGGCGCAGTTTTTCTTGTGCAGCGCCCGCAGAGCCCATTTCAACAATTCATTACGCCGATTCGCCTCAAGTGAATTATGCTATAGAAGAGGCCAACTGGACTTCGGAGGGTCACCTTCAGCCTTCTATGGCGTCAATACCTATACAGCCGCCGATGGCTTTGGATATTTTGGGGCGGCGCATATGTCAAGGCGAGTCGCGCCCTTAGGGACAAGTTTATATGATAGGGTTAACTCCTCTCCAATCAGCCAGCTACCTGCAATAGGCCCGGTATATCTTGTCGGCCAAGAAGTCGCTACTGCTAAAGCTTAGGCTATATCGCGCCATATATGCTTCCCTCTTCCAATATCCTGCGCCTCTTGTGTGGGGGTTAAAGCTTTTTTGGAACAGTGGAACATCTTAACCCACACATTTCTTCTATCGGACCGAGAAGTCTCAATTTCCTTGGAGGAGTTTGCGGAAATTTCAGGCCTACCAATCAGAGGGGAACATTACAAGGAGATACTTCCCCCTAATGAGTACATATTTGCCACCAAATCAGTGGTAATGGGTCTCACTCTGGAGAATACCATTCAACATCGGTTCTCGAGCCTAATCAAGTTGTTGAACATTTATGAAAGTCTATTTTAAGAGTCTGGAGGGAACGGAGTCGGCTTCACAGATTTCATCGCCCGCTTTCTTCGCCCAGAAGTCTTGTCAAAATAAGCCGCAAAATTCACCAAGCTTGACGACCCATTTGGTTTCGGTTTGGATAACCAGCCGACGGCAGAAGCGGATCTAAAAAATTTCTTTATTCTAGACACTCCGGTCATCCCTTTTGCAGAACTTGCTGCTTCAGACGTCGATGAAGAGACGTTCTTTCTAGGGTTCATCGGCCTGTAGTTGAGCTGGTTTGTGCTTCCGATGCACCCTCGCTACATGAGGCCGTCCGTTTTTTATCTGGCGCACCGCATTGTCATAGGGACGCGTGTAGCCGTTGGGATTGCAAGGCTAGCTCATCTATATCATGGCTTGAGCTTAGTGGCAAATACTACTCAGCCAAGGGTAAAACCTGTACATCTTCCGTTGCACTAGTTCATGTCCTAGGTCGAGATACACATGCTAGGTGCTTTCGGTGTTCACAAACGACCCTGCTTCTACGACAGCTACAACTTTTCTCGGGTCATGTATCTGGTTGACGCTTCTGCGTCAGACCCGTCGCAGCAAGAGGCTTGGCGAATGGTCCTCCGCCTGCACATGGTCGAGGACAGCATGATCTTTGTCGATAGAGTCCTAACTATCGGCAAGGAATCTATTAAGATGGTGCAACCGCTGCGTGACACTTTCAAAGACGGCGCTTCCACATTGAAGGCTCGGGAAATCTTGCACTTGTACTCTATTAGGCTGGGCTTTTTAGTATTCAGGAAAAATGCCTGAGCACTGTTCATGAGGTGCAACCCGTACCGCTTCGTCCAACAGTCAGGTTATAATCAGGGTGTTTCTCTTGAGGCATTCTTAACCAAGCCGATCGCTACAGAAGAGGGTATTCGCAGCGCGCTGCACCACTTTATGCGACTAAATACGGGGTCCAATTTTCTCATTAGCGAGCCGAGCTATGTGCCGAAATCTTCGAACGCTTATGTGGCGTGGCACCAGCATGCGATGGGTGCTGTTATCATGGAAGAAAGGCGATTATTGCTCGATCATAAGGATGCAGTCCCCGCTGGTAATCCATCTGTCCCCTTAAAGCGAAGGACTGCCGTTCGTCCTTCCTTGAGGGAAATTACTACGGCCGTAGTCCCTCGAGTCTTCCACGAGAGGCCTCAATCTGATGTTCCCGTAACTGCGGTAGCCGTGGCATCCCCAGAATCTGGCGCTGGTACGAAAATCGGGACCCACCGCCCGAAAATGCCTATCAAGCGTAAGCTCTTGTCATCGGCCGTTGGTGTCCGCTCGCAGAAAAAGAAGAAGTCTCTATTTCATGCCGATGTCATATTCGACCAGGAGCCACATGCTCCCTACAGCGAGGGCTTGTGCGAATAAGGCACCAACGAGGGTTTGTTCGACATGCCTGTGACCGATACTGATCTACAGGCTGCCCTCACGGCTTCCGAGCGACTGGCTCATGAGAAAGCGTCGTTGATCACTATCGCAAAGTCAAGTATACTTCAGTTATATTCTTCTGCGTCTATCATTTTCTCGTTATTATGCTTTTACTAACGCTCTCTTCTTCAACAGGTATTTCTGCTAAAGAGGCTCTCGCAGCTTCCCTTGGGACGTTCGAGGAAGAAGAGAAGCTCCGCGCTTCTTTGGGTCTTAGTATAAGTTGCTTCATTACACCTTTATTCTTTTTATTCATGCTCTGACCCTCTCTTTCACCTTATTGCAGGGACTACCTCAACTCAGATTATTCCAAGTGCAGTGTCGATCCCAAGTGGTGATGCAGCAAAACTTCTAGAGCCAGCTACTATGGCCACGCCCATCCCAAAGTCACCGCAGGAGGCTTTGCTGAAGCAGCCGATGATGGACACCGGAGCGGCTCCGGAGGCAGAGCTCGATTCAGACGACGACGTCCCCCTGTCAGAAGTCTTAAGGAGGTCAATTCTTACTGCTCAGACTGACAGGAAACGCGCGGCGAGGGAATGCAATGTCGTTTTGGCCACAAGTGCAGGCTCAAGTAGTATCCCGCCTACTGACACTCCTTCGACAGATGTTCCCTCTGCCTTGTCTACCGCCCATAGACAAGCTGCACGCGTGGCTTGGAAAGAAACTAAAAAGCTACTTCAAGATAACGTAACCGTTGGGCCACGGCAGCGCCCCGGCCGTCTATCCGACGCCAAATGCGGAGAAAAAACTTTTTACAAAACTCGGCGCTACCGCAACCATATACCCGGATCGTTCCATTAACCGTAAACAAGAAAACTGTAAAGAGTTTGAAAAGATTATACCGATCGATCCGTGTCCTTCGTCTTTAATCTCCGCACCAAACTCCCCGCTGCTGCACCGACGAAGTCCGCTCCCCGATCTCTCTCGTCGAAGTGGCACCACGTCATCGAATCTTTATACGGGCTCCCGTCTCAAAACCGAGGCAACTCGGACATGAAGTTTGCTAGCCGACATGTCCAAGAAGGAAGTAGAGAGAGTGTAGAATACTTTGTCTCAAGGCACCCAAGTGATTGGGTGGAGGTGAATTGGAGTTGCCAAGTGAGATAAGCAAGTGAGCATATGGAAAATTGCTTTGTGTGTTGAAGAAGTGATGCTCGGCCAAATATAGCAGGAAAATGCTTGCTGGAAATTGTGGGGAGGGTGAGTGTAAGGGATTAATAATCAAGCAACACAAATAAATAATCCTTCACTAGCACCCACCCATCGCCACAAAAAAAACCTGCACTAAAAACTTGCCCAATTGCAGATAGACCCCCCACAGCAAAAATCAGCCACCATACCCAAAGCCCATGCCAATCAACACAGTTCGAAATAGTGACTGCAGGGCATGGCCACAAAAAAAGGAGGAATGGCAAGTAAGGTCAAAGTCAATGCTCACAATAATTAAACATGGATCAAGATGTTTAATACGCGAAAAGAAAGTGGCAACTCCGAAAGTAATCCCGCAACGAATTACGAGATTGCCCCTCAACTGTAAATACATACCCGCATTTGTATTTCGACCGAATACGAAATGCAAAGAGACAAAAAATATTCCTACACAATATAATACTAGGATCCGGCTTAAACCAAAGCCCACTAGTATTATCCGTCCGAAACATGATACGTGCACAAATGCACGTGTATGTTCGAATCCTGCCATAAAACCATACGGCCTCTACAACGTTTCGCCCGAACTTGGGAAACTTTCTGTGGGAGACTCTAATGACTCATTAATACACTAGCAGTGGGTTTAACCACAAGCACGTCAGTGGTACTAGCTGTACGTAACGGTTGCCCATGTATTGATCGGAAGGGAAGCTGATGAGCGAACTCATCCAGAAACCCTACTGAGCCTGACAATGACAATATCTGTACAGTCCGGTCTGTTCATCTATGAGTATCGTATATAGGGCCTAGGGGGATGGTAAACGTCAGACCCCCAATAGCGGTATAAGCCGTGTCGGGGAGTAGCCCAGAACACCCTGAGAAACTACTGGAATACCTACCACTAAATCTCGATTACCCTGGCTAGGGATTTCGTGTAATGGCTCTCCTAAACACAGCACGATCTCACCCCCAATTCCGAGAGAGACGAATCCCTGACGATCCGCTCACTGCCTCCATATGGCTCGGGACTGTACCCAACTAAAATCTGTTTGCACGACTCCTTTGAGCCATGGTAGGGTAGTAATCAAAGCGCAGTGGGAACTCACACGAGACAAATGACGATCTTAGGTCGACAGACTAACCTGTACACATATCACCTAGGAACTGCTATCTGACGACAGGTATAATACCAACTAGCATGTTCCCGGCGAGTCCTGTCCGATGTACTCATAACCCAATGAGCACCTATATACATCTTAGGTGAACCAACTGACACCAATGGCTTGTGAGACCAGCCACCGCCCCTCTTCGGGGTCTCTACTGTATACACTAGTCTACTCTGGAGTATCGATGCTCTGTCTCGAAACTCCTATGACTAGGGACACTTTAAGGATATGCTTATAGACCCCAGCTCCCACGTATATGATCGCCATCATACTGCTGACAGTCAAGCAAGAATCTTATGGGCTCTATCAACATGCAACAGTAAACTGTAATGTCACTTGAAGCATGTATACGATGATAAAGACAAACCAGATAGCATACTATCATCTTGAGTAAGACTGTCCTACCGGTATAGGTCCTCCCTCAATCATTGCAATCACGTACCTGCGATCCAATAATTGACTTTGAGGGCACTATATCCAACAATCTCCCACTTGTACTTAAGGATAATTATTGCGATATCGCATACTCACAGCCCGTGTGATACCGAACACCCAACTTCTCTACTGATCAGTCTCACAAAACTTATTTGTAAAACTATTGCTTTCAAGAAATAGCCTCAGTGAGTGGATCCGCCCTGATGTTTCTTTCTATGTCACTCTTTGTCTCAAGTTCACTAAGAAAGCCATCTCCCGAAATGAGAATACCTGTCTTAGAATATGTCTGGATATCTGATGGGACCCAGTTCATAAATGAACTCCAAAACCAGCAAACTTCTTAGACTGTATCATCAACTGAATTTAATCAGTATCCTGCACCATGCCTCCCTCAGTATCAGCTTGGACTACCTGTCCAAAATACAGCCCCTCGTCAGAGGGAAAACTACAACTCTGACAGTCACTCTGTCATCCATGTCACCTTGGAAGCCTGGAATGATAACCATCTCCCGAAAGATGTTGCAGTTATCAAATCCCTAGAACAACCACTTATGTTCTAAAACTTCTTCCGAACATTTCTCCAGGATTGGACTAATATCAACTTATTGCATCTAGTGCAAAAACAACATCTGGTGCGGTACTTGACATCTCATGATCAACTCAATTGCCTAAGCAAGTGATATGTCAATCATGCACATCCCTCTCCCTTTTAGTCTGTAAGACACCTTTAGAGAGGGTGACTCCATCACCTGCAGGTACACCACCATGCCAAGAGTCGTCCATTCTAAAACACCTTTAGAATACTGTCTAAGTACCTAGATTGGGAACTATCCAAATCTAGATCTAAAACCATAGATCTAGTCACCAGAATGCCTAATATTATATCCATATCTGATATGGAGAAACTACTGTGTGACAACCACCATAAAACCGATCGTAGTATAGGAATTTCACTTCTTACTCTGTGTATGTCGTCCAAATACCAGGACATCACACCCTACTACCTTCTTAACAGATCCATCCCCTATTCTGATGAAGTCAAAGCCCATGACTGTCACATCAGAAATAGATGATCTATCTCCGCTATATCTGTTTTAGTCTATAAATAGACATAAGCTACTTATTGTTAGTTATGTATATGCCCTAGAGGCCATTGTTGTACATATGATGTATATTATGATGGATGCTTGGATATATATAGAGAGAGGACTTTCTTGCTCGTCATGATAGTATACTATTTGGTTTCACTTTATCTTAACACGTTGACTTGTATTGGTTTACTGTCTTTCTCTCACATGTTGATAAAGCCCTTAGGATCTGTACTCGACTACTGGGACTATGATGAGATCATACTAGTGGGGCCACGGTAGTCGATGAGTACATCCTATAACTGTTCCTAGTCGAGGGTATATCGAGACAGGGCATCGATACACCAGAGTGGACTAGCGTATACGCATCTTAACCCATATGATAGGCGATGGATGATCCCATATCCATCGGTGTTGGACATCAAGGATGGTGTACGGGTGCTCAGTGGAGACTGGGTACACTGGACGGACTCGCCGAGAACTCCCAGATGGTGATATACCACACGTCAGATGGCAGTTCTCCGGTGACACTGGTACAGGGTAGTCTGTAGACCCGAGATCGTCATAGAGTCTTGTGTGATTCTCACTGTGCTTTGATTTCTACCTTACCACGTCCAAGAGGGCGTGCAAAACGGTGGCTTTTGGGTACAGCCCCGAATCACATGGAGGCAATGAGCGATAGGAGGGGATTCGTCTCTCCCGGTATAGGGAGTTGATGTTGTGCTGTGTTCGATTGGCTATAACTGGAAGTCCTTGGCTAGGGCTGATAAAGAGATATACTGGTAAGTGTTACCAGTAGTTTCTCGACCCGTTAGGAGCCTCACATCGACACGACTTATCAGTTACTGGGGTCTGACGTATACCACCCCTAGACTTGATATGCGACATATCGGACAAACAGACAGGACTGTACGGGAGTGTTACTGATTGGATTCACAGGAGAACGTACAGGCTAGCTTGTTGATCTTCTGATCGCTCAATATCTGGGTGGCTGTTATGTTTAGCTGACCGCTTGCAGCTTGTGGGTGTTTGATATGATCATCACCTGCTACCGGCGTATTGACGATTCTTTAGAGTCCTACACAGAGGTTTCTTGGCTCAGGCAAAACGGAGTAGAGGCACATATGTGATATGTGCAGGACCGAGGATAATGCGATATGTGATACCGTACTATATTCTCGCGATATTTAGATATGAACCGGGTCATCGGATCAAGTGTTGATTCGATGAATCGGTACATGATATATTAGTCGGTTATATTCGATATAGCCGGATTGTCGGATCAAGTGTTGATTCGATGATTTAATGTATAATAATATGTATGATATATTGTATTACATTATCTAATATTGGCTCGCTTTTTTTATTTCATTTTCTCACCGGATAATACATTGATATATATGCGATATATATTAATTGTATTATTTTCTTTTGTTACAAATATAATATATATATGATATATATTATAGTAACATGATATGATTAATAATGAAACATGTTTAGTGATGATAAAAAGAGATTAGGGTTTGATTAGGGTTAGCTTCTTCTTGCACCATCTAAAAGCATTCCTTTTGTCATGAAGAAGATATTATGATAGATATTTTCTTATGACTCATTTCTTAACCCAACCAAACCCTAGCGTTAGTTAACTCTCTACAAGGGTTATCCTTGTCATCATTAACCATGGTTGCATTATTATTGATATACTCTTATCATTATTCATCACAAAAGGATTATCTCATTATTCTTCATCTTCTTCTCTCTTGAGTTTTTGAAATAGCTCACTAGATTTTCCTTTGGTGATGATTTCTTGTGAGAAATTGATATAAAAAGATAGCATAAATACTACTCCATCATCCTCATCTAATCTAGCCCATTAGATTACGGTGTTCACCTCATTAGAGTGAGAGAGCTTGAGTTATAGCAACTTCGACGTAGATTATCGGAGAAGCGGAACACTACAAGCTAGCATGGATCATTCGAGTCGTGGAGCCTCTCTTGAGTCCGGGAGATCGTGGATCGCGGCGAAGGGACTTTTACTCGGAGCTTATGAAGCGAAGGAGCGGACTACAAAGGTTATAATCCCTCACACTTAGTAGTAAAGATGTTTACTTACATGTTAAACCCTAATAATCTAGCAAAGATCCTGGCTTTGGATTGTTCGGCACGTCTAAAATTTTATTCGGACATGTTTGATGCCTTATGAACCCTCAAAAGAGTGCCTAGGAACCCTACAGTGGTATCAGAGCCTAGCTAGAGCATTAGGCGATATGTATACGAAGTTAAAACTCCGAACGAACCCCGAAACTACGAAATGAACCCTTCTGTGGATAATTTTTAAAAATTGTGATTTTTCTGTATTAAAATTCAGCAGGGAAATCTAAGAATTACAGTGAAACACGAGCGCATGATCCGTACATTCCACCCCGGAACCGCGGCCGTACCATGCTTGGACCGCGGTTCCGCGGCTGTACAGACGATTTATGCACTGGTGTTTGCACTATAATATCTATTTCTGTAAGTTATATTTTATGGGTATTTTTAATCTGGCTCAAGTGTTGAGTGTTCTGGGGTTTATTTTGTAATCGTTGATTCGATCGGAATATTTAATTTCGTGATGTTTTCCGGATATTTAGAAACTGTTAAAATGTTCGAACGGATATCATTAACTCACTTTTTCCCGGCACGTAAAATTTTCAAGTGTTGAATTTTTATCGGGTTTAAATCTTTCGGAAAAATATGCAAGTAACGCGGTGGACCCTCTAGAAAACAACAAACCTTAACTCGATTATGTGACTGTCTTGAACTGCCTCTAAACCTTAGGGTTTGGGGCAGTACGGCATGCCACATGTGAGGCGTTGGCTTGACCCTTCTACGGCTGGATCACCGGTACTGTGACATATTCTGGGATTATTTGAATTTCGCTCAAGTGTTGAGCTATTTAGGATATCTTGGGTATTTGACTATCCGGTCGGAAAGTTTAATACTGTCTATTTATCTGGAATGTGATACAATATGTGGAATTCATATAGTTAGGCAGGAAATGCGAAGTATGTGATATTTCGGATTTACGATGTATAAAGTTATTGTGGATTCCAAATATTGTAGTTTTACAATTTCTTTTATGTGACCGTAAGTGTAGTATGTATTTGTAATGCCAGTTTTCATTGCTATACGTCAACGACAATCGGTGTATGCATACTTACTTACGTTGATGATATGTGATATTATGTATTGCTGTGATATGTTATATTAGATCGTCGTGTTCTGAATAGCCGGGGGTTTTATGTGAGATGAGGGTTTTTTATTTTCATTCATGTAAAATTCATTTGTATGTAATATTCTTTTATTGGGGAACTTCCGGGATAAGGTTGATGTCACCAGTGTATATTATTTACTTTTCCGCATTAGGTAGACCCAAGGAGGAGAGCACAAGTAACCGGGTTCTGGGGTCCAGTAGGAGGCCATCTCGAGGAGTCGAGACCGGGTCTCCTAACCATAGAATTGGCAGTGTTACTTGCCGCTCTCGTAGGGGTCTAGGGATGTGGGTTTGGCTATTCATCGCGACTGTGGAATCCGTGTTTTATACAGGCTCGTATAGAAAACACGGACGTCCTAGTATATCCAATATTTCATTTATGTTCTTCTGCTGCAATGTTCTATGATGAGATCATATTACTGCCTGAGACGAATTCTTATACTATATGTTGGAGATAGTGCCCTCAGAGTCAATTATTAGGTCACAGGTACGTGATTGTAATGATTGATGGAGGACCTATCCCGGTAGGACAGTCTTACTCGAGATGATAGTATGCTATCTGGTTTACCTTTATCATCGTGTACTGTTTTAAGTGACCTGACACGTCGCTATTACACGTTGATAGAGCCCCTAGGATTCTTGCTTGACCACCAGCAGTATGAGGGCGATCATATAAGTGGGAGCTGGGGGTCTATAAGCATATCCTTAAATGGTCCCTAGTCGTGAGAGTTTCGAGACAGGGCATCGATTCTCCATAGTAGACTAGTGTATACAGTCGAGACCCCGACGAGGGGCGGTGGCCGGTCTCACAAACCACTGGTGTCAGTTGGATCACCTAAGATGTATACAGGTGCTCATTGGGTTATGAGTACACCGGACAGGACTCGCCGGGAACATGCTAGTTGGTCATATACCAGACGTCAGATGGCAGTTCCCTGGTGACATGTGTGCAGGTTAGTTCATCGACCTGGGGATCGTCATTTGTCTCGTGTGAGTTCCCACTGTACTTTGATTACTACCCTACCACGGCTCAAAGGAGTCGTACAAACAGGTTTTAGTTGGGTACAGTCCCGAGCCACATGGAGGCAGTGAGCGTATCTTCAGGGGTTCGTCTCTCCCGGTATTGGGGGTGAGGTCGTGCTGTGTCTAGGAGAGCCATTACACGAAGCCCTCGGCCGAGGCAAGGAGATTTACTGGTAGGTATTCCAGTAGTATCTCAGGGTGTTCTGGGCTACACTCCGACACGACTTGTACCGCTTTTGGGGGTCTGACTTTTACCAACCCCCTAGGCCCGCCATGCGATGCTCATAGACGAACGGACCGGACTGTACGGATATTGTCACTGACAGGCTCAGTAGGGAGTCAGGCTGAGTTCGCTCACAGACGTCCCTTTTTAGTCAGTACCTGGTATCCCGTTACGTATTGGCTTATACCTCTGACGTGCTAGTGGTTAAATCTACAACCAAGGTGTTGACGAGTCTTTAGAGTCCCCCACATTCAGTTACTCAGCTTTCGGGCGAAAGGTTGTAGAGGCCGTATGGAGATATGGCAAGGTCCGATCAGATACGTGCGGTATTGCACGGATCAGGATCGGACAGTTTGTACTATAGGCCGTATGGTTATATGGCAGGGTTCGATCAGATACGTGCGGTATTGCACGGATCAGGATCGAACAGATATTACTAGCCGGCTTTGGTTTAAGCCGGATCCTAGTATAGTACAGTGTAGATTTTGTCTCATTGCATTTGTATTTCGGTCGAAATACAGATGCGGGTGTGTATGCACAGTATCGGGGTTTTCCTGTAATTTATTACGGGACCAGTTTTCTGGAGTTGCCAGTTTGCTTTCCGTTTCGGCCAATTTCCATTGTTTCGTTCATTGGCCGAAGATTGGTGGAGGAGGGCTTATTTGCATTGTTGCAAATAAGTGGTTGTGGAGGGGTTCTTTGCATCTTGTTGCATCATGATGGTTTTCATGATGAGCACCATACCTTGACCTTTTTGACTTGATCTCTTCATGATGGCTTGACTTTGTAAGCATCATGGTTGTTGATGATTTGTGTGTGGAGTATGGGTTTGATTTGGTGATCATTTCTTTTCATGATGAGTTTTCTTTTCTCTCTCTTGCATGATATGAGGATGGCTCCCAATTTTTGATACACTCTCTCCACTCTCTCATTTCTCTTCACCACCATTTACATGGCCGGCCATTAGTGGGAGGGGGCTGTCCAAAATTCTTGGGGTGGGATTTTTGTCATTCTAGCTTTGTAAAATCCCACATGTTTCATCTCCACAAGCTCATATCATTTCCTCCACCAAAAGGCAATTCCTACAACCCCAAAATGAGACTTGTACACTACGTTCTACAGCAAACCTTGGGCACGTCGAGTAGCCAGCTTCGTGCCCGAATTGCCTCGGCATTGAGGTGGGAGCCCGTAAAACATGGAGACGGTGTGGTGCCCTTCCGGCAAGGTGGCGACGACCGGAGATTCCCCAGGAGATCGGGACGATGATGAGAAGACCGGAGGACTTGGATCGTCGGTATATCTCTATTCCCCTTCTTGTAGATAGCTAGGACTAATTAATGGTTCGATCCGGGTATTAGTGCGCGGCGGTTTGCCAGTTCAAGAAAAATTTAAGTTTATCACCGCTTCCGCATTTGGCCGTCGGATTGACGGCCGGGGCGCCGCCGTGCACTTACAGTGGTATCAGAGCCTCGCCATTAACTTAGTCTAGCTTGGTGTAATGTGTTTTTCTGTTTCGATCGATCGAATGTTCCAAAACTGCATTTTAGTTCGCATCAGTTTCTGTTGAAAATTTTTGGTCTCGAAAAATTTTTCAGGTGATTGCAGAATGATGTACAGAGTACCCTAAGACCACTGGAAAATTTTGGTTGCCTGAACCCTCCGTACGACCGTGGAACCGCGGCCATAACCCCTTGTTGGCCGCGGTTCCGCCGCAGGTAGTTGGGTTCAGCTCACCTGCTTTTTCCAGAGGGCTTGTGGGCTGAAAATTGGGGTTTTCGAATATTAAAATTGGGCCCAGAATTTCCTGATCTGCTACAATATTGCTTGGGGGCCCACTTGTTATTTTTTGATCGATCGGATATTTTAAACACATTATTTCACAGTATTTACATTATATCTGCGACCGTGAATGTCACTTGATCGGTAAATCCGGTCTAACTGCTATAGCCCGGTTAGACGGATTTGCGAACGTGACTTTCACGTTGATGTTCTGTTTTTGCTGTGATGTTGCGGATCGGTCGTGGGGGATAGCCTGGTTGCAATGCTAGTACAGTTGTGGTTGTATTATGTACATTTGATATTGCGGGGCGAGCGTCCGACATGTGGACTGCCGTCACTGCCTGTTTGTATTATTTATTTTGGGGCACGGCCAGGTTGCGGTCGATGTAACCGTTGTATGTATATTTTACTTTCTGTACTAGGATTGCCCCGCGGAGGGGTGCACGGATAGCCGGATTCTAGACGGCAACAAGCCCGCATCTCATGGCATTGAGACGGAGGGGGCTTCACTCTAGGATCGGCGGGCTATTCGCCGCACTCGTAGGGGGTACAGGTTGACCCAGGAGGGGTGCCCAGGTTACCGGATTCCGTGAAGTGCTGGGTGGTCCATTCACGGAGCTGAAGGGGGCTGCCTCGCTTCAGGTTTTGGCGGGTAACTTGCCGCGCCCGTAGGGGTCTAGGATTTCATTGCACAGGCTATCCACACGACCAAGGGAACGTCGGGTTTCAGCGGCTCTGTGAAACCCGGGGATCCCAGATATCTGTATTGTTTCTGTGATGCTGTTCATTCTCTGTGATGTTGCATTTTATTCACGCCTTGAGCGAATATAATATATTAGTAGATGTTGTATATGTTTTACATCCGCGCTAGTCCAGTCCCCGCTCTGTCGTTAGTTAGCTAACCTAACGGGTAATGACGGGACCCAGTGGCGAATGCGGATGGCATATACGTACATCAGTATATTTTCGTTCTTTTTGGTGTGATCAATTGATGGGACTGCATTGATTCGGATCAATGCAAGTTAAAAACAAACCTAATCTGATGTTGTTGGAACACTTTTTCAAAAAGCTGTTATTGCAAGGACGTTTACTTTTGTTTTGCATCGTGGTATTCAGTTGGAATATCCTGCTCCTCAGTCGACGAGGCAAGGGCCGAGATCCCTTCACCGGGAGTGACCCCTTGGACAAAAGTTTGCGTCAGGGCAATGACTTCACTATAGCCGATTACTTTTGCTTTGCACCGTGGTATTCATTTGGAATATCCTGCACCCCATTCTACGGGGAAAGAGCCGAGATCCCTTCACCGGGAGTGACCTCTTTAGCAACGGTTTTCGTCACTATATTTTCAAAAAGCTATCAGTTCCTTCAACGATATCAAGTTCTTTACGTTAAAGGTTTTCGCCAGAAACCATTCGTAGCCCTCCGTCGTTTCATATGGGTAGTCAATAGTATTCAAGCTGTGTTTGTTGGCCAAAGTCAAGGCACAGTGTTTGGTAGCTGTTGGTTATTCATATGCAGCATAGATAGATGCGTTGGTTTGGAACAGTCGTATAGCCTTGTTGGCCAAAGTCAAGGGCTTGTGCGGGTGGATTCGAATCAACCTGGAGAATGACGGGTAGAACTTGACATGTGACTTATGATTTGTTGGCCAAAGTCAAGGTCATAAGAGCATGGGGCAGAAATCACATCGGGAGTTTCAAAAGAACTGAAACTTGCCAGATATGCGCATACCTTCTGGAGTGTGATACCGTGAGCGGATTCCGTCACGTTGTCATGCGATGAGAGTTGGATCCCGATTCCCATTGATGAGTTAGTTTACTCCTCGGGTCACCCCGACTAATTCTTCTTTTAGGTTTGGAGGAGAATTTGAGGTACAGTGGGAGGTTTCCAGATTAGATAAATTGGTAACCATTCTGATCTAGGTTAGAGTGCACGCTGAGTGTTTCTTTTCTCTCTCTTTTTGGCAGCGACCATTGACCCAACCCTAAGACTATGACTCAGTGACCAAGTTGACCGAACCTTCTTGACACCGGCTATTGGATTGTCAGAGTTGCAGACCTCATTGCCACTCCTACTTTTACCCTTTTCTCCAGGACACCCCGTATTACTACGAACGTCCACTTCCATTGGACAAAACCATCGTATGGTTAGATACGAACTCGAAGGAATTTATTCGAGGATGGTTTCAGGTTCTGGAGAAAACGGATAGGATTATTCAGTTGTCTTTTCCTTTTACCTTCTCTCAGGTTGCGAGTACTCCTTGGTTTAGGAGATAGTACACCTATTACGCAAATTGGATAGTCTTCTTCCAAACCTTAGGCTGGTGCCGACCGGTAGGGAATGAAGAAAACCAATTAGCCTAACGATGGTGTACAGAAGGTATTAAGTTCAGACAAAGCAAGGGATTAGTAAGAGGGCAAAGTAAATTGCAACAGATATTCACGACCAAATCAAGTATTCCTTCGCCAATCCTAAATCACCTTTGTATTTCTCCAGGACACTCCGTATCACTACGAAGATCCACAGTTTATTGGATACTCCATCGTATGGTTATATACGAACTCGAAAGGAACTTGTTCCAGTTCGGGGATGGATTCTGGTCCAGGAGAAATAGGAATAAGGTTTATTCGGTTGTCTTTTATCTTCACCCTCTCTCATTGCAAGTGTTCCTAGGATTGGGACAGTACACCCATTATGCTTATTGGATAGTCTTCTTCCAAACCATAGGCTGGTGCCGAACGGTAGGGAAGGAAGAAAACCATTTGGCCTAAAGGGGTGTGCAGAAGGTAAAGACTAAAGACATATGAAGGGATTTGGAGAGGTGGCAAAGAATTATACGGTTACAGTCGTGAATCTGGAAGAGGCATTATTAGGAAAACCAGGATACCCCATCGAAACATTTCGATGTTTCAGTCTCACTGTGTACTGTTAAAGGAAAACTGATTTCCCGATTAGATACTTACTCCAGGGTATGTATTTACCAGGTACGATTCTCACATCTGTATGGTTTTACAGATGATGAGTGGGAGTAAGTTATTGGGAATTGGGTGATTATCCTCATTATATCGGGATTCGTTGTAATCGGTGATATTTAAGGAAATCACCTAGGTTGTTTGCCGGTCGGCAAATATTTGGTTTTGAATATCCGCTTTTATGCACCAATTTCAAATTGATATATCTGTACGTCTATTTTCATAGAGTGAGATATACCTTTCTGAAATTATGTCTACGACATTTACCTATACCAGTGGATGGTTAGGTAAGGAGCATTAAACAGCGGTGTAATTCTTCTTGACCATAAGTACAGTTTTCAATCTACGACACGCAGTGAATGAGTTATCAGACTCAAGGGACTTATACAGAGTATTGTATGTTGTCTAGCGTCCATAAGGACAGAGGGGTTGGTCCTCGTACTATATTCGGTTTACTTATGACTTCTCTAGTTTTTAGACAGGTGTTTCGTGGAAACACAGGGTCCGAATTTGGAGAAGTTATAGGTATTTGAATAGAGTAGAGAACCAGGTGTAGCAAGTATCGGGATTCTTCAAAGAGATCGAAGATGTAGATACTTGTGTATGGTATTAAGTTGATAGTAATAACTAAGAGAACTTGCTTCTTTTTCAGGTTACTCATAATTGGAAGCATTCCTAAGTTGAGTAACGCTGATCGGCCTCCTTCCATTTAGTTGACATGCACTGGAGACAGTTGCATGATTTGAATCTGGTTCAATTAAATCAGTGCCTCTTGTCCTATATGGGATATAGAACAGTTCATATCTTAACGATATTAAGGTACGGGGAGTTGTCCGGCTTATGCTTAAAACCAGACACTGGACAACTCAAGGCACGTTTCTGTAATGGCTGTTTGTGGGTTGACCCAGGCTATGACGCGGGTTGACTTTCTACCATCTGGATGAACAATAGCAATATTGTTCTAGACTCGCCACGGTTTTAATAAAAATGGATTTTTTCAGAAAACAGTAGTGGGAGTATGGTAGAACTGGAAGTGATTCCAGAACCACAAACGATTACTGAAGATTTGATAAGGAACCTAAAGATTCAATCTGGATTGACATTCCATTGGCCACTCCGCAGATAAGGTAGGTAACTTCAGCCACCCGAGAGGTACTACGGTAGCCTCAAGGACGGTGACAGGGAAGTTCTTGTTTACCCACAATTACCATTGCTGTTGTTCCAGGCTGCGAGACCCGGTGGGGGGATGAGTATAGCGTCGTTCTGAACTCGCTTTAGAAGTGTACGTGTATATGACTCTGCCAGAGGGTTGTCGTAGTCAGTGGGAGCAACGGAAGCATTGGTGGACAGGTAGCTTATGTCTATTTATAGACTAAAACAGATGTAGCGGAGATAGATCATCTATTTCTGACGTGACAGTCATAGGTTTGACTTCATCAGAATAGGGGATGGATCTGTTGAGAAGGTAGTAGGGTGTGATATCCTAGTATTTGGATGACATACACAAAGTAGGAAAAGAAACTCCTATACTACAATCGGTTATACTTTGGTCGTCACACAGTAGTTTCTCCACATGGGACTTGGACATTATATCAGACATTCTGGTTACTCGATCTATGGTTTTAGATCTAGATTTGGGTGGTTTCCCAATCAGGGTACTTAGACAGCATTCTAAGAGTATTTAGAATGGACGACTCCTGGCACGGTAGTGTACCTGCAGGTGATGGAGTCACCCTCTCTAAAGGTGTCTTACAGACTAAAGGGGAGAGGGATGCGCATGATTGGCAGATCACTTGCTCAGGCAATTGAGTCAATCATGAGATGTCAAGTACCACACCAGATGTTGTTCTTGCACTAGATGCAATAAGTTAACATTGATCCAATCCTGGAGAAACAGTCGGAAGCAGTTTTAGAACATAAGTGGATGTTCTAGGGATATGATAACGACAGCCTCATTCGGGAGACAGTTATCATTCCAGGCTTCCAAGGTGACGTGGACGACAAGCAGGTTGTCAGAGTTATAGTTTTTCCTTCTGACGAGGGGCAGTATTTTGGACAGTTGGTCCAAGGCAATACTGAGGGAGGCATGGCGCAGGATACTGATTAAGTTCAGTTGACGATACTGTCTAAGAAGTTTGGATTTGGAGTTCATTTATGAGCTATGTCCCATCAGACATCCAGACACATTCTAAGACAGGTATTGCTCATTTCGGGAGATGGCTTTCTCCGCGAACATGAGATTTAGAGAGACATAGAAAGAAACAACAAAGCGGATCCACTCACTGAGACTATTCCTCGAACGCAATAGTCTCGCAAACGAGCTTTGTGAGACTGACTAGTAGAGGAGTTGGGTGTTCGGTATCACACGGGCTGTGAGTATGCGACATCGCAATAATTAGCCTTGAGTGCAAGTGGGAGATTGTTGGAGATAGTGCCCTCAGAGTCAATTATTAGGTCACAGGTACGTGATTGTAATGATTGATGGAGGACCTATCCCGGTAGGACAGTCTTACTCGAGATGATAGTATGCTATCTGGTTTACCTTTATCATCGTGTACTGTTTTAAGTGACCTGACACGTCGCTATTACACGTTGATAGAGCCCCTAGGATTCTTGCTTGACCACCAGCAGTATGAGGGCGATCATATAAGTGGGAGCTGGGGGTCTATAAGCATATCCTTAAATGGTCCCTAGTCGTGAGAGTTTCGAGACAGGGCATCGATTCTCCATAGTAGACTAGTGTATACAGTCGAGACCCCGACGAGGGGCGGTGGCCGGTCTCACAAGCCACTGGTGTCAGTTGGATCACCTAAGATGTATACAGGTGCTCATTGGGTTATGAGTACACCGGACAGGACTCGCCGGGAACATGCTAGTTGGTCATATACCAGACGTCAGATGGCAGTTCCCTGGTGACATGTGTGCAGGTTAGTTCATCGACCTGGGGATCGTCATTTGTCTCGTGTGAGTTCCCACTGTACTTTGATTACTACCCTACCACGGCTCAAAGGAGTCGTGCAAACAGGTTTTAGTTGGGTACAGTCCCGAGCCACATGGAGGCAGTGAGCGTATCTTCAGGGGTTCGTCTCTCCCGGTATTGGGGGTGAGGTCGTGCTGTGTCTAGGAGAGCCATTACACGAAGCCCTCGGCCGAGGCAAGGAGATTTACTGGTAGGTATTCCAGTAGTATCTCAGGGTGTTCTGGGCTACACTCCGACACGACTTGTACCGCTTTTGGGGGTCTGACTTTTACCAACCCCCTAGGCCCGCCATGCGATGCTCATAGACGAACGGACCGGACTGTACGGATATTGTCACTGACAGGCTCAGTAGGGAGTCAGGCTGAGTTCGCTCACAGACGTCCCTTTTTAGTCAGTACCTGGTAGCCCGTTACGTATTGGCTTATACCTCTGACGTGCTAGTGGTTAAATCTACAACCAAGGTGTTGACGAGTCTTTAGAGTCCCCCACATTCAGTTACTCAGCTTTCGGGCGAAAGGTTGTAGAGGCCGTATGGAGATATGGCAAGGTCCGATCAGATACATGCGGTATTGCACGGATCAGGATCGGACAGTTTGTACTATAGGCCGTATGGTTATATGGCAGGGTTCGATCAGATACGTGCGGTATTGCACGGATCAGGATCGAACAGATATTACTAGCCGGCTTTGGTTTAAGCCGGATCCTAGTATAGTACAGTGTAGATTTTGTCTCATTGCATTTGTATTTCGGTCGAAATACAGATGCGGGTGTGTATGCACAGTATCGGGGTTTTCCTGTAATTTATTACGGGACCAGTTTTCTGGAGTTGCCAGTTTGCTTTCCGTTTCGGCCAATTTCCATTGTTTCGTTCATTGGCCGAAGATTGGTGGAGGAGGGCTTATTTGCATTGTTGCAAATAAGTGGTTGTGGAGGGGTTCTTTGCATCTTGTTGCATCATGATGGTTTTCATGATGAGCACCATACCTTGACCTTTTTGACTTGATCTCTTCATGATGGCTTGACTTTGTAAGCATCATGGTTGTTGATGATTTTTGTGTGGAGTATGGGTTTGATTTGGTGATCATTTCTTTTCATGATGAGTTTTCTTTTCTCTCTCTTGCATAATATGAGGATGGCTCCCAATTTTTGATACACTCTCTCCACTCTCTCATTTCTCTTCACCACCATTTACATGGCCGGCCATTAGTGGGAGGGGGCTGTCCAAAATTCTTGGGGTGGGATTTTTGTCATTCTAACTTTGTAAAATCCCACATGTTTCATCTCCACAAGCTCATATCATTTCCTCCACCAAAAGGCAATTCCTACAACCCCAAAATGAGACTTGTACACTACGTTCTACAGCAAACCTTGGGCACGTCGAGTAGCCAGCTTCGTGCCCGAGTTGCCTCGGGATTGAGGTGGGAGCCCGTAAAACATGGAGACGATGTGGTGCCCTTCCGGCAAGGTGGCGACGACCGGAGATTCCCCAGGAGATCGGGACGATGATGAGAAGACCGGAGGACTTGGATCGTCGGTATATCTCTATTCCCCTTCTTGTAGATAGCTAGGACTAATTAATGGTTCGATCCGGGTATTAGTGCGCGGCGGTTTGCCAGTTCAAGAAAAATTTAAGTTTATCACCGCTTCCGCATTTGGCCGTCGGATTGACGGCCGGGGCGCCGCCGTGCACTTACACTATATATATATGCTGATATATAAATATTACTGCTTTCGTTTCTTCTGTGATGCTTAGGAAGCATAAGCTGATGGGATTTTATTAATGAGATTAATAAAAAGAAAAGAAACCTAAAAGATGTTGTAGAATCAAAACTTTATAAAAAGGGTAGCTACAGTCTTGCTTTGCATAGTGGTATATATGATATATCATGCACCTTATTCGATGAGGAAAGAGCCGAGATCCCTTCACCGGGAGTGACCTCTTTAGCGAAATTGGCAGATGCTACAAACTCGCGGTTTAGTTTTTTGACAGCTTCTATAGTCTTGCTTTGCACAGCGGTATATATGATATATCCAGCACCTTATTCGATGGGGAAAGAGCCGAGATCCCTTCACCGGGAGTGACCTCTTTAGCAAAACTAGAAAAGCCTCAAAAACACTCATTTTCAAAAACACTCGATTCTACGACAATATCAAGTTCATTACGCTCAGGGTTTTCTGAAAAACCTGCGTAGCCCTCCGTCATTTCAGATAAAGACTAGTTAGTATTCGTGCTACGTTTGTTGACTATGTTAAGGCGTAGTGTGCGGTAGCTAATTAGTACTTATCTGCTAAAACATGAGATGTGATTGGATTAGGGTAGTTGTACGACTTTGTTGACTATGTTAAGGGTCGTGCAGGTAGGTTTAATTCAATCGAGAAATGACGGGTTGAACTTGGCTAGCAATTATGATTTGTTGACTATGTTAAGGTCATAAGTCGCTAGGGGCAAAAGAATTATCGGGAATTTCAAGTGTTGAAATTTGCAATGAGATTGCATACCTCGTATGAGATAGTTGGATCCCGATACCCACTGCGAGTAAGAGTTACTCCTGGGAGAGTTTTACACAGGACAATTAGCCAATCAAGTAAGTGTCTAGAAAAGTGTTAACCGGGTTACGCCTCTGGGAAAACGAGGTTTACTTTAATTAGGTCCGTGCGAAAGCACGGGGAACCTCCCTCAAGTACCGACACTGATCTGGCTGAAAGATTGACGAAATTGTAGGGTGTAATTAATCCCGGCTAATCTTACCTTTTAGGGTTTGAAGGAAGATTTGATAAAAACAGTAGGAGACATCCTGATTAGATAAGATAATAACCAATCTAATCTTGCAAGAGCATACGCTAAAGTGTTTTCTTCTCTCTCTCTCCAGGTAGCGACCATGTCAGGCCATAATCAAGATAATAATATGGATGTATTGACTGAACCCGCTTATTATACTGAGCAGGGGAACGTTGGACCCGTTATATCTTATAAGTGTTATAAGTTTGAACAGGAAACAGGAGAATATCTGGATTCTCACGCCGCCCAAAAGAACATGCATGCTGATGCATCTTCTTCGGGTGTGTTAGTTATTGAGAACTGTTTCTCAGTTCACCCTACGTCCTGGGTATTAGATACCGGATCAGGATCCCACATATGTAAATTGTTACATGGGCTACGTAAAGGTAGAGAACTGGGAAAAGGTGATCATTCCGTCCAAGTAGGGAATGGTGCAAGTATTGCAGCCAAAGCAGTTGGCGAATATCACCTTGTATTACCAAGTTGTAATACACCGATTCTGAATGAGTGCTATTATATACCGAACATGATGTGCAACATTATATCAGTTTCTTTATTAAGTAAAGAAGGATATAATTTTTTAGTAAAGGATAATGTTATGAACATATTCCTAAATCAAAAGTTGATTGCATCAGGCTCGTTACATAATGGCATATTCATTCTCAATCAAAATACAGTCCTCAATATACAAAACACACACAAGAGGAAAAGTTCAGAAATGAACGAATCCTACTTGTGGCATTGTAGACTTGGTCATATCAATGCGACACGACTGGCTATGTTACATAAGGATGGATATTTGAATCCGTTCGAATTATCATCTTATGATACTTGCCAGTCATGTCTCAAAGGAAAAATGACCAAAGCTCCGTTTAGTGGACACGGAGAAAGAGTTACGGAACTCTTAGGACTGGTACATAGTGATGTATGCGGTCCCATGTCTACGCATGCTAGGAACGGTTCTTCCTACTTTATTACATTCACTGACGATCTCTCAAGATTCGGACATGTGTTCCTGATGAAACACAAGTCTGAAGCTTTTGAGAAATTCAGAGAATATAAGCACGAAGTAGAGAATCAAACGGGCAAAAGTATTAAGATTCTTCGATCTGATCGAGGAGGTGAATACTTAAGCAATGAGTTCCTAGATTATCTAAAAGAGAATGGGATTCTCTCTCAGCTTGCTCCTCCTTATACACCACAGCACAACGGTGTATCGGAACGGAGGAATCGCACCCTATTAGATATGGTGCGCTCGATGATGAGTATAGCTGAGTTACCTATTTCCTTCTGGGGTTATGCGCTTGAGACAGCAGCATACCTATTGAATCAAGTTCCGTCTAAATCTGTACCTACCACACCATATGAGATATGGAGTGGGAAGAGACCATATTTTAAACGAGTTAAGATATGGGGTTGTCCGGCCTATGTCAAAAGGCAAAATCCGGACAAACTCGAGGCACTATCAGTTCTTTGCAAGTTTGTGGGATATCCTAAGAATTCCCAAGGATACTTTTTCTACCATGCTGAAGGAAAAAAAGTGTTTGTTTCTCAATATGCCACCTTTTTGGAAAAGGAATTTCTTGCAAAAGAAATTAGTGGCAAAGAGGTAGAGCTGGAAGAGGTTCCAGCAACACAAACTGCAACTGAAGATTTAGTAGAACCAGAGGATTCGGTAGTACCCGACGAACCTCAGCCTCTCCGCCGATCTAGCAGGGTTTCTCATCCACCTGAGAGATACTACGGTTTTCTCATTGATGGTGGGAGCGAGGATTGCATCATGGAAGATGATGACCCAACTAGTTTCGAGCAGGCCATCACGAGTGGTGACTCTGTGAAATGGCTGGATGCAATGCGATCTGAGATGGAATCCATGTACACCAACAAAGTATGAACTTTGGAAAATGCTCCTGAAGGGGTAAAACCCATTGGGAGCAAGTGGATCATTAAAAAGAAATTTGGTGTAGATGGAAAAGTTGAGACTTTCAAAGCTAGACTTGTAGCAAAAGGTTTTCGTCAACGACCAGGTGTGGATTATGACGAAACCTTTTCTCCAGTGGCTATGCTTAAGTCCATCCGGATCTTACTTGCCATTGCTGCATACCATGACTACGAAATCTGGCAAATGGATGTTAAGACCGCCTTTCTAAACTGTGATTTAGAAGAGTGCGTATACATGACTCAGCCAGAAGGCTTCGTAGATAGTGGGAGCAGCGGAAAGGTGTACAAGCTGCTTAAATCCATTTATGGGTTAAAGCAAGCATCGCGGAGTTGGAACATCTATTTTGATGTTGTAGTCAAAGAGTTTGACTTCATCAAAAATATAGATGAACCTTGTATCTATAAGAAGGTAGCAGAGAGTAAAGTTGTCTTCCTCGTATTGTACGTGGATGACATACTCTTGATAGGAAATGATATTCCTATGCTGCAATCAGTCAAGCTCTTCTTATCACAAAGATTCTCAATAAAAGATCTAGGTGATGCCTCCTGCATATTGGGAATCATGATCTATAGAGATAGATCTAAATGGATACTGGGATTGTCCCAATCCAGGTACATTGACACCATACTAAAGAGGTTTAGTATGGAAGAATCCAAGCGTGGGAACCAACCCACGATCTCTGGACTCACTCTCTCCAAAGAGATGTCTCCCAAGACTGATTTGGAGAGAGCTCGCATGCAAGGGATACCTTATGCTTCAGCAGTAGGCTCTATCATGTATGCGATGCTATGTACCAGACCCGATGTAGCATACTCACTAAGTGTAGTGAGTTGGTATCAAGAAGATCCTGAAGAGAGTCACTGGACAGCTGTGAAGAACATTCTCAAGTACTTGCGAAGGACTAGAGACATGTTCTTGGTGTATGGTAACGGAGAACTCCGGGTGAAGTCCTTTACCGATTCCATCTTCCAAAGTGATAAGGACGACTCTAAGTCGCACTCGGTATTTGTCTTTACCCTCAATAGAGGGGCGGTATGTTAGAAGAGTTCCAAACAGGATACCGTTGCAGACTCGACGATGGAGGCTGAATACATCGCTGCCAACGATGCTGCCAAAGAGGCTGTCTGGATGAAGAAGTTCATCACTGAACTTAGTGTAGTTCCATCCATTGAGCATCCAATACCTCTGTATTGCGATAATAATGGAGCTGTGGCTTTGGCCAAGGAACCCAGGTCCTATTAGAAGTCCAGACATATTTTGAGGCGGGTATCATCTGATCAGGGAGATAGTTGGTCGCCGAGAGATCGAGGTCAGGAGAGTAGATACGAAGGACAACACTGCGGATCCACTCACGAAGGCCATTCCCCAGATACAGTTTGAGAGATTATTCGGGATGCTAGGTATGAGATACTACAGCAGCTGGCCTTAGTGCAAGTGGGAGATTGTTAGTTATGTATATGCCCTAGAGGCCATTGTTGTACATATGATGTATATTATGATGGATGCTTGGATATATATAGAGAGAGGACTTTCTTGCTCGTCATGATAGTATGCTATTTGGTTTCACTTTATCTTAACATGTTAACTTGTATTGGTTTACTGTCTTTCTCTCACATGTTGAAAAAGCCCTTAGGATCTGTACTCGACTACTGGGACTATGATGAGATCATACTAATGGGGCCACGGTAGTCGATGAGTACATCCTATAACTGTTCCTAGTCAAGGGTATATCGAAACAGGGCATCGATACACCAGAGTAGACTAGCGTATACGCATCTTGACCCATATGATGGGCGATGGATGATCCCATATCCATCGGTGTTGGATATCAAGGATGGTGTACGGGTGCTCAGTGGAGACTGGGTACACTGGACGGACTCGCCGAGAACTCCCAGATGGTGATATACCACACGTCAGATGGCAGTTCTCCGGTGACACTGGTACAGGTAGTCTGTAGACCCGAGATCGTCATAAAGTCTTGTATGATTCCCACTGTGCTTTGATTTCCACCTTACCACGTCCAAGAGGGCGTGCAAAACGGTGGCTTTTGGGTACAGCCCCGAATCACATGGAGGCAATGAGCGATAGGAGGGGATTCGTCTCTCCCGGTATAGGGAGTTGATGTTGTGCTGTATTCGATTGGCTATAACTGGAAGTCCCTGGCCAGGGCTGATAAAGAGATATACCGGTAAGTGTTACCAGTAGTTTCTCGACCCATTATGAGCCTCACATCGACACGACTTATCGGTTACTGGGGTCTGACGTATACCACCCCTAGACTTGATATGCGACATATCGAACAAACAGACCGGACTGTACGGGAGTGTTACTGATTGGATTCACAGGAGAACGTACAGGCTAGCTTGTTGATCTTCTGATCGCTCAATACATGGGTGGCTGTTACGTTTAGCTGACCGCTTGCAGCTTGTGGGTGTTTGATATGATCATCACCTGCTACCGGCGTATTGACGATTCTTTAGAGTCCTACACAGAGGTTTCTTGGCTCAGGCAAAACGGAGTAGAGGCACATATGTGATAGGTGAAGGACCGAGGATAATGCGATATGTGATACCATACTATATTCTCGCGATATTTAGATATGAATCGGGTCATCGGATCAAGTGTTGATTCGATGAATCGGTACATGATATATTAGTCGGTTATATTCGATATAGCCGGATTGTCGAATCAAGTGTTGATTCGATGATTTAATGTATAATAATATATATGATATATTGTATTACATTATCTAATATTGGCTCGCTTTTTTTTATTTCATTTTCTCACCGGATAATACATTGATATATATGCGATATATATTAATTGTATTATTTTCTTTTGTTACAAATATAATATATATGTGATATATATTATAGTAACATGATATGATTAATAATGAAACATGTTTAGTGATGATAAAAAGAGATTAGGGTTTGATTAGGATTAGCTTCTTCTTGCACCATCTAGAAGCATTCCTTTTGTCATGAAGAAGATATTATGATAGATATTTTCTTATGACTCATTTCTTAACCCAACCAAACCCTAGCCTTAGTTAACTCTCTACAAGGGTTATCCTTGTCATCATTAACCATGGTTGCATTATTATTGATATACTCTTATCATTATTCATCACAAAAGGATTATCTCATTATTCTTCATCTTCTTCTCTCTTGAGTTTTTGAAATAGCTCACTAGATTTCCTTTGGTGATGATTTCTTGTGAGAAATTGATATAAAAAATAGAATAAATACTACTCCATCATCCTCATCTAATCTAACCCATTAGATTAGGGTGTTCACCTCATTAGAGTGAGAGAGCTTGAGTTATAGCAACTTCGACGTAGATCATCGGAGAAGCGGAACAGTACAAGCTAGCATGGATCGTTCGAGTCGTGGAGCCTCTCTTGAGTCCGGGAGATCGTGGATCACGGCGAAAGGATTTCTACTCGGAGCTTATGAAGCGAAGGAGCGGACTACAAAGGTTGTAATCCCTCACACTTAGTAGTAAAGATGTTTACTTGCATGTTAAACCCTAATAATCTAGCAAAGATCCCGGCTTTGGATTGTTCGGCACGTCTAAAATTTTATTCGGGCATGTTTGATGCCTTATGAACCCTCAAAAGAGTGCCTAGGAACCCTACACTTATCCACTATGCTTCCGCTGCTCCCACTGACTACAACAACCCTCTGGCAGAATCATATATACGTGCACTTCTAAAGCTAGTTTAGAACGACACTATACTCATCCTCCTGCCGGTCTCATAGTCTGGAACAACAGTAGTGTCAAGTCTGGGTAAACAAAAACCTCCTTGTCACCGTCTTTGAGAATACCGAAGTACCTCTCGGGTGCCTGAGGTTACCTACCATATCTGCGGAGTGGCTAATGGAATGTCAAACCTGATTGAATCTTTATGTCCTATTAAATTTTCAGTAATCGTTTGCGGTTATGGAATCACTTCCAGTTCTACCATACTCCCGTTATTGTTTTCTGAAAAAGTCCATTTTACTAAAACTGAGGCGAGTCAAGAACAATATTGTTGGAGATAGTGCCCTCAGAGTCAATTATTGGATCACAGGCACGTGATTGCAATGATTGAGGGAGGACCTATCCCGGTAGGACAATCTTACTCGAGATGATAGTATGCTATCTGGTTTATCTTTATCATCGTGTACTGTTTTAGGTGACCTAACAGGTCGCTATTACACGTTGATAGAGCCCCTAGGATCCTTGCTTGACTGCCAGAAGTATGAGGGCGATCATATACGTGGGAGCTGGTAGTCTATAAGCACATCCTTAAAAGGTCCCTAGTCGTGGGAGTTTCGAGACAGGGCATCGATACTCCATAGTAGACTAGTGTATACTGTCGAGACCCCGACGAGGGGCGGTGGCCGGTCTCACAAGCCACTGGTGTCAGATGGTTCACCTAAGATGTATACAGGCGCTCATTGGGTTATGAGTACACCGGACAGGACTCGCCGGGAACATGCTAGTTGGTCTTATACCTGACGTCAGATAGCAATTCCCTGGTGACATGTGTACAGGTTAGTTCATCGTCCTGAGATCGCCATTTGTCTCATGTGAGTTCCCACTGTACTTTGATTACTACCCTACCACGCTCAAAGGAGACGTGCAAACAGGTTTTAGTTGGGTACAGTTCCGAGCCACATGGAGGCAGTGAGCGGATCTGCAGGGGTTCGTCTCTCCCGGTATTGGGGGTGAGGTCACTCTGTGTCTAGGAGAGCCCTTACACGAAGTCCTTGGCCAAGGCAGGAGATTTACTGGTAGGTATTCCAGTAGTATCTCAGGGTGTTCTGGGCTACACTCCGACACGACTTGTACCGCTTTGGGGGGTCTGACTTTTACCAACCCCCTAGGCCCGCCATGCGATGCTCATAGACGAACGGACCGGACTGTACGGATATTGTCACTGACAGGCTCAGTAGGGTGTCAGGATGAGTTCGCTCATCGACGTCCCTTTTGGTCAATACCTGGTAGCCTGTCACGTATAGGCTAATACCTCTGACATGCTAGTGGTTAAATCCACAGCCAAAGTATTGACGAGTCTTTAGAGTCCCCCACAGACCAGTTTCTCATGTTTCGGGGGAAACGCTGTAGAGGCCGTATGGTGATATGGCAGGGTTCGATCAGATACGTGCGGTATTGCACGGATCATGATCGGACGGTTAATACTAGCGGGTTTTGGTTTAAGCTGGATCCTAGTATAGTACAGTGTAGATTTTGTCTCATTGCATTTGTATTTCGGTCGGAATACAAATGCGGGTATGTATATACAGTATCGGGGTTTTCCTGTAATTTATTACGGGATCAGTTTTTGGAGTTGCCAGTTTGATTTCCGTTTCGGCCATTTTCCTTTGTATCTTTCATTGGCTGAAGATTGGTGGAGGAGGGCTTATTTGCATTTGTCCAAATTAGCAATTTGGAGGGTTGTCTTTGCATATTGTTGTGTCATGATAATTCCACCATCACATTGACTTCTTGACTTCATCATGGCTTGACCTTTGTAGTTATGATTGGTTGATGGAGTGTGGGTTTTTACTTGTGATCATTTCTTTTCTCATGATAACCCTTTTCTCTCTCTTTGATTATTGGCTCACCTCATTCACTCTCCTCTCATTATCTCCATCATACAAGGCCGGCCAAGTGAGGAGGGGCTGTCCAAAATTGGAGTGATGCATTTTTGGTCTCTTGATGCTTGCAAAATCCCATTATTCATCTCAAAGAGCTTATATCTCTTTTCCTCCACCATATGGCAACATCTTGAAACCCCAATGAGACATAGCACTACACTTATTCTACAGCAAATCTTGGGCACGTCGACTCGCCAACTTCGTGTCCGAGTTGCCTCGGTCCAGAGGTGGGAGCCCGTAAAAGAAGCCGGTGACGTGGTGCCCTTCCGGCGAGGAGATGAAGATCGGAGATTCCGCGGGAGATCGGGACGACGACGAGAAGACCGAAGGACACGGATCACTCGGTATATCTCTCTACCCGTTCTTTAGTTAGCTAGAATTAGATTAATGGCCCGATCCAGGATTTTTGTGCGCGGTGGTACCGGTTTAAAAGTTAAAGTAAATTATCGCTTCCGCATTTTGGCCTCGGAAAGACGGCCGGGGCGCCGCCGTGCACTTACACTGGTATCAGAGCCACGCCGTTAACCTAGTCTAGCTTGGTCTAACGTGTTTACAAGTTCGATCGATCGGATTTTCAAAAACCGCATTTTCAAAAGCATCAGTTTCTGTCGAAATTTTTTTAGCTCCAAAAATTTTTCAGTACGTTGCAGAAACATGTACAGAGAATTCTAAGCAGTCTGAGAAAAATTGGTCGCGTGACGTCACCTTATCACCGCGGAACCACGGCCAAACCCACGCATTGGCCGCGGTTCCGCCGCAGGATTGACTGTTCATTGGACCAAATTTTCACAGAGAGCTTCTGACTTGAAAATAGGGGTTTTGGAATATTCTTTTTGGGCCCAGAATTTCTGTGGGTGCTACAGTAGTGCTTGGGGGCCCACTTAGGTAAATTTGATCGATCGAAAATTTTAAACACATTAGTTCACAGTATTTACATTATATCTGCGACCGTGAATGTCACTTGATCGGTAAATCCTGTCTAACTGCTATAGCCCGGTTAGACGGATTTGCGAACGTGACATTCACGTTGATGTTCTGTGATTGTGTTGTGATGTTGCGGATTGGTCGTGGGGGATAGCCTGGATGCAATGCTAGTACAATTTTGGTTGTATTATGTACATTTGTTATTGCGGGGCGAGCGTCCGACATGTGGACTGCCGTCACTGCCTGTTTGTATTATTCTTTTGGGCCACGACCGGGTTGAGGTCGATGTACCCGTTGTATGTATATTTTACTTTCTGTACTAGGATTACCCCGCGGAGGGGTGCACGGATAGCCGGGTTCTACAGGGCAACGAGCCCGTATCTCATGGCATTGAGACGGAGGAGGCTTCACTCTAGAATTGGCAGGCTATTCGCCGCACTCGTAGGGGGTACAGGTTGACCCAGGAGGGGTGCCCAAGTTACCGGATTCCGTGAAGTGCTGGGTGGTCCATTCACATTGCTGAAGGGAGCTGCCTCGCTTCAGGTTTTGGCGGGTAACTTGCCGTGCCCTTAGGGGTCTAGGATTTCATTGCACAGGCTATCCACACGACCAGGGGAACGTCGAGTTTCAGTAGCGGCTCTGTGAAACCCGGGGATCCCAGATATCTGTATTGTTTTGTGATGCTTATTACATTTCTGTGATGTTGCATTTTATCACGCCTTGAGCGAATATTATATATTGATATATATACTAGTAGATGTTGTATATGTTTTGCATCCACACTAGTCCAGTCCCCGCTCTGTCGTTAGTTAACTAACCTAACGGGTAATGACGGGACCCAGTGGCGAATGCGGGTGGCATATACGTACGTTATTATTTTCGTTCTTTATTGGTGTGATCAATTGATGGGACTGCGTTGATTCGGATCAATGCAAGTTAAACAAACCTAATCTGATGTTGTTGGAACAATTTTTCAAAAAGCTGTTATTGCAAGGGCGTTCTCTTTTGTTTTGCACAGTGTATTCGGTTATGAATATACAGCACCTCAGTCGACGAGGCAAGGGCCGAGATCCCTTCACCGGGAGTGACCTCTTGGACAGAAGTTTGCGTCAGGGCAATAACTTCACTATAGTCGTTTACTTTTGCTTTGCATCGTGGTATTTAGTTGGAATATCCTGCACCTCATTCTACGGGGAAAGAGCTGAGATCCCTTCACCGGGAGTGACCTCTTTAGCAAAGGTTTTCGCCACTATATTTTTATAAAGCTATCCAGTTCCTTCAACGATATCAAGTTCATTACCTTAAAGGTTTTCGCCAGAAATCATTCGTAGCCCTCCGTCATTTCAGGAAGGTAGCACTTAGTATTCATGCTATGTATGTTGGCCTTCGTCAAGGCATAGTGTATGGTAGCTATTTGTTACTTTTCTGCAGCATAGATAGATGCGTTGGTTTGGGACAGTCGTACTACTATTTTGGCCTTCGTCAAGGGTATGTACGGGTGGGTTCAAATTAACCTGGATAATGACGGGTAGAACTTGACATGTGACTTATGATATATTGGCCTTCGTCAAGGTCATAAGAACATGGGGCAAAAATCACATCGGGAGTTTCTAAAGAAACTGAAACTTGCCAGATATGCGCATACCTTCTGGAGTGTGATAACGTGAGCGGATTCCGTCACGTTATCATGCGATGATAATTGGATCCCGATTCCCACTGATGAGTTGGTTTACTCCTCGGGTGATCCCGACTAATTCTTCTTTCAGGTTTGGAGGAGAATTTGACGGTACAGTGGGAGATTTCCTGATTAGATAAATTGGTAACCATTCTGATCTAGGTTAGAGTGCACGCTGAGTGTTTCTTTTCTCTCTCTCTTTGGCAGCGACCATTGACCCGACCCTAGACTATGACTCAGTGACCAAATTAACCGAACCTTCTTATAAGAACTGGCTTTTGGATTGTCAGAGTTGCACACCTCATTGCCACTCCTACTTTTACCCTTTTATCCAGGACACCCCGTATTACTACGAACGTCCACTTCCATTGGACAAAACCATCGTATGGTTATATACGAACTCGAAGGAATTTATTCGAGGATGGTTTCTGGTTCTGGAGAAAACGGATAGGATTATTCAGTTGTCTTTTCCTTTTACCATCTCTCAAGTTGTGAGTACTCCTTGGTTTAGGAGATAGTACACCTATTACGCAAATTGGATAGTCTTCTTCCAAACCATAGACAGGTGCCGACCGGTAGGGAATGAAGAAAACCAATTAGCCTAGCGATGGTGTACAGAAGGTATTATGTAAAGACAAAGAAAGGGATTAGAAGGAGGGCAAAGTAAATTGCGACTGCCATTCACGACCAAACCAAGTATTTCATTACCACTCCCACATCACCTTTATATTTCTCCAGGACACTCTGTATCACTATGAAGATCCACAGTTTATTGGATATTCCATCGTATGGTTATATACGAACTCGAAAGGAACTTGTTCCAGTTCGGGGATGGATTCTGGTTCAGGAGAAATAGGAATAAGGTTTATTCGGTTGTCTTTTATCTTCACCTTCTCTCGCATTGCGAGTGCTCCTAAGATTAGGACAGTACACCCATTATGCTTATTGGATAGTCTTCTTCCAAACCATAGGCTGGTGCCGAACGGTAGGGAAGGAAGAAAACCATTTGGCCTAAAGGGGTGTGCAGAAGGTAACGACTAAAGACATATAAAGGGATTTGGACAGATGGCAAAGAATTATACGGTTGCAGTTGTGAATCTGGATAATGGAAGAGGCATTACTAGGAATACCAGAATACCCCATCGAAACATTTCAATGTTTCAATTTCACTGTGTACTGTTAAAAGAAAACTGATTTCCCAATTAGACACTTGCTCCAGGGTATGTATTTACCAGGTATGATTTTCACATCTGTATGGTTTTACAGATGATGAGTGGGAGTAAGTTATTGGGAATTGGGTGATCATCCTCATTATATCAGGATTCGTTGTAATCGGTGATATTTGAGGAAGTCACCTGGGTTGTTTGCCGGACGACAAATATTTGGTTTTGGATATCCGCTGTTATGCACCAATTTCAAATTGATATATCTGTACGTCTATTTTTATAGAGTGAGATATACCTTTTTGAAATTATGTCTATGACATTTACCTATATCGGTGGATGGTTAGGTAAGGAGTATTAAACTGCGGTGTAATTCTCCTTAACCATAAGTACAGTTTTCAACCTACGACACACAGAGAGTGAGTTATCAGACTCAAGGGACTTATACAGAGTATTGTATGTTGTCCAGTGTCCATTAGGACAGAGGGGTTGGTCCTCGTACTATATTCGGTTTACTTATGACTTCTCTAGTTCTTAGACAAGTGTTTCGTAGAAACACAGGCTCCAAGTTTTGAGAAGTTATAGGTATAAGAATAGAGTAGAGAACCAGGTATTGCAAGTATCGGGATTCTTCAAGGTGATCAAAGATGTAAATACTTGTGTGTGGTATTCAGTTGATAGTAATGTTTAAGAGAACTTGCTTCTCTTTCAGGTTGCTCATAATTGGAAGCATTCCTAAGTTGAGTAACGCTGATCGGCCTCCTTCTTAACATGCACTGGGGACAGCTGCATGATTTGAATCTGGTTCAATTAAATCAGTGCCTCTATTTCTGTATTGGATATAGAACAGTTCATATCTTAACGATGTTAAGGTACGGGGAGTTGTCCGGCTTATGCTTAAAACCAGACTCTGGATAACTCAAGGCACGTTTCTGTAATGGATGTTTGTGGGTTGACCCAGGCTATGATGAGGGTTGACTTTCTACCATCTGGAAGATCAATAGTGATATTGTTCTTGACTCGCCACAATTTTAAAAGAAATGGATTTTTTCAGAAAACAGTAGTGGGAGTATGGTAGAACTGGAACTGATTCCAGAACCGCAAACGATTACTGAAAATTTGATAGGAACCTAAAGATTCGATCTGGTTTGACATTCCATTGGCCACTCCGCAGATATGGTGGGTAAGCTCAGGCACCCGAGAGGTACTCCGGTAGCCTCAAGGACGGTGACAGGGAGGTTCTTGTTTACCCAGACTTGCCATTGCTGTTGTTCCAGGCTGCGAGACCCCGCAGGAGGATGAGTATAGCGTCGTTCTAAACTAGCTTTAGAAGTGTGCGTGTATATGACTCTGCCAGAGGGTTGTCGTAGTTAGTGGGAGCAGCGGAAGCATTGGTGGACAAGGGGCTTATGTCTATTTATAGACTAAAGCAGAAATAGCGGAGATAGATCATCTATTTCTGATGTGACAGTCATAGGTTTGACTTCATCAGAATAGGGGATGGATCTGTTAAGAAGGTAGTAGGGTGTGTGTCCTGGTATTTGGATGACATACACAGAGTAGGAAGTGATATTCCTATACTACGATCGGTTATACTTTGGTTGTCACACAGTAGTTTCTCCACAAATAACTTGGATATTATATCAGACATTCTAGTTACTAGATATATGGTTTTTAGATCTAGATTTGGGTAGTTTCCTAATCTGGGTACTTAGACAGCATTCTAAGAGTATTTAGAATGGACGACTCCATGCACGGTAGTGTACCTGCAGGTGGTGGAGTCACCCTCTCTGAAGGTGTCTTACAGACTAAAGGGGAGAGGGATGTACATGATTGGCAGATCACTTGCTTAGGCAATTGAGTCAATCATGAGATGTCAAGTACCACACCAGATGTTGTTTTTGCGGTAGATGCAATAAGTTGATATTGATCCTATCCTGGAAAAACAATCGGAAGCAGTTTTAGAACATAAGTGGATGTTCTAGGGATATGATAACGACAGCCTCATTTAGGAGACAGTTATCATTCCAAGCTTCCAAGGTGACCTAGACGACAGGGTGGTCGTCAGAGTTATAGTTTTCCCTCTGACGAGGGGCAGTGTTTTGGACAGGTGATCCAAGCGGACACTGAGGGAGGTATTACACGGGATACTGATTAAGTTCAGTTGACGATACAGTCTAAGAAGTTTGGATTTGGAGTTCATTTATGAGCTAGGTCCCATCAGACATCCAGACACATTCTAAGACAGGTATTGCTCAATTCGGGAGATGGGTTTCTCCGCGAACTTGAGATATAAAGAGACATAGAAAGAAACATCAAAGCGGATCCACTCACTGAGGCTATTCCTCGAACGCAATAGTTTCGCAAACGGGTTTTGTGAGACTGACTAGTAGAGGAGTTGGGTGTTCGGTATCACACGGGCTGTGAGTATACGACATCGCAATAATTAGCCTTGAGTGCAAGTGGGAGATTGTTGGAGATAGTGCCCTCAGAGTCAATTATTGGATCACAAGCACGTGATTGCAATGATTGAGGGAGGACCTATCCCGGTAGGACAGTCTTACTCGAGATGATAGTATGCTATCTGGTTTATCTTTATCATCGTGTACTGCTTTAGGTGACCTGACAGGTCGCTATTACACGTTGATAAAGCCCCTAGGATTCTTGCTTGACTGCCAGCAGTATGAGGGCGATCATATACGTGAGAGCTGGTAGTCTATAAGCACATCCTTAAAAGGTCCCTAGTCGTGGGAGTTTCGAGACAGGGCATCGATACTCCAGAGTAGACTAGTGTATACAGTCGAGACCCCGACGAGGGGCGGTGGCCGGTCTCACAAGCCACTGGTGTCAGATGGTTCACCTAAGATGTATACAGGTGCTCGTTGGGTTATGAGTACACCGGACAGGACTCGCCGGGAACATGCTAGTTGGTCTTATACCTGACGTCAGATAGCAGTTCCCTTATGACATGTGTACAGGTTAGTTCATCGACCTGAGATCGTCATTTGTCTCATGTGAGTTCCCACTGTACTTTGATTACTACCCTACCACGCTCAAAGGAGACGTGCAAACAGGTTTTAGTTGGGTACAGTCCCGAGCCACATGGAGGCAGTGAGCGGATCTGCAGGGGTTCTTCTCTCCCGGTATTGGGGGTGAGGTCGCGCTGTGTCTAGGAGAGCCCTTACACGAAGTCCTTGCCAAGGCAGGAGATTTACTGGTAGGTATTCTAGTAGTATCTCAGGGTGTTCTGGGATACACTCCGACACGACTTGTACCGCTTTTGGGGGTCTGACTTTTACCAACCCCCTAGGCCCGCCATGCGATGCTCATAGACGAACGGACCGGACTGTACGGATATTGTCACTTACAGGCTCAGTAGGGTGTCAGGATGAGTTCGCTCATCGAAGTCCCTTTTGGTCAATACCTGGTAGTCCGTCACGTATAGGCTAATACCTCCGACGTGCTAGTGGTTAAATCCACAGCCAAAGTATTGACGAGTCTTTAGAGTCCCCCACAGACCAGTTTCTCAAGTTTCGGGCGAAACGCTGTAGAGGCCGTATGGAGATATGGCAGGGTTCGATCAGATACGTGCGGTATTGCACGGATCATGATCGGACGGTTAATACTAACGGGCTTTGGTTTAAACCGGATCCTAGTATAGTACATTGTAGATTTTGTCTCATTACATTTGTATTTCGGTCGGAATACAAATGCGGGTATGTATATACAGTAGCGGGGTTTTCCTGTAATTTATTACGGGATCAGTTTTTGGAGTTGCCAGTTTGATTTCCGTTTCGGCCATTTTCCTTTGTATCTTTCATTGGCTGAAGATTGGTGGAGGAGGGCTTATTTGCATTTGTGCAAATTAGCAATTTAGAGGGTTGTCTTTGCATATTGTTGTGTCATGATAGTTCCACCATCACATTGACTTCTTGACTTCATCATGGCTTGACCTTTGTAGTTATGATTGGTTGATGGAGTGTGGGTTTTTACTTGTGATCATTTCTTTTCTCATGATAACCCTTTTCTCTCTCTTTGATTATTGGCTCACCTCATTCACTCTCCTCTCATTCTCTCCATCATGTAAGGCCGGCCAAGTGAGGAGGGGCTGTCCAAAATTGGAGTGATGCATTTTTGGTCTCTTGATGCTTGCAAAATCCCATTATTCATCTCAAAGAGATTATATCTCTTTTCCTCCACCATATGGCAACATCTTGAAACCCCAATGAGACATAGCACTACACTTATTCTACAGCAAATCTTGGGCACGTCGACTCGCCAACTTCATGCCCGAGCTGCCTCGGTCCAGAGGTGGGAACCCGTAAAAGAAGCCGGCAACGTGGTGCCCTTCCGGCGAGGAGATGAAGACCGGAGATTCCGCGGGAGATCGGGACGACAACGAGAAGACCGAAGGACACGGATCGCTCGGTATATCTCTCTACCTGTTCTTTAGTTAGCTAGAATTAGATTAATGGCCCAATCCGGGATTTTTGTGCGCGTTGGTGCCGGTTTAAAAGTTAAAGTAAATTATCGCTTCCGCATTTTGGCCTCGGAAAGACGGCCGGGGCGCCGCCGTGCACTTACACATATCACTATTGATCTTCCAGATGGTAGAAAATTAACCCTCGTCATAGCCCTGGTTAACCCACAAACTGTCATTACAGAAACGTGACTAGAGTTACCCAGAGTCTGGTTTTAAGCATAAGCCGGACAACTCCCCGTACCTTAACATCGTTAAGATACGAACCAATCTATATACAATATAAAGATAGAGGCACTGATTTAATTTGAACCAGATTCAAATCATGCAGCTGTCTCCAGTGCATGTTTGCTAAATGAAGAGAGACCGATCAGCACTACTCAACTTAGGAGTGTATCCAAATATGAGTAACCTGAAAGAGAAACAAGTTTCTCAAAACCATTACTATTAACTGAATACCATACACAAGTATCCACATTTTCGATCACCTTGAAGAATCCTGATACTTGCAACACATGGTTCTCTACTTTATTCCTATACCTATAACTTCTCAAACTTGGACCTTGTATTTCTACGAAACACTTGTCTAAAACTTGAGAAGTCACAAGTAAACAGAATACAGTACGAGGACCAACCCCTTTTTTCCTAATGGACACTGGACAATATACAATACTTTGTATAAGTCCCCTGAGTTGAATAACTCAAACTCTGTGTGTCGTAGGTCGAAAACTGTACCTAGGCGATTTCCTCAAATATCACCAATTACAACGAATTCCGATATAATGAGGATGATCACCTAATTTCCAATAACTTACTCCCACTCATCATCTGTAAAACCATACAGATGTGAGAATCATACCTGGTAAATACATACCCTGGAGCAAGGGTCTAATTAGCAAATCAGTTTTCTATTAACAATACACAGTGAAACTGAAACATGATTATGTTTCGAAGGGGTATCCGGGTATTCCTAGTAATGCCTCTTCCATTATTAGATTCATGACTGTAACCGTATATTTCTTTGCCATCTCTCTAATTTCCTTTATTTGTATTTACTCATTACCTTCTGTACACCATCGTTAGGCTAAGTGGTTTTCTTCCTTCCCTACCGTTCGACACCAACCTATGGTTTGGAAGAAGACTATCCAATAAGCATAATAGGTGTACTCTCCTAATCGTAGGAGCACTCGCAACCTAAGAGAAGGTAAAGATAAAATACAACTGAATAAACCTTATTCCTATTTCTCCTGAACCAGAATCCATCCTCGAAAAAGTTCTTTCGAGTTCGTATATAACCATACGATGGATTTATCCAATGGAATTGGATGTTCGTAGTGATACTGGGTGTTCTGGAAAAATACAAAGGTGAATTAGGAGTGGCGATGAGATACGTGGTTTGGTCGTGAATGTTAACAGTCGCAATTTACTTCGCCCTCTTTCTGATCGCTTTATTTGTCTTTACTTATTACCTTCTGTACACCCAACTTAGGCTAATTAGTTTTCTTCATTCCCTACCTTTCGGCACCTGCCTATGGTTTGGAAATAGACTATCCAATAAGCGTAATAGGTGTACCCTCTCCTAATCCTAAGAGCCCTCACAATCTGAGAGAAGATAAAAAGAAAAGACAACTGAATAATTCTATTCAATCTCTCCAGAACCAGAATACATCCTCGAAGAAGTTCCTCCGAGTTTGTATATAACCATACGATGGATTTATCCAATGGAAGTGGATGTTCGTAATAATACGGGGTGTTCTGGAGAAACTCAAAGGGTAAAAGAAGGAGTGGCAATGATGTGTGCAACTCAGAAAATCCAAAACCCAGTATTTTAAGAAAGTTCGGTCAACTGGGTCAATGAGTTATAATAAAGGGTCGGGCCATGGTCGCAGTCAAAGAGAGAGAGAAAAGAAATACTCTGCGTACACTTAAACCTAGATCAGAATGGTTAATCACTTTATCTAATCAGGAAACCTCCCACTGTATCCTTAAATTCTCCTCCAAACCTGAAAGAAGAATTAGTCGGGATCACCCGAGGAGTAAACCAATTCATCAGTGGGAATCGGGATCCAACTATCATCGCATGATAACGTGATAGAATCCACTCATGTTATCACACTCCAGAAGGTATGCGCATGCCTGGCAAGTTTCCTGTATGTTTGAAACTCCTGATATGATTTTTACCCCAAGCGGCTTATGACCTTGAAAGAGGTCAACATATCATAAGTCGCAAGTCAAGTTCAACCCGTCATTGTCCTGGATTAACTTTGACCCACCCGCACGTTCCCTTGACAGAGATCAAAATGACCGTGCGACTATCCTAAATAATCACATATCTATGCAGCAAACAAGCATTACCCAGCTACCAAGCACTGTGCCTTGACAGAGGTCAACATACACAGCATGAATACTAAGTAATACCTGTAAGAAATGAATGAGGGCTACGACTGATTTTTGGCGAAAAACCTTTAGCGTAATGAACTTGATATCGTTGAAGGAACCGAATATCTTTTTATAAAAATATAGTGGCGAAAACCTTTGCTAAAGAGGTCATTCCCGGTGAAGGGATCTCGGCTCTTTCCTTGTCGAATGACGTGCAGGATATTCCAAACTGAATACCACGATGCAAAGCAAAAAGTAATTGACTATAGTGAAGTTATTACCCTGACGCAAACCTCTGTCTAAGGGGTCACTCCCGATGAAGGGATCTCGGCCCTTGCCTCGTCGAATGAGGTGCTAGATATTCATAATCGAATACCACTGTGCAAAACAAAAGAGAACGCCCTTGTAATAACAGCTTTTGAAAAATTGGTTCCAACAACATCAAATATAGGTTTGTTTTCCTTGCATTGATAAGAATCAACGCAGTCCCATCAATTGATCACACTAGAAAAGAACGAAAATATAATGTACGTATATGCCATCCGCATTCGCCACTGGGTCCCGTCATCACCCGTTAGGTTACTTAACTAACGACAGAGCGGGGACTAGACTAGCGCGGGTGTAAAATATATACAACATCTACTATTATATATATATCAATATATAATAATCGCTCCAGACGTGATAAATGCAGCATCACAGAAAAGTAATAAGAATCACAGAACAATACAGATAATCTGGGATCCCCGGGTTTCATTGAGCCACAAGTGAAACCCGACGTTCCCCTGGTCGTGTGGATAGCCTGTGCAATGAAAACCTAGACCCCTACGAGTGCGGCAAGTTACCCGCAAAAACCAGAAGCGAGGCAGCCCCCTTCAGCAAAGTGAATAGACCACCAAGCACTTCACGGAATCCGGTAACTTGAGCACCCCTCGTTGGGTTAACCTATACCCCCTACGAGTGCAGCGAATAGCCCGCCAATTCTATGGTGAAGCCCCCTCCGTCTCAACGCCATGAGATGCGGGCCCGTTGCCCTCTAGAACCCTACTATCCGTGCACTCCACGGCGGGGTAATCCTGGTACAGAAAAGAAAATATATACAGCGGGTATATCGACCTCAACCCGGTCGTATCCCAAAAGAATAATATACAAACAGGCAGTGACGGCAGTCCACATGTCGGACGCTCGCCCCGCAATATCAAATATACAAATAAATCCAAACTGTACTATCATTGCACACAAGCTATCCACCACGACAAATCCGCAACATCACAGCACAACACAGAACATCAACGTGAATGTCACGTTCGCAAATCCGTCTAAAAGGACTATAGCAATTAGACAAGATTTACTGATCAAATGACATTCACGGTCACAGATAGAAATGTAATGTACTGCAAACTTTAAACAATGTTAGAAAGTATCGACTTCGAAATAACCCCCGAATAGCCCCAAACAACTAGATAAGACCATATCCAAAATGGGCTAAACAAACAATACCACTAAACCAAATTTCCAGAGACCAGAGCACACCCTAAAAACCAAACCAAGAAGACCCTCATAGGCCGGCGACCTCGAAAATTTCTTGCTGGGGCTCGGCCAAATCCAACGCCTTGGGTTCGCGTCTGGGGTGTGTTCTTGTGGTCATGTAAGTAGTCTTCTGAACTCGTTTAAATAATTTTTGAAGACACTTTATAAAACAACAGAACCTGGAATTTCAGTGCAGTGTATTGTAGTTGTTTTGGTTTCGATACTTTAACATTGTCCAAAGCAAGTAGAATACGGTTAATAGTTTGGCTCTGATACCATGTTAGGCCACGGCAGCGCCCTGGCCGTCTATCCGACGCCAAATGCGGAACAAAAACTTTTTACAAAACTCGGCGTTACCGCAACCATATACCCGGATCGTTCCATTAACCCTAAACTAGAAAAATGTAAAGAGTTTGAAAAGATCATACCGATCGATCCATGTCCTTCGGTCTTTAATCTCCGCACCAAACTCCCCGCTGCTGCGCCGACGAAGTCCGCTCCCCGATCTCGCTCGTCGAAGTGGCACCACGTCATCGAATCTTTATACGAGCTCCCGCCTCAAAACCAAGGCAACTCGGACATGAAGTTTGCTAGCCGACATGTCCAAGAATGAAGTAGAGAGAGTGTAGAGTACTTTGTCTAAAGGCACCCAAGTGATTGGGTAGAAGTGAATTGGAGTTGCCAAGTGAGATAAGCAAGTGAGCATATGGAAAATTGCTTTGTGTGTTGAAGAAGTGAGGCTCGGCCAAATATAGCAAGAAAATGCTTGCTGGAAATTGTGGGGAGGGTGAGTGTAAGGGATTAATAATCAAGCAACACAAATAAATAATCATTCACTGGCACCCACCCATCACCACAAAAAAACCTGCACTACAAACTTGCCTAATTGCAGATAGACCCCCCACAGCAAAAATCAGCCACCATACCCAAAGCCCGTGCCAATCAACACAGTTCGGAATAGTGACTGCAAGGAATGGCCAGAAAAAAGGAGGAATAGCAAGTAAGGTCAAAGTCAATGCTCACAATAATTAAACATGGATCAAGATGTTTAAGATGGAAAAAGAAACTGGCAACTCCGAAAGTAATCCTTTAACGAATTACGAGATTACCCCTCAACTGTAAATACATACCCGCATTTGTATTCCGATCGAATACGAAATGCAAAGAGACAAAAAATATTCCTACACAATATAATACTAGAATCCGGCTTAAACCAAAACCCACTAGTATTATCCATCCGAAACATGACACGTGCACAAGTGCACGTGTATGTTTAGAACCTTGCCATAAAACCATACGTCCTCTACAACGTTTTGTCCGAACTTGGGAAACTTTCTGTGGGGGACTCTAATGACTCATCAATACACCGGCGGTGGGTTTAACCACAAGCACGTCAGTGGTACTAGCTGTACGTAACGGTTGCCCATGTATTGATCGGAAGGAAAGCTGACGAGCGAACTCATCCAGAAACCTTACTGAGCCTGACAATGACAATATCCGTACAGTCCGGTCTGTTCGTCTATGAGTATCGCATATAGGGCCTAGGGGGCTGGTAAACGTCAGACCCCCAATAGCAGTATAAGTCGTGTCAGAAAGTATGCCAGAACACCCTGAGAAACTACTGAAATACCTACCAGTAAATCTCGATTACCCTGGCTAGGGATTTCGTGTAATGGCTCTCCTAAACACAGCGCGATCTCACCCCCAATACCGGGAGAGACGAATCCCTGACGATCCGCTCACTGCCTTCATGTAGCTCGGGACTGTACCCAATTAAAACCTATTTGCACGACTCCTTTGAGCCGTGGTAAGGTAGTAATCAAAGCACAGTGGGAACTCACACGAGACAAATGACGATCTCAGGTCGACAGACTAACCTGTACACATGTCACCTGGGAACTGCTATCTGACGACATGTATAATACCAACTAGCATGTTCCCGGCGAGTCCTGTCCGGTGTACTCATAACCCAATGAGCACCTGTATACATCTTAGGTGAACCAACTGACACCAATGGCTTGTGAGACCAACCATCGCCCCTCGTCGGGGTCTCTACTGTATACACTAGTCTACTCTGGAGTATCGATGCCCTGTCTCGAAACTCCCACGACTAGGGACACTTTAAGGATATGCTTACAGACCCCAGCTCCCATGTATATGATAGCCATCATACTGCTGGCAGTCAAGCAAGAATCCTATGGGCTCTATCAACATGCAACAGTGAACTGTAATGTCACCTGAAGCATGTATACAATGATAAAGACAAACCAGATAGCATGCTATCATCTTGAGTAAGACTGTCCTACCGGTATAGGTCCTCCCTCAATCATTGCAATCACGTACCTGCGATCCAATAATTGACTTTGAGGGCACTATATCCAACAGTAACACCCAGTCTTTTATTGGAACTCGGTCCTCAAATTCTGACATACGCATTTTCTTTTATGCAGGGCCAAGTCCTGGCGATGGTATGGCAGGTGAAACACTGGCGATTACAGAGCCCGAAGTGGCTACGCTTTCTCGGGAATCTGGGACTGTCTAGACCGCTGCTCTTTCTCCCTGTGGCTCCTTGGTATCGGCGGGCATCGCAAGCGTTACGACGGCCCTCGTCGAGTCACGGGATGAGGCTATGGGCATAGAATATATTCCTCCGATAGAGAGTGAAGACGCCGTTACACCTGGTGACGCTTCCGTCGCAGTTTTGGTCCACGATTTATCGGGTAATCCTTGGGTTGTTGTTTTCGGATTTTTCAATCCTGTTCAGCCCTTTTGATGTTATTTCGTTTGTCTTGAGCATAGGCGCGGTAAACCCTGAGGTTACGCCGTCTGAAGAAGTGTCACCGGTCGCTGCTCTGACGGTCGCTGTCCCCATGCCTTCTTCTGTGCCCCCTCAAATCTTGGAAGGTATGGGTTTCTCACTTATTTGTTTCATTGTAGATACAATCTTTCTTGTATTGACTGTATAATGTTGTGGTTCGGCAAGAGTGCTTTTTGACCATTTGTACCAGGTGTTAAGCCTACATTTTTCCTTTCAGTCGGAAATCGTTCCACCTCCTAGTATTGGTCAGTATATTCTTTATCTAGTGTTCCCTCCTTTCTTTTATAAGAAGACAAAGTCTTCTTTATATTGACCATAGTGTCACGGGTCGGAGGAGGAGATGAAAGAATAGTCGCGCCTCCGGTACTCCCCGTTCTGCCGCCTGCAACGGCCGGTATGATAGATTCCATCCCTTAGGTGTTTTCTTTGCTTCCTAAGTTGAATTTTGGCTATAATTCATTTTGCGGTGATTACACTTGGTCTAGTTCCTTTTGAGTCTCGCATTCTCATGCCCGTGGGGCCCTTTTCCAGACGTGTATCCTCCAGGGGCGCCGTGAATAGCCGGCGAATGTTAAGCGAGTTTATCGAAGATCTAGATGCCGAGGCCCTCTCTTCTGCTACGGACTTCACCGCCGAAGTCAATCCAATGTTGGCGATGCTTGTGAACTTCCATAATGAAGATCAAGTCAGTTCTTGGGTTGATTATTGCAGGAAGATTCAGTCTTGCCTGCATGAGATTGATCTTAAGTGTCTTGCTCCTGAGGTGTTGGCTTCAAACTCTCAACAGGCTGCATGGGTTGAGCAGAGTGTTCCTTTTATTCGCCATTTTGAACAAGAGGTGGCCCTGAGGCGAGAGGAACATGAGACGACTTCCAGCGAATCCGTCCAGTTGCATGCCCAGGTTGAAGCGAATGCTGCGCAGCTAAAAGCTATTTTTGACAACCTCCAACAATGTATCTCGGATGGGTTGATGCTAAAGCGGAAGCTTGATTTCATCGAGCGAGTCATGCAGGACCACGAAGCTGCCAGGCAAGAAATCACTGAAAAGCTTTCATCCTGTCTGCAGCAACAGACTCAAGTTGAAACGGAGTTGGCCGCCGTGGCTGAACACGAGAAGATATTGAGGGGATTGCGAGAGCGGCTTGTCGATCTATTGAAGACGCCTCCTCCTTAACAACTGTCATCGAACCCCTTTTTTTTGTACCAGCTGTGAACTTTCGATTCAAGAATGTATTCATTTTGATGAAATGTATCTTGTATTCACTTGAATTCCTGGATAAAAATATATTTTTTTATACTGGCGCTTTTCTTTCTTTTGCTGTCTTGGCTTAGTAGTTTATATACTCATTTCGGAGTCTCTAGTTTATGAACTCATTTCGGAGCTTGTTTAGTTCACTTCCCTTGGGCTTGCAAGCAAACCTATCCTAACGTCACAGTTAACCCCTTCTCTTTATGACAGAGGCCCGTTAGGGTCTGTGGTACTAAGGTTTTTTGTCTGTCGAACCGTCGCGTTGGCTGATGCATTCCCCGATACGCAGTCTTGCTGTTCGAGTAGCCCTGCAACTGTCGTGTCTCTGATCCATTCGGGGATGGACGAAACATCCTCAAATAATCTCCCAGGTCATATTACCGTCAGGAGAGCACATTCTTAGAAATCGTGAGGATTTCTAAGTGTTCATCGCCTCCGTGAGTCGCAAGGATCTCACTCGGGTATTTTTTCCTTACGAATTGTGAGGACCCGTAAGTAGCTTCTTTACTTTAGTGGCATATAACTTTGGCAAATGTGGCCCGTAGATAGTCCATCTTGACCTCCCTGCAGGGCAGTGATGGCTTCGGAAACAGGTTTAGATCTGCCGCCTAAGACTTTTCAACTTTATAAGACGTGAGGGTCTCATAAAGGGTTTTATCCCTACGAGTCGAGAGGACACCGCGGGTGTATTTTCTTCTTAGAAGTCATGAGGATCTCCTAAGTACGTTTTCTCTTGAGAGTCGTAAGGATCTCACAAGAGAATTTTCCCCCTTACAAGTCGAGAGGACTCGTAAGTGGGTTTTTTTCCTCCTTGTCGATATTCAACTTTGGAGAATATGGCCGGTGGATAGTATACAATAGTCCATCTTAGACCTGCTTGCAGGGCCACAGTGCTTAGGAAACAGGTTGATATCCCCGTTGCTTAAAGCTTTCCACCTTCATAATCCGTGAGGGTTTCACAAAGATGTTTTTCCCTACGAGTCGAGACGAGTCGAGAAGTTCTCGTAGGAACATTGTTTTCCCTACGAGTCGAGACGAATCGAGAAGTTCTCGCAAGAATGTCCTAACGTCACAGTTAACCTCTGCTCTTTACGACAAAGGTCAGTTAGGGTCCGTGGTACTAGGTTTTTTGTCCGTCGTACCGTCGCGTTGGCTGATGCATTCCCCGATACGCAATCTTGTTGTTCGAGTAGCCCCGTGACTTTCGTGTCTCTAATCCCTTCGGGGGTTGGACAAGATGTCTTCAAGTAATCTCCCAGGTCATATTACCGTCAGAAGAGCAAGCGTTAGGGATTTTCCATGCCTCTTTTTACTTGAGGTTAGGCTCAATTTGGGAGCCCCGATGAGTCATGACCACTCCGTGCTGGTGTGGGATGATCTCCGATAGTCTTTCAGGTTTTATTTGAGTTGCCATCAAGACCCTGAAGCTAGGGATCTTCCTTTGCTTCGTTTGCTGATATCGTGTCTGCTATATTAAGACAAATGTCGAGCTTGTCTCTAGGTTGTCTGTGAACCGTCGAGACTCGGAAATAGGGACTTTACCATGGCTCCATTGTTTTGACCCAGGGGTCGGTTGTTGACGTCGCGTCTGCATCCTATTGGAGTAAGAAGGAACGTCGTTGTTGATCTCTAGGCTGTAGATGTTGCCGTCGAGACTGGGAACTAGGGACTTTGCCATGGCTCTGAGGTAGTCTCTAGGTTGTTGGTGAACCGTCAAAGCTTGGAACTAGGGACTTTGCCATGGCTCCGTTGTTTTGACCCTGGGGTAGGTCGTTGATGTTGCATCTGCATCCTGCTGGAGTGAGAAGGAACGCCGTTGTTGATCTCTAGGCTGTAGATGTTGTCGTTGAGACCTGGCTCTCTTTCTGATGGAGCCTGGTGGGAAAATGTGGTTCCCTTTTCGTTTGTGTCCATAGATTGTATACAGGGGTCGATGTGGACCCACCTGCAGTGCAGAAGTTTCATTTTTTTTGTTTCCACGATACTCTATCATTTCACCTTTTTATATCGCGAAAGACGCGATTGCCCAATCATTTCGGCTGTTTTTTTTACTCGCTGCTTTTTATTGCGAGTTGCCCAAACATTTCGGCTGTTTTTTGTTGGATATAGTGCCCTCAGAGTCAATTATTGGATCACAGGCATGTGATTGCAATGATTAAGGGAGGACCTATACCGGTAGAACAGTCTTACTCAAGATGATAGTATGCAATCTGGTTTATCTTTATCATCGTGTACAGGTTTAGGTGACCTTACAGGTCACTATTACACGTTGATAGAGCCCTTAGGATTCTTGCTTGACGGCCAGCAGTATGATGGCGATCATATACGTGGGAGCTGGGGTCTATAAGCACATCCTTAAAGTGGTCCCTAGTCGTGGGAGTTTCGAGACTGGGCATCGATACTCCATTAGTAGACTAGTGTATACAGTCGAGACCCCGACGAGGGGCAGTGGCCGGTCTCACAAGCCATTGGTGTCAGTTGGATCACCTAAGATGTATACAGGTGCTCATTGGGTTATGAGTACACCGGACAGATCTCGCCGGGAACATGCTAGTTGGTATTATACCTGACGTCAGATAGCAGTTCGCTGGTGACATGTGTACAGATTAGTTCATCGACCTGAGATCATCATTTGTCTCGTGTGAGTTCCCACTGTGCTGCTTTGATTATTACCCTACCACGGCTCAAAGGAGTCGTGCAAACAGGTTTTAGTTGGGTACAGTCCCGAGCCACATGGAGGCAGTGAGCGGATCGGCAGGGGTTCGTCTCTCCCGGTATTGGGGGTGAGGTCGCGCTGTGTCTAGGAGAGCCATTACACGAAATCCTTGACCAAGGCAGGAGATTTATTGGTAGGTATTCCAGTAGTATCTCAGGGTGTTCTGCGCTACACTCCGACACGACTTGTACCGCTTTTGGGGGTCTAACTTTTACCAACCCCCTAGGCCCGCCATGCGATGCTCATAGACGAACGGACCGGACTGTATGGATATTGTCACTGACAGGCTCAGTAGGGTGTCAGGATGAGTTCGCTCATCGACCTCCCTTTTGGTCAATACCTGGTAGCCCGTTACGTACGGCTAATACTTCTGACGTGCTAGTAGTTAAATCCACAGCCAAAGTATTGACGAGTCTTTAGAGTCCCCCACAGACAGTTTCTCAAGTTTCGGGCGAAACGTTGTAGAGGCCGTATGATATATGGCAGGGTTCGATCTTATACGTGCGGTATTGCACGGATCATGATCGAACGGATCATACTAGTGGGCTTTGGTTTAAGCCGAATCCTAGTATTAGATTTGTTGGATTACTTTAGTCTCATCGCATTCGCATTGAGTCGGAATGTGGGTGCTGGTATGTATATACAGGTGAGGGGTATCCTTGTGATCCGTCACGAGTTTACTTTATATGTTACCGTATCTTTTTATTGTTGCAAACATTTGGATTAATGTTTGTATTTGGAAATAATAAGCTAGAAATTATCATTTTGTGCATTAAATGAGACAGTGCTTCATGGATGACTCATGGTCTCATTTCTTATGCAAATGTCACATAATGTGATAGATTTGTGATGATTTGATAAGAAGAGAGAGAGAGGGGCTTCCATGATAGTGTTGTTTTGCTCTTGTATTATTTCCTTCATACTCTCTATTTTTATCATAACAACACAAGAAAAGAAAAGCTCTCTTCTTCTTCTTCCTCTAGCTCATTATCTTTGTCAATGGCTTCATCTCTAACATCCATCCAAATTAATGGATGCAAGAGACAAAGTGATCACAAGCATTCTCTACAACACCTTGGACACGTCGGCTAGCACACTTCGTGCCCGAGTTGCTTCGGATGAAGCGGGAGCCCGTAAAAAGAATCGATGATGTGGTGCACTTTTCGACGAGGAGATCGAGACCGGAGATGCCGCGAGGAGCTTAGGATGGTGGCCAAAGACCGAAGGACACGGATCGATCGGTATAGCTTTCCAACCCTCTCTCTAGATAGCTAGTTGTAAGTTAATGGTTCGATCCAGGTTTTAAGCATACGATAGCGCCGGTTTCTAGTTTGAAAAATTTTTTGTTTTCCGTATTTTGGCTTCGGATCGACGACCGGGACGCTACCGTAGAGTAACATGGTATCAGAGCCACGCCATTAACCTTTACTAGCTTGCTCTAGCATGTTTAGAACTTCGATCGGACGAAATTTCCAAAAACCGCGTTTCCAATTGTTCAGTTTCTTTCAAATTTTTTTTGTGCTCTAAAAATTTTTTTGGGCATGTCAGAAAATCAGGCAGGTTTTTTAAGAAATCTGAGAAAATTTGGCACACTGTTGTTACTGTACCGCGGCGGAACCGCGGCCGTACCCACGCTTTAGCAGCGGTTCTGCGGCCGTACTGTAGCTTCACTTTACCAAATTTCTTCAGGTGGTCTCTGACTTGGAAATGGGGTTTCTGGTAATTTTATTTTTGGCCCAGATTATTTTGAGTACTGGGTATTGTACTTGGGGCCCACTTCGGGAAATTTTGTCGATCGAAATTTTTAAACATGTTAGTTCACAGTATTTACATTATATCTGCGACCATGAATGTCATTTGATCGGTAAATCCTGTCTAATTGCTATAGTTCTTTTAAACGGATTTGCGAACGTGACATTCACGTTGTTGTTCTGTGTTGTGCTGTGATGTTGCGGATTTGTCGTGGTGGATAGCCTGGATACAATGGTAGTACAGTTTGGTTGTATTTGTACATTTGATATTGCGGGGCGAGCGTCCGATATGTGGACTGCCGTCACTGCCTGTTTGTATATTAATCTTTTGGGGCACGACTGAGCTGAGGTCGATGTACCCGTTGTATATAAATTTTTACTTTCTGTACTAGGATTACCCCACGGTGGGGTACACGGATAGCCAGGTTCTAAAGGGCAACGGGCCCGCATCTCATGGCTTTGAGACGGAAGGGGCTTTACTTTAGAATTGGCGGGCTATTCGCCGCACTCGTAGGGGGTACAGGTTGACCCAAGGAGGGGTGCTCAAGTTACCGAATTCCGTGAAGTGCTGGGTGGTCCATTCACGTTATTGAAGGGGGCTGCCTCGCTTCAGATTTTGGCGGGTAATTTACCGCGTCCGTAGGGGTCTAGGATTTCATTGCACAGGCTATCCACACGACCAGGGGAACGTCGGGTTTCAGTAGCGGCTCTATGAAACCCGGGGATCCCAGATTATCTGTATTGTTCTGTGATGCTTATTACATTTCTGTGATGTTGCATTTTATCACGCCATGAGCGAATATTATATATTGATATATATACTAGTAGATATTGTATATGTTTTACACCCGCGCTAGTCCAGTCCCCGCTCTGTCGTCAGTTAAGTAACCTAACGGGTGATGACGGGACCCAGTGGCGAATGCGGATGGCATATACGTACATCGTATTTTCGTTCTTTTGTGGTGTGATTAATTGATGGGACTGCATTGATTCGGATCAATGCAAGGTAAACAAACCTATTCTGATGTTGTTGGAACATTTTTCAAAAAGCTGTTATTGTAAGGACGTTCTCTTTTGTTTTGCACAGTAGTATTCGGTTATGAATATCTAGCACCTCAGTCAACGAGGCAAGGGCCGAGATCCCTTCACCGGGAGTGACCCCTTGGATAGAAGTTTGCGTCAGGGTAATAACTTCACTATAGTCGATTATTTTTTCTTTGCATCGTGGTATTCAGTTGGAATATCCTGCACTTTATTCTATGGGGAAAGAGCCGAGATCCCTTCACCGAGAGTGACCTCTTTAGAAAAGGTTTTCGCCGCTATATTTTTATAAAAAGCTATCCGGTTCCTTCAACGATATCAAGTTCATTATGTTAAAAGTTTTTCGCCAAAAACCATTCGTAGCCCTCAGTCATTTCAGAAAGGTAGCACTTAGTATTCATGCTATGTTTGTTGGCCTTCGTCAAGGCATAGTGAATGCTAGCTGCTTGTTACTTTTCTGGTGCATAGATAGATGCGTTGGTTTGGGACAGTCGTATAGCCTTGTTGGCCTTCGTCAAGGGCTTGTACGGGTGGGTTCAAATTAACCTGGACAATGATGGGTAGAACTTGACATGTGACTTATGATTTGTTGACCTTCGTCAAGGTCATAAGAGCATGGGGTAAAAATCACATCGGGAGTTTCTAAAGAAACTGAAACTTGCCATATATGCGCATACCTTCTGGAGTGTGATAACGTGAGTGGATTCCATCACGTTATCATGCGATGATAGTTGGATCCCGATTCCCACTGATGAGTTGGTTTACTCCTCGGGTGATCCCGACTAATTCTTCTTTCAGGTTTGGAGGAGAATTTGATATTACAGTGGGAGGTTTCCTGATTAGATAAAATGATAACCATTCTGATCTAGGTTAGAGTGCACGCTGAGTGTTTCTTTTCTCTCTCTCTTTGGCAGCGACCATGACCCGACCCTTGACTATGACTCAGTGACCAAGATTAACCGAACCTTCTTAAAACACTGGCTTTTGGATTGTCAGAGTTGCATACCTCATTACCACTCCTACTTTTACCCTTTTCTCCAGGACACCTCGTATTACTACGAACGTCCACTTCCATTGGATAAAACCATCGTATGGTTATATACGAACTCGAATGAACTTGTTCTAGATTCGAGGATGGTTTCCGGTTCTGGAGAAAATGAATAAGACTATTCAGTTGTCTTTTCCTTTTACCTTCTCTCAGGTTGCGAGTGCTCCTTGGATTAGGACAGTACACCTATTACGCTAATTGGATAGTCTTCTTCCAAACCATAGGCAGATGCCGAACGGTAGGGAAGGAAGAAAACCATTTAGCCTAAAAGGTGTACAGAAGGTATTAAGTAAAGACAAATAAAGGGATTAGAAAGAGGGCAAAGTAAATTGCGACTACTATTCATGACCAAACCAAGTATTTCATCGCCACTCCTATTTCACCTTTGTATTTCTCCAGAACACTCCGTATCACTATGAAGATCCACAGTTATTTGGATATTCCATCGTATGGTTATATACGAACTCGAAAGGAACTTGTTCCAGTTCGGGGATGGATTCTGGTTCAGGAGAAATAGGAATAAGATTTATTTGGTGGTCTTTTATCTTCACCTTCTCTCGTATTGCGAGTGCTCCTAGGATTAGGACAGTACACCTGTTACGCTTATTGGATAGTCTTCTTCCAAACCATAGGCTGGTGCCGAACGGTAGGGAAGGAAGAAAACCATTTAGCCTAACGAAGGTGTACAGAAGGTAATGACTAAAAACATATAAAGGGATTTGGAGAGATGGCAAAGAAATATACGGTTACAGTTGTGAATCTGATAATGGAAGAGGCATTACTAAGAATACCCGGATACCCCTTCGAAACATTTATATGTTTCAGTTTCACTGTGTACTGTTAAAAGAAAACTGATTTCCCAATTAGCCCTTACTCCAGGGTATGTATTTACCAAGTTTGATTCTCACATCTGTATGATTTTACAGATGATGAGTGGGAGTAAGTTATTGGGAATTGGGTGATCATCCTCATTATATCGGGATTCGTTGTAATTGGTGATATTTGAGGAAATCGCCTGGGTTGTTTGCCGGACGGCAAATATATGGTTTTGAATATCTGTTGTTATGCACCAATTTCAAATTGATATATCTGTACATTTATTTTTATAAAGTGAGATATAACTTTTTGAAATTATGTCTATGACATTTACCTATATCAGTGGATGGTTAGGTAAGGAGCATTAAACAACTGTGTAATTCTTCTTAACCATAAGTACAGTTTTCAACCTACGACACACAGGGAATGAGTTATTAGACTCAAGGGACTTATACAGAGTATTGTATGTTGTCCAGTGTCCATGAGGACAGAGGAGTTGGTACTCGTACTATATTCTGTTTTCTTATGACTTCTCTGGTTCTTAGACATGTGTTTCGTAGAAATGCAAGATCTAAGTTTTGAGAAGTTATAGGTATAAGAATAAAGTAGAGAACCAGGTATTGCAAGTATCAGGATTCTTCAAGGTGATCGAAGATGTAGATACTTGTGTATGGTATTCAGTTGATAGTAATGATTATGAGAACTTGCTTCTCTTTCAGGTTACTCATAATTGGATGTATTCCTAAGTTGAGTAATGCTGATCGGCCTCTCTCCATTTAGTTGACATGCACTGGAGACAGCTGCATGATTTGAATCTGGTTCCAATTAAATCAGTGTCTCTTTTTCTATATTGGATATAGAATAGTTCATATCTTAACATTGTTAAGGTACGGGGAGTTGTCCAGCTTATGCTTAAAACCAGACTCTGGATAACTCAAGGCACGTTTCTGTAATGGCTGTTTGTGGGTTAACCCGGGCTATGATGAGGGTTGACTTTCTACCATCTGGAAGATCAATAGTGATATTGTTCTTAACTCGCCACGGTTTTAGTAAAATGGATTTTTTCAGAAAACGGTAGTGGGAGTATGGTAGAACTGGAAGTGATTCCAAAACCGCAAACAATTACTGAAAATTTGATACGAACCTAAAGATTCAATCTAAATTGACATTCCATTGGCCACTCCGCAGATATGGTGGGTAACCTCAGGCACCCGAGAGGTACTCCGATAGCCTCAAGGACGGTGACAAGGAGGTTCTCGTTTACCCAGATTTGACACTACTGTTGTTCCAGGCTATGAGACCCGGCAGGAGGATGAGTATAGCGTCGTTCTAAACTAGCTTTAGAAGTGCACGTGTATATGACTCTGCCAGAGGGTTGTCGTAGTCAGTGGGAGCAGCGGAAGCATAGTGGACAAGTAGCTTATGTCTATTTATGGACTAAAGCAGATATAGCGGAGATAGATCATCTATTTCTGATGTGACAGTCATAGGTTTGACTTCATCAGAATAGGGGATGGATCTGTTAAGAAGATAGTAGGGTGTGATGTCCTGGTATTTGGATGACATACACAGAGTAGGAAGTGAAATTCCTATACTACGATCGGTTATACTTTGGTTGTCACACAGTGGTTTCTCCGCATAGGACTTGGATATTATATCAGACATTCTGGTTACTGGATCTATGGTTTTAGATCTAGATTTGGGTAGTTTCCCCAATCTGGGTACTTAGACAGCATTCTAAAGGTATTTTAGAATGGACGACTCCTGGCACGGTAGTGTACCTGCCGGTAATAGAGTCACCCTCTCTAAAGGTGTCTTACAGACTAAAGGGGAGAGGGATGTGCATGATTGGCAGATCACTTGCTTAGGCAATTGAATTAATCATGAGATGTCAAGTACCACACCAGATATTATTTTTGCATGAGATATAGTAAGTTGATATTAATCCTATCCTGGAGAGACATTCGGAAGCAGTTTTAGAACATAAGTGGATGTTCTAGGGATATGATAACAACAGCCTCTTTCATGAGACAGTTATCATTCCAGGCTTTCAAGGTGACCTGGATGACAGAGTGACTGTCAGAGTTATAGTTTTCCCTCTGACGAGGGGCAGTATTTTGGACAGGTGGTCCAAGCGGATACTGAGGGAAGTGTGACGCGGGATACTAATTAAGTTCAGTTGACGATACAGTCTAAGAAGTTTAGATTTGGAGTTCATTTATGAACTAGGTCCCATCAGATATCCAGACATATTCTAAGACAGGTATTGCTCATTTCGGGAGATGGCTTTCTCCACGAACTTGAGATAAAGAGAGACATAGAAAGAAACATCATGGCGGATCCACTCACTGAGGCTATTCCTCGAACGCAATAGTTTCGCAAACGGGCTTTGTGAGACTGATTAGTAGAGAAGTTGGATGTTCGGTATCACACGGGCTATGAGTATGCGACATCGCAATAATTAGCCTTAAGTGCAAGTGGGAGATTGTTGGATATAGTGCCCTCGGAGTCAATTATTGGATCACAGGCACATGATTGCAATGATTGAGGGAGGACCTATACCGGTAGGACAGTCTTACTCAAGATGATAGTATGCTATCTGGTTTATCTTTATCATCGTGTACAGCTTTAGGTGACCTTACAGGTCACTATTACACGTTGATAGAGCCCTTAGGATTCTTGCTTGGCGGCCAGCAGTATGATGGCGATCATATATATGGGAGCTGGGGTCTATAAGCACATCCTTAAAGTGGTCCCTAGTCGTGGGAGTTTCGAGACTGGGCATCGATACTCCATTAGTAGACTAGTGTATACAGTCAAGACCCCGACGAGGGGCGGTGGCCGGTCTCACAAGCCATTGGTGTCAGTTGGATCACCTAAGATGTATACAGGTGCTCATTGGGTTATGAGTACACCGGACAGGACTCGCCGGGAACATGCTAGTTGGTATTATACCTGACGTCAGATAGCAGTTCCCTGGTGACATGTGTACAGGTTAGTTCATCGACCTGAGATCGTCATTTGTCTCGTGTGAGTTCCCACTGTGCTTTGATTACTACCCTACCACGGCTCAAAGGAGTCGTACAAACAGGTTTTAGTTGGGTACAGTCCGAGCCATATGGAGGCAGTGAGCGGATCGGCAGGGGTTCTTCTTTCCCGGTATTGGGGGTGAGATCGCGCTATGTCTAGGAGAGCTATTACACGAAGTCCTTGGCCAAGGCAGGAGATTTACTGGTAGGTATTCCAGTAGTATCTCAGGGTGTTCTGGGCTACACTCCGACACGATTTGTACCGCTTTTGGGGGTCTAACTTTTACCAACCCCCTAGGCCCGCCATGCAATGCTCATAGACGAACGGACCGGACTGTACGAATATTGTCACTGATAGGCTCAGTAGGGTGTCAGGATGAGTTCGCTCATCGACCTCCCTTTTGGTCAATACCTGGTAGCCCGTTACGTACAGCTAATACCTCTGACGTGCTAATGGTTAAATCCACAGCCAAAGTATTGACGAGTCTTTAGAGTCCCCCACAAACAGTTTCTCAAGTTTCGGGCGAAACGTTGTAGAGGCCGTATGATATATGGCAGGGTTCGATCTTATACGTGCGGTATTGCATGGATCATGATCGGACGGATCATACTAGTGGGCTTTGGTTTAAGCCGGATCCTAGTATTAGATTTGTTGGATTACTTTAGTCTCATCACATTCGCATTCAGTCGGAATGCGGGTGCAAGTATGTATATACAGGTGAGGGGTATCCTTGTGATCCATCACGAGTTTACTTTAGATGTTGCCGTATCTTTTTATTGTTGCAAACATTTGGATTAATGTTTGTATTTGGAAATAATAAGCTAGAAATTATCATTTTGTGCATTAAATGAGACATGTGCTTCATGGATGACTCATGGTCTCATTTCTTGTGCAAATGTCACATAATGTGATAGATTTGTGATGATTTGATAAGAAGAGAGGGGGGCTGCCATGATAGTGTTGTTTTGCTCTTGTATTATTTCCTTCATACTCTCTCTTTTTATCATAACAACACAAGAAAAGAAAAACTCTCTTTTTCTTCTTCCTCTAGCTCATTATCTCCATCAATGGCTTCATCTCTAACCTCCATCCAAATCAATGGATGCAAGAGACAAAGTGATCACAAACATTCTCTACAACACCTTGGACACGTCGGCTAGCACACTTCGTGCCCGAGTTGCTTCGGATGAAGCGGGAGCCCGTAAAAAGAATCGATGATGTGGTTCCCTTTCCGACAAGGAGATCGAGACCGGAGATGCCGCGAGGAGCTTGGGATGGTGGCCAAAGACCGAAGGACACGGATCGATCGGTATAGCTTTCCAACCCTCTCTCTAGATAGCTAGTTATAGGTTAATGGTTCGATCCGGGTTTTAAGCATACGATAGCACCTGTTTCTAGTTTGAAAAAGTTTTTGTTTTCCGCATTTTGGCCTCGGATCGACGGCCGGGGCGCTAATATGCATATATTTTGCTCGCTGATTTTTATTACGAGTTTCCCCATCATTTCGGCTATTTCATATGCATTTTTTGCTCGCTGATTTTTGTTGTGAGTATGGAACTTGAGATCTGATATCAATCTTGGCATCAGCACCGCTGCGACTGGAATATTCTCAGGAGCGAATCATCATTTGTCGTGAAAGGACTTAAAAATTGACACTTGTTCAAGCATCAATATCGCTACTACTGGAATATTGCCAGGAGCAAATCATCATTTGCCTTTGCTGATTTGAACAAAGGTGGCTTAGTAGACAGGGTTAGGATCCTGTCGACTAAGGCTTTGGACTTTATGAGCCGTAAGGGTCTCATAAAGGGTTTTCTCCCTACGAGTCGAGAGGATCCCATAGGTGTAGGTTCTCCCTAGAAGTCGTGAGGACTCCTAAGTGATATTTTTCTTTCAAGTCGTAAGGATCTTACAAGAATGTTTTCTCCTTACAAGTCGAGAGGACTTATAAATGTCGTTCACCACATGAGGACATTCCTCGTCATTGGTGGAACTTGGTGGGGAAATCATTTATTTGTGCCCGTGGATTGTATACAAGAGCCAATATTGACCGCCTGTAGGGCAACTTGGGGAGTGTGATGGCTTAAGAACAGGTTCTGGTCCCTGTATCTTAAGGATTTTGAATCCTATGAGCCGTGAGGGTCTCATAGGAGGCAATTCTCCTTACGAGTCGTGAGGATCTCATAAGTGTAATTTTTCCTTAGGAATCGTAAGGATCCCTAAGTGTGTTGCTCCCTTGTGAGTCGTAAGGATCTCACGCAGGTGTTTTCTCCTCATAAGGTCGAGAGGACCTTGCAGGTGTCTTTCTTTTAATGAGATTGCGCCCTTTCGGGTTTTCACAAGCTCGTCGGTAGCCCTGCTGTTTTTACTCACGGAGTCCTTTTGGGTTTTCATCCGTGCCCATTTCGCTTGTAGACGTACCGTTTTTTTACTACCCATCTGTTTGCCAATGTCACTTAGAGGGGACTTCGCCATCGGGGTAGCTGTGTAGCCAGCGGGATTTGAGTTGCGGTCCTTGTCGTTGGGACTTGTGGACTTGAATTCCATTATCGCCGTGCTTGAGGCGACGTATTAGTTTAAGGACATCTCGGTCCACTGTTAGTTTAGGGACATCTCGGTCCATTGTTAGTTTAGGAACATCTCGGTTCATTGCTAGGCGAAGTTTTACCGGATACTACTTATAGAGTTTGGACTTAGGAAGAAAGCGAGCGGACACGAGCGTCGTCATCTATCATTAACCTGAGCCGTGACTTGTCAAGCGTAGTATTTCTTAAGGAACCGTCCATTTATTGGCCAGAAGGGTCTTTCGCCATACATATTCATGAGCAAGTAGGTCCCATTTTGGTAGACCTTGTCTATGATGTACGGACCTTCGTAGTTTGGCTTGAATTTCCCCCGCTTTGCACGGTTGGGGATCATAGGTCTTTTTACTACTAGCATGAGTTCGCCTTGGCGGAATGTTCTCGGCCTGGTTAGTCTTTCATATGAGCGCGTCATCCTTGCTTTGTAAGCTTCCAGGTTTTGCTGCGCTATGAGGCGAGTTTCATCGAGGGCATCGAGCTCCTCAAGCCGAAAATGGGCATTTTCTTCATCCGTTAACTCATATCGAACTTCCACTCGTAGAGAGGGTAGCTCTATCTCCAAGGGAAGCACCGCCTCCGTGCCGAATACCAACGCGAATGGCATTGTATTCGTTGTCATTTTGAACGTGGTTCGATACGCCTATAGAGCATCATGCAGTCTCTCGTGCCAGTCCTTTTTATTTCTAGACATTGTTTTATTTATGATCTTCGTCGGGGTCTTGTTGAAAGCCTCAGCTAGACTGTTAGCTCAGGGATTATAGACTGAAGAGTATCTCCAATCTATATTATGCTGCTGTGCGAAGCGGCTGATCTTATGGCTCCTGTAGGCCGGTCCATTATCCGAGATGATTCGTTACGGAGTGCCAAACCGGTAGATGACATATGTCCTAAAGAAATGGAGGATGTTCTCCGTCTTCACCTCCCTTAGCGGTACTTCCTCTGCCCACTTAAAGAAGTAATCGGTTGTTGCCAGTATGAACCGATGTCCTTTGGATGATACCGGTTCGATAGGCCCGATTATATCGGTTTCCCACATTTCGAACGGCCAGCTGGCTACCGTTGGGTGTAGCGGATTTGGATGTGGTGGATGAAGTCCCCGTGAATTTAGAACGAGTGACACTGCTTCGCATATTCAAGGTAATCCTGAATCATCGTGGGCTAATAGTAACCAATTCTTTTGATCTTCAACTTCATCTTTGGCACGGCCTGATGAGAACCACAGAGTTCGTCGTGAGTTTCTTGGATGACCCTTTTTGCTTCTTCTGGTCCAAGGCATCTCAGCCACAGACAGTCGAATGATATCTTATAAAGATTATCATTGACGAAGGTGAAAGAAAGGGCTCGCTTCATGAGCTGATGTCTTAACGACGCATCTTCGGATGTTCGATGGGATTTGAAGTAGTCTATGAAGACTTCTCTCCAATCCTTAGCCTTTTCTTCGTCTTCTATTTGGCGGGCTGCTTGTTTGGGCGCTTCCTTTCCTTCCGACGACTCCGGAGATATTTTTGCTAGCACGAGAATCCAAAGGCTTTGCACAATGATCCTTACGTCATCGAGGTTTTCGTCGGCCAGTTCTTTAGCGAGTTTGGCTAACGCATCTGCCTTGCTATTTTCCGCACGCAGTATGCTTTCCAGGATGTAGGAGGGAATTTGAGTCAGCAGTTGCTGCACTCTTTCGCCATATTTTACCAACTCCGGTTTACACGTCTGATAGTCACCATTTACTTGGCTAACGACTAGCTGAGAGTCTCCATATATGAGGAAGTTTTCGATTCCCATGTCGGCAGCAATCTCAAGACCCGCTATCAAAGCTTCGTACTCAGCCTCATTGTTTGTCCTCGGCTCTATTAATGAAAGGGCAAAATGTATTATCCCTCCTTACAGAGTCACGAAGATAAGGCCCACCCCAGCTTTAATTATAGGGGTGTTTTGCTTTCGCTTTTTCATGGAAGATGCTCCATCGAAGTAGAGTTCCCATCGGGCATTATTTCCTTCCTCCTCCCTGTCGATTGAATCGAATGCATGTTCATCTGGCAATTCACAATTTAAGGGAGAGTCGGCTGGTATTGGATGTTCAGCAAGAAATTTAGCGATGGTCTGTCCCTTCACTGCCCTGAGGGGTCGATAGATTATTGAGAACTCCATCAAGAGGAGGGCCTATTTGGCAATCCTTCCCATTAGTATGGCTCTTGACATCAAATATTTGAGAGGATCCACCTTTGATATGAGATGAACCTCATGCGCCAAGGCATAATGTCGAAGCTTCGTTAACACAAAGATAAGTGCTAAGCAATGCTTTTCAATGGGGGAGTAGTTGTTTTCTGCCCCCGGAAGGACCCGACTCAAATAGTAGAGAGCTCTCTCTTTTCCCTGATCATTCTCCTTTGCCCATAGTGTGCCTAAAGAACCTTCAAGGGCTATTGTGTACAGGATGAAGGGCTTTCCATTGACTGGAGCGGTCAGTACTGGTAGGTTCTGCAGATATTGCTTGATTTCGTCCAGTGTATTTTGGCATTTACGATCCCAAACGAACGGGGTCTCCTTCTTCATTAGATGGCTGTAGAGGCGGCATTTTTCGGATAGATTGGCTATGAACCGTCGGATATACGCGAGCTTTCCTTGGAGAGACCGCAATTATTTGAGAGTTCTTGGCAAGGACATCTCCATAATCGCCTTGATCTTTGATGAGTCTATTTCTATGCCTCGGTGTCGTATGATGAAGCCTAGGAATTTTCCTGAGCAGACTCCAAATGCACATTTCAGGGGGTTCATCATCAGATTATATTTCCGAAGACGCTGAAACACTATTTTCAAATGCTCCCAGTACTCCTCGTACGATTTGCTTTTCACCACGAGGTCGTCAATATAACATTCGACAATCTCATGTATGAGGTCATCGAAGATCTTCGTCATAGCCCTCTGATATGTAGCGCCTGCGTTCTTCAAGCCAAAGGGTATCACCTTGTAGCAGAATATGCCTAGCGGGGTTCGGAAGGCGGTGTGCTTTTGGTCTTTAGGATGCATCTTTATTTGATTATACCTCGAAAATCCATCCATGAAGGAGAAGACCTCATGAGTGGACGTGTTATCGATCATCAGCTCAGTAACAGGCACTGGGAAGTCATCCTTCGGGTAAGCTTTGTTGAGATCTCAAAAGTTCACGCAGATGCGTACTGTCCCATTTTTCTTCATCACTGGGACAATGTTGGCGATCCAGTCAGGATATTGAACTTCTTGGATGAATCCGGAGTCGATTAGTTTCTTGACTTCGGTATTGATGCTCATCTCGAGTTCAAGCCGCATTCTTCTTGGCGTTTGTTTGACTGGCTTGACGTTCGATGATATCGCCAGTTTATGCACAGCTATTTCGAGATCTAGTCCCAGCATCTCGGAATAATTCCACGCGAAGCAGTCTTTATACTGCATAAGCACGTCCTTTAGCGTGGCCATCTGCTTTTCAGACGGTAGCTCACTGATGAACGTTGGCCTCGGCTCATTTTCTGTCTCCAAGTCGATTTTCCTCAGGTTGTCCGCCGTGGTGTGTATCCCATCCTCCAGCTGTTTTAGTGCCGGTGGAAATTCTGAGATCCTCTTGTCCTCATCCTCATCTGCGAAGCAGTGGGAGAGGTCGTCCATATTCTCAAGCTCCTCCTCCTTTGAAGATGTTATCACGTGACAGGTACGAGTTCGTTTCCAAGCTCGATGCTGATCTAGACTTTCCCTCGCAGTGTAAGTTACTTTTGGCTCATGCTTTCGTGGTGGGGCTACCCTCCAACTGTCGGATAGAGCAAACCTACCTTGCTGATACTTGTTTTCAATCCAGTCTTTGAAGGTGACGCGGTCTTCAAGAGGATGTCCTACTACTCGGTGGTAGGCGCAATAAGCCGAATGATGGACCTTTTTTATTTGCTCAGGGTGCCGAGACTCTGGGAGCGTCATCATTTGATGCTTCATAGAAAGGTTGAATATTTTTCTTGTCTAGTCTTGAAGGAAAAAGTACTCCCGACCCATCTTCTTCATAAAAGACAAATTCCAGCTGACTTTTTCTCGATCGCGTGGCTTTTTGGATTCACTTCGCTGTTTTTGAACGTCATTCTCATTCTTCACCTTGTTGTTGCCTCTGCGTTAGGATTCTTCCTTGCCACGAGAGCGCACAGCGGGCTGAGCGTGAAGGGCATAGTCTTCTCTTTCCGTAGACTGCTGAATGAGATGTTGTGTCATGGCTTTCTCGTAAATGGCTATTTCGCGGCTGTGGTCATCCCGTACCTTTTGACCCGCTTCCCTTATTAGCTTGTCAATCTGTTCTTCGAATGACGGACTTGGTATTCTTACGGTGAGATTTCGCTCTAGTTCAATATCAGCGCTATCTGGAAGAGTATTCCTTTCTCCACCGGAATTGTTTATAGCATGGCAGCCATGGAATCACTCCCGTTTCTTAGACCAAATGTATCCAAGCCCAGTCGTCTCTATCCTCCCGTTGGACATCTTTCGCTGAGTCCTGGAAACGTCCCAAATCTTGTTGTAGAACTGGGCTTGTCGAGCAGTTTGTTTGAAGGGTACGCCTTGGAATCTTAATAGCCTTTTCAATCCCTCAGCGTAATATATGGGCAGACGGATCGGTTGAAGCCTGTCAAGCGTAAAATCGGCACCATGACAAACTTCTTTCTCCACTTTGGTCTCTGTAGATCGATAAAAGAGAATCGTCTTTTCACCTCTTTGCCTGGGAGGGACGTAGAAGGTCCGCAGCTCTTGTACGCTGTATGTATCAAGTGCATCGAGTTTTTTATAATGCCGCTGCGGAACCATGGTAATTTGTAAACTCTGATCAGCTTCAGCGAAGGTTTGCGGCGGACGGAGAACAATGCATTGGCCTCGTCCTCAGAGTCACTGCCAAAGACCAAAATAGGAGTAGATGGTCCTGGCCTGCTGCCTTGGGGTTGCCCCGAGAAGACTATCTCTTCATCCTCCTCGGTATCACTCCCAAAGATCGGGATAGTGGCGACGACTTTTTGTTTATTCTTCGATTTACGACATCTTTCTGTGTCTTCGAAGTCTGGTAAGAAGTACTTGGCGTCTTCATATTTGCGGACTTCATTTACAGAGAATGGGTTTACCTCCCCTGTAACTGTGTACTCGAGGCCGTTTTTAAAGTACTTCATACACTGATGTTGTGTAGAAGGGATGATGTTGTATTCGTGTAACCAAGGCTGGTCGAGCAGAGTGTTATAGCAAGTTTTGGTGTTAATGACATGAAATTTGATGTCAGTGATGAGCATCCCAAAGCGTAACGTCAATATCACAGACCCAAGCGTCCGTGATGACTGCAACTCGAACCCGGATATGGTAATTTTGTCCTGAGCCAGGTGATGAACATTCATGCAGATCTCCTTTAACACTCTCACATTGAGAAGGTTGACAGAGGACCCATTGTCGACCAGGATCTCCCCTATCTTAATGTCGTGGCAGTACCCGGCGATATATAGAAGGTGGTTATGCTCGCACGTTCCGGGGAAGAGATCTTCATCGCCGAATGTGATGTACGGTGTATGAACCTCTGCCAGCTCGTCCTTCATCTTTTCTTCCATAAAGAAAGCTTGGAACTGATCAGGCTTTTGCAGTGCCTTGATCAGAGAATCTCGTGCTTTTTTGGACAGGAGGAGATCATCCAGTATGCTCAGTTATGAGGGTATCTTCCTCAAATGTGCCAGGACATTGTAATCCACCTTGTTTTTCTTAGGCGGGTCCTTGGTCGTGAGCTCTTTGATGACTTTATCGTCGAGGGAAATTTCCTCATGGAATTTTTCCTTCCCCTTGTCTCTATTGTTAGAACCCTTGTTTGTAGGCCCGAAGTTCTTCTCAGGCAATGTACGGTTACGCGGCTGAATGTTCTCGCAGTTCTTCGCCTCTTCTTCTTTTCCAAAGGTGGATTCTTTGAAGAGAGGGCCAAGGGTTGTTTCTTCCTCAGAATCACTCCCGAACGTAAGAACTTGAGATTTCCCTTTTGTCGAACTGGTATCAACCATATAACAGTTGCCAGTCGTTTTTCCGCGCTCATATGTCACACTTTTTCGCTGTCGATGAGCTTCACGCTTCATCCTCTTGAAGTGTTGTCGGTGGGAAACGTATCCTTACCACCACTTCTTGAAGGCACCACACTCTTCGGTGGGGTGTGTAACCTTCCGATGGTATAAGTAGTAGTTCGGATGTACATCCGCTTCATCGAGGCACGTACTCCCAGGAGAATTTCTTTTGAAAGGTGGTAGCTTCATCCCCATAGACAGGGCTTTGGCGAACCGTTTCCCCATCTTAAACCTGCTTTTGTCTGCCGCGGGTGTGCTTCGATTTAGTTGGAGTACTTTATAACTCTTCCTCACTGCAGCTTCTTCATTCTGGCACTGACGCTTGACGTTTTCATATATGGCTATTTTACGCTCTCGGTTAGCTTTGCTCTTCTGAAGGGCTTCGTTCAGCAACCTGTCAATCAGGTCGTCTGACGATTCCAGGGATCTTGGGACCGATCAAGCCCCCAGTTTCCTCGCATTGCTCTCAGACGCCGAGGGAGTTTCTGCGTCTTTTAACGACGAGTGAGAAACCATGTAGCAACTCGCTATAAAATCCTTGGATTCTTCTGACGAGTTATTATTCTCAAGGATATGGTTGAGAAACTCTTCGAGGGTGACTGGGGTCTGCACCTTTTGGTTGTATTCCTCCAACGCGTCAATGTACTTTTGCAGGTCCGAACGCTCGTTATCAGGCTGTACGGGCTTCTTGGTCTTTTCTTTTTCTTCGAAGACTTTGAAGGCTTGACCTGAGTGTCTTGCCCATCGTTACCAGCTTTCGGTGTTGGGTGCAGTTTAAGCATCCCCTCAATGATCTCAGGTTGTAGCGGGCTTTTCCATTTGATCGCCGGACATGCTTGAAGATCCTTCAGCATTCTCTTAGTTTTAGCTGAAAGGACAACTTCCCACGGAGCTTCTTCTACAAATGAGCATGATGCCCCCGGCGTATCCACCTTTTTAGGAGCGTGCTGCTGTGGCAGGTTTACCTCCAGTTTTCGGACAGCACGAACTTGCCTTGTTGGTATTGGTCATCAACCCAGTTTTTTAAGACGTAGCAATCTTTGATTGGGTGACCTATTACTCTGTGGTAGGGGCAGTAGTTAGGACTGTTGATGTCACCAAGCTGCAGTGGGTATCTTGGATCCGGCAGAGTGATGAGCCTATTACGCACCGCCATTTTGAACAGTCTCCTCGTTTTATCCCGGGGAAACGAGTAAGGACGTCTCAACTTCTCTTTGAGGGATCGGCGTATGTTGCTTTGGCGAGCAATCGGTTTCAGGTCACTCAGTTGTTGTTGAGCGTTGGCAACGATGGTCGCTTTCCCTTTGCCCTTTTCATTCTGAAGATCCGTTTTTGAAGTGGACGGCCTATGGCCCATCTGATCCATTTAGGCCAGCTTGTCAATCAAGGCCTGGAAGGTGGTCGGCTTGAAGAACATCATAAATTGGGATATAGTTGCCTGAGAATCAAGGGTTCCCACGAACATGCCCGCGGCAGAATCTTCTTCTATGCGATGTTCGCATTTTGACCATAGGTTCCGCCATCGAATTGCGTATTGAACCCAGATCTCTCTTGGCTTCACCCTGGCATTGATTAATGTTGTGATCGGGGTGTGCTTTCTTGCGCTGGCGAACCGGTGCGTGAATAGTAGCTCCATTTCTGTAAATGTTTTGACGGAGTCATTTGAAAGCTCCGAATACCATTCAAATGTCGTCTCTAACAAGCTGCCAACGAACTGGCGAAGCAACAGCTTGTCGTTGCCTCCGGTATTACTGCACAAATCTCTGAATTGAGAAACGTGCTGGTGTGGATTGCCCGTCCCCTTATACACATGGAACTTAGGGATCGTATATCCTGATGGATACTTGATTTGATCATACCAGCCTGGATAAGGTTGCCCAGTTCTGACGACTTGGCTGGCCGCTTCACTCGCTTGATGAGCTCGTATTTGTTGAGCTATGTAGTAATCAAGGGCAGCCTTAGAGATCGTTTCTTCCTTGTCCATTGAGAAAGACGGAAGAGGGTTTGACGTTTCTCCTTTGTCGTCCTCGACGATTATCGGAGGGTCTTCGGCTGGAGGGTCTGGTTGGATTATCATCCCAACCATGTCTTAAAAGAGAAGCACCATCTGCTTTATATTAGCAGCATGTTCCGCGGCCTCCTTATCCTTCTTTTCAAGCACCCTTCGCAAGAACTCGGTGTCGGTCTCTTGTTCCTGGCGCTGCTCTGACGTTGATTCCCGGCTTTCTTTCTGCTCGGTGAGTGCTGACATTTTCATCAGCATTTCTTGGAGCTTTTGTTGCTGCTCCTAAGCTTTTGTCAATGACCAAGTGAGTGGTCGATGGCCTACAGAAACACGGCTTTCCTCTTTCCTGGAAGCCATGTACACCGTGGGCACGATCATGCCCCCAGACTTGGGGCATTTGGATCCATCACCCTTGGGATTTGCCGCCAATAGTGGTAGATTTTCTGGCCTTCTCTTTTTGTGAGAAGTCGAAGTCGAAGGAGCTACTGTAACAGGCACCTGAGAAGTCCCTCGCTGCATGCTAAAAGGATGATTGTCCTTTTGTCGAACCTTCATATTCTCCGGTCGACAAGAGTAGTTCTTGTTGATCACAGAATCCTGGACTTTCTGCCAGACCCTGTGAATTCGGGATGACAGCCTCTGAGGGGGCTGCTCCGGCTTCGGTTGTACCATGTTTTCAACATATAGGGGAGATTGCTTCAGCACCACGGTCGGACAGTTCTTTTGCACCCTCCTGAGCAGATCAAAGTTGTTCCCGATTGGAACAGCAGCGTCAACTTCTACCATTGGAGCTGGTAGAGTAAGTCCAGAGGGGGAGTTGCCCCCAGCTTTCTTCACTCAGTGCCAGTGGAGACGTCGAGCATGCCTTGCCGATGGGATTTCCTCAGTTATGGGAATGGCTTCGTCATGCCCCCTGCTCTGATGAAGGGCTACTGCTGGTGCCAGCCTGTTGAAGACTGACGTCCGCTGAGAGGGGACGGTCAATCTTTCAAAGGCCGACCTTTTGGTACGGGAAGCATTTTTGATGATTTTACCCATAGCAGGAGTTAAAACGGCCAGTCTTGCAAAGACCGATCCTTTAGTAGGAAAAGCCCCTTTGACGACTTCATCTGCCGGAACTGGAATGGCTATCCGCTTCAGGATAACCCCTTCAGTTATTGCGAGCCTCTTTGCAGGCCCATTAGAGCTTTGGGTCAGTCTATTGAAGACTGAGGTGGAAGACTTGGACGACCCGTTGAGAGGGGCCGTGGTGGCTGCAAGTCGATCGAAGACCAACTTCTTTGGAGCTTCCTATGATAGCACCGAAGCGATGAAGCTTGCTGGCGGGATCATGGTCCTAAAAAACAGTCCAGTAGTGGCTTGAGTCACCTGCTCCACTGGCATTACAAAAATGGAGGCCGCTTAAGGCTTATAAGTCACTCCTCCGGTGGGGACGGAGTGGAAATTGTTGTTGCAGGTGTAGTTGGAAGCCATTGATCTTCTTTTCTCTGCACAGGAGCAAGACGCCAAATCTTAGTACCTTGAATCCAGGGGCAACCATACTAAACCATGATTTGTTCGCGAATACGACACACGAAGTGTGGAGTGGAAAGAGGAAAAGGTCCCACCGGGCATGCCAGAATCTGTTTACCGCCGAAAACAGAGACGGATCCGGGATGGATCGTCTTGACTGAATTTGGGGGCAGATACTATTTGGATTTATCCATCCACCTCTCCAAAGATACTAAGTTGATTTATGGCACCGTGTATCGGAGGTTTGGACGGATGCGGCCGTTGTAGAAGACTTCGTCAGATTCCCCCTCGTTGTAAGGGGTTTTTTATTGTGGGGACACTCTTCCCTGCAGGCGCAAGCCCCTGCAGTTAATTACGTTACCGCATCACGATAACCACTTTCTCCTGCTCTAGAATTTCACCTCGTATCATGTGTGTTTGTTTTATTTTTGGTTGCCCGTGGATTATATACGGAGACTAATTTATGTTGTCGCCCATAGGGCGTGGATTAGTCCAAATCCGTATATTCTTAGATTTAGGTTTGGGTTGATTTAAGGATCGTTAATCTCGTTTGAGATTAAGATCAACTTAAATGTTTGTTGAGGATATGTTAGTCTAATTTTAGACTAAGATCTACTCAACAGGATTTTTTTTAGAATTATTCAGATCCAACAAAAGAGCATTTGGACTCTATTGTGTTAGTTTAAGGACGTTACGGTTCGTAGTTAGTTTAAGAACATTGCGGTCAGTTGTAGTTTAAGGACGTTACGATCCATAGCTAGTTTAAGGACGTTTCGGTCCGTTGTAGTTTAAGGACGTTGCGGTCCGTATTGGGATGTACTCATCGATTTGGGAGTGCACCAAAGAGTTGTTGGTTATCAGGACCCACCACCTCTCTGAAGACGCTGAAGAATTACAATGATATGTATCAGAGGTGTGAGGAGATGTACCCTTGAACCAATTTCCGGATTGAAGGGATATGTGAAATGAATATCCGTTGGAAGATCAGTAGTCGTGTTTGGGACTAAGACCAATTTGGAAAATAATGAGCATATGGGCTTGGTTGGTCTGAAATAGGGATCTGGTCAACTTGGGCTTAGCCTACCCAGTCCTTATCATTTCATTTAAATAAAGTGCTAAACACTTGCTTGGGCTCAGTCCCCTTTCTGTGCGAACAATGCTGAGCATTTATATGGGTTCTGACGCTCACACATTACTTTACTTTTCCCCTTTTTTTGTTTTTTATGGAATGTTAAACACTCTTTATGGCACCCATGTGCGGAGCACGTGAGGCACTAGGTACTAAGCGTTGGGCGCTGGCTGATGAGTACCGAGCGCTTTATGTTAAATAGCGCCCACGTGAGGAGCACGTGAGGCGCTTGGCGCTGAGCGCCAAACATTGAGTGATATGCACTCTTTATTGAGCAGCACCCACGTGAAGGACATGTGAGGCACTTAGCGCTGAGCGCCAACCATTGAATGCTAAGCACTCTTCATTGAGCAGCGCCCACGTAAAGCGCTTGGCGCTGAGCACCAATCATTGAGTGCTAAGCACCTTTTATTGAGCAGCGCCCATGTGAAGGACACGTGAGGTACTTGGACGCTAGGTTTTCTTCGTATATTCTGTTATGAAGAGTTCAATTCTCTGTTCTTTTCTGGATCTTTGGTCCCCAAGAACAAGTTCACCCCAATGAGAATTAAATTCTCATTTGTGGGCGTCTCATGGATCTCAGATCCAGAGAAAGAACTAAGTTCTTTTATAAGGGTTAAACCCTTAGATATGTAGATGAGATGCTCTGATCTCTATTATTTTTATTTACCTCGAAGAGAGGTATTCTTTTTTCTTCCCTCTTAAAGCTTTCTTCTTGCTTGCTCTTTTCTTTAAGTTTGAAACTTATGGGGAGGTTTTCTATACAAGACTTGAAGTCTTGGGTCTTTTTTATAGTAGAGGCAAGTTTGTTGATTTAGTTAAAGAAATCTCTCGTTGAGAGATTTTAATTGATTTGGAGATTTTATCCACCGTTGGATCTTTGATCCGAGGACTTCTGTTTTACAGAAGATATGTTTCTTATTTTTAACAAGATTAGGGAAATATTTTCCCATACATAATTTATTTTGCAGATAGGTGAATTTTAATCACCATTGGATTTTTAATCCAACGGTGCCCTGTTTTACAGAGAGTAATCTTTCTTATTTAGAAAGATTTGAGAAATATTTTCTCAGCAGAATTTAATTCTGCATTTTGATGATTTATCACCTCCGTTGGATCTTTGATCCAATGGCACTGTCTAACAGAGAGCTTTTAGTTTTGGCGCTGGCACCCTCGTGCGAGGCATATGAGGCGCTGCCTCAGAGTTTTTAACTCTTGGCGCTGGCACCCTCGTGCAAGGTACGTGAGGCGCTGCCTCAAAATTTTTAAATCTTGACACTACCTTTCAAATTTTGATCAGAGCTTTGCTCTTTTATTGGGGAACATACGCTATCTTGTTTGTCTTTATCTGTCATGTGTATATGTGTTACTAGTTATCACGTATTGCTAATACATGAGATAAAGCATATAGAATCTTTGCATAACTACCAGGATTATGATAATGATTATACTGGTGGAGCCTGGTGGTTTATAAACACATCATTAAATGTCCCTAGTCATAGAAGTATCGAGACTGGGCATCGGTATTTCAGTTTAGACTAATGTATACATTTCATGACCCTGTACGAGGCGATGGCTGATCCCATAGCCATAGGTGTTTGACACTAATGATTGTATACAAGTGCTCATTGGATGAGTTACACTGGACGGATTTGCCGAGAACTCCTATATGGTATTATATCAATGTTAGATAGCATTTATCTTGTGACATGAGTACAGGGTAGTCCCTAGACCTAAAATCGCGACAGTGTCTTGTGTATGTTCCTACTGTACTTAGATTACTACCCTACCATGGCTCTACTGAGGCATGCAAACAGGTTTTAGTTGGGTTCAGTCCCGAAGCACATGGAGGCAATGAGCGGCCGAAGGAATTACCTTACCGCATTACGATAACCACTTTCTCCTGCTCCGGAAGTTCACTTCGTGTCGTGTGTGTTTTTGTTTGTTTTGGTTGCCCGTGGATTGTATACGCAGACTAATTTATGTCACTGCCCGTAGGGCGTTGATTAGTCCAAATCCATATATTTTTAGATTTGGGTTTTTATTTAAGGATCGTTAATCTATTTTGAGATTAAGATCGACTTAAATATATGTGAGCATTTGGGGCTCGATTTGTTTTTGGTAAGGATACGTTAGTCCAATTTGAGACTAAGATCTATTTAATAAGGTTTTAGGGTCATTTTTGTCTCGGATCCAACAAGAGAGCATTTGTGCTCTGTTGTCTTAGTTTGAGGACATTTCGATCCATTGTCGCCATTTTTTAGGCGAATATTAGTTTAAGGACATTTCGGTCCGTTGATCACCATTTTGGAGGTGAGATTTTAGTTTAAGGACGTCTTAGTCTGTTGATCACCATTTTGGAGGCGAGGTTTTAGTATAAGGATGTCTCGGTCCGTTGATCATCGTTGTGGAGGTGAGGTTTTAGTTTAAGGACGTCTCGGTCCGTTGATCACCATTTTGGAGGCAAGGTTTTAGTTTAAGAACGTCTCGGTCCATTGATCACCATTTTGAAGGCGAGGTTTTAGTTTAAAGACGTATCGGTCCGTTGATCACCGTTTTAGAGGTGAGATTTTAGTTTAAGGACGTCTCGTTCCGTTGATCACCTTCCGCGCACGTGTATTCGTTATGTGATGAGATGAACAACGATGATATGGGATGCACCAAGTTTGGGGTACAGTCTGATTTGAGGTGTGCACGTCAATTTGGAAGTGCACCAACGAGTTGTTGGTTGTCGGGACCCGCCACCTCTCTGGAGACGTTGAAGAATTACAACGACATATATCACAGGTGTGGAGAGATGTGCCCTTAAAACTAAATCCTGTATTTGAGGGAAATGGGTTATTGTACCTAAGAATCATTAGTCATATTTAAGACTAAGATTACTTTAGGAGACATGGGACGATAGAATCGTTTTGGATATCATCATAAGAGATCATTAGTCATGTTTGGGACTAAGATCAATTTGGGAAATCATGAGCACAGGGGGCTCAGTTGATTGGAAATCGAAGAGGTTTTGACCTTGGGAAAACTTAGCCAATTTGGGGCTAGGTCTGGGTCTCCATAGTTACCCAACTGTGCCAAGCACTGGTATATGCAGCACTCACGTGTATCCCACGTGAGGCGCTGAATCAGTGTTAAACACTGAACTCTGGAGGCGCTCACGTGTGACCACGTGAGGCACCCCAAATATGGGCTCTACTCTTTGGGTTTTATTTTCCCTTTTTATATAAGTGCTAAGATCTTGGTTCTCATGGCGCTCACGTGTGAAACACGTGAGGTGCCCCAAATATGGGCCCTGCTCTTTACGTTTTATTTCCCCTATTATACAGAAGTGCTAGGCACTTGTTTGGGGGTTGCGTGCAAAGCAAGTTACTGCCTTAGGAAGTGCTCCTTGCTCTTCTTTTAAGCACTCGCGTGGGAAACACGTGAGGCAGTCTCGGCCTTTTTCTTTTTATTCATTAGAAGTACTCACGTAGAAAACACGTGAGGTCTCTGTTAGTGTATATGCCCTAATTGCCATTACTGTATCATACTAGTTTGTATATTACTTAATGGAAGCTTGGGATATTCACGGTTGTATAGACAATCTTGCTCAAAATGGTAGTATGCTACTTGGTTTGTTTCTACTTTAATGTGTGCATGTGTTTCTTTTAGCATATCGCCTATACACATTAGTGGAGCCCTTAGGATCTTTGCTTGATTACCAGTGTTGTGATGGCAGTCACACTAGTGGGGGCTGGGTAATCTACAAACACATCCTTATACATGTCCCTAGTCGTACGATTAGCGAGACAGGGCATCGATACTCCGGAGTAGACTAGCGTATACGCTTCTCATCCCAGCAGGGGAGACGGTCTGTCCCACAGCCGTCAGTACGTCGTACTTGAGATAGTATGCGGGTGCTCGTTAGGTTACGAGTACACTGGACAGGACTCGTCGGGAATTGTTGGTTGGCACTATACCTATCGTCAGTTATCAGTTCCCAGATGACATGAGTACAGCTTAGTCCGCTGACTTGACACTATCACTTCGCCTCGAGTGTGTTCCCACTGTTCTTAGATTGCTACCCTACCACGGCTCAAATGAGTCGTGCAAACAGGTAGCAGTTGGGTGCAGTCCCGAAGCACTTGGAGGCAGTGACGGTTAAACAGAATTCGTCTCTCCCGGTATTGGGGGTTGATATCGCGCTGTGTCAAGGAGAGCCATTACACATAGTCGTCCCTGGCCAGGGCAAGCGGGATATACTGGTAGGTTTTCTAGTGTTATCTCAGGGTGTTCTGGGCTACACTCCGACACGACTTGTACCACTATTAGAGGATTGATGTTTACCGCCCCCTAGGCCCGCCATGCGATATTCTCAGACGAACAGATCGAACTGTATGGAGATTGTCACATTCAGGCTCAGTAGGAGTTCAGATGGGTTCACCTCATCAGTCTTCTTATCGGCATCTACCTGGGGACCGTTACGTACAGCTAGTACCGCTTGCGGCCTGTGGTTAAACCCACTGCCAGCGTAGTGTCGAGTCTTTAGAGTCCCACACAGAGAGCTATTCGCCTTTGGGCAAAACAGAGTAGAGGTCGCATGGTTTTGCGACAGGGTTCGTTCACATCAGCGCACTTGTGCACGTTTGGTGTCCGGGCAGTTATTACTAGCGGGCTTTGGTTTAAGCCAGATCCTGGTATATATTTTGGGATTGGTTTTATCTCATTGTATTCGTGTTCCTCGGAACACGGATGCGGGTGTGTATGCACAAGTTGACAGAGGCAGAGGCAGAGGATTCTCATTAGGGTTGTTGATCGTTGACTTTTTCTAAACCCTAATGAGAATAAGAAATATGATTAATAATAATATTAATTAAGTATTATTGTGCCATGGTTGAGTTGAAAGTTTGACTTTTTTTGACTTGTTGACTTTGTTGACCGGTTGACCATTGTGGACTTGTTGACCATCATCATTTCATTGCTATGACTTTTGTTTACTTGTTGTTCTTTACAAAATGCATTAAATGCATGAAATGATAATGGCCATTGAAATGAACCATCACAATACTTAATTATTATTATTATCATGATTATTTTCTCTTTTGTGAGCATGGTTGCAAATTATTGAGCTCATTCTATCATTCTCATTCTCTCTCATCCAAGCTCTCCCTCTTCCTCTCTCTCAAGGCTCTCATGTCTCATGTGTTGAGAAACATGAGCCATTGAGATAAAACCCTAAAAACACTTCTCTACTCACTCTAGAGTACAAGGTCTAGCAAGCCAAGCACTTTAGTTTCCTCTCGGTTGAGGTAGGAGCTCAAGGTAGAAGCTTTCGGGTGGATCCTTCTTCAACAACAAGGAGACTACGAGGTGGAGCCGATCCAACCACTCCAAGGAGCAAGAAGAGAAGGAGTTCAAGACCTAAGTATAACCCCCTAACATAGTAGTTAAACTTGTAGTTAGTTTGCTAGGTGTTTGTTTAGCAAAGATCCTATTTTCTAGTCCATGTTACCTTTACCATAAAAATCGTTTTTTACCGTTTCCGCATCCCCGTAAGAACCGGGACGGGTAACGCGGACTTACAGTCTCATTATAGTGTTAAACACTAACGAATCACCAGGCTGTTCTTCTGTGTTCTTGGAGATTTTGATCTGATATTAATACATTTCTAGTCATTAGGCTTTGGGTTTGGAAGGTCTCAAGTTATTGTCATCATCTGAGGGATCAAGTTCTCCTCTTGTTCGTGCAGGAATCAAATTCTTTATATAAGGTTAAACCCTAGTTTTCAGAGGAATTAAATTCCCATATGTTTTTTGTAAGAATTAAATTCTTTGGACTCGGTTCTTTTCGCTAGACTTTGAATCTTCATGACAGAATCTCCCCAATGAGAATTAAATTCTCAACTTGTGGAGAGATCTGTTTCTGCAGATCTCAACCAGAGGAAGAACTAAGTTCTTTCATGAAGGGTTAAACCCTTAGAGAGGCAAAGAAGGAATGGAACAATCTCTGTATTTTTTCTTCTTTTTACCTAGTATGTTCTGACGAAACAAATCTTCGCTGAGAATCAAATTTTCTTTTTTTGTCTCTAATTCTGTTTTCCCTCTCTCTGTGTGTGTCTCCCTCTCCTCCTTTTTTTAGACTTGAAGTCTCGGGCTCTTTATATAGTGGAGAGAAGTTTGTTTAATTCTCATAAAATCTCTCATTGAGAGATTCCCATTGATTTAATTGGTTTCAAAATTGATTTGGGGAATTTTACCCACCGTTGGATCTTTGATCCAAAGACTTCTGTTTTTATAGAAGATATTGTTCTTGTTTTTAACAAGATTGGGGATATTCTCCCATATATAGAATAAAATTCTATCGAGCGGTGACATTTTAATCACCATTGGATTTTTAATCCAAGGGTGCTCAGTTTAACGGAGTATAATCTTTCTTTGTTTAGGAAGATATAAGAAATATTTTGGATCTTTGATCCACTAACTCTCTGTTTAACAGAAAATATTCTCTCCAATAGAATTTAATTCTATGTTTAATCACCGTTAGATCCTTTATCCAATGGTTTATTAAGTTATTAAGTAGAATTTAATTCTATGCAAGAAAGTGTCCTCACTTGTTAACACGTGAGGTTTGCGGTTTAATTGCAGTCCTTAGGCGCTCACGTGTTTGCACGTGAGGCTGGTTTAGCCTAGTTGTAGTTTAATTGCAGCGTCTATTTATAGGTGCTCACGTGTTAGCACATGAAGCTTGTTTAGCCTTCTTATAGTTTTAATGGCAACGCCTATATGCCTTGCATATAGACGCTTACGTGTTTAACACTTGAGGCTCGAATAGTGGGGAGTTCCCCCTTTCTTTCTCTCATCTTATTCTTCTTCTTTTTTATGGGGGAAAAAAATGCACCCACAGCATTGCTCTCATGTAGCTTGCACGTGAGTGCAACGCTGTCCACTTTTACAGCCGTTGGATTGCCTAGGGGAACGGGGAGATGAACCATTCCCATCATGTCTTATAAATACAAGGGCTTGGCTCTTGAGATGGCCACTATTTCTTCGTCTTCTTCCTTAGCCATTCCCTTGAGAATTTAATTCTCTTTTCAGAGCTCAGTTCTCTGTCCGTTGAAATTTCAGTGTTACACTCTGTTAAAGAACTCTTTTAGGTAAAGATCTTGAATAGCATTTATCTCTTAGGAATAAGAAACTTCTTTTCTCTAATTTTTTCTAGATTTTAAACCCACCGCAAGAGCTTTGCTATCTTCTGGAACCGATCTATTAGAGATCCAAAAAGACATAATCTTTTGTGTAGTAAACCCTAATGTCTTCGAAGATCGAGCGTTTCTCCTCTGATCTTTGAGGATCTTTGGAATTTTATTTCCATTTCTTCGTTTCCCATCATGGGGGTTTCTGGAATTTAATTCCATTGCTTAAAAGGAATTTGATTCCTCATCAAAGAGCTTAGCTCTGAAAGATCAAGAGGGTCTTTTGGGAAATTTATTCCCTGGTGTTCTTGAGCATATTTTCATTATAGCGTTTTACCCTTATTTTCACAAATTTGAATTTGTTGGGTATTTTAACAGAACTCATTTTTCTTTGAGGATGCCAAGAGTTGTTTAAACTCCAGTGTCTATTTAATAAGAATCCCTTTTGATTTTCGCAATGATTATCTTGTCTCATCATTGGTGAGCCGCCATATTGATTTTATGGGGTCCATTCGTTTTGCAGCCAGTGATCCCGTGAAACATACATCACATTTTTTATATTTATTTTATATTATTTTGTTATTTTTAATTATTTTTTTTAAAATGGGTTTTTCCTTTCCCCTCTTATTTCAGGAATGATGGCCTCACTTCCTTACTCTCTTACACTCGCTCAAAAGCCGCTTTTCCGCAATCACCATCGGACGAGGAGGTTATGGCGATGATTAGTGCACATGACAAGGACCATACGAGTCTTTTCTTATGGGGGTTTGGTACGGTCACATCATCAGGGGCCACCGTAGCTTTACTTGTGAAGTGCCAACAGAACCCATCCGCCCAATATTATTGATAGAACGCCCACGGACTGCTTATGCGGTGGAGGCGACTAATTGGACTCCCACGGGCCGACTCGAGCCGTCAACGACCGGGATACCCAACCAACCCATGGTGGCCATTGATATTCTGAGGCGCCGAATATGTCAGGGTGAAGCTCGACCTGGGGGCAGGTTTATAAGGTAGGCATTACCCCCCACCACCCAGTGGGCTACCTTTCCTTGGCTCGATACATTATCTCCGCCCAACGCGCACGGCTGCAGAAGATTAGGTTGTACCAAGCAGTGTATGCGTCATTATTCTATTATCACGCCCCTCACGTCTAGTGGGTCAAACCAATGGAATCTTCCTACAAACACATTTTTGTTAGAGGATCGTGAAGTCTCGATCTTACTAGAGGAGTTTCATGAAGTTTCAGGGTTGATGATCAGGGGAGAGCATTACGTAGAGTTACTGCCACCTGATGAGTACATCTTTGCTACGGCACCTGCTATGTTTGATGGCCTAACGACTGAGAACGCCGTTCGTCATAAGTACCCGAGTCTAATCAAGGCCCTGGGTATTTTTGAAAAACTATTCATGACATCGGAAGGGCAAGGTGTCACCTTTGATGCTTTTATTGTTTGCTTTCTTTGCGAGGATGTCTTATCCAAGAAGGCTCCAAAATTCACAAAAATTGAAGACCCTTTTGGATTCGGGCTGAAGAAACTGCCGGCCAAAGAGGAAGACATGCCGCAGTTTTATATTCCAAACTCATCAGCCGTAGCTTTCGATGCGATCACGGCCTTCTCACCGTATATCTGAAACTTTCTTTATCGGCTTTATCAGTCTCTGGCTCAGCTGGTTTGTCATGACAATGCATCGACGTTTCATGAGAGCCTCCGTCTTCTCCCTGCTCACCGCATATCTGAAAGGGCGTGATTAGCTGTTGGTTTTGCTGGATTATTGCATTTATATCACAGGTTAAGCATTGCTGCTAATACTTCGAGCCCGGGTGCGGATACCGTGAATTTCTCCCTCCACTACTTCACGTCGTGGATCGAGATGCACATGTTAGGAGCGTTTGTTGTGCACCGGCGGCCAGATTTTTATGATTCATATACTTTCCCGCGGATCATGAGGTTGGTTGATACTTCCGCTCCCGATCCGACCCAGTTAGGGGCTCTCCGCGTACTGCTCAATCCATACTCGAATGAAGGCGGAATGGTTTTTAGCGATCGAGTCCTCCCTGCTTCAGCAGGGCACGTTCAGCAATTGTTTGATTTTTCAAAGGATGGAGCACCATCTCTGAAGCCTAAGGAGATTATACATCTATACTCAATCGGGCCGGGTTATTTGGTGTTCCTCTAGAATGACACTGCTCCCTTCATGCGGTATAATCCGCATTACTTTGCCCAGCAGTTAAGTTATAACCAGGCCGTTCCTCTCGAGGCATTTTTAGTTGAGCGTGCCCTCTCCCTGGAGGTTACTCACGATATCATTCACTATTTCATGCGGTTAAACACCGACTCCCTCTTCATGATCCTGGAGCCCGACTATCTTCCGAGTCCTGTGGGGTTCTTCAAGGGTTGGTATCGCCATTGGGTCGGCCCTGTCATTGCAGAGGAGAGACGGGTGCTTTTCGAGTGTAAAGCTCCCGTTCCAGCTCAGGTCACCAGCGCCTCATTACGGCCGCGATCGGTAGTTCACCCTCCTCTAAGGGATAGCGGTTCAGTGCTTATCCCTAAAGCTGCAGAAGTAGAATCAGCCCCTCGCACTGCTGGTATGCCAGTGCGTACTAGAGCCGAGGCGGAAGTTCCTGATAAGGCACTAGCAGTGGCGCCACCAAATAATGATACTGAAAGCGAAGTTAGGCAACGCCGAGGTTAGGCAGCGTCGTGCCAAAGCACCGAAGGGGAGAAAGCGCTCCTCCGCTAGTGTTAGCTCCGGCTCAAAAAAGCGAAGAAGTCAGTAACCGGCCTACTCAATGTCTTGCTTGAATCTGAGCCCCTTATCCAGGATGAGCCGATATCCATGCAGGAGTTGGACGACGGTTTTCTTTTCCCCGGTTCGTCTGCCGAGGAGGCTGCTCAATTGGCCGAGGCTTTAAGGCGCTCATGAGATGAGACTGAAACATGCGCCCCCCCCGAAGAAAGCCTTCCCCCCTTTATATTCTATGACGTTGACCTATTATTACCCAGGGTACCCATGGGTCCTCTATCAATGGAAGATGAACGGGCTCTCAAACAGCACATCTCGGTTGTTTCTGAAGACGAACTTGCACTGAAGACGGGCAGTCATTTACTTGCGATTGAAACCTGGCGAGCGCATTTCATCAGAAAAGAACAACAGCTCGAAAAAGCCATACTTCAGGCTCCCTGGCGTATTGGTATACGTATCTTTCGTGTCTTTCTTTTGGCGAGTAATTTGTATTACTTTCACGTCTCCTTATCTTTGCAAAAACTTTGCAGGGACTTCTGCAACAGAAGTGGTTTTGAGCCCAGATCGAGCCATGGCTGCAGATTCTGCGAATATCTCCCGTGACGCACCGAAAGGTGTAGAGGAGATTAGTGAAGCTACCATCCCCGCTGTGGAGCTTCCGGTGATGGCTTCTGTCCCTTCATCGTCTACTCCTCCAGCAGAGGTGGTCTTGCCGGCTATAGATCCTATGGATATCTCTAGTGACGCACCGGAGGGTGTAGAAGAGATTGCTGAAACTGTTATCCCCGTCTTGGGGCCTTCAGCAGTGGCTTTTGTCCCTTTATTGGAGATTGCCATACCGGCTATAGATTTCACAAATATCCTCAGTAATGCACCTGAGGGTGTAGAGGAAGCTGCCGAAGCTGCCATCCCTCCAGTTCAGGACGGGCGAAGTATCGAAGGTAATCTTATATACATACACATTTTGTTTAACGACCCCTCCATTATCTGAACCTTTCTTTCCCTTAGAATTGCGGAAGCTGGCGGCTTCTATCGTGGATATTTCTCCAAGGAAAACCTTCCAGTGTTTGCTTGACATGACAGCCCCATAAGCGATACCTCCACAAAGCATAGTGCTCTTTTCTGGCTAAGGTCGGTATTATTTTGCCTTTTTTATTTTATATTTTTATAATGATGCTGATATGCCCTTCATTTTAAACCACAATTCTGGAAGCCGACGACGAAGTCAAGATTCTTGATGGACCTGGGGATCTCTCAAACCCGCCTTGCATGACTGTGGATAAGTGACGTTTTATCTTTGGCATCGTTTTGTTTACTCTATATTTGGAAATACAATATACCGCATATATATCTTCACAACTTTTCCATCCCTGACCCCATTAGAGTCTCATATCTCCATGCCACCAGGCCCTTACGCCTAACGCATATATGAGAGGATGGAAAAACAGAGCGTTTATTCCCTGGCGGCTTTCATCGAAGATCTTCGCGCTGGTACTTCTGTCGCGACCGAAAAATTCGCTGCTGAAGCCAACGCTTCCTTATCTGTTCTTGCCACTTATCATGACAAGGCATTGGTGCATACCTGGGTTGAGTACTGTCGCGGAGTGGAGGCCTTTCTACATGGGATTGAATGCATACTCCTTCCCTCCGACATCTTGTCTTTAAAGACGAGCCTATGTGGGTGGATCGAACGATGTGCAGCCAATCTTCAGTCGTGCGAAAAAAGGCTTAACCGGAAGTTTTTGGCAAGGGAGTTGGCTTCAAAGGCTTTAGAGGAGCTTCAAGCCCAACTCACTGTGAAGACCACTCATGCATACGAAATTTGGCGGGTGGTTCAAGAAGCCATTACAGAGGTGGTGGATCTTGACAAAGCCGTTATTTTTACAGTGAGATAGTTGAAGCCCACAAGGTCGCCGAGAAAGAGCTTGAGAGTCAGTTTGCTTCATACCAGAATCAACAGACACAGGCAGGGACTCGTCTTGCGGCGCTGATAGAGCTCGAAGCAGAAGTCCAGCGGAAAAATGACGAACTTGCTGGCTTATTGAGCCGTCTGCCGACTTAGACATTTTTGTTTCTATATATTCTCCTTTTTTGTATTCATTTTGATTCATAGATAAGAGTATCTTGTATTCATTTTGATTCATGATTAAAAGACATATTTCATTTCATACTAGCGCTTCTCTTTCCTTCGATGTCTTAACTTGGCGTAAAGTAGTTTATGTACTCATTGCTGAGTTTCTAGTTTATGAACTCATTTAGAAGTTTGTAGTTTATTCACTCATTCCGGAGTCTCTAGTTTATGGACTCATTTCGGAGTTTGTAGTTTATTCACTCATTCCGGAGTCTCTAGTTTATAAACTCATTTCGGAGATTATTCAGTTTACCTCCCTTGGGTTTATAGGCAAACTTGTCCTAACGTTATAGATAACCCCTGCTCTTTGCGACAAAGGTCCGTTAGGTTTTGTGGTACTAGGGTTTTAGTCCGTGGTACCGTCGCGTTGGCTTATGCATTCCCCGATATGCAGACTTTACGCTGCTGTTCGAGTAGCCCCGCAACTGTCGTGTCTCTGATCCCTTCGGGGGCTGGACAAGACGTCTTCAAGTAATCTTCTTAGAAAGTTTGACCGTCGGAAGAGCAAGCGTTAGGAATTTTGCCATGTCGCTTTTTACTTGAGATTAGGCTTAGTTTGGGAGCCCCGATGAGTCATAATCACTCCACACTGGTGCGGGATGATCTCCGATAGTCTTTCGGGTTTTATTTAAGTTGCCGTCAAGACCCTGAAGCTAGGAATTTTGCCTTCACTTCCTTTTTTTATGTTGTAGTTTTGGAGCCTTTGTTGACATTGCATCTGTTGTAACGAGAAGAATGTCGAGGTTGTCTCTAGGTTGTATGTGAACCGTCGAGACTTAGAGCTAGAATTTTGCTGTCACTCCTTTTTTATTTGGCCATTTGGAGTCTTTGTTGACATTACATCTGCTGTAACGAGAAGAATGTCGAGATTGTCTCTAAATTGTATGTGAACCGTTGAGACTTGGAGCTGGGATTTTACCGTCACTCCGCTTTGTTTCGACCGTAAGGTCTTTCTTTAACGTTGCGTCTGCATCCTGTTGGACTGAGAAGAAACGCCGTGGTTGACATTGCGCCTGCTGTAACGAGACAAATGTTGAGGTTGTCTCTAGGTTGTATGTGAACCGTCGAGACTCGGCTCTCCCTTTGACGGAGCCTGGTGGGAAAATATGGTTCCCTTTTTATTTGTGCTTATGGATTGTATACAGGGGTTGATGTGGACTCACCAACAGGGCAGAAAAGTTTCATTTTGATATGTTTTTTTATTTGTTTCCGCGATGCTCTATCTTTTCAGCTTTTATATCACGAAAGTCGCAATTTTCCAATCATTTCGTCTATTTTCCGCGGTGTCCAATCATTTCGGCTATGTATTGTTTTATTTTTACTCGTTGTTTTTCGTCTATTTTTCATGGTGCCTAATCATTTCAGCTATGTATTTTTTTATTTTTACTCGCTGTTTTTTTCATTGCGAGTTGCCGAATCATTTCGGCTGTTTCATATGCATATATTTTTTGCTCGCTGATTTTTTTTATTGCGAGTTGCCCCATCATTTCGGCTATTTCATATGCATATACTTTTGTTGCGAGTCGGGAACTTGGATCCTGACACCAATTTCGGTATCAGCATTGCAGCGACCGGAATATTGTCAGGAGCAAATCATCATTTGCCTTGAGAGGACTTAGAATTTGATATCGATTTAGGCATCAGCATCGCTATGACTGGAATATTGCCAGGAGCAAATCATCATTTTCCTCGAGAGGACTTGGAATTTGATACCGATTTAGGCATCAATATCGCTACAACTTGGGTATTGCTAGGAGCGAATCATCATTTGCCTCGAGAAGACTTGGAATTTGATACCAATTTAAGCATCAACATCGCTACAACTAAGATATTGCCAGGAGCGAATCATCATTTGCCTTTGTCAATTTGAACAAAGGTGGCTTAGCAAATAGGGTTGAGATCCTGTGAACTAAGGCTTTTTGACTTTATGAACCGTAAAGGTCTCATAAAATTATTTCTCCCTACGAGTCGAGAGGATCTCGTAGGTGTAGGTTCTCCCCTAGAAGTCGTGAGGACTCCTAAGTGGTATTTTCTCTTGCAAGTCGTAAGGATCTTACAAGAGTGTTTTCTCCTTACAAGTCGAGAGGACTTATAAGTGCCGTTCACTATATGAGGACATTCCTCGTCATTGGTGGAACTTGGTGGGGGAAATCATTTATTTGTGCCCGTGAATTGTATATAAGGGTCAATATTGGACTGCCTGTAGGGCAACTTGGGGAACACGACGGCTTAAGAACAGGTCCGGGTCCCTGTAGCCTAAGCCTTTGAATCCTATGAGCCGTGAGGGTCTCATAGGGAGAGTTCTCCTTACAAGTCGAGAGGATCTCGTAAGTGAAAATTTTATGAGACTGCGCCCTTTCGGGTTTTCACAAGCTCACCGGTAGTCCTGCTATTTTTACTCACAGCGTCCTTTCGGGTTTTCATCAGTGCACATTTTGCTTGTGTACATACCGGGTTTTTTTTAACCGAGATTGCGCCCTTTCGGGTTTTCACAAGCTCACCGGTAGCCCTGCTGTTTTTACTCATGACACCCTTTCGGGTTTTCATCCGTGCCCATTTTTCTTGTGGACATACCTTTTTTTCTGGTGGGGTTTAGGGGTGGCTTTATCACTGAAGTATCTGCATAGTCGGTAGAACTTGAGTTGAGATCTTTGCTATCAAGACTTTGATTGCGATATGGATCTCGAGAGACTGTATCGTCATATCTGGGGCGACGCACTAGTTTAGGGACATTCCAGTCCATTGTTAGTTTAGGGATATTTCGGTCCATTATCACCATTTTTGAGGTGAAGCTTTAGTTTAAGGACATTACAGTCCGTAGTCGCCATGTTTGAGGCGAAGTTTTTCCGAATACCACTTAGAGTTTTGACTCAGAAAGATAACGAGCGTCGTCATCTATTATTGACCTAAGTCGTGACTCGTCAAGCATGGTATTTCTTGAAGAATCGGCCGTTTATTGGCCGGAAAGGTCTTTCGCCATGCATATCCATAAGCAAATAGGCCCCACCTTGGTAGACCTTGTCTATGATGTACGGGCCTTCATAGTTTGGCTCGAATTTCCCTCGTTTTGCACGATTGGGGATCATAGGTGTTTTGATGGCTAGCACGAGTTCACCTTGGCGGAATGTTCTCGGCCTAGTCAATTTTTCATATGACCGTGTCATCCTTGCCTTATAAGCCTCCAGAATTTGTTGCGCTATAAGGCGGGTTTCGTCGAGGGCGTCAAGCTCCTCAAGCCGGAGATGAGAGTTTTCGTCATCTGTTAGCTTATATTGAACCGCTACTCGGAGAGAAGGGAGTTCTATTTCCAAAGGAAGGACTGCTTCCGTGCCGAATACCAACGCGTATGGGGTCGTATTCGTGGTTGTTTTTAATGTCGTCCGGTACGCCCTGAGAGCTTCGTGCGGCCTTTCATTCCAGTCTTTTTTGCTTCTGAACACCGTTTTGTTTATAATCTTGGTCAAGGTCTTATTGAAATCTTCAGCTAGACCGTTGGCACGAAGATTATAAACTGAAGAGTATCTCAAGTCTATTTTATGTTGTTCTGCGAAGCGGCTGATTTTATGGCTCCTGTAGGCTGACCCATTATCCGAGATTATCCGTCACGGAGTGCCGAACCGGTAGATGATATGTGTCTTGAAGAAATGGAGAATATTCTCCGTCTTCACTTCCCTTACTGGTACTGCTTCCGCCCACTTAGAAAAGTAGTCAGTCGTTGCCAGTATGAACCGGTGTCCTTTGGATGATGCTGGCTCAATGGGGCTGATTATATCGGTTCCCCGCATTTCGAACGGCCATCTAGCTACCGTTGGATGTAGCGGATTTGGATATTGGTGGATGAAGTCCCCATGAACTTAGCACGAGTGACACTGCTTCGCCTATTCGAGACAGCCCTGAATCATTGTGGGCCAATATTTACCCATTTTCTTGATCTTCAGCTTCATCTTTGGCCCGGCCTGATGAGAACCACAAAGTCCATCATGAATTTCTTGAATGAATCTCCTTGCTTCTCCTAGCCCCAAGCACCTTAGCCACAAACTGTCAAGTGATCTCTTGTATAGAGTATCATTGATGAAAGCAAAAGACAGAGCCCATTTCATGAACTGATGTCTTGACGACGCGTTTTCGGGCGTTCGATAGGATTTGAAGTAGTCTATGAAGACTTCCCTCCAATCCTTGACCTTTTCTTCTTCTTCTATTTAGAGGACCGCTTGTTTGGTCGTTTCTTTTCCTTCAGATGGCTCCATTGAATCCTCTGAAGATGGCTGCATTGAATCCTCTGCTGGCACGAGAACCCGGCAGCTTTGCACAACGATCCTTACGTCATCGAGGTTTTTGTCAGCCAGCTCCTTAGCAAGCTTGGCTAATGCATCCGCCTTGCTATTTTCCACACGCGGTATGCTTTCCAGGATGTAGGAGGGGATTTGTGTCAGCAGTTGCCGCACTCTCCTACCATATTTTATCAACTCTGGTTTGCACGTTTGATAGTCGCCATTTACTTGGCTAACAACCAGCTGGGAGTCTTCATATATAAGGAGGTTTTCGATTCCCATATCAACAGTGATCTCAAGACCCGCTATAAAACCTTTATATTCAGCCTCGTTGTTTGTTCTTGGTTCCGTTAAGGAAAGGGCGAAACACATTATCCCTTCTTGCGGAGTCACAAAGATGAGGCCCATCCCGGCTTTGATTATAGGGGTGTTATGCTTCCGCTTCTTCATGGAATATGCAAAGTAGAGTTCCTATTGGACATTATTTCCTTCCTCCTCCCTTTCGATTGTATCGAACGCGTGTTCGTCTGGAAATTTGCAATTTAAGAGAGAATCGGATGGTATCGGATGCTCAGCGAGAAAGTCGGCGATGGCCTGAATTTTCACTGCCTTGAGGAGTCGATACGTTATCGAGAACTCCATCAAGAGGAGGGCCCATTTGGAAAGCCTTTCTGTTAGTATGGCCCTTGACATCAGATATTTGAGAGGATCCACCTTTGATATGAGATGGAACTTATGTGCCAAGGTGTAGTGTCTGAGCTTCTTTATCGCGAAGATCAATGCCAGACAATGCTTTTCGATGGGGGAGTAGTTGTTTTCTTCCCCCAGGAGAACTCGACTCAAATAGTAGAGAGCTCTCACCTTTCCCTGATCATTATCATGTGCCCATAGCGCGCCTAGAGAACCTTCAAGGGCCGTTGTATACAGGATGAGGGGCTTTCTTTTGACCGGAGCGGTCGGTACCGGCGGGTTCTGCAAGTATTGCTTGATTTCGTCCAGTGCACTTTGGCATTTATGATCCCAAACGAACGGGGTCCCCTTCTTCATTAGATGGTTGTAAGGGCGGCATTCGCCGGAGAGGTTGGCTATGAACCGCCGGATATACATGAGCTTTCCTTGGAGAGACCACAGTTGTTTAGGAGTTCTTGACATGGGCATTTCCATAATCGCCTTGATCTTTGATGGGTCTATTTTGATGTCTCAGTGTCGTATGATGAATCCTAGGAATTTGCCTAAGGAGATTCCAAACGCGCATTTCAGAGGATTCATCTTTATATTGTATTTCCGAAGATACTGGAACACAATGTTCAGATGTTCCCAGTGCTTCTCGTACGATTTGCTCTTCACCACAAGGTCGTCAATATAGTATTCGACAATTTCATGTATGAGGTCATCGAAGATCTTCGTCATGGCCCTCTGGTAGGTAGCGCCTGCGTTCTTCAAACCAAAGGGCATCACCTTATAGCAGAATATGCCTAGCGGAGTTCGGAAGGCGGTGTGCTTTTGGTCTTCAAGATGCATTTTTATTTGATTGTAGCCTGAAGATTTATCCATGAAGGAGAAGACCTCATAAGTGGACGTGTTATCGACCATCAACTCGGTAACAAGTACTGGGAAGTCATCCCTCGAACAAGCTTTGTTAAGGTCCCGAAAGTCCACGTAGATGCGCATTGTCTCATTTTTCTTCATCACTGAAACAATGTTGGCAATCCAGTCGGGATACTGAACTTCTTGGATGAATCTGGAGTCAATTAGTTTCTTGACTTCGGCATTGATACTCATCTCGAGTTCGAGCCGCATTCTTCTTGGCGCCTATTTGACTGGCTTGACGTCCAGTGATATAGCCAGTTTATGCACCGCTATTTTTGGATCCAGTCCCAGCATCTCGGAATAGTTCCATGCGAAGCAGTCTTTATATTGCATAATCACGTCCTTTAGTGTGGCCACCTGTTTTTTAGACAATAGTTCACTGACGAACGTGGGTCTCGGCTCGTTTTCCATCCCCAAGTCGATTTTTCTCAGGTTGTCCACCGTAGTGTGTATCCCATCTTCCAGCTCTTTTGGTGTTGGTGGAAACTCTGAGATCACCTCATCCTCGTCTTCATTTACGAAGCACCTGAAGGAGTCATCTATAGTCTCGTGCCCTCCCTCCTTTGAGAGTGTTACCACATGGCAGGTATGGGTTTGCTTCCATTCTTGATGTTGAGCTGGTCCTGTCCTCATGGTATAGGTCCTCTTTGGCTCATGTTTTTGCGGCGGGGTTACCCTCTAACTGTCGGACAAAGCGAACTTGCCTTGTTGATACTGGTCTTCGACTCAGTCTTTGAAGGTGAAGCAGTCTTCAAAGGGATAACCTATTGCTCGGTGATAAGAGCAATAATCCAGACGATGAACCTCGTTTATTTGTTCGGGATGCCGAGACTCCGGAAGCGTCATCATTTGATGCTTCATGACAAGCTTGAATATTTTCCTTATCTTGTCTTGAGGGTAAGAGTATTTCCGACTCATCTTCTTGATAAAGGACAGGTTCCAACCACGTTTTTCTTGATAGCACGGCTTCTTAGATATATCCTGTTGTTTGCAAACGTTGTTTGCGTTCTTGGTCCTGTTTTTGCCTCTATTTCGGGATGTTTCCTTCCTGTGAGGACATACAGCGAGCTAGGGATGGAGGGCATTGTAGTCTTCTTTCTCTGCGGACTGCTGGTTGAGGCGTTAGGTCCTGGCCTTTTCATAAATAGCCATTTCGTGACTGTGGTTATCCCGAATCTTTTGACAGGCTTCTTTTACTAGCTTGTCAACTTGTTCTTCGAACGATGGACTTAATGTTCTTAGAGCAGGATCTCATTCTGTTTCAACGTCACTGCTATTTGAAAAAGCGTTCACTTCTTCACCAGAGCTGTTTATGACGCGGTAGCCATGAAATCGCTCCTGTTTCTTATACTGAACGTATCCGAGCTCAGTTGTCCACATCTTCCCATTGAGCATCTTTCGCTGAGTCCCGGGAATGTTCCAAATCTTGTTGTAGAACTAGGCTTGTCGAGCGGTTTGTTTGAAGGGCACGCCTTAGCATCTTAATAGCCTTTTCAATCTCTCTGCGTAATCTCTGGACAAACGGATTGGTTGAAATCTGTTAATTACAAGATCGGCACCATGCCAGACTTCTTTCTCTACTTTAGTCTCCGTAGATTGGTAGAAGAGGACCGCCTTTTCACCTCTTCGCTTGGGAGGGACGTAGAAAGTCCGCAGCTCTTGTACGCTTTATGTATCAAACGCATCAAGTTCTTTGCAATGCCATGGCGGAGCTATGGTGATTTGTAAACTCTGATCAGCTCCAGTAATGGTTTGTGCTGACGGGCGAGTGGAGAACACGGCGTTGGCCTCGTCCTCATATTCACTGCCGAAGACCAAAATAGGAGCAGATGGGCCAGGCCTGTTGCCTTGGGGTTGCCCCGAGTAGACTATCTCTTCATCTTCCTCGGTATCGCTCCCAAAGATCGGGATAGTGGTGACGGCTTTTTGTTTATTCTCCGGCTTATGACATCATTCCGTGTCTTTGAAGTCTGGTAGGAAGTACTTGGTGTCTTCTATTTTCGGACTTTATTTACGGAGAATGGATTTAGCTCCCTCATAACGGTATACTATAGGCCATCTTTGAAATACTTCATACACTGGTGTTGTGTAGAAGGGATGACGTTGTACTCGTGCAACCAAGGCCTGCTGAGCAAAGCGTTGTAGCAAGTCTTGGCGTCGATGACATGAAATTTGATGTCAGTGACCAGTACCCAAAGCGTAACGTCAATATTACGGACCCAAGCGTCCGTAATGACCGAGTCGAACCTAGAAATGGTAATTTTGTCCCGAGCCGGGTGCTGAACGTTCATGCAGATCTCATTCAGCACCTTCACGTTGAGAAGGTTGACGGAGGACCCGTTGTCGACCAGGATCTTCCCTATCTTGATGCCGTGGCAGTACCCGGTGACATATAGAGGACGATTGTGATCGCACATTCTGATGAGGATATCTTCATCGCCGAATGTAATGTCAGCTGTATGAACCTCTGCCAGCTCGTCCATCATCTTTTCTTCTGCAAGGAAAGCTTGGAACTGATCGGGCTCCTGTAATGCCCTGATCAGAGAATCTCTTGCTTCTTTGGATAGGAGGAGAGACTCCAATATACTTAGTTATGAGGGTATCTTCCTCAAATGTGCCAGGACATTGTAATCCACCTTGTTTTTCTTAGGCGGGTCCTTGGCTGCGGGCTCTTCAACGACTCTATCATCGAGGGCAATTTTCTCAGGAACTTTTTCCTTCCCCTTATCTCTTTTGCTCGAACCTTTGTTTATAGGCCCGGGGTTCTTCTCAGGCAACGTGCGATTACGTAGCTGAATGTTCTCACAATTCTTCTCCTCCTCCTCTTTTCCGGAGGTGGATTCTTTGATGAGAGGGCCGATGGTTATTTTTTCCTCAGAATCGCTCCCGAATGTAAGAACTTGGGATTTTCCTTTTGTCGAACTAATACCAACCATATGACAGTTTCCAACCGTTCCTTCACGCTCATCTGTCGGGCTTCTTTGCTGTCGACGAGCTTTGCACTTCATCCGCTAGAAGTGTTGTCGGTGAGCAATGTATCCTTGCCACCACTTCTTGAAGGTATTGCACTCTTCGGTGGGGTGGGTGACCCTCCGATGATATAGGCAATTGTTCGGATGTGAAATCTCTCCGTTGAGGCATGTGGCCCCGGGAATATTTCTCTTGAGAGATGGCAGCTTCATTCTCATTGACAAGGCTTTGGTGAACCATTTCTCCGTCTTAAAACTGCTTTTGTTTGCCGTAGGTGTGCTTCGGTCTGGTTGGAGTACTTTATGACTCTTCCTCGCTGCGTCTTCTTCATCCTGACGCCGATGCTTGGCCTTTTCGTATATGGTCGTTTCACGTTTTCGGTCAGCTCTGCTCTTTTGAAAAGCTTCATTTAGCAGCCTGTCAATTAGGACTTCGGGCAGCTCCGGGTATTTTGGCACCGATCCTATCCTCAGTTCCTCTGCGTTGCTTTCTGACGCCGAGGGAGTTTCTTTGTTAGTTAACAACGAATGAGAAACCATGTAGCAACTTTCTACATAATCTTTGGTTTCTCCCGAAGAGCCATTTCCCTCATCATCATCACTATCTCCATTCTCAAGTATATGGTTGAGAAACTCTTCGAGAGTGACTGGGGTCCGCTCCTTCTGGTTGTACTCCTCCAGCGCGTCGATGTACTTTTGCAGGTCCGTGCACTTGTCGTCGGGCTGCACGGGCTTCTTGGTCTTCTTCTTTCCCTTCGAAGACTTTGAAGGCTTGACCTGGGTGTTTTGCCCATCGTTAGCAGTTTTCGATGTGGGACACGATTTCAGCATCCCCTCAATGATCTCAGGCTCCAGCGGGCTTTTCCACCTGATCGCCGGACATGCTTGAAGATCCTTCAGCATTCTTTTGGTTTTAGCTGAAAGGACAACTTCCCAGGGAGATTCTTCCACAAACGAACATGATTCCTCCGGCGTATCTACCTTTTTAGGAGCGTGCCTCTGTGGCGGGTTCACCCTCCAGTTCTCTGACAGCGTGAATTTCCCTTGACAGTACTGGTCCTCGACCTAGTTCTTGAAGATGCAGCAATCCTCAATGGGGTAGCTCACCATTCGGTGATAGGAGCAGTAGTTGGGATTGTTGACATCACCGGGCTGCGGTGGACGTTTTGGGTCTGGTAGAGTGATGAGTTTGTTACGCACTGCCAGTTCGAACAGTCTCCTCGTTTTATCACGGGAAAACGAGTAAGCACGTCCTAGCTTCTCTTCCAGGGATTGGCGCGGGCACGTGTTATTTTGGCAAGCAACCGGTTTCGGGTCACTCGATTGTTTTTGAGTGTTGGCAACGAAGGCCGCTTTCCCTTTACCCTTTGCATTCCGAGGGTCCATTTTTGAAGAAGAAGGTTCGTGGCCCATCTGGTCCATTTGGGCCAACTTATCAATCAGAGCCTAAAAGGTGGTCGGCTTAAAGAACGTCATGAACTGGGACACAGTCGCCTGAGGATCCAGAGTCCCTATGAACATGCCCACGGCAGGAGCTTCTTCGCTGTGTTGTTCGCATTTTGACCATAGGTTCCGCCGCCAGATTGCGTATTGAACCCAGGTCTCTCCTGGCTTCACCTTGGCATTGATTAATGTCGTGATCGGGGTGCACTCACTGGCGCTGGCGAACCGCTGCGTGAACAGCAATTCCATTTCCGTGAATGTTTTGACAGAGTCATTTGGGAGCTCCGAGTACCATTCAAACGACGTTTCTGACTGGCTTCCAACGAACTGGCGAAGCAGCAATTTGTCGTCGCCTCCAGTATTGCCGCATAGAGCTCTGAACTGAGCGACATGCTGATGAGGATTGCATGTCCCCTTATACACGTGGAACTTGGGGATCGTATATCCTGGCTGGTATTTGATTTGGTCATACCAGCCCGGATACGGTCGCCCAGTTCTGACGACTTGGCCAGCCGCTTTACTTGCCTGATGAGCTCGTATTTGTTGAGCTATGTAATCATCAAGGACAGCCTTGGAGATCGTTTCCTTCTTGACTGTTGATAAAGCTGGAAGAGGGTTTGATGTTTTTCCTTTATCGTCCTCGATGATTATCGGCGGGTCTTCAGCAGGAGGTTCTGGCTGGATCATCATTCCAACCATGTCTTGGAACAGGAGCGCCATTTATATTAGCATCCTGTTCCGTTGCCTCCTTATCCTTTCTTTCTAGCACCCTTCGCAGGAACTCTGTATCGATCTCCTGCTCCCGGCGCTGTTCAGATGCCGATTCCGAGCTTTCTTTCTGCCCGGTGAGTGCTGACATTTTCGTCAGCATCTCCTGGAGCTTTTGTTGTTACTCCTGAGTTTTTGTCAACGACCGAGTTTGCGGCCGATGACCCACGGAAGCATGGCTTTCCTCTTTTTCGGAAGCCATGTAAATCGTGTACACTATCATGCCCCCAGACTTAGAACGTTTGGGTCCATTGCCTTTGGAATTTGCCGCCGACGGTAGGAGATTCTCCGGCCTTCTCTTTTTGTAGGAGGTCGAAGTTGAAGGGGCCGATGTAACAGGCACCCATGTGGACGATGCCCTTCGTGGTATGGCGGAAGGATGGTCCTCCTCTTGTCGAGCCTTCATTTTCTTCAGCCGGCGAGGGTAGTCTTTGTTGATCATAGAATACTGGACTTTCCGCCAGACCCTATGGATTTGGGAGGACAGCCGCTGAGGGGGCTACTCCAGTTTTGCCTATGTCATGTTTTCAGCAGAAAGTGGAGATTTCTTCAACACCACGGTTGGGAAGTTCTTTCGCACCCTCCTGAGCATATCAAAACTGTTCCTGGTTAGAACAACAGCGTCAATTTCCACCATTGGAGCTGGTGGGTGAGTCCAGAGAGGGTGTTGCCCCAGCCTTTCTCATTCGGCACCAGTGGCGACGTCAAGCATGTCTTACAGATGGGACCACCTCAGTTGTGGAAGCGGCTCCGTCGTGCCCCAGGCTTTGATTAGGGGCTGCTGCTGGTGCCAGCCTGTCGAAGATCGAAGTCCGTTGAGAGGAAACGACCAATCTTTCGAAGGTCGACTTTCTGGTAGGGGAAGCACTTTTGATGACTTCACCCATAGCAGGAGTTGGCATGGCCACTCTTGCAAAGACTGATCCTTTGGTAGGAGAAGCACCTTTGACGACTTCACCTACCGGAGGAGTTGGGAGGACTATTCGTTTTGGGATAGCCCTATCAGGGATCGCGAGCCTCTTTCCGGACCCACTTAATCTTTCGTTCATCCTGTTGAAGAATAAAGTGGCAGACTTGGATGACCCATTGAGAGGGGCCGTGGTGGTTGCAAGTCGATCGAAGTCCGACTTCTTGGGAGCTTCCTGTGGTGGCACTGAGGCGCTGAAGCTCGTTGGCGGGAGCATGGTCCCTGTTCCAGCTAAAATTTTTGGCCAAGAGCTACTTGTTCCCTTACAAAAAAGGGGGAGAATACTCAAAAAGCAGGCATCACGTGCTCACACGTGATGGGGCCTCACGTGCAAACACGTGACCTTTTATAGGCAGATCCTATCTGTGTCTGAATTGCCTAAATTGATGAAGTCACGTGTCCACACGTGATGGTCTCTTGAACCCACTGAATAATAGAATTAAATTTTAATGGGAACTAAATAAAATACAAATTAAGCAGCAAGGAAAACCCCAAATGGGGCATCACGTGCCCACACGTGACCGGGGGTCACGTGCCAACACGTGATGGGTTCCTAAGCTCTCTGAAATGATAGAATTAAATTCTAATTAAATGCTTGATCAGTAGGGTCACGTGCCAACACGTGATAGGATCTTAAATCATCTGAGCTGAAAGAAGGAAAACCCCAAATGTGGCATCACGTGCCCATACGTGACCAGGGGTCACGTGCCAACACGTGATGGGTTCCTGATCAGTCTGAACAAATAGAATTAAATTCTAATTAAAGGGAATCAAAAACCCTAATGGAAAAATATTTCCTTAGATCTTTCCAAACAAAAAAGATTGCGTTCTGTAAAGTGGAGTATCGTTGGATTAAAAATCCAATGGTGATTAAAAATCACCAATTTATAGAAAGATACTATACAAGGAAATGTTATTCTAAAATCTGCCAGGAACAACAAATAAAATATCTTTTGGATTAAAAATCCAATGGTGAATAAAATTCACCGAGTAATCTAAAAGATCATGTTGGTTACAAAATCAATCAAAATCTTTCAATGAAAGATTGACTAAACAAACTGATTCTTTTCTTTCTCCTATAAATAGGAGCCAAGAAGAGAAGAGAAAGGAAGGATAGACAACAACAGAAAGAGAATACAAAAGAAAAGAGAATTTAATTCTCCAGAGAGAAAAGAAGGTCTCTTGAGAAGATAAAGAAACCCTAGGTGAGAAAGGGAAAGAGATCATAAGCTCCACAAAAGAAAAAGAGAATTTAATTCTCAAACTAAGAGTTTAACTCTTCTGAATAAGAACTTAGTTCTTCCTTTGGTTGAAGGTCTGCAGAAGCAGATCTTCCCACAAGTTGAGAATTTAATTCTCCTCGGGGAGATTCTGCCATGCAGATCTAAAACCTAAGAGAAGATCTAAATTCAGATAATTATATTCTCCCACAAAGCACATTGGAATTTAATTCCTCCAACAAAAATAGGGTTTAACACTTAATATAAGAACTTAGTTCTTTTTCATGTTTGAAGATCTGCAGAAGCAGATCTCCCCATAAGTTGAGAATTTAATTCTCATCGGGGAGATTCTGCCATGCAGATCCAAAACATAGAGGAAGAATTGAGTTTAAAGAATTTAATTCTTCCAAATATATAGGAATTTAATTCCTCTAAATAAAATTAGGGCTTAACCCTATAAAAGAATTTAATTCTTAAAATAAGGGACTTTTCATGCACGTAAAAAGATCAAGTACCCAACCTGATCACATGGCAACACGTGACCCTCCCCCTCAATGATCAAAAAAAAAGATGAATGAGATTGGGTCACATGCTCCCACGTGACCCTTGGATAAAATCCTCAAAAAGAGAGAACAAAGCAAAGGCAGAATAGACTTTGGGCGCCCTCACGTGTCCCCACGTGACCCCTAGCAAATCCTGTTAATATCCAGTGCATGGGTGCCCATCACATGCCCACACATGATGGCCATGAAGACTAAAAGTGTTTAACACTTATTCTGAGAATAAAATAAGGGAAGTTTGACCCAATCCTAGGGTGCCTCACGTGTCCTCACGTGAGCGCTTCATATTTTTTAGTGTTTAACACTATTTTAAGCACTGCATCCTTAGTTTTTAACACTATTTTATGTGCATCACGTGGGAACACGTGATCGCCAGATATGTGCTAGTGTTTAACACTATTTTAGCCTAAATTGGCTAAATCTTCCAGAGGCAAGGCTCCCCTTTTGACTGAGCCTCAAGTACATCCTTGTCTTTCAAGATTGATCATCTCATATGGTATATAAGTGCTCAGCACTCAATAAAAGACAAAATACGGTCAGAACCCAGACTCATGTTTAGCATTGCTAAATAATGGGGGTGCTGAACCCAGATAAATGTCCAGCAGTCCAAACAAAGGTCCAACATTTCAAACCTAATTAGACTTAGCCCAAGTTGGCCATAAGTCCTCGATTCAGATTTAACTGTTAGTCCCAGATTTAACTGTTACATGTACTCATAATCTAATTAATCTTAGTCCCAAATTGGACTACAGATTTCCCAATCAACTTTGGTTCAAGGGTACATCTCTTCACTCCTTTGATGTTTGTCGTTGTAATCCTTCAACGTCTTCAGAGAGGTGACGGGTCCCGATAACCAATCATTACACGGACTGTGGGGTCCTTAAACTTATGGACTATGATGTCCTTAAACTTTATAGACTATGACGTCTTTAAACTATGAACTGTGGGGTCCTTAAACCTATGGACTATGATATCTTTAACCTTGGACTGTGAGGTCCTTAAACCCATAGACTATGATGTCCTTAACCTCGGACTGTGGGGTCCTTAAACCCATGGACTATGATGTCCTTAACCTTGAACTTTGGGTCCTTAAACTCATGGACTATGATGTTCTTAAACTTTATAGACTATGACGTCTTTAAACTACGGACTGTGGGGTCCTTAAGCCCATGGACTATGATGTCCTTAACCTTTACAGACTATGATGTCTTTAAACTGGACCACCATGTCCTTAAACTGGTAATCGACCGCAATGCCTTTAAACTAAACAATAGAGCCTGAATACTCTTTTGTTGGATCTAAACGATCCCGTTAAGTTGATCTTAGTCTGAAATTAGACTAACGTATCCTTAACATACGTTTAAGTTGATCTTAGTCTCAAATGAGACTAATGTATCCTTAAACCCAACCCCAAACCCAAATCTAAAAAAATACGGATTTGGACTAATCCACGCCCTACGGGTGACAACATAAATTAGTCTCCGTATACAATCTACGGGTAACCAAAAACAAAACAAACACACACGACACGAAGTGACATCTGGAGAAGGAGAAAGTGGTTACCGCGATGCGGTAGCGTAATTAACTGCAAGGGCTTGCGCCTGCAGGGAAGAGCGTCCTCACAATCAAAAACCCTTCAACGAGGGGGAATCTGACGAAGTCTGCTACATCGGCCGCATCCGTTTAAACCTTCTATACATGGTGTCATAAATTAACTTGGTATCTTCGAAGAGGTAGACGGATAGCACCAATTAGCATCTGCCCCTAAATTCAGGCAAGACGGACCTACGCGGTCGTGTCTCTGTATTCGGCGGAGAACAGATTCTGGCACGCCCGGTGGGACCTCTTCCTCTTTCCACTCCACACTTCGTGTGTCGTGTTTCGCGAACAAATCACGGTTTGATATGGTTGCTCTTGGGTTCGAGGTACTAAGATTTGGTGTCTTGCTCCGTGCAGAAAACAGAAGATCAATGGCTTCCAATTGCACCAACTGCAACAATTGCAACAACTCCCGCTCTGTCCTCCCAAGAGGAGTGACTTATGGGCCTCAAACGTCCTCCCTGTTCAAGATGCCTATGGAACAAGTAACTCAGGCCATCATTGGGCTATTCTTCGGGACCATGCTCCCACCGATGAGCTTAAACGCCCTTGTACCATTGTAAGAAGCTCAGAAAAAGTCGGTTTTTGATCAGCTTACCACTACTGCGGCCCCTCCTAACGGGTCGCCCAAACCAAGCGCCTCAGTTTTCAGTAGACTGGGCCGAAGCTCAGATGGGCTCGCGAAGAAGCCCGCAATACCAGAAGGCGTTATCCCGAAGCGAATAGCCATCCCTACTCCTGAAGTCACCAAGGCGGCTTCTCCGGCTAAGGGGTCGGTCTTCACAAGACTGGCCGTTTCAGCTTCTACTCCGGGCGAAGTAACCAAGGCCGTTTCCCCTGCACAAAAATCGGCCTTTTCAAGATTGGCCATTCCCTCCCAGCGAGCATCTGTCTTTGACAGACTGGCGCCAATAGCAGACTCTCGTCAGAATAGGGGGCATGAGGAAGCTCATCCAACAGCGGAGGTGATCCCGACCGCACGACATGCTCGACGTCGCCACTGGCGCCGGGTGAGGAAAGCTGGGGGCAATTCCCCTTCTGGACTGACTCCGCCAGCTCCAATGGTAGAAATTGATGCTGTTGTTCCAACTGGGAACGGCTTTGAACTACTTAAAGGGTACGCAAAAATTCTCCGACTGTTGTATTAAAAAGATCTCCTCCGCCAATGGAGAATGCTACAAAAGCGAAGCAAGAGCAGCCCCCTCAGCGGCTGTCCTCTAAAATTTATAAAGTTTGGCGACAGGTCCAGGACTCCGTGATAGATCAAGATTACTCTCGCCGACAGAAAAAGGTGAAAATTCAGCGGGAAGAGGACCACCCTATCAAGCCACAGAAGGTATCATCTGTTTGGGTGCCCACTGCAACGACCCCCTCAACTTCAACCGCTCACAAGAGGAGAAGGCCGGAGAAAATTCCCGTGTCTGCGGCAAATGTCAAGGACACTAAGCCTAAACGCCCTAAGTCTAGGGGCATGGTGGTGCATACCGTCTATATGACATCCGGAAAAAAGGATAGCCGTATCTCCAAAGGTCATCGACCGCTTACGCGATCAGTGACTAAGGCTCAGGAGAAACAACAACAAAAGCTCCAAGAAATGCTAACAGCCATGGCCACACTCACGAGACCAAAAGCAAGCCCAGAGACATCCTCGAAGCAGCGCCGTGAGCAGAAAACTGATGCTGAATTCCTTCGAAGAATGCTTGAGAAGAAGGACAAAGAGGCTGCGGAACAAGCGGCCAATATAAAACACATGGCCCTTCTGTTCCAAGATATGGTGGGCATGATGATCTAGCCGGACCCTCCCGCCGAAGATCCTCCAGTAATAATTGAAGATGATAGAGAAGAGACATCAAATCCTCTGCCGGCTCTGTCAGCAGCCAAGGAGGAAACTATCTCAAAACCCACCATGGATGATTACATCGCTCAGCAGATACGAGTTCATCAGGCGAATGAAGCGGTCGGGCAAATTGTTAAAACTGGACGACCCTATCCAGGTTGGTACGACCAAATAAAGTACCCACCAGGATACATAATTCCTAAATTCCATGTGTACAAGGGGACAGGCAATCCCCATCAACATGTCGCTCAGTTCAGGGCTCTCTGCGGCAACACTGGAAGGGATGATAAGCTATTGTTTCGCCAATTCGTCGGCAGCTTGGTGGAGATGGCGTTCGAATGGTACTCAGAGCTTCCCAACGACTTCGTCAAAACTTTTGCAGAGATGGAGCTACTATTCACCGAACGTTTTGCGAGCGCTAGCGAACGTACCCCAATCACAGCGTTGATCGATGCCAGGATGAAGACAGGAGAGACATGGGTGCAGTATGCAATACGGTGGCGGAATCTATAGTCGAAGTGCGAGCAGCACATCGAAGAGGCGCCTGCGGTAGGCATGTTCGTGGGTACTCTCGACCCTCAGGCGACCATTTCCCAATTCATGATGTTCTTCAAGCCAACTACTTTCCAGGCCTTGATTGACAAGCTGGCCCAAATGGATCAGATGGGTCATAAACAATCTCCTTCGAAGATGGAACCTCGAAATGAAAAAGGCAAAGGGAAAGCGACCTTTGTCGCCAACGCTCAACAACAACCAAGAGGCCCGAGACCGGTTGTTCGCCAAAGCAACAAGCGACAATCCCTCGACGAGAAGTTGAGACGTCCTTACTCATTTCCCTGGGATAAGACAAGGAGACTGTTCGAACTAGCAGTGCGCAACGGGCTTATCACTCTACCGGAGCCGAGACACCCACTACAGCCGAACGATATCAACAATTCCAATTACTGCACCTACCACCGAGTATTGGGCCATCCGATCAAAGACTGCTATGTCTTCAAAAATTGGGTTGAAAACCAGTATCAGCATGGTAAGTTCGCGCTGTCCGAAAACTGGAAGGTAAATCCACCACAACAGCACACCCCTAAAAGGGTGGACACGCCGGGGGCATCATACTCATTTATAGAGAAAGCTCCATAGGAAGTCGTTCTTTCGGCAAAAACTAAAAGAATGCTGAAAGATCTTCAAACATGTCCGGCAATCAGGTGGAAGAGCCCGCTAGAGCCGGAGATCATCGAGGGGATGCTGAAACAAAGCACAACATTGGAAGTTAATAGTGATGGTGGACAAAACTTTCGGGCCCAGCCGTCAAAATCTTCGAAGAAGAAGAAGAAGACCAAAAAGCCCGTGAAGCCTGATGACAAGCGCACAGACCTGCAAAAATATATCGACGCGCTCGAGGAATATAACCAGAAGGCGCGAACCCCGGTCACGTTCCAAGAGTTTCTCAACCACATCCTTGAGGACGGAAATGATGACGATGATGAGGGGGAAGACTCGTCAGATGAACCTGAGAACTATGTGGCGAACTGCCACGTGATTTCTTATTCATCACTAGATGGTGAAGAAGCTCCTGATGCAGAGAAACTGAGGGCAGATCCCAAACATGAACTCCTAGAACCATCAGACGAGATGATTGACGTATTCCTGAACGAAGCTCTTCAGAAAAGCAAAGCTGACAGAGAGCGGGAAACGGACATATACGAAAGGGCCAGACGTCGACGTCAAGCTAAAGAAGCTCCAGTGACGGGAAGCTATAAAATATCCTAACCGGATCGAAGCATCCCGATCGCCAGCAAAAGCAAGCTTAAAGCAAGGAAACGGTTCGCTAGGGCCTTTTCAATAAGAATGAAGTTGCCCTCTTTCAAAAGAAATTCTCCTAGCGCTATATATCTTGATGAAGCGGATGTACATCCTAATTTCTGCTTATACCATCAGAGGATTGCACACCCTACCGAAGAGTGCATAGCCTTTAAAAACTGGTAGCAGGGATATGTTGCTCACCGACAACACGTTCAACGAGTGAAGCACAAGGCTCGTCGGGAAAAGAGAAGCACGACAGATGAGCGCAAAAGAACTGCCGGCAAATGTCACATAATTAGCACCAAGGGATCGCAAGTTATCACCCTTGGAAGCAATTCTGAAGAAGAAATAGCCCTCAGCCCTCTCTTCAAGGAATCCCCCTCCGACACAAAAGATACGAAGACTTGCGAGGACATCTAGTTGCGTAATCGTACGTTTCCCGGAGAAAATCCCGGACCCACTTGCAACGGACTGAAACGTCCTTAAACTAACAATGGACCACTATGTCCTAAAACTGGCTGTTGACCGAAATATCGTTAAACTACTATAAACCGCAGCATCCTAGGGCTGACGCGTAAAAAAACGGTATGTCCACAAGCAACATGGGCACGGATGAAAACCCGAAAGGGTGCCGTGAGTAAAAACAGCAGGGCTACCGGCGATGTTTGTGAAAACCCGAAAAGGCGCAGACTCATAAAAAAAAATGGTACGTCCATAAGAAAAATGGGCACGGATGAAAACCCGAAAGGGCTCCGTGAGTAAAAACGGCAGGGTTACCAGCCAGTTTTGTGAAAACCCAAAAGGGCGCAATCTCGTTAAAAGACACTTGCAAGGTCCTCTCGACCTGGTGAGGAGAAAATACCTGCGTGAGATCCTTACGACTCACAAGGGAGCAAAACACTTAGGGATCCCCACGATTTCTAAGGAGAAATGATACTTACGAGATCCTCACGACTCGTAAGGAGAATTCCCCTTTGAGACCCTCACGGCTCATAGGATTCAAAAGCCTTAAGCTACAGGGATCTGAACCTGTTCTTAAGCCATCACAATCTCCGATGCTGCCCTACAAGCGTCTCGATATCGACCCTTGTATACAATCTACGGGCATGAATAAATATTTCCCTAACAAAGTCCCACCAGAGACTGAGGATATGCTCATATGGCAAAAGACACTTATAAGTCATCTAGACTTATAAGGAGAAAACACTCTTGTAAGATCCTTACGACTTATAAAAGACCATACACTTAGGAATCCTCACGATCCTTAAGGAGAAAACGTGCTTACGAGATCTTCACGACTCGTATGGAGAAATACCTTTATGAGACCCTTACGGCTCGTAAAGTCAAAAAGCCTTAGTCGACGGGATCCTAACCCTGTTTGCTAAGCCACTTTTGTTCGAACTAACAAAGGCAAATGATGATTCGCTCCTGGAAATATCTCAGTTGTAGCAATATTGATGCCTAAATCGGTATCAAATCCCAAACTCGCAGCGAAAAGCCAGCGAGCCACAAATGCATATGAAATAGCCGAAATGATGGGGCAACTTGCAACAAAATCAGCCAATAAAATATATGCATATGAAATAGCCGAAATGGTTGGGCAACTCGTAATAAAAAACAGTGAGTAAAAAGAAAATAAAATAACCGAAATGATTGGGCACCGCGAAAAATAGCCGAAATGATTGGGCAATCGCGATTTTCGCGATATAAAAGCTGAAATGATAGAGCATCGCGGAAATTAAAAAAATGAAAGAATGAAACTTTTGCCCTACAGGTGAGATCACATCGATCCCTGTATACAATCCAGGGGCACAAACAAAGAAGGGAACCATATCGTCCCATCAGGCTTCGTCGAAGCAAGGCCAAATCTTGACGGTTCATAGACGACCTAGAGACAATCTTGACATTCGTCGTAATATTGCAGACACAATGTCAACAAATGAAGCGAAGGAAGATCCCTAGCTTCAGGGTCTCGACGTCAGCATCGACAACTTATAGATCAATACTGGCGTTCTTCCTCCCTCCAATCGGATGCAGACGCAACATCAACAAATGAAGCCACGGCAAAGTCCCCTAGTTCCAAATCTCAACGGTTCACAGACAGCCTAGAGACTACCCCGGAACCATGGCAAATTCCCCTAGTTCCAAATCTCGACGGTTCACAGATAGCCTAGAGATCACCAACGGCGTTTCTCCTTACTCCAGCAGGATGCAGATGCAACATCAACAAACGACCCTAGCGTCAAAACAACGGAACCATGGCAAAGTCCCCTAGTTCCAAATCTCGACGGTTCACAGACAGACTAGAGATCACCAACGGCGTTTCTCCTCACTCCAACCAGATGCAGACGTGACGTCAACAACTGACCTCAGAGTCGCAACGAAGCGGAGCCATGGCAAAGTCCCTAGTTCCAAATCTCAATAGCCACATCTACGGCCCGAAGACCAACAACGGTGTGCCTCCTCATTCCAGCAGGATACAGATGCTACACCATCAATCGGAGCCACGGCAAAGTCTCCAGTTCACAGACAACATGGAGTCATCCAATGACCCCGTCTCGGAATCAAGTCAACTCAAAAACCTCGATTCAGGGAAATCAGCGTCCTTGATGAGAGCATCTCGATTCGTATCGACCCGCAGAGAAATCGGTGTCTTTGCAGGAATATCTCGATTCTTCTCAACCCCAGGGAAATTAGTGTCCTTGGCAAAAACCTCGATTCAGGGAAATCAGCATCCTTGACGAGAGCATCTCGATTCACGTTGACCCGCAATGAAATCAGCGTCTTTGCAGAAATACCTCGACTCGTCTCAACTCTGAGGAAATCAGTGTCCTTGGCAAAATACCTCGATTCAGGGAAATCAGCGTCCTTGACGAGAGCATCTCAATTCGCATCGACCCGCAGAGAAATCAGCGTCTTTGTAGGAATACCTCGACTCGTCTCAACTCCGAGGAAATCGGTGTCCTTGGCAAAATATCTCGATTCAGGGAAATCAGTGTCCTTGACAAGAGCATCTCGATTCGCGTCGACCTGCAGAGAAATTAGCATCTTTGCAGGAATACCTCGATTCATCTCAACTCTGAAGAAATCAGTATCCTTGGCAATACCTCGATTCAGGGAAATCAGTGTCCTTGACGAGAGCATCTCGATTCACGTCGACCCACAGAGAAATCAGCATCTTTGCAGAAATACCTCGACTCGTCTCAACTCCGAAGAAATCAATGTCCTTGGCAATACCTCGATTCAGGGAAATCAGTGTCCTTGACGAGAACATCTCGATTCAGGGAAATCAGTGTCCTTGACGAGAGCATCTCGATTCGCATTGACCCGCAGAGAAATCAGCGTCTTTACAGGAATACCTCGATTCGTCTCAACTTCGAGGAAATCGGTGTCCTTGGCAAATACCTTGATTCAGTGAAATCAGCATCCTTGACGAGAGCATCTCGATTCACGTCGACCCGCAAGGAAATCAGCGTCTTTGCAGGAATACCTCGACTTATCTCAACTCCGAGGAAATCAGTGTCCTTGGCAAAATTACTCGATTCAGGGAAATCGGCGTCCTTGACGAGAGCATCTCGATTCGCGTCGACCCACAGAGAAATCAGCATCTTTCCAGGAATACCTCGACTCGTCTCAACTCCGAGGAAATCAGTGTTCTTGGCAAAATACCTCGATTCAGGGAAATCAGCGTCCTTGACGAGAGCATCTCGATTCGCATCGACCTGCAGAGAAATCAGTGTCTTTGCAGGAATATCTCGATTCGTCTCAACTCCGAGGAAATCAGTGTCCTTGGCAAAATACCTCGATTCAGGGAAATCAGCATCCTTGACGAGAGCATCTCGATTCGCGTCGACCCGCAGAGAAATCAGTGTCTCTGATTCGGACACGACAATCAATCTCGGAGCCGCGGCAAAGTTCCCAGTTCCAGGACTCGACGGTGCACAGAAAATCGAGAATCAATCCTGACCCCGTATGGCTAAAGTCAATCTTGACCCCATATAGCCAAAGTCAACTCCTGGTCCCATAGAACACGGCTAATGACAATTCTGACCCCGTGGGAAGCGTCCAGAGCAAATCATGGTCCTGTGGAACACGGCTAATGTCAATCCTGACCCTGTGGGAAACGTCCAGAGCAACCCCTTGACTCTGTGAAATGCAGATAAAGTCAACCCCCTGACTCCGTGAAATACGGATAAAGTCAACCCCCTGAATCCATGAAATGCGGATAAAGTCAACCCCCTGACCCCGTGAAATGCAGATCAGGTCAACCCCTGACTCCGTGAAATGCGGATAAAGCCAACCCTCGACTTCTACGTTAAAGCAATTCTTTAACTCGGGAGCAGGTCAACTCATCAATCACTTGCGAGTCCTCTCGACTCGTAAGGAGAAAATTCTCTTGTGAGATCCTTACGACGCTCAAGAGAAAACACACTTAGGAATCCTCATGATTCCTAAGGAGAAACCACACCTGCGAGATCCTCTCGACTCGTAGGGAGAAAAGTCTTTATGAGACCCTCACGGCTTATAAAGTTGAAAAGTCTTAGGTGACAGATCTTAACCCTGTCTCCCAAGCCATCATTGCCTCGCAGAGAAGTTAAGGTAGATTTTCTACAGGCCACACTCTCCTAAGTCAAACATCGACAAGAAAGGAAACAACCACTTACACGTCCTCTCGACTTGTAAGGAAGAAAATTCTCTCGTGGGATCCTTACGATTCTCAAGAGAAAACACACTTAGGAATCCTCACGATTCTTAAGGAGAAAATACACCTACGGGATCCTTTCGACTCGTAGGGAGAAAAGTCTTTATGAGACCCTCACGGCTCGTAAAGTTGAAAAGCCTTAAGCGACAGATCTGAACCTGTCTCCTAAACCATCGCTACCTTACAAAGAGTCCAAGATGGACAGCTACCTACTATCTATGGGCTACACTTGCCAAAGCTACATGCCACTGAAATGGAGAAGTTACTCATGAGCATATAAACTACTTCATGCCAGAGTAAGACATAAAGAAATAGAAGGGTGCTGCTCATGGGGATGAGGGTTTGGAACTATATCCCTTAAGAGTCAAGATTTGAGTCAATGATAAATGACAACACTTGTGTCCGCTCGTTATCTTCTCAGATCAAGATTCTGAATGTTATATACTAACCCAAAACTGGTCATACGTTATGAATTACTCTGCACTACTTCACCCATTTACATGCTTACGTAGGCAAAGTAGTGGGGGGGCATTTGTTCCTGCCAAAATTTTCGGCCAAGAGCTACTTGTTCCCTTACAAAAAAGGGGGAGAATACTCAAAAAGCAGGCATCACGTGCTCACACGTGATGGGGTCTCACGTACAAACACGTGACCTTTTATGGGCAGATCCTATCTGTGTCTGAATTGCCTAAATTGATGAAGTCACATGTCCATACGTGATGAGCTCTTAAACCCACTGAATTAATAGAATTAAATTCTAATGGGAACTAAATAAAAAACAAATTAAGTAGCAAGGAAAACCCCAAATGGGGTATCACGTGCCCACATGAGACCGAGGGTCACATGCCAACACGTGATGGGTTCCTAAGCTCTCTGAAATAATAGAATTAAATTCTAATTAAATGCTTGATCAGTAGGGTCACGTGCCAACATGTGATAGGCTCTTAAATCATCTGAGCTGAAAGAAGGAGAACCCCAAATGTGGCATCACGTGCATACACATAACCAGGGGTCACGTGCCAACACGTGATGGGTTCCTGATCCCTCTGAACTAATAGAATTAAATTCTAATTAAAGGGAATCAAAAACCCTAATGGAAAAATATTTCCTTAGATCTTTCCAAACAAAAAAGATTGTGCTCTGTAAAATGGAGCATCGTTGGATTAAAAATCCAATGGTGATTAAAAATCACCAATTTATAGAAAGATTCTATATAAGGTAATATTTTTCTAAAATCTGCCAGGAACAACAAATAAAATATCTTTTGGATTAAAAATCCAATGGTGAAAAAATTCACCGAGTAATCTAAAAGATTATGTTGGTTACAAAATCAATCAAAATCTTTCAATGAAAGATTGACTAAACAAACTGATTCTTTTCTTTCTCCTATAAATAGAAGATAAGAAGAGAAGAGAAAGGAGGGATAGACAACAACAGAGAGAGAATACAAAAGAAAAGAGAATTTAATTCTCCAGAGAGAAAAGAAGGTCTCTTGAGAAGAGAAAGAAACCCTAGTTGAGAAAGGGAAAGAGATCATAAGCTCCACAAAAGAAAAAGAGAATTTAATTCTCAAACTAAGAGTTTAACTCTTCTGAATAAGAAGTTAGTTCTTCCTTCGGTTGAAGGTCTGCAGAAGCAGATCTCCCCACAAGTTGAGAATTTAATTCTCCTCGGGGAGATTCTGCCATGCAGATCTAAAACCTAAGAGAAGACCTAAATTCAGAGAATTATATTCTCCCATAAAGCACATAGGAATTTAATTTCTCCAACAAAAATAGGGTTTAACCCTTAATATAAGAACTTAGTTCTTTTTCATGGTTGAAGATCTGCAGAAGCAGATCTCCCCATAAGTTGAGAATTTAATTCTCATCGGGGAGATTCTGCCATGCAGATCCAAAACTTAGAGGGAGAATTGAGTTTAAAGAATTTAATTCTTCCAAATATATAGGAATTTAATTCCTTTAAATAAAATTAGGGTTTAACCCTATAAAAGAATTTAATTCTTAAAACAAGGGACTTTTCATGCACGTAAAAAGATCAAGTACCTAACCTGATCACGTGGCAACACGTGACCCTCCCCCTCAATGATCAAAAAAAAAGATGAATGAGATTGGGTCACATGCTCCCATGTGACCCTTGGATAAATTCCTCAAAAAGAGAGAACAAAGCAAAGGCAGAACAGACTTTGGGCGCCCTCACGTGTCCCCACGTGACCCCTAGCAAATCCTGTTAATATCCAATGCATGGGTGCCCATCACGTGTCCACACGTGATGTCCATGAAGACTAAAAGTGTTTAACACTTATTCTGAGAATAAAATAAGGGAAGCTTGACCCAATCCTAGGGTGCCTCACGTGTCCTCACGTGAGTGCTTCATATTTTTTAGTGTTTAACACTATTTTAAGCACTGCATCCTTAGTGTTTAACACTATTTTATATGCATCACGTGGGAACACATGATCGCCAGATATGTGCTAGTGTTTAACACTATTTTAGCCTAAATTGGCTAAATCTTCCAGAGGCAAGACTCCTCTTTTGACTGAGCCTCAAGTACCTCCTTGTCTTTCAAGATTGATAATCTCATATGGTATATAAGTGCTCAGCACTCAATAAAAGACAAAATACGGTCAGAACCCAGACTCATGTTTAGCATTGCTAAATAATGGGGGGGCTGAACCCAGACAAATGTCTAACAGTCCAAACAAAGGTCCAACATTTCAAACCTAATTGGACTTAGCCCAAATTGGCCATAAGTCCTCGATTTAGATTTAACTGAGCCCGTGTGCTCATAATCTAATTAATCTTAGTCCCAAATCGGACTACAGATTTCCCAATCAACTTTGGTTCAAGGGTACATCTCTTCACTCCTTTGATATTTGTCGTTATAATCCTTCAACGTCTTCAGAGAGGTAACGGGTCCCGATAACCAATCATTCCACGGACTGTGGGGTCATTAAACTCATGGACTATGATGTCCTTAAACTTTATAGACTGTGACGTCTTTAAACTAAGGACTATGGGGTCCTTAAACCCATGGACTATGATGTCCTTAACCTTGGACTGTGGGGTCCTTAAACCCATGGACTATGATGTCCTTAACCTCAGACTGTGGGGTTCTTAAATCCATGGACTATGATGTCCTTAACCTTGGACTTTGGGGTCCTTAAACTCATGGACTATGATATCCTTAAACTTTATAGACTATGACGTCTTTAAACTACGGACTGTGGGGTCCTTAAGCCCATGGATTATGATGTCCTTAACCTTTACAGACTATGATGTCTTTAAACTGGACCACAATGTCCTTAAACTGGTAATCGACCACAATGTCCCTAAACTAAACAATAAAGCCCGAATGCTCTTTTGTTGGATCTAAACGATCCCGTTAAGTTGATCTTAGTCTGAAATTAGACTAACGTATCATTAACATACGTTTAAGTTGATCATGGTCTCAAATGAGACTAACGTATCCTTAAACCCAACCCTAAACCCAAATCTAAGAAAATACGGATTTGGACTAATTCACGCCCTAGGGCGACAACATAAATTAGTCTCCGTATATAATCCATGAGCAACCAAAAACAAAACAAACACACGCGACACGAAGTGACCATCTGGAGAAGGAGAAAGTGGTTACCGCGATGTAGTAGCGTAATTAACTGCAGGGGCTTATGCCTGTAAGGAAGAGCGTCCCCACAATCAAAAACCCTTCAACGAGGGGGAATCTGACGAAGTCTGCTATATCGGCCGCATCCGTTTAAACCTTCGATACATGGTGTCATAAATCAACTTGGTATCTTCAGAGAGGTGGACGGATAGCACCAATTAGCATCTGCCCCTAAATTCAGAAAAGACGAACCTACGCGGTCGCGTCTCTGTATTCGGCGGAGAAAAGTCCCGAAGAACAATCCAGTGGTGGCTTGATTCATCTGCCCCACCGGTATTGAAAAGATGGAGGCCGCATTGGGCCCGTATGGCATTCCTCCAGTTGGGGTGGAGCGGGAGTTGCTGTTGCAGTTTGTGCAGCTTGAAGCCATTGATCTTTTTTCTTCTTCTTCTTCCTGCATAGAAGAAAGACACCAAATCTTAGTACCTCAAACCCAAGGGCAACCATAGCAAACCGCGATTTTGTTCGCGAAACACGACACACGAAGTGTGGAGTGGAAAGAGGAAAATATCCCACCGGGCGTGCCTGAATCTGTTCACCGCCAAAAGACAAATCGGGACGTCGGGACGTCCGACCTGAATCCTGGGGGCAGATGCTATTTGGATTTATCCGTCCACCTCTCCAAAAATACCAAGTTGATTTATGACACCATCTATCGGAGGTTTGGACGGATGCGGCCATTGTAGCAGACTTCGTCAGATTCCCCCTTGTTTGCGAGGGGTTTTTTAATTGTGGGGATGCTCCTCCCTACAGGCGCAAGCCCCTGCAGTTAATTACGTTACCGCATCGCGATAACCACTTTCTCCTGCTCCTGAAGTTCACTTTGTGACGTGTGTGTTTTTGTTTGTTTTGGTTTCCCGTGGATTGTATACGGAGACTTATTTATGTCGTCGCCCGTAGGGCGTGGATTAGTCCAAATCCATATATGTTTAGATTTGGGTTTTTATTTAAGAACCATTAATCTATTTTGAGATTAAGATCGACTTAAATGTATGTGAGCATTTGGGGCTCGATTTGTTTTTGTTAAGGATACGTTAGTCTAATTTGAGACTAAGATCTACTTTATAAAGTTTTAGGATCATTTTGGTCTCAGATCCAATAAGAGAGCATTTGGGCTCTGTTGTCTTAGTTTGGGGACATTTCGGTCCATTGTTGCCATTTTTTAGACGAATATTAGTTTAAGGACATCTCGGTCCGTTGATCACCTTCCGCGCACTTGTATTCGTTACGTGACGGGATGAACAACGATGATATGGGATGCACCCAGTTTGGGGTAAAGTCTGATTTAAGATGTGCACGTCAATTTGGTAGTGCACCAACGAGTTGTTGGTTGTCGGGACCCGCCACCTCTCTGAAGATGTTGAAGAATTACAATGACATATATCAGAGGTGTGGAGAGATGTGCCCTTAAAACCAAATCCCGTATTTGAGGGAAATGGGTTATTGTACCTAAGAATCATTAGCCATATTTGAGACTAAGATTACTTTAGGAGACATAGGACGATAGAATCGTTTTGGATATCATCATGAGAGATCATTAGTCATGTTTGGGACTAAGATCAATTTAGGGAATCATAAGCACAGAGGGCTCAGTTGATTGGAAATCGAAAAAGTTTTGACCTTGGGAAAACTTAGCCAATTTAGGGCTAAGTCTGGGTCTCCATAGTTACCCAACAATGCTAAGCACTGGTATATGCAGCACTCACGTGTATCCCACGTGAGGCGCTGAATCAGTGTTAAACACTGAACTCTGGAGGCGCTCACGTGTGACCACGTGAGGCATCCCAAATATGGGCTCTGCTCTTTGGGTTTTATTTTCCCTTTTTATATAAGTGCTAAGAACTTAGTTCTCGTGGCGCTCACGTGTGAAACACATGAGGCGCCTCAAATACGGGCCCTGCTTTTTGGGTTTTATTTCCTCTATTATACAGAAGTGCTAGGCACTTGATTATGGGTCGCGTGCAAAGCATGTGACTGCCTTAGGAAGTTCTCCTTACTCTTCTTTTAAGCACTCGCGTGGGAAACACGTGAGGCAGTTTCGGCCTTTTCTTTTTATTCATTAGAAGTACTCACATGGAAAACACGTGAGGTCTCGTTATAGTGTTAAACACTAACGAATCACCAGGTTGTTCTTCTGTGTTCTTGGAGATTTTGATCTGATATTAATGACATTTTTAGTCATTAGGCTTTGGGTTTGGAAGGTCTCAAATTATTGTCATCATCTGAGAGATCAAGTTCTCCTCTTGTTTGTGCAGGAATAAAATTCTTTATATAGGGTTAAACCCTAGTTTTCAGAGGAATTAAATTCCCATATGTTTTTTGTAAGAATTAAATTCTTTGGACTCGGTTCTTTTCCCTAGGTTTTGAATCTTCATGAAAGAATCTCCCTAATGAGAATTAAATTCTCAACTTGTGGGGAGATCTGCTTCTGCAGATCTCAACCAGAGGAAGAACTAAGTTCTTGCATGAAGGGTTAAACTCTTAGAGAGGCAAAGAAGGAATGGAATATTCTCTGTGTTTTTTCTTCTTTTTACCTAGTATATTCTGACGAAACAAATCTTCGCTGAGAATCAAATTCTCTTTTTTGTCTCTACTTCTGTCTTCCCTCTCTCTGTGTGTGTCTTCCTCTCCTCCTTTTTTCTAAGACTTGAAGTCCCGGGCTTTTTATATAGTGGAGAGAAGTTTGTTTAATTCTCATAAAATCTCTCATTGAGAGATCCCCATTGATTTAATTAGTTTCAAAATTGATTTGGGGAATTTTACCCACCGTTGGATCTTTGATCCAAGGACTTCTGTTATTATAGAAAATATTGTTCTTGTTTTTAACAAGATTGGGGATATTCTCCCATATACAGAATAAAATTCTATCAAGCGGTGGCATTTTAATCACCATTTGATTTTTAATCCAAGGGTGCTCAGTTTAACGGAGTATAATCTTTCTTTGTTTAGGAGGATATAGGAAATATTTTGGATATTTGATCCACTAACTCTCTATTTAACAGAAAATATTCTCTCCAATAGAATTTAATTCTATATTTAATCACCGTTGGATCCTTGATCCGATGGTTTATTAAGTTATTAAGTAGAATTTAATTCTACGCAAGGAGGTGTCCTCACGTGTTAACACGTGAGGTTTGCGGTTTAATTGCAGCGCTTAGGTGCTCATGTGTTGGCACGTGAGGCTGGTTTAGCCTAGTTGTAGTTTAATTGCAGTGCCTATTTATAGGCGCTCACGTGTTGGCACGTGAAGCTTGTTTAGCCTTCTTATAGTTTTAATAGCAGCGCCTATATGCCTTGCATATAGGCACTCACGTGTTTAACATGTGAGGCTCGAATAGTTGGGAGTTTCCCCTTTTCTTTCTCTCATCGTCTTCTTCTTCTTTTTATGAGGGAATAATACCAATGTCAGATAGCGGTTCTCTGGTGACATGAGTACAGGGTAGTCCCTAGACCTGAAATCGCCACAGTGTCTTGTGTGTGTTCCCACTGTACTTAGATTACTATCCTACCACGGCTCTACTGAGGCATGCAAACAGGTTTTAGTTGGGTACTGTCCCAAAGCATATGGAGGCAATGAGCGGTCGAAGAAATTCGTCACTCCCGGTATTGGAAGTCGATATCGCACCGTGCAAGACACGACTATAGCCGGAAGTCTATGGCTACGGCAGTAGAGATAAACTGGTAAATATTACCAGTTGTATATCTTTGGTTATGAATCTTCTGTCAGCACACTTTTCGGGTTATTAAGGGTCTGACAGATTCCACTCCCCAGATCCGGTATGTGATACTCCATGACGAAGAGACCGGACTATATGGTGATGTCACTTATAGACTTTGTCGGGTCCGGATGAGTTCGCTCGTCGACCTGCCTTTATCTTGATCATACCTGGGTAGCAGTTACGTACAGCTAATGTCACTGACGAGCTTGTGGGTTAAGCCGAAAGGGAGATGAATCTGAAAGTGTTTCAAATTCAATCGGATACGATCATGTATAACCTACTGCCGGCGTATTGACAGGTCTTTAGAGTCCCACAACGAAAGTGCCTGCACGGGAAAAACGCGATGTGACGTACGTATAGGGATACGTGCATGAGTTCGATAAAACATGTATATTGGATATACGTGTTTAATCGGACGACTGTTATACTAGCAGGTTTAAAAGCTAGATTATCAAGTCAAGTGTTGACTTTATAACCGTATTTATGATGTGGTTTTTAGTATAATGTATATGATACACACGCTCTTTACAGTACATGATACTGAGAAGATATTGATGGCATTTCGTATATGTGATACATGATGTGTATGTGTATAGGATACATGTACTAATACTTATTAAATATATATATTTGATATAGATGTTCCCACCATTAAATATTATGTGTAAATAAATATACATATTATAGGGTGTTCTCATCACCCAATTGAGATGGGAATGCGCGCGCTTATCAGGCGTATACAGATTCCCCCTGCCTAGGGTAAGCCGGGGTTTATTGATTGTGGAGATCCAAATCTCCGGCAGCCGCGGACTAAGCTGCCGTTAATTACCCCTTACTTTTGGAACGAGAGAACCTCCGATTGACGGGTCAAACTAGTCATGCAAACTCAATATGTCGTGTATGTGTGTTGTGTTTCTAATAGGAGATGTGTTTTGAGTGTGGAGTGTATGGGATAAAGAGAGGTGAGTAGCGTCCTAAGGACGCATGGGCATTGTGCACCAACGATTCACGTGCCCGAAGCGTGGGCGCTGGGCGCCCGCGGGCCACGTGCAAGGCGCATAGGCGCTGGGTTCCAGCGCTTCATGCACCCGGTACGTGGGCACTGGGCACATGCAGAAAAGGGGGGGCTTAGCCCCGGGATTAGGAGTTAAACTCTTGAGGGACTTTGGAAACTCCCAGAAAAGGGGAGGAATTTTATTTTTATGGAGTTAAACTCCCAAAAGGATTTTGAGTGGAGTTAAACTCCTAAAGAATTTTATTTATGGAGTTAAACTCCAAAAGATTTTGACAAATGGAGTTGACTCCCAAAAATCTTTGGAGATGATTAAAGAGGACCCCTTTCTTCTTCCTTGAGCCCTGAATCCTGTCATAAGCCTTGGATCTTCCCCAAAGTCGGATTTTAGAGATGGGTCTTCTTCTCCCTGCTCTCTGTTGGCTGGATCTTGGAGAAAAGGGTGTGAGACTTAAAAATCTCCCCTTTTAGGGATTTGATGGGAGATCTGAGCTCCCATTCGTGGGTTTTATGGTGCAAAACTATTTCTTTTTGGGAAAAGAAGAGTTGAACTCTTAATTTAATTCAAAAAAAGAAAGAATGTTTAGAACATTGAGGAAAGAGAAGAAGGCACAAAACCCTAATTTTTCTGTGAGAATGAAAATTTGTATTTGATTTTTTCATCACGTTTGCCTTTATAGGCTACACACTTTACATATAGCCCCTTGGGCTTTGCCAAATTGCACTTGTGCCACCCCATGCCTTATGTGCTTATTTCATTTTGCACATAAGCCATGGGGTTTACAAATTTTTGGCTTTCTGCCCATTTTTCATACATTTACTTCTAAAAAATTGCATTAAACTAATTTATTGCTTCATTCTTGGCATAGAGCCGATCCCTTCCATTCTTGGTCCTGACTTAGGCTTGGGCCCACTTGGCTTGGGGGTTGATTGACTTTGACTTGGTCGATCGGGATGTAACTTTTGACCCCAACAAAGTACCCACCATCAATAAATGCACACCACATATATAGGTCGTGTGCATGAAATTGATGGATTTTCTTTCGCGTAGAGGTTGACTTGATTTGGTTCCCATTTTGATGACATGGAAGTCGATGCTGCCTGTTTTATGACGTGGATGGTCGATACTGCCCTTTTTGCGATGTGGACGGTCGATGCTGCCCTTTTAGCGACGTGGATGGTCGGTGCTGCCTTTTTACGATGTGGACTGTCAGTACTGCCCTTTTAGCGATGTAGACGATCGAGGCTGCCTTTTTAGCGACTTGGACGGTCGATACTACCAGTTTAGTGACTTGGACGGTCGGGGCTGCCCTTTTAGCGACTTGGATGGTCGATGCTACCATTTTAGCGACTTGGACGGTCGGTACTGCCCTTTTAGCGACGTGGACGGTCGGAGATGCCCTTTTAGCGACTTGGACGGTCGATGCTGCCATTTTAGTGACTTGAACGGTCGGTGTTGCCCTTTTAGCGACGTGGACGGTCGAGGATGCCCTTTTAGCGACTTAGACGGTCGATGCTACCATTTTAGTGACTTGGATGGTCGTTGCTGCCCTTTTAGCGACATGGACGGTGGGGACTACACTTTTAGCGACTTGGACGGTCGATACTGCCATTTCAGCTACTTGAACAGTCGGTGCTACCATTTTTGCAACTTGGATGGTCGTTGCTGCCCTTTTAGCGACTTGGACGGTCGATACTTAATTTGACTTGCTCCGCTTCTTACGGTGTCGAGATTGAAGTTGACTTGCTCTGCTTCTTGCAGTGTCGGGATTTGATTTGACTTGCTCCGCTTTTTGCGGTGTCAGGATTGATTTGTTTCCGCGGTGGAGCTTGATTCCACTGATGAGGTAATTGGTTGACTTGTTTGATTTGCTTTGCCTTCGGAGCTCCCTACCCGTCCAGCGGGACTTTTAAGCTTAGAAGTGCTGCCGGGTAGGACATTGATTTGATCAGTTTGATTTCTGCCTTGTTTGGCGGGACTTTTGAATTTGAGAGGAACTTGGAATTTTGATTTTGTTCAGCATCAGTATTGCTGCACTGAAATAATGCCAGGAACAACTCACTATTTGCCCCGATAGGACTTGGGATTTGGTTTTTGGGTCGGCATCAGCACCGCTAACACTAAAGCATAATGCCAGGAGCGATTCATCATTTGTCACTGGGAAAACTTAGGATTTGGGTTTTGGGTCAGTATCAGCACCGCTAACACTGAAGCGTAATACCAGAAGCGACTCATCATTCGTCGTTGCCCATTGAGGAGCGATGGCTTAGGAGACAGGTTTAGATCCCTATCACCTAAGGCTTTTTTTAATTTTATGAGCCGTAAGGGTCTCATAAAAACATTTTCTCCGTACGAGTCAAGAGGATCTCGCAGATGTATTTTCTCCCTAAGAATCGTGGGGATTCCTAAGTGTATTGCTCCTTTGTAAGTCGTAAGGATCTCACGTGGGGATTTTCTCCTCACAAGGTCGAGAGGACTTTGTGAGTGTATTCCGTCTCTTTTCCGCGAGTTTGCGTCCTTTCGGGTTTTCACAAACTCGCCGGCGGTCCTGCTGTTTTTACTCATAAAGCCCTTTCGGGTTTTCATCCATGCCCGTTTTGCTTGTGGACATACTTTTTTTCAGCGGTAGGACCTCAGATGTAGTCTCGCTAGTAGGACTTAGGGGAAACAGGGGTCATTTGCATCCGTGGATTGTATATAGTTTTATAGGATGTATGATCCAGACCGTAAGGCCTGCATGCTCAATTCGTCTGCGACTTGGAGCATTCACGCATAGTATTTCTTGAGATATCGGCCATTGATAGGTAGCATGAGCCTTTCTCCTTCGGCATTTATCAGCTGGTAGGATCCTCCAGCAAACACTTTCTCGATGACGTATGGTCCTTCCCAGTTTGGCTCGAATTTTCCCTTGGCATGTCGATTGGGGATGATCGGTCTTTTGAGAACCAACACCAATTCGCCTTTCTTAAAAGCACGGTGATGGGTCATCTTGTCATAGGCCGGTGACATTTGGGCTTGGTACAGCTCTAGATTTTGCTGTACTGCGGGCCTATTTTCTTCGAAGGCATCGAGCTCTTCGAACCGAAGGAGGACATTTTCCTCCTCCGTCAAATCATGCTGGACGGCCATTCTCAGTCTTAGAAGTTCGACTTCGATAGGGAGGATTGCCTCCACTCCGAAGAGTAATGAGTATGGAGTGGACTGGGTTGGAGTGCAGTGCATGGTACAATATGCCCACAACGCCTCGTGGAGCTTGAGATTCCAGTCTCTCTTGTTGGCTAAAGCATTTTTTCTCAGGAGCTTGCATAGAGTTTTATTGAAGGCTTCGGCTAGCCTATTTGCTCTTGGATTATAGATGGAGGAATATCTCCAGTCTATCTTGTACTGGGTAGCGAACCTTTAGAGTTTGAAGCTCTTGAAAGAAGGCCCGTTGTAAGAAATGATTCTTCTTGGTGTACCAAAATGGTATAGAATATTATGCCGGAAGAACATCAGAATATCTTCTGTCTTGACTTCTTTCAGCGGGACAGCTTCAGCCCATCTGGAGAAATAGTCAGTTGCGGCCAATATAAACCGGTGGCCTTTAGATGATGGAGGATCAATTAGACCAACTATGCCGGTGCCCTAAATTTCGAAGGGCCATGACGCCACCATAGGATGCAGCGGATTGGGATGCTTGTGAATAAAGTCACCGTGAATTTGGCAGAGGTGACATTTCTTTGCATGTTCTTCGCAATCCCTTATCATGGTAGCCGGTAATACCCAAGCTGTTTAATTTGAAGCCGCATTTTGGGGACAGATTGGTGAGCTCCGCAGACGTCCGAGTGAACTTATTTCATGACTTTTTGGGTTTCAGCCGATGACAGACACCTGAGCCAGAGTTGGTCATATGATCTGCGGTATAGCGTATTATTTACAAACACGTATCGGAGAGCTCTTTTCTTCAGCTGAATCCTCGCGGATTTTTCTTCGGGCAGCTTGTCGTATCGGAGGTACTCTATAAAGGGTTCTCTCCAATCGGGCTCGTCTTGAATGATCATAGCTTCTTCGGCAGGATTGTTCTTTTGTTCCATGCTTCCTTCTTCAAGCAAAGAGACCGGAGGTAGAATTTGTCAGCTTTTGACTGTTATCAGAATCTCATCCATATCAGGATCAGCCAGCTCCTTGGCTAAGCGAGCGAGTACGTCAACTTTTCCATTCAACGCCCTAGGAACTCTCATCGGTTCAATATAGGTGAACTGTTTCATGAGCTCCACCACCTGGTTTCTATACTGAGCTAATTCGGATTTGTATATCTTATAGTCGCTGCTTACTTGGTTGACGACAAGCTAGGAATCACCGTAGATCCATAGCCGAAGGATTTCCATTTCTATGGTGAGCTCCAGACCAGATATCAGAGCTTTGTACTCAGCCTCGTTGTTTGTGTGAGGCTCGGAGAGAGAAAAAGAACATTGTAGGGTTCCCATCTATGGCATGATGAACGCCAATCTTATCCATGCTTTTATCTGCGGGATGCTTGATTTGCTGGAGCTCCTTATTGATGAGGCTCCGTCGAAGTAGAGCTCCCAACATAGCTCATCATCCTCGAGATGTAGCGCTTGTTCGTCAGGTAACTCGCAATTGAGCGATGACCATTCTGGTATGGGATGAGTAGCAAGGAAGTCGGTAAGAACTTGTCCTTTTACTGCTTTCTGAAGAGTATAAATTATGTCAAATTCAAGGAGCATGACAGCCCATCTTGCCATTCTACCGACTAGGCTTGCTTTGGTCATTAAGTGTCTGAGCAGGTCGATCTTGGAGATCGGCATAACCCGATAAGCGAGCAGATAGTGCCTTAGCTACTTCACAGCTAATATCAGAGCCAGGCATTACTTTTCGATTGGGGAATAGTTGTGTTCCGCCCTGACTAAAGTTCGACTAAGGCAGTAGAAGGCATTTTCTTTTCCCTCCTCGTTGTTCTCGGTAAGAAGCGCACCAAGTGACTCATCTAGCACGGAGAACGGTTTATTTGGGATGGGAGCAGCAAGTACTAGAGGGTGCAACAGGTACCGTTTGATACTTTCGAACGCTTCTTGACATTCGACATCCCAGACAAAGGGAGCTCCCTTCTTTATGAGCTTTGAGAAAGGCCGACATCTCCCCGATAGGTTCGAGATGAACCTTCGTATGTAGGCGAGTTTGCCTTGAAAGGATCTTAGTTGCGTCAGGTTCTTAGGAGGAGGCATCTCCATAATGGCCTTTATCTTTGATGGGTCAACTTCGATCCCCTGATGTCGAACTATGAAGCCCAAGAATTTTTCCGATGACATGCCAAAATCGCATTTTAGAGGATTCATCTTCTTATCATGTTCCCTCAGTTGGGTGAAAACGGTCCTGAGATCTCGGATGTGATCGGCCTTGGCTTTAGTCTTAACAACCAAATCATCAACATAACATTCGACGACTTTATGGATTAAGTCATCAAAGATTTTAGTCATTGCCCTTTGATATGTGGCGCCTGCATTCTTCAGTCTGAACGGCATCATCTTATCGTAGTATATTCCGATCGAGGTTCAAAATGTTGTGTATTTCTCATCCTCGGGTGACATCTTGATCTAATTATATCCAGACGAGCCATCTATGAAGGTGAACATCTCGTAATTTGAGGTGTCGTCGACCATCATTTCCATGACCGGTAGCAGGAAGTCGTCTTTAGGGCATGCCTTGTTAAGGTCCTTGAAATCGACGCAAACTCGGATCTGACCATTTTTCTTCTTCGCCGGGACGATGTATGCGATCCAGTTCATATATTTCTCTTTTCTGATGAAGCCAACATCGATAAGTTTCTTAGTTTCCTCGATGAGCTTTTCTTCTCATTCTTTGAGGAGCTTGTTTGACTGGCTTGGCATCAGGAGATATATCCAGCTTATGCACGGCCACTTCAGGAGGGAGGCCAGGCATTTCTTTATACGTCCCCGGCTCCAGACTTCGAGATTGTCCCAGCGAAGCAGTCAGCGAACTCATGCAGCAGGGCGGTTATTTGTTCTTTCATTTCCTCCAACAAGAGTGAGCTGATGTAGATCGTCCTTAGATTATCGGGCGTTCCCAAATCAATCTCGGTTAACTCATTGAAAGTTTTTTGCCCCCCATCTTCGAGCTCTCAAGAGCTTCTTCTGGCTCGGCTAGCTCGTCTTCATCATTTGACTCTTCGCTGGCTTCACCAACATGGATCATTTAGCATACTTTGACATCAGGTTGAATGAAACCTATGCCCCGTCTATCTGTGATTCGTCCATCGATGAGTGATCGGACCTGAGGCGGGTACCATAGCCCCTCATAAAACTTTGCTTCGGAGTCTATTTGGCACAACCGACATCCACACTTTTTAAAATATTCCCGCATCTCGGGTGCATAATATCTGAGATTGAGGATGGCTCTTATGCTTCTCCCATAGAGAAGGCACGTGACAGACAGATCGTCTGGGTACACGACAGGATTTGACCCATAAAACAGGATGCCCTTCTGTCCATTTTTCCTTTCGGGAACATAGAAAGTTTGCAGTTGGTTCACGGTAGAGACAGACAAAGCATTAGCTCCTTGCACATTTGTCCCGACACCCTGTGATAGCTAAGGACCCTTCTGTAATCTTGAAGGTTTCACTTAGCTTCGCTTTTTGCATGACGACCCAATCTGTATAGCCGTTGCAAGGCGGCTCCTCTTCCTCGGACTCTTCAGTTTCGCTGCCGAAATGAGAGTGAATTTTGCTTCCGGATGGGCCTTCAGTATCAGAATCGTCTGTATCACTACCAAAATGAGGGCGAGTTTTATAGAAGGATGGACTTCAAGCATCGGACCCATCAGTGTCACTACCGAAACGCGTACGCACTTGGGGGTTTTTGCTTTTGAAAGTGACGGCCGGCTTAGATTAACTTTCGAGTTTCGAAGACGTTCTTTCTTTGCTCAGTCATGGCTCGGTATTTTAGGGGTTCACAAAATACCGAGAATCTTCATATCGGACTTCATGCACACCGAACGGCTGAATGTCTCCGTCAATATGTCTTTCTTTACCATTTTTGATATACTTCATGCATTGATGGAGAGTTGATGGAACGATACCATAATCGTGGAGCCACGGCCGTCCCTGGAGAATTTTATAAGACGTGTCGGCATCGATCACATATATCTTGGCTTCGGTTTGTAGGTCTCCGGACCTAATCGGCAGAGCTATGGATCCCAGAACTTGCTGGGAATTTTGATTGAAACCTTGAATGACAATCTTTTTCCTTGATAGGTGTCGGACGTCCATTGACAAACTCTTCAAAGTCCGCAAGTTCATAATATTCACTGAGGATCCCGAATCAATCAATATGCGATTAATCTGATCTCCATCGTTGTACCCGGTCACGTAAAGCGGCCAGTTATACTCGGCTATTCCCAGTAGCAGGTCTTCGTCCTTAAACGTGACCGCAGCGGCATGCAGCGTACTGGGTTTCTTTCATATTAATTTCTGCAAAGCGAGCCTGGTACCGCTCGGGGTTTTGTAGAGCATGAATAAGAACATCTCTAAGCTCCTTAGATAGGACCAATGCATCATAGATGCTCAGGAGAGACGGAAGCTTCCAGAGATGGGCCAAGACATTATAGTTCACTGAGGAAGGACTCGAATTTTCGTGAGCCGGCTCTCCGTCGTCTTCTTCATTAGCGACTTGTTTTTCCTTTTCTTTTGAGGCATTGCCCTGATTTGGCGGTAGAGCCCTGCTGCTTCTGAGCTATATTTGATTGGCCTTTGTGGCAAGCTCCTCGTCCTCTTCGGGAAAACATAGCTCTTCCTCAGAGTCGCTACCAAGGTGGACGATGTAGCATGTCACTATAGGGATCTCGTCATTGGAGTCTTCTTCTAACTCCTCCAGAATCTCAGCCGCTTCTATGGGGAAGAACTCCTTCAACTGAATTAGAGTTTTTTCCTTTTGTTCATAATCTTCAAGGGATTCGATATATTTTTGAATGGTCGATCTCCCTGCAGACTCTTTTTCGCTTTGAGCCGTACCTTTCCTTTTTTTCTTCTTTAGCTTTTTGGATTTTGAGCCCGATTGAACCAAAGTGGTAGCTGGAACGGTGGGCTCCTTCTGGCCCTCCCATTCTGTTCTTGGCTCTTTCTGAAGTGGCTTTAGCATCTTCTTTGTCTTATTGGAGATGTGCATACTCTACGGAGGCTGCGGCGAGTCGGATTCATTTCTTAGGGCAACAGATTCAACCGTCTGCTCCCAGAAGGCTTCAACTTCTGTCTGTGTAAAGTTGGTGGCTACAACTTGATTGTTCAGCAACACACTCTTAGACAGCTCGATCTCTCCGGTCTTGTATTGCTTTTCGACCCAGTCTTTGAAAATGTAGCAATCCTCGATCGCATGGCTCACTACTCTGTGGTATGGGTAATACAGGGGATTGTCGGTCATTTTTACTTCGTGAGGTCTCTTCGACTCCGGCAATTGTAGACCGTTGTTCAAGGCATCTTCGAATATCTTGCGGACCTTGTCCCTTCTGAAAGAATAAACCTTGTTCTTCTTCTCCTCTAAGGAAGACCCTTCTCTTCCTAGCACTTGCTTTCGAGCCCGGTCTATTTTTAATCCGCCTGCCTTTCTCTTATCTTCACTGTTAGACGCATTGAAGGCGTTGGTCTTGTTGGAGCTCCCACTTTTACGGTTGTCGTCTTTTCTGCTCTTCTAAGACTTGTTACCCTGAGAGTCTGGGGTAGACTCTTGTTTCGAGCGTTCCAACATTTGAACTCTCTTGGTCAGCTCTTGAAATGTCTTGAGGCCTGCTGTACATAAGAATGGTACTATCCAATTGCTGAGGTTCCCAATGCGGAGGCTGACGGACTGGTCCTGCTCTAGCGGCAGTTCGCACTTGACAGTGAGGTTGCGCCATTGGGCAATAAAGTCCGTGTTGCTTTCATTTTTCCCGGCTTGGTTCTTATAAGGTCAGCAATGGAGATTTTGTCACTAACACTCATGAATCTTTGCTGAAACAGAGACTCCATTTGAGCAAAAGTTATGACGGACCCGTCTGGTATACTCGCGTACCAATCGAAAGCAACACCGGTCAGGCTATTGACAAACTGACGAAGATCATTGCCCCATGTATTTCCGCACAATGCTTTAAAGTGGTCGACGTGCTGATTTGCGTTTCCCGTCCCGTTAAATCTTCCAAACTTAGGAATGACGTAGCCTCTGGGGAACTCAATCAGATCGTACTGTGCGGGATATGGCCGCCCATTATTGCCGATTTCTTTCTGAGCTTCGGCTTCGGCTACCAATGTTTTAATCTTGCTGGTGACCAAATCCATTATCCGATCTTGTGTTAGCGGGATAGTGCCATCCGGGGTCAAGGCGTCCCCAGAAGTGGAATGTGGCTGGCTTTCGTGCGGCTCGCCCATACTTAGACCTAAAGGGACAGGCATCGGTTGCTTCGGGTCGTTATTGCCCGGCTCATGAGTAGAGACATGTGTTTGATTGGAAGGCGCCTGAGCAATTTGAGCCATGAGATGCATCATACCATTCGTCAGGTCATCAACTTTTTAGTAGAGCTTGGCCATCTCTTTATCTTTGCTCCTGAGCTGTTTTCGAAACTCTTGAAGCAGCTCTTGCTCTGCGGTCCTGGGGCGGAAAGTCAGCTCTTCTTCACTGTCCGAGCTTGATTCTACATAGACTAAGGGGTACTTCTGCCTATCGGCCTCATCGAGAGGGTTTCCATCGTCCAACGAAGGTGGCTGATCTTGGTAAACAACAAGCACATTCAAACCAGATTGAGCTTGAGATGTTGTGGCCCTATCCTTGCTTTTGCTGCGCAAATTGTCATTGGGACATGCGCCCGCCATATAGACCGTATGGATAATATATTCGGATGTCTTTTCATTCTTGGTAGCTGATTTTGCGGACTGATGTCATGACCCTTCTTTTTCGATAACGGGTAATCGACTGAAGGCGGCTGGCCTGACCGGGTTCTTGAATGGTGATGGCACTTCCTTTTTGGCTTTGCCCCACTAATTTCGCGCGGCACAGAGCGCCCGATAGACTCTTGAAGAGATGGTGTCATGCTTTCTCTGTTGGGTCTAGAACACGTCTCTTTGTAGCATCGTTCGGACTGTTGTCTTCTTAATTCTGGCGGTCATGGCATTTTTCTGAACCTACTTCATAGGTTCGAAGGAATTGCTGACTTTTACGGCCGACTCAGCCGTCATCATGGGATGACCCTGCTCTTGGAACCTCATAAGATTCCCTGTAATCAGTCAGCCAGCAGGGGTGGCAGTTATGGTACCCCTTTGGGAGGCTGACGGTACTCCTTTGGGTGGATGTCAGGGTGAAATATGCAAAATTCTTCCCGGAGTCCTGGCCCTCTTGTTGGCTCGATACCTGAGCCGCTTCTGTCTCAACCTTTCTGTTCTTAGCACTTGGCAGGCTACGGCTCTTCGGGAAGCCGCCATAAACCGAGCAATAGAGAGTTTTGGAGATACGCCTGATTGTGCACTTGTTGGAGTCATCACCTGAGCTCGTCTGTGATGTTTGATGATGCCCGTTGTACCGACAGTCTTGCCCCAAGCTGGAGTACTAGAGAGTTGTTTGGATACCGTCTTAAGTTTGGGTTGTGGTGCCTTAGCGATCACAACGTTCGGCCTCTTGTCCCTTGAGACCGGCTTGGCCACCTAGTTTGCCAGGATTTCTTCCAGATGAGCGCTTCCGGCAGGGTAGATGATGACGGAACCAAATTGGCGGGGCGGTTCCTCCCACTGCCGACTGAGGCTTATGGGGAAAACCACGCGAGCATTGATCTAGACCACATACGGGATCAGGGTCGCGTCGGAAGCTGAATTCATCTTAGAAGATATCGTCGTTGAAAGTTGATTGCTGCACGGAAAAGCATTATTTTAGTACAAACATCGGTATATATGTTAAATGAGTTCGAATGAACGGTTGACCCAAGATATGGGAGGAGGAAAGGTCCCACCGGGCGTGCTAGAATCTGTAGGGTGTTTTTCGTCACCCTATTGAGATGGAAATGTGCGCGCTTGCCAGGCGTATACAGATTCCCCCTGCCTAGGGTAGGCCGGGGTTTATTGATTGTGGGATCCGAATCTCCGGCAGCCGCGGACTAAGCTGTCGTTTATTACCCCTCACTTTTGGAGCTAGAGAACCTCCGATTGACGGGTCAAACTGGTCATGCGAACTCAATGTGCCATATGCGTGTATTGTGTTTTGAAGGGTTTGGATATATCAGGGGCCTCAAAGAGTTTATGGGGGTCCCGCTACCCGGATAGCGGGCTGGGGGTCAAGAAGGCTAGTAGCCCCCTTGCGGGGTGCAGGGCAGCGTCCCGTTAGAATTTTTTTCTAACAGGAGATGTGTTTTGAGTGTGGAATGTATGGGAAAAAGAGGGGTGAGTAGCGTCCTAAGGACGCATGAGCACTGGGTACCAGCAGTTCACGTGCTTGGCGCGTGGGCTGGGCGCTAGCGCCTCACGCGCCCGGCACGTGGGCGCTGGGCGCCCGTGGGCCACGTGCAAGGCACATGGGCGCTGGGCGCCGGCGCGCACCACGTGCAAGGCGCATGGGCGTTGGGCGCCGGCGCCTCATGCACCTGGCACGTGGACGCTGGGCGCCTAAAGAAAAGAGGGGCTTAACCCCGGAATTAGGAGTTAAACTTCTGAGGGGCTTTAGAAACTCCCAGAAAAAGGGAGGATTTTTATCTTTATGGAATTAAACTCGAAAAAGGATTTTGAGTGGAGTTAAACTCCCAAAAGAATTTTATTTATTGAGTTAAACTCCAAAAGATTTTGATAAATGGAGTTGAACTCCCAAAAATCTTCGGAGATGATCAAAGGGGACACCTTTCTTCTTCCTTGAGCCATGAATTCTCTCCTAAGTCTCGGATCTTCCCCAAAATGGGATTGTGGAGATGGGTCTCCTTCTCCCTCCTCTCTATTAGCTGGATCTTGGAGAAAAGGGTGTGAGACTTAAAAATCTCCCATTTTAAGGATTTGATGGGAGATCTGAGCTCCCCTTCATGGGTTTTATGGTAAAAATCTATTTCTTTTTGGGAAAAGAAAAGTTGGACTCTTTATTTAATTTTAAAAAAGAAGAAGGTTTAGAACCTTGAGGAAGGAGAAGGAGGCACAAAACCCTAATTTTTCTGAGAGAATGAAAAGTTGCGTTTGATTTTTTCATCATGTTTGCCTTTATAGGCTACACACTTTACATATAGCCCCTTAAGCTTTGCCAAATGGCACTTATACCACCCCATGCCTTATGTGCTTATGTCTTTTTGCATATAAGCCATGGGGTTTACAAAGTTTTGGCATTCTGCGCATTTTTCATACATTTATTTCTAAAAAATTGAATTAAACTAATTTATTGTTTCATTCTTGGCATGAAGCCGACGCCTTCCATGCTTGATCCTAACTTGGGCTTGGGCCCACTTGGCTTGGGGTTGGTTGACTTTGACTTGGTCGGTCGGGGTGCAACTTTTGACCCCAACACATATATATGTATGTATGTAAATGTTATATATATATATATATATATATATATATATATATATATATATATATATATTATTTATTTGTTATGCTTAGTTAATGGTGGGGCCCACCCTCTCTCTTGTGTGTGTGTGAGAGAGTGTGGGAGAGGAGATGTGTCGTATATTTACATAACATGGGTGGAAAAATAGAAAAAGAGATAATTCATTTTTCACTAGCCATCAACTTCATCTTCTTCCTCCTCATACAAAAGTTTGAGCTCTCTAAGTTAATGGCGCATATTGCCATGGTGAGGGAGTGAGAAAAAGAGAGAGTGCCCATAATTCACATCGCCTTCCTCCACGTCCAGCGAGCCTCTGGAGGAAATTTCTTTGTTCGGTGACGGAGTTGGAGCTCGTGCAGCCCGCTTTCAACGCGGATCATCTACAGCGAAGCGGTTGGCGTTCAGACGCTTTTAGGAGCTCATGAAGTTTAGACGGGGTCTTCTAGGATCATTCGGACACGCTACAAAAGTTGTAGCACCTCTCTACTCTTTCTTATTGAACTTTATTTTTTGCTAGATACTGGTACTTGGACGAGTTTTGGCATACGGTCGATCGCGCTCCTACGGAAAAAAATTCCGTTCAGTCCCGCTTCCGCCGTGCGCACAAGCAGAGCCCGCCCGACCTTACAGGTAAGTCCCAAAGGTAGAGTAAAAATGAAAAAGGACAAGTATAAAATAATCATGAAGTAATGTAGATGTCGAGTAAAAGTATGTGTAAATGAACATGAGTATATGTATTATAGGTCTCTATATGGTCACCATGTTAACGTTAAATTCTAAGTGTAAATGTCAATGCAACCGTAGAAATATTCATGAGCTCAAGAGTGGGGCCCCAGGAGGAAGGAAACACGAGCCCATTTTATGTGTTAGCATCGGGACTCCAGGCTGTGGAGGAGTCGACCCGACTGAGATTCGAGTAAATAGAATTCGAGTAGGTTAATACAAGACTTCTAAAGTTCCGTTGGATTCACACCTGAAACTATCCCATACACCCCGAGTATAATATATTATAGCTATTAGATATTCTTAGTTGACTTGCTTAGTTGATTATAATATGTCCTGATCGAACCATAGATTGCAACAGGGAATAATGTAGTCGAGTAAGTCGAGTAAAATGCGAGTCATGTTAGTTGCAATCTTGGGTCGAGTCAAGTTAGTTCGAGTAGAATGGGTTCGAGTTAACGTTCAAGTTTGGGTTTGAGTTTGGATTAGAGTTCAAGTTTAAGTTCGAGTTTAGGTTCGAGTTTGTATTCGAATTATAGACATTTCATATTACTAGATTTAATTTTGAAGATCTTAAGTTCAGGAGCAATCGGACAACCGCTGCATATGGACGGCATGATTTGTGACTTTTTCCAAGACGATTGCCATTGATAACTCTATTAATTTGCAGTGTTATCTAATCTGGATAGGCAAGCACTCACTTTCTCCGGCTCCCTGAGGCTCAAAAGAAATGATACTGCTTAAACCTATATTAATGTAGGGTCCTTAAAGATTTATTCTTATTTGTTATTATGTATTTACATTGTTCGCATTTCTCGATAGGGTTTTATGTAAAATGTTTTAATATTGTTTAAAAATAAATCTCGAGGGTGATTTATAATATTAAAAGTTTCATAGAAATGTATTTTAGTTTAGGTGATATTTTAGTGATGAAACCTAACTTTTAAAAGTTTATAGTATTTTTCTGAAAACTACTACTTTTGGAAATTTGATGGTATTTTTTATTAAAATTGTAATCTTTCATTTAAAAATATATTTTTCACAATTTGTTTTTATTGAAAATACGGATTCATAATTTTATATAATTTTCCAAAGTTTAATGTTTTAAAAAGTCGTATTTCTTTTAAAAAATCATATTTTTATTATCTTTTGAGGCCGAATTCTCCATGATGAGTTCTATATCTCACTCTACTATCCCAAGGACGTGCGATAACCCACACCATCCGTAAATGGGTTCTTCTAAAAGGGTTGTAGAGGCGCAATTGCAAAGGATTTAAATAGCAATAAAACATTTTATAAAAGTAATGATATTTTAATGTAATTTGTATTCTTCAAATTAAACATATATCTAAAATATCGTGTTATGAATCCATAGTGTATGTAATGGGGTAGATCATTACCCTATGTGTTTTCTAGAGGTATATATTTCTATGTATCGAAAAAAAGTTACTTTTAAAGTTCATGGTATTTATATGAAAAGGTTCAATATGTGTTTATTTCGTATGAAATTTTAATTACATCAAAAGATAAATAATTTGAATAATATTTTGAAGTGATGTTAGAGGATTGGGGTGACTTATTTGAGCTATCAAAGATTATAAAAGTTTTAAAAATAAATAATATCAAGGTTAACTCCACTTTTGTCGATATGATTTTAGAAGGCGGTTTGAGTCGAAATGAAAGAGAGAAATAGGGACTTACGGTTTGTATAGTATTGAGAAGGGAATAAGAAAGAGAGAGAGAGAGAGAGAGAGAGAGAGAGAGAGTCTTCATGGCGTCACGGTATCGTCTGGAATGACTTCGGTCATTGATGGGACGAACTTGGATCGCTAATTATACTTGACTAGCCTTAACCCTTCTTGAACTTAGAGAATTTTTTTTAGAGAATTTTGATAAATTTTCAAAATAAGGGAGAGTTAGGGGATGGGGTAAAAATGAAGGTGTGTGAATTAAAGAATTGAATTAAAAAGAATTTAAAATAGTGTTAATAGAGGATTGAAGAGTCTCTGATTAAATTCAAAGAAAACAAATAATAAAATAAAGTAGAGGGGAGCTGAAGGGGTGCACGGGCGAAGCTCAAAGCGATTTAGGATCATCCGAACCGCTGGTGGCGGCCAAATGAAGGAAACGGACGGCCAGATCTTGGCCATCTGTCTCGAAGTCCGTGCCATGTGTGATATTTGGTCTTAACTCCTCATTTATCCCGTTTGATTTCTCTGAAACTTTTCGATTCTCCGTGTATTGCACGTGTAACTCTTGGGCTTCCGAAAAGTTAAGAAGAAAAATTATAAAAATAATTAGGATTGATAGGATTCAAACATGCGCTATGACATAGCAGTAGAGAGACTTAACCGGTGAGCTACAAGTTTTTTCTTATTTTTATTGAACAAAATTAACTTATAACCCCTAATCAGGCTGAAATACCATTTCTATATATTTGAACAAGTTACATTTGTACAGAGATTTCAGAGTCGTTATAGCTTTGCACGTGGTTACGCACTTATTTCAAGTCAGGGTATTGCGCACACATATATCACGTGGGCTCACACTTGCTATCGGTTCAGAATCATATGTACACATGTATATATGTGCACATGTATTTAAAATTCAATATGCATGTCACATGACGCTCACACATCCGTAGGCAATATGCAACAAGTGCGCGCACGTGCATATCACGTGACACACATCTCTTCATTGGCAACATCCATCAAGTGAGCACACGTGTATATCACGTGACGCACATGTCTCCATAGATAGCATCCAATGAGTGTGCACATGTGCATATCACATGATGCGCACTTCTCTAGGGACCTTATCTTCCCATAGACAATTTTTGATTAAGTGTGCACTTGTTCAGATCTTGTTTAGATTAGAAAGCAAAAGCTTTCAATGAGAAGGAATGGCTTCTGTTCTTCGATTTTCTGCACTTTTCCTTCTTCTTTTATTTTTCAAGAAGCAAAAGTTTCAATTTTTATTACGCAGAGGCATCCATGATGGGTTTTTTCTTAAACCTTAGAATTAATTTCTCACAAAAAGTTGAAAATTTTGTAAAAGAGGGATCAACCCTAAGATCTTTTGATCTTTTATTTGTGAATCGACGGATTCAAAGAAGAAGCAAAGAGTTCTGTATTAAAGTAAAAGTTTTATGGGAAAGAATAAACCTTCTTCTCTTTTTATTTTTTTTACCTGTTTTGAGGTTGAAGAAGATGGTTTTTTCTTGAGCTTATGGGGGGGTCAACTCTATATAGATTTGATATCATGGGTCCTTTATATAGGGCATGAGAAAAAATCAATTAGTTTGAGAGAATCTCTCATTTAGAGATTTCAATTGATTTTAAAATCAAGTGGTGATCTTTAATTACTATTGGATGGAGATCATGGATCTTAACAGAAGATTTTTCTTCTAATTAAGGACTTGATTCCTTATTAACAAGATTTATTTCTTGTTAGAAGTGTTTGCTTCAAGGAATATACTTGCGCACTTGTGACCTTTGACACATGTGCACGTGCATTGCATGTATAGGTGCGCACAACTTGGGTGTCACACATGTGATTTAAATTGGCTATCTTACCAAGTGCGCATGTATAAGTGTGCACAATTTGGGTTGAGTCATTTGACTCATGCACACATGCATTGCACGTCGCACATGTGATACAACTTGGCCATCTTACCAAGTGTGCATGTATAGGTCCACACTATATGGATACAGGAACAAATGTACGCTTTGGGCCAAAATTTTTGGCGGGAACAATCATTAAGAAGTTTCGCAATTTTAAAAGGAATTTTAGACATATCAAATTTGTCATCTAATTCTAAAAACACACGACACGTGTAGTGTGATGCAAAGACATAAATTTTCTACGATTAAACTCAAAGAAGGGTTATTTTCGAGTTTTCCATTTATAAACCTAGGATTTTGTTATTTCTAACCTATCAATCTAAACCGTCAGACTTTGAGTCTAAGTTTCCCCACTAGCTAACTTGACGATGAAGTATCTATGTTTCGAAAAATTTTCTAATTTTTATGAGTTTTCTAATATATATGCAATGCAGAATTTACACATGATGCAAATGCGGAATTTACAAAGCAAACTTAGTACTCATCCTCAAATATGAGATTGACGATGTCCTCATCGTTGCCCCCGTTTCCGGTTGCTACACCTAGACATATAGGGTGAGCTTCTATTCACAAAATGGTGATCTAAGAACTACAACAACAACTAAGCCTTTATCCCAAGCATATAGGGTAGGCTACATGAACCAACATGAGAATCACGCCGGGTCCAGCACATGAATCCTCCGCCTCCACTCACTCCTACCGAACAATATACTTTCATTGAGGCCTTTGGCAACCATATCATTTCGTATCACCTCCATCCATATTTTCTTCAGTCTCCCTTTTGCCCTTTTGCCATTGCCCATATCGAGAGTATCTATTCGTCGAACCGGTGCTTCCATAGGTCTGCGTCGCACATGACCAAACCATCTTAGCCGGTTTTCCCACATCTTCTCCTCCACAGGTGCTACACCAACTTTTGCACGAATGTCCTCATTTCGCACCTTATCTTTTCTAGTGTTACCGCACATCCAACGAAGCATGCGCATCTCCGCTACGTGCATCTTCTGTGTATGATACTTCTTAGGAGCCCGGTATTCTGTACCATATAATAAGGCAGGCCGAATAGCGCTCCGATAAAACTTCCCCTTCAATTTTAACGGAAAGCTACGATCACACAAAATCCCTGTTGCACTCCTCCATTTCAACCAACCAGCTTGGATCCTTTGATTAACATCACTATCGATCTTCCCATCCTTTTGGATGATGGAACCTAGATATCTAAACCGATCGCTCGGTGATATCTCTTGCCCTTCCAATGTTATACCAATATGGTTTTGACTTCTCTGTTTACTAAATTTGCAATGCATATATACTGTCTTGGACCTGCTCAATCGGAACTCCCGAGATTCCAATGTTTGCATCCATAATTCTAATTTGGCATTAACCCCTGCTTTCGTCTCATTTACTAGAATAATATTATCAGCGAATAGCATACACCAAGGTACCTCAAAGGTAAAAATGTATTTACAAAATGTTGACTAATTATAGCAGTTGAAGTTAGGAGATTGTGCTAGTCCAGAAATTAGTATTAGCCATTCAAAAATTTTGTCGGCATAAGACTGGATCTGGTAAAATGAATAGTATACAAAAAAGAAAAAGAAAATATTAGTGTTATTGTTAGATGTTAGAATCGCTCATAGGTTCGTGAACGTAGGGATCAGAAAACGTTGAAGACGAAGACGAAATTTTGAAGGAGTCAAAGAATTGTTGCTTGGATGAATTTTGTGTACAAGAATCATGTGTTGAATTTCGTAATCAAGTTCGTCTATAAATCGGAGTTCGTCTAAAAACAGTTTATTAAAAGAGAGGTCTCTAAGATGTTCCCAAAGTGATCGTGACTCAAACTCAACAAGAATATCAAGCTCATCCGCATAAATCTCCTCAAAACTTGGCATGAAGGAATATCTGTCAACGTTAGCTTTCTCCCTATACTCCTCCACAATCATATTCTCATTAATACCATAGCTCACATCTCCCAATTCAAGTTCTCCCTCAACACATTGACTCATGGTTAGGTCGTTGTCATCTAGGAATGTAGATTCCAACTCTAGAATTTGTTTAAAAATTTTATGAATCGGTAAAACTAGAGTCGTGGGTTCCTTATCCTTAATTTTCTCGAATAGTATATCAAAACCATACCAATCAAATTCACTAGTCTCCTTAAAAAAAATTCTCTCTATAATGAATTGGTGTAGATCGACTCGGAGGATTTTCTTGCTCATACTTATAACACTCAGTCAAATCATTCATTATATCTTCATCATCTATGAAATCATTAAAAATTGTTTGATTATTTATCTCACTCGGTTGACTTCCTAACCGAAAGATTTTGTCATTATTGATTTCGATTTGACTGTGTTCACTCCCGAGAATCTGTACAGCTAATTGTTTCACGTGTTCGTCGATTCTAGTCAATGATTGCAATTGAGCGTGAATCAATTGATTAGATTGTTGTATGAATATGGCTAGAATCGAAGCTGTTTGATTTTCAACTGCAATCATCACTTCTAAACCTTTCTCTAAAGTGGTCAACCTAGCATCCATCTTACCATCAAACTCTATAGATGTGACAGTCGTTTTGGGAAAAGAGGGTTGTGATGGTGGCGATGCGTAAACAAATATCAGGTCAACCTCTTTCTCTAAGTTTTCAATCAATTGCCCTAAGTTTGAAGTGGCGTTGGGATCAAGAGTGTTAGAGTGTGGACCAATATCAGTGTGACATGGTTGGTTACACCCTAAGAAAGGACAGTTTTCGAGAATGTGGGAAGAATCTTGACAATTTGAACAAAAGAATAGGGAATGTATATTAACAACAGAATATGGATTGTAAAGAATCGGATAAAAATTTGCATCACCCATATCAATAAGCATTCACAAAAATCATAAAAAAAAGAATATCACACCTCTAGCAGTCTATGTTTTGCTAAGTCAGCTAGACCTGCTCAAGAACCTGATTGTTAAAGTAAAATCGTATCGAGAAACGGGCTTAAGATATACTGATCAAGAAACCGGGTAAGTGCAGAGATAAGGAGAGGTTTTCCAATGCTTTCGTAAAATTCCTTAATTTGGAGTAACCCTTTCTTTTTTGGCGGTTGCGCCTTTCACACTTGCCTAGATACCCTTTGAACAATATAATATTAAGCGGTGTTCTAAACACAATTAACTTTCCCTGATGAACGCGGGTCCTTAAAGGCTGGCTTCTAGTTGCTTTTAAAATTACTGTAGGTATAGAGCATGCATTTTTTTGATTTGTGGGCTATGGAAAGAGCGATGAAATCCCTTACCGTATCATGTTGGGTTCTTTTGTCCTTAAAGTCTGTATTAAGATGCAAATGCGAAAATCAATAAAAAGTTGTTCAAAATATCAAACAATTCTTTTTTAGTTAAGCTTGTGCGCTGCAACAAATACAGTTTAGTTCTCTTTTGCCATTGGCGGCAGATTTTGCGAAGAATCCTGCAGAAAATAGAATAGTGGAATACGTCATATTTGAGAGAGGAGTTTAGAAAATACGGACCGATATGTTCAGGTTAAGAAACCCCCGTTGAGTCGATCCTGATAGCTCGAAAGGTTTGCTTGTTAGGGCACACCTATTTGGATCTTTGGCACTGTACTTCAATAACTCTGTGTTTTATGAAATCCAAATCGTCTCCGCACAGTTGCCAATCGCTTAATCCGTCAAAATCTGAAATGTCGGAAAATCGGACAAATTTAGCGAAAAAGTGATATATCCGGCCAATATGCTGTACAAACACAATTATGAAATTCAAGGTATTAAAATGGATCAATAATAGAATAATAGAATAATGCACCAAAAGATGGGACCCACCAAAGCAAGATGGACCGATAGTAGCGGCCAAATGGATTAAACCGGCGGCCAAAAGAAATAATTGGGGTTCCAAATTTGTACTGTGCTCTGTGTTATTTTAGTGTCCCGTTTTTGTACTTCAAATTTTTTTTATAAATTTAATGACAGCAGCTCAAAATAAAAAAGAAGAAAATGTTAGAAAAGTCTGATTTTTTTTGTTTTTTAAATTTTTTGAAAGTTTGTTTTGTATATACAAATGAATTTGAAATAACAACCCCTAATGACTACCTCTTCTCCGACAACGGCGCCAAAAACTTGTTGGGATTTCACACACGTACACCTTTGGTTTTAAAGAACTTTTTTTTTCGAAATTAGGCACACGCGAGCTACGTCTAGTTTTAAAATATTTATAACCGCAAGTGCACGACTCGTTGTACCTAACCGGAAAATACGGATCGATCCACAGGGAATTGGTGATTAGAAGTTGTTAAGGCAAGTTCAAGAAAAGAATATGGTTGGTTTGGTTTGTGTCGCAATTAGAAAATACGGAATTACAAACAAAAGTTAAAATGGTCGTGGCTCCGGTTCAGAAAAACAAATCGTGGCGATGTCCTCTCCTTTCTCTTGATTATGAGTGTTCCCTTCTCTTCTTAGAATCGATCTTGATGCATGGCTTATCAAGACAGGTTGCGAAGTATAAACCATCAAGCCGCATTCTCGACGCGGGGAGTTAAATGAATCCGTTAAGTTCTTAACTTACCATTTGTATGTCCAAGCATGTAGCATCCAAGCGAATCACTCGGACCACAAATCATACTACATCAACAACACCAATTAGAAAATAAGAATGTAAGTGTTAGCATTAAACCAGCTAAGTCGATGGGTGATAGTATAGGGTATATACTCAATGAAGGGTGTCAAGCAACAATTGAGCAAAATACCCTATCTAAATAACCTAGCAAGCTCAACACCATGATAAATCTCAATCTTAGCATTGTAAAGAGTGCGCTACAAGTATAAGGCATATGTCAATAAGGTGAAACCATCACATACAACTACATGCCTTATCAATGTAGTTTTCACAAACTCATCACAATCATAAACTTGGCATTTAAACTCAATCACATAGTTAATAAAAGAGAAATGAGAATAAGGTATAGCCATTCATTACTCATCCTTACCATTACCACAACCAAAAAGTTAGTCTATCATCATCACAAAGTTAACAAAATATAAAAGAGAAACACATGAAAAAAAACAAGTAACAAAAACATGAACAAAGAAGTTAAAGCAAAAGGAGTTGAATTCTTATTCACACTTGGAGGGCTTGAGTTTCTGATGAGTTTACAAATTCAACCTCCACTTTCGATGCTCTCAAATGAGAGCTTGCAAGGGGAAGAAGAAGAAATAAGCATTCATTCTATACTATTTTTAAAACTCAAAAAACAAACACCCAAACTCTCTCTGTGATATGTTATTTATAGAGTTTTTTCTAGAATGAAAGAAGTATGCAAGTGGGCTTTACTAATGAAGATGATGAGACAGGTTAAGCTCAAGACAAAATGGAGGAGGTGGGGCCGAAAATCTTGGCCTTGGGGAATATTTCGGCGGCCAGGAGGTGGCAGTGGGTCCCCATCTTCTTGCAGTGATCTTCTGAGCTCCTCACTTGATTTTTGGTATTCTTCTTTTCTTTTATTTCTATCTACGTTGCACTATGGTCTTTGGCATCCAATGAATCAAGCATGAAACAATCAAATCAACACCTTATCAAATACTCATGAACCATGCCCACTTGCTCAAGCCCACTTGTGCTCCATGATCATAGCTTTCCCATATGTGTTTACACTTGTATCATGTTGGACCATTTTCATTATTTTTGTTCCATACACTTGACTTGTTGCAAAACACTTGGATATTGATCGTTTTTCCGTCCGGTTGTGGTTTTTGCTTGAATCTGTCGTATCCGTGCGTGTTGTGCATGTTTTCAGTTAAATTATCCTGTGTACCTGTAATCTGTACTTAATGACCAGATAATAACACTGTTTATTTAACAAAATGATATAGAATGGATGGCAATAAATGTCATTAATCGCGATGGATAGGACACAAGTGATCTCCCAGATCTCTCGCTCGTCCACTACTCATAAGGTGTTGATTGTACTGACTTTGAAAACATGATCAAGAACATAAGCTGCTGTCAACAGCGCATCTCGCAAACAATATATAAGATTTGCTCTTGTCATTATGTTCTTTATCATAACTAACGGTTTCCTAATTCTTCTCTCCATAACATCAATTTGTTGTAGAGTTTACGGTTCATCAGCTGTCTGATGACTCCTTTTCTTTTATTCAGTTTCCTCAACTGCTAAAATAAATACTCATGGCTTGCTTACAGTTTCCAGAACTGCTCCGTGAAATACGTACAATCCTTTTTGTGTGATCTGACTCTACACTTTACTGATACAGCGCTTGATACAAATCAACGCTTCAGTTCCAGTGAGATCAGTACCCTCATCGAGTAATTATTAATGAAGGTGTTGAATTAGAAAACTCCACTACGTGCCTTCACGTTTATTGGCCCTTATTTATTGGAGTGAATTATCTGCAACGGATATCCAAATGGTTTTCCTCTAGTAGTTTTACCTCCAAGGCAACTCTCACAAGTATATGGTTTGACTTTGGCTCAAATGCTAACTCATCCACCACAGGTGGTTAAGTAATCTCATCTATATGTTGATCTAATCTACCATGCCACTCATGACATTTATAGAAGGATCGATTCTCAAAACCATAAGGAACTCATAAGACAGATTGTCCCATTAAACTATCCAAATATCCTAAACCGAAACCTAAACTGTAACTGACAGGAAGATGAATTGTGGATAGCTATCTGCATCCCCGATGCAGAATAAACTCATATGTTCCCGACACATGATTTTCTTCCACAAACTTTTCTGCTCTCAGCAGAAGGCCTGCTTCCACTCAGTATCCTGATGAGTGGAGCGGTTCAAATCCCTACAGTCAAAAGTTTGGACTTATTGTTTCCATTATTACCAGCACATTTCTCCATGCCAGATCACTTAAATTGTTGGCACGTTATTTCTATTTTCTTAACTCGATTGAACTCTTCTTGCATTAGGACGCCTGCCCTTACGCACTGTTGACCCCGTCAACAAACAACAGCGCTATTGGTTCTATCGTCCATGGTGATTAAAGCTTAAGTCTCAGTTACTCAAACGTACTAACAAACGTCATCACATTCGATTTCCATATAATTAACTGTCTCATAGATCGAGTAGAAAACTTTTTACCGCATACTGCTATTGCTCAACAGTTTAACTGGAGCAGCACTCTTCAGATCTCGAAACGAAGAAGATATAACTCTTAAGTGTATCCACATTACGTGGTTCGACTCTATGTAAAAATAAGGTCAAACCGAGAAATAAAGTAACGTTGCCACGTCGCATAGATTACCCCGTAATCATTGCAGGCGCGTAGATTATTTATAACTACCGCTCAGCATAAACTGCATGTACTCGGCAATAAATTCTATGATCACTAATGACATCGCTTTTCACCACGTCCAACGCGTAGAGCGATTCTAGATGTGCTAATCCTCCAAAGATCGATGTATCTTGATAATGCTGCGTCTTGTAGTGTCACCGCATTGCCGCCGCCTCGATGGTGTTGTATCGTGTAGCTCCACTGCATCACTGTCACCTTATTGTCACCAGCGTCCAGGTCTTTCAGCTTGTTCAAGTAAATTAATATTTATATTTTATTATGTTATCGTCATCTACCATTTCATCCCTGGTGAGATTGACGATATCTTGATTTTATTATAGACGCGTTAAAGACTATTAGCATTTACTGGAGTATCGTTATTTTCTAAAGAATGTTTCGTTTTCAACTCATCTTAACAACAATAATAAACCTATACCCCGAAGAAAGAGAAGAAGACCTACGACCCCAACCACATCCTTCAAAAGTATAAAATTTAAAATTTTGTTAAAATGATTGAATAACAGATTTTAGATTTCCTAGGAATAGAGTAGATTGGGTAGTCAAATCTAGACTTGTGTCTCCTCTCGAAATCTCACACTTGAAATTTGTTAGATTTTTATTAATGAATGCAGCATGCATCTTAATTTATTAAGCATGCCATGCGCATCACAAATGCAACAATCAATCTAACAAATTCCATTTTTCATTAAACTACCTTATTTAATTTTGTCCGTTTTATTAGGGCTTTTGGTTTTTCGTGAAATTGACACGCACCCCAGGCGCTCCCACGGAAACAACTATCAATCAAATCTCCAAGATTTTATGTGAGAATAAATTTTGAAACTTTTTGTGACCAAATAAAATTTTTGAAAAAATATAACTCTCAGAGTTAATAGTAAAATCTCTCAACTAATCCAAAACTTAAGTGGAAAATCTCCCCTAAAAAAACTCATAAAAATAATTTTTCTTAATTTTCTGTAATCTTTTTTAAATTGTTTTTTTCTGCAGGCTGACCTAGGTTCGGCCCTGCAGCAGCAGGCTCGACCTGCCCATAGAAAAAATTAAATAAAAAATCATTTTTTGTGGATTTTCTGAAAATCCGAAAAAAATACCCAAAAAAATCTCTTGATCAGAAATATATTTTTTTTGTTTAAAAAAATGTTAGGTCCCTGACAAATAAAAAAAATCTCAGTAAATCCAAAAAAATCGTATCAATTTATTTTTCTTTCAAAAAAATATTTGGTCTTGCCAAATAAAAAAAATCTCGAGAAGATTTCCTTTCATCCAGAAAATATTTTTTTTTTGTCAAAAAAATAGTTGGTCCCTGCCAAATCCAAAAATCCCACAAGTTTATCCAAAAATAAGGTTAGGGTTTTGAAAATTTTACGACCTAGCCGCCATAAAATCTCACCAAAAAGAAAACTTAAATTTTACACAAAAAGGATCCAATCTATTTTTTTAAAAAAAATACTCTTACCTTTGTTCCATGGACAATCTCACATCACCAAAAAAATCCATACATCAAGCTGTCATTAAAAAAATAGATCTAATCTATTGTGACATATGATGCAAAAATTGATGGATATTTTAAGATCCATAAAAAACGATAACCCTAAAAATCATAGATTTGTCAAAAACAATTTTAAAAAATTCAATATACTTTTAGATAAAAAAAACGCAACTTTTGAGTTGCAATTATTTAAAAACGACAGATCTATTAATCTATGAATGTGGGCATACAAGCTCCGATACCAATGTAGAATAAAGGTGCGTAGATACAATACATACAATCAAAGCAGCGGAAATAAATGTGTATCTATGCTAGGGTATTACCGAAATACTTGATCTGATTGGTGGAATCGTCATCCTTGCCCACGTCGCATTCTAGATCTCTTACGCCTCCATGCAACGGCTGGAGGGAAACCACAATTGAAGAAGTGAGAATCCCCCACATGATTACCCCGCAAGCCAACCGTAGTAAAATAGGATAAAGGAAGGAGACGACAGCTTGATATTTGTCTCTCTATTTTCTCTCTAAAATACTCTATATATATTATATTTCATATATAAAACCCTGGCCGTTCTATATATGAATATATAGAGTACCCATTCATATGGGCGGAATTGGGCCGGATCGGACCCAATGGCTAATAGTACCTAAAAACACCCAATGGTTTATTAACTAAAAATCTACTTGAACTTCTCTCATTCCCCCAACACCCATCCTTGCGCTTTAATTTTGTTATGTTTTAACCCTGTATCTAATCAAAGGACTCAACTACCTCTTTTCATATATACTATAAATACCAGAACTCGTGTTTTTTTTTTACCGTATGAGCCACATAAGTAGCTCCGCTCGAAGCTAGGGCACCCAACCCAACTTCAAAATTGGAGTTCTAGGCTTAAAAATTCCTTAATCCATCAAAATAGCCTATGGCTACGTTGAATTTGCCGAATCGAAGGGATATGGGCTAAGAGCCAAGAAAAACATAGACTGAGCTAGGATAGCAAATATGAAGAGTGATAGGTTGCGGTTTACATCTGATATTAATTAAGGATGCAAGATAAAATTGGATGAAAAACCAAATAATTAAGGTCATGTGAAGGACATGCACCTTATTTCTAAATTCTAATTATCTATGGTCAATATTCAACAAAACTAAACCACAAGTCATATAAGTAGAAGCAGATTTAAAGTAGATAAGCTGTATTGCGTAACAAAAAATGCTCTAATAGGCTGGCCAAACCACATGGATGTTTTAAGGAAACAATACTTAACATTTTCCATTATTTTAATTAAAATCCAGCAAATATTTGTAAGTTTTGCTATCCTATTCTTTTTCAACTTGCAACTTTAATCAAGAATCTAATCCAACCGTAAATTTTTAAATTCAAAAAAATAAGAAAAAAATTTGATGTTAAAAATATGTGTAAAGATGTGGAATTGTCATAATATCGTCAAACCAAAGGGTGTTTTATGCAAAGTCCTTATCGGAGATCGGCCGTGTGTCTCAGACATGACGAGACTGGTCCCTACCTGCGGTCCCGTCGATCCCACCCTCATTTTCCCCACGTTTCCGGATCAGGCCCGTACACCCAACACAACACCAAACAGCACTACCTTAAGTGGGACCCATAATAATCCACGTGTCGTATTTTCCGACCAGTAAAACGGTGTTTTGCTGTTCTCCACAGCACGGCGGATCTAAGGAACCGCCTCTCGTCGTCTATCCGAACCCTATCCTCTCCCTTGCTCTCTGATCGATCATTACACAAAGGCGCGAACATTCCCCTTTCGCTCTCCTCGAAAAGACGATCTCACCCTAGTCGCCTCGCCCTATTTACATCTCCTACCCCTCTCCCCTCTCTGAGATCCCGTTTCCTATTTCTCACCAAAAGCGTCAAAGATCCCTCTCTCTCCAGAACACTCTCTCTCTCTAAAACCCTAGCTCGAGCCTCTCTTTCTCTGTAGAGCTCGAGGATGAGATTATTGTGATTCGAATCTTTGGAGGAGGACATGGAGGAGGCGATCGAGGAAGGGATCGGAGAGAGCTCGTCGCCGCCGAGGGGGTACGACATCAAGAACGATATATACAATAGGCTTGTGGAGATCAACAACGTGGAGGCGATCTCGAATCCTGACTTTAAGGAGCAGCTCGATGCGCATTTTAGCAGGCTGCCGACGAGGTACGAGTAATTTGAGCCTTGATCGGCTCTACGTTTTCGATTCGAGGTCTCTGATTGTGAGTTCGAGCTAGTGTTTATATTTTGATGCTTTGTTGTTTGTTTTTTTCTTTCCCTTTTTGTTTTTGAATTTCTCTTGGAGTTGAGTGTTCATATTTGACGATCTTGATCTAAAATTGATGAGTTATTTCGAGAGTTTCTTTTGGATTCATCAGGCACTAATGAGTTTCTTAATTTTGTTGTTATCCTTTAGATCTTGAGTTTTGTAGCTTAATTTGATAGCTTTCTATTATGTATGTACTGCCCTGTTTGGTAACTGTGGTTTATATTCAATTGGAGTTGGGAGGTATGCAAACTGTAGCTTGCAAGCCCCAAACTCCAAAAATGGAGTTTAGTTAACTTAGATTAGATTGTTATCTCAACTTTAGAGCCGATATAACTATGGCTATAATCTCAACACCAAAATGATTGCCAAACAGGGCAAAGTTAGGATTTTGGAGTTGAGTTTTTCTAACTTTATGAAACTCCAGCTTAGAAGACTTAACTCCATTCCTAAACAGGGCCTAAGAAATTTCAGAATAGCATTCTAGTCTGGATTGTGGCTTCATGCTTGATTTAGTTGGGTAATTGCATCCTGATCCCTGGGATTTTCTTTTTCTTCTTTTCCATATTTCTTCGAATTTTTTATGCTCAAATTGGAGTTCAATCCCTATCCAGTTGCACGATTAAGGGTTCATTATTGATCATTATGATTCAGGTTGAGGACCTGTTGTTTCTTAATCTTGTTGACAAGAGTTTCCTGTTGTGATTTTGGTGCTCTTTGTTTTTCAATTTTCTTACTTCTTAGGAATCAATTAAATAATAATTAAAGTTAGTTTGTGTTTTTGCATATTGTCTTTTCATTTATTATGCTACTAATTTTTGTTCTATACAGTTATCTTGTGGATGTGACTGTTGATAGAGCAGAAGATGTTTTGACACACCGGGAGATCCTTGCAGAAGCCAAGGACCCAACAAAACGCCCAGTCTTCCGTGTTCGCTTTTCAAAGGTGCCACTCATATTCCGTTTCTATACCGAGATATTGATTCAAATACCCAATGAATATCTGATGGGAATTTCTCCAAATCATTCATTTTTTTCCCTAACCAACTAAAAGATGATTGGTTGATTAAAGGGAGAGTAAATTGGGAGAGGAGGTTTATGTCCAAATCTTTAGACAGTGTGACCTAGCTTGGTTCACCTATTTCTCACAGCAGAGTTAACAAAGAAAAGAAGAAAATCCCTCAACGTCTTAGGATCGAGGGTGTAATAACAAAAGTGTAATCCCACATAATGCAAATTTCTGCCTTATTTGATTGGATCTTTATGTTGTATTTTAGGTACCCACCTTGAATCTCTGTATATATTAGCAGGCAAATTGCTTCTAGTAAGGTTGATTACCCTATTCCATCCCAAAAAGGGGATATCCATGATATATCAATTTTTTGGTAAGGAATCATCAGAACTTAGCTTCCCCCCCCCCCTTTGGGTTGGGGGGGATACATGTGGTTTATATCTCTTACATGAGTGTACCCATACATGTTGGATTCTTGGGGGAAGAGATAACTGAAAAGGAACATGTGGTTTATAATGTGCATATGTATTTGTGCATTATAATCTTTTTGGGAAAAATAGCCATCCTTTTTCCGGTTACTACTTCCTCGATTTTTCATCCTCGTAACATGTTTAAATCACAGTGGAAGAAACTATTATTTAACAATTTATTTTAGTCATCTCCACTACATGTGGATGCGATGACACTGAAAATAAAGGAGAAATGCCATCAAATTTTACTACACTTAGAGTATATTTTATAATTATCCTTTTTTCCCCTTCTTTATGGATTCCACCATATGCTGTTAATAACAAAGGTCTAATATTTCCCAAGTTTGGGACTATGTTGTCAAAGCTGTGCCTGTCACAGTTTTGTCATCTCCATTCTTTTTCTTTTTCAGCCTGAAACTTTCCTTCTAGCTTCATTTTTGTAACACTTGTTTTAAGTTAGAAGTAGGGATCATATGAACTTTTTTCCTTGTTCAAAGCTTGAAGAAACAAGTTTGGACGTGGGAACAAACAACAGCGACACTGAAGATGGTAGAAATGCCGACGAAGTGGTTTCAGCAAGGTATTTATGTATACGCTTATTCAGTAACTCAGATGAAATCATTCTCAATATTCAGATATATTACTATCTAATAATCATGGATACACATTCCTTGTCGAATTGTTGAAGTGTGTCACCAATCTGGAATAGCATTTACATAGTTGTTATTATTATTTACAATCGGTATTTTTTTCCTTGATGTGTAGGCATGATGTTACATATGCCCCAATTCATGAGATCATATTCTCAACTGCTGATAAACCCAAGCTATTAAGTCAGGTAGGTTGAGGAATTATTTTTATTACTCTGCATTTTTATATGGCTGCACAATTTGATTACATTTGTTAGTTAATTGTTCATGTCTATTCTTTTCCATGTAGACGGAAGATTATTTTCTTGTTTAAGAGTTCAAGCTTAATGGGCAAGAATGAATTTTTACATATATCCCAAGCAATTAATTAAAAGCTGCAATTTGTAGGTCTACATAAACTTTCGTATATTATATAAGGATACTGTAGAATATCAACATATCTCACAGAAGTTAACATGAATTACCCATAGAATTCTCTTGTTAGCATAACTCGAATTCTTAAACGGATAAAAACAGACAATTGGAAAATTCTTAAATAGTAGAGCGATAACACCCATGTTCTATGTTTCTTTTATAGAAATACAGCCATGATATGCAGGAGGCCTATTCCTTGTGAAAATTAAATCTTGACTGACGTGATAATAGAGTTGGAGAGCTTCAGTAGAGTGGGAATATTGAGATTCTAGGTTTTCATTTTATTGCTCCTTTCCACAAAATAAAAAAATGCCGCCCTATGTTATCTCGGTATACAAAGATGGTCATTTTCTTTGAACAAGTAGCAGGTCGGATTAGTTTTATGTGAAAGAATGGCTGTCAATTAGGGTTTAAAAACTATTGAGGCTGTCAGCTTTTGAAGTTTGTGGTGGTGTCGATTAGGGTAGAGATGAGGATAGGTTTCATGTGAGGTTTAGGATTGGGAAACAAAAGAGACAAAAATATCCCTAATTCTACTACATGTAGACTACGTGTTCTTCAATACTAATAAAATAATGGAATAACCAATAAAAACTTTTAAACTAGTTCAAACATTTAAAGAGTCATTTATGCCCACTACATTAAGTCTATAAGAGAACTGGTCACAATTGGCATCTTGTGTTTACCTGTATGAACCCATGAGAAGATCTGTGCATTCTTCAATTTGGAGAAGTTTGATATATTCTTAAATTCCTTATCTGACTGACCTCGGAGCTTGGGACATATCTTCCTGAGCTTTCCATTATTTCTATTTTAACATTGACTGTGTGCTGATTTGGTCTAAAACTATGACATATAATCATGTTAATTAATGATTTTTCTGTATTAATCATTTAATTTATCTTTTGTTGAAGGATTTCTCTATCGTTTTCTATAGGCCCTTAATTCTCTTTATATTCTTTTAGTTTTTCATCTATCGTTTATTTGCAAATTATAAATTTATATCCATATTGTTTCTTCCTTCCTGACTATAAATTATAAACAAGCAGTGACCTTTTCTAATTATGCTCTGTTTTCCTAGTTGTCCGCTTTGCTCTCTGATATTGGATTAAACATCCGTGAAGCTCATGTTTTCTCAACAACAGATGGCTATTCCTTGGATGTATTTGTTGTCGACGGATGGAGTGAGGAGGTAGATTTCTTCTTAACAACACATAAATAGTTACAATACATGGGTGGTTATATAAATTTCTTGATCCTACTAGAGGGTGAGAATTGCATGACTCTAACTAATTCAGGTTCTATATGCCTCTCTGGAATATTGCAATTCTGTTATTACTCTTCCTGCATATTTGCACCTCCAAATCCCCTATGAGAATCCAAACCATTCTCATGATTAATGATTCTTCATTAATTCGTAGAATATTCCACATTTTTTTTTTCAGAAATAAACATTTTTGCCGCACATTAACAAGGCAATCCTAATAGCTGTCATCTATATGTTGGCCATTGGACCGAAGGTCTTCTCAACCCTCATCATAACCCTCTAATCAGCCATCTCCTTCCATCAATGATTAGCATCACTATCTCATCTCCTCCCCCACCCCCACCCCCAAAAAAAGCCTGGCTGAGCCCTTCCTTCGCATTACCATAATTTCTCACCTATTTTTCACTCACCACCTTTAAGTTCCTACAGTTGATACTCTTTGTTTGTAGATCTTGGACTCCTTCCATTTTGTCTCGCTTTGTGTCCATCTGTGTATGGGAACCCATCATGCATTTATGTTCTAGAACTCACTAGAAATGATATACAAAATGTAATATGATAAGAAAACCTATAAGTAGCTTGACATTTATAAATGCCTTCTTTGGAAAATAAACTAAGACGATTAAAATTTACCTTGCATGCATGTTCTAGATTCCTCTGTTAACTTGGGTAAGAATTGTGTCATTCTCTTGGTAAACATCTGCTTTATGTTAAGCATTGCAGCAGATGGTATACTTCAATTTATATTTGTCATGAAGGTAGATATCAAAAACGTTAATTAGCCAGGTTGATGTCATCACAGTGTGAGGGACATCTATTAAATTAAGGGGCATCTTGATTCTATTTCCTTTATTACAGGGATCTTTATCAAGCCCAAATGTTGCTTACTTTGCACTGGTGTGCTCAGGATACAGTTGGTCTGCACATGGCGATTGGGGCAGCAATTAGGAGAAGTGAGGTATGCCCTTTCTGTCTTCTGAATTTATAAATATTTACATATTTTATTGGATGTAAGAATTTTTGCCATATTTTTTTTTCTGGAAGCAGTATAGACAGCTGTGTGTGTGTGTGTGTTTATATTTGGGAGGTTAATTTTTCTTCTTGAAGATAAGCTAATGTGAAGTTTTTAAGGGGATATATTAATTAGCAAATTATGGTTCATTACCGCCAAAGGAAACAGCCAGTTGGTTTATAAATATCTGTAGAACTGATAAAACATATTGCTATAGCTTATCAAAAGAATCATCTTATATTCCTTAAGCCTGGCTTTTTTCCTATTGAGTACTGATTTATGCAACATATACATTGGTGTGGCATCCTATATGCTGCTTTTGGTGGTGTTGGCTAAACAACACCCTTTCTTCTATTCATCTCTGTTAAGGTCATTTCCTTACTACTAGTTTAAGTAAAATATCTTTTTTAATTGTCTTGCATTCATGTTCGTATAGGTCTACCTCTAGCTGTCATTCTATCAACTGCAATTTTACCACTCCAAACTTCCCCCTCCTCTCTTTCTTTAACAATAACCACCACCTCCCAAAATTATTAAAAAAGCCAGCTATGCAGGTTTTAAGAAAACGTAGAAGGGAAGACTAGACAAGATGGAAGTTATTCACCTTATCCATTTCAAATAAAAAGATAAATCTAGTTCTCGGTTCATGGAGGAATCTCTACCTTGTACTTAATGGGATCAATCTTGGCCCAGCCATCGACAACCCATGGTCACATGTGCTGTTTCAAATTCCTACTTCGATGCCTTGAACATAATCACTCAAACTAATGGATGCTCACTGAAGTGACTATCATACATATTAGTTTACCATTCTCCTCCACAATTGAACTTATAACTGGTCTACCCAGTATCCATGTTTAAGTGAGATTCCTTTGCTAGAATTCCATTCAAACCTTCCCTAACACCAATGTTCATCAATCTTTTTTTAACCTATTCATCAGAAATTTTGGAGAGAGAAACAAAATATTTTGATGTAGATGATGTTGGTATATCTGTGTATGTGTGTTTCCTTTTTTTTATGTCGATTCAATAATCCGCTGTAAAAGATGATTTTTTTTCCTGAAACCAAATGATGCCTTCAATAGGAATGATAGGACCAACAAGCATTCATTAGAATGGTGCCAATCAATGCACAAGGTTTGATTCATGTGCTAAGAAAAGATAAGGCACATGATATCTTGATTATCACCTGAAACAAAAGTGTCCAACAATTTGTGGTACCTTATATGGTCTCACTTTATCCATCTTATAAGAGTATAATTTTCAAGTAAACTGACTAAAAGGCTTAACTGGGTCTTAGCATGGGCTGTGCCGTTGAATGTGTTGAATTTGATTTAAATTCGGATTAGTTAGGGATTGGTTAGGATTTAAATCTAATCTCATTAGTTTAAATTTAAATCTAATCTCTAGATTAAATTCATATTTATCTCTAGTTTAAATATAGATTTATCTTCTAGCATTTATTTACCCTATAAATATGAGGCGTTCTCTAGGTTTTTTAATGAATGAATCCATAATTCTCTAATAACCTAGGGTTTGATTAGAGTGGGAGAGGCGGCCAAGTGCGGTCGCGGATAAATAGAGTTTTTGTAAGAGGCAAGGTTGCATGGACATGATACGATACAACACGGTTTTACGGCAAAATCCCAAAATATAAGATACGGGGACACAGGGATATATATAGATAATATAATTATAAGAAATATAATATCATATCATTGTAACAAAATATTCAATAAAAACCTTAGTATTTTAACATTTTTTTGACTGTATTTATCAAACTTTAGCAAAAAACTTAGTTATTTAAGCATAACTTTAGCAATAATACGATTTTAGCATTTTTTACCTGTATTTAACATATTTCAGCAATAACAATATAATTTTAGTGGTCTTCTAACCGTACGCAACATAATTTTAGCAAAATCATATAATTTCGGTATTTTCCTAACAAATTAATAAAAATACCTTATATATTTCACATAGAAATTTATATTAAGCAGCAAAATTGAGTAAAATAAAAAGAAATATCAACATATCAACATATCAAGAAAGTTATAATAATAGTAAGGTTTTCTACTTTTAATTGAAAAAATAGTTTTTTGTGTCATGGTTTCACTAAAACGTGTCCGAATCCAAAGCCGTCTTGTTTCGAAGTGCGACACAGAAAGTTTGCATCGGACACGTGTCGTGCAAGTGTTGGGCACGAATCCGTGGCCGATACATGTCTGACACGGATACGGCAACCATAGAGATGTGTCCGTACAGCTTAGGTAAGAGGGTAAGTCTTTGTAAAGGAGGGTGAGAAGGTGTAATCTCTTGTAATTCTTTTTCATAGTGAAGTTCTCATCGCGGTTTGCTGAATTACGTGCTAGTTGTGCCGAACTTGGGTATATCTTGTGTTTGCTGTGTTGGTGTGCTTTTCGTGTGATTTGGTATCCTTCGGATAGTTATTTTCTATTTACTCTAAAACAAAGGTCTTGGATTTTCCGTTGTGTATAGATACGTAATCCTTGCAACAAGTTGTATCAGAGCGTCAAGTTTGTGTTTTGGAGTTGGTTGGGAAGATGACGTTTATAAGTTGCAAGATCGAAAAGTTCGATTAGTGAATTAATTTCAGTATATGAAGATTGAAGATGACGGCGTTGCTGAAGCAACAAGGTGTACACAAGATTGTCTTTGTGAAATTCATGATTCCAGCGACGACCACAGTAGCAGAAAGTGTAGAGATGGAAGACAAAGTTCACAGTTCGATCCAGCTTTCAATGGCCGATAAAGTTTTTTACGATGTGGCATAAAAAATGACAGCGGCAGTATTGTAGAACAAGTTGGACCCCTTCTACATGAAGAAATATTTTATTAACTAATTCTATCTAAATTAGTCCAGGAAGCACGTAGAGGTTCTTCGGTTCGGATTATGCTAAGGGTTCGCGCCGAAGGAGTTGCAAGATTGTGCAGGCCGGAGAGGATCGTGCGTCAGTATACTACGTTGGGAGATACTTGGTCAGATGGCATTGAAGGGCGGATGGTTCGGACAGTTGGGAAGAACATAATTCTATGGCTTACGGCTGGGTTTCTGACGGAGTTTCGAGCTGGAGCCCTGTTTACTTCCAGGTACATCATTGATCGGTCACTATCGGCGGTGTTAGATATGAGAATTCCCGTGGAGTTGTGAACTGAAGGGGCTGGAGATTACTTAGGGTTTCGTGGAATTCGATGCATCGAGAAGCCGAGGATCGAGAGATGTTCTCTTGTTGGCTTTGAAGGCGGAGTAAAAGGGTGTAGGTCCTGGTGTTTTGGGACCCAGAGTAGAATAATCAGCCGAGTGACATTCATCGAGTCTACATACTTCGAATAATCAGCCGAGTGACATTCATAGAGTCTACATACTTCGAAGAATACAGACTTGGTCAGATTGTGAACGGAGAACGGGTATGCCGTCAAAAGAGGTGGAGTTTGAAGTTCTAGACTATGTTACGAGAGATGAGGTGGTCAATAATTTGATTCAGGTGGAGAGTCCAGTGCAGTCTGTGGATAGGGAGTTGCGTTGGTTGCAGCAGAGTATCGAGCAGGTTTTAGGTTGGTATGGGATGAAAAAGACTTAGCCCACGTCTTCTCACTTAGAGGCGCACTTCAGTTTTTCGCCGATATCATTACATATAGATTACGCTGGTGATAAGGGCAGATGGAGGTCGACGATGGGTTACGTGTTGGGCACGGATGCAGTGCCAGGGAGGTCGACACTTCAGTCCGTTATCCCGTTTTCAACAATAGAGGCAGATTGGATAACTGGCATAGAGGCGGTTAGGGAGGCCATCTATTTGCGTAGATTGTTAGATTTGGGCGTTCCACCGGAGGTGAGCATGTTCTTCTTGAAGGCTGAGAAGGTGATCTCTTACGAAAATTGGTACCCTAAAGGATCTAGCAAACGCGGTTATGAGATGGTTGCAGTGCAAGTTCAAATTTTACCTAGTAGATTGTTGAGCTGCCTTCGGACACAAGGCGACAGAACAAAGTTTCAAGGTGTTGAGAAAGTAAAGAGATTATGGTGAATTTGAATCAAGATGGAGATTGTTGAATTTGATTTAAATTCGGATTAGTTGGGTATTAAATCTAATCTCTTTAGTTTAGATTTAAATCTAACTTCTAGATTAAATTCATATTTATCTCTAGTTTAAATATGGATTTATTTCCTAGTATTTATTTATCCTATAAATATGAGGCCTTCTTTAGGTTTTTTAATGAATGAATCCATAATTCTCTAATAATCTAGGGTTTGATTAGGGTGGGAGAGACGGCCAAGTGCTGTCGCGGATAAAGAGAGGTTTTGTAAGAGCGTAATTTTTTTGTAAAGGAAGGGTGAGAATTCGGTGTAATCTATTGTAATTCTTTCTCATAGTGGAAGTTCTCGTCGCGGTTTGCAGAATTAAATGCTAGTTGCGACGAACTTGGGTATATCTTGTATTTGCTGTATTGGTGTGCTTTTCGTGTGATTTGGTATCCGTCAGATAGTTCTTTTCTATTTACTCAAAAACAAAGGTCTTAGATTTTCCGCTGCGTATGGTTACGTAATTCTTACAACTGAATGGCCCAGCAAGCTCAATTGCTTAGCTCATATATGAGTAAACAAAATGCAAGACCTGCTTGTGCAGCCTTACTGAGAACCATAGAAATAAAAAAGAACTGTGAATATTAAATTATCAAAATACTTCTGAAATATGGAGTTACTTTTTCTATGACTGATTTATGTATCACTGAATCTATTGATGAAGGGAATAGTGATATATTGTTGACTGGCTTTCTGGGAAATTTGTAGGGGTCATGGTCTGGTTCAAGCCATTCTTCAGCTGCAGAGAAGATAATTGCTGTACAACGTAAAGTGGGTGATTGGGAAATTGATATGAAATTGCTGAAAATAGGAAAGAAGTTTGCATCTGGATCTTCTGGAGATATGTGAGTCAGCAATTGATACATGATTCTAGTATCTATTTATCATAAAACAGCTTATCAGATTCTTGCTTGTCTAGTATATCTGTTAATAACTTGTATCGCTGTTTAAGGCATCGTGGAAGTTATCTCGGGCAGGAGGTTGCAGTAAAGGTTCTGAAATCGGAGCATCTAACTTTACTTTCAGGAGAAGAATTTGCTCAAGAAGTAATGATTTTGAGGTAAACTATTGTATTCTTGTCAACCCATAGTTCTCTATATATACACTATTGTCATAAACTTCTCTCTTCTTGGATTAAATATATTGTGTGGCTTGTAGGGAAATCCAACATAGGAATGTAGTTCATTTTATTGGTGCATGCACAAAGCCTCCACAGTTCTGCATAGTAACAGGTGAGCTTTTGATTATAATAGAATCGAGTGATAGGGTGGGGAATAAGAACAGCTTCAGATCTCACAACTTGATTTACCCATTCTAATTTTAGTTCCAATACAATGTTATTATTTTACCTCGCACGCAATAGGAAGAGTGAGTAAACAACTAAATAATTGGATAATATATACTTTCTTGTCGTGCATTTATGTGGTTACGTAGCTAAATCAAAATTAATTCAGTGTTTCTAGTGATGGATAGGAAGGTTGGCTTTAAAACGTAACATATTGTTGGAAAATTTTGATAATGGAAGCATACATCTAGACTGAATTAACTCAGATTGTGTCAATAAGAATATGATGTATTTTTGGGGTTACATTATTTTGAATTTTGTATCTATCTAAGTCAGGTTTTAAGTGAGTGAATGGCAGAAGCTTTAGGAAGTATGGGCACTTCTATTTACTCGCCGTGTCCGACATGTATTTGGACACATGGACACGTAGACACTGTCCAATAACGTGTCACGCTTGGGCCGGTCCTTCCAAATTAGGCATGTCCGACACTTCTACATTACATATGGTGTTGGGAAATAAGAATAAGCATATGTGTTGACAAGTTTGATACCTTTGAGGATCCATTTTTTAAAAAATATACTGAATCTCTCATTCGAACTAGATCTAAATGTAAAGATTCAAAATGATGCAAATGAGGAAGTCGGGCCTATGAAAGTCGGTTCTGATTGTTTTTTTATAACTTTAATGATTGTATTCTTGTGCATTTATTTTAGTTTCGTGCAAACATACATGCTCGTTTGCTCAAGAATACTTACAGCTATTGATGAAATATATAACCTTAAATTTTATTTATATCGTATTTTAATGTTATACTAGTATATGTTTCTTCTCGTTGTTATTTATATATTGTTTAATACATGTATAATGAAATATATAAAATAATATAGCTGTGTCCATGCATCCTTTTTACAAATTTTTTGTGTCCGTGTCCATACCTGTGTTACTGCTTCATAGGCAGAAGCATACAATATGATAGACGCCGAGGTCCAAATCTAGTCTCTGTCGCTACATATAGAGATCTGGTAAGAAAAGATTTTCTGCGGCACAGTATATATATTCAGAACCTCTGCGATTGATGTTGCAATAAGATGGATGTAAAACTATCACAAGGAGCTGCTTTTGATAATCACTAATGTTCATCAGAATTCTATTCTTTAAGAGGGCCTATCTTATTTTTCCAATAATTAAAACCACCAGACCCTCTCCCCTAATAGGTAACAAAACTTCTTCCCCTAGCAGCCTGTCTTGGACCTCTGACCAAGATTACAACCAAACATTTTAGCAACTGGCTAAGCTCTAGTTCCTCTTGAGGACAATACATTAGCTTAGAAATGCATTGGGATTTTCCAGAATATATTGCTTGTAATGAGATTTTTCTTTCTTCTTTATGCCGTTTTCTTTTCTTTTTTGACAACCCCATAGGCATCATTAATTCTGTCAGTCCGGCATCTTTGCCATGCATATATAATTTTCAATGCTAACAATTGATTCCTTTAATTCAAATGTAGAGTAATTTCAATCTTATAATTCAAACATAGTGCACTTCCAATCTTATAATTCAAGCATCGTGCAATTTCAATCTTTATTTGAAATGTCTTTCTGACAGAGTACATGCCTGGCGGAAGTCTTTATAGTTTTTTGCACAAGCAGGATAGCATGTTGGAACTTTCTCTGTTACTGAAGTTTGCACTTGATGTATGCAAGGGCATGGTATATTTGCACCAGAATAACATCATTCATAGGGATTTGAAGACAGCCAATTTGCTTTTGGACGACAACCATGTATGTTGCACCCTATCAAATGAGTTGTACTTTACATGGAACTCGGATTATTTATCAGTCTATTATCTTATCGCATTCAAAGCATGAATATTTGCAAGAATTCTGACATCAAGCTCTTGAGGGCTGGGGGATGCAAAAAGGGCGAAGTTTTAGACTTCTTGGTTATTTTTCTTGCCTTTTTGGCTTGCATCAGGATATTAAGAGACATTTAAAACAGATTCTTTTTTGTTTTTGTTTTTGATCCCCCTTTTAGGACTAGAACAGGCTTTAATATTTAATTGCATGTAACCATTTGGTGACCACCCTCCCCTATTGGAATAGCTATCTCCTCCCAAAGTTGTATATTACTTGGTACTTACTACACATTATTAGATACTATTATTGGCCGTATATTAAACATTTGAAGAGACTGATGCAGTGCAAGTTAAATTTTCGTGAAGATGATAATGTATTTGTGTATATTCTGCCCATCAGGTTGTCAAAGTGGCAGACTTTGGTGTAGCACGCTTTCTAAATCAAGGTGGAGTCATGACGGCAGAAACTGAACTTACAGATGGATGGCACCAGAGGTTGTATTAATTTAGATCAACAAAAGGTTATTTAATTTTGTCTGCAAGTATTTGTTTAGTAAACAAAATTCAACCAAGCAACTTGATGCAATCTTGGACAATCAAACCTCTCTATTTTGACTTTTCGAATCTCTTGTTTATTAAACTATATCAGATTCCATCCAGTGTAACTCCTTTTTTGGTGAAAAAATACATGCGCGCATGCACAAGGAAAATGAACATGCACATTAAGATAGAAAGGAACAAGGGGGAAAGAAATGAAAGAATTAAGATAACTCTCTTAAACACACTAAGATTATAAAAGAGAAGAAAGAAAAGGAGAATCTTTTAGGCTGAAAAAGGAGTGATGAGGAAAGATACTCTTTTTGAAACTTTTTTAAATATTTGCAGTTGGCTTTGTTATATGCCTGCACAAATAAAAGCAATATGAAATAAGTTGATTTAAAACTGCCTCTTTGCATCCATCTAATTAGTTTGTTATTTTTAAATTTCTGAAGGTTATTAATCATGAAGCTTATGATCAGAAAGCAGATGTATTCAGTTATGCTATTGTACTTTGGGAGCTAGCAACGTTGAAGGTACACTAAAAATTTCAATAAACTTAATCTTATTAATCAAATATATGATAGTTCGATCATTTTATCGTTTTTACATTCAGATACCTTATGAAAGCATGACACCTTTGCAAGCTGCATTAGGAGTGAGACAGGTTCGTAACCCCCCCCCCCCCCCCAACCCTCCTCCTCTCCACAAGGTCCTGTAATCTGGTACGAGATACTAATTGTTCATGGTTTGTATTAAACAATCTTATACATCATAGGTTGTTCGTGGAGTATTCAAAATTAATGTGTTTGGTTGTTGCAATGAGAAATGCAGTGTTTGGTTCATGCAATATGTGTTGCTGGAAAAATAAGTTCCAGCTTCATAGTTTGAGATGATCGCAACATTTGTTTCCACACCCCTTGTTTGAGCTGATTAATGCTGCATCAAAATAAATGAAAACAAAAACAATAAACGAAAACTCAGTAAGCTGCAACATATAGAAACGTGGAGAACTTATTTGCAGCCCTAAAAATAGGGGGGAAACATGCTCATGTAATTTGTTGTCTAAACTATTCTGAGATCATTCAAAAGTGAGAATAAGTGAGAAATGTTGTGCCATATTACTATAACTAGCATCTATAAATATTAATAAAGTCAATGAGCAGATGCTGCACAATACAGATACAAGGAGCGAACAGCATCAAAGATGCAGGAAATGAATTAGAACTGCTAAAAGCAAAAAAAAAAAAAAGAAAAGAAAAGAAAAGAAAAAGTATCGGCTCATTTGAAAATTACAGATGTGATGCAAATTTCAGCCCCAGACTAGGTTTTAAAAGAACATAACCTTCAAAAATATTAAAGGAAAAAGAAGACAAGCTGATTATATTTTGTAACTTAGGATTGCTGATTGCAACATTTGTTGTAACATCAGGGGAGACGACCAGAACTTCCAGAGATGGCACACCCTAAATTGTTGGAGTTGATGCAGAGATGTTGGGATGTGGATCCCTCTGTACGCCCCTCGTTCTCTCAGATAGAAGTTGAACTTGAGGATTTCTTACAACTTGTTCAGGTACAATCTGCTTATCCTACATATATATTAATCAGCGGAATGTTATTTTTCACTTTTTCACTTGTTCTGCATCTTAGAGTTGATCTAATTTCATATGGTAAATCTATCATCTCTTAACTCCTAAACTACGTATGTTTATGGTCTAGGAATATTTATTAAAGACCAATTCGTCGATTTCAATTATGGAAATCAACTCATTTGTCATCATTTTCTTGACTAGGATTTGGCGCTACTCAAGACGGTTAGGATCAGGTCGACAATTGATTGTAAAACTTTCTCGATTCTTCATTGAGCCTATTGGCTTTATTCTTTCTTGAAGCCTATTACAACGGATGATCACATTCTAGTTAGCAATTTGAACTTCAATATTAGGAGAAATTGAGGCCACATGTCCAATTTTTCCTGAAAAATAAAAGATAAAATGTAGGATCACCACCTCAATACCAATTAAAATCAAGAAAAAATAACTTTAATATTTTAGTTTATACATAATTGCAAATTACTCCAATCTTCTGTCAAGATGCCTTGTTCCTGTAGTTGTCAGAAATGCTTGTATTACTGATATGGTTTGGTTTTTCTAGCAGACTTCCAGCGAAACAACTCAACAAGGCAGAATCCATTCGGATGAGCAACAAGAGTAGCAGATTAAAAAGATCCAGGGAAGTAAATCTGTTCGCCTCTCCAAGCTGTATCAATTTCTCCTGTTGGCGAAAAATATATGAGACCTATGGAACACTGCTTAAAAAGGAAAAAAGAAAAGAAAGAATGTGCCACGGATTCAATAAGCTCCTCATCTTATAGCAACAAATTTTCTATACAGGAATACATAGTAATCTTCAGGCTAAAAATCAAAGTCTACAACGTTTTTTAGTTTAGGCTAGTAGGATTTGTATATTGGCTGATTGCTCATGGCATTTTACACTTGACGTGAGGTTCTACTCTTGTATTAAAAATGAACAGTACCTTGGGTCTTTTTCTTGAAGTTACACTGTTGTATCGAAAGGAACCGTCTCCATTTGATGTTGTGTTTGCGGCTTGGCTTCGGTTTGCCACCATTTATATATTATTTTGTCAGCAATTTAGATGATCTGAAGCTACTGAAGTTCTATCAATAATCTAGTTTTCAAATAAGAGTATCCCCCCGTCCTTTTGCATTTATCAAAAGATTGTTTTGACCGAAAGCGCATAGTCATAAATTCGTGATTCAGTAATAGTTCGGCGAGGTCGAAAATTCAGATTTGGAGAACTATTCGGAAAAAATCGGCAGGTAATCTAGAAAGATTTGGTAAGTGTTTGGGAAATATTCAGCAAAAAATTAATATATGAGATGCTAGATTTTGATTTTGTGAACTATTTGTTGTTTTTTTGAATAATTCGTGAATAATTTGGGAATTATTTGTGAATAATTCGCCGCGTTCGGCGACGACGAATAATTCGCAGATTTAATTGACATATCAATTATTCGCGTATTCGTCGAATGATTCGCGAATTATGTGACTATGCGGAAGCGGAGGCATTTGGCAAAAATGCCTCGGGTTGACGAAACTATTTATTATAAAGATAGAAAAAAAGCTCTAAATCCCGACTCCATTCCATCCTCCGTTGAGCATTCTTCTCATTTGTCAGTGTACCCTCTTTAGGATCCTTCAACGTTTGAACGTTGAAACAAAAGTGAGTCTAAACAAAACAAGTTATTTAGTGTTTTAAGAGTTGACTAGAAGGTCCTGAGTTCGATACTTTTGACACCGCAGGCATACTACACCCTATTGTCTCAGGAAGCATATGGACGGGATACCATGTTGGCTTGCTTCAAATTGCAATTGCATCAGAGGTAAAATTGCATATATAGCGGTAAAATAAATCAAAGGCACAATTTTGAACAAAAAGTATGTATATTTTATTCATTTTGTTTGTGTTTATATACAACTTGAATGTATGTAACATATAGAAATGCAAAAGATTGTAAAATCCGTAGGTTTCTCCTTTGAGATTTTCATTGAAATTCTTGGGGGTATTTGGCTAAATTGTCCATAAATACCCAAGATTTTACCCTTTTTGATAGATAAATACCTAAGTTTCTGTGAGTTGCATATAAATACCTATCTTTCATACTAGCAGCGTCTTGCACACTAACAGTTTGATACCCGACGGTGTTAACGGAAATTGCAAAATTACCGTTATACCCTCCCCTTTTGACCGGTAAAAAAACAAAAAGATTTTAAAAAAAAAATCAATTACTCTCTCTCCTCTCTCTCTTAGAGAAATCTCTCAAGCTCCATGACCATGGCCTTTTCCTCTTTCTTCCGCTTTCCTTCCTTCTTCGCCATCCTCACTTCTTTTCCATCCATTAGCCTCCACTCTTAATGGAGATTGAAAGAAAAATCTTAACTCAAAACCCATAGTTCTTGATATCAACTTAGATCCCACATCATAACCCTTTTCTAACCCTAGCCTCTAAATCTACCCGTTTCAAAATCAATCCTCCCTAATATAATTATGCAATTCTTTTTTTTTCATTTTAGAGAGGAAAGACTGCATCTCATGTTTCTGAAGATGAGCATATAAACTTTTAAGAAGAAACCATCTATTATCAGAACTAAGAAATTTGAATGTTGTAGAAGATGGGGTTTGGATACAATTTGAGAAGAAGAGGGGAAGAAGGCTTGGATTAGGGTTCAATTTGAGAAGAAGAAGAAAAGGGGAAGGGGGCTAGAATTTGGATTAGGGTTCAATTTGAGAAGAGGAGATGGGAAAGAGGGGTAGGGTTTGTGTTCAATTTGTGAAGGAGAATATGAGGAAAATGAAGGGCAAAATGGTCAAAAAATATCATGTATAATGCATGTGGGAATCAAAAAAGAATATTCTGATGGTTGACTAACGGTATGTAGTTAAGTGTAAACGGAGCAAAACGTTGGGTATTTATCCGCTACTCACGGAAATATAGCTATTTATCTGTCAAAAGCCTGAAACCTTGGGTATTTATATGCAATTTAGCCGGGATATTTTAATGTTAACTTGGTAGAAGTTGATGGGCACTGTCCTAATGTAGGGGCCACATCATTATAAATGGGACATCCTAGATGAGGTCCACACCACTTCATTTGAAGCGCAAAGATGTTATTTCTTTTGAAGTACTGGTAAGACTTCTTTTGAAGTGTAGATGGTATTTCTATTGAAATGCAAGTGGGACATCTGAGGCGGGATTCACACTACTTCATTTGAAAATATGAATGTGACCCCTAAATTGGTCCCAAAACAGCCGGGAGGTCATTTTAGGGCCTTCCGAAGGCCGCTTCAAGCTAAGTCAGAAAACTATGATGTAGAGTTTTCTTAAATGAAACTCATTTATTTGAGTTTCTTGCACATACTGAGAATGTATGGTATCATTCTCAGTAGTTTGTGCAATATAAACACATGGATTTGTGTAAGAAATTAAAACATAGCCTTTTAGAGCCATGTTCATAAGATGAATGCACTGCATTCATAGGAACAGATGTGGTTATGCACATATGATACATGAATAGGGTTTTTCTATTCATGAAGATCCTGAAAACATGATTTTCATGTCTCGGGACATGAATGGAGGATTCCATTCATACATGTTTGTTATGGACATGCATCATGCACAGTCATGTTCATATCTGAAAATGAATAGGTTTTTCTATTCATGGATTATGAGACATGATTTTCATGTCTCATGAATAGGGTTTTTCTATTCATAGAGGCTTTCCAAGACATAGTTTTATGTCTCAGAATGAATAGGACATTCTATTCATATATATGTTTATATGGAAGAACATAGGGTTTTGATATATGTTCTTTAAGAAAGAGTTTATCTCTTTCTGTTTATATATGTATGAAATAGGATGTCCTATTTCCAATATACATAACATGGGGTGGCCCGTGTTCTTGGTTATGTTCATTTAGTCAAAAACACATTGTGTTTTGAGTACTTCATCTTCTTGAAGGAAAAGCTATGGCCATGACTTCCCAAGTTTTCATTGGAGAACTGAAAACTTGTATAAGTTTCCGTTCGCTCTATCTAAAATCACGGGGGGGGGGGGGGGGAGGAGGGGGAGGTAGAAAAGATGAAGTAATGGGGTTATCCCATTCCATGCGCCCACCTTCTTCTTCTTTCTTTCTTTCTTTTTCTTTTTCGAACTTTTTCTTAGCCAAAGTTCTAAGGATTTGAGCACAAGAGATTCCATCCTCTGATCAGTGGCCCACAAAGGGGTGTTTATATCCCTTAGTGAGTGGGGAGTAGTGTGTAACTACTCCCTAGATATATGTCAACTCTATTTTGGAGAAGAGATCCTGATACTATCACCCTAATCAAGGGCCTCCCGAGTTCGGAAGGGGCATCCCGATAGGGGATGCCCCAAATCAACTCAATTTGAGTTGAAACAACTTATTTTTAATTGTATTAAGGAGAACCTTCCTAGACAGGAGGTCCCACCAGTGATGACCAAGTCTTTGGCTTGCTCTTGTTCATGTTTTGATCAAAACTTGATCACCAGGATGTATCTTGTAAAAATACTTATATGGGTATTTTATTTTTTTTATTTTTGAGAGTCGAAATTTTAACTCTAACAAATGCCCCTAATAATGGATATGCACAACTTGGTGCGTATTTTATTGTTGTTAACAATATTCTGAATTAGATTTTCTAGTTCAGGCCCACCAGCTTAGGGCTTTAATAGAAAGAATTGAAAGAGAATTCTATGGTTTTGTTCGGTCAATGTTTTGGAAAGGCTTCTCTTGCATGCAATAAATTGCATGTCGGTTTCCAAGAGTCTCTATTAAGTGCTTCTTCTTGTCTATAAATTGGAGGGAGGGGGATCTCTCTTCTTGACGTTTTCTTTTTGCAAGAAAGAGAAATGGCTCATAACCCTGGCCTAATTCCCTTTAGAGAGATTGTCTTACTGACCGTCGCTCGTCTTTGGATGTCGGGTATAGTGATCAATGCGAGATCATCGTGGCTCGTTTAGAGAGGCACGTAGGATCGGTTCTTGCAATGCGCTCCCTTCTCCTTCATGTTATTTTCTTGGCGATCCTCGACGCCATCCCGGCTCGTCCTCCCGCCATGACTTTTTGTGACTTGGATGATGCCGAGGACAAGATCATGTCCGTCTATATGGCGGGTTTAATTAGCCGACGGGTGCATGACCGTTCCCTTAGGATTCTGAGTCGCATCTATACTCAACGGGCTATTGTGTCGTCCTTTGCTAGTGGGTGTGGCGCTAATAGGTGGAATCAGTTGTCTAAGGACGAGCAACACTTTGAAATGGCGTCCGAAACTGAATCTTAGTTAGTCGAGTTGGATAATAAACTTGTGTATCCTTATCTTTCTGAAATTCGAAATGTAATTCTGTGAGAGAATAAATAAAATTTTATTTTATTTTTGGTTAATTGACACACACACACATAAACAAGAACTAGATTTCTAGTTCAGGCTTGCCGGCCCAAGCACTTGCTGGGCTTGGCGATGGCACGTGAGGGCCACGTGCGTACATGTGGTGGCAATCCAGCGGTTTGCTGGATTGAATCTTCCTCTCCTCTGTTATTTAAACAAAGGAAGGAGAGAGAGAAACTCAAATGCGTTTCCATATCTTTTTTAGAGAAAGAACTCAAAAGAATTATAGGGTTTTCCCTGCAAATCATCATTTTTATCAAGATTGTTGCCGTCTTCTTTACTTCAAGATAGGGTTGATGGCCTTCCGGTGGTGAGACTTCGTCTCTTTGGACAGAAAGAAGTTGTAACACCCCAGAACATATGTACGTATATGAATGCCATTAGGTGTATTTTTGCTCAAATGAAACTATTTTATTTGGAGTTTAATATTTTATTTAAGATAAATAAACGTGTTGTTCATATTTTACTAATTAATTATATTTATGTATATATTATAACTTATCTATATAATGTAATATCTTATTTAATATTTATATAATATATATCCAAGCATTAAATATGTAACAGATTTATATATTATTATTATGATAGTATTAATAAAAGATAAATGGAAAAGATGATATGGTAAGATATTTGAAAATCCTTGCAAATCTTTTTAATCATTTAAACAAGTTTGTTTGGGGGGGAGGGTTTAATTGCAAAAATGCAAATCATATTTAAACACCTTAACACCCATCTCTCCTTTTCTCTCTGCCAAAACTCACAAAAAAACCATAACCCTTGGCCAATCTCCTTCTTCAACTTCTTCTTATTTCCCTCGGTTGAAACACCGAAACCTTAGATCCCTTAAACTTTAACCGAGACCCTTGGCCTAAACCCTAAGCCATAACCTCGACGAGCAGCCCAAAACCTCGTCATTGCCGCGACCTTTTTCTTCTCCCTCTCGTTCTCCAAACCCGAGCAATCCAGTCGAACCCAACACCAATACCCGAGCCGAGCATCCAGGCCGAGCACTTCAACCGCGTCGTCGTCATCTCCTTCTTTTTCCTCTTGTTTTTCGACAGCGGTCGCTCGTTTCCACCGCCGGCTGCAACCGCATCGCCGCCGTCTACTTCTTCTTCCATGCAGCTCTCATCTCTTTGCTGAACCCATCTAGGCCGAGCATCCTCCAACCATCAATCCGAGAACTCTAGCCATCGCCGTCGCCTTATTCTCTGTGCTGCGACATCTTCTTTCCCGCGGTTCCATCCTACCCGAGCGCAACTCTAACCGAGACCCGAAGCAACTACTCGAGATCTAGCCAAGATCTTGCGTCGGTTTCAAGTTTCGCGTTTTCGTGTTGTTTCCGTTTGCGTGATCGTCGATTTGTGACGATGACTCGATATCGGTGATCTCCCAGATCGTGACACGTGGCGGATGACATGTCCCAGAGCATGCAAGCAAGGGCTTACAGTAGCCGACCAAACTACCCTTATGCTCGTCCTACCGAGCAGACGCTGGCTCGCCTACGAGCTCCCCAGCACAGTTGGCCTTCTCGGCCTCACAGCTCATTCCCGAGCTACCGCAAAAACTGGATACCTCGGCTCTCCCGCTCGTCCGCGAGCTCTCCCGCAGGGGTCATCTTCCTCGGTCTCATCGATCGACCAACAGCACCGCTTGCAGGCGTAACCGCCATCCCGCGAATCTCGCCATACACGAGATCTCCTCCGGCCACATCCTACGTTCCACGCCACCACGATCCCCCATTAACGAGCCTGTCTAGCCATTAATGGGAGGTCCTGCTTATTACGCGGGCATGACGTCGGGAGCGTAACGGCCGGCGTGATTTTCACGCCTGCTTCACCTACTACCACCGCTACCTAAACCCCTCTTTCAGACAGTCAAGGTAAGCTAATTTTACTCCACTAAGCCGTTACTCTGCTCGGATCTCTAGACTAACTTGATCGTCGGAGGGTTCTCGGTGGTTCAACCACCCCGGGACTTCCTTGCAGGTAGCTCGACAACCACAACCTCAACCCATTGAGATCTACACGCTTTAGGAGCGACAGCCTCCAGATCAAATCTCAGCCACACAACGCAGCCATCCGCAGATCAACGGGAAGCAACATCTGAAGCAGATTCCACCCTCCATCAGTTTGCGCCGTCTGTGGGAAAATAGAGTCCACAAAAACAAAAGTTCTCCTCCCGATCTCACTCCAATGTTGAGTGATCATCAAGACGATCCAAGCTCCAACCGCCGCCTCCCTCTCAACGGTGGCACAGACGAGCCTCCTCCGCCGAATACCATCAACGCCCTTGCCGGCCGGATAGACCGACTCGCATCCTTCGTGGAGGCGCTCGTCCGCGTCCAAACGGCGGGGCAAAATCCCCAGGTCACCGCTCCCCCACCTCGGGACCAGGACCCCTACGGGGGAAGAGAAGACTCAGCCCGCGTCGGCACGGCTGACCGCCGCCTCCCACGACCGTGGATTCCCCGGGCCAGTACGTTCTGCGACCCGCTGGGCGCCCAACAGCTCGACACCGAGGTCCGTCGCTAGAGCGCCCCGTCCCGAGATCTTTCGCGCGCTTGTCCCTCCTGAGAAAATGTCGGTCAGCTCGCCTGTCACCAGGCATGACCGACATACCCTTCCCCGACGGGGCCACACAGACGGGGCTCGTCAAGGCAGCTCAAGGGCCACCTCACCCGGGGATTTGAGAAACCTCATTGAGAGAAACCGCGGCCGAGGCCAGACGCAGGCCGCCAACAGCAGGGGCCTGGGATCAGAATGCGCCGAGTCGTCGGGGTACCGTGGCCGACTCGATGCCCTCGAGAAGAAGATCGAGAGTCTACATCGGGAAGGTCACCGTTTGAGCGACGAGGCTAAGTATGCCGCCGACTCGCTCACAAAACCGTTCACCGAGGAGCTGCTCGCCATCCACGTCTCCTCCCGCAACAAGCCCCCAAAGGTCTCCCTCTTCGACGGCAAATCTGACCCGAAGGACCACTTGGATGCATTCACCGCGGGAATGAGCTTCCAAGACCACTCTAATGCCGCCCAGTGCCGAGCTTTCCCGGCCACTCTCATCCGTGCCGGGCGAGACTGGTTCCGAGGACCCGAGCCGCGCTCGATCTCAACCTTTGACGAGATGGCCACACAATTCCTCGGCCACTTCGTCGGTAACAGGCGGCAGAAGCGCACAGTCGACCACCTCTTCACGATCAAAAGCGGGGACAGGGAGACGTTCAAGGCCTACGTCACCCGTTTCTACAATGCTCTTCTCGAGGTCCTAGAGTACCGGGACGAAACGGTCATCACAGCTCTAAGGTCTGGTCTTAGGTACAAGGAGTGGTTACGCTCTTTTGCACTGGCGCAATCCAAGACCATGGCCGAGGTAAAGGCCTGGACCGAGCACGAGGTCCAGCTCGAGTCCGAGGTGAACGCAAGTCTCCCCGAGCAGAGCAAGCCGACCAGAAAAAGAGGGCCAGGGACGAGAGAAGAGGACCGGAACGACAAAAGCCCTATCCCCAAAAGTTCCAGGAGTACACGCCGCTTAATGTCTCCCAGACAGTGCTACTTGAGGAGGCCAAAGGCGAAGGGTTCTTCAAGTTCCCCCCGATCCCACGCTCGGCTTCAAAGCAAACCCGGGGCCCCTACTGCGGCTTTCATAGGTCGCTGGGCCACTCAACGGAGAGCTGCAAACAACTCCAAGATTACATCGAGGAGCTGATCCGTTCGGGGTACCTCGTTGCGTACCTAAGGGACAAGTGGCAAGCAGACCGCGAGCAGGAGCAGCGTCCCCCTCCAGCCGAGCAGACCATCGGCCAGATCATGGTAGTGTCAGTAGAGCATACGATTGGTACCCCCGAAGCCCGGTACCCCATGCCGAGCACTGATACCAGCAGACGTATGGGGGGCTCAAGCTGCATGAATAAAAGCATCTACTAGCATGTATTTTCTTTTCAAAGTAATGTACCATCTTCCTAAAATCTTTTGTTTAGACAATGAAAGGATCAATAGAGCATTGCAGAAAAGATAAAAGAATCTTATTCATTCAAAAGGTACTATCGGCTCCTCAGCCGTACACAAAAAAGAAAAATTTATTATTACAACAGCGGGGGAATGGGGTGCAGAGAGCACTGCTCGTGGTACTCTGAGCATATCTCCTCCAGCCGAGCCCTCGCAGCGTCTAACCTCTGCCTCCGATCCCCCCCGCGAGCCTCGGCGTCGAGCCTCAACTGGTAGCACTCACGGACGAGCGCTTCCGAGCGGTTTAGCCGGCTCGCGGAGATCAGGCTGAAGCGCCTCAGAGACCTTAGCTTGCCTATGGCCTCATCGAACAGCGTTTCGGATAAGGGGTTGTAAAGCCCCGGCGACGCCCTCCAGATGGAATACATCAGCAGCTGAAGGAGGGAGGACCGCCGAGGAAGCAATCGGCCGAAATGGTCCTCGATCCGGCCTATTACCAACTGCACCGTGTCCTCAGTGCAATACGGGTCATAGAGGTAGACATCCTCGAAGCTTACAATGTCTTCGATGGTGAAGGGGAAGTCCTGCATTTTTGCATTTCGGTTGCAAGGAAAAGAGTAATCAACAATCACAAACGATTCCATTTTATAGCCAACGACGCTTGGGAACCCAACAGTCGCCCATTTCACATGCAACACAGGCGCCACGCGGCAAGCGTCGCGCCTCCCTATGCGAAACTGAAACGACGAGACTCCGGCGCTTCACCTTCACAGCGCCCTCACGACACGTGTCTTCGATACCGTCCCACTCCTCGGTGCTCACATGGGAAGGTCGCCTCGCCAAGAGGCAGCCCTGCAGCTTCACTGCTCGGTCCTTCTTCATGGAACAAAGCCCTCAACAAGAGGCAGCCGAGCGGCTACCCTGCTCGGCCATCCCTGGCCGGTAGCTTCCCTACCCCACGACGCCAGGGCTCAAAGCCCTCGCCAAGAGGCAGCCCAGCGGCTACCCTGCTCGGCTATCCCTGGACGGTAGCTTCCCTACCCCACAACGCCAGGGATCAAAGCCCTCGCCAAGAGGCAGCCCAGCGGCTACCCTGCTCGGCTATCTCTGGCCGGTAGCTTCCTTACCCCACAACGCCAGGGATCAAAGCCCTCGCCAAGAGGCAGCCCAGCGGCTACCCTGCTCGGCTATCCCTGGCCGGTAGCTTCCCTACCCCACAACGCCAGGGATCAAAGCCCTCACCAAGAGACAGTCCAGCGGCTGCCCTGCTCGGCTATCCCTGGCCGGGAGCTTCCCTACCCCACAACGCCAGGGATCAAAGCCCTCACCAAGAGGTAGCCTAGCGGCTATCCTGCTCGGCTATCCCTGGCTGGTAGCTTTCCTACCCCACAACGCCAGGGATCAAAGCCCTCGACAAGAGGCGGTCGGGCAGCAACCCTGCTCGGCCATCCTTAAGGACCCAAAAGCACTCGAAAGAGGCAACCGCTTAGCACAACCATGCTCGGTTATCCCTGGCACACCACCCGGGATCAAAGCCCTCGCCATGAGGCACCGTGCGGCAACCCCATCCAGGCATCCTTAGTAGGCCTCCCACGCCCCTCTCGCGCTAAGGATGAAAAGCCCTCGAAAGAGGCAACCGCTTAGCATGATCCGTGCTCGGTTATTCCTGGCAAAACCAGGGATCAAAGTCTTCACCAAGAAGTACCGGGCGGCAACCCCGCTCGGGCATCCTTAAGGATCAAAGCCCTCGCCAAGAGGCATCGAGCAGCTATCCTGCTCGGCTATCCTCAGCAGGCTTCTCACGTCCCCTCTCGCGCTGAGGATCAAAGCCCTTGCCAAGAGGCACCGAGCAGCTACCTTGCTCGGCCATCCTCAGCAGGCCTCTCACGGCCCCTCTCGCACTGATGATCAATGCCCTCTCCAAGAGGCACCGAACAGCTACCCTGCTCGGCCATCCTCAGCAGGGCTCTCACGACCTCTCTCACGCTGAGGATCAAAGCCCTCGCCAAGAAGCACCGAGCAGCTACCCTACTCGGCAGTATCCTCAGTTGAGCAATTACGACCCCTCCAACAATTAAGGAACGTGAACTCAACAAGAGGCATCAAATCTATCAACGTCTTAGCGATCTACACTTCGACTTGGGGCCATGGAGACACCGTCTTCCCGCTGGTCCTCGCACACTCGGCAAATGGTCAGAGTCAAGTCGACGAGTAATCGCTAAACGAGGAACATGCTGACTATAAAGCATTACTGTGCTGATACGAGTGTCTACCAACAAAGGGAAATGCAAGCACAAACACTACTGTAAAAACAAAATACCTTTATTTTGTAAAAGTTAAACCTTTTACAAGGTATTGTGGGCTCCCCAGCCTTACAAAAAGCCCGGAGGCCTACCAAACTCTAAAGGAAACAAATAAAGAAAAAAAAGAAGAGCAAAAGTGACGGTCTTCAGGCCTCAGGGCCAGGCGCATCCCTGGGAAGCCCAGCGCCCGCTGCAGGGGCCTCCGCGTTGGCCTCACCGGGAATCTCCTCTTCGGCCCCGAGGTCTCCCCCCTGCTCGTCGTCCCCACGAGGATATTCGGCTCAGAGATCCTGGTCGGCGAACCCCGGCACCCGAGCCTTGACGGCATCAAGGGCCTCATGCCAGATGGCGGTAGTGGCCGAGGCTAGGACGGTGTAAAATTCTTCCGATTTCTGGAAGTTCTCCACCGCCGTCGCCGCCAAGAGGTCAGTCCGTTTCGCCGCCTCTACCGCCGCCCGCAGCTCCTTCTGGAGGGTGCTCACCAACTTCTTCATGGTGCCGACGAGCGCCGTGGAGTCCTGAAGCTTGGCCTCGGCAGCCTGGGCGGCTTCGTGGAGTCTGGCAGCCTCTTACTTCGCCGCCGCCACTTCCTGCTTCTCGGCCGCCGCCTCCTGCTTCACGGCCGCCGCCTCCTGCTTCGCGGCCGCTAGCTCCTGCTTCCCGGCCGCCATCTCGGTCTCGAGGGCGGCGACCCTCACCGTCACCGCTTCCAGCGCCCGCCTCGAGCTCTCCTTCAGCGAGGAGGACTCGCCCGAGGCTCGGACCGCCGGGCCTATCTCTTCCTCCTCCAGCCGAATAGCAAGAGCGATGTGGTGGAGGACTTGGGGAAATAAGAAAGGGGTCAGAAAGAAGAAGGATCACCAAGTCTCACGAAAGATGAAACGAGCAAAGTACGAGCACTAACCTGTATGGCCTCTTGGGCGATGGACGCCAGTTGCCCCTTCAGACTTCCCCCGGGGACCCTGCCCCCGGCCGACCTCTCCATGTCGTGCAGAAGGCTGTCGGCGACAGAGAGCCCCGAGGGCACCTCAAAGCGGAGCTCCCCATCGTCCACCAGGATCGGAGAGGCCGGGTCCCGCGGGGCTGCACGGGGGGTCCTCTTGAGAGCCGGCGGCGGCGGACTGGTCTCTGCCTCCGAGGCCGGGGCTTCCTGCCCTCGAGCCTTCTTTCGGGTCGGCGCCCTGCTGGACTCTGGGGCCCGATCCGCGCTCGAGCGCTGGTGCTGGACGGCTGCCGGAGGAGTCGGGGTCGGCGCCTGACGGGAAGAGCTGGTCCCTCCAGCCCTCGACCCCTTTTTCGGCTTGCGCATAGCCGCTCGAAGGATGCTTAAATCCATGGGTTCTGCACAAGACGAGATAAAATGGGGTCAGCGACTCAAGCAAAAATCAGAATAAATACAAGCCTAACTTACCGACGAACTGGGCAGGGCTGAGCCCGGCCCAACTAAGGGCCCGCTCAGACAGCAACACATCGGCTCGAGGAATGGGCTCCCACGTCGCCACTCTCACCGCGTCGGGGTCATTGGACGGGTTTCCCTGCCAGCACTTATCCCTAGACCACTGGACGGGTATGGGCCAGTCCTCACTTTCTGGCGGCCCGACGAAGAAAAACTTCTTCTTCCAGTCATAGATGGAAGAAGGCAAGATGACGACTCCCGACCCGGGTGCACTTCCCTGACGTTTCCTAAAGGAGAGATAGACCTACCTCGGGTCGCCAGCGTGAAAGCCGGGGTGACTTTTGTAGATGAGAGAGGAGGTAAGGATGGACAGACCAAAAGGCACCATCTGCAATTTCAAGCGGACCAGAAAACCAAGGAGAATCCTCCAGGAATTCGGCACTAACTGGCCCAGGGATAACCCGAAGTAAGACAGCGCTGCAGCGACCTCGGGAGAGAAGGGCAAGCGCATTCCGGCCCAAAAGGATTCCAGGTACAGGGCAATCTCTTTACCCCGCACCTGATCTGCCCTCTCTCCTTCCTCGGCCAAGCACAGAGTATAGCCAGAAGGGATATGCAAGCGGGCCCGAGCGGTGGCAAGATCTCCTTCGTACCTCACCAAGAAAGACACGCCAGGGGCTTCCGCCAATTCCACTCGGGGATCCGCTCCTGACACACGACCACGGGGAGAGGATCCGACCCCATCTCCCCGGGAAGACCCTGACTCAGCAGAAGAATCCCTAGAATCTACCCCTGTGACATCTACAGACTCCCCAGAAGAAGACATCTAACCTGATTGAGAAGCTCTCGGGAAAGCAGAAGATCTGACCTAAGATGAGAGCACCGAGCTTACGAGATGAAAGATGAGGAAAATATGAAGAGAGATGGCCCCTTAAGAGGGCCCCACCTCTACCTATAGCCTCCGGCGCTCCAATCCAACGGCGACTGTCGACTCCCGCCAAAAACAATTCTTCACATTCGACGACCCAGACCGCTCCACCTAGCGTGCGCACATTGGGCCGCATCACATCAGACACCGCAGGTCTGCAACACATCGCGTCGCCCAACTAACGCTCGACACGTGGACCGTCGCTTCAGTGACAGAACGCACGAACCGGCGCACCTTCCTTAGATGCAGAGATCTCGCCCATGATTCACTGGCAGAAAAGACAACAGATTGCCCGGGGATACGTCCCGACGATATCTTCGAAGGGAGCTCACCCCGGGTGGCCCGACAGTCCACTCTCGACCCGACCCGTCAGCTGGTCGGGACGATAGTGGGGGGATAATGATGATGACTCGATATCGGCGATCTCCCAGATCGTGACACGTGGCAGATGACGTGTCCCAATGCAAGCAAGAAAGGGCCTACAGCAGCCGACCAAACCACCCCTATGCTCGTCCTACCGAGCAGATGCGGGCTCGCCTTCGAGCCCCCCAGCACAGTTGGCCTCCTCGGCCTCACAACTCGTTCCCGTGCTACCGCAGAAGCTGGATACCTCGGCTCTCCCGCTCGTCCGCGAGCTCTCCCGCCGAGATCATCTTCCTCGGTCTTATTGACCGACCAACAGCACCGCTTGCAGGCGTAACCGCCATCCCGCGAATCTCTCCATACACGAGATCTCCGCCGGCCACATCCCACGTTCCACACCACCACGATCACCCATTAATGAGCCTGTCTCGCCATTAATGGGAGGACCCGCTCATCACGCGGGCGTGACGTCGGGAGCGTAACGACCGACGTGATTCTCGCGCCTGCTGCACCTGCTGCCACCGCTACTTAAACCCCTCTTTCAGACGGTCAAGGTAAGCCAATTCTACTCCACTAAGCCGTTACTCTGCTCGGATCTCTAGACTAACTTGATCGTCGGAGGGTCCTCGGTGGTTCAACCACCCCGGAACTTCCTTGCAGGTAGCTCGGCAACCACAACCTCAACCCATTGAGATCCACACGCTTCAGAAGCGACAGCCTCCAGATCAAATCTCAGCCACACATCGCAGCCATCCGCAGATCAACGGGAAGCAACATCTGAAGGAGATTCCACTCTCCATCAATTTGAGAAAAGTATTATATACTTGTTTTACATGCTAGCTACGGTAAAATTAGATCTTGCTGTAATATTAAAATATAAATCTTTTTAAATATGTTATAATAAACCTAAAATAAGTTATATACTTTGAGGTCATAATGTACTGCGATTATATTAACATTACTATCATCAAATATATAGAGCATATTTAAATTGATTTATTATAACTAAAATATACCAATGCTACTAGTATACATAATACTAATTATTTATATGTGGTTTTATATATTGCTGATTATATTGTGCTTAACTATATAATATAATCGGATAGAACTATTTGTAAAATTATACTCTTGTCAATTAACACCGAACTTATATAAATCTTGCTTACCGATCTCATCATGCAACAATCAAACATAATGATATGAGAAAATTATGTATATGCTAAGCAATTAATATCGTAGACTAACTTAATATGTATATACTTGAATATCTAGACTATAACTTAATATGTATATACTTGAATATCTTTCATTTGTTTATATTTTAACATTACCCTATAATAATCTGACACCATATGTTTTTGATATACTCTACTGCAAACAAATACAATTGTGTGTTTAAATGTGTGTTCGATAAGCAATTCAAATTATATATAAGATAGACATGAGTGTATAGATAATAAATGTATAGTATTGTTAATAAATATGAAACCCTTATTTAAACCCTTGTTTTAGTCATTAGTTTAAATTATGTCAATCGCGGTTGCAAAATATAAATGAAAAATATTGTAGTTTTACACATGAAATATCGTCGCCAAGCGGAGATGACAATTCTGGAATTTACTGCACCTTTTGCGTTGTAAAATTCATTATAAATTATACAAAAATCGTGAGAATGCGTTTTTTAGCTCGTTTCGAAGCTAACTGTCATGTCCGCTTCCCGGTATACGGAAATACGGAGAACAGCGAAGGCCAGTCATTCTACCTATGGTAAGGAATCATCCTTTTATAGTCGCATTAAGACTTCTAAACTATACCTATAAGGATAATATCCAATAAACAGAAAAGATAACACTAATGATCATGCTACATTAAACCACAAGGAATACAAATGCTGGGTCTATAAAAAAAATAGATTCAAATAGAATTTTATGGAATGACGATAGGTTCAAATAAAGAAGTACATAATCCAAAAAGAGATATAAATTCTAGTCCCACGAGGGGCTCACATTCTAAGTAAGAACTGAAATAAGATAAAAGGACTTATAGTAACAATGCTCCTCAACAAGCTCCTGAAAATATCCTCAATCCAGCTCTGCCGATAGATTTTGCTCTAAACTTGAGATGACAAGTCTCAGGGATATCAGAACACCCAATAAGTACTAAAACGTAAAGTGTGTGTATGTGTGTGATAGCACGAACATGTGAGTTTCGTGAAATGTCTGCATGCGCATACAAGTATGGATATAGAAATAGTGAGAATATGCATCATAACAAGTCCTATATGTCACTACAAGGGTAAAGTCTAAGGATAAGGAAACACGACTCGATTCAATAAGTAAGCAGTTTACCGTTTCAGCCCGGTACCTTAGCAACACTCTCACTTTACCGTTTAAGCCCTGTACCATAACAATACATTCATTAAGCATACATGATGGCTGGACTGGTTCTGGACTAGAATCACGAATATTCACGATACTATTACTAAGCGGGAGACATGGAAACACGAATAATTATTTCTGGACATAGCATTCCAGTCGGTGATTGTATTTTAATATCATTTTATAGTGATCACAAAAGATATAGCATGTCAATGGTTTCCGTGCATGTAAAGTATAGCAAGTATAATGGTATCACACAATCACTAATAAAAGAGAATAACCATAAATTACGAGATAACGACTCTTAAATTCTAATACAATATCTCAATATGATAATCAAATTCATCCTTAAATTAACCACATTTTAAAACATGATTAAGGGTTTGATTAAGCATGTTAATAATAACAGAAATCGTGTCATAGCAATATCTTAACTATGTGTTGTACATGAATCATGTAAATATGTAAATGTTAGCAGTCTCAAATATGTAAACGACATATCAAAGAGGTTCTCATGCATATCGATGTTAACGAGTAATTCCATGGTCTTAATCAATAATGTTAAGCAAGTAATGGCATGGTCTCAACACTAATGATAAACAAGGATTATACATGAATCATATATGCAGTGCATATCGGCAAGCGTATTTGTCATCTAACCAATATCAAATTAAACATGACATTTAAAGATCTTGATTAATGGGTGAGCTAGATCCTATGGTTTCATTTATATTCACAACAAGTATGAGATTACGTTTCAATAAAGAATCATGATGTTTTGAGTTTTGTTCTTTAATTCAAAGGCAAGCGAATCAAAATCAAAAGATAATTGATGACGCATCGATTAACGAGAGTGTAGGGTTCCTAGGCACTCTTGTGAGGGTTCATAAGGCATCAAATATGCCCGAATAAACTTTTAGACGTGCCGAACAACCCGAAGTCGGGATCTTTGCTAGATTATTAGGGTTTAACATGCAAGTAAACATCTTTACAACTAAGTGTGAGGGATTACAACCTTTGTAGTCCGCTCCTTCGCTTCATAAGCTCCTAGTAGAAGTCCCTTTGCCGCGATCCACGATCTCCCGGACTCAAGAGAGGCTCCACGACTCGAACGATCCATGCTAGCTTGTAGTGTTCCGTTTCTCCGATGATCTACGTCGAAATTGCTATAACTCAAGCTCTCTCACTCTAAAGAGGTGAACACCCTAATCTAATGGGCTAGATTAGATGAGGATGATGGAGTAGTATTTATGCTTTCTTTTTATATCATAATCTCACATGAAATCATCATAAAAGAAAATTCTAGTAAGCTTTCTCAAAGCTAAAGAGAGAAGAAGATGATGAATAATGAGATAGTAATCCTTTTGTGATGAATAGGGAAATGAATAAATGATTGATTATGGAACCATGGTCAAGGATGAGAAGGTTAACCTTTGTAGAGAATAAACTAGGGCTAGGGTTTGGTTAGATTTAAAGAATGAGTCATAAGATAATATCAATCATAATATCTTACACTTGACAAAAGGAAAGCTTCTAGATGGTGCAAGAAGAAGCTAACCTTAATCAAACCCTAACCTTGCTTAACCTCTACTAATCAAGTTCCATTATTAATCATATCTTGTCACAATAATATATATCACATATATATTATATATTTGCAACAAAAGAAAATAATACAATTAACATATATCGCATATATATCAATGTATTATCCGGTGAGAAAATGAAATAATAAAGCGAGCCAATATTAGATAATGTAATACAATATATCATATATATTATTATACATTAAATTATCGAATCAACACTTGATCCGATGATCCGGCTATATCGAATATAACCTACTAATATATCATGTACCGATTCATCGAATCAACACTTGATCCGATGACCTGGTTCATATCTAAATATCGCGAGAATATAATACGGTATCTTATATCGCATTATCCTCGGTCCTGCACATATCACATATGTGCCTCTACTCTGTTTTGCCTGACCCAAGAAACCTCTGTGTAGGACTCTAAAGAATCGTCAATACGCCGGTAGCAGGTGATGATCATATCAAACACCCACAAGCTGCAAGCGGTCAGCTAAACATAACAGCCACCCAGGTATTGAGCGATTAGAAGATCAACAAGCTAGTTTGTACGTTCTCCTGTGAATCCTATCAGTAACACTTCCGTACAGTCCGGTCTGTTCGTCTGATATGTCGCATATCAAGTCCAGGGGTGGTATACGTCAGACCCCAGTGACCGATAAGTCGTGTCGATGTGAGGCTCATAACAGGTCGAGAAACTACTGGTAACACTTACCAGTAAATTTCTATATCAGCCCTGGCCAGGGACTTCCAGTTATAGCCAATCGAACACAGCACAACATCAACTCCATATACCGGGAGAGACGAATCCCCTCCTATCGCTCATTGCCTCCATGTGATTCGGGACTGCACCCAAAAGCCACCATTTTGCACGCCCTCTTGGATGTGGTAAGGTGGAAATCAAAACACAGTGGGAATCACACAAGACTCTATGACGATCTCGGGTCTACAGACTACCCTGTACCAGTGTCACCGGAGAACTGCCATCTGACGTGTGGTATATCACCATCTGGGAGTTCTCGGCGAGTCCGTCCAGTGTACCCAGTCTCTACTGAGCACCCGTACACCATCTCTGATGTCAAACACCGATGGATATGGGATCATCCATCGCCCATCATATGGGTCAAGATGCGTATACGCTAGTCTATTCTGGTGTATCGATGCCCTGTCTCGATATACCCTCGACTAGGAACAGTTATAGGATGTACTCATCGACTACCATGGCCCCACTAGTATGATCTCATCATAGTCCCAGTAGTCGAGTACAGATCCTAAGGGCTTTATCAACATGTGAGAGTAAGACAGTAAACCAATACAAGTCAACATGTTAAGATAAAGTGAAACCAAATAGCATACTATCATGACGAGCAAGAAAGTCCTCTCTGTATATATCCAAGCATCCATCATAATATACATCATATGTACAACAATGGCCTTTAGGGCATATACATAACTAACAATCTCCCACTTGCACTAAGGCTAGCTGCTGTAATATCTCATACCTAGCATCCCGAATAATCTCTCAAACTGTATCTGGGGAATGGCCTTCGTGAGTGGATCCGCAGTGTTGTCCTTCATATCTACTCTCCTGATCTCGATCTCCCGGCGATCAACTATCTTTCTGATCAGGTGATACCGTCTCAGAATATGTCTGGACTTCTGATGGGACCTGGGTTCCTTGGCCAAAGCCACAGCTCCATTGTTATCGCAATACAGAGGTATTGGATGCTCAATGGATGGAACCATACCAAGTTCACTAATGAACTTCTTCATCCAGACCGCCTCTTTGGCAGCATCTTTGGCAGCGATGTATTCAGCCTCCATCGTCGAGTCTGCAACGGTATCCTATTTGGAACTCTTCCAACATACCGCCCCTCCATTGAGGGTAAAGACAAATCCCGAGTGCGACTTAGAGTCGTCCTTATCACTTTGGAAGCTGGAATCAGTAAAGGACTCCACCCGGAGTTCTCCGTTACCATACACCAAGAACATGTCTTTAGTCCTTCGTAAGTACTTGAGAATGTTCTTCACAACTGTCCAGTGACTCTCTCTAGGATCTGCTTGATACCGACTCACTACACTTAGTGAGTATACTACATCAGGTCTGGTACATAGCGTCGCATACATGATAGAGCCTACTGCCGAAGCATAGGGTATCCTTTGCATGCGAGCTCTCTCCAAATCAGTCTTGGGAGACATCTCTGAGAGTGAGTCCAGAGATCGTGGGTTGGTTCCCACGCTTGGATTCTTCCATACTAAACCTCTTTAGTATGGTGTCAATGTACCTGGATTGGGACAATCCCAGTATCCGTTTAGATCTATCTCTATAGATCATGATTCCCAATATGCAGGAGGTATCACCTAGATCTTTCATTGAGAATCTTTGTGATAAGAAGAGCTTGACTGAATGCAGCATAGGAATATCATTTCCTATCATGAGTATGTCATCCACGTACAATACGAGGAAGACAACCTTACTCCCTGCTACCTTTTTATAGATACAAGGTTCATCTATATTTTTGATGACGTCAAACTCTTTAACTACAACATCAAAACAGATGTTCCAACTCCGCGATGCTTGCTTTAACCCATAAATGGATTTAAGCAGCTTGCACACCTTTCCGCTGCTCCCACTATCTACGAAGCCCTCTGGCTGAGTCATGTACACGCACTCTTCTAAATCACCGTTTAGAAAGACGGTCTTAACATCTATTTGCCAGATTTCGTAGTCATGGTATGCAGCAATGGCAAGTAAGATCCGGATGGACTTAAGCATAGCCACCGGAGAAAAGGTTTCGTCATAATCCACACCTGGTCGTTGACGAAAACCCTTTGCTACAAGTCTATCTTTGAAAGTATTAACTTTTCCATCTACACCAAATTTCTTTTTAAAGATCCACTTGCTCCCAATGGGTTTTACCCCTTCAGGAGCATTTTCCAAAGTCCATACTTTGTTGGTGTATATGGATTCCATCTCAGATCGCATTGCATCCAGCCATTTCACAGAGTCTCCACTCGTGATGGCCTGCTCGAAACTAGTTGGGTCATCATCTTCCATGATGCAATCCTCGCTTCCACCATCAATGAGAAAACCGTAGTATCTCTCAGGTGGACGAGAAACCCTACTAGATCGGCGGAGAGGCTGGGGTTCGTCGGGTACTACTGAATCCTCTGGTTCCACTAAATCATCTATTGTAGTTTGTTCTGCTGGAACTTCTTCCAGTTCTACCTCAGAGCCACTAATCTCTTTTGCAAGAAATTCCTTTTTTAAAAAGGTGGCGTGTTGAGCAACAAACACCCTTTGTTCCTCACTGTGGTAGAAAATATACCCTCGCGAATGCTTGGGATATCCAATAAACTTACATAAAACAGATCTTGCCTCGAGTTTGTCCGGTTTTGTCTTTTGACATAGGCCGGGCAACCCCATATCTTAACAAAATTAAGATATGGTCTCTTCCCTTCCCATATCTCATATGGGGTGGTAGGCACAGATTTGGTAGGAACTTTATTCAGTATGTATGCCGCTGTCTCAAGCGCATACCCCCAGAAGGAAATAGGTAACTCAGCAGTGCTCATCATCGAGCGTACCATATCTAATAGGGTGCGATTCCTCCGTTCCGATACACCGTTGTGCTGTGGTGTATAAGGAGGAGCAAGCTGAGAGAGAATCCCATTCTCTTTTAGATAATCTAGGAACTCATTGCTTAAGTATTCTCCTCCTCGATCAGATCGAAGAATCTTAATACTTTTGCCAGTTTGGTTCTCTACTTCGTGCTTATATTCTCTGAATTTCTCAAAAGCTTCAGACTTGTGTTTCATCAGGAACACATGTCCGTATCTAGAGAGATCGTCAGTGAATGTAATGAAGTAGGAAGAACCGTTCTTGGCATGCGAAGACATGGGACCGCATACATCACTATGTACCAGTCCTAAGAGTTCGGTAACTCTTTCTCCGTGTCCACTAAACGTAGCTTTGGTCATTTTTCCTTTGAGACATGAATGACAAGTATCATAAGATGATAATTCGAACGGATTCAAATATCCATCTTTATATAATTTAGCTAGTCGTGTCGCATTGATATGACCAAGTCTACAAGGCCACAAGAAGGATTCGTTCATTTCTGAACTTTTCCTCTTGTGTGTGTTTTGTATATTGAGGACTGTATTTTGATTGAGAATGAATATGCCATTATGTAACGAGCCTGATGCAATCAACTTTTGATTTAGGAAGATGTTCATAACATTATCCTGTATTACAAAATTATATCCTTCTTTACTTAATAAAGAAACTGATATAATGTTGCACATCATGTTCGGTATATAATAGCACTCATTTAAAATCAGTGTATTACGACTTGGTAATACTAGGTGATATTCGCCAACTGCTTTGGCTGCAATACTTGCCCCATTCCCTACTTGAATGGAATGATCACCTTTTCCCAGTTCTCTACCTTTACGTAGCCCATGTAACAATTTACATATGTGGGATCCTGATCCGGTATCTAATACCCAGGACGTAGGGTGAACTGAGAAACAGTTCTCAATAACTAACACACCCGAAGAAGGTGCATCAACATGCATATTCTCCGTTTGGGCGGCGTGAGAATCTAGATATTCTCCTGTTTCCTGTTCAGTCTTATAACTCTTATAAGAAAGAACGAGTCCAACGTTCCCCTGCTCAGTATAATAAGCGGGTTCAGTCAATACATCCATATTATTATCTTGATTATGGCCTGACATGGTCGCTACCTGGAGAGAGAGAGAAGAAAACACTTTAGCGTATGCTTTTGCAAGATTAGATTGGTTATTATCTTATCTAATCAGGATGTCTCCCACTGTTTTTATCAAATCTACCTTCAAACCCTAAAAGGTAAGATTAGCTGGGATTAATTACACCCTACAATTTCGTCAATCTTTCAGCCAGATCAGTGTCGGTACTTGAGGGAGGTTCCCCGTGCTTTCGCACGGACCTAATTAAAGTAAATCTCGTTTTCCCAGAGGCATAACCTCGTTAACACTTTTCTAGACACCTACTTGATCGGCTAATTGTCCTGTGTAAAACTCTCCCAGGAGTAACACTTACTCGCAGTGGGTATCGGGATCCAACTATGTCATAGGAGGTATGCAATCTCATTGCAAATTTCAACACTTGAAATTCCCGATAATATTTTGCCCCTAGCGTCCTATGACCTTGACGGAGGTCAACAAACCATAGCTACTAGTCAAGTCCAACCCGTCATTTCCTGATTGAATTAAACCCACCCGTACGACCCTTGACGGAGGTCAACACGGCCGTACGACTACCCTAATCCAATCTGCATCATATGCATAAGCAGATAAATACTAATCAGCTACCGTACACTACGTCTTGACGGAGGTCAACAAACGTAGCACGAATACTAAGTAGGACTTATCTGAAACGACGGAGGGCTACGTCAGGTTTTTCTGAAAACCTATTGCGTAATGAACTTGATATCGTCGTAGAATCAAGTGATTTTTGAGAAAGGAGTGTTTTTGAGGCTTTTTCTAGTATCGCTAAAGAGGTCATTCCCGGTGAAGGGATCTCGGCTCTTTCCCCATCGAATAAGGTGCAGGGTATATCATATATACCGCTGTGCAAAGCAAGAACTATATAAGCTATCAAAAACTAAACCGCGAGTTTGTAGCATCTGCCAGTTTCGCTAAAGAGGTCACTCCCGGTGAAGGGATCTCTTTCCTCAACAATAAGGTGCGGGGTATATCATATATACCGCTATGCAAAGCAAGACTGTAGCTACCCTTTTTATAAAGTTTTGATTCTACAACATCTTTTAGGTTTCTTTTCTTTTTATTAATCTCATTAATAAAATCCTATCAGCTTATGCTTCCTAAGCATCACAGAAGAAACGAAAGCAGTAATATTTATATATCAGTATATATATATATATATATATATATATATATATATATATATATATATATATATATAGTATAAGCATTCGTCTCAGGCAGTAATATGATCTTATCACAGAACATTGCAGCAGAAGAACATATATGAAATTTTGGATATACTAGGACGTCCGTGTTTTCAATACGAGCCTGTATAAAACACAGATTCCACGGTCGCGACGAATAGCCAAACCCACATCCCAAGACCCCTATGAGAGCGGCAAGTAACACTGCCAATTCTAGGGTTAGGAGACCCGGTCTCGACTCCTCGAGATGGCCTCCCACTGGACCCTAGAACCCGGTTACTTGTGCTCCCCTCCTTGGATCTACCTAATACGGAAAAGTAAATAATATACACTGGTGACATCAACCTCATCCCGGAAGTGCCCCAATAAAAGAATATTACATACAAATGAATTTTACATGAATGAAAATAAAAACCCTCATCTCACATAAAATCCCCGGCTATTCAGAACACGACGATCTAATATAACATATCATAGCAACACATAATATCACATATCATCAACGTAAGTAAGTATGCATACACCGATCGTCGTTGATATATAGCAACGAAAACCGGCAATACAACTACATACTACACTTACGGTCACAGAAAAGAAATTGTAAAACTACAATATTTGAAATCCACAATCACTTTAGACATCGTAAATCCGAAATATCACATACTTCGCATTTCATGCCTAACTGTATGAATTCCACATATTATATCACATTCCAGATAAATAGACAGCATTAAACTTTCCGAACAGATAATCAAATACCCAAAATTTCCTAAATAGCTCAACATTTGAGCGGAGTTCAAATAATCCCAGAAAATGTTACAATATCGATGATCCAGCCGTAGAAGGGTCAAGCCAACGCCTCACATGTAGCATGCCGTACTGCCCCAAACCCTAAGATTTAGAGGCAGTTCAAGACGGTCACATAATTGAGTTAAGGTTTGTTGTCTTCTAGAGGGTCCACCGTGTTACTTGCACATTTTTCCGAAAGATTTAAACCCGATAAAAATTCAACACTTGAAAGTTTTTCGTGCCGGGAAAAAGTGAGTTAATGATATCCGCTCGAACTTTTTAACAGTTTCTAAATATCCGGAAATAATAATGAATTTAAATTTTCCGATCGAATCAACGATTACAAAATAAACCCCAGAACACTCAACACTTGAGTCAGATTAAAAATACCCAGAAAATATAAAATACATATACTGATATTACTGTTGAAAACCTAAGACCCAATTCCACAGTCCCATCGCGGATCCGCGGCCCAAGCGCGGTACGGCCGCGGTTCTGCGGTGGTATGTACGGATTGACGACATGTTTTTCACAGTAATATTTGTTAGTTGTATGTATGCCCTAGAGGCCAGTATTGTACAGATGATGTATATTATATTGGATGCTTGGACATATATAGAGATGACTTTCTTGCTCGAAATGATAGCATGCTATCTGGTTGCTCTTTATCTTAACATGTACACTTGTCTCTTTATACTGTCTTATAGTTACATGTTGGTAAAGCCCTTAGGATATGTACTTGACTACCTGGACTATGATGCAGATCATACTAGTGGGGACATGGTAGTCCATAAGTACATCCTTCAAGGTCCCTAGTCGTGGGTGTATCGAGATGGGGCATCGATATACCAGAGTAGACTAGCGTATACGCTTCTCGACCCATGAGATGGGCGATGGATGATCCCATATCCATTGGTGTTTGACATCAGAGATGGTGTACGGGTGCTCAGTGGAGACTGGGTACACTGGACGGACTCGCCGAGAACTCCCAGATGGTATTATACCTCACGTCAGATGGCAGTTCTTAGGTGACACTTGTACAGGTTAGTCTGTAGACCCGAGATCGTCATAGAGTCTTGTGTGATTCCCACTGTGCTTTGATCTCCACCTTACCACGTCCATGAGGGCGTGCAAAACGGTGGTCTTTGGGTACAGTCCCGAGTCACATGGAGGCAATGAGCGATAGGAGGGGTTTCGTCTCTCCCGGTATTGGGAGTTGATGTTGCGCTGTGCTCGATTGGCCGTAGCAGGGAAGTCCCTGGCCAGGGCTGATCAGAGATTTGCTGGTAAGTGTTACCAGTAGTTTCTCGACCCGCTATGAGCCTCATATCGGCATGACTTATCGGTTATTGGGGTCTGACGTATACCACCCCTAGACTTGATATGCGACATATCAGACGAACAGACCGGACTGTACGGTAAGTGTTACTGGTTGGATTCACAGGAGTGTGAGCGGGCTAGCTTGTCGATCTTCTGATCGCTCAATACCCGGATGGCCGTTACGTTTAGCAGACCGCTTGCAGCTTGTGGGTGCTTGATATGATCATCATCTGCTACCGGCGTATTGACGAGTCTTTAGAGTCCTACACAGAGGTTTCCTGGCTCAAGCGAAACGAAATAGGAGTGCATATGAGATATGTGCGGGAGCAAGAATAATGCGTGTATGTGATACCGCATTTTATTCTCGCGATAAATGTTTCGATTGGTTATATTCGATATGACCTAGTTATCGAATCATTGATTCGATAAATCGATACATTGAATACTAGTCGGTTATGTGCGACATGACCGGATCATTGAATCAAATGTTGATTTAATGATTTAATGTATAATTGTATATTTGATATATTACTTTGCATTAACTAGTATTGGTTCACTTTATACGGATTTTCTCACTTGATGTGCAAGTTGTATATGTGATATACTTTTGTGCACATATATGTATCATGTTTGATGATACTTGATCATTTGGTTAAGTGTGAAGAATTAAACCATGGTTAAATGATAATTAGGGTTTTGCCTTATCATTTATTTATTCATTTCTTTATTTATTTTATTGGATAAATGAAGAGATAATGGTTTGTTTTTGTCATGAAGCTTGTTGAAGCTTCATGAAGCTTTGACCAAGGAGACCATTTTGTCTTCATGCTTAACCCTAACCCATCCACTTACCATGGTTTATTCTCTACACTTAACCCAAGTTAGATTATGATAAGTATGAATTTTCTTTTCATTTTAAAAACAACTAATCATAAACTAGCTTCATCTTCTTCCTTCTTCTTCAAGATAGAAACCTTGATGCCATCAATGGCAACTTGAGTTTTAGTGAGAGAAATCCAAATCTAAAGTGAACCCACCTCCTATTTCTTCATCCTCTACCTCTTGCCAAGTGGTTTTGGGTGTTTTCTTCACAAGTTTCACAACTTGGTGAAGTCGGAGCTTGAACTTGTGCAACCTCGACGTAGATTGTCTTTGACACGAAGCCGACGACCTTGCTTGCCCGTTTTTCCGATGAAGCCGACGAATGAGTCTAGGATTTGTGATGGACAGCGAGAGCACACCCACGTGGAGCTAAGGAAGTGGGGAACCGGATCTACAAAGGTTGTAGCATCTAACTTTTAGTTAAGTAGTTAACTAGATTCTCATTTCGCCTAAACATCTAGTCAACGATCCGTGTTAGGGTTTCTCGGCACCAATAAAATTTGAAATTGGCATGTTCGATGCCTTGTGAGACCTCATTAGGATTCCTAGGAACCCTACAGTGGTATCAGAGCCTAGCTAGAGCCTTAGGCGAAGTCTAGACGCAATTTGAAGCCCGAACGAACCCGAAACCCTAAACTTAACATGCTCTTTGTACATTTTCTAAAATCTGGGATTTTTCAAGATTAAAAATGCCTAAAAAATTCAGCAGGAATATCTAAGAATTATGGTGAAACACGAGCTCATGAAGCTTCCAAACAGCCGCGGAAACGCGGCAGAAGCATGGCTTCTGCCGCTGTTCCGCGGCCAACTGTTCACTTTACCCAATATTGTTTGCACAGTAATTCTTCTTTTCTGGTGCTGAGTTTTATGGGAATTTTTAATAATTATTCCAGAGTTTAATTTTCTGGGGTGTTTTAGAGCTTCGGTGTTTCGACCGGATTATCAAATTTCGTCTTTGTGTACTTCCGGATAATTTATAGAATATGTTAAAAAGTTCGACCGGATATAAATACCCAACTTTTCCCCTGTCGGGAAATTTCCAAGTGTTGGATTTTTCCGTAGTTTAACGACATTCTAAGTAGTGCAAGTAACGCGATGGACCCTCTAGAAGACAACAAACCTTAACTCGATTATGTGCCGTCTTGAACTGCCCTTTGAACCTTCGGGTTTGGGGCAGTACGGCGTGCCACATGTGAGGCGTTGGCTTGACCCTTCTACGGCTGGACCGTTGGTACTGAGGCATGAACTGAATGTTGTTAGACTTATTTCATGTATTGGACTGTATCGGGAAAACTTGGGTATTCGACTGTTCGATCGGAAAGTTTAACATTTTCTGTTTATCTGGAATGTGATACAATAATTGGAATTCACAAACAGTTATGAGATAACTGAATGAATGTTATAAATCTAGCAGTTTAGTCCCATATGCTATTGAAAAGAGTTTTCGATAATGAGACTAAAATGCGGGATTTATATCTGTTAGGCATGTGATGTCTAAGTATTTCATTTGATTAGGCATGCGATGTCTAAAGAAGTTGCGGATTCCAATTGTTGTAGTTTTACACTTTCTTTTCTGTGACCGTAAGTGTAATATGTGATATCGCCGGTTTCGTTGCTATATGTCAACGACAATTGGGATGCGCATATTTACTTACGTTGATGACATGTGATGTTATGTGTTGCTGGATATGTTATATTGGATCGTCGTGTTTGAATAGCCGGGGGTTTTTATGTGAGATGAGTGTTTTTCATTTTCATTCATGTAAAAACTTGTATGTAATATTCTTTTATTTAGGGCAATTCCAGGTTGCGGAAGTTGTCACCCTTTGTATATTATTTACTTTTCCGCATTAGGATAGACCCAAGGAGGGGAGCACAAGTAACCAGGTTCTGGGGTCCAGTGGGAGACCAACTCGAGGAGTCGAGTCCGGGTCTCCTAACCCTAGAATTGGCAGGGTTGCTTGCCGCTCTCGTAGGGGTCTAGGGGTGTGGGATTGGCTATTCATCACGACCGTGGAATCCGTGTTTTATACTGGCTCGTATTGAAAACACGGATGTCCTAGTATATCCAATGTTTCATATGTTTCTTCTGCTGCGATATCTGTGTTGTGATTCTATGATGGATATAGTATATAGTATATATGATATATTATATAGACGTTACTTATGTTTTACACCCGCGCTAGCCCTGCCCTGCTCTGTCGTTAGTTACCTAACCTAACGGTGCACGAGGGGACATCGAGGCGAATGCGGATGGCATAAGTGTACGTCATATCTATCTGTGATGTTTAGGTATTTAAATGATGGGACTTCATTAATGTGATTAATGAAAGATAAGAAACCTAAGATGTTGTGGAATCGAATTTTAAAATAAAACAGGCAGCTACAGTTCTTGCTTTGCACAGCGGTATATATGATATACCCCGCACCTTATTCGATGAGGAAAGGACCGAGATCCCTTCACTGGGAGTGACTCCTTTAGCAATAACTGGCAGATGCTACACACTCGGTTTGCTTTTGACTGCTTTTGGGTTTTTGCTTTGCACAGCGATATATATGATATATCCCGCACCTCATTCGACGAGGAAAGGACCGAGATCCCTTCGCCGGGAGTGACTCCTTTAGCAAAACTAGAAAAGCCTCAAAATCACTCCATTTCAAAACATCATTTGATTCTACAACGATATCAAGTTCATTACGCTCATGGTTTTCAGAAAAACCTGGCGTAGCCCTCCGTCATTTTAGATCAGTAGTAGTTAGTATTCGTGCTACGTTTGTTGGCCTGCGTCAAGGCGTAGTGTGCGGTAGCTAACTAGTATTTATCTGCTTATGCATATGATGCAGATTGGATTAGGGTAGTCGTGCGACTTTGTTGGCCTGCGTCAAGGGTCGTACGGGTGGGTTTAATTCAATCAGGAAATGACGGGTTGAACTTGACTAGCGCACTATGGTTTGTTGGCCTGCGTCAAGGTCATAGGACGCTAGAGGCAAAAATATTATCGGGAATTTCAAGTGTTGAAATTTGCAATGAGATTGCATACCTTCTATGAGATAGTTAGATCCCGATACCCACTGCGAGTAAGAGTTACTCCTGGGAGAGTTTTACACATTGCAATTAGCCGATCAAGTAGGTGTCTAGAAAGGTGTTAACGAGGTTACGCCTCTGGGAAAACGAGGTTTACATTAATTAGGTTCGTGCGAAAGCACGGGGGACCTCCCTCAAAGTACCGACACTGGCCTGGCTGAAAGATTGGCGAACTTGTAGTGTGTAATTAATCCCGGCTAGTCTTTCCTTTTAAGGTTTGGAGGAAGATTTGATAAAAAGCAGTGGGAGCCATCCTGATTAGATAAGATAATAACCAATCTGATCTTGCACGAGCATACGCTAAAGTGTTTTCTTCTCTCTCTCTCCAGGTAGCGACCATTTCATGCCCTAATAAAGATAATAATATGGATGTATTGACCGAACCCGCATGTTATACTGTGCTGGGGAACGTTGGTTCCGTTCTTTCTTATAAGAGTTATAGGAATGAACAGGATATAGGGGAATGCCAGGATTCCCATGCCACCCGAATGAAGAAAGTACATGTTGATGCATTTTCTTCGGGTGTGTTCGTTACAGAGAACTGTTTCTCCATTTGCCCTACGTCCTGGGTATTAGATACCGGGTCAGGATCCCATATATGTAATCAGTTACATGGGCTTAGAAAAGGTAGAGAACTTGGAGAAGGTGATAAAGACATTAAAGTTGGAAATGGTGCAATTGTTGCAGCTAAGACTGTCGGGGAATATCACCTTGTATTACCAACTGGTGATACATTGGTTCTGAACGAATGCTATTACATGCCGAACCTGATATGCAACATTATATCGGTTTCTTTATTGAGTAAAGAGGGATATAATTTTGTATTGCAGGACAATGTTATGAACATTTTCCGTGACCAAAAGTTGGTTGGATCAGGCACGTTGTGCAATGGCATTTATGTTCTAAATCAATCAATGGTTCTGAGCATAACAAACACACACAAGAGGAAGAGTTCTGAACTCAACGAATCCTTCTTGTGGCATTGTAGACTGGGCCACATCAATGCGACACGACTAGCTAAGTTGCATAAAGATGGATATTTAAATCCGTTTGAATTTTCATCTTATGATACTTGCCAGTCATGTCTCAAAGGCAAGATGACCAAAACTCCGTTTACGGGACACGGAGAAAGAGTTACCGAACTCTTGGGACTGATACATAGTGATGTATGCGGTCCCATGTCTACACATGCCAGGGATGGTTCTTCGTACTTCATTACATTCACTGACGATCTCTCTAGATTCGGATATGTGTTCCTAATGAAACACAAATCAGAAGCTTTTGAGAAATTTAGAGAATATAAACAAGAAGTCGAGAAACAAACCGGAAAAAGTATTAAAATCCTACGATCTGATCGAGGAGGAGAATACTTGAGCAATGAATTCCTGGACTTCCTAAAAGAGAATGGGATTCTCTCTCAGCTGACTCCTCCATATACACCACAGCACAACGGTGTATCTGAACGGAGAAACCGCACCCTATTAGATATGGTGCGCTCTATGATGAGCACAGCTGAGTTACCTATTTCCTTCTGGGGATATGCACTGGAAATAGCTGCAGACCTATTGAATATGGTTCCCACCAAAACCGTGCCGACCACTCCATATGAGATATGGAAAGGAAAGAGACCATGTCTTAATTATGTTAAGATATGGGGTTGTCCGGCCTATGTAAAAACGCAAAATCCGGACAAACTCGCGGCAATGTCTGTTCTGTGTAAGTTTATTGGATATCCCAAACATTCGCGAGGGTATATCTTTTACCATACCGAGGAACAAAAAGTGTTTGTTTCTCGACATGCCACCTTTTTAGAAAAGGAATTTCTTGAAAAAGAAATTAGTGGCAATGAGGTAGAACTGGAAGAGGTTCCAGCAATACAGACTACAACAGAAGATTTGGTTGAACCAGAGGATTCAGTAGTTCCCGATGAACCTCAGCCTCTCCGCCGATCTAGTAGGGTTCCTCGCCCACCTGAGAGATACTACGGTTTGCTCATGGATGGTGGGAGCGAGGATTGCATCATGGAGGATGATGACCCAACTAGCTTCGAGCAGGCCATCACGAGTAGGGACTCAGTGAAATGGCTGGATGCTATGCGGTCCGAGATGGAATCCATGTACACCAACAAAGTATGGACTTTGGAAGTTGCTCCTGAAGGGGTAAAACCCATCGGGAGCAAGTGGATCTTCAAGAAGAAACTTGGTGTAGATGGGAAAGTGGAGACTTTCAAAGCTAGACTTGTAGCAAAGGGTTTTCGTCAAAGACCAGGTGTGGACTATGACGAGACTTTTTCTCCAGTGGCTATGCTTAAATCCATCCAGATCATGCTTGCCATCGCTGCATATCATGATTACGAAATCTGGCAAATGGATGTTAAGACCGCCTTTCTAAATGGTGATTTAGAAGAGTGCGTGTACATGACTCAGCCAGAGGGCTTCGTAGACAGTGGGAGCAGCGGCAAAGTGTGCAAGCTGCTTAAATCCATTTATGGATTAAAGCAAGCATCGCGGAGTTGGAACATCTGCTTTGACGTTGTTATCAAAGAGTTTGATTTCGTCAAAAATCCAGATGAACCTTGTATCTACAAGAAGGTAGCAGAGAGTAAGGTTGTCTTCCTCGTATTATACGTGGACGACATACTCTTGATAGGAAATGATATTCCTATGCTGCAATCGGTCAAGCTCTTCTTATCACAAAGATTCTCAATGAAAGATCTTGGTGATGCCTCCTGCATATTGGGAATTAGGATCTATAGAGATAGATCCAAACGGATTTTGGGATTGTCCCAATCCAGGTACATTGACACCATACTAAAGAGGTTTAGTATGGAAGAGTCCAAGCGTGGGAACTTGCCCACGATCTCTGGAGTCACTCTCTCCAAAGAGATGTCTCCCAAGACTGATTTGGAGAGAGCTCGCATGCAAGGGATACCCTATGCTTCGGCAGTAGGCTCTATCATGTATGCGATGCTATGTACCAGACCCGATGTAGCATACTCACTAAGTATAGTGAGCAGGTATCAAGCTGATCCTGGAGAGAGTCACTGGACAGCTGTGAAGAGCATTCTCAAGTACTTACGAAGGACTAGAGATATGTTCTTGGTGAATGGTAACGGAGAACTCCAAGTGGAGTCCTTTACCGATTCGAGCTTCCAGAGTGATAAGGACGACTCTAAGTCGCGGTCGGGCTTTGTCTTTACCCTTTACGGAGGGGCGGTTAACTGGAAGAGTTCCAAGCAGGAAACCGTGGCAGACTCGACAATGGAGGCTGAATACATCGCTGCCAACGATGCTGCCAAAGAGGCTGTCTGGATAAAGAAGTTCATTACTGAACTTGGAGTGGTTCCATCCATTGAGCATCCAATACCTTTGTATTGCGATAACAATGGAGCGGTGGTTTTGGCCAAGGAACCCAGGTCCCATCAGCGATCCAGGCATATTCTGAGGCGGTATCACCTGATCCGGGAGATAGTTGATCGCCGGGAGATCGAGGTCAGGAGAGTTGACACGAAGGACAACACGGCGGATCCACTCACGAAGGCCATTCCCCAGATACAGTTTGAGAGACTCTTCGGGATGCTCGGTATGCGATACTACAGCAGCTGGCCCTAGTGCAAGTGGGAGATTGTTAGTTGTATGTATGCCCTAAAGGCCAGTATTGTACAGATGATGTATATTATATTGGATGCTTGGACATATATAGATATGACTTTCTTGCTCGATATGATAGTATGCTATCTGGTTGCTCTTTATCTTAACATGTACACTTGTCTCTTTATACTGTCTTATAGTTACATGTTGGTAAAGCCCTTAGGATATGTACTTGACTACCTGGACTATGATGCAGATCATACTAGTGGGGACATGGTAGTCCATAAGTACATCCTTCAAGGTCCCTAGTCGTGGGTGTATCGAGACGGGGCATCGATATACCAGAGTAGACTAGCGTATACGCTTCTCGACCCATGAGATGGGCGATGGATGATCCCATATCCATTGGTGTTTGACATCAGAGATGGTGTACGGGTGCTCAGTGGAGACTGGGTACACTGGACGGACTCGCCGAGAACTCCCAGATGGTATTATACCTCATGTCAGATGGCAGTTCTCAGGTGACACTTGTACAGGTTAGTCTGTAGACCCGAGATCGTCATAGAGTCTTGTGTGATTCCCACTGTGCTTTGATCTCCACCTTACCACGTCCATGAGGGCGTGCAAAACGGTGGTCTTTGGGTACATTCCCGAGTCACATGGAGGCAATGAGCGATAGGAGGGGTTTCGTCTCTCCCGGTATTGGGAGTTGATATTGCGCTGTGCTCGATTGGCCGTAGCAGGGAAGTCCCTGGCCAGGGCTGATCAGAGATTTGCTGGTAAGTGTTACCAGTAGTTTCTCGACCCGCTATGAGCCTCATATCGGCACGACTTATCGGTTATTGGGGTCTGACGTATACCACCCCTAGACTTGATATGCGACATATCAGACGAACAGACCGGACTGTACGGTAAGTGTTACTGGTTGGATTCACAGGAGTGTGAGCGGGCTAGCTCATCGATCTTCTGATCGCTCAATACCCGGATGGCCGTTACGTTTAGCAGACCGCTTGCGGCTTGTGGGTGCTTGATATGATCATCATCTGCTACCGGCGTATTGACGAGTCTTTAGAGTCCTACACAGAGGTTTCCTGGCTCAAGCGAAACGAAATAGGAGTGCATATGAGATATGTGCGGGAGCGAGAATAATGCGTGTATGTGATACCGCATTTCATTCTCGCGATAAATGTTTCGATTGGTTATATTCGATATGACCTAGTTATCGAATCATTGATTCGATAAATCGATACATTGAATACTAGTCGGTTATGTACGACATGACCGGATCATTGAATCAAATGTTGATTTAATGATTTAATGTATAATTATATATTTGATATATTACTTTGCATTAACTAGTATTGGTTCACTTTATACGGATTTTCTCACTTGATGTGCAAGTTGTATATGTGATATACTTTTGTGCACATATATGTATCATGTTTGATGATACTTGATCATTTGGTTAAGTGTGAAGAATTAAACCATGGTTAAATGATAATTAGGGTTTTGCCTTATCATTTATTTATTCATTTCTTTATTTATTTTATTGGATAAATGAAGAGATAATGGTTTGTTTTTGTCATGAAGCTTGTTGAAGCTTCATGAAGCTTTGACCAAGGAGACCATTTTGTCTTCATGCTTAACCCTAACCCATCCACTTACCATGGTTTATTCTCTACACTTAACCCAAGTTAGATTATGATAAGTATGAATTTTCTTTTCATTTTAAAAACAACTTATCATAAACTAGCTTCATCTTCTTCCTTCTTCTTCAAGATAGAAACCTTGATGCCATCAATGGCAACTTGAGTTTTAGTGAGAGAAATCCAAATCTAAAGTGAACCCACCTCCTATTTCTTCATCCTCTACCTCTTGCCAAGTGGTTTTGGGTGTTTTCTTCACAAGTTTCACAACTTGGTGAAGTCGGAGCTTGAACTTGTGCAACCTCGACGTAGATTGTCTTTGACACGAAGCCGACGACCTTGCTCGCCCGTTTTTCCGATGAAGCCGACGAATGAGTCTAGGATTCATGATGGACAGCGAGAGCACACCCACGTGGAGCTAAGGAAGTGGGGAACCGGATCTACAAAGGTTGTAGCATCTAACTTTTAGTTAAGTAGTTAACTAGATTCTCATTTCGCCTAAACATCTAGTCAACGATCCGTGTTAGGGTTTCTCGGCACCAATAAAATTTGAAATTGGCATGTTCGATGCCTTGTGAGACCTCATTAGGATGCCTAGGAACCCTACAATATTTATATTTCCCTGCTGGTATTTTAAAGAATTTTTAATTCTGAAAAATCACTGTTTTTAAAAAATATCCAGAGAGGGGTTCAAAATTGCGTTTCGGTGTTCGATCGGAGTTTTAACTTCGTATACACGTCGTCTAACGCTCTAGCTAGGTTCTGATACCACTGTAGGGTTCCTAGGCACTCTTGTGAGGGTTCATAAGGCATCAAACATGCCCGAATAAACTTTTAGACGTGCCGAACAACCCGAAGCCGGGATCTTTGCTAGATTATTAGGGTTTAACATGCAAGTAAACATCTTTACTACTAAGTGTGAGGGATTACAACCTTTGTAGTCCGCTCCTTTGCTTCATAAGCTCCGAGTAGAAGTCCCTTTGCCGCGATCCACGATCTCCCGGACTCAAGAGAGGCTCCACGACTCGAACGATCCATGCTAGCTTGTAGTGTTCCGTTTCTCCGATGATCTACGTCGAAATTGCTATAACTCAAGCTCTCTCACTCTAAAGAGGTGAACACCCTAATCTAATGGGCTAGATTAGAAGAGGATGATGGAGTAGTATTTATGCTTTCTTTTTATATCATAATCTCACATGAAATTATCACTAAAGGAAATTCTAGTAAGCTTTCTCAAAGCTAAAGAGAGAATAAGATGATGAATAATGAGATAGTAATCCTTTTATGATGAATAGGGAAATGAATATATGATTGATTATGGAACCATGGTCAAGGATGAGAAGGTTAACCTTTGTAGAGAATAAACTAGGGCTAGGGTTTGGTTAGGTTTAAAGAATGAGTCATAAGATAATATCAACCATAATATCTTACACTTGACAAAAGGAAAGCTTCTAGATGGTGCAAGAAGAAGCTAACCCTAATCAAACCCTAACCTTGCTTAACCTCTACTAATCAAGTTCCATTATTAATCATATTTTGTCACAATAATATATATCACATATATATTATATATTTGCAACAAAAGAAAATAATACAATTAACATATATCGCATATATATCAATGTATTATCCGGTGAGAAAATGAAATAATAAAGCGAGCCAATATTAGATAATGTAATACAATATATCATATATATTATTATACATTAAATCATCGAATCAACACTTGATCCGACGATCCGGCTATATCGAATATAACCGACTAATATATCATGTACCGATTCATCGAATCAACACTTGATCCGATGATCTGGTTCATATCTAAATATCGCGAGAATATAATACGGTATCTCATATCGCATTATCCTCGATCCTGCACATATCACATATGTGCCTCTACTCTGTTTTGCCTGAGCCAAGAAACCTCTGTGTAGGACTCTAAAGAATCGTCAATACGCCGGTAGCAGGTGATGATCATATCAAACACCCACAAGCTGCAAGCGGTCAGCTAAACGTAATAGCCACCCAGGTATTGAGCGATTAGAAGATCAATAAGCTAGCCTGTACGTTCTCCTGTGAATCCTATCAGTAACACTCCCGTACAGTCCGGTCTGTTCGTCTGATATATCGCATATCAAGTCTAGGGGTGGTATACGTCAGACCCCAGTAACCGATAAGTCGTGTCGATGTGAGGCTCATAACAGGTCGAGAAACTACTGGTAACCCTTACCAGTAAATCTCTATATCAGCCCTAGCCAGGGACTTTCAGTTATAGCCAATCGAACACAGCACAACATCAACTCCCTATACCGGGAGAGACGAATCCCCTCCTATCGCTCATTGCCTCCATGTGATTCTGGACTGCACTCAAAAGCCACCGTTTTGCATGCCCTCTTAGATGTGGTAAGGTGGAAATCAAAACACAGTGGGAATCACACAAGACTCTATGACGATCTCGGGTCTACAGACTACCCTGTACCAGTGTCACCGGAGAACTGCCATCTGACGTATGGTATATCACTATCTGGGAGTTCTCGGCGAGTCCGTCCAGTGTACCCAGTCTCTACTGAGCACCCGTACACCATCTCTGATGTCAAACACCGATGGATATGGGATCCTCCATCGCCCATCATATGGGTCAAGATGCGTATACGCTAGTCTACTCTGGTGTATCGATGCCCTGTCTCGATATACCCTCGACTAGGAACAGTTATAGGATGTACTCATCGACTACCATGGCCCCACTAGTATGATCTCATCATAGTCCTAGTAGTCGAGTACAGATCTTAAGGGCTTTATCAACATGTGAGAGTAAGACAGTAAACCAATACAAGTCAACATGTTAAGATAAAGTGAAACCAAATAGCATACTATCATGACGAGCAAGAAAGTCCTCTCTGTATATATCTAAGCATCCATCATAATATAGATCATATGTACAATGGTCTCTAGGGCATATACATAACTAACAGAGAGGGAGCAAGAGTATTTGCCTTTTTGAAGGATAACTCGTTGGATCTTGAACAAGGAAGATGATCTTGACTTGGATATTGGATCGATGGTTTCTCGCTCGAGTTCTTGTTGCCGAGAAGATGACAACGACAACGATTGGCACGATGATGACAATTGCGAGAGAGAGACGCTGTGTTGATTGGCGATGACGTCGATGATAGAGAGGAGGTGCGGCTGTTGATGGCTTCTCGATTGCTAGGGTGACCATGGTGAGGGAGAAGATGGAGGTCGGCGCGCGAGAGAAGATAGAATAGGGTTTGTAGATGAGAGATCTAGGGTTTGAGAATGAAGGAGGCAACTAGGTTAGTGTTAGAATTAGGTTTTTTGTGCTTGTAGTCGAGGGTTTATAAAGGGCATGGTTCGATTACGAGAAAAGATATCATGCGAGATTTCAGGATCGTGACCAGATTTTTGGTTGAGCCGGCTCAAAACCATGTTGAGCGGTCTCACAGAGACAGAGAAGAAAATAATTGTTCTGGACACAAGTTGAGCCGTCTCAAGGTAAACTTGAGCCGTCTCAAGGAGGGTGTTGAGCCGGCTCAATATCATCGTGAGTCGTCTTATACACACATAGAAGGAAAAGCAACTCTCTGGACTCATATGCCGGCCCAAGATAGTCATAAACCGTCTCATGTAACCAGAGAAGAAAATAAACATTGGGAAAGACTTTTGAGCCGTCTCAAGATATGACGAGCCGGCTTAAGCTAACATTTGGGCTGATATTGGATATGATATGATACTTAACACTTTATATGAACATAGAATCAAAAGGGATACGTTCAAATACTTTTTTTATTGGGATTTCTAGATACAGGGTGTTACACTAACTCAGAATTCTTTAGATCTATAAAATGTTTTCCTACAAAATAAATTATTACACTGTCATAAACTAATAAGAAACTCACCTTTGGACTACTGTCCAGGTAATTTCCAGACTCGAACTTTCAAGTTCGAACATCCATAATTCTCTGTAGAAATAAATTGAGATGCACTAGTTTACATCAGTGTAAACCTTTTGAATTAGTTTCGTTTTGGCTTATGACATGTCATTGTTAGAGAGCAGACCATATGTTATTTTTAAAGTATTTTACAAATCAGAGTGTTGCTGAAATTCCAGAACTGAACTTTCATTTGCATGAGTAATAAATACACCTTATTCATTGTTATTGATGTGATTATGCTAGTATATTTATTGGTTACATATACACATGCTTGAACTTTGTTACTAGTTACCATGTTATAATTCTTGCAATATAATTATTACTCAATGCCAACGGATTCATGATACTGGCTATTACTTGATATGACTTGACTTGACATGACATGATTATGTGATTGTTCAAAAGTTGGTATTAAGCTCAATGAGTAATCGAATAGGAGGTCCTTAGCCTTTATATATCAAGGTTCTTATCACAACTTGGTAGACAAACACGCCAAGAAGAAGATGAGTAGCAGTAATACGAAGATGCTTAACTCGATGAGTGGCAGCTGTGTAAGGCTCGCGACTTGGTGAGCAACTGAATAGGTAGGTCATTTGACCTAAATGTAGAGGCTTTTACCACCACTTGGTTAATAAGAAGCTCAAGGATATTGTATGGCAGAAATATAAAGGTGCTCAACTCGATGAGCGGTAGCCGGGTAAGGCATGCAGCTCAATGAGCATTTAAGGAAAGGGGAGGTCCTTTGACCTATAGGTAGAGACTCTTGCCACTATCTGGTTGTTAAGAAGTTCAAGGAGATTGTATGGCAAAAATACCAAAGAGCTCAACTAGATGAGCGGTGGCCGGGTAAGGCATGCGGCTCGGTGAGCATCTGATGAGAGGGAGGTCTTTTGACCTATAGGTAGAGACTTCTACCACCATCTGGTTGATAAGAAGCTCAAGGAGATTGAATAGCAGAAACGCCAAGATACCTGGCTTGATGAGTGGCGGTTGAGCCAACCGCGAGGCTCGGTGAGCAGCCAGGAAAAGAGAGGTCCTTTGACCTGTAAGTAGAGACTCCTACTACCATCTGGTTGATAAGAATCTCAAGAAGATTGTATGGCAGAAGTGCCGAAGTACCTGGCTTGATGAGCGGCGGCCGGACAAGACGCGCGACTCAATGAATAGCCGGGATAGGAGGTCCTTCGGCCTGTATCTAGAAGTTCTTACCACCATCTGGTTGATAAGAAGCTCAAGGAGATTGTATAACAGAAATGCTAAGGTACCTGGATTGATGAGCGACGTCCGAACAAGAAATGTGACTCGATGAATAGTTAGGATAAGAGGTCTTTTGACTTGTACTTAGAGGTTCTTACCACTATTTGGTTGATAAGAATCTCAAGGAGATTATATGGTAGAAATTCTAAGACACCTGGCTTGATGAGCGGCGGTCGGACAAGGCGCGCGGCTTGGCGAATGGACATGAGTCCTTCTTGGCTCAAGCCTTGGCGAACGAGGATGCTTGGAGAACATGAGCAGCAGTAATGCCAAAATCCTTCAAGTGTTGACAGCTTTTGTCTTCTTTGTTGGGCCAACATAGAGGTGCCTAGGCAAACTATTTCTTTAAATATCTACCATTAATGGGTGGCATGGAACGTTCCACATGCGCATCCACTAGCTAGTATGAACTGCCACCGAAGAAGGTTTCTATCACGTAGGGATCTTCTTAATTTGGCTCAAATTTTCATTTAGCTTTTCTATTTGGGATCATTGGTCGCCGTAGAACCAGGACCAATTCACCTACAATGAAGGATCTCGGTCTGACTAATTTGTTGTAGGCTCGTGACATCCTTGCTCTATATAGTTCCAGGTTTTGCTGGGATCTAAGACGAACATCATCTAAAGTTTTAAGTTCTTCGAGCCTTAGTACGATATTTTCTTCTGTTTTCAATCCTTCGTGGATTGTGACTCGAAGGAATGATATCACAATTTCGAGATGGATCACAGCTTCTATCCTAAATATTGACTGGTATGACGTAGATTTGGTAAGAGTCTTGTATGTAGTTCGATAAGCCCACGGTGCTTCTGTCATTTTGTTGTGCCAGTCCCTTTTATTTTTGAGAACTCTCTTTTTGAGCAGCTTGGTTAAATTCTTGTTAAAGGCTTCTGCTAGACAATTGGCTCTAGGGTTATATATGGTATAGTAACGCCAGTCAATTTTATGGGTCCCGGCAAACTTTATAATTTTGTTGCTTTTATAGGCAAGCTTATTATCTGATATGATATGTCTTGGTATGCCAAACCTATATAGCACATTGTTCTAGAAGAAATTGATGATGGTTTCCACTGTAATTTCCTTGAACCTTGCAGTTTCAGACCATCTAGAGAAATAATCAATGACTGCTAAAATGAACCTTTATTCTAGAGAAATAATCAATGACGATATCTGTTCCCCACATCTCAAAGGGCCATGATGCCATAGTGGGATGTAGTGGATTTGGATGCATGTGAATGAAGTTAGCATGTATTTGGCACGTATGGCATTTCCTTGTGTATTCTATGCAATCTTATGCTATGTTTGGCCAATAATAACCCATTCTTTTGATTTTGATTTTCATTTTACGACCCGCTTGATAGGCTCCACAAATACCTGAATGAACTTCTTCCATTACCCGAGTCTCCTCATATGAGGATAAGCATCGTAAAAGAAGTTCATCAAAGGTTTGACGATATAGTGTGTTAGTGAAGAACACGTATCGCATTGCTTGTTTCCTCAAGGAGAATCGGACGAACTTGTCTTCGGGCAATATATCACTGTAAAAGAAATCTAGAAATGGTTGCCGCTAGTTGGGATTTTCTATGATTTCTTCTTTGTTTTGAATGTGGAGGGCTTATGCACGCGTCCCCTTGTCATCAAATACTGCGGGGCATACATTTAAGTGGTTCCGTACTATGACTTGGATCTCACTTATAGTGGGGTTAGCCAGTTCTTTGGTTAGCTTTGCTAATGCATCAGCCTTCCCATTTTGGGATCGAGGGATATTTTCTATCCTGAAGGGAGGTAGAGCTTGATCTTTGATAGCCTTCTGAGGTACATATTGGATGTCGATTTATAACAGCATTAGTGCCTATTTGGCGAGCTGCCCAACTAATACCGGTATCCTCATTAAGTATTTTATGGGGTCAGTTTTGGATATCAAGCAAATTTCGTTCGATAATAAATAATTCCTTAGTTTAGGTACAATGAAGACTAAAGACAGTGTTTTTCAATAGGGGAGTAATTTAATTCTACCACTATGAGTACTCTACTTAGATAATAGAGCGTGTTTTCATGTCCAGCTTCATTTGCTCGGGCAAGCATTGTCCCTAGGGAACCCTCTAGCGCTGCAGTATAGAGAATAAAGGGTTGTCTCTGAACGGGCGTCCAACACTGGAAGGTGCAAGAGATAAGCTTTAATTTCTTCAAAAGCTCTTTGGCCCTCGTTATCCTAAATGAATGGTGCATTCTTTTTCATTAATTTAGAAAATGACTTACATTTTCCCGAAAGGTTAGTGATAAATGTTCAGATGTAAGCTAACTTTCCTTGGAAAGAGTGTAACTCTTTGAGGTTTTTAGAGGAAGGCATATCCATAATAGTCTTTATTTTGGACGAATCGATCTCAAGGCCCTTATATCTGACAATATAACCCAAGAATTTGCAGGAGAAAACTCTAAAGGCACATTTGGTTGGATTCATTTTTAATTAAAATTTATGAATGCGATAAAAAAACAACAGACAAATACTTTAAATGATCTTATTTTTTAGAACTTTTTACAACAAGATCGTCTACATAATATTCACAGACATCGTGTAAAAGTTCATCAAATATCATGGTCATTGCCTTTTGATATGTGGCCCCGACATTTTTCAGGCCAAAGGGTATGACTTTATAACAATAGATTCCTATTGAAGTTTTGAAAGAGGTGTGTCTTTCATCGTCTGGGTGCTTCTTTATTTGGTTATAGCCGGAGTAGCCATCCATGAATGAAAACAACTCATATGTAGAAGTGTTTTCAATCAGCAACTCTATAGCCGGTAATGGGAAGTCATCTTTGGGACATGCTTTGCTGACGTCCCTAAAGCCGATGCAAACCCGGGTGTCGCCGTTCTTCTTTTTGACTGGAACTATTGAGGAGATCTGGTCGGGATACTATTCTTCACGGATGAAACCTCTATCGATCAATTTCTTAACCTCTTTAATGACGGTTTTTTTGACTTCAATCCGCATGTTGCGCTGAGGCTGCTTTACCGGCTTCTGGCTTGGCTTGATCGCGAGCCTATGTACCGCGACGCCCGGGTCTAGACCTGGCATTTCTGAATAAGTCCAAGCAAAACAGTCAATATATGTTTTAAGGAATTCAATCAGCTTAATTCACTCTTTCTCTTTGAGTTGTCTAGGATTCTCGTCGGTTCCCAGGTTTACTTTTATCAGGTCATCAACAATGGCCTGTCCTCCTTCAATTTCAGGAGGGGTTAACTGTAATTGAGTTAAGTCTGAGTCTTGCAATCCCATATTTTCTTGTGGTGCGGATGCAGTGTCTCGTGCTGTTAGATCCGCCTGCATGGATATCACACAGCAGTGGTGAATATGTTAGTGAAATTTAAAATGAGGGCGTCTGGAGGTATATGAAAAATACCTCAAGCCTCTCGTATCTCTGGGTTTTGAACCCTTTATATATTCATGCGCCCGTGACGAATACCATAAGGCTTTGAACATTCGATATGTTCCTGGAGATTGTCGTAAAGATATCCTAACTTTTCTGCAAAGTTGCAGGGTTTTCAATGACATATCTAGTATGACTCTTACTTCTACTTGACTATCTTGTTCAGAGAAGGAAAGTCTTTTCTCAACATATTCATTTGGTTAAGATTTATAAAATAGGATTCCTTTTTGCCCCCGGGACGGGCGGACAAAGAAAGTTTCCAGATGTGTTATATTAGCTACATGCAATTCTTGCAAGGGCTTTTGATGCTTGCTAGGGGTTAGGATGAGACAAACTTAGCTTTTCCCCTTTCGACCTCATCTCCTGAAGTCTCTTTCTTGATAATGAGGATTGTCATCATCATCTCTATTTGTCATCTAGAAATTCTTTATTTGCTGATAAACTCTAGGGAGGAATTGTTTGGATACATCGTCTTCCTAGTTTGAGGACTCTGAATCAAAGCCCACCCGCAGGGTTTTCTGAAGTTTTGGACCGACTTCAGAAGAATAGCCACTTGTATCATCGGAGTCATCGTTTTCTTGAGGAAATGCCTGGCTCAGATTGACTGACTCGCTATTGAATTCCTCAACGAAGTATTTGGTTTCTTCGAGGTGCAGTTCATTGACGCTAAACGGGTGTGCTTCCCTATCGATACGGTATTTGCGATCATTCTCTTTATACTTCAGGAACTGGTGTAAAGTTGATGGCTTCATATTATAGTAATGGAGCCATGGTCTGCCCAGTAGGGCTTTGTATCCCGTGTTAGAGTTGATGACGTGAAACTTTGCCCTAGATTTCAGCGGCCTAACTTGGAAGTCTAGTATCACTGACCCTAAGGCTTTCCTTGTATTTTGGTCGAATCCTTGGATCAGAATCTTCTCAGTTGTGAGATGGTTCAAATCAAGAGCTAAACTTCGAAGCGTTTTCACGGCAATCAGGTTAACTGATGCTCCTGGATCTACCAACACCTTTTTCACTGTAATGTCATTAAAGGTCCCTGTGATATATAAGGGTCGGTTGTGCTCTGAAGTCCCCAATAACATTCTTCATCGGTGAACACGACCTTGACGGCGCGTTCATCATAGCAGGTCTCCTTCATGGCGGCTTCAGCAAAGAAGGCCTGATATTCTTTGGGGTTTTATAGAGCTTTTATCAGCATGCTCCTGAGTTCTGAAGACAGCATGAGCGCTTCATACACGATCATTAGTTCCGACATCTTCAAATGAGCTAACACATTGTAGCCAGTTTTTTTGACCTTCGAAGCTGTGGGGATAACACTTTCTTCGATTTCGATAGCTTTGCCTTTCTTTGCTTCCTTAGCCCTTCATTTTAGATCGTTGAACTTCGGATCGGATTTAGTTGTTCCTTGGCATGGGAGAACCATTTCTTGAGTGACTTGAACATTCTTCTGTTTTGACTCACCGACTTTTGGTGAGGAGATAACGGTTTCCCGACGCGTGATGACATTATTTACAAATTTAACATCATCCTCGTCTTCGCTGTCAAGGAAGTAAAGCATGTCATCTTCAGCTTCGATTTCGACACTTATGACCCTGCAGGTGTGCAAAGGGTTTGATGGTTGAGGTGCTTTTCTTCGTCTTTGTGGGGAAGGCGAGGAAAATTTAGACAGCTGGTCTTCTGCTAACTCTTGCATACGTCGCCTGAAGACAACATAGTTCCTCAGCATGTAACCGTAGATTTGGTAAAACACGCAGAAGTCATGGTCATCTACAAGCTCCTCTTCTCTAGGCATGGTGGAAACAGGGTGTTCTGCGCCGACGCTTCTAATAGCTTGACAAATTTATAGCAGCTCACATCCAGACATCGAGGTTATCGCCTGATTTATCTGCCCCCTTGGTGGTAAGGAGTAAATAAATCTCTTGTGTAGTCTATTTCTGCGACTTTGACTGGGTCTGGTGTCCGCAGACGTTCGAATTCTCACTGGGCATCCTTGTGAAGCAACTGTATTTGTTGGCCCATGTTGATGCTCTGCTATTCGGTGTTGCAGCTTATCGATTTGGTTGTTTATATCACTGAGTTGCTGCCGAAACTGGCTCATTTGTTGACGCAATTTGATGATTTCCTCACGCAAGTCTCTCACTGCATCATTCAATAGAGAGATTGTTTGCATGGATGTTGCATGCATTTCATTGTGTTTTTCAGATACTATCAATAATAAATCCACTCTTTCCATGGGATTCGTTTGAGACGAGGGATTTAACGGAAGATATTGGTCTTCGTCTATTGATAGGGGACATGGTGCTTCTTCGGCCAGATGAATAACGTAAGCATTTGCATTGCTGCTTTCTCCATGTTGGAAGGTTATGGGCGAATCGTGTCTCTGTTGAGACTCTAGTTTGTCTTCGCCCATGGTTTGATGATTTATCCAACGACATGTATGAACACCATCTGAAGAACGTGAAAAGGTGTTTCGCCTTCTTCTATTATGAGGGATATTCGAGACCGGTTCTGTGTAGAGTCCTGTATCATCTCCATGAATGTGTGGCAGCGTCTTAAGGAATGCCCTACCCGCTGATACAATATTCAAAAGTTTGGAGATGCAGCCAGTTCGGCTTCACTAGGCATTCTAGGATATAGGAGTTCCGTACTCAGATTTTTGAGTAAACGGAATGCTCCATACAAATCTCGATCGGTCATTGACTTGATCGCTTTTCCTACCTGTTCTTTTAAGGGTGGCGACCATAGACGTTGAGAGGGTAATATTGCTTCCGTGCGGATTGCTCTCCCCGTGTTTCGAGATGTCTAGGGTGCTTTGATTTTCTTGAGCCTTTCTGTGACCAGCTCTTGTAGTAGCCTCTTTGACCCAATTGCATTAGAATTCCAAGATCTGACGCTGCAGATTCCCAGTTAATATTTGTAATTTGTGGGCCTGTTGTCGTAAGAAGTGAATATCCCTGCGTATCAAGGCATTTTCTGCACGGAATCTTCTATACTCCTCCAAGACTTCAGAGGGTGGTATTTGCAGCTTCCATAAAGTCTTTATGCCTCTCTGCTATTATGGTCAAGTAAGCGATGGTATCAGTTATGATTCTAATATCTCTGTATGGCCATAGGACATATGTCTGGTCGGGCCGTTCGACCGAGTGTGCGGTTGTGGATGATGAATCTTTAGAATTCTCCAGAGGGAGAAATGTCAGCAATGCAGGCTCAACTGGGGCCCAGCTCCAGACTTGCCCACTTTCATCGGCTGATTCTTCCTAGGTAATGGTTGGAGTATGACGCGAGCTGGATGAGCAAGGCAATGCCTCGATTACCATCTCAGCTGGGTACTCCTCATCTCTTTTCTGCTGAGAGTTGTTGCTTTCCCCTTGCAAGATTGTGCATGGGGTGTTAGCATTTTCATGGGCAACCGGCGTGTTAGCTTGAGCTGTTTCTTCCGGTTCTTGACAAACTTCATGGGCAGGAATTACATCCGGTGGCGTATCCGATTCCTGGGGGCCGTTTGCAACCTTGTTACTCTCGCTAGCGGTATGGGCTATATAGCGATAAGTATGAGTGTGCGTGAGCTGAGTTCGGACATTATCTTTTAATATTGCATTCGCTAGCAAGATTAAACGCTTCCTCTGTCACTCTGCTTCTATTGAGTTGGGATGGTTTAGAAGTGTCGCTCCCAGAACTTCTCTTGTGGCTTCTCTTCACTCATTTCTTCATTCCAGAAATAAGACAAGATGAAGTCATGCAAGATTATTGGGGGAAGGTTTAGTGGCTCCTTTTGCTAAGGGGATTCTCCTTCTTTCCCCTATCCTTTTGCATACCGGCGGCGGCGGCAACTGGAACATGTGTTGCCAGTGGTGTAGGGGCTTTCTTATTTCGAGGAGTCCTGAGCATTCTTTCTAAACTCTTGTGATGTTTTGCAGTCTTCTTTGAGATGACCACTTTTCAAAGGTCTGCTTAGACCTCTGGGGTCGCAGATGAGACTAGCTGGCTTTGGCCGCACATAGTTATACAATGACTATGTGTAGTGGGAACGTTGAATTTGAATTTATCGGCTATGACAATATTCTCGAGCTTATACTGCTCCTTGACCCAATTCTTGAAGACAAAACAGTCTTCAATGGGGTGAGATATCATACGATGGTATGGGCAGTACTTTGGGTTATTCTTGTTAGCTTCATCAGGTTTCTTAATCTTCGGCAACTCCAAATCATGCTTCAAAGCTAACTCAAAGATATGCTTAGTGGATTCTTTCATGAAAGAGTATTTCTTATTCATTTTCTCTTGTAGAGAAACTTTTGGTCAGGTTTCTTCAGATGACTTTGTCGGTTGAGAGACTTCCTGTCTCGAAATGGGTAAGCCTTCATTAGTGTCTACTATCAAGGACATGACCTGCTTAGGTTTTTGCTGGCTATAAGGCTTTTGGGTTCGTTCTGGCTTTTCACGCATATATGCCCAGTAATCTTTGAGCAGCGCAGGATCGACATTTTCCAATTTCGCTATCTGCTCAAACAACGGAGCAAACACCTTATGTTTTGCGGACAATCGGATTCACCCTGGAATCCTGCTAAGCAATAGTTGTATGGATTTCTCCTCGGGGATCGAGGGATCATAGCGTATGCTAGTAGTTCTCCACCTTTGTCTGAATTCTGGGAGGGTTTCATCATTTGAGGGTTTTAGCATGGTGAGCTGGGTAAGCATCACCTTGTCAGAGACACTACCTCCAAATCGGTGTTTGAATTTTTCTGCCAATTAGTTGAAGGTGAGTATTGAACCCGGTTCTAGTTCAGCGAATCATTTGAATGCCATATTGTGGAGACTCTTGGGAAACTGTCTTAGCAGGAGCTTGCCGTTCCTGGCTGAGTCTCCACATGCCACTTTAAACTAAACCAAGTGTTGCTTAGGGCTTCTGAATCCGTTATATGCGCGGAATGTGGAAATGGCATACCCTACCGGTTATGGCACATCATTATACTCGTCAGGATACTGCTGGTTGGCTACCGGTACTACCGTAGTCTGGTTCATTTGTTCAGCAATGAACCTCTGCAGAGCAGCGATGTCCATGTTATCTAGGGACGAGGGTTCCACTTTCGAGGTCGATAAGGATGAAGCAGGAACTGTCACCACTGGTGTGGATGCCACCATTACCGTTGCTGCGGGGTGGGAGATTACCAGAAGCGGACCGTCTTCCTTTCAGGATGGAGGAGTTGCCTCGTGTGATGCAGACGCAGCTTGGGAGCTGAAGACGTCTTCTCTTTCCTGGGAGCCGGTGTTGCCTGTGGCGTAGCAGACTGCCGGTCACCGTAGGATGCATGAGTCGTTGAACTCGCTGGAGTGGGTGGCTGCCGCGCCTTTTTTTCTCGTGGCTCTTGTTACGACATTGTTGTTGGCGTTGCAATTGGGCTGCCATCACCTGATGAGATTGGCCATGTTAGCCATTTGCACTCGTAATTCTTCGATTTGATGGTCCCTGTCCTTTGGCGGGACATTTTCGCCAGCATCGTCACTTTGTTCCATGAGCAAAGGGTTTTCATTGATGTGAAGTAAGTTTTTGTCTGTTTCGTTGATTTGTGCGACCCTTTCTCGAACCGTCGGATTAAGAGGGACGACATCTAACGTCCCCTCGGATTGAGAGCGACTGTCCTGGCTTCTTATGCCTCCTGCTGGACCTTTTGGAGAAGGTGTGGTTGATCGCCTAAATTACTTGTCCCGATCATTCAACAAGTATGTACAATCGATCGGACTGGAGAGGCCAACATTAGGCTTGACGAGCGATCTCTTGAAGGGCTAGTGAAGTAAGACCTTGATGGCGGTGGGTTTCTTCATTTGAAGTGCACCTAGCCGGCCTCTTGCTCTAAGTGTACTAGAGTCTGTCTTCTCTCTTCAAGTAGAGGAACATATGCCTAACTGGCGATCCTATTGAGGATCTTCCTCTTCTTCTGGTAGAAGATCATAAGAGGAACGGTCTTTTGGAGGGTCCTTGCCTCTCGGTAAGATCTGTAAGTCTTCTGGTTGGTAGTCCTCTGCTTGTGAGTAGGGATGGAAATTCGTACATCCCGCCTGGGTTGCACTTGCAGCTGTCGGAGGGGTGCGGATGAGTTTTGGACGGGCAATGTAGCCACCCGTGTGTGTTGAGGAATGGGGAGGGTTCTATCCTCTCGGGTTCGTCTTGTGGCTCTTCTTCTCACATTGTGAGAGGACTCGCTCTTCTTGGCATGGGACGGAGCAGCGAAGCAGCCCATCTTGAAGACGATGCCTTCGTTTTCTTGGGGATCTTGCTGGGGCTCCGGAGCGACTGAAAGTCTCTTGAATATGGACTTTTGTTTGGATCCAACATGGGGAGGTAGCACAGCGAGTGGTTCCCCTATATATAGTGGTGGTATCGTTAAGAACCACCTTTCCATCCCGAACATGTCGAGCAGCTCTCCTTGATGGTGGAATGAAGTCGAGCATGACTTGGTTGGAGACCGGCCTCTTCTCGGGTCAGATTTAAGTCAGCTGTACTGGCCTTTGAGTTGAAGCCATTGGCTGAATTGCCAGGCGGCTCACCTTTTGATTTGGGGACCTAGTGCTCCCTTATCCAGCTTGCAGTGTCGAGAAGTCATTGATGGTGCTGAAGGGGTATGCTTCTAGATCATATTCTGTAAGTCCTGCGGGAGACATGATGAATTGGGGTTAGCCCCCGTTATCATGAACATTGTTCTGGCGATCTTGGCCGCTGCTGCGAGGTCAGCTGGTGATGGAGTGTTGTTGTTGTGGTGAGCTATTGTCCTAAAAAGGAATAGCCATGGTGGCGTTAGTGACCCATAAGATAGAATGGGCCCTGGCTAAAGTGCTTGGCCATGCCTTATTAATTGCGTAATGTTGTTGTAGAGACATGCACGACATAACTGCGTATAAGTCAATGTTCGGACTTAGCCGGCGTTACCGGTGTTGTGCGTGTATTGGCCCAATAGTTAAGGCACTGGTCTGTGAAACTTTTGGGTTCGATTCACCAAAGATTCTGGGACGAAACATACAAAGCGATGCACTTTAGGGCAAGCTATGAAGTAAGTTGTGCTCAGCGGAGTCGCCATTTTTATTTACCCTCTTTAGGAACCTCCAATGCTTGAACATTGAAACAAATGTGAGTATAAACAAAACAAGTTATTTAGTTTTTTAGGAGTTGGCCATAAGGTCCTGATTTCGATACTTCCGACACTGCAAGTGTATGTTGTTAATTACACCCTATTGTGTCAGGAAGCACCTGGACGAGATACCATGCTGGATCGCCTCAAATTGCATCATTTTAGAGAGAAAATTCCATATATAGCAGTAAAATAAATCAAAGGCACAATTTTGAACAAAAGAATGTATATTTTATTCATTTTGTTTGTGTCTAAATACAACTTGAATGCACGTTACATATAGCATTACAAAAGAATGTAAAATTAGATAGGATTCTCCTTTGAGATTTTCATTGAAATACTTGAGGGTATTTTAATGTCAACTTGGTAGAAGTTGATGGACACTGCCCTAATGTGGGGGCCACATCATTGTAAGTGGGACATTCTAGGTAGGGCACACACCACTTCATTTGAAGTGCAAAGGTGTTATTTGTTTTGAAGTACTGGTAACATTTCTTTTGAAGTGTAGATGTCATTTCTTTTGAAATGCAAGTGGGGCATCCAAGATGGGGTCTACACAACTTCATTTTAAGTAAAGGACAATTCATTTAAAGTATGAATGGGACCTCAGGATGGGTCCCGAAGCAGTCGAGAGGCTATTTTAAGGCCTCCCGAAAGTTACTTCAAGCCAAGTCTGAAAACTCTGATGTAGAGATTTCTTAAATGAAATTCATTTATTTGAGTTTCTTACACATACTGAGAATGTATGATATCATTCTCGGTAATTTGTGCAACATGAACACATGGATTTGTGTTCGAAAGTAAAACATGGACTTTTAAAGGCATGTTCATGAGATGAATACACTGCATTCATAAGAACAGATGTGGTTTTGTACATCTAATACATGAATAGGGTTTTCCTATTCATGAAGATCTGAAAACATAATTTTCATGTCTCAGGACATGAATTGAGGATTCCGTTCATACATGTCTATTATGGACATGCATCATATATAGACATGTTCATGTATGAAAATAAATAGGGTTTTCCTATTCTTGGATTAGGAGACATGATTTTCACGTCACATGAATAGGGTTTTCTTATTCATACAGGCTTTCCAAGACATAGTTTTATATCTCAGAATAAATAGGATATTCTATTCATATATATGTTTATATGGAAGAATATAGGGTTTTGACCTATGCTCTTCAAGAAAGAGTTTATCTTTTTCTGTTTATATATGTGGGAAATAAGATGGCCTGTTTTCAAAATACAGAACATGGGGTGGCCCATGTTCTTGGCTCTGTCCATATAGTCAAAAACACATTGTGTTCCGAGTTCTTCATCTTCTTGAAGGAAAAGGTACGGCCATGGCTTCCCAAGTTCTCATTTGAGAACTGGAAACTTGTATAAGTTTCCATTCTCTCTCTATCTAAAATCAAAGAGAGATTTAGAAAAGATGAAGGGATGGGGTTATCCCATTCCATTTTCTCACCTTCTTCTTTTTTCTTCCTTTTCCTTCTTCCTCTTCATAGAAATTTTTCTTAGCTAAAGTTATAAGGATTTGAGTATAAGAGATTCCGTCCTGTGATCAGTGCATAACTACTCCATAGATATCAGAGAAAGTGGAGGGATGGAAATCCCCCTAATGTCTAAGAATAGGCCAATCCTATTCTGGAGAAGGGGTCCCGACACTATCTCGTGTCCGGACACTCCAATTATGGGCCTACCGAGCTCGGTAAAAGGCATCCTAATAGGGGATGCCCCAAATCAAATCAATTTGAATGGAAACAACTCATTTTTGAGTTGTATTTAGGGGAACCTCCTTAGATAGGGGGTTTCACCAATGATGAACAAGTCTTTAGCTTCCTCTTGATCATCTTTTGATCAAAACTTGATCACTGAGGTGTATTTTGTAAATATACTTATATGGATATTTTTTTATTTTTATATTTGAGAGTTAAAATTTTAACTCCAACAGCCAGATCGAACCCTATGTCCATGATCGGGCATCCTTTACCTTCACTAGATCGGATTCTATGTCTATGATCGGGCATCATTTCCTTTCTTTAGAGTATTTTTCGTCACCTATTAGGATGGATGTGCTCGCTTGTCAGGCGTTGTACAGATTCCCTCCAACCAATGGGCGGTAATGGTTTATTGATTGTGAGGATTCTAATTTTCAGCAGCTGCGGATAAAGCTGCTGTTAACCACTCCTCGCTTTGAGGCTAGGGAATCTCCGATTAACGAATCTTGCGAATCATGTGAACTCAGTGTGAAACTGTGTGTGTTTGAAAAGAAATGCAGGTTTGTTTATCTCATTTTTTTGTTTATTTATATTTTATTATTTTATTATTATTTTTTATTAAGGATAAAGGTTTGGATGCCTCCAAGGGAAACCCGGGCCTGAGCGCCCCCAAATAGGGGACCCAGGGGAGCTCCCCCCTCTCGAGGGGGACCCAGGGTCCTAGAGTGGTCGGTTCCCCCTTTTAGGAGAAGACGGCTTCCTCCCCTTTGGGGGAAACCGAAGGCGAAATGGGACCGGGGGGGGGGGGGGGCGACTCGAGATGGGACCGGGGGGAGGGGGCGACTCGAGTGCCCCCTGGCAGGTATGTTCATCGGCTTATTTTTTTAGTTATCGTTTATTTTTTATTATCTTTTAGCTCAATTTTCTAAAGAGATTAAGTGTGAGTATTTCGAAGAAATTTCAGCGGTATAATCTCTAAATTTCGTTGGATTTTGTTTGGTGAAATATAAACCTGAGCCTATGTTTCCATTTGGGTGAAACACGGATGGAAATCCACGTACAAGAAAGGAGAGTACAGATTGAAATCCGTATTTCCAAGGATTTCTTCAAGAGAGAAGCTTAAAGGCCTTCCATTTGGTGGGGGCATTTTCAAGGTTCTCTCCATTTTTGTCAAAATGCTATCTTGATTCTTGAGAAATTGATATTGGAATCTTGGATAAGGGAAAATGGGTTCCTTTTCTCTCTCTTATGCCTTGGATCTCTCAAGAATGGTGTTTTGAGATATGGATTCTCTTTCTTCTTCCTCTTCTCTTTGCTTTGAAAAAGAAGATGATGTTTTCTTTTATTTGGAGAAAATAGGTACTTTTTGAATGGTTTTTTTTTGGAGAAGATAGAGGAGATAAGAGAGATTCAAAAGGAATTCTCTTTCCTTTTGGATCTCTCTCTCTCTCTCTCTCTCTCTCGAGGAAGATGAGAATTTAAGATCTCACCTCAAGAGAGGAGATGGAGGGTAAAAACCCTATTATTTTTGTGAGAGAAGAAAAATTTAATATTTCTTATTATGTTTGAATTTAAATACCCATTGCTTTTTGCACTTTGCTCCCTTGGCCTTTACATAAATGGCTTTTAGCCTTTCCCATATTCATGTGCCTATCTTTTTGCACATGAGTCATGAGCTTTACATAATTTTTGGTTTTTGCCTATTTTTATTATATTTTCACACTTATTTGCATACAAAATTTCTTTATTACAAATTTCTTTCTCTTTCTTCTACGATGGCCTGCCGGCTTCTTTTGGGCTTGAGGTGGTTTAGGCATGGGCCTGTGTTGGTTGGACTCGGGGCCACTTTTTGGGGCATTGATTTTGACCTTTTGGTTATGACTTTTTGACTTTTAATTTTTTATTTTTAATTTTAGCGGTGGGGTGTAAATTTCGACCCCACCAAAGTGCTCTCTATCAATAAGTGTTATGTGCATGAAATTGATGGATCTTCTTTCGTATAGGGGTTGACTTGGTTGGTTCCCGCTTTTGGGAGGCTGGCACTACCCTTTTTACGACATGGATGGTCGATACTTGATGTGGTTCCCGTCTTTGGGTGGCCGGTACTGCCTTTTTTACGACATGGGCGGTCGATACTTGATGTGGTTCTCGTCTTTGGAAGGCTGTCACTGCTCTTTTTGCGACATAGACTGTCGATACTTGATTACGACACGGACGATCGATGCTTGATGTGGTTCCTGTCTTTGGAAGGCTGGTGCTGCCTTTTTTTGGGCATTAGCGGTCGATGCTTGATGTGGTTCCCATACCCTTTTTGCGACATGGATGGTCGATACTTGATGTGGTTTTCATACCCTTTTTGCAACATGGACGGTCGATACTTGATGTGTTAGGTCCCTAGTGCTCACGCCGCATGACTCGCGGTCAAGACGGAAGCGAAAACCTGTCATGCCCCGCTTCCCAGTATTCGGGCAGAAGACGCGACGAAGCCGCTACGAATTTACTCTGAAGTAAACACGCTAAGCGTATCTAAGCAATATAAGTAAATGCAAAAGAGACAGAGACAATAGATATAATTGAACAACAACTTTATTTATTAAACATTCATTTACAATACATCTGAAAAATAAATTCATGGAATGGAAAGCAATGCCTAAACAGTGGCATAACAGAAATGGAAAATACAGAATATAAATGTGTACAAGGAATCTAAAGCTCTGGGTCAAAAGCTAGCTGGTCCAAATCCTCGCTGGTGGGCTCGATCTCCATTAAGTCCGAATCACCTGATGACATTCCAAAGAAGAAGAAAGAGAATGTCGTTAGCGAACAAATTATTCGGTAAATCCCAAAGAGGAGGGAGAAATAGAATAGACAGAGAGATAGTATGACTATTATAATGTTGTTTGTTATGTTAACGTAGTTGTTTGTAGTTTGGTACAAAAGATGCCAGTGTATACGAGAGGTGTCTCACTTTTTCCGGAGACTAAGGTATCAGGAGTATAATGCTCCGTAGATAATACCACGGAACAACGGCATGGATGTAATTACGTCTTAAGTGACCACCTCGTGCCGCTTTTAACATGTTCCGTACCAGTTTACCCCTTATAAAGCCCGCGATGTCTTGATTATATTGATTGCATTGTATTGTCTTGTATTATAATTGTATAGATGGATGACTTTCCGAAATCATGATATCAGTAATGGAACGGATATAATGGGTGAACATGTAAATGGAGTATATCCATAGTTCGGATCAGTCAAGTTGTATAGATTGAATATATTGAGTATATGGATTCATGTATTCATGTTGAATTGTTGTATTGTAAATTGTACTTGAATCATATTAAAGTCAGATTGATTATATTGAGACTCGGTCCGAGTCAGACAATTAGAAAAGAAATTGAATACTGAATTATGTTTTGGTGCTATCGGTAACTGCTGCACATGGACGGCAGGATTTGTGTCTTTTTCAAAGATAATTACCGTGTTGATAACACCGTTTATTAAGTTGTCTACCTTAAATAGGCAAGCACCCATATCTCCGGCTCCCTGAGGCTCAAGAGACTGGTCCCGCTTAAATATATGTTTACTAGGGTCCTTATTGTAATTTAGTATAACTTGAGGGGGTTTTATGTAAAAATAATTTTATATAATTTTCAAAATACACCTCAAGTATTTTATTATCGTCTTTAGAGTTTTCATGGATGTATATTTTATCAATGCGACATTTCTAGTGAATAAAACTTAATTTCATAAGATATGGTATTTATTTGTAATATTGGAATTGTATGGTATTTTCTTGTAAATGGAATGTTTTTCTTGAGTTTTGGAAATGTGGAATATTTTAAATATTAAAAATAGATATTTTGATATTAATTACATATATATATATATATATATTTATAAAAATATAAGTTTTATTTATAGTAGAAATCACATTTTCTAAAGAAAATTGTATTTTAAATCTTTCGAGATCGTATGCTCCTTGCGGAAGTCTGCATCTCACACTACTAGGCCCAAAGATGTGCGATAATTCGCACCATACCGAACAGATTCACTAAAATGGGTTGTAGAGGCGTAATTGGAAAGATTTGTCAAATACACTTCTTGTAAAAAAAGGTTTTATAAGTTGAATGTAGTTATATGTAAAGTCGTATTTTTCCCAAAACTATGTTCCCAAATTCCATCATGCAATGTTAGATATGTATGTTGTGAGGAGTTAGGTCATTACCTCATGAGTTATCGAAAAGTATAAAGGTATTATAGAGTTTATATCGGAAACTAAAGTTTATGGTATTTTAATGTAAAATTATGATAAAAGATGCATATAACAATCTTTTTGATGAAACTTGTTAATGATGTTTATTAATGTTTAATGAACAATATATGATGATATGAAGGTATCTTGATTAAGAAAAATTGTAGTTTTTAAAGAAAACCGAATCGGAAGTCGGACTAACTCCGCTTCCGTCGGGTTTTAGTTTTGAATATTTTTAGAATAGAGAAAAGTTGGAGAAGTAGGAACTTACAAGTTATTAGACTAGAAAAGAGAAGGAGGAATAGGTAGGAGGTGCCGGTGCATCGTTTCGTCGTCGGAATCTCCCCGGATCGTCGTCGAAAGTTCGTCGGAGCTTCGCCCTTTGCTAACTCCACTTGCACACAAAATGGCTTGGGAATTTTCTTGAGAGTTTGGGCAGAGATTTGTGAGTGAGGGGGTGATTTGAGGGGTGGTATTTATAGGAAAAATATAGGGTTTAGGGTAGTGAAATGGTGTGATAAAAATTGTATTTAAATTTGCATTAAAATGGATTAAAATGGGTATTTTAATTCTCTGGTTAATTGCAGAGAATTTAAACAGTGCATGTAACAAATCCAATTCTTGTGTACGTAAATTTGATTTAAAGTTAATGTATACTTGGGGTATTTACTTTTCCTGTAAGTACTATAAGTATTTAATTTACTTTTGGACAGCAAACAATAGCTTGTAGCTCATTGGTAAGACCTTGCACTGCTGAACCAAAGCAACAGAGTTCAAATCACATCAGCCACATTATTTTTTAATTAGTTTTCTATTAATCTTTTTAGAAGCCCAAGAGTCTACATGTGCATAACTCGCAAAAACCAAGAGTCACACATAAAAAAAACGGGTCCACGAGTCAAGACATAACATAAGGGGACACGTAGCAGCCTGACTCGGCCCGAAACTGTAATTCTATGTAGCACACTCCACGTGTTCGCGGGGAGGCGGAATATATCAAAAACGATTTTTCTCACATCAAAAGATCATATTTGGCTTTGCAACATAGACTTTTTCCACTTTTAGGACCTTGATTAAATCTTAGCTAACAAAAACTAAACAACAAGAGGGTGCTATCTACTCGGTTAAAGTGTTATACCCTCGTGTCAAGTCCTTCGGGTCTTCAAGTGGTTCTTTTCTCCTTGGTTCAAGCTTCTTCTTGATCTCCTTTCTTTGGCTCTTCCTTGGCTTCAAAAGAACTCAGTTGCCGGTCTACTTTGTGTCAAAGAAAGATCCACCCGAGGGCCTATGGTCAAGCTCCAATCTCAAAAGAGATAACTTAGTGATCCAAGTTGCTAAAGAAGACTACTAAGTAGAAGTAGAGAAGGTGTATTAGATTATGTTGTCTCAAAGCTCATTGATTCACAACTCATGTGATGACATGAGCTTGAGGGAGGAGGAGAGGAAACCTAGGAGAGAGAATGATAATGTGATAATGAACTAGAGAATGAGATGAGAGAATGGCTAAGTCTTGAGACAATAATTCAAGCATGGATTATTTTGGTCTCAAAATAATCAACCATGCTTGAATAGGAACTCCAAATGAACAAACAATTCACAAAGCCATGCTTGCAACCCATTCCTCAAATATCTCCTAATTTCCACCTCATTAACCCTTTATCAAAAATGGATAAATCAATAATGAGGTGTCTCCTTCTAGAAGCTCATTCTTATGAAATTACAAGAATGCCATCACCGTATATACATACCCGTATCTGTATTCCGAAAAATACGGATACACAGAGACAAGTATAATCCAAAAATATAATACCAGGATCCATCTTAAACCAAAGCCCAACGGTATTATCTGTCCGAACATCATTCGTGTAGCCAGTACACGTTTGCGATCGAAACCCTGCCGTAAGACCACACGGCCTCTACATCGTCTCGCCTGATCTAGGGAAATCCTCTGTGTGGGACTCTAAATACTCGACAGTACGTTGGCAGTGGGTTTAACCACAAGTCCGTCAGTGGCACTAGTTGTACCTAACGGCAACCCTGGTACATGTCGAAAAGGAGGTCGACGAGCGAACTCGTCCAAAACCCCTACTGAGCTTGTCCTTGACAATATCCGTGCATTCCGGTCTATTTGTCTGAGAGTATCGCATGTAAGGTCTAGGGGGTGGTAAATGTCAGACCCCTAATAATCGTACAAGTCGTGTCAGTGTGGCTCAAGACTATCTGAGAATCTACTGGTCCGTCCACCAGTAATTCTCAATCAGCCATGGCCAGGGACATATGGTAATGACCAACCGATCACTGTGTGATATCGACTCCCTATACCGGGAGAGATGAATCCCTAACAGTCGCTCACTGCCTCCATGAGGCTCGGGACTGTACCCAACTAAAACCTGTTTGCTCGACTCTTTTGAGCCGTTGTTGGGTAGTAATCAAAGCACAGTGGGAACTCACACGAGACAAATGACGACCTCAAGTCGACAGATTATCTGCACACATGTCACCAGAGAACTGCTATCTGACGCTAGGTATAATACCATGTAGTCAGTCCTCGGCGAGTCCTGTCCGGTGAACTCACACCTAGTGAGCATCTGTATACAATCTTAGGTGCACATCACCAATGGCCGTGGGACCAATCCATCGCCCATCGTCAGGGTCTAGATATGTATACACTAGTCTACTCTAGAGTATCGATGCTCAGTTTCAATACTCCTACGACCAGGGATATTTAAGGATGTACCTATTGACCACCCAGCTTCTATAAGTATGATTACCATCACAACGCTGGTAGTCAGGAAAATATCCTACGGGCTTTATCAACATGTACACAATATAGGAAATATAAAGTAAAATATATCACATGTTAAGATAAAGACAAACCAAATAGCGTACTATCGTATCGAGTAAGATTGTCCTGTACATACATATTCCTAGCATCTTATACAATGAATGCCTCTAGGGCATATATATCCAACAATCTCCCACTTGCACTAAGGGCTGTAATTGGTGCAATGAGTAACCACTGTCTGTACTAGATCCAGTTGATGGCGTATCGCATGCCCAACATCTCAAACAGCCTCTCGAACTGGACTTGAGGTATGGCCTTGGTGAATGGATCTGCCGTGTTGTCTTTTGTGTCCACTCTCCGCACCTCGATCTCCCGGCGATCCACGATCTTCCTGATCAGGTGATACCGCCTCAAGTTGTTCCTGGATTTCTAATGGGACCTTGGTTCCTTCTCTAATGCTACAGCCCCATTGTTATCATAATACAAAGGTATTGGATTGGTAATGGACGGAACCACCTGAACTTCAAAGATGAAATTCTTCATCCAGACAGCCTCTTTCGCGGCATCGTTAGCAGCTATATACTCAGCTTCCATTGTTGAGTCTGTGACGGTGTCCTGTTTGGAACTCTTCCAACATACCACCCCTCCATTGAGGGTAAACACAAAACCCGAAATGGATTTTGAGTCATCTTTGTCACGTTGGAAGCTGGAGTCGGTAAAAGCCTCGACCTGGAGGTCCCCACTACCGTAAACCAAGAACATCTCCTTAGTCCTTCTCAGGTACTTGAGAATGTTCTTTACCGCTATCCAATGCTTCTCACCTGGGTCAGACTGATACCTGCTTACCACACCGAGTGCATAAGCTACATCTGATCTGGTACATAACATCGCATACATTATAGATTCTACAGCCGAAACGTAGAGTATAATGCCCATGCAAGCCCTTTCTTCATCAGTCTTTAGAGACATCTCTTTGGAGAGGGTGATCCCGTGACAAGCGGGTAAATTACCGCGCTTGGAATCTTCCATACTAAATCTCTTTAGTATAGTGTCAATGTACCTGGACTGTGAAAGTCCCAACATTCTTTTGGATCTATCATGATAGATCTTAATCTTCAGAATGTAGGAGGCATCTCCCAAGTCTTTCATGGAGAATTTCTATGACAGAAGAGCTTTACTAATTGTAGCATAGGGATATCATTTCCTATCAGCAGTATGTCGTCAACGTACAGAACGAGGAAGACTACTGCTCCTTCTACAATCTTCCTATAAATGCATGGTTCATCTACATTTTTGATAAAGTCAAATTCTTTGACCATCTCATCAAAACAGATATTCCAACTCCGCGATGCTTGCTTTAATTTATAAATGGATTTAAGCAACTTTCATACTTTTCCGCTGCTCCAACTGTCTACGAAACCTTCTGGTTGATCTATGTAAACATTTTCTTCTAAATGTCTATTTAGAAATGCTATTTTTACGTCCATCTGCCAAATTTCATAGTCATTGAAGGCAGCAATGGCAAGTAGGATCTGAATGGATTTAAGCATAGCTACTGGAGAAAAGGTTTCATCATAGTCCAATCCTGGTCTATGACGAAAACTTTTTGCAACGAGTCTAGATTTATAGGTTTCTACTTGTCCAAATGCACCAATCTTCTTTTCGAAAATCCATTTGCATCCAACTGGTTTCACCCCAGAAGGAGCAACATCAAAAGTCCATAATTTATTGGTGTACATGGATTCCATTTCGGATATCATAGCATCCAGCCACATCACCAAGTCTTTACTCGTGATGGCCTGCTGAAAATTAGTAGGCTCATTATCATCGATAATACAATCCTCTCGATCCCCATCTACAAGAAACCTATAATATCTCTCAGGCGGACGAGAAAGCCTACTAGATTTGCAGAGCGGCATTGGTTCGTCGGGCTCTATTGAAACCTGAGGTTCTACTAAGTCTTCAGTAGTAGTTTGGGGTTCTGGAATTTCTTCCAGTTCTACAGCGCTCTCACTAATTTCTTTTGCAAGAAATTCGCTCTTTAAGAAGACAATGTGGAGGCGACAAACACCTTTTGTTCTTCAGTGTGGTAGACAAGATATCCCCTTGAATGCTTGGGGTATCCTACAAACTTGCATAAAATCGATCGTGCCTCGAGCTTGTCCGGATTCTGCTTTTTAACAAATGCTGGACACCCCGATATCTTGAGATACTTTAGATATGGTCTCTTCCCACTCCACATTTCATATGGAGTGGTAGGCACAGACTTAATCGGAACTCTATTCAATAGGTATGCAGCTGATTCCAGCGCAAAACCCCAGAAGGAAAGTGGCAACTCAGCACTACTCATCATTGAACGCACCATGTCCAGTAGCGTGCGATTCCTCCTTTCTGATACACCATTATGTTGAGGTGTATACGGAGGAGTAAGCTGAGAGAGAATTACATTCTCTTATAAGCATTCAAAGAAACTGGTACTTAAGTATTCTCCACCTCGATCAGATCGAAGCGTCTTGATGCTTTTACCAGTCTGTTTCTCCACTTCATTTTTATACTCCTTAAATTTCACAAAGGCCTCGGATTTATGCTTCATTAAGAACACATGTCCATATCTTGTGAAATCATTAGTAAAAGTGATGAAGTAGAAGTGACCGCTTCGTGTATGTGTAGATATCGGACCACATACATCGCTGTGTACTAATCCCAAGAGCTCCGCGGCTCTTTCTCTGTGTCCTGTGAACGGAGATTTGGTCATCTTCCCTTTGATACATGATTGACAGGTTGCATATGATGAATATTCAAACGGATCTAAATATCCATATTTATGTAACTTAGTCAATCTTGTTATGCCATAGGAAGGCTTGGTTTAAGTCTGGAGCCTTTCTTTTGAGTGTGTTTTGGATATTGAAAACTTGAGGTTGATTAAGTATGTATATGCCGTTTTCCAGTGTGCCAAACCCAATCATTGCTTGATTTAGGAGAATGTTCATGATATTTCTTTCAAGTGCAAAATTATATGCTTCATTAGACAACAAAGATACCGATATAATATTACATAGCATACTGGGAATACAAAAATAGTTGTACAACACCAAAATGTACCCACTAGTCAACCCCAGGTGATAATCCCCCACTGCAACAGCATCTAGGTTCGTTCCATTGCCAACCCGGAGGGTCATATCATCTGCCTTCAGTGCTCTACGGTTTCTCAGAGCCTGCAAAGTATTACAGATGTGAGAACCAGAACCGGTATCAAGTACCCATGATGTAGAGTTTACTGAAAAACAGTTTTCGATTACAAACACACCTGAAGCAAAAGCAGCAGCTTGCTTCGTGTCCTTGGCTTTAAAATCCATGCAATCCTTTTTCCAGTGACCTATCTTGTGACAATAATAGCTCTCACTCTTGTCCGCTTTCACTCTCCCCGCCTTGTTCGTTCCCTGCACCTTCTTGACCCCACCTTTCGGTTTGGTGGAATTCATCTTCTTCTTCCTCTTAGCTTTCGCTTTGGATTTAGAAAAGGATGATTGGCCAACATACAGAACGGATGTCTTCTCTTTTTTCAAGGAGTTCTCTGCTACTCTCAACATATTGAGAAGATTTGGAAGATCAGCTTCCATATCCTGTAAGTTGAAGTTCAGCATGAACTGAGAGAAGGTGTGTGGAAGGGACTGCAAAATCAAATCATGTAACATTTCAGAAAATATAAAATATTATTTTTGGAATTTAATATTAAAATAATATATTTCCCGAAAACTGCCCGATTTGCGAAATTGGGGTTTTCGAAAAAGGATATAAAAATATACCGATAATGGTGAAATAAATAAAAATTAAAATGATTTATTCATTTAAAAATATATTTAAAGGATTTGACATTTTTAAAATTTATTATATGCAGTTTTGATAAAAACCCGATTAGTGCACTGTTAATCGTGATTAGGCAAAATCCGTGTTTTTACAGTTTTCCATGGCTAGTGCACCATGTCATGTAACATTTGGTTACATGTTGTTGTATTTGTGTTATTTTATGGGTATTAGGTGATTTGGTTTTGAAATTTAAAAGAGAAAAGAAAAAGGAATGAAAAGGGGCAAAAAGGTGAATGATTGGAGAGAGAGTGTGTGTGAGAATAAGTGAGAGAGGGAGGGCGCTGCTATCTTTTCTTTCCCCCACTATTTTCTTTCTTCCTCTACCTCCAACCTCATCTCCCTTCACCTCCAACCCATGAAACCATCTAAAAAGCTTCAGCAAAACCCTAAACCCCTTTCATTTAAGTTGATCCCCTCTTCACCCTCTACACTTTGGACCCATCAATGTTGGATTTTGAGAACTTGGGAGAGCTAGGGTTTTGCTTGGCTACGTCCATGAGGTATAATTCATTTCTTTTTAGTGTAGTTTCTAGTTTCTTGCATTCTAGTTAGTTAGAAATGGGGTTAAGATGTGGATTTGTGAACTTAGAAATTCTTAGAGAAGGGTTTGAGTGTTGTGTGGTTTGGGTGATGCCTAGTGGCTGTTACAAGACCCTAGAGACCCATTTCTTGACCTGGACCAGTGACCAAACCCCAAAATACGAACTTTAGATTCGTCGATATTGGAAATTTGACGATTTGTGATGGTATTTGGAGATCTGGAGTGACCCGAGACAACCATTGAATAAGTTCCCATGACCATGAGACGTGCAGGCAACCATGGACCACCCCCTGAAACCTAAGCCCCTACCCCTACTTTCTGGCCACAGATTTATTCATATGGCCCGCAATTTGCGGCCATGTCGGGAGGAAATGCGTTGAATTTTTGTTGGTGAGTCCCTTAGGTGATATCTAGAGCAACCCTATATGCAAAATTGGCTAGTTTGACCTGAGTCAAAATCTGAGAGCACTTTGGTGTGTTTTTGGCTATGTTTTCCGTATTCTGAAATTTGGATTTTAGTATTTGATATTGTATTTGGTTGTTGGATGTTTGTACATCAACAACTAGGGATAATTGGTTGGTTTTGCATGCGTGGGCTATAGGTTCTAACCTATAGGCGATCCGTGTGCCGTTTCGGTTTTCAGAACTTGATTTTAATATGCATTTGCAATTGTTTATTATTATAGGTACCCTCGTGTGGATTCCGAGGCGACGGAGCATGGCGTCATCGACTTCGTCAAGCGAAGACCAAGGTGAGTGGATCTATATCCACGGGGAAAGTCAGATGGATGGTGTATAGCACCCCCACAAGTTTTTGATGGAAACCGATTCATAGTAAATGGTTAAGGAAACTTTAAATAGAAAACTATAGATAGACTTAAAAGATAGTTAGAGAAACTATATTAGAAACTAATTGATAGTCAGAAGTGATATGATACGGCTAATATGTGATGACGGGATTTGAGGATGATATTTGATGATATTGCCGTTTAGGGTACTATAGGACTAGATAGTCGACGTAGATGTGTCATCCGAACCATAACTATTTCTAAATAGAAGAATCATATGCATCTTTTAAGCAGATACCTTGAGGGAAGTTGCGGATTTTCAAATGATATCTTTTCTTTAAAAACACCGTAGCTCCTACTTTCAAAACTACGATTCGCATCTTTCAAAAACTGTTTGTATTGTTCGGGTGTGTATATTAGATTAGATACGTATGCTTATAGTAAAGGTAGAATGTATTGTAAAATTGACCTTTGTAAGATATAAATGTGATGAAAAGAGAATACGAATTGACATGTAATATGATGATATGTTGGTATACGGATGCGAGTCGATTGAGATGATTGATACCTTACCGGTCCCATGATATGAGATTGTTATGGATGTGACTTGGGACATACGTATATAGATATATATAGAATGTCGTGAATCATGTGTGATATGTCGTACGAGACGTTAGGTCCGTACCCCTCATTGTCGTATAGGATGATAGGATCCCAAATGTTTTAATGCCGTCGTACGATGATTTTTCCGTGCGTGATGAGTTTGACTTGATGATTGATCCATACCCTTGACTTGAGGATGCTGTACGATGGATTATACCGTACGTGATGTCGTGAGGCTGGATGCCGATTGATAGATTCACTAACTCGGTCATATTAGATACGTGTACCTGTCAGCATTTGCATGTGATTTACCTTATGCTGCATTCATGTTATTCGCATTGCATTACTTATACCCGTGCTAGTACACTTACACCATTATCGATGATGCGTATGTTACACGCACACAGATTGCCGGCTCATACATTTCATCATCGATAATTACCATGTCACTACACAGTAGGATTGCTGCATCATGATATGACTCTTTGCATAATTTACTTGCTATAGTTACCAATGCACCTTTATACGATGTTACATTTGACTTTGGAGATATTGGGAACCACAGGACATATTTTCAAAACTGGAATCATTTAAAGGAGCGGTTTTCCCTTAATATGATACATCACTATTCCATGTTGCATGATATATGGATATGCTTACATTTCTATCATATGTCGCATACATCATGCTTTATGATTTTACGCATTGAGATATGCCGTTTTCATGAGATTTCTGGATTTGAAAACCGCAGTCATTTTAAAAGAAAGTATGCATTGTTTAAAAAACCTGATTTCTCTTGATATGATATTTCAGTGCGTCCACCATGCGTTTTCTCAGTTCTGAGATGTGTGACATGTGAAACACGATTCGAGGAGCTGGATGAGGCCGATTGCGGGTACATGGTGGACCCGGTATGGTACCCCAGGGCGAGAACGGATTGCTGTGCTGCAGACGGTGAGCCTGGTAGTGGGACTACTACCTACCGGTGATAGTATTTGGGCTCGGCGGATATCCGGAGGATACCAACCGGAGTCGAGAGATGATATGGGCCGATCCGGACTGACAGAGCCCGTGGGCCGATCAGGACTGACGGAGCCCGAGATATGAGGATTTACGTGTCGATGCTGGACACGGGTTTCATGATGTTTTCGGGTGTCGATGTTGGACACCCAGATTCCATGATTTTGATGTGTCGCGAGGGACACCGTTGATTTATATTCTCATACTTTCACGCACACTCTTTTATGATATTTACCTGCGTACAGATATTGATTATATGGTTGGACGAGATCCACGTGCATACATACATTGATTATATGGTTGGACGAGATCCACATGCATACATACATTGATTACATTGTTGGCACATATGATGACCCGGTCACCCTAGATATTATAGTATTACCTTTATGATATTGTTGACCTAGGAGTCGTTGTTTATTCGATTTCTATCTGTTGATATTTTTTCTACTCACGAGTTGGCAACTCACCCCCGTTGTGCCACAATTCTTGCAGGTTGACTGCTTGGATCAGTAGCGGCTTCGCTGGCACACAGCTGCATTCGGGTGTTTTGCATTGGTAGGTGGGACATTTGTATCGTACCCACTCTTGTATCTATATTTCATATTGTATCTAGTTAACTCCATCAATCAAAATTAGTAAATTGTGTAAGCAATGAGACTTAGTGAGATTGTGGTTGCGAGACTTAGAGCGAGGGGTTTTCCGCTACTTGTGGTTTGATGTCTTACTTATTTATTTATCTTTTGTGGTGAACTTCGCCGTTGGGCGTCGTATACTTATTTATATTGTCTTGCATGGTTGTGATCTGCCGTTTGGCGAAGAGCTCACTCCCGCTTGGGGATTCCTTTATCATTATCTTGTATATGTGATTTTGGATCAAAATATACAAAGGAGGTGCTGCCCAAATTTTCAAAAAGACGAAACATGCTTTTAAACTTGCATAATCCACTTGCATTTTCATGTTCCTTTTCTATGCATTAAGAAAACTTGATTTCATTATACCTTTATTTCAAAACTTCACCTCCTTTATTTTCTTAAAAAGATTTAGATTTCTGGGTTTCAGCTTACTTGAATTACGTTACGCCTTTAGACGTTACATGATTTAAGTGCTGGTCACGAGCTAATATTTCGGGTCGTGACAAGTCAATGCATAACTCATTTTATAGCACGCTTCCCAGGTTTGCGAGTTCCTCAATGAGGCTGATCATTTTTAGGACGTGCTTTCCTACAGGTGATCTTGGAGCTAACCTCATCTGGAATAGTTTTCTTGAGGTATTGTACCTCGCGATACGGGAGTGCTCTCCATACAATTCCTTGCAATGGAGAAAAATGGATTTAATATCCATATTTTCGTGCTGTTTCTGGAGTTCATTATTCATGGACGCCAGCACGATACACTTAGCTTTCTCGCAGTCCAGATCCTAAATTTTGCGGACCTCTTTGTCCGCAACTGAGGAATCATGTCCTGGGACAGGGGGAGCAGTAGCGGTGGTGACATATGCAACTTTGTCATAAGTCAGTGCAATGTTGACGTTTCTTAGCCAATCCTTATACTTTGACCCAGTCAATGTATTTTTTTTCAAGTAATAGTTTTAGTCCCGTCATGGTAGCTGCCAGAAAGAGAGAGAGAGAGAGAAAAGAAACACTCAGCATATGCTCTTGCAAGTTTAGATTGGTTATAAGTTTATCTAAATAGGATGGCTCTCACTGTTTCCTCAAATTCTTCTTCAAACCCTTAAAAGAAGAATTAGTCAGGATTAATCGCACGTCACAATACTTGCTTAACCTTTCAGCCAGGCTAGTGTCGGTACTTCGAGGAAGGTTTTCCAATACTTTCGCGAAGTTCCTTAATTATATAAGCTCTTTTTCCTGGAGGCGTAGCCCCACTAATACCGTTCTAGACACCTACTTGGTTTATAATATTGATTGTTAAGTGAGAAATTTTTCCGAGAGTAATCCTACTCATCAGTGGGATCGGGATCCAACTATCATTGTATGATGACCTAGATAGAAGCCACTCTAGTCACCACACTCCATAAGGTATGCTAAATCTGTAAGTTTTCTTTATGCTTGAAACTCCCGATGTGATTTTTACCTCAAGCTCTTATGACCTTGACGTAGGCCAACAAATCATAAGATGCAAGTCAGGTTCTACCCGTCGTTGTCCTAAATAATTTAGACCCATCCGTACCCGCTCTTGACGTAGGCCAACAAGGCTGTATGACTGTCCTAAACTAATGCATCTATCTATGCAACAAATAAGCAACACAATACTACCATTCACTATGTCTTGACGTAGGCCAACAAACATAGCATGAATACGATGTGTTGTTTATTTAAAACGACGGAGGGTTACGGCTGGTTTTTGGTGAAACCGTTAACGTAATGAACTTGATATAACTGAAGGAACCATGCTAGCTTTTTAAAAGGAGTGGTTTAGGCTCCGCATTTAAAATTTGCTTTTTGAAGAAAACCGAGTGGTTTTGAAATTGTTCCAATGATTTAGCTTAGGTTTGTTTTCTTTGCATTAATGAATTAATGCTGTCCCATCAATTAATCCTACTATTGCAGAAAGAAACGAAAATACAACGTACGCTTATGCCATCCGCATTCGCCACGGGGTCCCGTCATCACCCGTTATGTTACTTAACTAATGACAGAGCGGGGGCTGGACTAGCGCGGGTGCAAAACATAAACATCGCCTACTAAATATCATATATACATATATACATTCGTCTCACGCAATAATAGGCATTCCAGATCACAGATGAACATATTGGATATACTAGGAATTCCGCGCTTCGTTTAAGTTCCGCGCTTCGTTTAAGCCCATAACGAAAGACGGATTCTACGGTCGTGATGAATAGCCAAATCCCATCCTAGAACCCTACGGGTGCGGCAAACTACCCGCCAAATTCCCGAAGTGAAGCAACCTCCCTCAACAAAGTGAGTAGGCCATTCGACACTTCAAAGAACCCGGTAGTTTGTGCACCCCTCCTTGGGTCTATCTTAGGAGCAAAAACAGTAAAAGAAAATAGTACAACGGTGGCTACAACCTCAACCCGGATGTGCCCCGCAAAATAATATTACATCAGTTTTACAAATTACATTGAATGAAAGAAAAGAAAACACTCATCTCACATCCCCTGTCTATTCATCATCGACGATCCAATAAAATTCATATACACAAACCAACATCATAGATATGTGAAACCCCCACTAATCGACGTATAGCGATTAGCGGACGTTTCGAAACACATATATCATTACAGATAACAACTGAAACTTAAACGACACTAAAAACTACGACTTCGAAGCACTCTGAGATTGCCACAGTAAAAACTTAACAGTGCAGTCAAAATTGGCAAAATCTAGCAACACCTGAAACACTAAATCCAAGAGACAAGAACACACCCACACTATTGGGCCGGTGAGCTCGGAAATTTTGATGATGTGGCCAGCCATTTCATGGTGGAATTGCCTCGTTTTTGTTTTGTGTTCATTTCCCAGGTAAAGGAGCACTCTGCAATTGCTTAAAATTTTTTTTGAGGCTCTGCAAAAATCGACAGAAACTTGGATTTACGTTTCGTAGTTTCAGAGTTGTTTCAGTTTCGTAGTTTCATACTTCGTTTAATCTATTAACTAGGGTTTAATTAGTCTCTGATACCAGTGTAAGTCTATGTAGCATACCCCACGTGTTCGCGGGGAGGCGGAATACATCAAAAACGATTTTTCTCACATCAAAAGATCATAATTGGTTTTGCAACATAGACTTTTTCCACTTTTAGGATCTTGATTAAACCTTAGCTAATAAAAACTAAACAATAAGAGGGTCTATCTACTCGGTTAAAGTGTTATACTCTTGTGTCAAGTCCTTCGGGTCTTCAAGTGGTTCTTTGTTTCTTGGTTCAAGCTTCTTCTTGATCTCCTTTCTTTAGCTCCTCCTTGGCTTCAAAAGAACTCAGTTGCCGGTCTCCTTTATGTCAAAGAAAGATCCACCCGAGTGCCTATGGTCAAGCTCCAACCTCAAAAGAGATAACTTAGTAATCCAACTTGCTAAAGAAGACTACTAAGTAGAAGTAGAGAAGGTGTATTGGATTATGCTGTCTCAAAGCTCATTGATTCACAACTCATGTGATGGCATGATCTTGAGGGAGGAGGAGAGGAAGCCTAGGAGAGAGATTGATAATGTGAGAATGAACTAGTGAATGAGATGAGAGAATGGTTAAGTCTTGAGACAATAATTCAAGCATGGATTATTTTAGTCTCTAAATAATCAACCATGCTTGAATAGAAACTCCAAATGAATAAACAATTCATAAAGCCATGCTTGCAACGCATTCCTCAAATATCTCCTAATTTCCACCTTATTAATCCTTTATCAAAAAAGGATAAATCAATAATGAGGTGTCTCCTTCTAGAAGCTAATTCTTATGAAATTAGAAGAATGCCCTCACCGTATATACATACCCGTATTCGTATTCCGAAAAATACGGATACACAGAGACAAGTATAATCCAAAAATATAATACCAGGATCCGTCTTAAACCAAAGCCCACCAGTATTATCTGTCCGAACATCATTCGTGTAGCCAGTACACGTATGCGATCGAAACCCTGCCGTAAGATCATACGGCCTCTACATCGTCTCGCCTGATCCAGGGAAACCCACTGTGTGGGACTCTAAAGACTCGACAGTACGCTGGCAGTGGGTTTAACCACAAGTCCGTCAGTGGCACTAACTGTAAGTAACGGCAACCCAGGTACATGTCAAAAAGGAGGCCGACGAGCGAACTCGTCCGAAACCCCTACTGAGCCTGTCCGTGACAATATCCATGCAGTCCGGTCTGTTTTTCTGAGAGTATCACTTGCAAGTGTATGTCGTTAATTACACCCTATTATCTCAGGAAGCACCTGGACGAGATACCATGCTGGGTCGCCTCAAATTGCATCATTTTAGAGAGAAAATTCCATATATAGCAGTAAAATAAATCAAAGGCACAATTTTGAACAAAAGAATGTATATTTTATTTATTTTGTTTGTGTCTATATACAACTTGAATGCACGTTACATATAGCATTACAAAAGAATGTAAAATTACATAGGATAATCCTTTGAGATTTTCATTGAAATACTTGAGGGTATTTTAATGTCAACTTGGTAGAAGTTGATGGACACTGCCCTAATGTGGGGGCCACATCATTGTAAGTGGGACATTCTAGATGGGGTCCACACCACTTCATTTGAAGTGCAAAGGCGTTATTTGTTTTGAAGTACGGGATACATTTCTTTTGAAGTGTAGATGTCATTTCTTTTGAAATGCAAGTGGGGCATCCAAGATGGGGTCTACACAACTTCATTTGAAGTAAAGGACAATTCATTTAAAGTATGAATGGGACCTCAGGATGGGTCCCGAAGCAGTCGATAGGCCATTTTAAGGCCTCCCGAAAGTTACTTCAAGCCAAGTCTGAAAACTCTGATGTAGAGCTTTCTTAAATGAAATTCATTTATTTGAGTTTCTTACACATACTGAGAATGTATGATATCATTCTCGGTAATTTGTGCAACATGAACACATGGATTTGTGTTCTAAAGTAAAACGTGGACTTTTAAAGGCATGTTCATGAGATGAATACACTGCATTCATAAGAACAGATGTGGTTTTGTACATCTAATACATGAATAGGGTTTTCCTATTCATGAAGATCTGAAAACATAATTTTCATGTCTCAGGACATGAATTGAGGATTCCATTCATACATGTCTATTATGGACATGCAACATATATAGACATGTTCATGTATGAAAATAAATAGGGTTTTCCTATTCTTGGATTAGGAGACATGATTTTCACGTCATATGAATAGGGTTTTCTTATTCATACAGGCTTTCCAAGACATAGTTTTATATCTCAGAATAAATAGGATATTCTATTCATATATATGTTTATATGGAAGAATATAGGGTTTTGACCTATGCTCTTCAAGAAAGAGTTTATCTTTTCCTGTTTATATATGTGGGAAATAGGATGGCCTGTTTTCAAAATACAGAACATGGGGTGGCCCATGTTCTTGGCTCTGTCCATATAGTCAAAAACACATTGTGTTCTGAGTTCTTCATCTTCTTGAAGGAAAAGGTACGGCCATGGCTTCCCAAGTTCTCATTTGCGAACTGGAAACTTGTATAAGTTTCCATTCTCTCTCTATCTAAAATCAAAGAGAGATTTAGAAAAGATGAAGGGATGGGGTTATCCCATTCCATTTTCTCACCTTCTTCTTTTTTCTTCCTTTTCCTTCTTCCTTTTCATAGAAATTTTTCTTAGCTAAAGTTCTAAGGATTTGAGCACAAGAGATTCCATCCTGTGATCAGTGCATAACTACTCCCTAGATATCAGAGAAACTGGAGGGATGGAAATCCCCCTAATGTCTAAGAATAGGCCAATCCTATTCTGGAGAAGGGGTCCCGACACTATCTCGTGTCCGGACACTCCAATTATGGGCCTACCGAGCTCGGTAAGGGGCATCTTGATAGGGGATGCCCCAAATCAAATCAATTTGAGTGGAAACAACTCATTTTTGAGTTGTATTTAGGGGAACCTCCTTAGACAGGGGGTCTCACCAATGATGAACAAGTCTTTAGCTTCCTCTTGATCATCTTTTGATCAAAACTTGATCACTGAGGTGTATTTTGTAAATATACTTATATGGATATTTTTTTATTTTTATATTTGAGAGTTAAAATTTTAACTCCAATAGCCAGATCAAACCCTGTGTCCATGATCGGGCATCCTTTACCTTCACTAGATCGGATTCTATGTCTATGATCGGGCATAATTTCCTTTCTTTAGAGTATTTTTCGTCACTTATTGGGATGGATGTGCTCGCTTGTCAGGCGTTGTACAGATTCCCTCCAATCAATGGGCGGTAAGGGTTTATTGATTGTTAGGATTCTAATCTCCAGCAGCTGTGGATAAAATTGCTGTTAACCACTCCTCGCTTTGAGGCTAGGGAATCTCCGATTAACGAGTCTTGTGAATCATGCGAACTCAGTGTGAAACTGTGTGTGTTTGAAAAGAAATGCAGGTTTGTTTATCTCATTTTTTGTTTATTTATATTTTATTATTTTATTATTTTTTTATTAAGGATAAAGGTTTGGATGCCTCCAGGGGAAACCTGGGCCAGAGCGCCCCCAAATGGGGGACCCACGGGAGCTCCCCCCTCTCGAGGGGGACCCAGGGTCCTAGAGTGGTCGGTTCCCCCTTTTAGGAGAAGACGGCTTCCTCCCCTTTGGGGGAAACCGAAGGCGAAATGGGACGCGGGGGGGGGGGGGGGGGGCGACTCGAGCACCCCCTGGCAGGTATGTTCATCGGCTTATTTTTTTAGTTATCGTTTATTTTTTATTATCTTTTAGCTCAGTTTTCTAAAGAGATTAAGTGTGAGTATTTCGAAGAAATTTTAGCGGTATAACCTCTAAATTTCGTTGGATTTTGTTTGGTGAAATATAAACCCGAGCCTATGTTTCCATTTGGGTGAAACACGGATGGAAATCCACGTCCAAGAAAGGAGAGTACGGATTGAAATCCGTATTCCCGAGAATTTCTTCAAGAGAGACGCCTAAAGGCCTTCCATTTGGTGGGGGCATTTTCAAGCTTCTCTCTATTTTTGTCAAAATGCTATCTTGATTCTTGAGAAATTGATATTGGGATCTTGGATAAGGGAAAATGGGTTCCTTTTCTCTCTCTTATGCCTTGGATCTCTCAAGAATGGTGTTTTGAGCTATGTGTTCTCTTTCTTCTTCCTCTTCTCTTTGCTTTGAAAAAGAAGATGATGTTTTCTTTTATTTGGAGAAAATATGTACTTTTTGAATGGATTTTTTTGGAGAAGATAGAGGAGATAAGAGAGATTAAAAAGTAATTCCCTTTCCTTCTGGATCTCTCTCTCTCTCTCTCTCTCTCTCTCTTGAGGAAGATGAGAATTTAAGATCTCACCTCAAGAGAGGAGATGTAGGGTAAAAACCCTATTATTTTTGTGAGAGAAGAAAAACTTAATATTTCTTATTATGTTTGGATTTAAATACCCATTGCTTTTTGCACTTTGCTCTCTTGGCCTTTAAATAAATGGCTTTTAGCCTTTCCCATATTCATGTGCCTATCTTTTTGCACATGAGTCATGAGCTTTACATAATTTTTGGTTTTTGCCTATTTGTATTACATTTTCACACTTATTTGCATACGAAATTTCTTTATTACAAATTTCTTTCTCTTTCTTCTACGATGGCCGGCCGACTTCTTTTGGGCTTGAGGTGGTTTAGGCATGGGCCTTGGTTGGTTGGACTCGGGGCCACTTTTTGGGGCGTTGATTTTGACCTTTTGGTTATGACTTTTTGACTTTTAATTTTTTATTTTTAATTTCAGCGGTGGGGTGTAAATTTCGACTCCAACAAAGTGCTCTCTATTAATAAGTGTCATGTGTATGAGATTGATGAATCTTCTTTCGTATAGGGGTTGACTTGATTTGGTTCCCGCTTTTGGGAGGCTGGCACTGCCCTTTTTGCGACATGGATGGTCGATACTTGATGTGGTTCCCGTCTTTTGGTGGCTGGCACTGCCTTTTTTACGACATGGGTGGTCGATACTTGATGTGGTTCTCGTCTTTGGAAGGCTGTCACTGCTCTTTTTGCGACATAGACTGTTGATACTTGATTACGACACGGACGATCGATGCTTGATGTGGTTCCTGTCTTTGGAAGGCTAGTGCTGCCCTTTTTGGGCATTAACTGTCGATGCTTGATGTGGTTCCCATACCCTTTTTGCGACATGGATGGTCGATACTTGATATGGTTTTCATACCCTTTTTGCGACATGGACGGTCGATACTTGATGTGTTAGGTCCCTAGTGCTCGCGCCGCATGACTCGCGGCCAAGACGGAAGCGAAAACCTATCATGCCCCTCTTCCCAGTATACGGGCAGAGGACGCGACGAGGCCGCTACGTATTTACTCTGAAGTAAACAAGCTAAGTGTATCTAAGCAATACAAGTAAAATGCACAAGAGACAGTGACAATAGATATAATTGAACAACAACTTTATTTATTAAACATTCTTTTACAATACATCTGAAAAATAAATTCATGGAATGGAAAGCAATGCCTAAACATTGGCATAACAGAAATGGAAAATACAAAATATAAATGTGTACAAGGAATCTAAAGCTCTGGGTCGAAAGCTAGCTGTTCCAAATCCTCGCTGGTGGGCTCGATCTCCATCGAGTCCGAATCACCTGACGACATTCCAAAGAAGAAGAAAGAGAATGTCGTCAGCGAACAAATCGCTCGGTAAATCCCAAAGAGGAGGGAGAAGTAGAATAGACAGAAAGAGAGAGAGTATAACTATTATAATGTTGTTTGTTATGTTAACGTAGTTGTTTGTAGTTTGGTACAAAAGATGCCAGTGTATACGAGAGGTGTCTCACTTTTCCCGGAGACTAAGGTATCAGGAGTATAATGCTCCATCGATAATATCACGGAACAACGGCATGGATGTAATTACGTCTTAAGTGACCACCTCGTGCCGCCTTTAACATGTTCCGTACCAGTTTACCCCTTATAAACCCCGCGATATCTTGATTGTATTGATTGCATTGTATTGTCTTATATTATAATTGTATAGATGGATGACTTTCCGAAACCATGATATCAGTAATGGAATGGATATAATGGATGAACATGTAAATGGAGTATATCCATAGTTCGGATCAGTCAAGTTGTATAGATTGAATATATTGAGTATATGGATTCATGGATTCATGTTGAATTGTTGTATTGTTAATTGTACTTGAATCATATTCAAATCAGATTAATTATATTGAGACTCGGTCTGAGTCAGACAATTAGAAAAGAAATTGAATCATGAATTATGTTTGGGTGTTATCGGTAACTGCTGCACATAGACGGCAGGATTTGTGTCTTTTTCAAAGATAATTACCGTGTTGATAATACCGTTTATTAAGTTGTCTACCTTAAATAGGCAAGCACCCATATCTCCGGCTCTCTGAGGCTCAAGAGACTGATCACGCTTAAACATATGTTTACTAGGGTCCTTATTGTAATTTAGTATAACTTGAAGGGGTTTTATGTAAAATAATTTTATATAATTTTCAATATACACCTCAAGTATTTTATTATCATCTTTAGAGTTTTCATGGATGTATATTTTATCAATGCGGCATTTTTAGTGAATAAAACTTAATTTCATAATATATGGTATTTATTTGTAATATTGGAATTGTATGGTATTTTCTTGTAAATGGAATGTTTTTCTTGAATTTTGGAAATGTGGAATATTTTAAATATTAAAAATAGATATTTTGATATTAATTACATATATATTTATTTATTAAAAATATAAGTTTTATTTATAATAGAAATCACATTTTCTAAAGAAAATTGTATTTTAAATCTTTCGATATCGTATGCTCCTTGCGGAGGTCTGCATCTCACTCTACTAGGCCTGAAGATGTGCGTTAATCTGCACCATACCGAACAGATTCTCCAAAATGGGTTGTAGAGGCGTAATTGCGAAAATTTGTTAAATACACTTCTTGTAAACAAATGTTTTATACGTTGAAAGTAGTTATATGTAAAGTCGTATTTTTCCCAAATCTATGTTCCCAAATTCTATCGTGCTATCTTAGATATGTGTGTTGTGAGGAGCTAGGTCATTACCTCATGAGTTATCGAAAGGTATAAAGGTATTATAGAGTTTATATCGGAAACTAAAGTTTATGGTATTTTAATGTAAAATTGTGATAAAAGATGCATATAACAATCTTTATGATGAAACTTGTTAATGATGTTTATTAATGTTTAATGAACAATATATGATGATATGAAGGTATCTTGATTAAGAAAAAATGTAGTTTTTAAAGAAAACCGAATCGAAAGTGGGACTAACTCCGCTTCCGTCGGGTTTTAGTTTTGAATATTTTTAGAATAGAGAAAAGTAGGAGAAGTAGGGACTTACAAGTTATTATACTAGAAGAGAGAAGGATGAAGAGATAGGAGGTGCTGGTGCGTCGTTTCGTCATCGGAATCTCCCCGGATCGTCATCGGAAGTTCGTCGGAGCTTCGCCCTTTGCTAACTCCACTTACACACAAAATGTCTTGGGAATTTTCTTGAGAGTTTGGGCAGGGATTTATGAGTGAGGGAGGTGATTTGAGGGGTGATATTTATAGGAAAAATCTAGAGTTTAGGGTAGTGAAAGGGTATGATAAAAATTGTATTTAAATTTGCATTAAAATGGATTAAAATGGGGTATTTTAATTCTCTGGTTAATTGCAGAGAATTTAAACAGTGCATGTAACAACTCCAATTCTTGTGTACGTAAATTTGATTTAAAGTTAATGTATACTTGGGGTATTTACTTTTTCTGTGAGTACTATAAGTATTTAATTTACTTTTGGACAGCAAGCAATAGCTTGTAGCTCATTGGTAAGACCTTACACTGCTGAACCAAAGCAACAGAGTTCAAATCCCATCAGCCACATTATTTTTTAATTAGTTTTCTATTAATCTTTTTAGAAGCCCAAGAGTCTACATGTGCATAACTCGCAAAAACCAAGAGTCACACATAAAACAAACGGGTCCACGAGTCAAGACACAACATAAGGGGACACGTGGCAGCCTGACTCGGCCCGACTCTGTAATTCTATGTAGCACACCCCACGTGTTCGCGGGGAGGCGGAATATATCAAAAATGATTTTTCTCACATCAAAAGATCATATTTGGCTTTGCAACATAGACTTTTTCCACTTTTAGGACCTTGATTAAATCTTAGCTAACAAAAACTAAACAACAAGAGGGTGCTATCTACTCGGTTAAAGTGTTATACCCTCGTGTCAAGTCCTTCGGGTCTTCAAGTGGTTCTTTTCTCCTTGGTTCAAGCTTCTTCTTGATCTCCTTTCTTTGGCTCTTCCTTGGCTTCAAAAGAACTCAGTTGCCGGTCTACTTTGTGTCAAAGAAAGATCCACCCGAGGACCTATGGTCAAGCTCCAATCTCAAAAGAGATAACTTAGTGATCCAAGTTGCTAAGGAAGACTACTAAGTAGAAGTAGAGAAGGTGTATTAGATTATGTTGTCTCAAAGCTCATTGATTCACAACTCATGTGATGACATGAGCTTGAGGGAGGAGGAGAGGAAATCTAGGAGAGAGAATGATAATGTGATAACGAACTAGAGAATGAGATGAGAGAATGGCTAAGTCTTGAGACAATAATTCAAGCATGGATTATTTTGGTCTCAAAATAATCAACCATGCTTGAATAGGAACTCCAAATGAACAAACAATTCACAAAGCCATGCTTGCAACCCATTCCTCAAATATCTCCTAATTTCCACCTCATTAATCCTTTATCAATAAAGGATAATTCAATAATGAGGTGTCTCCTTCTAAAAGCTCATTCTTATAAAATTACAAGAATGCCCTCACCGTATATACATACCCGTATTCGTATTCCAAAAAATACGGATACACAGAGACAAGTATAATCCAAAAATATAATACCAGGATCCGTCTTAAACCAAAGCCCACCGGTATTATCTGTCCGAACATCATTCGTGTAACCAGTACACGTATGCGATCGAAATCCTGCCGTAAGACCATACGGCCTCTACATCGTCTCGCCTGATCTAGGGAAACCCTCTGTGTGGGACTCTAAAGACTCGACAGTACGCTGGCAGTGGGTTTAACCACAAGTCCGTCAGTGGCACTAGCTGTACCTAACGGCAACCCTGGTACATGTCGAAAATGAGGCCGACGAGCGAACTCGTCCGAAACCCCTACTGAGCCTGTCCGTGACAATATCCGTGCAGTCCGGTCTGTTTGTTTGAGAGTATCCCATGTAAGGTCTAGGGGGTGGTAAATGTCAGGCCCCTAATAATCGTACAAGTCGTGTCAGTGTAGCTCAAGACCATCTGAGAATCTACTGGTCCGTCCACCAGTAATTCTCAATCAGCCCTGGCCAGGGACTTATGGTAATGACCAACCGATCACTGTGCGATATCGATACCCTATACCGGGAGAGATGAATCCCCAACAGTCACTCACTGCCTCCATGTGGCTCGGGACCGTACTCAACTAAAACCTGTTTGCACGACTCCTTTAAACCGTGGTAGGGTAGTAATCAAAGTACAGTGGGAACTCATACGAGACAAATGACGACCTCAATTCGATAGATTATCTGCACAGATGTCACCAGAGAACTGCTATCTGACGCTAGATATAATACCATCTAGTCAGTCCTCGGCGAGTCCTGTCCGGTGAACTCACACCTAGTGAGCATCTATATACAATCTTAGGTGCACATCACCAATGGCTACGGGACCAATCCATCGCCCCTTGTCAGGGTCTAGATATGTATACACTAGTCTACTCTGGAGTATCGATGCCCAGTCTCAATACTCCTACGACCAGGGATATTTAAGGATGTGCCTATTGACCACCCAACTCCCACAAGTATGATTTCCATCACAACGCCGGTAGTCAGGCAAATATCCTACGGGCTTTATCAACATGTACACAATATATGAAATACAAAGTAAAATATATCACATGTTAAGATACAGACAAACCAAATAGCATACTATTATATCAAGCAAGATTGTCCTGTACATACATATCCCTAGCATCCTATACAATGAAGGCCTCTAGGGCATATATATCCAACAGACTCGGCCAACTCGAGCCGGTGGAACGGGCGACTCTGCCGGCGGCGCCAGGTTAACTCGGCCCAAACCCAGTTTTCTTCAACTCCCAGAGACCTTTGGCTTACCCCATTCCCCATTAAAATCTCTGAAATTAAATAGAGAATTTAAAACACCCTTTTTAATTTTTTAAATGCAAAATTAAATACAATTTTATCACACCCTTTCATCTACCCTAAACCCTAATTTTTTCTATAAATACCACACCTAAACTCACCCCTCCTCACTTCCAAATCTCTTTCAAAACTCTCAATAAAATTCCCTAGACTTTTTGTGTGCAAGTGGAGTTAGCGAAGGGCGAAGCTCCGATGAACTTCCGACGACGTTTCGAGAAGATTCCGTCGACGAAACGACGCACCGGCACCTCCTACTTCTTCCTTTTCCTATCCTCTCCACTACAATCCAGTAAGTCCCTTCTCCCACTTCTCTTTAATATTCTAAAAACTTAGAATTCTAAAACTCGACAGAAGCGGAGTTAATTCGACTTCCGTTCGGGTTTTCCTTAAAAGTCATATTTTTCTTAAACACAATAATACCAAACCATCACATCATGATCATTAAATACTAACAAAACATATTGACAATTTTCATATCAAAAGAATTTATATTCCAATTTTTATAGAACTTTTACTGAAAAATACCATATAATTTAGTTTCGAAATAAAACATCATTACCCATTGCTATACCTTTAAATAGTTCATGAGGTAATGACCTACCTCCTCACAACACTCATATAAAATATAGCACGATGATCTTTGGGAACATAGTTTTGGGAAAATACGATTTTACAAATAAATACCATAAACTACAAAACTTTTTTCTATAAGATGTGTATTTTTAACAAATCTTTGCAATGCGCCGCTACAACCCATTTCGGGGAACCCATTCGGGATGGTGCGGATTATCTCACATCCTCGGGTTTAGTAGTGCGAGATGCAGACCTTGGCAAGAAGCATACGGTCTCGAAGGATTTAAAAATACAATTTTCATTAGAAAATGTGATTTCTACTATAAATAAAACTTATATTTTTAATAAATAAATATATATGTTATTAATATCAAAATATCTATTTTTAGTATTTATAATATTCCACATTTCCAAAATTCAAGAAAAATATCTCATTACCATACAATTCCAATATTACAAATAAATACCATATATTATGAAAAATAGGTTTTATTCACTAGAAATGTCACAATGATAAAATATACATCAATGAAAACTTTAAAGACGATAATAAAATACTTGACGTGTATTTTGAAAAATTATTTTTACATGATGTAAATCTCCGTTCCCATCTCAATAAAAGTTTCTAATTTTCCAAGTTTCCCTGAGTGTACCTTTCTTTTTCCCCTCGTATTTTTCTGTGGGAAGTTGGTTGCTTAAATTCCAATATTTATAATTTCCCAAACCCTAAAAGTCAAAACCCAAGATTTAAAACCAATTAAAACCAAAGCTAAAATAAACTAAAACCAAAATCCAAACTATTTTTCATAACCCCTAAGCCCAACTCAAATTAAACTAAATTAACATTTAAAAATCTCTCAGCCCAATATTTTCCCCGGCCCGTTCACTCAGCCCACACACAAAAAAAAAATAAATTGAAATGAATTAATTAAAACAGCCGGCCCAGCCCAAAACTTCCCTTCAAGCCCTGACCCGACCCGACCCGCGCCTCCTGACCCGACCCGACCCGCTTCTATTTCCCTTCTTCCTCCCAACGGCTACTTTTTCCCCGCTCACCTCTTCAATTCACGATCCGCCTTCTTCGCCGCACCTCGCGCCCACGCCCACGCCTCCGCACGTGCGCCGTTACCCCACGACGCACACTCCTCGCCTCCCCTATCTCCCTCACACCTCGCTCCTCTCTCACAATCTCTCAAACTTCCTTACCTCTCCCTCTCGAAAACCCATTCCCGCAGCCACCGTTTCCATCACCCACCACTTTCGCCGTCGACGAAGACGACGACTGCAATCCCCATTCTTCCTCCCTCACACTCTTCTCTCCAGAAACTCACTCCTTATGTAATACCCAGCCCCTTTTATACCAAAATCTGTATTTTGTTACTTTATAATTTTATTTATTTTATTTTATAATTTTATTTATCTTATTTATAATTTTATTTATTTTATTTTATAATTTTATTTATCCTAAACCTAAAAAGAATTTCTTTTAAACCCAAACTTAGCCTTTCTTTAGCCCAGCGGCCCATTCTGTTTTTTTAATAAACTTATTTCTTTTTCCCTTCAGCCCGGCCCGTTTCCTTTTTGTTTTCCATTTGAATTTATTATTTCAGCAGGCCCAGCCCACTCTCCCCTCACCCGTTCCCCTGCATACCCGACCCGGCCCGCTCTTCATCACCCCAACGTCTCTCCTCCTTTCCCGCGCGTTTCTGCCGTTACACCCACGTCGCGCTCGTCTCGCGCCATAACCGCTCCTCGCGCCCACGACGTGCACGCCCCTACGACCCGCTCGCCTCCAACGACACGCGACCCCTCGCACTCCCCGTCTCCAACTCCTTCTCAGATCTCTCTCTCTCGCAAACCCAACCTCAACCCACTGCCTCCAAGCTGCAGCCACTCCCCTCGACGGCGACGACGACGACGACGAACCTCCTCCTCCTTCATCGCCTCACCCTAACCTCCTCCTAAAACCCTCACCTTCACCTTCTCCAACCACCACAGAACCCTCCCCTGCATAAGGAACCTCCTGCACATCGAGCTCGGCCACCCTGCACCTTCACGCCGACGAGCTCCACATCACATCATCGACGCCCCTGCACCCTCTGCATCGTCGTCCCTCTCTCTCTGTGCCCTCTCTCTCGTCCTCCCTCTCTCTCTGTCTTTGATCCCTCACTCTCTGTCTCTCTGTTTTCTCTCTCTCACTCACTCAAATCTCTCAATCTCACACTCTCTGTCTCTCTCACTGCTTCTCTCTCTCTGTCTCTCTCTCTCTCAGCTCTCTCTCTCAGCTCTCTCTCCCTCTCTCTCTGTTCTCCCCTTCTCTATGCATCTCTATCTCCCGCATATCAAGTCAAGGACAACTTAGAGCACTGAAGAGAAAGGAAATGCACGTAGAGTAACGGGATTGATTACGATCGTCTGATTCCAAAAGCCAAACTTGTGCTGCGCCTGTGACGCGATCGTGCTATTGATACTGCCGTGCATCGCCAAAACGTCTCCAGACAAGTTCTCTACTTGCTTCATGCTATTCTATTTATGTTACAAATCCAAATCATATAAATTGCTATGTTACCATTCCTGAAAACGTACACTATTTACCTGTTCGACGTGTGTTCCCAATGAGAATTCTTTCCTAATTTGGCGGAACTAAATGGTATTGTTTGGCCCGTATGGCGGTGAACCTATTGTGTGAATTTCGTTGGATAATTTGACCGTTAATGACCAAAATGACTACCCCCAAGTTTACTAGTAAAAATGGAATTTTTCTTGTATCTGAAAACTATTAAAATCGCCATAAATTACATACACACTGGAATGATGCGTTCAAGGGCTCAAATCGAAGCCAACTCGACGAACTTTAACCCTATACTAGTTTCCAGATATTCCTGTACTTAAACTGTGATGATACTTGGATTGGAGTGCGACTCTGGACTACAGTCCAGAGCGACTCCAATTGTTGTTTGCTGTTCCGCATTGGGTACCACAAGTTTTCCTTAACTCTTAGGTTGCGGAACTCCACTGTTTATTATAGGTAAATCTGTTATCTAGAAGACACAAGTGGTTTCATCCTATTTCGTTATCGTTTGTTAATTAATCTGTAATTTCAAAGATGGGAACGTATAACAGTCTCAGCTGTATCAGAACTGACATATTGGTATTGAATAGTGTATAACTCCTAACGTACAGACGCGATTGAGAAACCGTCTGTTGCATTGAAAACTTTACTGAAAACCCTAGATTTCATCCAACTGTATCATCGCTAAAATCTGATCCCAACTGGGATTAAAATGCGTTGCGAAACGGACTTCCGATTTTGAAACCGGATTTCCAGCCGTGAACACTCAAAATGAAATGGCTTTAATTAATGATCCTGGAACCTGATTGGCATGAAACTAAATTCGATGGATAGATAACTGAACATACTAATTTTTACCTGTTCATAGTTTTGCTAAATTGTAACCGTATGATTTATAATAAATTATGCAAGTGGTAGATTAAGGATTCAGGACATCCTAAACATGCTTTATATACTGTTTACGCATCATATCATACACATGTCATTGCATTGATAACATAGTGATAACGTGCATTTACCCAGTGTTAGGTTTTAGTGATGATTGTGGCAAGTACGTCAATGTTCGTGTATCAGTGAATAAGTGAAAGTGATACGTACTTGTACACAATCAGTGACCCTTATTATTCTATTGCATTGTCGACGTCTGTGAGACGCGTGTACGTGTGACTATAAGTGGTATGGGACACTTATGGAAGCTCTTGCACGGGTGTCACAGATAAGGCACTAGACAATGCCATTTATCTTAGGTATTAGTCGGGACGTGCTTGATGGAGGTCCTGCCTTCAGTTCTTGCGCAGACTTGTCACCGACCGATTGGTATTTAGGGTTATGGTTAGCGTTTGATGTAGACCACGGGGTGTGGGGTAGTTTAAGTGTGAGTTCAACAGAATCTCGGGAGTCCCATGCCGGCTTAGATATTTAGGGAGACATATGGAGATTTACAGGGTATGTGATAATCACCGTGATATACATGTTGGGCCCGTGGTCCCTTGCTCTTGGGTTCTACCCTTGGGTGGAGGACACTCGCGAGTGGTTGACTCTCACACTTAGACTGACGATAGGCTTAGTGACCTGTACAGTGAGACTTAGAGACTGATAGGGATACTGGCATTGATATACCTTACATACCGTGTTGACATACGTGGCATATCATTCTACTGCTTTTACTGTTCCGCTGCATTGATTACTGCATGTTCATACCCATACTGCCATTGATCTACTGTTATACACAACTATTATCACTGTTAAAATTGTCACATAATTTTATGTATTATATTGCTATTGTGTCTCTCTGACGACCTGAGTATGCATGCTCAGTGTGAGGAGAAGATTTAGCCTGGACGAGAGCTAGACGTGTATCACGGACACTTCGACTTGCTATTCAGAGTTACATTCGTTTGTTTCCCCTCAGGTCAGTTCTTTACATTGTTTCATTCCATTACTGCATTTCTCATTACCTGCGCATCATATACTGTTTACCATGAAAAACTAGAAGCCGAAGTGTGACTACGGCAGGACTTTTCCTTGACCGTAGGAGCATGGCTGGCCTTGTCAACTCCTCGTATTCCGTATTTTGGGAAGCAGGGCGTGACATGGTTTAGTTGGTATCAGAGCCAGGTTTTTCTTCGATTGGGATTGCAGTTTTCCGTGTATAGCTTGGCAATCTAAGACATCCCTTGGTCTAGGTTGTAAACTTGTCATTCTTGTTCCATATTCACATCGTATGTTCAGCTATCCATTCGCTAGGGTTTCGGGTGACTTAGCAAGGTTACGTGGTTGCAATTGCTCTACCGTACCCTGTTTAAGTGACTTAAAGTCATACGGTTGATTCTCCACTTGTAATAAATTCATCACCTCTGATACTCTTGAATCTTTATCCTATCCATATTATATTTTGATTCGTTTAGCTTGTGACTTATATCATTCTCAAAATTGTTGTCTCAGGATCATGTCTTCCAACGACTCTTCATCTATATCCGCTCCCCAGAATCAGACCATTGAGATTCTGAGTGTACTGCAAGGTCTAAAGGAAGCCTAGGAGCGAACAAACGACTTGTTAGCTGAAGGACTGAGAAGGCAGGTGAGTCAGGCACGAGCGGGAGTCTCCAATCATAAAGGGATCCCCGTTAGACGAGGAAAAGAGAAGAAAATGAAGCGCCCATTTGTTTCCCCGCGACAGAAGCAGCAGAAGACCCTATGTTGTGGGTACTGTAAGAGGCCAGGACATCTTCAGAGGGATTGTCGCCGCGCCCAAGAAAAATGTCTGATATGCGGGTCCAACAAACATCTCATCAACGGTTGCCCAGAAAGGAAAGAACTACAGGGAGGAGACTCGTCCACACTCCTCACTTCTGCCAAGTGAGGATTACTGCGTAGTTCGAATTTTGAGGATAAAGCAGACCCAACACAGGATTCAACTCGCGTAACGATGATGCAGCGGTCTAGCAATCAAAGAAGAATTTTCATGTTTTTTCTTCTACTTTCAGTAATAATATTGTCAACCTCTTATAAATATTTCTTTCCGTTTGAAATCTTGTATCCGTTGAATTTTAGTTGAATGCAATAAAACTTGAATCGAAATATATGTATCATTCTCTTGCTTTCTCCTTATTTATATTATTCATTATCACAGCATTATTATCCTGATATTTTTTCAATTCCTGCCACCGCATATCTTTCTATAATTCGTACACTTAGCCATTTTCCTGATGTATTCCATTGTCTAATCATGACTCTTTTCTTTTAGGCCATGGCCCGTCCTGGAGCAGCGCCGCATCTAGATGAGGATGCACAGTCATGCGTTTCCTTAGACCACACGCTGATGAGTTCTGACGATGAGATCAACGGTCCCCAGGTTAATTTCAGAAACAACGATTCAGAGGACGAAGGAGTAGCCGCCCCAGAGTTTAACATGATAGACGATTCCGACGGAGAGGAAGGAGACCCCGAAGAGAACCCTATAGAGGAAGACCCCGAGAAAGAACCGATGGAAGAAAATCCAGTGGAGGAAAATCCCATAGAAGGGAATCACATAGAATCAGATCTCGATAAAGAAGCTCCATCCGAGGAAGAAGGACCAGAAGATCAAGACCCTGCGGTGGAAGAACTCCCAATGGCGATACCTGCGAGGCGCTATGGAAATGGACGCCCCTACCTGAGTGAGCGAGCCTACCGCAACCTGCTGAATCTCCACAACCGCGACTGACGGGATTTCTTTTAGATGTTGTCTTCTTTGGCCAAATAAAATCTGTGTATAGTTTAGGGCCACCTTTCTTCTTTGAGAATGCTTTGTTTAAAATTTTCTGGAATGGAATAAATTGCTGAGTTCGCAAATCCTTCGATCTTCTTAGTTCCCTTGCTACTTGACTATTTCTTCTATATAATTATTTTCTCTACTGAGATCTGTTCACCCTACTCCTTACCTTGTCTTAACCCTCACTGAGATTCACTAGTAACACACCCGATTTTTTGAGGCCCACCCTTCATCCTTCGTCTGCGCCCCGTTTGAGATCCTTCTGGGAGGAGGACCTTTCTTATGAATTTCCGAGTTAGCTAGCCTTTCAAATTTTTTGATTCGCTTGAAGTACCGACCGTTATCCTCCCCATACTTCTTCCCTTATAGTCATTTGTTGTTCACCCTTACATCCTGTGCTGACCCGATCCCAATCTCCTTGATTTTCAGCCTAAAGCTGCCATACTCCAACCTTCGAATGATCCACACTTCCTTGTAATCCTTACCCTAGCTAGCCCTGTACATTTTATGTGTTTTCCTATTACCCTATATATATATTTAGGGACATTGTTATTCGAAAATTTGGTTTCATTATTTTATATTTATCGAAGAGTGTATTTTATCGGCTATTCCCGTTTTACGCATTTCAAGTACTCCACTACTAGCTTTCCTATTATTTCAGTAGCGCAACCTTACACCGCGCATATTCTTGTTCCATGTTTCTTAATTTCACTATACAAGTTTTCTAAAATATTTTAAACCTATTTTGTCGATACATTATCCTAAAATGTTTTAACCTACCGACTAATTTTCACTACTTTATTGTCGTTACTTTACTTTCGGGTTTTGTGCCTATGATTACTATGATAAATGGTTGAGCCTTATACTTATTTTCTGCTTGCTTTTGATAGGCTTAGATGTGCACATAATTGGGTTTCGATTTTATCGAGTACGACTCGAATATCGTTGTTCATTATTGTTGTTATTGCTATTCTCATATGTTGCCTTTGTAGCTGTTCTTGTCATATCCTTATTTAAACCTTTATTTTTGGTATGTGTTCTTACATATATAAACCTTCAAATTTCTTCATCCGCCTATTTCAAGTAAATCTTTATGTGTTAGTTGCAATATAATAGCTTTCGCCTATGTTCGTATTATTTATCGTTTATTTTAAATTTCGAGGACGAAATTTTTGTAAGGGTGGTATGATGTAATACCCAGCCCCTTTTATACCAAAATCTGTATTTTGTTACTTTATAATTTTATTTATTTTATTTTATAATTTTATTTATCTTATTTATAATTTTATTTATTTTATTTTATAATTTTATTTATCCTAAACCTAAAAAGAATTTCTTTTAAACCCAAACTTAGCCTTTCTTTAGCTCAGCAGCCTATTCTGTTTTTTTTAATAAACTTATTTCTTTTTCCCTTCAGCCCGGCCCGTTTCCTCTTTGTTTTCCATTTGAATTTATTATTTCCTTGAGCAGGCCCAGCCCACTCTACCTTCACCCGTTCGCCTGCATACCCGACCCGGCTCGCTCTTCATCACCCCAACGTCTCTCCTCCTTTCCCGCGCGTTTCTGCCGTTACACCCACGTCGCGCTCGTCTCGCGCCGTGCACGCTCCTCGCGCCCACGACGTGCACGCCCCTACGACCCGCTCGCCTCCAACGACGCGCGACCCCTCGTACTCCCCGTCTCCAACTCCTTCTCAGATCTCTCTCTCTCGCAAACCCAACCTCAACCCACTGCCTCCAAGCTGCAGCCACTCCCCTCGACGGCGACGACGACGACGACGAACCTCCTCCTCCTTCATCGCCTCACCCTAAGCTCCTCCTAAAACCCTCACCTTCACCTTCTCCAACCACCACAGAACCCTCCCTTGCACAACGAACCCCCAGCACACCGAGCTCGGCCACCCTGCACCTTCACGCCGGCGAGCTCCACATCACATCATCGACGCCCCTGCACCCTCTGCATCGTCGTCCCTCTCTCTCTGTGCCCTCTCTCTCGTCCTCCCTCTCTCTCTGTGATCTCTCTTTCTCTCTTTGATCCCTCACTCCCTGTCTCTCTGTTTTCTCTCTCTCACTCACTCAAATCTCTCAATCTCACACTCTCTGTCTCTCTCACTGCTTCTCTCTCTCTTTGTCTCTAATTCTGTCTCTCTCTCTCTCAGCTCTCTCTCTCTCTCTCTGCTCTCTCTCTCTCCCTCTCTCTCTGTTCTTCCCTCTCTATGCATCTCTATCTCCCGCATATCAAGTCAAGGACAACTTAGAGCACTGAAGAGAAAGGAAAAGCACGGAGAGTAACGAGATTGATTACGATCGTCTGATTCCAAAAGCCGAACTTGTGCTGCGCCTGTGACGCGATCGTGCTATTGATACTGACGTGCATCGCCAAAACGTCTCCAGGCAAGTTCTCTACTTGCTTCATGCTATTCTATTTATGTTACAAATCCAAATCATATAAATTGCTATGTTACCATTCCTGAAAACGTACACTATTTACCTGTTCGACGTGTGTTCCCAATGAGAATCCTTTCCTAATTTGGCGGAACTAAATGGTATTGTTTGGCCCGTATGGCGGTGAACCTAGTGTGTGAATTTCGTTGGATAATTTGACCGTTAATGACCAAAATGACTACCCTCAAGTTTACTAGTAAAAATGGAATTTTTCTTGTACCTGAAAACTATTAAAATCGTCATAAATTACATACATACTGGAATGATGCGTTCGAGGGCTCAAATCGAAGACAACTCGACGAACTTTAACCCTATACTAGTTTCCAGATATTCCTGTACTTAAACTGTGACGATACTTGGATTGGAGTGCGACTCTGGACTACAGTCCAGAGCGACTCCAATTGTTGTTTGCTGTTCCGCATTGGGTACCAAAAGTTTTCCTTAACTCGTAGGTTGCGGAACTCCACTGTTTGTTATAGGTAAATCTGTTAGCTAGAATATGCAAGTGGTTTCATCCTATTTCGTTATCGTTTGTTAATTAATCTGTAATTTAAAAGATGGGAACGTATAACAGTCTCAGCTGAATCAGAACTGACATATTGGTATTGAATAGTGTATAACTCCTAACATACACACGCGATTGAGAAACCGTCTATTGCGTTGAAAACCTTACTGAAAACCCTAGATTTCATCCAACTGTAGCGTCACTAAAATCTGATCCCAACTAGGATTAAAATGCGTTGCGAAACGGACTTCCGATTTTGAAACTGGATTTCCAGCCGTGAACACTCAAAATGAAATGGCTGTAATTAATGATCCTGGAACCCGATTGGCATGAAACTAAATTCGATGGATAGATAACTGAACATACTAATTTTTACCTGTTCATCATTTCGCTAAATTGTAACCGTATGATTTATGATAAATTATGCAAGTGGTAGATTAAGGATTCAGGACATCCTAAACATGCTTTATATACTGTTTACGCATCATATCATACACATGTCATTGCATTGATAACATAGTGATAACGTGCATTTACCCAGTGTTAGGTTTTAGTGATGATTATGGCAAGTACGTCAGTGTTCGTGTATCAGTGAATAAGTGAAAGTGATACGTACTTGTACACAATCAGTGACCCTTATTATTCTATTGCATTGTCGACGTCTGTGAGACGCGTGTACGTATGACTATAAGTGGTATGGGACACTTATGGAAGCTCTTGCACGGGTGTCACAGATAAGGCACCAGACACTGCCATTTATCTTAGGTATTAGTCGGGACGTGCTTGATGGAGGTCCTGCCTCCAGTTCTCGCGCAGACTTGTCACCGACCGATTGGTATTTAAGGTTATGGTTAGCGTTTGATGTAGACCACGGGGTGTGGGGTAGTTTAAGTGTGAGTTCAACAGAATCTCGGGAGTCCCATGCCGGCTTAGATATTTAGGGAGACATATGGAGATTTACAGGGTATGTGATAATCACCGTGATATACATGTTGGGCCCGTGGTCCCTTGCCCTTGGGTTCTACCCTTGGATGGAGGACACTCGCGAGTGATTGACTCTCACACTTAGACTGACGATAGGCTTAGTGACCTATACAGTGAAACTTAGAGACTGATAGGGATACTGGCATTGATATACCTTACATACCGTGTTGACATACGTGGCATACCATTCTACTGCTTTTACTGTTCCGCTGCATTGATTACTGCATGTTCATACCCATACTGCCATTGATCTACTGTTATACACAACTATTATCACTGTTAAAATTGTCACATAATTTTATGTATTATATTGCTATTGTGTCTCTCTGACGACCTGAGTATGCATGCTCAGTGTGAGGAGAAGATTTAGCCTGGACGAGAGCTAGACGTGTATCACGGACACCTCGACTTGCTATTCAGAGTTACATTCGTTTGTTTCCCCTCAGGTCAGTTCTTTACATTGTTTCATTCCGTTACTGCATTTCTCATTATCTGCGCATCATATACTGTTTACCATGAAAAACTAGAAGCCGAAGTGTGACTACGGCAGGACTTTTCCTTGACCGTAGGAGCATGGCTGGCCTTGTCAACTCCTCGTATTCCGTATTTTGGGAAGCGGGGTGTGACACCTCATGAGCCCTTGCACCCACCAACCGATTCCCCTGCACTCCCAAACCCACTGCACCCGAGCTCGACCACCCCCTGCACCCTCGATGCCGGCGATCTCCCCATCACGTCGTCGACCTCTACACCCTCTTCTCCCCAGCCTAATCTCCATCACGACAACCACCTCGAGCCACTATCTCTCTCTCTATTCTCCTCTCAAAACCCACAACACACCCACGCCCCCACTGTTGCTCATCGACGGAGCTCCGCCGACCATCGTCAACCCCAGCACTTCCCTGGCAAACCACTGAGCACCCTCTCCGCTTCCAGTGACCGTGAAACGCCTTCGGATTGCTCCGACGTCAAACCGTATCGCGAGCCAAGATCGTGCAAACAAATTCACGCCGTTCGACACGCGTTCGTGATGTTGCCGCCGCCGTACATCCACGAAACGTTTCCAGGAAAGTATTTTACTTGCTACATGCTAATCTACTCATGTTATAAACTCAAACGTATAAGTTATGAATATACAATTCCCGATAACATTAAACGATATACATGTTCGATGCACGATCCCAATGAAAATACTCACCTAATTTGACGGAAATGGATTGTTTCTGTTGGCCCATGTAGTGACGAATATCTTGTATAAATCTCACTGGAAAATACGACTGTTATTGACTAAAATGAATACCCCCAAATATACCGATAAAACTAGAAATTTCCCATATCTGAAAATGGTTTAAATCACTGTAAATTATGTACATACTGGAATGATGCGTTCGAGGGCTTAAATCGAATCTGACTTGACGAACTTTAACTCTATGTAAGCTTCTAATGTATTCTGTACTGCAACTGCGACGATATTTGGATCGGAGTGCGACTCTAGACTGCAGTCCAGAGCGACTCGGATTACTGTTTACTGTCCCATAATGCGTGTCACTTTGTTTCCTGAATTCGTATGTTATGGAACTCTACAGTGTATTAAAGGTGAATCTTTTAGCTAAACAAAACAAGTGGTTTCATTCCGTTTCATTGCCGTTTTCTATTTAATTTGTAAATTAAGAGAGCAGAACATATAACAGTCCAGAACAGATTCAGAAGTGATATACTAATGTTAAACTGTGTATAACTTTCGATGTACAGACGCTATTGAGGATCCGTCTATTGCGTTGAACACCCTATTGAAAACCCTAGATTTTATTCAACTGTAGAATTGCTAAATTCTGAACCCAACCGGGTGAAATTCGTGTCGCGAAACGGACGTTTAGTTCAGAAACTGAATTTCCAGCCGCGAGCACTTAAAATGAAACAGCTGTGTCTTGAATACCAGAAACCCGATCGAACTGAAAATAATTTTGATGAACTTCTAGCAGAGTGTGTTATTTATCGTATTTGTATCATTTCGTTGAATTCTAAACATATGAATTTATCCAATTTTTGTAAGTTGATGACGTGCACATTGATTCATAACATACTTAGCTTGTTAATGGCATACATACATATATCTTACCCCATTTGCCATATACTTAGTGTTAGTGCGTGTTAGAGTCAGTGGACATTGCATTATCGTGCGCGATTGATGTTGGTTTAGGAGTGACGAGTACACCAATGGAAAGTGAACATTCGTGACAGTGATTGATACAGTGAACAGTGATAAAATCGTGCCATTGGTATACTTGTACACGGCTAAATCAAGATCATAAATAGTGTAAACCTGGGAAAAAGGGGAAATCGAAGTGGAAAGAGAATCGTATTTAGCGAGACCGTGTTTTAGAGGATGATCATTCGAGTAGTGATATATATATATATATATACATATATATATATATATATATATATATATATATATATATATTAGGTAGGATCTAGCGATCCGGCTGACAGGGTTATGTCCCGGGCATGTGGGCCGTTGTCTCGGGTATGTACGAGACGCCTGTTAAACATGATCCTCCTTTCCACTATACGATTTCAAACATGACCTAGAGACTGATAGGGACACAGATCATACTTTGCATCATATAGTGACATAGCGATTACACGCATTGTACTTTCACTGTTATTACCTCATTTACATGTTTCACATCATTATAATAATATTGCTATTATGTCGCTCTGACGACCTGAGTATGCATGCTCAGATCTCGTGGAAGGACTAGCGCAGGAGACAGATCTATCTTTCGAGTTCACGGAGATCTAGTCTGGTGTACTTTCTTCCTTTACTGCTTTCCATAAAAAAAAGATCGTGAGATTGAACTTGGTTAGTAACTGTTCTTGTTATTTGTAATTTGTGAACAATGGATTTTAATGTAATAAATTAGTGATGTAATTCCTTTACTACTGTGCTTTATTTACTGATTACCATGTAATGCTAGAAGCCGAAGTGTGACTATGGCGGGATTATTCCTTGACCGTAGGAGCATGGCTGGCCCAGTCATCCCTCGTTTTCCGTATTTTGGGAAGCGGGGCGTGACATGGTTTGGTTGGTATCAGAGCCCTGTTTAGTAACAAGGGATAACATTAACTATACGGTATTACATTATTTTCGTTTCACTATTCCTAATTTTCATCCTTGAATCTGATCTTATCCTTTTGAATCTTCCAGCGATATGACGTCCCCGAACGACCCTTCCTCGGACTCCAGCTCTCAGGACCGCACGGAAAGAATACTTAGTGCACTGACCTCTCTCGCAGAAGCTCAGGAGAGGAAGACAGACTTACTCGCTGAGGGACTCAGGGCGATTACCGCCGCAGGAGGACCCTCCGCACTCATTACCGCTACCCCACCAGCTTATCATGCTAGGGCTGGTACCGTATCAGACTTCCGACGGTTACATCCAGCTGCATTCACAAGGCTAGCTGAACCCCTTGAAGCCGAGCAATGGTTAGTGAACATGGAGAACTTACTGACAGCCGCCAGGATTCTAGATGAAGATAGGGTGGACGTGATAAAGATCCAATTGGAAGATGAGGCCCGTACATGGTGGTCAGTGGAAGAAAGCAGGTTGGACAGGCCGATTGAGTGGAGCAAATTCAAAGAGTGCTTCCTAGATCATTATTTTCCTTCCACCGCCAAGGCAGAGATGGAGGAAAGGTTTATTCTATTGAAACAGAATGGACGTCCAGTGGACATTTATGCGGCAGAGTTCAACCGTTTGAGCCGTTTTGCTCCATACATGGTCGCCTCAGAGGCCACCAGGGCCAGACGATTCTTGCAGAGGCTTGATTTCGAGTTGCAGCAGTTGATTGCATCACTGGAGTTGCAGACTTTCGCACAAGTACTCAACGCGGCGAGAGTCCAGGAGCAGTTGATCAACAAGTTCAGGAAACCCCCAGTCGTTCCAGCACGTACCCCTGCACCTTCTCGTGGAGCTATACCGGTTCACAGGCCTGGAACGGCACAAATGAAGCGTCCGTTCGTGCCACAGCATCGCCCCCAGAGACGGAACGTGGTTTGTGGCTACTGTGGTAGAGATGGGCATACCCAGAAGGACTGTCGCCGTGCCAAGGGAAAGTGCCTGATTTGCGGATCCAGTCAGCACAGGATTAGCGGTTGCCCTGAGCGAGCAGAGATTCAGGAAGGTTCTGGACCGCCGCAGCAGAGACCACAGGAGCAAAGGCAACCCTTTACAGGTCGCGGTCAAGGACGGGCTTTCACCTTGACCGCCGAGCAGGCAGAGGCGTCAGGAGACGTTGTTACAGGTACTCTACTCGTACATTCCTTGCCAGCTAGAGTACTATTATATTCTGGAGTATCGCACTGTTTCTTGTCTGAGCATTTCACTGATACACACTTCATACCACATGAATCACTAACCAAGGGATGGGAGATACATACGGGTAATGGCATTATAATATCTAGTCGAGAATGTAGATCATGTCCGGTTGTAGTGTGTGGCAGGGAATTCTATGCGAATTTCCTTCTGATTGGGACAGGCAGTTACAACGCAATTCTAGGGATGGATTGGATGAGTACCTTCCATGCAGTTATCGATTGTCGTGCAAGGAATGTGATCTTCCGCATTCCCAATCACCCGGAGTTTATTTTCAAGGGCGGAAGAAAATCCTTGGAGCCAGCCAAGTACAGAGCCAAGCCCAAGGAGCCGACAGCTATGGAGATTGATGAGAGCCCAACCCCAGAGATTGTTCGAGACTTTCTGGATGTATTTCCTGAAGATCTACCAGGTCTACCACCTCCTCGCATCTTGGAGTTCTCGATCGATTTGACTCCAGGTACGGCCCCAGTATCCAAGGCCCCATACAGAATGGCACCAGTTGAGTTGGCAGAATTGAAGAAGCAAATTGAAGAGCTATTGGAAAAGGGATTTATTCGGCCGAGCGCTTCATCGTGGGGTGCACCAGTTCTGTTAGTAAAGAAGAAGGATGGATTACTGCGAATGTGTATAGATTATCGGGAGCTGAACAAGGTCACAATAAAGAACAAGTACCCAATCCCACGCATCGACGACTTATTCGATCAGCTAAGTGGGGCCAAGGTATTCTCAAAATTGGACCTCCATTCTGGATATCATCAAATCAGAGTAGCAGCCGAGGATGTATGCAAGACGGGTTTCAGGACCCGATACGGACATTACGAGTTCCTTGTGATGCCGTTCGGTGTTACCAATGCCCCAGCAATATTCATGGACTTGATGAAAAGGGTATTTGCAAAGTACTTGGACACGTTTGTCGTTGTGTTCATCGACGACATACTTGTCTACTCGAAGACCCGAGAGGAGCATGTTGAGCATTTGCGCACGGTTCTACAAATTCTTCGGGAAGAGAAGCTGTATGCGAAGCTAAGCAAGTATGAGTTCTGGCTCGACAAGGTTCACTTTTTGGGATATATTGTTTCGGGCGAAGGAATCTCGGTGGACCCGGCAAAGATAGAATCTGTCAGAGATTGGCCAACGCCGAAGTCAGTGGCCGAGATCAGGAGTTTTCTGGGATTGGCGGGGTAGTATCGGAGATTCGTCCAAGACTTCTCAAGAATCGCTGAACCTTTGACGAGGCTTACATGGAAGGATGTACCGTTTGCGTGGACAGAGGAGTGCACTCGGGCATTTGACATGCTGAAGCAGAAGTTAACCACGGCGCCTATTCTTACATTACCAGATGATTCCGGTGGTTTGGTGATACACAGTGATGCCTCAGGAAAGGGATTAGGCTGTGTTCTGATGCAGCACGGCCGAGTGGTTGCTTACGCCTATCGACAACTGAGAAATCACGAGAAGAACTATCCTACGCATGACTTGGAGTTAGCTGCAGTAGTCTTTGCGTTGAAGATTTGGAGGCACTACCTATTGGGCGAGAGAGTGGAGGTGTACACAGATCATAAAAGTTTGAAGTACGTCTTCACTCAGAAGGAACTAAACATGAGGCAACCCCGATGGCTAGAACTAATGGCAGATTATGACTTGGACCTTCAGTATCACCCGGGGAAGGTGAATGTTGTACCAGATGCGCTCAGTCGCAAGCCAGCGGTCATGATGTTGACCAGTCAGAGGAGCATTATTGAGGACTTCCAGAGACTCGAGCTTGAAGTTGTTACACCGAGCGCACTCAGTCAACTTTGGCAACTACAGGTGCAGTCTTCTCTGGTGGATCGCATCAAGGCTGCACAAGCGGATGATCCCCGATTTCAAAAGTTCAGAGCGCAAGTAGAAGCTGGGCTGAGAACGGACTTGATCATACATGAAGATGGCTCTCTGAGATTCGGTAGCAGACTCTGCGTACCCAAGGGAGATGTCCGAGAAGAAGTACTGGCCGAAGCGCATAGTTCAGCTTATTCTGTACATCCGGGAGGTACAAAGATGTATCGGGATCTAAAACAGCACTTTTGGTGGAACGGAATGAAGCGGGAAATTGCGAGGTTCGTATCCAGGTGCTTGGTATGCCAGCAGGTGAAGGCGGAGCATTAGAGGACAGCTGGATTGTTGCAACCACTGCTGATACCAGAATGGAAGTGGGAGCACATTATCATGGATTTCGTGACGGCCTTACCATGGAGCCCTAGGGGCAATAACGCCATTTGGGTTATTGTCGATCGCCTCACGAAAACTGCACACTTCATACCATTCCGAGTGGGATAATCGACAGGGTCACTGGAAGAGAGATATATGCAGGAGATTGCACGACTTCACGGTGTTCCAGTCAGCATTGTGTCAGACTGGGACACCAGATTCTTGTCGCACTTTTGGAGGAGCCTACAGGAGAGCTTGGGTACCCGCCTCAAATTCAGCACAGCTTATCACCCGCAGACGGATGGACAATCCGAGCGTACGATTCAGACGCTCGAGGATATGTTGAGAGCCTGTATGTTGGATTTTCAGGGTTCCTTGGAGGACCATCTGCATCTAGTCGAATTTTCTTATAACAATAGTTATCAGGCTAGCATTCAGATGGCTCCTTTTGAAGCACTTTACGGACGGAAGTGTAGATCCCCGGTATGTTGGGATGATGTGGGAGAACGAAGATTACTGGGCCCTGAACTCATTGTTCAGACAGTCGACAAGGTCCAAATGATCAGGCAGCGTATTAAGACGGCTCAGGATCGACAGAAGAGTTGGGCAGCTACCAGCAGGAGGGCACTAGAATTCGATGTCGGAGATCACGTGTTCTTGAAGATTTCCCCTACCCGTGGAGTTATCAGGTTCGGAGGTCTGGGAAAGCTCAGTCCCCACTTTATCGGACCTTTTGAGGTGCTAGAGCGAGTAGGAGAGGTGGCCTACCGACTTGCCTTGCCTCCATCACTAGCTGGTGTGCACAATACCTTCCACGTGTCACAGTAGCGGCGTTATGTTCGGGATGAGAGCCATGTCCTGGACTACTCGGAGCTAGTTTTGGATACCGATCTATCATACGAAGAACAGCCCACTACCATCCTCGACCGCAGAGAGAAAGTGCTGAAGAATAAGGTCATTCCGTTAGTCCGAGTGTCTTGGGGCGGTCGTTCCCCAGGAGAATCCACCTAGGAGCGGAAGGAAGATATCCGTGCGCGTTATCCACATCTCTTTGTTTAGTACCTTGTTTCTTTATATCCTTGTTAAATTTCGAGGACGAAATTTTTTGTAAGGGGGGTATGATGTAAATCTCCGATCCCATCTCAATAAAAGTTTCTTGTAACGTTTTAAAAATAATTAAATAAATAAAATCGTTTAAGTGAATTTTTTGATTTTCGGTAAAGTAAAACGTATTTTTCGTAAAACTAAACTGTAATTATTTTTCACTATAAATTTAAAAATACCTATTTTAATTATATTATTATTAGTAAATGGTGTTTATTTAGCCACTTATAAATTTTTAGTTTAATTAAATATTTTTCTTAAATTAATTATTTTAAATATTAACATAAGCTTTATTTATACACTAAATTAGTGTAAATTTCAAATTTGAAGGGGTTTAATTTGCAAAAATGAATCATTGCATATTAGAATCTAATGTGTATATGAAAAATTTATTTACAAATTTTTCCATGATTCTAGAATTTTCTTTAGGTGTTTTAGAAAAGAAATGATAAAAATTAAATGAATTGTTGAAAAGACATAAAGAAGTTGATATTTTGGGTGAACTTTCTACACTTTTCTTCACTTTTCTCACTCTCCTCTCCCTCCTCCATGGTGTGGCCGGCCTCAACCCCCCATGGCAGCCCCCCCATCTTTAAAATTTAAATTAACTCCAAAAATCATCAAAAATCCTACAAAAATCCAAATAAAAATCCACAAAATCCTAATTAATTCCTACCCTCTATTCTTTGCTCATCTTTACATGGATTTTGGAGATGGAAAGCATTCATTTTGGAGGCTTATTTTCATGTTTGAATTTCATGTTGTGGAGGTATAAATCTTTTTCTTTTGATTTATTGTTATTAAATGTTTCATTTAAGCATGTTTAGATTTAATAAATTAATTCTCTTTACAAGTTTTAAAATTCAAGTTAGGGTTTGTAAAATCAAGTTAGGGTTTTTACTAATTAAGTGGGGTTATTATAACTAGTTTAATATTTTTAGAATGGGAAAATCTTGTATGGATGGTATATTGTAAATTGTTTATCCAAAATTGTTTAAATTAAACAACTTTGTAAACTAGATTTTTATATATTGTATATATTAGTGAAATAAAATTCCAATTAATATTTGTAACACTAGATTGTGGTTTTAATGAGGATATTAACTTGTTAGTGCAATGAAAAACCTAATTTGGTTACTAGTTTTTATTGATAATTAAGAAATTGTAAGAAAAATGCTATTTTGCAAACTAGATTTTAGAAATTCTTAATTAAATAAGATTTAAATTCTACTTTATGGTTTCATTATATTATTATCATCATGAATTGTAGTTTAATAATTAAATTCATGTAAAATCATGTTTAGTTGTGACATTGTAAAATTTTGCTTAAAAATACCGAAATCGGGCATGTTTACAAACTAGAATTTCAATTTAATACAAATTAAGGTGTAAAAAATATAGTAGTGGTTTGAATAATCTAGTTATGCTATTTAATATGTATTACGACCATTAGTTTCATTTAAACATCAAGTTTTGAAGTAAAACGGTAAATTGGATTTTTCGGATTTTACGAAATCGGGCGATTTGATGGATTTTAGGGTTTCGATGAATTAAATCATGTTTTATATTATAAGTAATGAGTTTTAAAACTATGAGTTGTTTGTTGATGTTTATCTCGATTAATCGGAGTTTGTACGCCGATATCGAGCGATATTTGGTTCTTTTGCATGAGCGGGTCATAGGTTTTAACCTATGCGCGTTTCGTGCGTCGTTTTGATATTGTCTGTGATTCCGTTTACAATACTACATATGTTTGCGTATAGGTACCCCTCACATGGACTGCGGGAGATGAAGAAGAGGATGGCGATACCGTCTTCGGCAGACAAGGACCAGGTGAGTAGATGTATATCTACGGGGGGAAGTCGAGTGGATGGCGTTTAGCATCCCCACAAACGTAGAATAGAAATAAGTACTTATTGTCTTTAGAAAGCCAGACGTGACCTTAGAATTTCGATGAGTAGGACCCTAGTAGTGACCTTAGGTTGGACTAGGTTGATTTAGGAAGACCTTACCCGAGGATGAATATCTTGGAGGAGATTCGTAGGTTTCAGGTAGATACACGCACACGCATACACTGAGACTCGACATGGTGTATACGTGTATGTGTATATATATATATAGGACTAGGTGTAGGTATATATATATACACAATACGTATATGTGATACAAGGAGGTGATATGATACACGGGGATGAAACAATATAACTGGGCTTGATGCCGTGATTCTTGGTTATACGGTCGTGTTATGATGTTAGCGGATCATTGGAAAATGAGATAATGAATAGTTATACACAAATAATAAAGGGTGGTGATGATATTGAAGTACATGGAACTCTAAAATAGAACCCGGACCGTAACCTATGCCTGAAAGCCTGATATGATATAGGTGTGACTTGATTACGATATGAGATATATGTAACTTGATTACGATATGACATATACATATATGTGACTTAATTACGACTTGACATATGTAACTCGATCAAGATATGATATATGTGACATGACATTTTTGAGGATAAATTAACGATATATATTTATGCTGGCAATGATATATGATTGATGTATGCGATTACAGTATAGCACCTTGATCATGACATGAATTGATGATGATATTATACGAATGATGAGACACATAGGTGATACTTGACCCGTACCCCGATATTGGGATGCCGTACGATGGACTTTACCGTACGAGGCATAGATATGATGATTGATCCGCACTCTTGATTCGAGGAAGCCGTACTACGTACGTGACGCTATTGAGGCTGAATCGCCGACTATTAGAGATATGGATTCAGACTTTAGGTGTACTCCTAGTTCTTATCGACTAGTTTCTTAGGTTTAGTTCCTTCGGAGGTTAGATGGACACTAGTGTAAGTTCGAGTCATGTAGTAGTAGTTTTACTTGTATATCATAGATGAGTGGTTATTACACATCCGTCTTTACATTCATACCATAATCATAATGTTGCATGTTCATTCATATGTTTTTATAATCAGTATAAAACTCTGCATGTTAGGACACCAGCACCATTACCGATGATGCGCATATTCCACGCACACTTATTTGCCGGCTCATACACATCATCATCGGTAATTGCTATGTCACGTACACTTTAGAACATATTATCTTTTATTGATAGAATCAGCTAACAGCTAGATCGATATAATATTCTGATTACTCTCTGGTGTTAGTATAGATATGGCATTTATTACTTAGACATTTCATGTATTCACATTTTCATGTTATCATACAGTATTATGGGGCATATGCCGACACTTATCATATACTTACTCATGATTTTGGGATTTTTGATTTCAATGAGATTTCTGGATTTTGGGGGAAAACCGCAAGAATATATAAAAACTTCTCTCTCTCTCTCTCCTCCTCTCTTTTTAAAACATAAGATGCGGTTTTCTCGTGATGTATGTGTCGTCCACCATGAGATTTCATGTTTTCTGTTGGATTTCGAGACCCGATTCGAGAAGTGGATGAACCGTCTCGGGTACATGGTGGGCCCGGTATGGTACCCCGGAGCAAGAAGATCGAGTTGTAGATGATGAGCCTGGCAGGGGAGGACTAGCTACCGGTGATGTCTTGCGCAGCGGATATCCGGAGGATACCGACCGTTGTCTGTTGATGATATGGGCCGATCCGGACTGACGGAGCCCGAGATATTGAGACTATGAGACATTGAGATTATGAGGTATTGAGACTTGAGATTTACATGTTTTGTGTCGATGCTTGACACGGATTTCCATGGATTTCATCGTTGATATTTCAGATTTCTATACACGTTTTACCATGACAAAAGCTAAAGATTTCTTATACAGATATATCTGGATTTCAGAATTGGTTATTTTACATTCACGGTGCATGCATACTCATTCACATGACATAGTACTATATGAGGCACTGACACGAGCACGGAGCATTTGCACTTACACGTAGCTTATTATTCTGCCTTTACTTGATGAATAGTAGTATATTAGTATATTATTATGACCTAGGACAGCGTCGTGCATTCGATTTCTTTTCACAGATATCTTCTACTCACGAGTTGGCAACTCACCCCCGTTGTGCCAAATTTTATTACAGGTTCGATGTATAGGTTTTCCTAGCAGCTTGCTGGCACATCTTTTCATTCAGGGTGATTTGCACGGTAGGTTGGTTCACTTGGATATGGACCGCCATTGTACTTTTATTATTTCATTTGTATCTAGAAAACTCCATCAACCAAACTTGTATTACTTGATAGTTTACTGGATCAGTTGTTTATTTCGACTTATAGTTGCGCTTGTATTATTATGGTATCTGGTGGATTTGTTTTCTTTTAAGTTTTGAGCCTCGCCCCTTGGCGTTGTATACTATTGTGCATTGGTGTGATTGTTTCCGCCTGTTGGCGTAGAGCTTGCTCCCGTTTGGGGATGCTTTTTATTGTTTATATGTATTTATACTTGTTTGTACCCGTTTGGGGCCAGTTTTTACAAAGGAGACTGCCGAAATTTTTGAGAAAATTTGATCTTGTTTTTTTAAACTTGTTTTCTACATGTTTTCGTTCTTCTTCTTCTTTTATGGTTTAGATTTCTAGGCTTCGGCTTGCTTAGGTTACGTTGCGCCTCTAGACGCTTCGTAATCTAAGTGCCGATCACGTTCTGTACTTTCGGGTCGTGACATTTCTAATTTTCCAAATTTCCCCGAGTGTCCCTTTCTTTTTCCCCTCGTATTTTTCTGTGGGAAGTTGGTTGCTTAAATTCCAATATTTATAATTTCCCAAACCCTAAAAGTCAAAACCCAAGATTTAAAACCAATTAAAACCAAAGCTAAAATAAACTAAAACCAAAACCCAAACTATTTTTCATAACCCCTAAGCCCAACTCAAATTAAACTAAATTAACATTTAAAAATCCCTCAGCCCAATATTTTCCCCGGCCCGTTCACTCAGCCCACAAAAAAAAAAAAATTGAAATGAATTAATTAAAACTGCCGGCCCAGCTCAAAACTTCCCTTCAGGCCCTGACCCGACCCGACCTACGCCTCCTGACCCGACCCGACCCGCTTCTATTTCCCTTCTTCCTCCCAACGGCTACTTTTTCCCCGCTCACCTCTTCAATTCACGATCCGCCTTCTTCGCTGCACTTCGCGCCCACGCCCACGCCCCCGCTCGTACACCGTTACCCCACGACGTGCACCCCTCACCTCCCCTATCTCCCTCATACCTCGCTCCTCTCTCACAATCTCTCAAACTTCCTCACCTCTCCCTCTCGAAAATCCATTCCCGCAGCCACCGTTTCCATCACCCAACTGCAATCCCCATTCTTCCTCCCTCACACACTTCTCTCCAGAAACTCACTCCTCACGAGCCCTTGCACCCACCAACCGAGTCCCCTACACTCCCAAACCCACTGCACCCGAGCTCGACCACCCCCTGCACCCTCGACGCCGGCGATCTCCCCATCACGTCGTCGACCTCTACACCCTCTTCTCCCCAGCCTCATCTCCATCACGACAACCACCCCGAGCCACTATCTCTCTCTCTCTTCCTCTCAAAACCCACAACACACCCACGCCCCCACTGTTGCTCATCGACGGAGCTCCGCTGACCATCGTCAACCCCAGCACTTTCCTGGCAAACCACTGAGCACCCTCTCTACTTCCAGTGACCGTGAAACGCCTCCGGATTGCTCCGACGTCAAACCGTATCGCGAGCTAAGATCGTGCAAACAAATTCACGCCGTTCGACGCGCGTTCGTGATGTTGCCGCCGCCGTACATCCACGAAACGTTTCCAGGCAAGTATTTTACTTTCTACATGCTAATCTACTCATGTTATAAACTGAAACGTATAAGTTATGAATATACAATTCCCGATAACATTAAACGATATACGTGTTCGATGCAAGATCCCAATGAAAATACTCACCTAATTTGACGAAAATGGATTGTTTCTGTTGGCCCATGTAGTGACGAATATCTTGTATAAATCTCACTGGAAAATACGACTGTTAGTGACTAAAATGAATACCCCCAAATATACCGATAAAACTAGAAATTTCCCGTATCTGAAAATGGTTAAAATCACTGTAAATTATGTACATACTGGAATGATGCGTTCGAGGGCTTAAATCGAAGCCGACTCGACGAAATTTAACTCTATATAAGCTTCTAATGTTTTCTGTACTGCAACTGCGACGATATTTGGATCGGAGTGCGACTCTGGACTGCAGTCCAGAGCGACTCAGATTACTGTTTACTGTCCCATAATGCGTGTCACTTTGTTTCCTGAATTCGTATGTTACGGAACTCTGCAGTGTATTAAAGGTGAATCTGTTAGCTAAACAAAACAAGTGGTTTCATTCCGTTTCATTGCCTTTTGCTATTTAATTTGTAAATTAAGAGAGCAGAACGTATAACAGTCCAAAACAGATTCAGAAGTGACATACTAATGTTAAACTGTGTATAAATTTTGATGTACAGACGCGATTGAGGATCCGTCTATTGCGTTGAACACCCTATTGAAAACCCTAGATTTTATTCAACTGTAGCATCGCTAAATTCTGAACCCAACTGGGTGAAATTCGTGTCGCGAAACGGACGTTTAGTTCAGAAACTGAATTTCCAGCCGCGAGCACTTAAAATGAAACAGCTGTATCTTGAATACCGGAAACCCGATCGAACTGAAACTAATTTTGATGAACTTCTAGCAGAGTGTGTTATTTATCGTATTTGTATCATTTCGTTGAATTCTAAACATATGAATTTATGCAATTTTTGTAAGTTGATGACGTGCACATTGGTTCATAACATACTTAGCTTGTTAATGACATACGTACATATATCTTACCCCATTTACCATATACTTAGTGTTAGTACGTGTTAGAGTCAGTGGACATTGCATTATCGTGCGCGATTGATGTTGGTTTAGAAGTGACGAGTACACCAATGGAAAGTGAACATTCGTGACAGTGATTGATACAGTGAACAGTGATAAAACCGTGCCATTGGTATACTTGTACACGGCTAAATCAAGATCATAAATAGTGTAAACCTGGGAAAAAGAGGAAATCAAAGTGGAAAGAGAATCGTATTTAGCAGGACCGTGTTTTAGAGGATGATCATTCAAGCAGTGATATATATATATATATATATATATATATATATATATATATATATATATTAGGTATGATCTAGCGATCTGACTGACAGGGTTATGCCCCGGACATGTGGGCCGTTGTTTCGGGTATGTACGAGACGCCTGTTAAACATGATCCTCCTTTCCACTATACGATTTCAAACATGACGTAGAGACTGATAGGGACACAGATCATACTTTGCATCATATAGTGATATAGCAATTACACGCATTGTACTTTCACTGTTATTACCTCATTTACATGTTTCACCTCATTATAATAATATTGCTATTATGTCGCTCTGACGACCTGAGTATGCATGCTCAGATCCCGTGGAAGGACCAACGCAGGAGACAGATCTATCTTTCGAGTTCACGGTGATCTAGTCTGGTGTACTTTCTTCCTTTACTGCTTTCCATAAAAAAAAGATCGTGAGATTGAACTTGGTTAGTAACTGTTCTTGTTATTTGTAATTTGTGAACAATGGATTTTAATGTAATAAATTAGTGATGTAATTTCTTTACTACTGTGCTTTATTTACTGATTACCATATAATGCTAGAAGCCGAAGTGTGACTACGGCGGGATTATTCCTTGACCGTAGGAGCATGGCTGGCCTAGTCATCCCTCGTTTTCCGTATTTTGGGAAGCGGGGCGTGACACATAAAACCCCCACAAGTTCTATAAATTACCCTGAGGACCTTAGTAAACATAGGTTTAAGCGGGACCAGTCTCTTGAGCCTCAGGGAGCCGAAGATATGGGTGCTTGCCTATTTAAGATAGGCAACTTAACAAATGGTGTTATCAACCCGGTAATCGTCTTTGAAAAAGACACAAATCCTGTCGTCTATGTGCAGCGATTACCGATAATATCAAAACCTAATTCAGGATTCAATTTCTTTTATAATTATCTGATTCAGACCGAGTCTCGATATAATCAATATGACTTGAATGAGATTCAAGTATATATATAACAATTCTATATGAATCCATATATTCAATCTGTTCAATCTATCATTCTATACAACTTGACCAAACCGAACCATGGATATACATCCATCTACATGATTCTCCAGTTACATCCATTTACTGATATCATGGTTTCGGCAAGTCATCCATCTATAAAATCTATAATACAAGACAATACAATACAAACAATACAATCAAGATATCGCGGGGTTTAAGGGGTAAATTGGTACGGAAGGTGTTAGAAGTGGCATGAGACTGCAACCATTAAGACACCTAACCTGAATTCAATTGCCGTTGTACCGTGGCTGAACGGTTCCTTGTATTCCGTCCACCGTAGTCTCTGGTCTAACGAAACTCCTCTTGTATACACTGGCCTCTTCTGTACTAAGTTACAAACAACAGCGTTAACACTAAATACAACATTATAAAAATATAATACAACTTTAAAAGTTACACACTCTCTTTCTTTGTCTATTCTACTTCTCCCTTATTTTTAGGACTTACCGAGCGATTTGTTCGCTGACGACATTCTCTTTCTTCTTCTTTGTAATGTCGTCTGGTGATTCGGACCTCCAGGAGATCGAACCCACTAGAGAGGACTTGGATCAGCTAATCTTCGACCCGGAGCTCTAGATAGTTGTACATTTCATTTCAGTACTTTCCATTTCTGTTATGCCACTGTTTAGGCATTGCTTTTCATTCCATGTATTTATTTTTCAGATGTATTGTAAAAAGAATGTGAATAAATAAAGTTGTTGTTCATTTATATCTATTGTCTCTGTCTCTTGTGCATTTTACTTATATTGCTTAGATACGCTCAGCGTGTTTACTTCAGAGTAAAAACGTAGCAGCCTCGTCGCGTCCTCTGCCCGTATACTGGGAAGCGGGGCATGACAGGTTTTGTTGGTGGCCTATACAGGTCAGAGCTGTATGGAACCCTACCATGTAGTTCGACTCTGTGTGGACAACCTAAGCAATATAACACAAGAACCAGCAACTGAAAACATTCTTTACAATTCATATTTCTTGAATCTTATCATTTCATATATTTTGAATCTGTCCTAACCCAAAATTTTTCATTCAAGGATATGGATTCCACGAACAAGACCAGCATTAATTTCAACAACACTCCACCTCCCCTATCGATCACACCTGCCGTCGCTGCTCCGATCAACGAGCAGACGATTCTGCTTGAGGCGATCTGTAGCCTCCTGGAAGGACAACAGCAGCAGACTGCTATGCTGATGAATTGACCAGAGGCAGAAGCACCTGGGGTGAAGCAATTTCGGGCACTGCACCCCAAGAACTTCTCAGGAAAAGGGAGCCCTGTAGAAGCTGAGGAATGGGCTCAGAGCATCGAAGATGATCTGGCAGCGACATAAGTGCCAGAGATAGCTTGGGTCCGTGTTGCGAAACTGCAGCTCACGGACAATGCACGGGTTTGGTGGAAGGCGGAAGAAAGCCGTCTTGATCAACCCATTGAATGGAAAACTTTCCACGACATGTTCGATACAAAGTACTTCCCTGAGACTGTCAGGTTCGACATGGAACAGCAGTTCAACCATCTGCAACAAGGTTCAATATGGACCAATTCAGTAGATGAAAATGACACTGAGTTCACCATGCTCAGTCGGTAAGATATGTCTCAATAATTCGATTTTTCAATATCTCACATATTACACAGCTAACACAATACTTAACAGATTTGCGGCACACTTGATACTGACGGATGAGATCAGAGCCCGTCGATTTCAACAAGGTTTGGATTCGAAGATCCAGGCTGCATTGGCCATAGGAGATTTTCCGACTCATGAATCGGCTCTGAAAGCTGCTTGCCGTTATTAGGCAGTGGTAAAGATGAGGGGAAGATCTCAAGCTGTTGGAGTTATGCGCCCTGCCACCCAGATGGTAGGAGGAGCCTCATTAAGGCCACCTTTTGTGCCAAGGAGACCGGGAGTACCAATAAACAGGCCCAGCCCAGCCTTTTGTACCTACTGCAAAAGAGATGAGCATCTGATGAAAGATTGCCGGCAAGCTAACCGCTTTTGCTTAGTCTGCGGCTCAGCTACTCACGATATTGGGTCTTGTCCTCGTAGACAAAACTCATATGCTGCACCCAGGCCAGCAATCACTTACCCGCAGCGACCGGCCCTTCAGACACCTACTCCAAGACTCGCTCTCCCTGCTCCACCACCTAGAGGACCACCGACTGCACCTCCTCCTCATCAGTTCCATCAAGCTCAATGGAACATTCCGAGGAATGCTCCTCCGGCCAGGAGGAATGTACCATGGTGACAGGCTTTCATGATGACCATGGAAGAAGCTGAGGCCATTGGCCAAGTCATCAATGGTAACCCTTTCTTCTCAAGCTTTTCTTTCATCCTTAACAACTACGTACATATTTTTCCTATACCTAAAACCTATCCCACATACCTTAGGTACAATCTTAGTAGCCTCACATCCTGCACTAGCACTATTCGATATTGGAGCATCTTAGTGCTTTATGTCGCAACGGTTCGTCCGAACTCATGCGATTCCAGTCATACCGCTTGTATCCAGTTGGAATGTCAGTTCAGGGAACGGCGTTCTGAAGGCAACAATGGGATACAACTTGTGTCCAGTAGTCGTCTGCAGCAGAGAATTCTATGCTGACATCAAGGTGCTGGACATACCGAACTTCGATGTAGTCTAGGTATGGATTGGCTCGGAACATTTTATGCTACTACTGATTGTCGTCAAAGGAGGGTAGTATTCGAGATTCCAGAGCATCCGGTCTTTTATTTCAAAAGTGGAGACCGTACCCTGGAGCTAAGTATTTACAAGGCGAAACCAAAGAAGGCAGTGATTGCAGCAATTCAAGCGGAGGAAGGATCAAAGCCAGAAGTGGTTCGAGAGTTCGAAGATGTGTTTCCTGACGATATATCAGGTTTGCCTCCCGATCGAGCTCTTGAATTCAGCATTGATTTAGTACCAGGAGCACAACCGGTGATTAAAGCACCTTATCGATTAAGTCTGAAAGGTTTGAAGGAACTCCGAACTTAGTTGGACGAATTATTGGCGAAAGGATGGATTCGTCCCAGCACTTCAAGTTAGGGATCATCAGTATTGCTTGTGAAGAAGAAGGAAGGTTCATATAGAATGTGCATTGATTATAGAGCCTTGAACGAAGTAACGATAAAGAACAAGTATCCACTCCTGCGCATCGACGATTTATTCGATCATCTAAGTGGATCTTGTGTTTTCTCCAAGTTAGATTTTCATTCAGGTTATCATCAGGTGAAGGTCAAGAAAGCTAATATTCATAAAACAGCTTTCAGAACTCACTATGGTCATTACGAATTTCTTGTGATGCCATTTGGAGTGACCAATGCACCAGCAATATTCATGAACCTAATGAATCAAGTTTTTTGGGAGTAGTTAGACAGGTTTGTTGTCATCTTTATCGACGACATTCTGGTGTATTCAATGAGTCGGAAAGAACATACCGAGCACCTACGAATTGTCTTGGAAACTCTACGACAACATCAACTCTACGCCAAGTACAGCAAGTGCGAGTTTTTGCTAGATGAAGTTGGTTTTCTTGGACATACCGTATCAGGCGAAGGAATCTTTGTGGATCCAGCGAAAGTTTCAGTAGTAAGTGAATGGCCGACACCAAAGTCAGTGAAGGGCATTCGAAGTTTCTTGGATCTAGTTGGATATTACAGAAGGTTATTAAAGGATTTTCAAAGATAGCAACATCCCCGACCAAGCTCACACGTAAAAATGAATAATTCGTGTGGTCAGAAGCATGCGAATAAGCTTTCGTAGAACTCAAGTCAAGGTTGACATCAGCGCCTATTCTCGTTATATCGGACCGATCTGGAGGTTTCGAAGTTTACTGCGATGCATCCGGTAAGGGATCAGGATGTGTTCTATATCAGCACGGAAGAGTTGTGGCTTATACTTCAAGACAACTGAAGACTCATGAGCGCAATTATCCGACGCATAATTTGGAGTTGGCAGCCGTAATCTTTGCTCTTATGATTTGGCACCATTATCTTCTTGGTGAACGAGTGAACATATACACAAATCACAAGAGTCTGAAATATGTGTTTACTCAGAAGGAGCTTAATATGCGGCAGAGACGATGGTTAGAACTCATGGCGGACTTCGACATCAACTTGCAATATCACCCAGGAAAGGTGAATATGGTACATGATCCCCTTAGTCGCCAACCATTAGCAATGAATCTCACCGTCTAGTGGAAGCTTCAATAAGATTTGCATCAGATGGAGATTGAAGTAGTCATGCCAGGTAACGCTTAAAATTTTATGAATTTACAAGTTCAATCTACCATTATCAATCAGATTAAAGCAGCTTAATCAAGTGATGCTAAGTTATAAAAGATCAGAGAACAAGTGGAGAATGAACTCAGAACAGACTTCATCATCCATGAAGACGGATCTTTAAGATACGGCAGCAGATTATGTGTACCAAAAGGTTCTGTTCGGGAAGAGTTAATGAAAGAAGGTCACGGCTCTCCCTATTCAGTACACCCTAGATGTATAAAGATGTACAAAGATCTACGTCAGAATTACTGGTGGTATGGAATGAAGCGTGAAGTAGCCAGAAGCGTCACTAAATTCTTAGTGTGTCAGTAAGTGAAGGCTGAACATCATAGGACTGCTGGATTACTTCAACCGTTACCTATCCCAGAATGGAAGTGGCAACACATCATAATGGATTTTGTGACTGCACTCCCTCGCAGCACAAAAGGTAACGATGCGGTATGGGTTATCGTGGATCTACTCACAAAGTCGGCTCACTTCATCCCTTTTCGAGTTGGCCAATCAACCGAGACATTAGCAAAAAAGTACATGGAGGTAAAAATCTACTTAAGATTTAAACTCATCATAATGTACTATCTCTGATACCCATGAACGCATACAGGAAATCGTGAGACTTTATGGAGTACCAGTCTGCATTGTCTCCGATCGTGACACTAGATTTCGATCACAATTTTGGCAAAGTCTGCAAGCGAGCTTGGGAACAAGTCTGAACTTCAGCATAGCTTATCATCCATAAAAAGATGGTCAGTCTGAGCGAACTATTCAGATCTTGGAGGATATGCTCAGAGCATGTATGTTAGACTTCGGAGGATCGTGGGAAGATCACCTACATCTTGTAGAGTTTTCATACAACAACAGCTACCAAACAAGTATCGGAATGGCACCTTTCGCAGCACTTTATGGAAGGAAGTATCGATCGCCACTAAGTTGGGACGACATCGGTGATAGAAAACTCCTTGGACCTGAGATGATAGTAGCAACTGTTGATGTGGTTCGTATTATCAGAGAAAGAGTGTGCATAGCCTAAGATCGATAGAAGCACTGGGCTGATGCAAAGCGCCGTCATTTGGAGTTCCAGCCGGGAGATCATGTATTTATGAAGATGTCTCCAAACCGCGGAGTGATTCGATTTGGAAGACGGGGTATGCTAAGTCCAAGGTACATTGGACCGCTCGACATACTCGAACGAGTCGGTGAAGTGGCATACCACTTAGCATTTCCACCTTCATTGGAAGGAGTGCATAATGTGTTCCACATATCCCAACTCAGAAGGTATGTGAGTGACCCCAGCCATATTCTCGATCATTCCGAACTCACTATACAGCCCGACTTATCTTGTGAGCAACAACCTATCGAGATCCTTGACAGGAAAGTGAAGTCACTTCGGAATAAGGAAGTCAATTTGGTTCGAGTGATGTGGAGAAAAGACACTCCAGGAGAATTGACATGGGAAAGGGAAGATGAGATGTGTGCAAGATATCCTCACTTATTTGTAAACTAGTCCTTAAAATAAAATTGTAAATTTCGAGGACGAAATTTTTGTAAGGAGGGTAGACTGTAACAACTCCAATTCTTGAGTACGTAAATTTAATTTAAAGTTAATGTATACTTAGGGTATTTACTTTTCCTGTGAGTACTATAAATTTAATTTACTTTTGGACGGCAAGCAAGATCTTGTAGCTCATTGGTAAGACCTTGCACTGCTGAACCAAAGCACCAGAGTTCAAATCCCATCAGCCACATTATTTTTTAATTAGTTTTCTTTTAATATTTTTAGAAGCCCAAGAGTCTACACGTGTATAACTCGTAAAAACCAAGAGTCACACATAAAACAAATGGGTCCACGAGTCAAGATACAGCAGAAGGGGACACGTGGCAGCCCGACTCGGCCAACTCGGGCTGGCGGAACGGGCGACTCGGCTGGCGGAGCCGGGTTAACTCGGCCCAAACCCATTTTTTCTTCAACTCCCACAGACCTTTGGCCTACCCCACTCCCCCTGCACTATTCAAAATCTCTAAAATTAAACAGAGAATTTAAAACACCCTTTTTAATTTTTTAAATGCAAAATTAAATACAATTTTATCACACCTTTTCATCTACCCTAAACCCTAATTTTTCCTATAAATACCACACCTAAACTCACCCCTCCACACTTCCAAATCTCTATCAAAACTCTTAAGAAAATTCCCTAGACTTTTTGTGTGCAAGTGGAGTTAGCGAAGGGCGAAGCTCCGGCGAACATCCGACGACGTTCCGAGGAGATTCCGGTGACGAAACGACGCACCGGCACCTCCTGCTTCTTCCTTTTCCTCTCCTCTCCACTACAATCCAGTAAGTACCTTCTCCCCCTTCTCTTTACTATTCTAAAAACTTAGAATTCTAAAACCCGACGGAAGTGGAGTTAATCCGACTTCCGATTCGGTTTTTCCTTAAAAATCATATTTTTCTTAAACACAATAATATTAAACCCTTACATCATGATCATTAAATATTAACAAAATATATTGACAAGTTTTATATCAAAAGAATTTATATTCCAATTTTTATAGCACTTTTAAAGAAAAATACCATATAGTTTAGTTTCGATATAAAACATCATTACCCCTTGCTACACCTTTAGATAGTTCAGGAGGTAATAACCTACCTCCTCACAACACTCATATGAAACATAGCACGATGATCTTTGGAAACATAGTTTTGGGAAAATACGATTTTACAAATAAATACCATAAACTACAAAACATTTTTCTATAAGATGTGTATTTTTAACAAACCTTTGCAATGAGCCGCTACAACCCATTTCGGGGAATCCATTCGGGATGGTGTAGATTATCGCATATGCTCGGGCTTAGTTGTGCGAGATGCAGACCTCCGCAAGGAGCATACGGTCTCGAAGGATTTAAAAATACAATTTTCTTTAGAAAATGTAATTTCTACTATAAATAAAACTTATATTTTTAATAAATAAATATATATGTAATTAATATCAAAATATCTATTTTTAGTATTTATAATATTCCACATTTCCAAAATTTAAGAAAAATATCTCATTACCATACAATTCCAATATTACAAATAAATACCATATATTATGAAAAATATGTTTTATTCACTAGAAATGTCATAATGATAAAATATACATCAATGAAAACTTTAAAGACGATAATAAAATACTTGAGGTGTATTTTGAAAAATTATTTTTACATAATACCCCCCTCAAGTTCTATAAATTACCCTAAGGACCCTAGTAAACATAGGTTTAAGCGGGAACAGTCTCTTGAGTCTCAGGGAGCCGGAGATATGGGTGCTTGCCTATTTAAGGTAGACAACTTAACAAACCGTGTTATCAATACGGTAATCGTCTTTGAAAAAGGCACAAATCCCGCTGTCCATGTGTAGCGGTTACCGATAACACCAAAACCTAATTCATGATTCAATTTCTTTTCTAATTGTCTGACTCAGACTGAGTTTCGATATAATCAATCTGACTTGAATGAGATTCAAGTATATATATAACAATTCTATATAAATCCATGGATCCATATATTCAATCTGTTCAATCTATCGATCTATACAACTTGACCGAACCGAACCATGAATATACATCTATCTACATGATTCACCAGTTACATCCATTTACCAATATCATGGTTTTGGGTAAGACATCCATCTATATAATCTATAATACAATACAATACAATACAAACAATACAATCAAAATATCGCGGGGGATTAAGGGGTAGATTGGTATGGAAAGTGTTAGAAGTGGCACAAGACTGCAACTATTAAGACACGTAAGCTGAATTCAATTGCCGTTGTACCGTGGCTGAACAGTTCCTTGTATTCCGTCCACCATAGTTTCTGGTCTAACAAGACTCCTATCGTATACACTGGCCTTTTCTGTACCAAACTACAAACAACAACGTTAATACTAAATACAACATTATAACAATATAATACCACTTTAAAAGTTACACACTCTTTTTATCTGTCTATTCTACTTCTCCCTTATTTTTGGGACTTACCAAGCGATTTGTTCGCTGACGACATTCTCTTTCTTCTTCTTTGGAATGTAGTCAGGTGATTCGGACCTCCATGAGATCGAATCCACCAGCGAGGACTTGGATCGACTAGCTTTCGACCCGGAGCTCTAGATACTTGTACATTTCATTTCAGTACTTTTCATTTCTGTTATGCCACTGTTTAGGCATTGCTTTTCATTTCATGTATTTATTTTTCAGATGTATTATAAAAAGAATGTGAATAAATAAAAGTTGATGTTCATTTATATCTATTGTCTCTGTCTCTTGTGCATTTTACTTATATTGCTTAGATACGCTCAGCCTGTTTACTTTAGAGTAAATACGCAGTGACCTCGTCGCGTCCTCTGCCCGTATAATGGAAAGCGGGGCGTGACAGTGCAGGGGGAGGGGGATAGTCTAGAGGGTGCAGGGGATTCAAGAAAAAATGGGATCGTACCGAGTTGGACTGGCGGCGCCGGCCGAGTCAACCGAGTCGCCGACCCGAGTTAGCCGAGTCGGGGCGTGTCTTGATGCCACGTGTCCCTGACGCTTGGTCTTGCCTCGTGGTCACGTTTATTTATTCTGTAACTTACCCTATTACGTGTAGTGCACATGTAGATTCTTGGGCTTTTAAACGATTAAAAGAAAATTAAATAAAAAGAATATGTGGCTGATGGGATTTGAACTCTGGTGTTTTGGTTCAGCAGTGCAAGGTCTTACAAATGAGCTACAAGTTCTTTTTTGCTGTTTAAAAGCAAATCAAACTTATAACTTGTGCTCAGGCTCAAGTACCCCTTTCTGTATTTCTGAAAAAAAATTGTACACAAATTTTAGGGTTGTTACATTCTACCCTCCTTATAAAAATTTCGTCCTCGAAATTTGTAAAAGGAAAGTGTAACGGATTCAAGAAAAGTTTGGTGATAGAACTATTGGTAGTGTCTGAAAAATATGTAAGAGAACGAAAGAATGCGAGAGATTTGAAAATTGGGGAAATTAATAGGTTTATCTCGGTCTACGGCCTCTGCTTCTTTGGCCGCTGAAAGGAAAGCCTGACGCCGGGGTACATTCCTCCTAGCCGGATGCACATTCCTCAGTCTTTAGGGCATGTTCCTCAGTGCTTGTTGGAATTGGTGAGTAAGCTGTACAGGTGGTGGAGCAGGGAGTGCAAGGATAGGTACAGGAGCCTGGATAGATGGTCGCTGTGGGTGGTTGGTGGGTGTGTGAGCTGGGTTGCGTCTATAAGGACAGGTCCCAATTCCGTGATGGGAAGCGCCGCAAACTAAGCACAGACCTTTTGCGCGCTTCCAGTCCTTCCACAAGTGTCCTTGCCTCCTGCAATAGAAATAAAAGTAGGAACTTAGCGGATTATTGGCTTCTTCCAGACTTCTGAGTTCAACAGTTGGCCTTGAAGAGGCTCCTCCTGCCATCTGATTGGCAGGGTGCTTCACTCCGGTAGATTGAGGTCTGCCCTTTCTCTTCAACACTGTTTCATATCGTCGGGCAGGCTTCAAAGCCAAATGATGGCTTGGGAAATCCCCTGTAGCTAATGCAACTTGGATTTCCGGGTCCAACCCTTGCTGAAATTTCCTAACCCTAATCTCAGCAGTCGGTATGAGATGGGCCGCAAACCTATTACGGTTTTGTGTTAGCTGTGTAGTATGTGATATAAAATCGAACATCGAGACATATCTTACCAACTGAGCATGGTAAACTCAGCATCATACTCATCTACAGATTTGGTCCACATTGAACCTTGTTGCAGATGGATGAACTGTTGTTCCATATCAAAGCGGGCAGTCTCAGGGAAGTACTTTGCATCGAACATGTTACGGAAAGTCTTCCATTCGATAGGCTGATGAAGACGGCTTTCTTCCGCCTTCCACCAAACCCGTGCATTATTAATGAGCTGCAGCTTTGCAACTCGAACCCAAGCTATTTCTAGAACTTGTGCTGCTTCCAGGTCATCTTCAACGCTTTGAGCCCATTCCTCCACTTCCAGAGGGCTCTCTTTTCCCGAAAAATTCTTGGGGTGCAGTGCCCGGAATTACTTCACTCCGGGTGCTTCCGCTTCTGAATGGTTCAAAAGAATAGCAGTCTGCTGCTTCTGTCCTTCCAGGAGGCTTCAAATTGCCTCAAGCAAAATCGTCTGCTCGTTGATCGGAGCAGCGACGGCAGGTATGGGTGGTAGTGGTGGAGGAGTGTTGTTGACATTCGTGCTGGTGTTGTTTGTGGAATCCATGATCTTGAAAGAAAAAATTGGTTTAGGATAGATTCAAAGTATATGAAATGATAAGATTCAAGGAATATGAATTGTAAAGAATGTTTTTAGTTGCTGATTCTTGTGTTATATTGCTTAGGTTGTCCACGCAGAATTAAACTGCATGGTAGGGTTCCATACAGCTCTGACCTGCATGGTAGGGTTCCATATAGCTCTGACCTGCATGGGCCACCAACAAAACCTGTCATGCCTCGCTTCCCAGTATACGGGCAGAGGACGCGACGAGGCCGCTACGTGTTTACTGTGAAGTAAACACGTTAAGCGTGTCTAAGCAATATAATTAAAATGCACAAGAGACAGTGACAATAGATATAATTGAACAGCAACTTTATTTATTAAACATTCTTTTACAATACATCTGAAAAGTAAATATATGGAATGGAAAGCAATGCCTAAACAGTGGCATAACAGAAATAGAAAATACATAATGTAAATGTGTACAAGGAATCTAAAGCTCTAGGTCGAAAGTTAACTGGTCCAAATCCTCGCTGGTAGGCTCGATCTCCAATGAGTCTGAATCACCTGACGACATTCCAAAGAAGAAGAAAGAGAATGTCGTCAGCGAACAAATCGCTTGGTAAATCCCAAAGAGGAGGGAGAGGTAGAATAGACACAGAGAGAATATAACAATTATAATGTTGTTTTTTATGTTAACGTAGTTATTTGTAGTTTGGTACAGAAGATACCAGTGTATACGAGAGGAGTCTCACTTTCCCCGGAGACTAAGTTATCAGGAGTACAAGGCTTCGTCGATAATACCATGGAACAACGGTATGGATGTAATTACGTCTTAAGTGACCACCTCATGCCACCTTTAACATGTTCTGTACCTGTCTACCCCTTATAAATCCCGCGATGTCTTGATTGTACTGATTGCATTGTATTGTCTTATATTATAATTGTATAGATGGATGACTTGCCGAAACCATAATATCAGTAATGGAACGATTATAATGGATGAACATGTAAATGGAGTATTTCCATGGTTCGGTTCAGTCAAGTTGTATAGATTGAATAGATTGAGTATATGGATTCATGAATTCATGTTGAATTATTGTATTGTAAATTGAACTTGAATCATATTCAAGTCAGATTGATTATATTGACACTCAGTCTGAGTCAGACAATTAGAAAAGAAATTGAATTCTGAATTATGTTTTGATGCTATCGGTAACTACTGCACATGAACGACAGGATTTGTGTCTTTTTCAAAGACAATTACCGTGTTGATAACACCGTTTGTTAAGTTGTCTACCTTTAATAGGCAAGCACCCATATCTCCGGCTCCCTGAGGCTCAAGAGACTGGTCCCGCTTAAACCTATGTTTACTAGGGTCCTTATTGTAATTTAGTATAACTTGAGGGGTTTTTATATAAAAATAATTTTGTATAATTTTCAAAATACACCTCAAGTATTTTATTATCATCTTTAGAATTTTCATGGATGTATATTTTATCAATGCGACATTTCTAGTGAATAAAACTTAATTTCATAATATATGGTATTTATTTGTAATATTAGAATTGTATGGTATTTTCTTGTAAATGGAATGTTTTTCTTGAATTTTGAAAATGTGGAATATTATAAATATTAAAAATAGATTTTTTGATATTAATTACATATATATTTATTTATTAAAAATATAAGTTTTATTTATAATAAAAATCACATTTTCTAAAGAAAATTGTATATTAAATCTTTTGAGATCGTATGCTCCTTGCGGAGGTCTGCATCTCACTCTACTAGGCTCGAGGATATGCGATAATCCGTACCATATCGAACGGGTTCTCCAAAATGGGTTGTAGAGGCGTAATTGCAAAGATTTGTTAAATACACTTCTTGTGAAAAAATGTTTTATAAGTTGAAGGTAGTTTTATATAAAGTCGTATTTTTTCTAAATCTATGTTCCCAAATTCCATCATGCTATGTTAGATATGTGTGTTGTGAGGAGCTAGGTCATTACCTTGTGAGTTATCTAAAGGTATAAAGTTATTATAGAGTTTATATCGGAAACTAAAGTTTGTGGTATTTTAATGTAAAATTACGATAAAAAATGCATAGAACAATATTTTATGATGAAACTTGTTAAATTTTTTTATTAATGTTTAATGAACAATATATGATGGTATGAAGGTATCTTGATTAGGAAAAATTGTAGTTTTTAATGAAAACCGAATCGGAAGTCGGACTAACTCCGCTTCCGTCGGGTTTTAGTTTTGAATGTTTTTAAAATAGAGAAAAGAAGGAGAAGTCGGGACTTACAGGTTATTAGACTAGAATAGAGAAGGAGGAAGAGGTAGGAGGTGCCGGTGCGTCGTTTCGTCATCGGAATCTCCTCGGATCGTCGTCGAATGTTCATCGGAGCTTTGCCCTTTGCTAACTCCACTTGCACACAAAAAGTCTTGGGAATTTTCTTGAGAGTTTAGGTAGGGATTTGTAAGTGAGGGGGTGATTTGAGGGTTGGTATTTATAGGAAAAATCTAGGGTTTAGGGTTGTGAAAGGGTGTGATAAAAATTGTATTTAAATTTGCATTAAAAAGGATTAAAATGGGGTATTTTAATTCTCTGGTTAATTGCAGAGAATTTAAAAAGTGCAGGGGGAGTGGGGTAGTCCAAAAGGTGCAGGGGGTTTAAGAAAAAGTGGGATCGGACCGAGTTGGACTGGTGGCGCCGGCAGAGTCAATCGAGTCACCGGCCCGAGTTGGGCGAGTCGGGGCGTGTCTTGATGCCACGTGTCCCTGACGCTTGGTCTAGCCTCGTAGTCACGTTTGTTTATTCTGTAACTTATCCTATTACGTGTAGTGCACGTGTAGACTCTTGGGCTTCTAAAAGATTAAAAGAAAATTAAAGAAAAAGAATAGTGGCTGATGAGATTTGAACTCTGGTGCTTTGGTTCAGTAGTGCAAGGTCTTACCAATGAGCTACAAGCTCCTTCTTGCTGTTCAAAAGTAAATCAAACTTATAACTTGTGCTCAGGCTCAAGTACCCTTTTCTGTAATTTTTAAAAAAAAATTGTACAGAAAGTTTAGGGTTGTTACAAAACAAATACTTTTATGCAAGCGCTAGCAACTAAAACCCTAGAATCGATTCCAAACACTAAACTAGAAAAGTAAACATAAAGGTTAGGGGGTTAGCTACTTTTGTAGCGTGTCCCCATAATTTCAGAAGACCCCTACACCACTCCATGGATTCTAGCTAGGCTCCAAGACATCGAGAACAAGTTTGCAAATCGATCGACCTTGTCGAAGATGATCCACCCGAGAGAATCTGGAATCAAGCTCTAGCTCCACTCTAGTCTATACTAAGTGAAGCAACTAACACAGTAAACTTTCTAGGAATGATGTGTCAGGGATGTAGTGAAGAACCCTTTCTTTTTCTCTCTTTTCCTTTCTCTTTCTTTTCTATTTTGGAGCTCAAGAAAAAACTAATGAAAGAGGAGTTAGATTGCAATCAAACTAAGCCTCATCTTTTCTTCTCATATCTTCTCTTTTTGTGGAGAGGGGGGATGTTTTCAAATGACTCATCCATTGACTCATAAACCTATACCCTTCTCCACAAAACTCCAAATAGAAAACAAAGACACACACACACACATACATATATATGTATCCAATACACATACCTGTATTCATATAAAAATACAAATACCCGTATTTATATAAATACTCGTATTCATATAAATAACCGCATTCGTATCAAAATACAAATACCAAAAGAAAGATAATGAGATATATAATACTAGCTCACAATGATCGGCTATCTTTCAAACTTGCTAGTATTATCAAAACGTCTGATTAAAGTGCGTGTATCAAGTACACGTATTTAATAAAACCCCAATACGTATCAAAATATACACAATACATCATTTCGCTTGAACCTGGAAACCCTCAGTGTAAGACTCTAAACACTCGACAATACGTTGGCAGTGGGTTTAACCACAAGCATGTCAGCGATACTAGCTGTATGTAACGGCTACCCAGGTATTGAACGAATGGAAGGTCGACAAGCAAGCTCATCCGTACCCTTACTGAGCCTGTAAGTGACAATCTCTGTACAGTCCGGTATTTTCGTCTGAGAGTGTCGCATACCGGGTCTACGGGGTGGAATACGTCAGACCCCTAATAACCCGATAAGTTGTGCCGGTTTCAAGCTCGTCACCCATCGAGAAACTACTGATATCCCATCAGTAAATCTCATCCACCTTGGCTAAGGATTTATGGTGATAGCCAACCAAACACAGCATGAAATCGACTCTATACCAGGAGAGACGAATTCCTGACAATCGCCCACTGCCTCCATGTGGCTCGGGACTGTACCCAACTAAAACATGTTTGCATGACTCAGTAGAGCTATTGTAGGATAGTAACCTAAATGTTGGATATAGTGCCCTCAAAGTTAATTATTGGATCACAGGCACGTGATTGTAATGATTGAGGAAGGACCTATACCAGTAGGAAAGTCTTACTCAAGATGATAGTATGCTATCTGGTTTATTTTTATCAAACGTGTACTGCTTTAGGTGACATGATATATCACTATTGTACGTTGATAGAGCCCATGGGATTCTTTCTTGACTGCCAACAGTATGATGGCGATCATATGCGTGAGAGTTGGGTAGTCTATAAGCACATCCTTAAAAGTAGTCCCTAGTCGTGAGAGTTTCGAGACAGGGCATCGATACTCCGGAGTAGACTAGTGTTTACAGTCAAGACCCCGACGAGGGACGGTGGCCGGTCTCATAAGCTATTGGTGTCGGTTGGTTCACCTAAGATGTATACAGGTGCTCATTAGGTTATGAGTACACCGGACAGGACTCGCTGAGAACATGCTAGCTGGTTATTAAAACCTGTCGTCAGATAGCAATTCCCAGGTGACATGTGTACAGATTAGTCAATCGACCTGAGATCGTCATTTGTCTCGTGTGAGTTCCCACCGTGCTTTGATTATTACCTTACCACGGCTCAAAGGAGTCGTGCAAACAGGTTTTAGTTGGGTATAGTCCCAAGCCACATAGAGGCCGTGAGCAGATCGGCAGAGGATTCGTCTCTCCCAACGTTGGGGGTGAGATCATGCTGTGTTTAGGAGAGCCATTACACAAAGTCCATGGCCATGGCAAGCGAGATTTACTGGTAGGTATTCCATTAGTATCTCAGGGTGTTCTGGGCTACACTCCGACACGACTTATACCGCTTTTGGGGGTCTGACATTTACCAGCTCCCTAGGCCCGATATGCGATACCCATAGACTAACGGACCGGACTGTACGGATATTGTCACACATAGGCTCAGTAGGGTTCCAGGATGAGTTCGCTTATCGGACTCCCTTTCACTCAGTACATAGGCAGCCGTTACGTACAGCTTGTACCACTGACGTCTTATGGTTAAACCCACTGCCAGGGTATTGACGAGTCTTTAGAGTCCCCCACTGAAAGTTTCCCAGTTCAGGCGAAACGTTGTACTGGCCGTATGGTTTTATGGCAGGGTTCGAACATACGCGTGCTATTGTGCACATGTCATGTTTCGGACGGATAATACTAGTGGGCTTTGTTTTAAGACGGATCCTAGTATTATATTGTGTAGGGATATTTTTTGTTTCATTGCATTTGTATTCGGTTGGAATACAAATGCGGGTATGTATATACAGCTGCGGGGTTATTCTGTAATTTGTTACGGGATCGCTTTTTGAAGTTGCCAGTTTGCATTCCATTTTGGCCATTTTTCTTTCTTTCCTTCTCGGCTGAAATTCTTGCTTGTGAAGGGGTTTATTTGCAAAAGCGGATTTAGTAAATGGGGGGGGGGGGTTTGTGGTGACCGGGGATCCAGAAAATTCTAGCAAGCTTCTTGAGTTTTCTTGAATGAATGAGTCATTCTTTGCATGGATTGCATTTTGGAAAAGCAAGGATATTTTGAGTGTGATCTTTTGCTTATGGTTTTTCACTTGAGTTTGCACTCACCTTCCTCTTCCCCTTTTGTGTGGCTGAGCACATATATGAGGCAGCCCCTCATTTTTGTGTTGAGGAATTTGATTCATTTGATTAGCACAAAAAATCCTTAGCTCATTCTCAAACTCATTTTCCATCTCCACTACTTTTGGCAACTTCGATTAACCCTCACCCAATCGCTTGGGTGCTTTGAGACAAAGTATTCTACACTCACTCTATTTCAATCTTGGACATGTCGGCTAGCAAACTTCATTCCGAGTTGCCTCGGTTTAGAGGCGTGAGCCCGTATAAAGATTCGTTGACGTGGCGCATTCTTCGGAGAGGAGGGGACAGTAGATCGATCGAGATCGGAGAGCGAACATCGTCGGCGCAGCCGCAACAAGCTAGGGGCAGAGGTTAAAGACCGAAGGAAACGGATCGATCGGTATAATCTCTAAACCCCATTTTACAGAATACTAGTTTACGGTTAATAGAAAGATCCGGGTTTTAAGTTTGCGTTAGCGCTAGTTTCGTAAAAAGTTTTTTGTTCCGTATTTGGCCTCGGAAAGACGGCCGGGACGCTACCGTAGACTTACATGGTATCAGAGCCAAACTATTAACCGTCTACTAGTTGGTTTAGACAATGTTAAAGTATCGAAACCGGAACAAAACCCTAACGATGCCACTGGATTTATAGTTTCTGTTGTTTTTAAAACTTCTTCAAAAAATTATTTAAACATGTTCAGAAGACTACTCAGGAGGACACATGAACACACCCCAAACACGGACCCAAGCCATCGGTTTTGGGCCGATCCCCATTTCCCCAGATCCTGCGTCGCCGGCCCTGTATTGTCCTTTTGTGTTGGTGTTTTGGGTGTTGTTCTGGTCTCTGGGATTTTGGTTCTGTGGTGTTGTTTGTGTAGCCCAATTTGGATAAAGTTTTATCAGGTTGTTTGGGCTATTCGGGGGTTATTTCGGAGTCGATATTTTCTAACATTGTTTAAAGTTTTGCAGTACATTACATTATTATCTGTGACCGTGAATGTCATTCGAGCGGTAAATCTTGTCTAATTGCTATAGCTCTTTTAGAAGGGTTTGCGAACGTGACATTCACGTTGATTTTCTGTGTTGTGCTGTGATATTGCGGATTTGTCGTGGTGGATAGCTTGCGTGCAATGGTATTGCAGTTTGGATATATTTGTACATTTGATATTACGGGGCGAGCGTCCGACATGTGGACTGCCGTCGCTGCCTATTTGTATATTATTCTTTTGGGGCACGACCGGGATAAGGTCGATGTAGCCGTTGTATATATTTTCTTTTCTGTACTAGGATTACCCCGCGGTGGAGTGCACGGATAGCCGGGTTCTGGTGGGCAACGAGTCTGCATCTCATGACTTAGAGAGGGAGGGGACCTCACTCTAGAATTGGCGGGCTATTCGCCGCACTCGTAGGGGGTATAGGTTGACCCAAGGAGGGGTTCTCAAGTTACCGGATTCCGTGAAGTGCTGGGTGGTCCATTCACGATGCTGAAAGGGGCTGCCTCGCTTCTGGTTTTGGCGGGTGACTTGCCGCACTCGTAGGGGGTCTAGGTTTTCATTGCACAGGCTATCCACACGACCAGGGGAACGTCGGGTTTCATTTATGGCTCTATGAAACCTGGGGCTCGCAGATTATCTGTATTGTTCTGTAATGCTTATTACTTTTCTGTGATGTTGCATTTATCACGCCTGGAGCGATTATTATATATTGTTATATATATACTAGTAGATGTTGTATATATTTTACACCCGCGCTAATCCTGTCCACGCTCTGTCGTTAGTTAAGTAACCTAACGGGTGATGACGGGACCCAGTAGCGAATGCGGATGGCATATACGTACATTTTATTTTCGTTCTTTATTGGTGTGATTAATTGATGGGACTGCGTTGATTCATAGCAATGCAAGGAAAACAGACCTATACAGATGTTGTTGGAACAAATTTTCAAAAAGCTGTTATTACAAGGACGTTTTCATTTGTTTTGCATAGCGGTATTCGGTTATGAATATCCAGCACCTCATTCGACGAGGCAAGGGCCGAGATCCCTTCACCGGGAGTGACCCCTTGGACAGAGGTTTGCGTCAGGGTAATAACTTCACTATAGTCGATTACTTTTTGCTTTGCATCGTGGTATTCAGTTTGGAATATTCTGCACCTCATTCTACGGGGAAAGAGCCGAGATCCCTTCACCGGGAGTGACCTCTTTAGTAAAGGTTTTCGCCACTATATATTTGTAAAAGCCATCCGGTTCCTTCAACGATAGCAAGTTCATTACGTTAAAGGTTTTTCGCCAAAAACCATTCGTAGCCTTCCGTTATTTCAGATGGGTAGCACTTATTATTCATGCTATGTTTGTTGGCCTTAGTCAAGGCATAGTGTATGGTAGCTATTTGTTACTTTTTTGTCGCATAGATAGATGCGTTGGTTTGGGATAGTCGTACTACTTTGTTGGCCTTAGTCAAGGGTATGTACAGGTAGGTTCAAATTTACCTGGACAATGATGGGTAGAACTTGACATGTGACTTATGATTTGTTGGCCTTAGTCAAGGTCATAAAAGCATGGGGTAAAAATCACATCGGGAGTTTCAAACATACATAAAATTTGCCAGATATGCGCATACCTTCTGGAGTGTGATAACGTGAGTGGATTCCATCACGTTATCATGCGATGATAGTTGGATCTCGATTCCCACTGATGAGTTGGTTTACTCCTCGGGTGATCCTAACTAATTCTTCTTTCAGGTTTGGAGGAGAATTTGAGGAAACAGTGGGAGGTTTCCTGATTAGATAAAGTGATAACCATTCTGATCTAGGTTAGAGTGCATGCAGAGTGTTTCTTCTCTCTCTCTCTCTCTTTGGCAGCGACCATGACCCGATCCTAGACTATGACTCAGTAACCAAGTTAACCGAACTTTCTTAAAACACTGGATTTTGGATTGTCTGACTTGCATACATCATTGCCACTCCTTCTTTTACCCTTTGCATTTCTCCATAACACCTCGTATTACTACGAACGTCCACTTCCATTAGATAATTCCATCGTATGGTTATATACGAACTCGAAGGAACGTGTTCTAGATTCTAGGATGGATTCTGGTTCTGGAGAAATTGAATAGGATTATTCAGTTGTCTTTTCCTTTTACCTTCTCTCAGGTTGTGAGGCTCCTAGGATTAGAAGAGGGTACATCTATTACGCTTATTGAATAGTCTTCTTCCAAACTATAGGCAGGTGCCGAAAGGTAGGGAATGAAGAAAACCAATTAGCCTAACGGTGGTGTACAGAAGGTAATAAGTAAAGACAAAAAAGGGATTAGAAAGAGGGCAAAGTAAATCGCGACTGCTATTCATGACTAAACCAAGTATTTCCTCGCCACTCCTACTTCACCTTTGTATTTCTCCAAAACATCCCGTATCACGATGAAGATCCACAGTTATTTGGATAATCCATCGTATGGTTATATACGAACTCGATGGAACTTGTTCCATTTCGGGGATGGATTCTGGTTCAGGAGAATAGAATAGGGTTTATTCAGTTGTCTTTTATCATCACCTTCTCTCAGGTTGCAAGTACTTCTAGGATTAGGAGAGTACACCTATTATGCTTATTGGATAGTCTTCTTCCAAACCATAGGCTGGTGCCGAAAGGTAGGGAAGGAAGAAAACCATTAAGCCTAACGATGGTGTACAGAAGGTGACAACTAAAGACAAATAAAGGGATTTGGAGAGATGGCAAAGGAAATATAAAGTTACAGTCATGAATCTGGATAATGGAAGAGGCATTACTAGGAATACCCGGATACCCCTTCGAAACATATTCATGTTTCAGTTTCACTGTGTATTGTTAATAGAAAACTGATTTCCCAATTAGTCCTTACTCCAGGGTATGTATTTACCAGATATGATTCTCACATCTGTATGGTTTTATAGATGATGAGTGGGAGTAAGTTATTGGGAATTAGGTGATCATCCTCATTATATCGGAATTCGTCGTAATTGGTGATATTTAAGAAAATCGCCTGGGTACAGTTTTCAACATACGACGCACATGGTTTGAGTTATTAAACTCAGGGGACTTATACAAAGTATTGTATATTGTCCATTGTCCATTAGGACAAAGGGGTAGGTTCTCGTACTATATTCTGTTTACTTGTTACTTCTCTAGTTTTAGAAAAGTGTTTCGTTGAAATACAAGGTCCAAGTTTGAGAAGTTATAGGTATAAGAATAAAGTAGAGAACTAGGTGTAGCAAGTATCGAGATTCTTCAAGGTGATCGAAGATATAGATACTTGTGTATGGTATTCAGTTGATAGTAATGTTTTAGAGAACTTTCTTCTCTTTTAGGTTACTCATAATTGGATGCACTCTAAGTTGAGTAATGCTGATCGGCCTCTCTCCATTTAGTTGACATGCACTGGAGACAGCTGCATGATTTGAATCTGGTTCTAATTAAATCAGCTCCTTTGTTTCTACATTGTATATAGAATGGATCATATCTTAACGATGTTAAGGTATATGGAGTTGTCCGGTTTATGCTTAAAACCAGACTCTGGATAACTCAAGGCACATTTCTGTAATGGCAGTTTGTGAGTTGACCTTGGCTTCGACGAGGGTTGACTTTCTACCATCTGGAAGATCAATGGTAATATTGTTCTTGACTCGCCACAGTTTTAATAAAATGGATTTTTTCAAAAAACAGTAGTAGGAGTATGGTAGAACTGGAAGTGATTTCAGAACCGCAAATGATTACGGAAAATTTAATAGGACCTAAAGATTCAATCAGGTTTGACATTCTATTAGCCACTCCGCAGATATGGTGGGTAACCTCAGACACCCGAGAGGTACTCCGGTAGCCTCAAGGACGGTGACAGGGAGGTTCTTGTTTCCCAGACTTTCCATTACTGCTGTTCTAGACTATGAGAGCCGGCAGGAGGATAAGTACAGCGTCGTTTTAAACTAGTTTTAGAAGTGCACGTGTATATTATTCTTCCAGAGGGTTGTCATAGTCAGTGGGAGCAGCGGAAGTATAGTGGATAAGAAGCTTATGTCTATTTATAGACTAAAGCAGATATAGAGGATATAGATCATCTATTTTTGATGTGACAGTCATGAGCTTTGACTTCATCAGAAAAAGGGAATGGATCTGTTAAGAAAGTAATAGGGTGTGATGTCCTGGTATTTGGATGACATACACAGACTAGGAAGTAAAATTCTTATACTACGATCGGTTATACTGTGGTTGTCACACAGTGGTTTCTCCACATAGGATATGGAAATTATATCAGACATTCTGGTTACTAGATTTATGGTTTTAGATCTAGATTTGGGTAGTTTCCCAATCTGGGTACTTAGACAGCATTCTAAAAAGTATTTAGAATGGACGACTCCTGGCATGGTGGTGTACCAGCAGGTGATGGAGTCACCCTCTCTGAAGGTGTCTTACAGATTAAAGGGGAGAGGGATGTGCATGATTGGCAGATCACTTGCTTAAGCAATTGAGTTGATCATAAGATGTCAAGTACCACACCAGGTGTTATTTTTGCACTAGATGCAATAAGTTGATGTTGATCCAATCCTGGAGGAATGTTTGAAGGCAGTTTTAGAACATAAGTGACTGTTCTAGGGATATGATAATGATAGCCTCCTTCGGGAGAAAGTTATCATTCTAGGTTTCCAAGGTGACCTGGATGACAAAGTGACAGTCAGAGTTATAGTTTTCCCTCTGACGAGGGGCAGTAGTTTGGACAGGTGGTCCAAGCGGAGACTGAGGGAGGCATGGCTCAGGATACTGATTAAGTTCAGTTGACGATACAGTCTAAGAAGTTTGGATTTAGAGTTCATTCGTGAACTAGGTCCCATCAGATATCCAGACATATTCTAAGACAGGTATTGCTCATTTCGGGAGATGGTTTTCTCCGCGAACTTGAGATTAAGAGAGACATAGAAAGAAACATTTGAGCGGATCCATTCACTGAGGCTATTTCTTGAATACAATAGTTTTACAAACGAGCATTGTGACACTGATTAGTAGAGGAGTTGGGTGTTCGGTATCACACGGGCTGTGAGTATGCGACATCGCAATAATTAGCCTTAAGTGCAAGTGGGAGATTGTTGGATATAGTGCCCTCAAAGTCAATTATTGGATCGCAGGCACGTGATTGCAATGATTGAGGGAGGACCTATACCAGTAGGACAGTCTTACTCGAGATGATAGTATGCTATCTGGTTTATCTTTATCAAACGTGTACTGCTTTAGGTGACATGATATATCATAATTGCACGTTGATAGAGCCCATAGGATTCTTGCTTTACTACCAACAGTATGATGGCGATCATATACGTGAGAGTTGGGTAGTCTATAAGCACATCCTTAAAAGTGGTCCCTAGTCGTGGGAGTTTCGAGACAGGGCATCGATACTCCGGAGTAGACTAGTGTATACAGTCGAGACCCCGACGAGGGGCGGTGGCCGGTCTCATAAGCTATTGGTGTTAGTTGGTTCACCTAAGATGTATACAGGTGCTCATTAGGTTATGAGTACACCGGACAGGACTCGCCGGGATCATGCTAGCTGGTTATTAAAACCTGTCGTCAGATAGCAATTCCCAGGTGACATGTGTACAGGTTAGTCTATCGACCTGAAATCGTCATTTGTCTCGTGTAAGTTCCCACCGTGCTTTGATTATTACCCCACCACGGCTCAAAAGAGTCGTGCAAACTGGTTTTAGTTGGGTACAGTCCCGAGCCACATGGAGGCAGTGAGCAGATCGGCAGGTGATTCGTCTCTCCCAACATTGGGGGTGAGATCGCGCTGTGTTTAGGAGAGACATTACACAAAGTCCATGGTCATGGCAAGAGAGATTTACTGGTAAGTATTCCAGTAGTATCTCAGGGTGTTCTGGGCTACACTCCGACACGACTTATACCGCTTTTGGGGGTCTGACGTTTACCAGCTCCCTAGGCCTGATATGCGATACCCATAGACAAACGGACCGGACTGTACGGATATTGTCACACATAGGCTCAGTAGAGTTCCAGGATGAGTTTGCTCATCGGACTCCATTTCACTCAGTACATGGGCAGCCTTTACGTAGAGCTAGTACCACTGACGGCTTGTGGTTAAACCCACTGCCAGGGTATTGACGAGTCTTTAGAGTCCCCCACTGAAAGTTTCCCAGTTCGGGCGAAACGTTGTAGAGGCCATATGGTTTTATGGCAGGGTTCGAACATATGCGTGCATTTGTGCACGTGTCATGTTTCAGACGGATAATACTAGTGGGCTTTGTTTTAAGCCGGATCCTAGTATTATATTGTGTAGGGATATTTTTTGTCTCATTACAATTGTATTCGGTTGGAATACAATTGCGGGTATGTATATACAGTTGCGGGGTTATCCTGTAATTTGTTACGGGATTGCTTTTTAAAGTTGCCAGTTTGCATTCCATTTTGGCCATTTTTCTTTCTTTCCTTCTTGGTTGAAATTCTTGCTTGTGAAGGGGTTTATTTGCAAAAGCGGATTTAGCAAATGGGTGGGGTTTTTTATGGTGACCGGGGCTCCAGAAAATTCCAGCAAGCTTCTTGAGTTTTCTTGAATGAATGAGTCATTCTTTGCATTGATTGCAATTTAGAAAAGCTAGGATATTTTGTGTGTGATCTTTGGCTTATGGTTTTTCACTTGAGCTTGCACTCACCTTCCTCTTCCCCTCTTCTGTGGCCGAGCACATATATGAGGCAGCCCCTCATTTTTGTGTTGAGGAATTTGATTCATTTTATTAACACAAAAAATCCTTAGCTCATTCTCAAACTCATTTTCCATCTCCACTCCTTTTGGCAACTTCGATTAACCCTCACCCAATCACTTGGGTAATTTGAGACAAAGTATTCTACACTCACTCTACTTCAACCTTTGACATGTCGGCTAGCAAACTTCATGTCCGAGTTGCCTCGGTTTAGAGGCGAGAGCCTGTATAAAGATTCGTTGACGTGGCGCATCCTTCGGCGAGGAGAAGACAGTAGATCGATCGAGATCGGAGAGCGAACATCGTCGGCGCAGCCGCAACAAGCTAGGGGCAGTGGTTAAAGACCGAAGGACACGGATCGATCAGTATAATCTCTAAACCCCATTTTACAGAATACTAGTTTATGGTTAATAGAACGATCCGGGTTTTAAGTTTGCGTTAGCCCCAGTTTCGTAAAAAGTTTTTTATTCCACATTTGGCCTCGGAAAGACGGCCGGGGCACTACCGTAGACTTACACTAAGTACGGTGAGAATTCACACGAGACAAATGATGATCTAAGGTCAACATACTATTTGTACTCATATCACTAGAGAACTGCTATCAGACGATAGGAAATACCATCTAGAAGTTCTCGGCGAGTCCGTCTGGTGTACTGACCTCCAGTGAGCACCTGTATACAATCTTAGGTGCCACACACCAATGGCCATGAGACCTGCCACCGCCCTTCGTCGGGGTCTAGAAACATATACACTAGTCTACTCTAGAACATCGATGCCCAATCTCGATACTCTTACGATTAGAGACATTTAAGAATGTGCTTATGGACTTCCCAGCTCTCAAAAGTATGATCTCCATCATAACTCTGGTAGTCAAGCAAAAATCCTACGGGCTTTATCATTATGTGTTAGCGACACGTAATAACGAGTAAAAAGTATACACATTAATGATAAAGAAAAACCAGATATCATACTATCATCTCGAGCAAGACTATTCTAACCATATAAGTCCTTCTTCAATTACCATAATTGCCTATCTGCAATTACAATAATTGCCTTGAAGGCACTATTGTTTCCTGATTTAAAATCAGGAAAGCTTCTGGGAAAAGCTTCAGAAGAAGGTCACGTGCTTACACGTGACTAGCGGTCACGTGTTGGCACGTGACACCTAAGCACATCATCAGGGCAAGTTCAGTTTCCTGACTACGTTGAAGAAAAGGGGCTTCAGAAAGAGTCACGTGCTCCCACGTGACCAGGGTCACGTGGCGACACGTAACATTTAAATGCAAGTGTCAAAGGCAAACCGGTTCCCTGATCAAGTCAAGGAAAAGGCTTCAGAAGAGGTCACGTGCTCCCACGTGACCAGGGTCACGTGTTGGCACGTGATGTTCAAAGCAGCAGACTCGTTCTCCAGTTGAACCAAGGAAAGAGGCTCCAGACAAGGGTCACGTGCTCACACGTGACCAGGGGTCACGTGGTGGCACGTGATGACCAAGCAACAACCAGAAAGACAGCGCAAAAAGAAAGGAAAAGGCTCATTCCAAAGGGGGTCACGTGCCCACACGTGACCATGAGTCACGTGGTCACACGTGACCGGCTTTCAAAGCCCATTTTGTCAACAGAATTAAATTCTGAAAGAGATTCGAATCTTTCCAAAGGAAAGCGGCTATCTGGAACCAATCGAATTAAAGAGTCAGAGGTGATGAAATATCATCTATCTATGGGAAAATCTCGGGTTTGGAAAGATTTCCCCTTTAAATCTAACCGAAACAACAAAGGAGAATCCCTGGATTTGAAATCCAATGGTGAGTAAAATTCACCTAGTAATCCAAAGGTCCAAAACGAATGATGGATGCAAATCAAATCTCTCATGAAGATTCGTCAAAAACTGATTGATTCGGCTGCTTCTCCTATAGATAGGAGCCAAGAGACACAAAAAATATATAGACAGAGATATACAGAGACAGGGAGAGAAAAAAGAAAAGGAAGAGAGCTTCGATACTTGGAGAAACTTGGATCTTCTGCAAAAACCCTAGGTAAGAAAGGGAAAAGCTCCTTGAAAGAAAAAGAGAATTTAATTCTCATCAGAGTTTAACTCTGATACATAAAACAGAAGAACATTTTTCTTCTCTCTTTGATAGAGGATCTGCAAAGTGCACATCTCCCCTTGAGGTTGAGAATTTAATTCTCAATGGGTTGAGATCCTGCCATGCAGATCCAAAACATAGAGAGGGAATGCAAGCACGAGAATTTAATTCTCACAGAACTATAGGAATTTAATTCCTTTAAAATAAAATTAGGGCTTGACCCTGTATCATGGGAATTTAATTCCTTCAGAACAAAAAGAAACAGGGTTTAACCCTAATTAAGAACCTAGTTCTGTTGAAACAGCGGGAATTTAATTCCTTTAATCATAATTTAACAGATGACGGAAGTTCAAATTCCCTAAAAAGATTTTGTTAGGGTTTAACCCTATTTGATTCTTCACATGAACAAGGAATTTAATTCCTGCAGAAAATTCAGAGTCCAACTCTATTCAGAATGTAAACCTTTAAGAGAAAGTAGGAATTTAATCCCTTTGAAATTACCGTCAGGGTTTAACCCTACGAGGAATTTAATTCCTGGAAAAGATTAACAGATCCTCTAAAACAACATACATAGAGGCAGGGTCACGTGTCACCACATGACCCCCCCAGAGATCTACAGGAAGCCCCTTTGAGGCAGCACCCCACGTGACCCACGTGACCCTCGGCAGAAGCTCTAATACATAGGCATTTGAATGCCCATCACGTGATGGCACGTGATGCTCTGAAAGATGCGATAATCTCAGCAGAATAAATGAAGGGAGGGCGCTCTCACGTGCTGCCACGTGACCCCTCTTGCCTTAGTGTTTAACACTAAATTGAAACTCTCGAACCCTGTGTTAAAACACTGTTGGGCCTTAGTGTTCAACACTAATTAAAAAGCTTCATTTGCAGCGTTCAACACTGATCTGTTTTAGTGTTTAACACTAATTTGAAAAGCCTTGTTGCCGGTGTTAAACACCAATTATCTCTTAGTGTTAAACACTAACTTGTCAACCTCATTCCCAGTGTTCAACACTGACTGCTCTGTAGTGTTTAACACTAGGCTTTGGCCCAATTGGCCTAAATGGATAGAGGCAAAGCTTCTCCTGATTGGACTTAGCCCAAGATGGCCATAAGTCCTCAATTTGTGATTAACTAGGCCAATGGACTCATAACATAATTAATTCGTCTTGATCCCAAATTGGGCCAAGGACTATTTAATCCACTCCGGTTCTAGGGTACATCTCTTCACTCCTTTGATACTCGGCATTGTAATCCCTCAATGTCTTCAAAGAGGTGACGGGTCCCGACGACCACACATTGATATGGACTGTGGGGTCCTTAAACCCGTGTTTAATGCAAAATTCCTGGTTACGTGGAACGCGGATAATGTCACTCTTTGACCCCGTGGAAAACGTCCAGAGCGGAGCCTGGTCCTCGCAGAGCACGGCAGTGAACCCGTGTGAAGCATCCAGAGCACATACCGGACTGTGGGGTCCTTAAACCCATAGACTACGACGTCCTTAACCTTGACCGAGATGTCTTAAAACTAACAATGGACTGTGGGGTCCTTAAACCCATGGACTACGATGTCCTTAACCTTGACCGAGATGTCTTAAAACTAACAATGGACCGCAATGTCCTTAAACTACCCATGGACCGCAATGTCCTTAAACTACCCATGGTTGCAATGTCCTTAAACTAGAACAATAGAGCCCCGTATGCTCTTTTGTCGGATCTAAACGGTCCCGTTTAAGTTGATCTTAGCCTCAAAGATGGCTAACGTATCCTTAAACCTTCAAACAGACTGGACTATGAATCCCCCCAATTAACTCTGGCTCGAGGGTACATTTCTGAACTCCTCTGACATCCGTCGTTGTAATCCTTCAACGTCGTCAGAGAGGTGATGGGTCCCGACGGCTATACATACGATGGACCACTATGTCCCTAAACTGGAACAATAGAGCCCAAACGCTCCTTTGTCGGATCTAAACGATCCCGTTAAGTCGATCTTAGTCTCAAAGTGAGACTAACGTATCCTTAACAAACGTTTGAGTTGATCTTAGCCTCAAGTATGGCTGACGTATCCTCAAACTAAACCCCCCTAAACCCAAATCTAAGACAATACGGATTTGGACTAGTCCACGCCCTACGGGCGACGACATAACTCAGCCTCCGTAAACAATCCACGGGCAACAAAACAAACACCCACGACACGAAGTGACCATCTGGAGAAGGAGAAAGTTGTTACCGCAATGCGGTAGCGTAATTAACTGCAGGGGCTTGCGCCTGCAGGGAAGAGCGTCCCCACAATCAAAAACCCCTCAAACGAGGGGGAATCTGACGAAGTCTGCTACATCGGACGCATCCGTCTAAACCTTCGATACATGGTGCCATAAATCAACTTGGCATCTTCGGAGAGGTGGACAGATAGCACCAATTAGCATCTGTCCCGAATCTCAGGCGAGACGCCATGTCGCGCCGTCTTTCGGAGGGGAACAGATTCTGGCACGCCCGGTGGGACCTTTTCCTCTTTCCACTCCACACTTCGTGTGTCGTGACTCGCGAACCAATCGCGGTTCGCTAATGGTTGCCCTTGGGTTTCAAGATACTAAGAATTGGCGTCTTGCTTATTGCAGAAAGCAAAGGATCGATGGCTTCTACTTCCGTGAAATTCTCCAACTGCTCAGACTACAATTGCAACCAACGCTCTGCCTCGCCAGGAGGTATAGCCTACGGACCCCAAGCTGCTTCGCTATTCACAATGCCCGTGGAACAGGTCACTCGCGCCACCACAGGATTGTTCTTCGGGACCATGCTCCCGCCGACAAACTTCACCGCTCCAGTGCTGACAACGGAAGCTCTCAAGAAGTCGGTCTTTGATCGTCTCACCCCTGTCGCGGCTCCTCTCAACGAGTCGCCCAACGTCGACGCCTCGGTCTTCTCTAGATTGGGCCAGAAATCCTGCAAACCCATAATGGGGCCTACAATCTCAGAGAAGGCTGCTTCTAAGAAAGTGGCTGCTCTTGCTCCCGAAATCGTCAAGGCGGCTTCTCCGGCCAAAAGGTCGGTCTTTACAAGATTGACGACTCCAGCTCCCGCTCCTGCTGCCCAAAGGACATCGGTCTTTGACAGGCTAATACCAACGGCGACCCCCCACCTACACAGGGGGCAAGACGAAACCATTCTTACCGCTGACCCAATGCCGTCCGCTCGACACGCTCGACGTCGCCATTGGCGCCTAGTAAGGAAGGCTGGGGGCAACTCCCCCTCCGGGTTAACTCCATCAGCCCCGATGGCAGAAGTTAATGCTGCTGTTCCAACTGGGAACAGCTTCGAGATGCTAAATAAAGTGCGAAGGAATTCTGCTACTGCAGTGCTGAAGAGGTCTCCTCCCCCGTTAAAAAAGGTTGCGGAAATAAAACCCGAACAGCCCCGATCTCCTCAGCGGTTGTCTTCCAAAATCTATAAGGTTTGGCGGCAGGCCCGAGACTCGATCATTGATCCAAACTTCTCCCGCCAGCACAAGAAGCTGAAAATCCAACCGGAAGCTGGTCACCAGGCTAAACCCCAAAAGGCTGTCTGGACGCCCACCTCAACGGCCCCCTCAACCTCCATGGCTCATAAAAGGAGGAGGCCAGAGAAGACCCCCCAGCATGCAACGACGGCTAAAAGCACCGAGCCCGGACGCCCTAAGTCTGGGGGCATGGTGGTGCACACTGTTTACATGGCCTCTGGAAAGGAGGAAATCCGCACTTCTACGGGCCACCGACCGCTAACCCGATCCGTGACGAAAGCCCAAGAGCAGCAACAAAAGCTTCAGGAAATGATGAATGCTATGGCCGCACTTACCGGGCCAAAAGAAAACCCAGAAACGTCCTCAGACGCACGCCGAGAGGAAGAAACCGACGCTGAATTCCTTCGCCGGATACTGGAGAAAAAGGACAAAGAGGCTGCTGAGCAAGCGGCCAACATACAACGGATAGGCCTTCTCTTCCAAGATATGATAGGAATGATGATCCAGCAGGACTTACCCGCCGAGGATCCCCCAATCGTTCTTGAAGACGACCGAGGAGAAACGTCAAATCCACCACCAGCCCTCTCAACGGCCAAGGAGGAGGCAATCTCTAAGGCTGACTTGGCTGACTACATAGCCCAGCAAATCCGGGTTCATCACGCGACTGAGGCAGCTGGTCAAGTCGTGAAAACGGGGCGGCCGTATCCGAGCTGGTACGACCAAATCAAATACCCGCAAGGCTATACGATACCAAAATTCCACGTGTATAAGGGGACCGGCAATCCCCATCAACATGTTGCCCAGTTCCGGGCCCTCTGCGGTAACACCGGCGGTGATGATAAACTGTTGCTCCGCCAGTTCATGGGCAGCTTATCAGAAACAGCGTTCGAATGGTTTTCGGAACTCCCAAACGATTCTATCAAAACGTTCGCTGAAATGGAGTTGTTGTTCACTCAGCGATTCGCAAGTGCCAGCGAACGCACTCCAATAACTGCACTGATTAACGCCAGGGTAAAACCAGGCGAAACCTGGGTCCAGTATGCTATACGCTGGCGGAATTTGTGGTCGAGATGTGAACAACGCATTGAGGAGGCACCCGCAGTGGGCATGTTCGTGGGAACCCTAGACCCTCACGCAACTATCTCCCAGTTTATGATGTTCTTTAAGCCAACCACATTCCAGGCTTTGATCGACAAGTTGGCTCAGATGGGTCATAGACCACCTCCCCCGAAGTCGGAACCTCGGAATGACAAGGGTAAAGGAAGAGCAACCTTTGTTGCGAATGCCCAACAGCAACCTAACGCCCCGAAACCGGCAGATCAACTGGAGGAAAGGCGTCGGTATTATAATGAGAAGATGAAGCGTCCCTACTCGTTCCCACGGGACAAGACGAAACGGCTATTCGAGCTGGCAGTACGCAACAGACTTATAAACCTGCCAAATCCAAGGCGACCGCCGCAACTCACCGAGGTGAATAACCCTAACTATTGCCCTTACCATCAAACGGTAGGCCATCCGATTGAAGATTGCTTCGTCTTCAAAGGATGGATTGAAGACCAGTACCTCCAGGGGAAGTTTGTACTGTCCGAAAAGTGGAAGGTGAACCCACCACAGCCGAATGCTCCTAAGAAAGCGGATACACCGGGGGCAACATGTTCTTTTATTGAAGAAGCTCCATGGGAGGTCGTGCTATCAACTAAAACCAAAAGAATGCTGAGAGACCTTCATGCGTGTCCTGCGATCGAATGGAAGAACCCTCTTGAACCTCAAATTATCGAAGGAATGTTGAAGCCCCGCCCAATTACGAAGATTCGCGATAATGGCCCAAATACTCACGTCCAACCGTCAAAATCTTCGAGGAAAAAGAAGAAGAAATCCAAGAAGCCCGTGAAGTTTGGAAACGAACACACGAACTTGCAGAAGCAAATCGACGCGTTGGAAGAGTACAATCAAAAGGCACGAACTCCTGTCACACTGCAAGAGTTCCTCAACCACATCTTTCAAGAGGAAGATGATGGAGAAAGCTCGTCGGATGAATCCGAAGGATATGTGGCGAGTTGTAACGTGATCTCCCACTCGTTTACCGATGATGGGAAAACTCCTGGCACTAAAAAGCTGGAGGCAGAGCCTGTATCAGAGCGTGCATGGCCAACAGACGAAATGATCGACGCTTTTCTAGACGAGATTCGTCTAAAATGTAAAGCGGACCAGGAGCGTGAGATGGCCACATCGGAAGGAGCCAAATGCGGACAACTGAACAAAAGAGTTGAACTACCAGAGCGAAAGGCATCCGAAGTAGACAAGAAGATATTCAAGACGAGAAAAAGGTTTGCCAAAGCCATGTCAATGGGGATGAAGCTACCGCCCTCGGAAGGAAACGCACACGATGGGGTGGAGAGGCACCCCAATTATTGCGCATATCACCGGAAAATATCACACCCCACGGAGGAGTGCGACGCCTTTAAGATATGGTGGCAAGGATATGTTGCTCGTCGGCAACATGTTAAGCGCATGAAACGCAAGAGCCGTCGGGAGCGAAGAAGTACTATCGATGGGCACGACAGAGCTACTGGCAACTGTTACATGGTAAACGCCAGGGAGTCACAAGTTCTCACCTTTGGGAGCGACTCTGATGAAGAAATCGCTCTGGGCCCTCTCTTCAAAGAATCTGTATTGGGGAAAGAGGAGAAATCGGAAGCCTGCGAGAACATTCAGCTGCGCAATCGCACACTCCCAGAGAAGAATCTCGGGCCCGGGAATAGAAAGGATAAGGGAAAAGAAAAGGTCACTGAAGATATCACTTTAGATGACCAAGTCATCAGAGAGCTGGCTGCCAAAGACCCTCCTAGGAAAGGTAAGGTGGACTATAACATCATCGCGCACCTAAGGAAGCTACCTTCTCAGCTTAGCATTCTCGATGCCCTCCTGTTATCAAAAGAAGCGCGAGACTCACTAATTAAGGCGTTACAAGAACCTGAGCAATTCCAAGCCTTCCTCGCCACTGAAAAGATGAAGGATGAACTGGAGGAAGTGCATACGGCCGACGTCACTTTCGGTGATGAAGACCTCCTTCTCGGGACGTGCGACCACAACCGTCCCCTATATGTCTCCGGATACTGCCATGATATCAAGATAGGAAAGATTCTGGTGGATAATGGATCCTCCGTCAATCTCCTTAATGTTCGGGTGTTGAAGGAAATCTGCATGAGCGTGCAACACCTCGCTCGTGACAAGATTACTATCTCCGGTTTCGATTCACAATCGTCACGGACTCTCGGATCTGTGATACTAACATTACGCTTTGGACTTCTCGTCACAGACATCAAATTCCATGTCATTGACGCCAAGACCTGCTACAACGCCTTGCTCGGTCGTCCTTGGTTACACGAATACAACATCATCCCTTCTACACAACATCAGTGTATGAAGTACTTTAAGGATGGTTTCGAGTATACCGTAACAGGTGAGTTAAACCCATTTTCCGTGAACGAAGTCCGCAAATACGAAGATGCGAAATACTTTTTGCCAGATTTCGAGGATACAGAAAGGTGTCGCAACCCGGAGAACAAAACCGTCGCCACCATCCCCGTTTTCGGAAGCGACACCGAAGAAGAGGAAGAGATAGTTTACGCAGGGCCATCTCAACGCAACAACCTGGGAACGCCCTCCCCCGTGTTGGTCTTCGGAAGTGATTCAGAAGATGAAGTTAATACTGTGTTCTCCAATCGGCTGTCAATACAAACACCCCCTGGCGATGACCATAGTTTGCAAATCACCATGGTACCGCGAGAACACTACAAGGATCTCGACACGCTTCAGGCTCACAATGTGCAGGACCTGCAAACATTTTACGTCCCTCCCAGGCGAAGGGGTGAGAAGGTGATCCTATTCTACCGATCCTCAGAGTCGAAAATAGAGAAAGAGATCTGGCATGGCGCGGATGCTACACTTGACAGGCTCCAACCCATCCGTCTGCCCAGATACTATACAAATGGATTAAAGAAGCTATTGAAGCGCCAAGGAGTACCCTTAGAACAGACCGTTCGGCAGGCGCGGTTCTACAACAGGATTTGGGATGTCCCCGGGACTCAACGCAAATTGCCCAACGGGAAGATGGAAACACTCGGGCTTGGATACGCAAGAGCCGGAAAACGGGAATGGGCTCACAACAGCTATGCTATATATACCTTTGATGAAGAGGAGGACACCCTGTCAGGAGATGCCAACCCCCCATCAAAACTAGACCCCGCGATTAAAGCGCCGAGTCCGTCGTTTGAAGAACGAATGGGCAAGCCTATCAGGAAAATGGGTCAGAAAGCTCGGGAAGACCACAACCGCGAAATGGCCATCTACGAGAAGGCCAGGACGCAACGTCTATCTCAACATGCTGTACGAAAGGCCCGACGCAGAGACGGAAATAAATCAAGAAGCGGCTCGGGTTTGTCCCTCATGAAGAAGATGAGTCGAGCGTACTCCTTCCCCCGAGACAAGACGGAGAGGTTACTCAACCTCGCTATAAAACATCAAATGATCACGCTTCCAGAGTCTAGACATCCTGAGCAAGCTAGCAAGGCCTCTCATCCGAGTTATTGCTCTTATCACCAAGCCATAGGACATCCTACCGAAGACTGCTTCACCTTCAAGAACTGGGTCGAGGACCAGTACCGACGGGGCAGATTCGCTTTATCCGACAGCTGGAAGGTAACGCCGCCGCAAAAGCATGAGCCCAAGGCCGCAAGAGCAGAACCGGGCCCACCTCAGTCCAGGGAGCGGGTTCGCACTTGTTATACGATTACGATATTAGGAGAAGAGCCCGAGAACGTAGATGACCTTCCCCGGTGCTTTGAGAACAGCGATGATGAGGTGATCTCGGAATTTCCGCCCGCTCCGAAAGAACTGGAAGATGGTATACATACTACTGCAGATAACCTCAAGAAGATTGAGTTGGGATCGGCAGACGATCCGCGACCGACATTTGTCAGCGAGCTGTTATCCGAAGAGAGGGTGGCTGCGTTAAAGAACGTGCTTCTACGGCATAAAGACTGCTTCGCGTGGAACTACTCCGAGATGCCAGGATTAGATCCGGAGATTGCTGTGCATAAATTAGCAATATCCCCAGATATCAAGCCAGTCAAGCAGGCGCCAAGGAGGATGCGACTCGAGCTTGAGATGAGCATCAACGCCGAAGTCAAGAAGCTGATCGATTCTGGATTTATCCAAGAAGTCCAATATCCCGACTAGATCGCCAATATCGTCCCAGTAATGAAGAAGAATGGGACGGTACGCATATGCGTGGATTTCAGGGATCTCAATAAAGCCTGTCCAAAGGATGATTTCCCAGTACCAGTAACCGAGCTAATGATAGATAACACGTCCACTCACGAGGTTTTCTCCTTTATGGATGGTTCGTCAGGATACAATCAGATAAAAATGTATCCTGAAGACCAGAAGCACACCGCTTTCCGCACCCCTTTGGGTATATTTTGCTACAGGGTTATGCCCTTCGGTCTAAAGAACGCTGGCGCTACCTATCAAAGGGCCATGACAAAGATCTTTGATGACCTCATACACGACGTCGTCGAGTGCTATATCGATGACCTCGTAGTAAAGAGCATGTCATACGAAGATCATTTAAAGCACCTGGAGACTGTATTTCGACGTCTTCGGCAATATAATTTGAAAATGAATCCCCTCAAATGCGCGTTTGGAGTCTCCTCGGGTAAATTCCTGGGATTCATCGTTCGACACCGAGGTATTGAAATAGATCCGTCAAAGATTAAGGCGATCATGGAAATGCCTCCGCCAAGAACCCTCAAGCAGTTGCGGTCTCTCCAAGGAAAGCTCGCATACATCCTGCGGTTTATCGCTAATCTTTCGGGCAAATGCTGTCCTTACAGCCACCTGATGAAAAAGGGAACTCCATTCGCTTGGGATCACAAATGTCAAGGTGCACTAGACGAGATCAAGCAGTACCTGCAGAACCCTCCGGTGTTGGCCGCGCCGGTCAAGGGAAAACCCCTCATTCTTTATACGACCGCCCTCGAAGGTTCTTTAGGCGCATTATGGGCACAAGAGAATGATCAGGGGAAAGAGAGAGCACTCTACTACTTAAGTCGAGTTCTACTGGGGGCAGAAAGCAACTATTCCCCCATTGAAAAGCACTGCCTGGCGTTGATCTTCGCAATAACAAAGCTTAGACATTACGCATTAGCACATGAAGTCCGTCTTATTTCGAAGGTGGACCCTCTCAAATATTTGATGTCGAAAGCCATATTGACAGGGCGACTCGCTAAGTGGGCCCTGCTCTTGATGGAGTTCTCGATAACGTATCAACCTCTCAAGGCAGTGAAAGGCCAGGCCATTGCCGACTTCCTCGCCGAGCACCCGATACCGGCCGATTCTCCTCTGAACTGTGATTTGCCGGACGAGCACGCATTTGATGCGACTAGCGGCGGAAGCGCCCGATGGGAACTCTATTTCGATGGAGCGTCCTCCATAAAGAAACAGAAACAAGGTATCCCAATGATCAAATCAGGGATAGGCCTCATCTTCGCAACTCCACAAGGAGGGATAATGCGCTTCGCCTTCTCCTTAACAGAGCCGAGGACAAACAATGAAGCTGAATACGAAGCTCTGATAGCAGGCCTCGAGATCGCCATCGACATGGGAATTGAAGACCTCCTTATATACGGGGATTCTCAGCTGGTCGTTAGTCAAGTAAATGGTGACTACCAAACGTGCAAGCCAGAGTTGGTGAAGTACGGCGAAAGGGTGCAACAACTATTGACCCAAATTCCCTCCTATACTTTGGAGAACATACGGCGCGCGGAAAACAGCAAAGCAGACGCGTTGGCTAAACTTGCTAAAGAACTGGCTGACGAGAACCTCGATGACGTCAGAATCGTGGTACAAAGCCGTCGAGTGCTCGCCCCGGCAGAAATATCTCCGGAATCATGCGAAGAAAAGGGAACGACTGAGCAGACGACCCTACAAATGAAAGACCATGAGAAGGCCGAAGACTGGAGGGAAGTCTTCATAGACTACTTTAAGTCCCACCGAATGCCCGAAGAAGCGTCCTCAAGACATCAGCTCATGAAACGAGCTTTATCCTTCGCTTTCGTCAACGATATTTTGTACAAGAGATCGTTTGATTCTCTATGGCTGAGATGCTTAGGACCTGACGAAGCAGAAAGAGTCATTCAGGAAGTTCATGACGGACTTTGCGGTTCTCACCAAGCAGGCCCAAAGATGAAGTTAAAAATTAAACGGATGGGTTATTACTGGCCTACGATGATCCAGGACTGCCTCGAGTATGCGAAGCAATGCCACTCATGCCAGATTCATGGAGACTTCATCCACCAACATCCGAATCCACTGCACCCGACGCTGGCTAGTTGGCCATTCGAAATGTGGGGGACTGACATAGTCGGCCCCATCGAGCCAGCATCATCCCGGGTACACCGTTTTATCCTGGCGACAACTGATTACTTCTCCAAATGGGCAGAAGCAGTACCACTGAGGGAAGTGAAGACGGAGAATATCCTCCATTTCTTCAAGACGCACGTCATCTATCGGTTCGGAACCCCACGGCGGATTATCTCCGATAATGGGCCGGCCTACCGAAGCCATAAGATTAGCCGCTTCGCACATCAGCACAATATAGACTGGAGATATTCTTCGGTTTACAACCCACGAGCTAACGGTCTGGCCGAGGCCTTCAATAAGACCTTGACGAAGATCATAAAAAAGACCGTTTCCAGGAATAAGAGAGACTGGCACGAAAGGCTGCAAGAAGCCCTTTGGGCTTATCGAACTACATTCAAGACGGCCACAAACACAACGCTGTACGCGTTGGTATTTGGGACGGAAGCAGTGCTCCCCCTCGAGATAGAGTTACCCTCTCTACGAGTAACAGTCCACCACGAGCTGACGAACGAAGAAAATGCTCACCTTCGGCTTGAGGAGCTTGATGCCCTCGACGAAACCCGGCTCATAGCGCAACAACATCTAGAGGCCTACAAAGCAAAGATGACGCGCTCATACGAAAGATTGACCAGGCCAAGGACATTCCGCCAAGGCGAACTCGTACTAGTGGTCAAAAGACCTATGATCCCCAATCGTGCCAAGCGAGGAAAATTTGAGCCAAACTATGAAGGTCCGTACATCATAGACAAGGTCTACCAGGGTGGAGCCTACCTACTCATGGACATGCACGGTGAAAGGCCTTTCAGGCCAATAAACGGCCGCTTCTTAAAGAAATACTATGCTTAATAAGCCACAGCCTGGGTCAATGATAGATGACGACGACTATGTCCGCTCACTATCTTCCTAGGCTCAGACTTTACAAGCAGCAGCCAGCCTTCCCATATCGACGGACCGAAACGTCCTTAAACTAACGGCGGACCGAAACGTCCTTAAACTATCGACGGACCGAAACGTCCTTAAACTAACGGCGGACCGAAACGTCCTTAAACTATCGACGGACCGAAACGTCCTTAAACTAACGGCGGACCGAAACGTCCTTAAACTATCGACGGACCGAAACGTCCTTAAACTAACGACGGACCGAAACGTCCCTAAACTACTACCGCAACATCCTTAGGTTGACGAGATGGATAAAAAAAAAGAAGAAGATAAAAAATGAAAAAAAAAACGGTATGTCCATAAGCAAAGTGGGCACGGATGAAAACCCGAAAGGGCTCCGTGAGTAAAAACAGCAGGGCTGCCGGCAAGTGTTCGTGAAAACCCGAAAGGGCGCGACCTTGTAAAAAAAAAGTGAAAAAGAATAAAAACAAAACGGTATGTCTATAAGCAAAATGGGCACGGATGAAAACCCGAAAGGGCTCCGTGACTAAAAACAGCAGGACTACCGGCGAGTGTTTGTGAAAACCCGAAAGGGCGCAACCTCGTTAAAAGACACTTGTAGGGTCCTCTCGACCTTGTAAGGAGAAACCACCTGCGTGAGATCCTTACGACTCACAAAGGAGCAACACACTTAGGGATCCTCACGATTCCTAAGGAGAAAATACACTTACGAGATCCTCACGACTCGTAAGGAGAATTCTCTTATGGGACCCTCACGGCTCATGAGATTTGAAAGTCTTAAGTTACAGAAGCCTGAACCTGTTCTTAAGCAAATCCTCCACAACCTTCGATATTGCCCTACAAGAGGCTCAATACTGACCCTTGTATACAATCCACGGGCGCGAATAAACATTTCCCCAGCAAAGTCCAACCCTTGTAAGTCCTCTCGACCTATAAGGAGAAAACCCTCTTGTAGGATCCTTACGACTTACAGAGGAACATACACTTAGGAATCCTTACGATCCCTAAGGAGAAAATACACCTGCAAGATCCTCACGACTTGTAGGGAGAAATACCTTTGTGAGACCCTTACGGCTCATGAAGTCGAAAGCCTTAGTCGACAGGACCTTAACCCTGTTTGCTAAGCCACCTTTGTTCAACATCGACAGAGGCAAATGATGATTCGCTCCTGGCAATATTCCAGTTGCAGCGATGCTGATGCCTAAACCGGTATCAAATCCCAAGTTCTTTCATGGCAAATGATGATTCGCTCCTGACAACATCCCAGTTGCAGCGATGCTGATGCCGAAATCGGTGTCCAAAATCCGAGCTTGCGGCAAAAAAGCTAGCAAGCCACACATGCCTACAAAATAGCCGAAATGATGGGGCAACTTGCAATAAAAAGCAGCAAGTAAGAATGAAGGCATAAAAAAAAATAGCCGAAATGATGGGGCAACTCGTAATAAAAAGCAGCGAGTAGAAAATAAATAAATAGCCGAAATGATTGGGCACCGCGAAAAATAGCCGAAATGATGGGGCAATCGCGACCTTCGCGACATAAAAGCTGAAACGATAGAGCATCGCGGAAAAAGAAATAAAATAAAAATAAAATGTATGCCTTACAGGTGATGTTCCATCACACCCTGTATACAATCCAATGGCATAAACAAAAAGGGAACGTACCTCCCTCCCCCAGGTTTCACCAAAGAAAGAAGCTAAATCTCGACGGGCCACAAGCGACCTAGAGATCATCCCAACACTCGTCTCGTAACAACGGACATAACTTCAAGCTAAGCGGAACAGCGGCAACTCCCGGTTCCATGGCTCGGTGGTATACATATCGCCAACAGTCAAACCTTCACCCCGTGAAATGCGGATATATTCAGCAAAATTCCTGGTCACGTGGAACGCGGATAATGTCACTCTTTGACCCCGTGGAAAACGTCCAGAGCGGATCCTGGTCCTCGCAGAGCATGGCAGTGAACCCGTGCGAAGCATCCAGAGCGGAGCCTAGTCCTCGCCTAACGCGGCAGTGAACCCGTGTGAAGCATCTAGTGCAAAATTCCTGGTCACGTGGAACGCGGATAATGTCACTCTCTGACCCCGTGGAAAACGTCCAGAGCGGAGCCTAGTCCTCGCCTAACGCGGCAGTGAACCCGTGTGAAGCATCTAGTGCAAAATTCCTGGTCACGTGGAACGCGGATAATGTCACTCTTTGACCCCGTGGAAAACGTCCAGAGCGGATCCTGGTCCTCGCAGAGCATGGCAGTGAACCCGTGCGAAGCATCCAGAGCGGAGCCTAGTCCTCGCCTAACGCGGCAGTGAACCCGTGTGAAGCATCTAGTGCAAAATTCCTGGTCACGTGGAACGCGGATAATGTCACTCTTTGACCCCGTGGAAAACGTCCAGAGCGGATCCTGGTCCTCGCAGAGCATGGCAGTGAACCCGTGCGAAGCATCCAGAGCGGAGCCTAGTCCTCGCCTAACGCGGCAGTGAACCCGTGTGAAGCATCTAGTGCAAAATTCCTGGTCACGTGGAACGCGGATAATGTCACTCTCTGACCCCGTGGAAAACGTCCAGAGCGGAGCCTAGTCCTCGCCAAGCACGGCAGTGAACCCGTATGAAGCATCTAGTGCAAAATTCCTGGTCACATGGAATGCGGATAACGTCACTCTTTGACCCCGTGGAAAGCGTCCAGAGCGGATCCTGGTCCTCGCAGAGCATGGCAGTGAACCCGTGCGAAGCATCCAGAGCGGAGCCTAGTCCTCGCCAAGCACGGCAGTGAACCCGTGTGAAGCATCTAGTGCAAAATTCCTGGTCACGTGGAACGCGGATAATGTCACTCTTTGACCCCGTGGAAAACGTCCAGAGCGGATCCTGGTCCTCGCAGAGCACGGCAGTGAACCCGTGTGAAGCATCCAGAGCGGAGCCTAGTCCTCGCCGAGCACGGCAGTGAACCCGTGTGAAGCATCTAGTGCAAAATTCCTGGTTACGTGGAACGCGGATAATGTCACTCTTTGACCCCGTGGAAAACGTCCAGAGCGGAGCCTGGTCCTCGCCAAGCACGGCAATGAACCCGTGTGAAGCATCCAGAGCAAATACCAGACTGTGGAGTCCTTAAAATCCACGGACTATGACGTCTTTAACCTCGACCGTGATGTCTTAAAACTAACGATCAACCACCCCGATTCCCTACAGACTTTGCCTTGGTTTAAGGGTACATCTCTTCACTCCTTTGATGCCCGGCGTTGTAATTCCTCAACGTCTTCAAAGAGGTGACGGGTCCCTGCAACCAAACACCGGACTGTGGAGTCCCTAAATCCACGGACTATGAGGTCCTTAACCTTGACCGTGATGTCTTAAAACTAACAGCGGACTGTGGAGTCCTTAAATCCACGGACTATGAGGTCCTTAACCTTGACCGTGATGTCTTAAAACTAACAGCGGACTGTGGAGTCCCTAAATCCACGGACTATGAGGTCCTTAACCTTGACCGTGATGTCTTAAAACTAACAGCGGACTGTGGAGTCCTTAAATCCACGGACTATGAGGTCCTTAACCTTGACCGTGACGTCTTTAAACTACGATACCTTGAGAAACCCCCGACTCCGTAAAACACGGACAAGGGTGACCGCATCCAACACTTGCAGGCCCTCACGACCTGTAAGGAAGAAAAACTCTCTTGCGAGATCCTTACGACTCTCAAGGAAAAACCCGCTTAAGGATCCTCACGATCTTTAAGAAGAACTCACACCTATGGGATCCTCTCGACCTGTAGGGAGAAAAACTCTTTATGAAACCCTCATGGCTCGTAAAATGCAAAAGTCTTAGGAAGCAGATCTTAACCCTGAATCCTAAGCCATCGCTGTCCTGCAAGAAGATCGAGGTAGAATATCCGCAGAATACATTCGATGAAAATGGGACACATCATTGAGAAGAAAAATGTATCTTTTATTCATAAACCAAAATGGGTACAAAGTACAATTCATGAAAGAAACAAAAAGAAAATACCCTTATCCATGAGTATGTACAAAAAGGAAGGAAAAGATACAAATGTTTCAAGCCGGCGGGCGATTCAGCAGCTTGGTCAGCTCATCCTGCTTTTGCTGAGCCACGGCTTCATGACGCAAGATCTCCAGAAGACGAGCCTCCGCCTGAGCTTGTTGAGCCTGATACGAAGCGAGCCGGGCTTCAAGCTCTTTCTCAGTGGCCTTATGAGCCTCGACCCTCTCACGAGTGAACGTAGCAGCCTTATCGAGAGCCACCACCTCTTTGATGGACTCCTGAAGCACCCGCCAGAGTTCATACGCTTTGTTGGCTTTGGCTGTGAGATTGGCTTGGAGCTCGCCCAGCGCCTTGGAGGCTAGCTCCCTTTCCGAGAACTTGCGACCGAGCCTCTTCTCACATGACGTCATGTTGGCCGCGCACCGTGCTATCAGCCCCCGTAACTCCGCCTTTGCAGCCACGGCCTCCGAGGAAAGGTGAGAACATTCAAGGGCGTGCAGGCAAGCCTCCACTCGCCGGCAGAACTCCACCCAGACTCGCACCACCTCTTCGCTATGGTAGGTGGCAAGAAAAGGAAGAGAACCGTTAGCCTCGGCAGCGAATGCTTCAGCCGTGGTCGTGCTGCCAGCACGAATCTCCTCGATCAGAGACGACAAGGAGACGAGGCTTAATTGGGCCAAGCGTTCTGAAGCCCGCAAGGCATAAGGGCCGGGTGGCATCACGATGCGCGACTCCAACGCCGTGGAGACTGGCAGAGCTGTTCAAATTTGGAAGACGTCAGCAAAATTCTTAATCAAAGAACGAGTGAGAGTGCAATGAGATGTCACTCACCGACAGTCGTGCAAGCAGGAGCTGAAGGCTCCCCTGGCCCTTCGAGAACCTCGACCTCATCATCGGCTTCCAGAACTGTAGAAAACATCGATGTCAGTACGCAAATAACGACGATGCTATGAGAAGGGATGGACGACACCAACCTTGCCCAGACGAGAGGACAATGCGTTGAGGGGAGATCGCCTGCGGAGCTGCCATCTCCAATAAACGCTGAAATGACTGTCGAGGCGACAGATCCGCGATCGTGGCCGCCAAACCGCGCAATTCTGGGAAAGATAAAAGAGTTCAGACTATGAAGGGGTTGCTAAATTAAAACGCAGAGGAATACCTTCAACACTCATCCCATTCTGAGCCGGGGGGATAGCAGCTTCAACGGTCTCCGCCATGACCTCAGGCTCCAGCAAAGGGAGAATAGTCCCGACTACCTCGCTCCTAGCCTTTGGGCCGCTCGCAGCAGGAGTCATTGGGACGGCGGCCTCCAAAGGAGCCTCCTCCAAAGGGACAAGCACTCCCTGATCAAGAACCGCCGCTGGAAGTTCCACCATGAGAGGAGCAGTCTCGTCAGCCCCCTCCATATCCAGCAAGGCCTCATTGAGAATCTCGGCGGGCTTTAGCTTTAATGGGCCCGTAGGGAGCTCCCCCAGCGTCGAAGATTCTGCACGATTCAAATAAGAATAATGATATATATGCACGGGCATAAATAATCGGAAAAACTACAAAAGAAACACAACATACCTATACGCAAAGAAGCCCTCAGATGGCTTCTTCAAGCCGCTGCTCCTTCTCAAGGAGGTGGACTCGCCGAGGTTCGAGAGTGGACTCATGGCCGCCGGTCCATAAAGAAAGTGCGTCAGCTGCATCTTCTGAAGTGGCCTGCTTCAAAGCCCTTTCTCCCCATTCCTCCAGAGGACCGATAAATCGCCGCCGAATCCACGAAGGGTCCTCGTAAAAAATTACAGCAGGATAGGACTTCTTCGGAACCTTGGCGTTATGAGACGCGTCTTTTGAACGCCGTATGGCCTCAGCCAACTGTGCGGCCTCCTCATCAGCCGAACTCGGAAAGAGAAGTCCAGCGTTTGACTCTTGCAGGGCCAATGGTTCGTCTCCAAGGATAGGCTCAGACTCCACCACTGAATCAAGCGGGGCGGTAGCCTCTTTCCTCCGCCGTTTAGACCCAGAGCCGGTCGCTGAGGATGACCGCTTCCTCCCCCGTGAAGCCTTAGGGCGGCGCTGGCCCACATCGCCCTCAGCGCCCTCATCCCTGTTACTCTCGCTCGGTGCCACAACCGAGGACGACATCGCCATTGTCGACACCACGGGGGGCGGTGCCGCCACCGGCAGGGGTGCTACCACCGGAGCCCGTTTACCCCGTGATCGAGAACCCAAGGGCATACCAGCTGTTGGAGTAAGGTCTACCCCTGACTCCCCCGGAATGAGCGCGGTGCCAATTTCCCTCAAAGGGAAGCGGACCGGAGCCCTCGGCCGTAGCTTAGCCCCCGAAACCTGAGGAGGGGCGTCGTGACCAAGAAGCACCCTTCTTTCTTCAAGAATAATCGGACTGATCCGATGAAGATACCAGCCCGTAAATGCACCTACACATCGGGGCATGTACTCGGCTTCAGGGACCATGAAATGAGAGCCGGTGTTCAGCCTCATGAAATGATGAGCGGCATCGTGAACAGCATCAAGCGAAGGGATCGGGGCGATTATAAAAGCCTCAAAAGGAACACCCTGGTCGTATCCAAGCTGCCGGGCAAATCGATGCGGATTGTACCGCATAAAAAGAGCCGCACTGTCCTGGCGAAACACCAAGTAGCCCGGTCTAATTGCATACAAATGCGTGGCCTCCCGGGGCTTCAGAGAAGGCGCGTTGTCTTTCGACTGGTCCCAGAGTTGTTGAACGGGACCCGAAGGAGTAGACAAAACCCGATCATTAAAAACCAACCCGCCAGCGGTGGCATGAGGAGAAATCAGCACCCAAATGGCCCCAAATTGAGTCGGGTCGGCAGCAGAAGCACCCACCAGTCGCATAAGTCGCGGGAAGGGATAGGCGTCGTAAAAGGCGGGCCTCTGATGCATAGCAAAAGACCCCAGCACATGCATTTCGATCCACGACGTGAAATAATGAAGCGAAAAGTTCACTACGTCCACGCCAGGAGTAGAGGTATTAGCTGCGGTGCCCAATCCATTATAGAGGTGCGCCAAGGCCGGGATGCCGATGGCCAACCGCATCCCCTCAGCAATACGATGAGCCGGGTAGATGACCGAGGCTCTCATGAAGCGGCGATGCATGGGGATAACGAACCAACTAAGCCAGACACTAACAAACCCCACAAAGAACGTCTCCTCGTCCATGCCCGGGACAGAAATGGATTCAAAAGATATCGGCGATATAATAGGGATGTAATATTGAGGTAAATCTGACTCGTTGGTCGGCAACCTCTTCGGACCAAACCCAAAGGGGTCCCCAATGTTGGCAAACTTCGGGGCTGTCTTCGATAAGGCGTCCTCACGAAGGAAACAAGCAATGAAGCTCTTGAAAGTGACACCCTGCTCCTCGGACTCGGTGAATAATCGGTCGAAGATGCCTAGGGCCTTAATTAAACTGGGGTGCTTATGGCGAACAGCATTCTCAGCGGACAGGCCGTCAACCGGTGCAGACTCGGGCTCGAAGACATACTCGTCAGGAGGCAACAACTCCTCATACAGTGCGCCCCTGATTGGCAATCCCGAGATCTCATAAAATTCTGCAAGAGAGATCGAGACCTCACGATCTCCTAGAATGAAAGTGTTGGTGGGAAGATTCCATTAGTTCAAAAACGCCTTAACCCACCAGGCATGCGGGGACTTATAATGGAATAGTGACGCGTATATTGCCTGATAAAGCCCGACTTTCTGCAACCGCGCACGATGGGCAGAAAGGATGTAGCGAGCCCAGAGAAGATAGCCCGTAGGATGCCGGGGAGTGAGCCCTATCTTATAAATTTGCCCCCACGGGTGGGCCTCACCCTGGCAGATACGCCGCCCCAAGATGTCTATGGCCGGAATCGGATGGTTCGGAATACCGGTCGTCGAAGGCTCAAGCCTCCCCGTTGGAGTCCAGTTGGGCATTTCCACAGCAAAAGCTGTCCTTAGAGGATCCATCGGTAAAAAGGGGAAAGTGGGCTCCGTTGGCACCGCGCAGAGAAAACTCCGACGACCCTGAATAATCTGACTATACCAAGATCCCCATTGAAGAAGGTTGGTGCAGTTCGGGTCATGGGCCCGAATCATCGCCATCGCTTCCTCATCAGACGGTGACTGAGGAAAAGCCGCCTCCGAGCGAGAAAAGGGAAAGCGTGGAACAGAAGCCATCGCACCTGAAATCCAATAAAAGAAGACCGTTAAAAGAAAAGTCAGCGATATATATTCATGCATGAACATGAAGACTAGTTAAAGAAAGCAACAGCAGAGTTTTCTGGGACCATTGGCCACAAAACATATGGGCCCCACAGAATCCGGATGACGGCTCATTAATAATGAGACCAAACAGTTACAATAAAACAAAGGGAATATCCTCATTTAATAAAAAATGATGACCATGCACATTCCCCTCAACAAGATCTGTCTAGGGCTCTACAATGAACCCAACAAAATCAAAGGAATTAAATTCCCACAGAAGACATCATTACAAAACCCCCATCGCATTAATTGCAGAAGAACAGCCTCGGGCCAAGAGACCCCAGGAAGCCTCTGTGTGAAGAAAACTGAGTTTTTCATTGGAATTAAATTCCTTATTGAGAAAAGGGAATTAAATTCCCAGAAACATTTTTGATGGAACTAAATTCCATGGAGTTGAAACGCCATCATCATCTCCCCAAGGATCATCTAAACCCTAAAAGATCTACAGTTTGAAGGTTAAGCGGTTTCATGTTCTTATGGAAAATATGAAGAAAAAAGGGTAAAAACCCTTGTTTTGGATTTAAAATCCAGAGGAATGTGAAGGTCCATCATTTGTCCAAGAACATTACCTGAGGAAAAATGATTCTTTTCGAACAGAGTTAAACTCTGAAGATTGTTTCAGGACAGAGAACTAAGCTCTGAAAGCGAGAATTAAATTCTCAAAGAAGAAGTTCTCAGAAGAAGAAGATGAGCAAAGCGAAGGCTCCTATGAAGAGACGGAGGTATTTATAGAAGGCAATGGAAATGTTTCATCTCCCCAGATCCCTAGAGGAATCCAACGGTCACAAGGGGTGACAGCGTTGCACTCACGTGCAGACACGTGAGAACAACGCTGTGGGGGCATTTGTTTCCTGATTTAAAATCAGGAAAGCTTCTGGGAAAAGCTTCAGAAGAAGGTCACGTGCTTACACGTGACTAGCGGTCACGTGTTGGCACGTGACACCTAAGCACATCATCAGGGCAAGTTCAGTTTCCTGACTACGTTGAAGAAAAGGGGCTTCAGAAAGAGTCACGTGCTCCCACGTGACCAGGGTCACGTGGCGACACGTGACATTTAAATGCAAGTGTCAAAGGCAAACCGGTTCCCTGATCAAGTCAAGGAAAAGGCTTCAGAAGAGGTCACGTGCTCCCACGTGACCAGGGTCACGTGTTGGCACGTGACGTTCAAATCAGCAGACTCGTTCTCCAGTTGAACCAAGGAAAGAGGCTCCAGACAAGGGTCACGTGCTCACACGTGACCAGGGGTCACGTGGTGGCACGTGATGACCAAGCAACAACCAGAAAGACAGCGCAAAAAGAAAGGAAAAGGCTCATTCCAAAGGGGGTCACGTGCCCACACGTGACCATGAGTCACGTGGTCACACGTGACCGGCTTTCAAAGCCCATTTTGTCAACAGAATTAAATTCTGAAAGAGATTCGAATGTTTCCAAAGGAAAGCGGCTATCTGGAACCAATCGAATTAAAGAGTCAGAGGTGATGAAATATCATCTATCTATGGGAAAATCTCGGGTTTGGAAAGATTTCCCCTTTAAATCTAACCGAAACAACAAAGGAGAATCCCTGGATTTGAAATCCAATGGTGAGTAAAATTCACCTAGTAATCCAAAGGTCCAAAACGAATGATGGATGCAAATCAAATCTCTCATGAAGATTCGTCAAAAACTGATTGATTCGGCTGCTTCTCCTATAAATAGGAGCCAAGAGACACAAAAAATATATAGACAGAGATATACAGAGACAGGGAAAGAAAAAAGAAAAGGAAGAGAGCTTCGATACTTGGAGAAACTTGGATCTTCTGCAAAAACCCTAGGTAAGAAAGGGAAAAGCTCCTTGAAAGAAAAAGAGAATTTAATTCTCAACAGAGTTTAACTCTGATACATAAAACAGAAGAACATTTTTCTTCTCTCTTTGATAGAGGATCTGCAAAGTGCACATCTCCCCTTGAGGTTGAGAATTTAATTCTCAATGGGTTGAGATCCTGCCATGCAGATCCAAAACATAGAGAGGGAATGCAAGCACGAGAATTTAATTCTCACAGAACTATAGGAATTTAATTCCTTTAAAATAAAATTAGGGCTTGACCCTATATCATGGGAATTTAATTCCTTCAGAACAAAAAGAAACAGGGTTTAACCCTAATTAAGAACCTAGTTCTGTTGAAACAGCGGGAATTTAATTCCTTTAATCATAATTTAACAGAGGACGGAAGTTCAAATTCCCTAAAAAGCTTTTGTTAGGGTTTAACCCTATTTGATTCTTCACATGAACAAGGAATTTAATTCCTGCAGAAAATTCAGAGTCCAACTCTATTCAGAATGTAAACCTTTAAGAGAAAGTAGGAATTTAATCCCTCTGAAATTACCGTCAGGGTTTAACCCTACGAGGAATTTAATTCCTGGAAAAGATTAACAGATCCTCTAAAACAACATACATAGAGGCAGGGTCACGTGTCACCACGTGACCCCCCCCCAGAGATCTACAGGAAGCCCCTTTGAGGCAGCACCCCACGTGACCCACGTGACCCTCGGCAGAAGCTCTAATACATAGGCATTTGAATGCCCATCACGTGATGGCACGTGATGCTCTGAAAGATGCGATAATCTCAGCAGAATAAATGAAGGGAGGGCGCTCTCACGTGCTGCCACGTGACCCCTCTTGCCTTAGTGTTTAACACTAAATTGAAACTCTCGAACCCAGTGTTAAAACACTGTTGGGCCTTAGTGTTCAACACTAATTAAAAAGCTTTATTTGCAGCGTTCAACACTGATCTGTTTTAGTGTTTAACACTAATTTGAAAAGCCTTGTTGCCGGTGTTAAACACCAATTATCTCTTAGTGTTAAACACTAACTTGTCAACCTCATTCCCAGTGTTCAACACTGACTGCTCTGTAGTGTTTAACACTAGGCTTTGGCCCAATTGGCCTAAATGGATAGAGGCAAAGCTTCTCCTGATTGGACTTAGCCCAAGATGGCCATAAGTCCTCAATTTGTGATTAACTGGGCCAATGGACTCATAACATAATTAATTCGTCTTGATCCCAAATTGGGCCAAGGACTATTTAATCCACTCCGGTTCTAGGGTACATCTCTTCACTCCTTTGATACTCGGCATTGTAATCCCTCAATGTCTTCAAAGAGGTGACGGGTCCCGACGACCACACATTGATATGGACTGTGGGGTCCTTAAACCCGTGTTTAATGCAAAATTCCTGGTTACGTGGAACGCGGATAATGTCACTCTTTGACCCCGTGGAAAACGTCCAGAGCGGAGCCTGGTCCTCGCAGAGCACGGCAGTGAACCCGTGTGAAGCATCCAGAGCACATACCGGACTGTGGGGTCCTTAAACCCATGGACTACGACGTCCTTAACCTTGACCGAGATGTCTTAAAACTAACAATGGACTGTGGGGTCCTTAAACCCATGGACTACGACGTCCTTAACCTTGACCGAGATGTCTTAAAACTAACAATGGACCGCAATGTCCTTAAACTACCCATGGACTGCAATGTCCTTGAACTACCCATGGTTGCAATGTCCTTAAACTAGAACAATAGAGCCGCGTATGCTCTTTTGTCAGATCTAAACGGTCCCGTTTAAGTTGATCTTAGCCTCAAAGATGGCTAACGTATCCTTAAACCTTCAAACAGACTGGACTATGAATCCCCCCAATTAACTCTGGCTCGAGGGTACATCTCTGAACTCCTCTGACATCCGTCGTTGTAATCCTTCAACGTCGTCAGAGAGGTGATGGGTCCCGACGGCTATACATACGATGGACCACTATGTCCCTAAACTGGAACAATAGAGCCCAAACGCTCCTTTGTCGGATCTAAACGATCCCGTTAAGTCGATCTTAGTCTCAAAGTGAGACTAACGTATCCTTAACAAACGTTTGAGTTGATCTTAGCCTCAAGTATGGCTGACGTATCCTCAAACTAAACCCCCTAAACCCAAATCTAAGACAATACGGATTTGGACTAGTCCACGCCCTACGGGCGATGATATAACTCAGCCTCCGTAAACAATCCACGGGCAACAAAACAAACACCCACGACACGAAGTGACCATCTGGAGAAGGAGAAAGTTGTTACCGCAATGCGGTAGCGTAATTAACTGCAGGGGCTTGCGCCTGCAGGGAAGAGCATCCCCACAATCAAAAACCCCTCAAACGAGGGGGAATCTGACGAAGTCTGCTACATCGGACGCATCCGTCTAAACCTTCGATACATGGTGCCATAAATCAACTTGGCATCTTCGGAGAGGTGGACGGATAGCACCAATTAGCATCTGCCCCGAATCTCAGGCGAGACGCCATGTCGCGCCGTCTTTCGGAGGGGAACAACTATATCCAACGATCTCCCACTTGCATTTAAGACCAATTATTGCGTTATCGCATACCCACAGCTCGTATGCTACCAAATACCCAACTTCTCTACTAACAGCTCGTGTGTTCGAGAAATAATCTCAGTGAGTGGATCAACTATAATGTTTTTATTTTTATCTCTCAATATCTCAACTTTGCGAAGACCGACTATCTCCAGAACTGAGCGATACTCTGCCTTAGAATTTGTCTAGATACACGATGGGACTAAGTTCATAAATTAACATTTTTATCCAACAAACTTCTTGGGATGTATCATCTGCTCATCATAATCAGCAACCTGCGTCATGCCTACCTCATTATTCCACTTGGAACCCTTTCCAACATACTGCCTCTCAAAAGAGGGTAAACTTATAATTCTGACAGCCTCTCTGTCATCCATGTCACCTTGGAAGCCAAAATCGGTAACCACCTCCCGAGGCTGCCATTACTATACACCAAGAACTACCTAATATGTTCTTCACCGCTTCCCTTTGTTTCTTCAGGATTGGTTTAATACTACAACAAGTGCAAAAGCAACATCTAGTTTGATACATGACATCGCAAGATTGACTTAATTGCCAAAGCAATTGAAATGTCATTCACTCAAGTCCCTCTCTCATCATTCTAGAAGACATTTCTTTAAAGAGGACGACTCCATTACATGCGGGTATATTGCTATGCTAGGAGTTGACCATTTTAAACCATTTTAGAATGGTGTTCAAGTACCCAATTGAGACACTTCCCAAATCTAGATCTAAAACTATAGATCTAGTCACCAGAATTCCTGATATTTTATCCATATCCTATGCGACGAAACACCCGTGACAACTATAGTTTGACCGATTGTAGTATAGAAACATCACTTCCTATCAGGAGTATATTATCTAAGTACCAGGACAATACTCCCTACACCCTTTTTATCAGGTTCATCTGTTATTTTGATGAAGTCAAATACCTTGACTCTTACATCAAAATAGACGATCCGTCTCCTTTATGTCTGCTTTAGTCTATAAATAGACATATGCAACTCGCACACCTTCCACTGCTCCCACTGACTACGATAACACTCTGACAGAGTCATATATATGTACACTTCTAAATTCTCATTCAGAAAGACGTTATAGTCATCCACCTGCCAGATCTCATAGTCATGGATAGCAACAGTGGCAAGTAGGGTCATCATCGCCATGATGCAAACCTCCCTGTCACCGTCTATGAGGAAACCGATGTACCTCTCGGGTGGCTGAGGCCACCCTACTAAAATCAGCAGAGTATCTCAAGTTTGTCGGGTCCAATCGAATCCTTGGGTTCCACTAAATTTCTAGTAATCGTTTGAGGTTCTGGAATACCTTCCAGTTCTACCATACTCCCACTATTTTCTTTTGCAAAGAATTCCTTTTATAAAATGGTGGCGAGTCAAGAACAATCTAAATATTGATCTTGAAAATGGTAGAAATTAAACCCTTGCTAATACTTAGGATAACCCATAAACTACTATTACTGAAACGTGCCTTGAGTATATCCGGACTCTGTTATCAGTACGAATCGGATTATTCTATATCTTAACAACTATAAGATATACTACCATTCTATATCCTTATAGAATCAAAGGTACTAATTTAGATGGAACCATATTCAATTAGCATGCAGCAGTTTCCAATGCATAGAAGAAGGCCATACAACATTACTCATCAAAGAGCCCACCCGCGAGTGAGTAATCTGAGAGAGAATCGAATTCTTAATATTATTAGAACGGAATACCTATCATAAGTATCCACATCTTTGATCACTTTGAAGAATTTTGATACTACTAACGTATGGTTCTCTACTTTATTCTTATACCCTATGAACTTTCAAAATCTTTGGACCTTGCATTTCAACGAATGCATGTATAAAATCCAGAGAACTCATAGGATGAACAAAATGAAGTGAGAGCACCATCCTCTTGTCGTAAAGGACACCGAACAACATACATTCTCATGTATAAGTACCAATTGAGTTTACTAACTCAAACTCCGTGTGTTGTAAATTAAGAACTGTATTTTGGTTAAGAATGTGTATACCGTTATTTAATACACCTTATATTATCCTCAACTGATTAAGGTAAATGCCTCTAACACAATTTTCAAAAATTATATCCCACTTTATAAAATAAAGATACAGATATATCAGTTTTGAAAAATGGTGCACAATAACGGTTATTCAAAACCAAATATTTTCCGTTAGGAAAAACCAGATGATTTATCCCAATATCACCGATTGCTATGAATTCTTATATTGAGGATCAAGTCACCCATTCTAATAATCTTCTTTTTCTCAGCATCTGTAACGACATAAATATATGAGATTCCTAACCGGTATACACATACCCCGGAGTCAAAATTAATTGGGAAAAACAATTTTCAATTAAAACTACACAGGAAAAACTGAAACATTAAAATGTTCTAAGGGGGTGGCCGGATATTCCTAGTAATGCCTCTTCCACAGCCCTAATTCATGACACTAGTTGCTGTTTCTTTTGCTCTCACTTCAATCCCTTTATATGTCTCTACATCTTACCTTTTATACACCATACTTAGGCTAGTTTATTTTCTTCCTTCCCTATCTTTCAACACCAGCCTAAGGTTTGAAAGAAGACTATCTAATGAGCATAACTGGTGTACTCTCTAATACAAGGAGATCATAACTTGAAAGAAGGAAAAAAATAATAGACAACAGAATTATCCAATTTAATATCTCCAGAACTAGTGGCCATACTCGACTGAATCAAATTTTTCGAGTTCGTATGTAACTATACGAGATGTCATTTCCAAACAATATGGATCTTCGTTGTGATACGATGTGTTTTGGAGAATGCAAAGGGTAAGGTAGGAGTGGCAGGGATATATGCGACTTTTTCGTGAATCATGACAATTCAAAACCAGATGTAAAAAGGTTCGGTTAACTTGATTTATAAGTTTTAGTTTAAGGTCAGTCATGGTCGTTGCCAGAGAGAGAAAAGAAAAGCTCAGCATGCACTCTATCAAAATTAGATTGGTTTATTAATATATCTAATCAAGATGGCTCCCACTGTTTCCTTAAATTCTCTTTCAAACCTTAAAAGGATAATAAATCGTGATTATGTACACCTTACAAGTTCGCTAACCGTTCAGTTAGGCCAGTGTTGGTACTCCGAGTGAGGCTCCCCGTGTTTTCACATAGACCTAATTAAATAACCCCGTTTCCGCAGAGGCATAACCCTGTTAGCACTTTTCTAAACACCTAATGGGTTAGCTAGTTGTGAAGTGAAAATCTCCCGGGAGTAATACCTACTCATCAGTGGGAATCGAGACCCAACTGTCATTGTGTGATAATCTTGATAGAAGCCAACCAAGGTCACCATACTCCAGAAGGTATGCGCATACTTGGAAAATTTCTCTTATATTTGAAACTCCCGATAAGGTTTTTGCTCCTAACGGCTTATGGCCTTGATAAGGTCAACATACCATAAGTCGCTAGTCAAGTTCAACCCGTCATTATCTTGATTACCCTAAACCCACCTTCATAAGCACTTGACAAGGTCAACATAGCTGTGTGACTGTCCTAGTTAATCGCATCGCATGTTATAAACAAACACTACTTAGCTACCGTACACTACACATTGACAAGGTCAACATACGCAGTACGAATACTAAGTGATACTCGTAGGAAATGACGGAAGGATATGCTAGTTTTTATGAAAACCTTTAATGTAATGAAATTGATATCGTTGAAGGAACTCGAGTGGCTTTGAAAAGGAGTGGTTTAGGCTCCACTTTTAAAACAATTGGTTTTGTAGAAAACAGAGTGGATTTGAAAAAAACTGAGTAGTTTTAAAATTTGGTTCCGACAGCATCATTTAGGTTTGTTTTCCTTGCATTAAATATATAATGCGATCCCATCATTTAAGTCTCTAGCCATAATAGAAACAACCAAAATAGCATGTTTTATATGCTATTCGCATTCGCCACGGGGCCTCGGGTTTTCACCATAAGGTTACTTAACTTACGGCAGGGCAGAGGCAGGGCTAGCATGGATGCAAAACATATAGAAGCATATTCTGAATATATATCATCATCGCAGGCAAGTAATAATCATTACAGGAATGCGATAAACAATAAATAAGATAGAATAGCGAATAAACTAAGAACCCCGTGTTTCGTTTGAACCGCAAACAAAAATCAACGTTCCCCAGTCATGTGAATAGCCCGTACAATATCGAATCAAGACGACTACAAGTGCGGCAAGTTACCCGCTAATTCTAGAAGTGAGGCAACCCGCACTCAATGTCATCAGTGGGTCACCCGGCATTTCTTGGAATCCGGTAACTTGAGCATTCCTCTGTGGGTCAACATAAAACCCCTATAAGTGTGGCGAGTAACCCGCCAATTCTAGAGCAAGACGGTCCGATCTAAAACACCATAAGACGGCCACCTACCGCACTCTAAAACCCGGCTACTCGAGCACTTCTCCCTGATTTATCCTAGTACAGATAAGAAATAATATACAACTGTAACAACGCCCTCAACCCGGACGTGTCCAAATAAAAGAATACACATCAAGCGGAAATGACAACCGCAAACCGGCCGCTCGTCCGAAATTAAGAATATACATTCAAAATTGTACAAACAAATCATACAAGAGGCTATCCGTTATGACAATCCGGCTAAACCGTCACAAGATATATATCCAAACTAACACTATAGGTAACAAGTGTGCAACCCCGTCTAATTGAACATATAGTAATTAGACGACATTTATCAACACACAAACAAACTAGGATCATAAACGATGCAAAAGATTCGACAGAAAGTTTTCTATGCTGCCCGAATTCAAAGATAACACTAAATGAAATCTGGGGCAAAAAGAATTACACTAAAAATCAAGTTTCCCTTATTCCAAGCCCTTTTCAAAGACCTCTTGACAATTAATGGCCGACTTGGGCGGCCAAAGAGGATTTTTGGTCGGCTATAAATTTGCCCTAGGTCCTCGGGTTTTGTGCGATGTTTTCTTTTCTTAAAATCTGTCTAATGGCATACTTTAACAAAATTTTCTGGTGCCATTTTGAAAACCAACAGAAACTTAGAATTTGAAACATGATATGGTTAAAATTTTGGTTTCGAAATGTCAGCATTATCTATAACTAGTTAAACCGTTTGGCACGACTTTGATACAACTGTTAAGTTCCTAGTGTTCGTGATGCATGACTCGCGACCAAGACGTAAACGAAAACAAAAACATTTATGCAAGCGCTAGCAACCAAAACCTTAGAATCGATTTCAATCACTAAACTAGCAAAACAAACATACAAGGTGTGGGGGCTAGATACCTTTGTAGTGTGCCAGCCCAATTACGGAAGACCCCTACACCACTTTATGGACTCAAGCTAGGTTCCAAAAATATCGGGAACAAGCTTGCAAGCCGATCGACCTTGCCGAAGATGATCCACCCAAGGGAATCCAGAATCAAGCTCTAGCTCCACTCTAGTCTACACTAAGTGAAGCAACTAACACACAAAGCTTGCTAGGAATGATGTGGTAGGTTTGTAGTGAAGAACCCTTTCTTTTTCTCTCTTTTCCTTTCTCTTTCTTTTCTACTTTGGAGCTCAAGAAAAAAAACAATTGGGATAGGAAGGCTGGCGATGCCCTTTTTGTGTCATGAACGCTTGCGCTGCCCTTTTTACGACATGGATGGTCGATACTGTTAGTTATGTATATGCCCTAGAGGCCATTATTGTACATGAGATGTATATTATAGTGGTTGCTTGGATATATATAGAGAGGGCTTTCTTGCTCGACATGATAGTATGCTATCTGGTTGCTCTTTGTCTTAACATGTTGACTTGTATTGTGATACTGTCTTGCTCTCCCATGTTGATAAAGCCCTTAGGATGTATACTTGACTACCAGGACTATGATGGAGATCATACTAATAGGGCCAAGGGTAGTCCACAAGTACATCCTATAATTGTTCCTAGTCGAGGGTGTATCGAGACAGGGCATCGATACTCTAGGGTAGATCGACGTATACGCATTCTGACCCATATGATGAGCGATGGATGATCCCATATCCATTGGTGTTTGACATCAAAGATGGTATACGGGTGCTCAGTAGGGACTGGGTACACTGAACGGACTCGCCAAGAACTCCTACTTAGTATTATACCTATTGTCAGATAGCAGTTCTCTGGTGACACTGATGCAGGTTAGTCTGTTGACCCGAGATCGTCATAGAGTCTTGTGTGATTCCCACTGTGTTTTGATTTCCACCTTACCACGTTCAAGAGAACGTGCAAAACGGTGTCTTTTGGGTACAGTCCCGAATCACATGGAGGAAATGAGCGATAGGAAGGGATTCGTCTCTCCTGGTATTGGGGTTTGATGTTGCGCTGTGTCAGGGCTGATACGGAGATTTACTGATAAGTGTTATCAGTAGTTTCTCGACCCGTTATGAGCCTCACATCGGCATGACTTATCGGTTATTAGGGTCTGACGTTTACCATCCCTAGACTAGATATGCGAAATATCATACGGACAGACCGGATTGTACGGTAGTGTTACTTACAGGAGAAAGAGCATGCTTGCTTGTTGATCTTCTGATCGTTTAATACCCGGGTAGCCGTTACGTCCAGCTAGTACCGCTGACGGCTTGTGGGTGCTTGATGTGATCATCACATACTGCCGGCGTATTGACGAGTCTTTAGAGTCCTACACAGAGGTTTCACTGGCCAGGCAAAACGAGGTAGGAGCACATATGTGATATGTGCGGGACCGAGAATAATACGAGCATGTGATACCGTATTCTATTCTCGCGATTTATTCGTATCAGTCGGTTATATGTGATATAGCCGGGTTATCGAAGCAAGTGTTGATTCGATAGGTTGATACAAATAATATTAGTCGATCATATTATATATAGCCGGATTATTAAATCAAGAGTTGATTTAATAATTTAATATATAATTATATATTTGATATATTAATTTACATTAACTAATATTAGCTCACATAAGCATTTCTTTTTCTCACATGTACACACTTAATATATATATGATATATATTAATTGTGTTTTATTTATGTGTCATGGTTGATGATACATGCAACATGGGTGTATGAGACTTACACCTTGATAAAGATAATGAAGGGTTTATTTATTTAGCGTAAATCAATTATTAGTTGGATAATGGTCGCATGGCATGAAGCTTGTAGAAGCTTGGACATCCATTGACTAGTCCACTAGTTTTGTCTTATACTAGATATTTTTTAACCCAACTATTATCTAAACTCATGGTTAAGTCTCTACATGAGAGATATTAGATATTTTCTCACCCATGGTTTCCATTCACTCTCTCATCCATTATTTGCTTCTTCTTCCTCAAGCTTAAGAGAGAGCTCTCTAGGTTTTTGAAAGAAGCTTAAAATTAGTGAGAAAAGTAATTCTAAAGTGAGCAAAAATCCTACTTCACCATTCTCTACTAGATTAGCACTTTAGTATAGCGTGTTAGCTTCATTAATCCCACATTAGTGAAGAGGTAGCTTGGGTTAGTGACTCCTCGACGTAGATCATTTTCGGCCTCGAAGACTTCGTGCAAGCTCATTGCTTTCTTCTTGTAGAGCTGTTCGAGAGTCCGCAAGATCACTATTTGGAGCGAAGGGACTACTACAAGGAGCTATAGAAGTGAAGGACCGGACTACAAAGGTTGTAATCCCTACTCACTTAGTTGTAAAGTAGTTTACACATTGTATTGTCTAAATCACTAGTTAAGATTCTAAGGTTAGGATTGTTTTGTACGACAAATTTTTGAAAATGACATGGATGATGCCTTCCGAAACCTTACTGTCGTGCCAAGCATTCCTACAGTGGTATCAGAGCCAAGATAGAGATTTAGATGATGTATGTAGAATTACGAAACTGAAACAACTCCGAAACACCCGATACACAAGTTCAGTTTCTGTCGAAATTTTAAAGTCGTCAAATTTTTTTTTAAACAACTGCAGAATGTTGAATGTGATATAACATGAACACAGAAGAAATTTCACCCCCCTCATCGGATTTCGGCCGACCACAGGCATGAAAAAACCGGTGTGCTCGGTTTTTGGGTAGAGTTAGGGGTTGAAATTTTTACAGTATTCCAGGCTCTGGGTTTTGGTGTTTCAGGTATTGTTTGTTTTTTCTAAATTTGCATGTGATGTTAATTTTCTGTAAAGGCAACTCGGAGTGTTTCGTAGTCGTAATTCTAACAGTTTTTCGGGTTATTTTAGACGGTGTTAAAAAGTTTGAACGGATATCAAATATCCACTTTAACCCTTGCCGAAAACTTTTCCAAGAGTTGGATTTTTTTCGAGTTAAAGAATATTCAAATATCATGCAAGTAATGCGGTGGACCCTCTAGAAGAACAAAACCCTAACTCGATTCTATGACCGTAAGAACCGCCGCCAAAGCCTAGGGTTTGCGGTAGTTCCGCGGCGCCATAGGTGAGGCAAGGGTTGACCCTTCTACGGTTGTTCCATTGGTACTGTGGCATGTGATGAATATTTTAAACTGCGCTCAAGTGTGGAGCATTTTGGGAAATTTTGGTTGTTTGTTGATTCGATCGGAATGTTTAACGTCGTCTAGCTTTTTCTGGAATGTGATACAATATGTAGAATTCATATAGTTAGGCATGAAATCCAAAGTATGTGATATTTTGGGTTTATGGTGTCTAAGGTGATTGTGGATTCCAAATGTTGTAGTTTGACATTTTTTTTCTGCGACCGTAAGTATAATATGTGGGGTATCACCATTTTCGTTGGTATATGTCAACGACAATTCTGATACGCATATTTACTTACGTTGATGACATGTGATGTTATGTGTTGCTGTGATATGTTATATTGGATCGTCGTGTTTTGAATAGCCGGGGGTTTTATGTGAGATGAGAGTTTTTATTTTCATTCATGTAAAATTTATTGTATGTAATATTATTTTATTGGGGCACTTCCGGGTTGAGGATGATGTCACCATTGTTGTATGGTATTTACTTTTCTGCATTAGGACAGACCCAAGGAGGGAAGCACAAGTAACCGGGTTCTAGAGTCCAGTGGGAGACCATCTTGAGGAGTCGAGTCCGGATCTTCTAACTCTAGAATTAGTAGGGTTGCTTGACGCTCTCGTAGGGGTCTAGGGATGTGGGTTTGGCTATTCATTGCGACCGTCGTATCCGATTTTTATATTGACTTAAATTAAAACACGGAATTTCTAGTATATCCAATATTTCATATGTTATCTTCTGCTGCTGATATTCTGTGATGTGATCACTTTATATATCTGAGAAGAATGCTTTATTATTGTATATATGATATATAATAAACGTTGCTTATGTTTTGCACCCGTGCTAGTCCCGCCCCGCTATGCCGTTAGTTAAGTAACCTAACGGTGCATAACGGGACACTGTGGCGAATGCGGATGGTATAAGCGTACGTTATATTTTCGTTTCTTCTGTGATACTTAGGAAGCATAAATGATGGGACTTCATTAATGAGATTAATGAAACAAAAGAAACCTAAAAGATGTTGTAGAATCAAATTTTCAAAAAGGGTAGCTCTATTTTTTGCTTTTCATAGCGGTATTCCTTGTAGAATATCCAGCACTTTATTCGATAAGGAAAGAGCCGAGATACCTTCACCGGGAGTGACCTCTTTAGCAAAACTAGCAGATACTACAACTCACTCAGTTTTGTTTTTGATTGCTTCTGTAGTTCTTGCTTTGCATAGTGGTATTTGTGAAATATCTTGCACCTTATTCGATAAGGAAAGAGCCGAGATCCCTTCACCGGGAGTGAGCTCTTTAGCAAAACTAGTAAAAATCCTCAAAAACCCTCCTTTTTCAAAAATCATTTGTTTCTACAACTATATCAAGTTCATTATGCAAAAGGTTTTCTTAAAAACCTGCGTAGCCCTCCGACATTTCAGATAAGTAATATTTAGTATTCGTGCTACGTTTGTTGGCTTTCGTCAAGGCGTAATGATCAGTCAAAAATAATGTAATTTTAACACGTCAATTTCCCTATTATTTGCACTCATCTATAAGTGTTCGGTATGAATATTGCACATATTAGCAAAACAGCCGTAAAATACCAAATAACATGTGTTATATATTAAAACCGACATTTTGAGGGAAATTGAGTGTTTATCATGGCATCGCATCATCTTTGTATAGTGTAACACTTGTCTCGAGAATCTGTGCAGAAAATTGCAGGAGAAAAGCCAAAACTGTCAAAAGTGCTGAGAAAAATACGCCAAGTCCAAGACTTGAGATCTGGCAGTGATCAAGGAAGAATTATTAGATTTAACACATCAGAAAAAGGCCAAAATATCAGCCCAAAACAAGCAAAGAAATTTCAAGCAGCAAGGCCACTATAGTGCCGCGGATCCGCGGCCAAAAGGCCATTCCCGCCGCGGATCCGCGGCTCTTTAATGACGTCATCGCTGCATAGTTTCACACGTGGCTTCTTGTAACTAACAATGTTTCCAAAAGACTCTAGAAACACCACGTGGCTTCATCCAGAAGGCTCGGCCTAACAACCTAGCTCTAGAATATTCCCTCCAACTAACTTCTTCTAGAAGGCTCTCTCTAACAAACTTTTGGACGGAAATTTGAAATTTGAATTCTAGATCTAAGATTGAGGTGGTTATAAAAGGAAACCTAGATCTAGGGGTTTAGGTGGTTCTCCAATCGCCAAATTCCCCACAAGTTGAGTGACACAACTTGTAATCCTAATCCAATCAAATCCAAGCCAAAAATCAAGAACACTGAGTACAATTCAAGCAAGAAGCCTTCAACCTTTTAGGAGCGAAGCTGATCTTCATCCGAGCAAGCGATCCAAGATGATCCGCGACTCACGAAGACGAGCGAAGCCAAATCGACGATCGAGTTCTTTCCTCATTGCAGTTCTTGAGAGAATTGTAATGAAATTGTTGATAAATAAAAGGTGAAATTATTTAATCTTGCTTTCTTTACATTCTTGCATCATGATTCGATCTCAATTCTTGATTGTGTTTCTTGTTATGATATTTGAGTAAAACTCCGCTCGTGAAGGAGTCGAGAGAATCAATAGATGATGATGTTACAAATCTTGAAATGATTCTTAAGTCCTATGAGTTTTGTAAACCTTAGTAAATTGAAGAATCGACAACCTAGTTTCGAGCGATACTTTCTTGATTGTGTTCGCTCTTAATTAGAGATCCATGATCGATTCTTGAATTTACTAGAGGCTAGAATGTGAATGAAATCAACGAAAGGATAAGGGATAGATGATGAAACCCTAGTTTCCGCAAGAAATCCCTAATTCTCGTTGATCGTCATCGATTTAGTATCAAATCATCGATGGATAAGAATACGTAATCAATAGTTTTCATCACGTCTAGAGATTCGATCGATTTCTACGAGCCTCACTTCGATTCTTGATTATTGGATTGGATATCATCAATTCTTGATTCTTGATTTTTAATGTTTTCTTGCTATTAGATCTAGATTTTGCTAATTCTTGAAATTCACTTTTAATCTTGAATTGAATTGTTTTCTTCTTTCTTTAATCTTCAATTCATCTAATTCAATTACGAACGGATCTCACTTTCCCTGTGGACGATCCGCACTCGCTAACGCGCTACAATCGACACCGTTATTGATTGCGGTCAAAAATTTCTTTGGTTGTGATTTCTATACATTTTCTAAAACTATACACCGAGATATCATTCAATCAAATGGCGCCGTTGCCGGGGAAAGTGTGCTAATTTGTTCGTTTTTGAAATTTGAGTTGAAAAATTTATTCCATCTATATTTTTAGATCTAAATTCGCACAAACACTAAACGTGTTGTTGTGATTTGTTGCGAGAAAATCTGGAATCTACTATGCAATTGGAAATTTTTTTGAAGTATTCCAGAGGACTCAGGGGGTGAACAGAAGCAGTACCGAGAAATTTTGTGCAGGAATTCCTCAAACTCGTGGCGGATCCGCGGCATTAAGGGCTTCCCGCGGCGGAAACGCGGCGGAACTGTATCAGAGCTGCATGCAAATTTCTCTGTGAATTTCCTACTTTCTTATCTTTTCCTCTGTCTGCTCCAATAACCATTTTCTGCAGGTTTCCTTGCAAATAATTCGCAGCGCCGCAAGCAATAAAAATTGTGTGTATTTTGATTTTTGGTTGTTTGCATATTAATACGGAATTTAAGGGGCACGACCAAATTCAGATTAGGTGGGGAGTTAATTACCCTTCCTAAGTCCCGAAAATCATAAAACTGCATCCGCATTACCCTCATTAATTAAAAGAAATCTAAACATGACTCTAAGGACCGTCGCGCTCAGTTAGGACAGGAGAAGGCCGTGGGTAATCTATTGCTTATCCGCGTTTCTTTTGTAGTGTCTAAGGCAAGTGTGTCTAAGGCAAGTGGTTACTTAATTAGGCCCACTACTTACGTAGTGGAGAACCTCCCACTTACCTGGCACTTACCTGGCCACAGGAGAGACAAAGAGGCAGTGGATGATTGATCCTGCGACTTGTCTTTTGGCAGTTAGGAGCGGTCTAGAGCCTTGACCTAGGTGACCACTAGACTTAGGGTTTCTTGTTGCATTTGTTGTGATTTGCATCATTTTTTCAAAAAAATCCGTATATTTTTCAAAACAAACACCAATCACATCATTTTCTCTAATTATTTTAACGCTGCCACTTATACTAAACCTTTAGTGCAAGATAGGCTGGACATGGGATTCTAGTGCCCGTTTTGTCCGCGTTCTCCCGATCGACTCCAAAGTCGGTAATTCTACATTTACCTCTTCTTTACCCACCACCACACCTATTTCGATGGACGGTTCTCCATCGAACTTCTTTACCACTACTCTGCCGCCGTCCGCATGTGCGCAGAATCCACCCCGCATCTCTCTCCAAGAGAGGTGCTATCCTATGCGAGGTCCTCTTTCGACCTGTTGATCCATTCCACCAGCCAACGGGGAAAATTTTGAAATAAAACCCTAATACATCAACCTTCTACCTAAATATCACGGTCTCGAGTCTGAAGATGCATATGTCTTTATCACCAAATTTGAAAATGTATGCGCAATGATGGGTACTTCACAGCTTTCTGTGGATGCTATGCGTCTTCGTTTTCTTCCATTCACTTTGTGCGATATAGCCGAGAAGTGGCTGTATAACACAACCTCACATTCCATTTCAAACTGGGGAGAATTCGTCAAAGCATTCCTAAAGAAATTTTACCCCTCTCATAAAACAGCTCGAGTCCGTAGCGAAATCAATCAATTTACCCAGCTTCCAAATGAACCATTTTCAAAATGTCTTGAACGCTTTAAGGATCTGTTAGTTCAATGTCCACATCATGGAATTCCCAGATGGGATCTGTGCTGAATCATATATGAGGGCATTAATCCTAACACAAAACAGACCCTTGAATCCATGTGTCAAGGCAACTTCATGACCAAAGATGATGGGGAAGCCTGGAAATTCCTAGAAAATTTCGCTGAAAAATCTTTACAGTGGGAGGGTAGGAGTCAATCGTCTAGGGGTGGCAATAACCAATCGGAAGTTTCCATAGGAGTTAGAGATGAAATTTCAGCTATACATAAGAAACTCGAGACTATGGAAAATAAATTTTTAGCTGCCGCCCTAAATCAAATGTCACTCTCCAAAACTGTATGTGGATGCTGTTTTGATCCTTCTCATTTGACGGAAGAATGTCCATTGAATTCTCCGTTTCAAGATCACGAGCATATCAATTCTGCTTTCCAACAAAGACCTAGAAACGATCCATTTTCTTCCACATATAATCAGGGTTGGAGGAATCACCCTAACTTTACTTGGAACCAATCACAAACTCAAAACACGGTTCCAAACCAAAACAATTTCCAAAGGGCACCTCTACCACAACAGCAACCACTTCAATTGAGTTAGCACCCCTTCTAAGTACAAAACTTTCAAAATCCGGTCAAGACACCCGCACCGTCTAGTTCTTTGCAGTTGACCGGGACTGATGAATCCTTTTCATTTGCACAATGCATGAATTTGGTCCTAACAAATATCATGCAAATTTCGGCTGAGATGAAGTCTTCTGTCGATGACATGAAAAGAAATACTGTCTCTCAAAATGAGACTATAAAATCGATGGAAGAAGAAATTGCACGATTAAAAGCCGAAATGAGTGCAAGAGAGAGAGAGAGGGAAACTTCCAGCTCAACCTTTACCCAATCCTGGCTATTCACATCATGTGAATGCAATCACCAAGTTGAGATCTAGAAGAGTGTTTGACAATCACGTTGGGGAAGAGATTGATGACACTGAAAAATCTATCAATGATACCCCAGCTGAGACCTTTCCTTCCACTTCTACTTCTAATTCTGACCCCAGTTCTTCTACCCTACCACCTTCTTCCGAGCCTATTCTCCGTTTTCCCTAAGGCTCGACACCTCAGCCCACACTGAAAACGATCCCCACTCCTATTCATAGATCGTTCCCACCTACACGATCTTCTCCAATGTTGGACCCTGATCTTATTGCTCAAGCTCCTTACCCGAATCGGTTAAGGGGAAACACACTGAGTCCACAAATGGAAAAGATCACTGAAATGTTTAAACAGGTTAACATCAACATCCCTCTTCTAGATGCAATACAACAAGTCCCCGCTTATGCGAAAGTTCTTAAAGACTTGTGCACTAGAAAGAGGAAGACTCAAGTGCCCAAGAAGATATTCATGGCAAAGACAGTAGACACGGCTTTCCCCCAACAATTACCGAGGAAACGTAAGGATCCTGGGTATCCTACCATTTCCATTTCTATTGGGGAGAAACACATTAACCGTGCTCTACTCGACCTTGCGCAAGTGTTAACCTGCTTCCTTTCTCAGTTTACGAGCATTTAGGGATCGGAGAGTTGAAACCAGCCCATTGCACTCTCCAGATGGCTGGCCGATCAAGCACCAAACCTAAGGGTGAACTAGAGAATGTGTTAATAAAAATCGGGGAATTTGTATTCCCTGTGGACTTTATTCTAATTGATACACAGCCTGTAGCGAACCCACGGAATCAAATTCCGGTGATTTTAGGTCGCCCCTTTTTGGCCACTTCCAATGCTATAATCAACTGTCGTAATGGCTCTATGACCCTATCCTTCGGGAATAGGTCAATTGAGCTAAACATTTACAAGTTGGGAAGTGTACCCTCCGAACCTACTGCTCAGGTCTGTTCTGTCGACTTAATGGATGTCGACAGCAGCAATTTGATGATCCTCATGATACTGATCTTGACTCTTTTCATATGTTATTGTTTGACCCAACTATGTATCATACACATACGCACTCTTCCACCGAGTTGTCCGGGTCAACAACTAACACCGATTATGAACTGCTTTTAGAGTCTGAAGATCACCCCGCGCTTTGTGATGACATTATTCTTCGGGGTATTGATGGAACTTTTGAGGAAATCTTCGCCGATGAACTCGCATTTTTGAATGACATGGGTGTTGAGATGAATCATCTCCCAATCAATGAAATTGAACCTCCACCCTTTCTTCTGGACTGTAAAAAGGATGCGAGTAATCCATCACATTCACTGCATCGTCTCTCCAAAATGAGACGCAAACACATTCTATTCCACCACTTACCTTTTCCCTACTTCTTCTTCCACCAACTAGAGCACTACATTGATAAAATTTTCGAATGGTTGGTGTTGACGTTCGGTCTTTGCAAAGCTTGGCATCGACCAATGATTCTTGACCCCCTCTTATGATTTTCAAAAGATTAACATTGTTTAACTCAAGTTTGGGGGGGGGTATAATCTGGCTCTTGAAAAGAAAATTTTTATAAAATGATGAGCCAAAAATAAGTTTGGGGGAGGATCTTCACTTATATATTTTGCCCCCGTTAATAAATTTCCTCCCAAGCTTAAAGGTTTTTTGAGATTTAGCAGATGGTAACAGTGAGGACACTGTTGAAAACAAATTTGGGGGAGGTTTGTGCTTATTTTCGCATCATTTGCATATCACTTTGCATAAGCACAAAACATTTTTAAAACCTATAAAAATTTAAAAAATTTCGAAAATATAAAAAATTTTGTACATAAATAAGATAATAAAAGATTAGATAGTGAAAAATTACATCCAAAAGATTAGAAAAATTTAAGAAAACCAAGAAAATTAGAAGTTTTTTTATACGAACTAGTAATAAGTAGTTATGAGCCGTTGCCCCAAGGGTTAGTAAGAAGAAGAAAGTCACTAATCTGAGGATAAAAATAATCTGAAAAATAATTTCTATTCTGGAAGCCAAACATTTTTGAACGTTGATACCCTACTATACGCACTTACACACGTCTTGAAACTCGGGATAGTAGAGGATACCTTAAAATGCTCTTATCTAAAAGCCAAAGTATGAAGGAAATAAAAAAAAATATGAATAAAAAATAAAATGGTGAATAAAATGAACACTGGTTTTGTTATTGCCAAGGCAGTAATAAAAAAATATAGCGAGGGTGCTTCATCACCTAGTGCCTTAGACCAACTAGTCTGGGAGTCACTGCTAAGCCTTAGGTGGTGCAAGACGAGGAAAAACACCAAATAAGCAAGCACATGAGTAATCGGTCGGTTAGTACCTCAAGAAGTATTAACGGTCGCATGAAAGTGTGTGAGCAAATTCATCTAAATATTCATAAAATTAAAAAGTACTGAGGCAGATGGACAAGAGTATGATAGCTTGAATTGAATTCTCCGGGTGTAGGGATGTTCTTTACACACATGTAGGGATATATGATCGATATTTGAAAGAAAGATAGGAATGAAGAATATAGACGATGTTTTATTGAGGGGTGATGTGATTTCTAATATCTTTTCATGACTATTAAGATAGGGCTCATAACAACCGAAAAGATAGTGTAGTTGGAAACTCTAATTTTCAAAGTCTTTCTTTTACAATTCTTTTCTTTATATGTAAATTTCACGGTCTTCCTTTTATTATTGGATTTTGTGGGTCCAATCCGCTAAAAATCCTCAGGAGACAACACTCCTCCTACTAGGGACACCTAGAGGTTTAAAGGCTTGTTGCACGTGCTTAGTGCAATCGTATTGCCTACGAAAGTGTGCTAGTTAGTTTTTCTCTTTCTTTATTTTCTCCTTCTCTTTTTAATAAAACAGTTCGCTCGAGACGACCGAAAATAAGTTTGGGGGAATTTGATCAGTCGAAAATAATGTATTTTTAACACGTTAATTTCCCTACCATTTGCACTCATCTATAAGTGTTCGGTATGAATATTGCACATATTAGCAAAACAGCCGTAAATACCAAATAACATGTGTTATATATTAAAACTGACATTTTGAGGGAAATTGAGTGTTTATCATGGCATCGCATCATCTTTGTATAGTGCAACACTTGTTTCGAGAATCTGTGCAGGAAATTACAGGAGAAAAGCCGAAACTGTCAAAAGTGCTGAGAAAAATACGCCAAGTCCAAGACTTGAGATCTGGCAGTGATCAGGGAAGAATTGTGAGATTCAACACATCATAAAAAGGCCAAAATATCAGCCCAAAACAAGCAAAGAAATTTCAAGCAGCAAGGCCACTATAGTGCCGCGGATCTGCGGCCAAAAGGCCATTCCCGCCGCGGATCCGAGGCTCTTTAATGACGTTATCGCTGCATATTTTCACACGTGGCTTCCTGTAACTAACAATGCTTCCAGAAGACTCCAGAAACACCACGTGGCTTCATCCAGAAGGCTCGGCCTAACAACCTAGCTCTAGAATATTCCCTCCAACTAATTTCTTCTAGAAGCCTCTCTTTAATAAACTTTTGGAAGGAAATTTAAAATTTGAATTCTAGATCTAAGGTTGAGGTGGCTATAAAAGGAAACCTAGATCTAAGGTTTTAGGTGGTCTCCAATCCCCAAATTCCCCACAAGTTGAGTGACACAACTTGTAACCCTAATCCAATCAAATCCAAGCCAAAAATCAAGAATACCGAGTACAATTCAAGCAAGAAGCCTTCAACCTTTTAGGAGCGAAGCTGATCTTCATCCGAGGAAGTGATCCAAGACGATCCACGACTCACGAAGACGAGCGAAGCCAAATCGACATTCGAGTTCTTTCCTCATTGCAGTTCTTGAGAGAATTGTAACGAAATTGTTGATAAATTAAAGGTGAAATTCTTTAATTTTGCTTTCTTTACATTCTTGCATCATGATTCGATCTCAATTCTTGATTGTGTTTCTTGTTATGATGTTTGAGTAAAACTCTGCTCGTGAAGGAGTCGAGAGAATCAATAGATGATGATGTTACAAATCTTGAAACGATTCTTAAGTCCTATGAGTTTTGTAAACCTTAGTAAATTGAAGAATCGACAACCTAGTTTCGAGGGATACTTTCTTGATTGTGTTCGCTCTTAATTAGGGACCCATAATCGATTCTTGAATTTACTAGAGGCTAGAATGTGAATGAAATCAACGAAAGGACAAGGGATAGATGATGAAATCCTAGTTTCCGCAAGAAATCCCTAATTCTCGTTGATCGTCATCGATCTAGTATCAAATCATAGATGGATAAGAATACGTAATCAATAGTTTTCATCACGTCTAGAGATTCGATCGATTCCTACGAGCCTCACTTCGATTCTTGATTATTGGATTGGATATCATCAATTCTTGATTCTTGATTTTTAATATTTTCTTGCTATTAGATCTAGATTTTGTTAATTCTTGAAATTCACTTTTAATCTTGAATTGAATTGTTTTCTTCTTTCTTTAATCTTCAATTCATCTAATTCAATTACGAACGGATCTCACTTTCCCTATGGACGATCCGCACTCGCTAACGCGCTACAATCGACACCGTTATTGATTGCGGTCAAAAATTTCTTTGGTTGTGATTTCTATACATTTTCTAAAACTACACACCGAGATATCATTCAATCACGTAATGTGCGGTAGCGACTTACTGCTTATCTGCTGCATAAGATGCGATTGGATTTGGGTAGTCGTACGGCTTTGTCGGCTTTCGTCAAGGGTCGTGCCGGTGGGTTTAATTCAATCATGAAATGTACGGGTTGAACTTGACTGGCGGACTATGGTTTGTTGTCTTTCATCAAGGTCATAGCACGTTAGGGGCAAAAGTATTATTGGGAATTTAACTGTTGAAATTTGCAATAAGATTGCATACCTTCTATGAGATAGTTGGATCCCGATATCTACTGCGAGTAAGAGTTACTCCTAAGAGAGTTTTACACATGAAAATTAGCCAATCAAGTAGGTGTCTAAAAAGGTGTTCACAGGGTTACGCCCCTGGGAAAATGAGGTTTATTTTAATTAGGTCCGTACGAAAGTACGGGGAACCTCCCTCAAAATACTAACACTGGCCTGGCTGAAAGATTGGCGAACTTGTAAGGTGTAATTAATCCCGGCTAGTCTTACCTTTTAGGATTTGGAGGAAGATTTGATAAAAACAGTGGGATCCATCCTGATTAGATAAGATAATAACCAATCTAATCTTGCAAGAGCATACGCCAAAGTGTTTTCTTCTCTCTCTCTCCTGGTAGCGACCATGTCAGGCCTTAATCAAGAAAATAATATGGATGTATTGACCGAACCCGCTTGTTATACTGAGCAGGGGAACGTTGGTTCTGTTCTTTCTTATAATTGTTATAAGACTGAGCAGAAAATAGGGGAATATCCGGATTCCCACGCCGCCCAAATGAAGAATGAGAATGTTGATACATCTTCTTCGGGTGTGTTAGTTATCGAGAACCGTTTCTCAGTTCACTCTACGTCCTGGGTATTAGATACCAGATCAGGATCCCACATATGTAATATATTGCATGGGCTAAGGAAATGTAGATAACTGGAAATGGGTGATCATTCCGTAAGAGTAGGGAATGGTGCAAATGTTGCAACCAAAGCAGTTGGCGAATATCGCCTTGTATTACCAAATGATAATACATTGATTCTGAACGAATGCTATTACATACCGACCCTGATATGCAATCTTATATCAGTTTCTTTATTAAGTAAAGAAGGATATAATTTTTTTGTACAGGATAATATTATGAACATCTTCCTGAATCAAAAGTTGATTGGATTAGGCTCGTTAATTAATGGCATATACGTTCTAAATCAAACCACGGTTCTTAATGTACAAAACACGCACAAGAGGAAGAGTTCAGAAATGAATGAATCCTTCTTATGGCATTGTAGACTAGGTCATATCAATGCGACACGACTAGCTAAGTTACATAAGGATGGATATTTGAATCCGTTCAAATTTTCATCTTATGACACTTGCCAGTCATGTTTCAAAGGAAAGATGACCAAAACTCTGTTTACAGGACACGAAGAAAGAGTTACGGAACTCTTGGGACTGATACATAGTGATGTATGCGGTCCCATGTTTACACATGCCAGGAATGGTTCATCGTACTTCATTACATTCACTGACGATCTTTCAAGATACGGATATGTGTTCCTGTTGAAACACAAGTCTGAAGTTTTTGAGAAATTCAAAGAATATAAGCATGAAGTCGAGAACCAAACGGGTAAAAGTATTAAAATCCTTCGATCTGATCGAGGAGGAGAATACTTGAGCACGGAATTCTGTGACTATCTAAAAGAGAATGGGATTCTCTCTCAGCTTACTTCTCCACATACACCACAGCCCAATGGTGTATTGGAACGGAGGAATCGCACCCTATTAGATATGGTGCACTCTATGATGAGCACCGCTGAGTTACCTATTTCCTTTTGGGGGTATGCGCTTGAGACAGCCATACACCTTTTGAATATGGTCCCTACCAAATCAATGCCTACCACTCCATATGAGATATAGAAGGGGAAGAGACCATGTCTTAATTATGCTAAGATATGGGGTTGTCCGGCCTATGTCAAAAGGCACAATCCGGACAAACTCGAGACAAGGTCTGTTCTGTGCAAGTTTGTAGGATATCCCAAAAACTCACAAGGGTATATCTTCTACCACACTGAGGAACAAAAGGTGTTTGTTTCTCGACATGCCACCTTTTTAGAAAAGGAATTTCTTGCAAAGGAAATTAGTGGCGAGAAGGTAGAACTAGAAGAAGTTCCAGCGATACAAACTATGACAGAAGATTTGGTAGAACCAGAGGATTCGATAGTTCCCAACGAACCTCAGCCTCTCCACCGATCTAGTAGGGTTCCTCATCCACCTGAGAGATATTACGGTTTTCTCGTTGATGGTGGGAGTGAGGATTGCATCATGGTAGATGATGACCCAACTAGTTTCGAGCAGGCCATCACGAATGGAAACTCTGTGAAATGGCTGGATGCAATGCAATCTGAGATGGAATCCATGTACACTAACAAAGTATGGACTTTGGAAGTTGCTCCTGAAGGGATAAAACCCATTAGGAGCAAATGGATTTTTAAGAAGAAACTTGGTGTAGATTGAAAAGTTGAGACTTTCAAAACTAGACTTGTTGCAAAAGATTTTCGTCAATGACCAGGTGTGGACTATGATGAAACCTTTTCTCCAGTGGCTATGCTTAAGTCCATTCGGATCCTGCTTGCCATCGCTTCATACCATGACTACGAAATCTGGAAAATGGATGTTAAGACCGCCTTTCTAAATGGTGATTTAGAAGAGTGCGTATACATGAATCAGCTAGAGGGCTTCATGGATAGTGGGAGTAGCGGAAAGGTGTGCAAGCTACTTAAATCCATCTATGGGTTAAAGCAGGCATTGCAGAGTTGGAACATCTATTTTGATGTGGTAGTCAAAGAGTTTGACTTCATCAAAAATATAGATGAACCTTGTATATACAAGAAGGTGGTAGAGAGTAAGGTTGTTTTCCTCATATTGTATGTGGATGACATACTCTTGATAGGAAATGATGTTCCTATGTTGTAATCGGTCAAGCTCTTCTTATCACAAAGATTCTCGATAAAAGATTTAGGTGATGCCTCCTACATCTTGGGGATTAAGATCTATAGAGATAGATCTAAACGGATACTAGGATTGTCCCAATCCAGGTATATTGACACCATACTAAAGAGGTTTAGTGTGGAAGAATCAAAGTGTGGGAATCTACCCACGATCATAGGACTCATTCTCTCCAGAGAGATGTCTCCCAAGACTGACTTGGAGAGAGCTCGCATGCAAGGGATACTCTATGCTTCGGCAGTAGGCTCTATCATGTATGCGATGTTATGTACCGGACCCGATGTAGTATAGTCACTAAGTGTAGTGAGTAGGCATCAAGTAGATCCAGGAGAGAGTCACTGGACAGCTGTGAAGAACATTCTCAAGTACTTGAGAAGAACTAAAGAGATGTTCTTGGTGTATGGTAACGGAGAATTTCAAGTGGAGTCCTTTACCGATTCGAGCTTCCAGAGTGATAAGGACGACTCTAAGTCAGTCTCGGGATTTGTCTTTACCCTCAATGGAGGGGCGGTTTGTTGGAAGAGTTCCAAATAGGAAACCGTGACAGACTCGATGATGGAAGCTGAATACATCGCTGCCAACGATGCTGCCAAAAAGGCTGTCTGGATGAAGAAGTTCATAACTGAACTTGGTGTGGTTTCATCCATTGAGCGTCCAATACCTTTGTATTGTGATAACAATGGAGCAGTGGCTTTGTCCAAGGAATCCAAGTCCCATCAGCGATCCAGGCATATTCTGAGGCGGTATCACCTAATCCGGGAGATAGTTGATCGCCGAGAGATCGAGGTCAGGAGAGTTGACACGAAGGACAACACAGCGGATCCACTCACGAAGGCTATACCCCAGATACAATTTGAGAGACTCTTCGGAATGTTGGGTATGAGATACTACAACAACTGGCCTTAGTGCAAGTAGGAGATTGTTAGTTATGTATATGCCCTAAAAGCCATTATTGTACATGAGATGTATATTATAGTGGATGCCTGGATATATATAGAGAAGACTTTCTTGCTCGACATGATAGTATGCTATCTGGTTGCTCTTTGTCTTAACATGTTGACTTGTATTATGATACTGTCTTGCTCTCACATGTTGATAAAGCTCTTAGGATGTGTACTTGACTACCAGGATTATGATGGAGATCATACTGGTGGGGCCAAGGGTAGTCCACAAGTACATCCTATAATTGTTCCTAGTCGAGGGTGTATCGGGACAGGGCATCGATACTCCAGAGTAGACCGGCGTATACGCATCTTGACCCATATGATGGGCAATGGATGATCCCACATCCATTGGTGTTTGACATCAAAGATGTTGTACGGGTGCTCAGTGGAGACTGGGTACACTGAACGGACTCGCCGAGAACACCTAGTTGGTATTATACCTATTATCAGATAGCAGTTCTCTGGTGACACTGGTGTAGATTAGTCTTTTGACCCAAGATTATCATAGAGTCTTGTGTGATTCCCACTGTGCTTTGATTTCCACCTTACCACATTCAAGAGAATGTGCAAAACGGTGGCTTTTGGGTAGAGTACCGAATCATATGGAGGCAATGAGCGATAGGAGGGGATTCGTCTCTCCCGGTATTGGGGGTTGATGTTGCGCTGTGCTCAATTGGCCATAACGATAAGTCCCTGTCCAGGGCTGATACGGAGATTTACTGATAAGTGTTATCAGTAGTTTCTCGATCCGTTATGAGCCTCATATCGGCATGACTTATCGGTTATTGGGGTCTGACGTTTACCACCCCTAGAGTAGATATGCGACATATCAGAAGGATAGACCAGACTGTACGGTAGTGTTACTGATAGGTTTTTGCAGGAGAAAGAGCAGGCTTGCTTGTTGATCTTCTGATCGCTTAATACCCGGGTAGCCGTTACGTCCAGCTAGTACCGCTGACGGATTGTGGTTGCTTGATGTGATCATCACATACTGCCGGCGTATTGACGAGTCTTTAGAGTCCTACACAGAGATTTCACTGGCCCAGGCAAAACGACGTAGGAGCACATATGTGATATGTACGGTACCGAGAATAATACGAGTATGTGATACCGTATTCTATTCTCGCGATTTATTCGTACCAATCGGTTATATGAGATATAGCCGGGTTATCGAATCAAGTGTTGATTCGATAGGTTGATACAAATAATATTAGTCGGTCATATGATATATAGCCGGATTATTAAATCAAGAGTTGATTTAATAATTTAATGTATAATTATATATTTGATATATTAATTTACATTAACTAATATTAGCTCACATAAGCATTTCTTTTTCTCACATGTGCACACTTAATATATATTTGATATATATTAATTGTGTTTTATTTATGTGTCATGGTTGATGATATATGCAACATGAGTGTATGAGACTTACACCATGATAAAGATAATGAAGGGTTTATTTATTTAGTGTAAATCAATTATTAGTTGGATAATGGTCACATGGCATGAAGCTTATAGAAGCTTGGACATCCATTGACTAGTCCACTAGTTTTGTCTTATACTAGATATTTGTTAACCCAACCATTATCTAAACTCATGGTTAAGTCTCTACACGAGAGATATTAGATATTTTCTCATCCAGGGTTGCCATTCACTCTCTCATCTATTATTTGGTTCTTCTTTCTCAAGCTCAAGAGAGAGCTCTAGGTTTTTGAGAGAATCTTAAAATTAGTGAGAAAAGTAATTCTAAAGTGAGCAAAAATCCTATTTCATCATTCTCTACTAGATTAGCACTTTAATATAGGATGTTAGCTTCACTATTCCCATATTAGTGAAGAGATAGCTTGGGTTAGTGACTTCTTGACGTAGATCATCTTCGGCCTCGAAGACTTCATGCAAGCTCGTTGCTTTCTTCTTATAGAGCCGTTCGAGAGTCTGCAAGATAACTACTTAGAGCGAAGGGACTACTACAAGGAGCTATAGAAGTGAAGAACTGTACTACAAAGGTTGTAATCCCTACTCACTTAGTTGTAAAGTAGTTTACACATTGTATTGTCTAAATCACTAGTTAAGATTCTAGGATTAGGTTTGTTTTGTGCGGCAAATTTTTAAAAATGGCAAGGACGATGCCTCCCGAAATCTTGCCGTCGTGCCAAGCATTCCTACAGTGGTATCAGAGCCAAGCTAAAGATTTAGACGATGTATATAGAATTACGAAACCGAAACAACTCCGAAACACCCGATACACAAGTTCAGTTTCTGTCAAAATTTTAAAGTCGTCGAAATTTTTTTTAAACAATTGCAGAATATTGTATATGATATAACATGAACACAATAGAAATTTCACCCCCCTCGCCAGATTTTGGCCAGCCACAGGCATGAAAAAACCGGTGTGCTCGGTTTTTGGGTAGAGTTAGGGGTTGAAATTTTTACAGTGTTTCAGGCTCTGGGTTTTGGTGTTCCAGGCTCTGGGATGGTATTTGAGAATTTATAAATTGAATTTGATAATTTTGAATAGAAGTTGGATTATAAGTTAGAATTAGATTTTTTGTGTTGGAATTTGGATTTTTCGAAGTTGGCGGGTCTTGAATTTGGGTTAAAATTTGGAATGGAGTTGGATTTGAGTTTGGATTGAAAGTTGGAATTTTGGGGTTGGAGATTGAATTTGGATTTAGAGTTAGGATTTTGAAATTTTGGGTTCTGGACCGGCATCAGCGCTGCTAACACTGGAGCACGAGTGGCTGGAGCAATTTATCATTTTCCATTAGGAAACTTGGGGATTTGAATTTTTGGTTGACGTCAGCATCGTTAACCCTAAAGTATGGTTTCAGATATGAATCATCATTTGTCATTGGAGGAGTTGGGATTTAAGATTTCTGTTTGGCGTCTGCATCACTAACAACGAAAAGGTGCTTAGACCGAATCATCATTCGCCATTGGAGATGTTGGAATTTGGGTTTATTTTTTGGCGTCTGCATCGCTAACACTAGAATGGTGCCATGAGAGACTCATCATTCCCTGTTGAAGGATTTGAGGACTTGAATTTTTTTGTTCAGCTCTGCATCGTTTACACTGGAATAGTACTAGGAACGACTCATTATTTGCCGCTGGAGGATTTGGAATTTGGATTTTGGTTGGCGTCAGCATCGTTATACTAGATATGGTGTTAGGAGCGACTCATCATTTTCCTCTGGAGGATTTGGGGACTTAGATTTTTGGTTGGCGTCTGCATCGCTGCAATAGAATAGGTACCAGGAGCAACTCATCATTCGTTTTTGGAGGGAATTGAGAAGTTGTTGGATATTGAGTTTGCATCAGCACCACTCGAACTGAGCCATAGGTGTCAGGAGCGACTCATAATTTTCTTTAGAAATATTTTTAAATTTTTTTTATACGTGTTTACATCTTTTCAGGTTTTTACAAGCTCGTGGATAGTCTCGCTGTTTTTACTCATGAAGCCTTCTTAGGTTTTTATTCGTACCCTTTTGCTTGTGTGCCGACCCCTTTTTTCTATTCTTTTATTATTATTATTATTTATTCTTTTACTTTTATTCAAAGTTTAACGACTTAGGGGTCAATGTTGCGCTTATTCTTTGTTCGACCTTGTTAGTGCATTGTTGCAAAGTTATTTGAGATTCTCAGATTTTGAATTTGATGGAGTCGAATTGATGGCCGAGACATAGGCCTTATTTGATTCTCTTATTTAATCTCGGGCTTTCCTTGAAAATGCTTCAGTATTTACCTCGTCTTTTGGATAAGCGTATTGTTGGCTATAGTGCCCTCAAGGCAATTATCATAGTCGCAGGCAGGTGATTATGATGATTGAGGGAGGACCTATACCGGTAGAACAGTCTTACTTGAGATGATAGTATGCTATCTGGTTTATCTTTATTATCATGTACAACATTAGGTGGAATTACAGATAACTATTACATGTTGATAGAGCCCATAGGATTCTTGCTTGACTACCATCATTATGATGGCGATCATATATGTGGAAGCTGGGTGGTCTATAGGCACATCCTTAAATATCCCTAGTCGTGGGAGTTTCGAGACTGGGCATCGATACTCCAGAGTAGACTAGTGTATACTGATCGAGACCCCGACGAGGGGCGGTGGCCTGTCTCACAAGCCATTGGTGTCAGTTTGTTCACCTAAGATAGTATACAGGTTCTCATTGGGTTATGAGTACACCGGATGGACTCGTCGGGAACATGCTAGTTGGTATTATACCTATTGTCAGATAGCAGTTCCCTGGTGACATGTGTACAGGTTAGTCTATCGACTTGAGATCGTTATTTGCCTCGTGTGAGTTCCCACTGTGCTTTGATTACTACCCTACCACGGCTCAAAAGAGTCGTGCAAACAGGTTTTAGTTAGGTACGGTCTCGAGCCACATGGAGGCAGTGAGCGGATCGTCAGGGGATTCGTCTCTCCCGGAATTGGGGGTTGATGTCACGGTGTGCATGGGTGGCCATCACCAGAAATCCTTGGCCAATGTAGTCGAGAATTACTGATTCGGATCAGTAGTTTCTCAGTTGGTGATGGGCTTCATACCGACACTAAATGTTGCGTTATTAGGAGTCTGACTTTATCCACCCCCTAGACTCAATATGCGATACTCATAGACGAATGGACCTGACTGTATGGATATTGTCACTGTCAGACTCAGTAGGGTTTCAGGACGAGTTTGCTCGTCGGCCTCCCTTTCGCTCAATACCTGGGTAGCCGTTACGTACAGCTAGTGCCGCTGACGTGCTTATGGTTAAACCCACTGCCAGCGTATTGACGAGTCTTTAGAGTCCCATACAGAGGGTTTTTCTGTTTCGGGCGAAACGATGTAGAGGCCGTATGATTCTATGGCAGGGTTCGATCACTTACGTGTACTTTTGCACGGATGATGTTCGGACGGATAATACTAGTGGGTTTTGGTTTAAGCCGGATCATAGTATTATATTGTTAAATTATTTTCGTCTCATTGTATTCGTATTCTTCGGAATACAGATGCGGGTATGTATATACGGATGAGGGGTATTCTTGTAATTTCTTACAAGATTACTTTTAGAAGATTACACCTCATTATGGATTAAACCATTTTAGATTAAATGGTTATTGAGGTGGATGATGAGATGTTTATTGCATATTTTGTGGCATGGCTTGGTAGTGACCTATGGTTACTATTCTAGCATGCCTAATCTTTTGTTTGTTGTGAGATTTATATTGACTTAAGATATTTTTGGTTGATAGATTTTTTTGTTGACTTAAGATAATTTAGAGGCTTGAGATATTTATTGGATGGCTTCTATTATTAACTCTCACAACACAACAAAAGACTTAGCCATATTCTTTCTTCACTTGAATTGCTCTCAAACTCTCATCTCATGGCATCTTCTTCTACCTCCACCCTACAAGTCTCATGTGTTGAGAAGCCTAAGGTTTCTTGAGACAAATTAATCTTTCATCACTCTCTACTTCTTCTACGGTATCTAGCGTAGCGATCTAGGTACACTAGTTATCTCGGATATGAGGTTGGAGCTCGTTTCATAGACTCTCGGGTGGATCATCTTCGATGGAGGGAGACCGGAGACCAAATATGATCAAGGAAGCCTCAAGGAGCTTGGGAAGGTGGTTGAAGATCGAAGGACACGAATCATTCGGTATAACCATCTAAACTTCTTTCTAGTTTGCTAGTCTAGGGTTAATGGTAGATCCATAGGAATGAGTTCCGTTAACGCCGGTTTTTGTAAAATTTTGTTCCGCATTTGGTCATGGATTGATGGCCGGGGCGCTGGTGATACCTAACATGGTATCAAAGCCACCCTATAAACCTTACTAGCTAGTTTGCACAACGTTAAAATCTCGATCAACCAATTTTTCCGAATCACAGTTCCATGTTCATGTGCTTGCTGTCGAATTTCAAAGTTGTTCAAAAATTTTCTTTTTGGGTATCTTAAAAATATTTGCAGGCAAAACCAGAGCTACGAAAAAAATTTGGACACTTAACTCCAATATTCCTCCGCGGAACAGGAGCAAAATGTCACATTTTGAGGCGGAACCGCCGTGCTTTTTGGGTTACAGTGCCCCAAATTTTTTCTGGGGCTCTAGTTCATGGAAATATAATTTTTTTGATATATGGTTTTGGCCTAAATTTGTTTGAGTGCTGAATTTGCATTTGGGGCCAATTTGGAAAAGTTTAGTCGATCGAAATTTTAAATGTGTGGTTTTCAGTACATGCATTACTATCTGCGATCGTGAATGTCATTAGAGCGGTACAACTCGTCTAATTGCTATATGTCATTTAGACGGGTTTGCGAACAGGAAGTTCACGTTGATGTTCTGTGTTGTGCTGTGGTTGTGGTTGGATTGTCGTGGTAGATAGTCAGTGGTGCATTGGTAGTACAGTTTAGATTCATTTGTATATTTGTTATTGCATGGCGAGCGTCCGACATATGGACTGCCGTCTTTGCCAGTTTGTATATTATTTGTTTGGAACACGACCGGGTTGAGGTCGATATCACCCTTATATATATTATTTTCTTTTCTGTACTAGGATTACCTTAAGGCGGAGTGCACGAAAAGCCGGATTCTAGAGGGAAACTGGTTCGCATCTCATGGCTTTGAGACGGAGGGGACCTTGCTCTAGAATTGGTGGGCTATTCGCCGCACTCGTAAGGGGTATAGGTTGACCCAAGGAGGGGTGCTCAAGTTACCGAATTCCGTGGAGTGCTGGGTGGCCCATTCATGTTGTTGATTGGGGTTGCCTCACTTCTGGGATTGGCAGGTAACTTGCCGCACTCGTAGGGGCTAAGTTTTCATTGCACAGGCTATCCACATGACAGGGAAATGTCGGGTCTCATTTGCGGCTCAAATGAAACCCGAGGCTCCAGGATTATCCACCACTCTGTGTTGCTTGGCCGAGATTCTGTGATGTTGCTATATATCATGCCTGGGACTATTGTCATATATATTTATATAAATACTAGTAGATGTTGTATATGTTTTGCACCCGCGCTAGTCCAGCCCCCGCTTTATCGTTAGTTAAGTAACCTAACGGGTGATGACAGGGCACAGTGGCGAATGCGGATGGAATATACGTATATTTTATTTTCGTTCCTTTATCTGGTGTGATATGTTTAATTGATGGGACTGTGTTGATTCTGATCAATGCAAGGAAAACAAACATATTTGATGTTGTTGGAACCAAGTTTTTTGAAAAACAGACATTACAGACGTTTTCTTTTGCTTTACACAGTGGTATCCTCTTTGGAATATTCTGCACCCCATTCAACGAGGCAAGGGCCAAGATCCCTTCATCGGGAGTGACCCCTTGGGTAGAAGTTTGCGTCAGGATAATAACTTCACTATAGTCGTTTTCTTTTGCTTTGCATCATGGTATTCAGTTTAGGATATCCTGCACCTCATTCGATGAAGAAAGAGCTGAGATCCCTTCACCGGGAGTGACCTCTTTAGCAAAAGTTGTCGCCACTATATATTTGTAAAACCACTTGGATTCCTTCAACGATATCAAGTTCATTGCGTTAAAGGTTTTTCGCCAAAAACCAGCCGTAGACCTCCGTCATTTCAGAAGGGTAGCGCTTAGTATTCATGTTATATTTGTTGGCCTTCGTCAAGGCATAGTGTATGGTAGTTATGTGTTACTTTTCTGTTGTATGGATTTGCATTAATTTAGGACAGTCGTACAGCTTTGTTGGCCTTCGTCAAGGGCGAGTACGGGTGTGTTTAAATTAATCTAGACAATGACGGGTGGAACTTGACTTGTGACTTATGATTTGTTGGCCTTCGTCAAGGTCATAAATGCATGGGGCAAAAATCACATCGGGAGTTTCAAACATACAGGAAACTTTCCAGGTATGCGCATAACATCTGGAGTGTGATAACTTGAGTGGCTTCCATCAAATTATCATGCGATGATAGTTAGATCTCGATGCCCACTGATGAGTAGGTTTACTCCTCGAGTGATTTTAGATGATCCCGACTAATTCTCCTTTGGGTTTGGAGGAGGATTCGAGGAAACGGTGGAAGACATCCATATTAGATAAAGTGATTAACCATTCTGATCTAGGATAGAGTGCACGCCGAGTGTTTCTTTTCTCTCTCTCACTCTGTGGCAGCGACTATGGCCCGATCCTAGACTAAAACTCATGAAACAAGTTAACCGAACCTTCTTAAAACACATTGGCTTTTTGATTGTCATAGTTGCATATATCATTGCCGCTTCTGATTTTTCCCTTTGCATTTCTCCAAAACATCCCGTATCACTACAAAGATCCATATTTATTGGATATGACCATCGTATAGTTACATATGAACTCGAAGAAACTTGTTTCAGATTCGAGGAGGGTTTCCTGTTCTAGAGAAAATGAATAGGACTATTCAGTTGTCTTTTCCCTTTACCGTCTCTCAGGTTGCGAGGGCTCCTGGTATTTAGGAGAGTACACCTATTGTGCTCATTGGATAGTCTTCTTCCAAACCTCAAACTGGTGCCGAAAGGTAGGGAAGGAAGAAAACCAATTAGCCTAAGTGTGGTGTACAGAAGATAATAAGTAAAGACAAATAAATGGATCAGAAAGAGGACAAAATAAATTGCGACTGCTATCATTCACGACAAAACCGCATATATCATCGCCACTCCTACTTCACCTTTACATTTCTCCTGAACATTTCGGTTCACTACGAAAATCCATATTTATTGGATAAGTCATCATATAGTTATATACGAACTCGAAGGAACTTGTTCCAGTTCGAGGATGGATTCCGGTTCAGGAGAAATTGAATAGGATTATTCGGGTTGTCTTTTATTTTTACCTTCTCTCAGGTTGCGAGGGCTCCTAGGATTAGGAGGGTACACCTATTACGCTTATTGGACAGTCTTCTTCCAAACCATAGGCTGGTGCCGAAAGGTAGGGAAGGAAGAAAACCATTTAGCCTAATGGTGGTGTACAGAAGGTAATAAGTAAAGATAAATAAAGGGATTGGAAAGATGGCAAGAAAATATATAGTTATTGTCATAAATCTGGATAGTGGAAGAGGCATTACTAGGAATACCCGGATACCCCTTCGAAACATTTTCATGTTTCAGTTTCACCGTGCAGTGTTAATTGAAAACTGATTTCCCAATTAGATTTTGACTCCAGGGTATGTATTTACCAGCTTTGATTCTCACATTTGTATAGTGTGACAGATGATGAGTGGAAGTAGAATATTAGGAATTAGGTGATTATATCCTCATTATATCGGAATTCGTTATAATTGGTGATATTTGAGGAAATCACCTGGGGTTTGCCTGACGACAAATTTTTTGGTTTTGAATATCCGTAGTTATGCACCAGTTTCAAACTGATATATCTGTACGTTTATTTTATAAAGTGAGATATAACTTTTTGAAATTATGTCTATAACATTTACCTATATCAATTGATGGTTAGGTAAGAAGCATTCAACAACGGTGTAATTCTTCTTAACCATAATACAGTTTTCAACCTAAAATGCACAGGGTATGAGTTATTTAACTCAGGGGACTTAAACAATGTATTGTATATTGTTCAATGTCTATTAGGACAAAAGGGTTGGTACTCATACTATATTCTGTTTATTTGTGACTTCTCTAGTTTTTAGATATGTGTTTCACTGAAATGCAAGGTCCAAATTTTGAGAAGTTATAGGTATATAAATAAAGTAGAGAACCACAAGTTGCAAGTATCAGGATTCTTCAAGGTGATCGAAAATGTAGATACTTGTGCTAGGTATTCCGTTTATAGTAATGGTTTTGAGAACTTGCTTCTCTTTCAGGTTACTCATATGTGGATGCATTCCTAGATGAGTGTTACGCCCCGCTTCCCAAAATACGGAATACGAGGAGTTGACAAGGCCAGCCATGCTCCTACGGTCAAGGAAGCGTCCTGCCGTAGTCACACTTCGGCTTCTAGTTTTTCATGGTAAATAGTAAATGTTGCACAGGTAATGAGAAATGCAGTAACTGAAACAAAACAGTAAAATGAACTGACCTGATGGGAAACAAAAGATATAACTCTGGATAGCTAAACGAGATGTCCGTGAAGTGCGTCTAGTCCTGGTCCAGGCTAAATCTTCTCCTCACACTGAGCATGCATACTCAGGTCGTCAGAGCGACATAATAGCAATATAATACATAAAACCATATGACAATTCTAACAGTGATAACAGATATATGTAGCAGTAAATCAGAATGGTATAGGAATGAACACGCAGTAATCAATGCAGCGGAACAGTAAAAGCAGTAGAACGATATGCCACGTATATCAACACGGTAAGTAAGATATATCAATGCCAATATCCCTATCAGTCTCTAAGTCTCACTGTACAGGTCACTAACCCTATCGTCAGTCCAAGTATCAGAGTCAACCACTCGCGAGTGTCCTCCACCCAAGGGTAGAACCCAAGGGCAAGGGACCACGGGCCCAACATGTATATCACGATGATAATCACATACCCTGTAAATCTCCATATATCTCCCTAAATATATAAGCCGGCATGGGACTCCCGAGATTCTGTTGAACTCACACTTAAACTACCCCACACCCCGTGGTCTACATCAAACGCTAACCATAACCCTAAATACCAATCGGTCTGTGACAAGTCTACGCGAGAACTGAAGGCAGGACCTCCATCAAGCACGTCCCGACTAATACCTAAGATAAATGGCAGTGTATGGTACCTTATCTGTGACACTCGTGCAAGAGCTTTCATAAGTGTCCCATACCACTTATAGTCACACATACACGCATCCCACAGACGTCGACAATGCAATAGAATAATAAGGTTCACTGATTGTGTACAAGTACGTATCACTTCCACTTAATCACTTATACACGAACACTGACGTACTTGCCACAATCCTCACTAAAACCTAACACTGGGTAAATGCACGTTATCACTATGTTATCAATGCAATGATATGTGTATGATATGATGCGTAAACAGTATATGAAGCATGATTAAGGTGTCATAAAATAGTATTCTATCACTTGCACGATTTATCATGAAACGTGCGTGTATAGTTTAGCGAAACGATAAACAGGTAATAATTAGTATGTTCAGTTGTCCATCCATCGAATTTAGTTTCATGCCAATCGGGTTCCAGGATCATTAATTATAACCATTTCATTTTAAGCACTCGCGGCTGGAAATCCGGTTTTAGAATCGGAAGTCCGTTTCGCAACGCATTTTAATCCCAATTGGGATCAGAATTTAGCAACGCTGCAGTTAGATGAAATCTAGAGTTTTCAGTAAGGTTTTCAACACAATAGACGGATCCTCAATCGCGTCTGTACGTCAGGAGATATACACTGTTTATTACTAGTATGTCAATTCTGATTCTGTTGGTACTGTTATGCGCCCCGATCTTTTAAATTACAGATTAAATAGCAAACGATGACGAAACAGAATGAAACCACTTGTGTTACCTAGCTAACAGTTTCACCTTTTATAAACAGTGGAGTTCCACAACCTACGAGTTAAGGAAATCATGTGGTACCCATTACGGAACAGCAAGCAATAATTGGAGTCGCTCTGGACTGCAGTCCAGAGTCGCACTCCGATCCAAATATTGACATCATCTAAGTACAGAAACTATTCTAAACTTGCATAGGGTTAAAGTTAGTCGAGTCGGCTTCGATTTGAGCCCTCGAGCGCATCATTCTAGTATGTATATAATTTATGGTGATTTTAATAATTTTCAGGTACAAGAAAATTCCCGTTTTACGGTTAAACTTGGGGGTAGTTGTTTTAGTCGTTAACGGTCATATTTTCCAGCGAAAATTGCACAAGGAATTCATCACAGCAAGGGCCAATGTAAGCACTCTAGTTCCGTCAATTTAGAAAAGAATTTTCTTTGGGAACACACGTCGAACATGTATGACACATAATTGATCCAAAAGTGTAACACTATGATCTATGCAATTAAAGATTGTAACTAGGATATATAGCATGTAAGCAAGTAAAATACTTGCCTGGACATGGTGAACTGATGGCGCGGCAGCTAAAGCAGTAGTGACAAGTCCCGGCACGGAGTGGCAAACGCCCGACGAGTCTCGTCAAAGCTTGGGCTTGGCTCGAGTTTGAGGAGGGGTTGTTGTGAGTTCAGGTGGTGTCGGGCTGGGGATCGCTGATGCTATCGAGGCCGACGGAGAGAGATTGCAGAGGGAGAGAGAGGGAGACTTTAGAGAGAGAGAAAGAGTTTAGAGATATAGAGAGAAAGATTGAGGAAGAGAGGGAGAGAGAGGAACTGAGAGAGAGAGAGAGAGATGAGAGAGAGGCAGTTAGAGAGAGGAATGTAGAGAGAGAGAGAGAGAGAGAAGCAGAATTAGAGAAAGAGAGAGGGGAATAACAGAGGGAATGAGGGAGAGAGGGTGAGATGACGATGGAGATAGTGATGATGAGGGCGTTGCGAGGTGGTGAAGGCGGAGCTGCAGCGACGTAGGCACGAGGCGGCTGCAGTCGTCGACGTCGTCGCCGGGGAGTTGGTGCAGAAGGTTCGAGCTCGGTGGGTTTGGGTGTACAGGGGATTCGCCACGAGCTCTAGCTCTGGTGATGGAGGTAGAAGGGGAGTCGGTGAAGGAGACAAAGCGATGAGGATCTCGAGGAGAAGAGGTTGGAGGTATGGGGACTCGGGTGATCGGGGATGGGTGTGCAGTGGGTTCAAGGGTGGAAGCGAGAAAGGATGAGGAAGGAGGTCGAGAGAGAGAGAAAACGGGATGAGGAGGAGGGTGTGTACGAGAGGAGAGGTCGAGGCGCGCGTCGTGGGGTAACGCGCGCGAGCGTGGGCGTCGGCGGAGGCGAGAAACGCGGGCGACGTGGTCGCAGGCGTGAGCGGAGGAGGCGGGAAAGAGAGCCGTTGGGGAAGGGAATGGGTGAAACGGGTTGGGTCGGGTTGGATTGGAGGCGCAGGCTGGGTTGAAGGAAGTTGGGCCGGGCCAGTGTTTCAAAATGAAAATAATAAGAGAATGGAAAAATAAAAAGGGCCGGGCTGCTGGGCTCGGGTAAGGCTGAGTTTGGGTTGGGTTGAATTTAAACAATGATTAAATTTTATTTGATTTTCCCTGGCTGAATGAGGATGCTGGGCTAGGGCTTAAGGATTTTAATTTAAAACCAGTAGGCTGAAGAAATAAATAAGGGAAAATTGGTGAAAGATGTGGGCTTAAGAGTTGGGCTGCTGAAAAAATTTAATAAATGGGTTAAAAGAGAAATGAAGGATTAAGTTTAATTTAAGCGAATGGGCCGAGGGTAAGGAAAAATATAGGACAAAAGAATAGGGTTTGGGTTTTTAAGAATAATAGGGAAACTTAAATTTAATAAATAGGGAAAGGGCTCACTAAAAGAAATGGCCTGAGGAAAGAGTGGGTTGGGCCGGAATAGAAATGATAATAGGTAAAACAAAATGAAGAGGCCGGCTGGGAAAATAAAATAAGAGTGTAGAGAACTAAAATAGATTGGGAAGTTTTAAAATAATAAATAGTTGTGAATAAACTTTTATAGATGAAAAGGAAATACGGATATAGACGTACAAAAAGGGCTGGGTATTACAATGAGTAATACTGGTTGGCCTCATTCCACTTAGTTGACATGCACTGGAGACAGCTGCATGATTTGAATCTGGTTCCAATTAAATTAGTGCCTCTATTTCTATAGTGTATATAGAACTGTTCATATCTTAACGATGTTAAGGTATATGGAGTTGTCCGGCTTATGCTCAAAACCAGACTCTGGATAAACTCAAGGCACGTTTCAATAATGGTTGGTTGTGGGTTATCCCGGGCTATGTCGAGGGTTAACTTTCTACCATCTGGAAGATCAATAGATATATTGTTCTTCACTCGCCACAGTTTTAGTAAAATGGATTCTTTTCAGAAAACATAAGTGGGAGTATGGTAAAACTGGAAGTGATTCCAGAACCATAAACGATTACTGAAAATTTAATAGAAGCTAAAGATTCAATTGGTATTGACATTCCATTAACCACTCCGCAGATATAGTGGATAACCTCAAACACCCGAGAGATACTTCGGTCTTCTCAGAGAAGGTGACAGGGAGGTTCTTATTTACCCAGACTTGCCATTGCTGTTATCCTAGACTATGAGACCCGGCAGGAGAATGAGTATAGGGTCGTTCTAAACTAGTTTTAGAACTGCACGTGTATATGACTCTGCCAGAGGGTTGTTGTAATCAGTGGGAGCAGCGGAAGCATAGTGGACAAGTAGCTTGTGTCTATTTATAGACTAAAGTAGATATAGCGGAAATAGATCATCTATTTTTGATGTGACAGCCATAGGATTTGACCTCATCAGAATAGGAGATGGATCTGGTAAGAAGGTAGCAGTGTATGATGTCCTGGTATTTGGATGACATGCACTTTATAGAAAGTGAAATTCCTATACTACGATCGGTTATACTGTGGTTTTCACAAAGTTGTTTCTCCACATAGGATATAGATATAATATCAGGGTTTCTGGTTACTAGATCTATGGGTTTGGATCTAAATTTAGGAAGTGTCCCAATCTGGGTACTTTGACATTATTCTAAAGGTGTTTTAGAATGGTTGACTTCTGGCATGGTGGTGTACCTGCAGGTGATGGAGTCACCCTCTCTAAAGGATGTATTTCAGACTAAAGGGGAGAGGGATTTGCATGATTGGCATATCACTTGCTTAGGCAATTGAGTCAATTATGTGATGTCAAGTACCACACCAGATGTTGTTTTTGCACTAGCTGCAATAAGCATATATATTAATCCAATTCTGGAGAAACATTGGGAAGCGGTTAAGAACATAAGTGGATGTTCTTGGGATATGGTAATGGCAACCTCTTTCAGGAGACGGTTATCATTTCAGGCTTCCAAGGTGACCTGGATGACAGAGTGACTGTCAAAGTTTTAGTTTTCCCTTTTTTGAGGGACAGTATGTTGGACAGATGGTCCAAACGGATTCTGAGGAAGGCATAGCGCAGGATACTGATTAAATTCAATGGACGATACAGTTTAAGAAGTTTGCTGGATTTGGAGTTCATTTGTGAACTGGGTCCCATCAGATATCCAGACATATTCTAAGACAGGTATTGCTCATTTAGGAAGATAGTTTTCTCCGCGAAGTTGAAATACAGAGAGATACAGAAAGAAATATTGGAGCGGATCCACTCACTGAGGCTATTTCTTGAACACAATAGTTTCGCAAACGAGCTTTGCGAGACTGATTAGTAGAGGAGTTAGGTATTCGGTATCACACGGGCTGTGAGTATGCGACATTGCAATAATTAGTCTTAAGTGCAAGTGGGAGATTGTTAGGTATAGTGCCAACAAGACAATTATCATAGTCGCAGGCAGGTGATTATGATGATTGAGAGAGGACCTATACCGGTATAATAGTCTTACTCGAGATGATAGTATGCTATCTGGTTTGTCTTTATTATCATGTACAGTATTAGGTGGTATTACAGATCACTATTACATGTTGATAGAACCCATAAGATTCTTTCCTGACTACCAGCATTATGATGGCGATTATATACGTGGGAGCTGGGTGGTCTATCGGCACATCCTTAAATATCCCTAGTCGTGGGAGTTTCGAGACTGGGCATCGATACTCCAGAGTATACTAGTGTATACTGATCGAGACCCCGACGAAGGGCGGTGGGTTGTCTCACAAGCCATTAGTGTCAGTTTGTTCACCTAAGATAGTATACAGGTGCTCATTGGGTTATGAGTACACCGGACGGACTCGCTGGGAACATGCTAGTTGGTATTATACATATTGTCAGATAGCAGTTCCTTGGTAAAATGTGTACAGTTTAGTCTATCGACTTGAGTTCGTCATTTGTCTCGTGTGAGTTCCCACTGTGCTTTGATTACTACCCTACCACGGCTCAAAGGAGTTGTGCAAACAGGTTTTAATTGGGTACAGTCCCGAGCAACATGGAGGCAGTGAGCAGATCGTCAGGGGATTCGTCTCTTCCGGTATTAAGGGTTGATGTCGCGGTGTGCACGGGTGGCCATCACCAGAAATCCTTGGCCAAGCTAGTCGAGAATTGCTGATTCGGATCAGTAGTTTCTCAGTGGGTGATGGGCTTCATACCAACACTAAATGTCGCGTTATTAGGGGTCTGACTTTATCCACCTTCTAGACTCGATATGCGATACTCATAGACGAACGGACCGGATTGTACAGATATTGTCACTGTCAGGCTCAGTAGGGTTTCATGACGAGTTTGCTCGTCGGCCTCCCTTTCGCTCAATACCTGGGTAGCCGTTATGTACAGCAAGTGCCGCAGACGTGCTTATGGTTAAACCCACTGCCAGCGTATTGACGAGTCTTTAGAGTCCCACACAGAGGGTTTTGCTGCTTCGGGAGAAACGATATAGAGGCCGTATGGTTTTACGGCAGGATTCGATCACATACGTGTACTTGTGCACGGATGATGTTCGGACGGATAATACTAGTGGGCTTTGGTTTAAACCGGATCCTAGTATTATATTGTTCAATTATTTCCGTCTTATTGTATTCATTTTCTTCGGAATACGGATGCGGGTATATATATACGGATGAGGGGTATTCTTGTAATTTCTTACAAGATTACTTTTAGAAGATTACACCTAATTATGGTTTAAACCTATTTAGATTAAAAGGTTATTGAGATGGAGGATGAGGTGTTTATTGCATATTTTGTGGCATGGCTTAGTAGTGATCCATGGTTACTATTCTAGCATGCTTAATCTTTTGTTTGTTGTGAGATTTATATTGACTTAAGATATTTTTGGTTGAATTAAGATATTTTTGTAGACTTAAGATATTTTTAGAGGCTTGAGATATTTATTGGATGGCTTCTATTGTTAACTCTCACAACACAACAAAAGACTTAGCCATATTCTTTCCTCACTTGAGTTGCTCTCAAACTCTCATTACATGGCATCTTCTTCCACCTCCACCCTACAAGTCTCATGTATTGAGAAGCCTAGGGTGTCTTGAGAAAAATTAATACTTCATCACTCTCTAATCTAGATATCCTAGTTACCTCAGCTATGAGGTTGGAGCTCGTTTCATAGACTCTCGGGTGGATCATTTTCTATGGAGGGAGACCGGAGATCAAACTTGATCAAGAAAGCCTCGAGGAGCTTGGGAAGGTGGTTGAAGACCGAAGGACACGGATCATTCGGTATAACCATCTAAACTTCTTTCTATTTTTGCTAGTTTAGGGTTAATAGTAGATCCATAGGAATGGGTTCCGTTAGCGCCGGTTTTTATAAATTTTTGTGCCGCATTTGGTCATGGATTGATGGCCGGAGCGCTGGCGAAACCCAACATGTATGTCCCATGAAAGCTGTGGCAGAGTCGAGTCATTTTTTGGGATGGACGGTTGAGTTGTTTTCTCCCGGAGGATTTTAGTGCTCGTTTGTATAATATAGGCAGTCCTGGTTTGATTGCATGTCAATACGCCGAAAGACAGCGAAATTTCCCCAGCTTTGTATTGGTTCTCAACCCAGCCCTTGAAAATGAAACATTTTTTGATTGTATGCCCCAATACGTTGTGATATAGGCAGTAATTGGGGTCATCGGTCATTTTTGTTTCATGCTGTCTTTTTGGCTTAGTCAGCTGCACACCGTTGTTCAGGACGCCCTTAAATATATTGCGGATTTTATCTTGTCCAAAAGAGTACATTTTTTTCTTTATCTCCATCAGAGTCGGTTCTCCCCCTAATGTTTGTTTTCGAGGACGATCAGTCTTTGATCCGCCCGCTGCTTGCTTACCCCAGTCAGCAGACGTATTGGAAGGGTTGATATTGCTGGAACTTTTGTCTTTACGGGTGTTGTCTTTCCAGTACCCAGATTTGTTATTAATCTGGAGGTATGTGGTGGACTCAGGGTTTGCACCCTCCATCAATTGGACCCTCTCAGTCAGGTCCTGAAGAGTTTTGGGATCTGTCGTGTATAAGGAGGGGGTCATCCAGTTATCAAAATTTCCCCTCTTAAGGTTGACGGCTTGCCCCGTTCTGTCGACTGTTCGCATTTAGTGCGAGGATTACATTTTCAGTTTACATGATCAGTAATGCTTTCATTGTTGTCCAATTTAGTCTTCACGAAGTCAACAATAGCAATTTTATCACTGACACTCATAAATCTTTGTTTGAACAACGACTCCATTTAAATGAATGTCTTGACCGAATTGTTCGGTATGCTTGTGTATCAGTGGAAAGCAAAGTCGATCAAGCTTTTAACGAACTGTCTAAGGAGCAACACATCATTGCTCTTTATATTTTCGCATGACGCCTTGAAGTGGGCAATATGTTGCCCAGCGTTCCCCATCCGTTGAACTTTTTGAACTTGGGGAAGACATATCTACTGGGGTAAACCACGAGATTGTATTCAGTGGGTATGGCCTCCCATTATTGGTGCAGCCTTTTTATACTTCGGCTTTGACCTCCAACGATTTGCTTTTGATTTTGTCCTGTGTCAATTTGTTGCAGTCAAGTGTCAAAACTTCCTAGGAGCCTGGTTGCCGTTGATTTTCAAGAAGATTCCACACCCTCGGGTTGGAGGGAATATTTGTTGGCTGTTTCGAGATGTCATTCCCTAGTTCATGTACAGAGCCTTGATTTTATTGTGACTGAATCCGAACGACTTGGGTTGTGAGGTTCTCCACGACGTTCATCAAATCGTCGATTTTAGAATAGACTTTGGCTAACTACTTGTCTTTGTCATGTAGCCGTTTCTGGAGGTCTTGGAACGATGTTCGTTCAATGTTTTCAGGAAAAAGACCAGGATATCATTATCTTCTGACCCTTCAGGAAGTGTGAGTTCTTTTTGCTTAACTGCATGAGTAGAGTCTTCAACATCGTCCGAACCAAGCTGGGATTAGACAGCAACAGCATCATAATGGTGGTTATGGAGCCTAGAAGGACTTGTTCTTCTAGGTTCCACCGTGTAAACTGTATGGATTGTATATCTGTCCATTACCTTGTCATTGGTAACGATTTTTGCGGGGCTTTTGGATATAGCCGTGGTCTGCTTCTTTCAAGGAAGGACAAGCGACTGAGAGCAATCAGTCCGACCGAGTCTTTGGATAAAACCGGTACCCTTCGCTTGGATTTCTTTTGTTGCTTTTGCACGGCAAGGAGCGCTTGGTAGTCTCCTGATGAGACCGTGTCATGCTTTTGACTCTGGGGTTTAGACTCGCCTCTTTGCCAAATTCTTTGAATTGCCATCTTCTTGCTCTTTGCGATCGCCATAGGCCTTGCCTAGGCTAGCCTAGCACATCTTGTTGCCTCCTGTGGGTTTATGGTTTTGTACTCAGTTGGAGCAACAATAAGCCAATCAAAAACCGACTTGTGCTTTGGCTCGGGTATCTTCGTGTTCATGGCATTTTTCTGAATGAATCTTAGCGGTTCAAAAGAGTTGTAGATTTTTATGCCCGGTTCGGCTTTCGTCGCAAGGGTAACCATGTTCTTAGAGACTCGTGAAGTCTAATTTAGCAGGAACCCTGGCCCTTTTATTAGCCCGTTATCTGAGTTGTTTCTGCCTTAGCTTCTCAGTTTTGAGGATTTGGTGAGCATCTGCTTTCTTGGTGGCCGTCGTATGCTGACTGACAGAGAGTCTTGAGAAGACACTTGAGTGTGCCGTTGTCGTGGGCCTTGCCTGGGCCAGTCCATGACATCTCATTTCCCCCCTTTAAGTTGACAGCTTTGCCCCCAGTTGAAGTGGCAGAGAGCTGATTGTATACAGACTTATACTTCGGCTCGAGTATCTTAGCAACCATGAAATTCGACATTTTCCCTTTGGAGGCCGATTTGTCCATTTGATTCATCGGCATCTCCACGGTAGGAGCATTGAAGGCTGGGGCGAATAGGATAGACCCGAACTAAAGTGGCGACTCTACCCACTGCTACATGAGATGATGGAAGAATCACTTTGGCGGTAGCCTTGATTGTATATGCGACGGAGGTCACATTGGAAGCCGAGCTTGTTTGCTGAGACATCATTGAGCGATATTGATTGTTGTTCGTTGAAAATTAGTTGCTGTATAAAGAAGCATGATTTCAGTACAAACAATGATATATATGTTGAATGAGTTCGTATGATCATTTGACCGGAAAGATGGGAGGAAAGATAGGTCTCACCGGGCATGCCATAATCTGTAAAGTATTTTTCATCACCCATTGGGATGGATATACTCACTTGTCAAGCGTTGTACAGATTCCCCCCCCACCGGATAATAGGTAAGAGCTTATTGATTTTCGGGATTCTAATATCCGGCAGCCGCGGAAAAAACTTCCGTTAATTACACCTCGTTTTGAGAAAAGAGAACCTCCGATTAACAGGTCTTGTGAATCATATGGCTTTAGTGTGAAACTGTGTGTATTTGAAAAGAAATGCAGGTTTTTTATCTCTTTTTTTGTTTACTTATATTTTATTTATATTTTTTATTAAGGATAAAAGTCTGAGTGCCTTCACTCACGAGGGAAAACACAGGCCCGGACGCCCGCAAAGGGAGGACCCAGGGGAGCTCCCCCCTCTTGGGAGGGACCCAGTGTCAGCTTCCCCTAGGAGGGGTCGGCTCCCTTTGCGGGGGGACCGGCTCCTTAGGGGTCGGCTCCCCTTGCGGGAGGGGCTACCCATAGGGAGGCCAGCTCCTTAGGGGTCGGCTTCCCCTTTTAGGGGAAGACGGCTCCCTCCCACTTTTCGGGAGAAAACCGGAGGTGGAATAGAAGGGTGTCCGACTCAGGCGCCCCCTGGCGGGTATGTTCATTGGCTTATTTTTTGTTATCTCTTCTTTTTTTATTATCTTTTAGTTTAGTTTTCTAAAGAGACTATGTTTGAGGATTTCGGCTGCATAGCTGTTAGTTTTCGTTTGGTGAAATATAGACTGGAGTTTATGTTTCCATTTGGGTGAAGTATGGATAGAAATCCGTGTTCAAGAAAGGAGAATACGGATTAAAATCTGCATCCTTAAGAGTTTCCCAAAGGGAGAAGCCCAAAAGCCTTCCCTTTGGCGGTCTCTCTATTTTTGTTAAAATGCTCACTTTATTCTTAAGAAGTTGAGATTGGAATCTTGGATGAGAATAAAAAAAGGTTCTTTTTTCCTCTCTTATGTCTTAGATCTTTCAAGAATAGTGTTTTGAGAGATGGATTCTATCTCTTCTTACTCCTCTTTTCTTTGAGAAAGAAAATGAAATTTTCTTCTATTTGAAGCATATGGGTTCTTTTTGATTGGTTTTTTTGGAGATGATAGAGAGATGAGAGAGATTCTAAAGGAAATCTCTCTCTCTCTCTCTCTCTCTCTCTGTGTGTGTCTCTGAAGATGAGAATTTGATACCTCATTTCAAGAGAGGAAATAGAGACTAAAACTCTAGTATTTTTATAGGAGAAGATTGTTGGATATATATGCCCTAGAGGCCTACATTGTAAAGGATACTTGGGATATGTATGTACATGACAGTCTTATTTGATATGATAGTACGCTATTTGGTTTGACTTTGTCTTAACGTATGATATATTTTACTTGGTATTTATATATATATGTTGATAAAGCCCATAGGGTGTTTGTCTGACTACTGGCGTTGTGATGCCAGTCATACTAGTGGGAGCTGGATAGTCAATAGGCACACCCTTAGATGTCCCTGGTCGCAGGAATATCGAGATTGGGCATCGATACTCCGGAGTAGACTAGTGTATACATATCTAGACCCTGACGAGGGGCGATGGATTGGTCCCGCAACCATTGGTGGTGTTCACCTAAGATTGTATACAGATGCTCACTGGGTGTGAGTACACCGGACAGGACTCGCCGAGAACTGACTGGATGGTATTATACCTAACGTCAGATAGCAGTTCTCAGGTGACATGTGTGCAGATAGTCCGTTGACTTAAGGTCATCATTTGTCTCGTGTGAGTTCCCACTGTGCTTTGATTATTACCCTACCACGGCTCAAAGGAGTCGTGCAAACAGGTTTCAGTTGGGCACAGTCCCGAGCCACGTGGAGGCAGTGAGCGACTGTTAGGGATTCGTCTCTCCCGGTATAGGGAGTTGATATCGCACTGTGGTCGGTTGGTCATTACCATAAGTCCCTGGCCAGGGCTGATTGAGAATTACTGATGGAATGATCAGTAAATTCTTGGGTGGTCTTGAACCATACCGACACGACTTGTATGGTTATTAGGGGTCTGACGTCCACCACCTCCCTAGACCGTACATGTGATACTCTTAGACGAACAGACCGGACTGCGCGGATATTGTCACAGACAGGCTCAGTAGGATTTCAGATGGGTTACCTCATCAGCTTTCTTATCGACAACTACCTGGGGACCGTTACGTACAGCTAGTGCCGCTTGCGGTCTGTGGTTAAATCCACTGCCAGCGTAGTAGTTGAGTCTTTAGAGTCCCACATAGAGATTTCCCAAACCCAGGCGAAAAGATATAGAGGTCGTATGGTTTTACGACAAAGGTTCGAACGCGTACGTGTTTAAACGCACGTGCGACATTCGGACAGTTTTTACTAGCTGGCTTTGGTTTAAGCCAGATTCTAGTATCAGGTTATTGGATTTATACAGTCTAAAGTTTTTCCGTGTTTTCACGGATGAGAGGGGCGTTCTCGTAATTTTCCGAGAAGCTTCTAGAAGGATGTGACATGGAGGGAGAGGTGGCATTTTCATTTAATGATTTAGTGACTCATTGTGAGTGATTCATCATGTCATTAATGCATTATTAAATGCTTAATGACTCACATAATGAATCACCCACTTGCATTTATGAAACATGATGAATAATCTCATATTATTAATTTCTTTTTATTCATTATGTTTCATATATCAAGTGAGAAGCTATTTCATTATTATTATTATTATCATTATCATCTTCTCACTCTCTCTCTTCAAGCTCTCTCTCCTTCACCAAAGCCTAATCCTACCCCTCATGAGTTGAGAACAAGGATTAGGAAAGACTAATTACTCCATAACCCATCTCTACATCACCTTAGCTACTCTATTTAGCAACTAGAGAAACTAAGTAACCTCAAGTTTAGAGGTTATAGTTTGGATTAGGGTTCTCGGGCGGATCGTCTATCATGGAAGAAAGCCGAAGAGGACGTGGAGATCCAAAGAAGCCGTAGATAACATTAAGACGAAGGACTAGAACCGTTTGGTATAATCTCTTAACATAGTAGTTTAGAACTCTATACCTTTTGTTAAAACTTGTTTAGCAAACGATTCATACGGTTATTCGATGTTTAATCATAGAACAAGATTGTTATTCATATTTCCGCCTCCCCATAAGTATTGGGGTGTTGAACATCGACTTACAAAGAGAAACTTAACATTTCTTGTTATGATTAGATTTAAATACCCATTACATCTTGCACTATACCTCTTGGATTTTACATAATTGGTTTTTGGCCTCTCCCATATCCATATGCTTATCTTTTTGCATATGAACCATGAGCTTTACATAATTTTGGCTTTTTGCCTATTTGTATTATATTTTCACACTTATTTACATACAAAATTTATTTATTACAAATTTCTTTCTCTTTCTTCTTCGATGGCCGGCCGGCTTCGTTTGGCTTTGAGACGGTTTGAGCATGGACCCACTTGCATAGGTCTGGGCCCGGATTGGTTAAACTCAGGTCCACTTGTTTGGGCGTTGACTTTGACTTTGACTTTAAATTTCGGCAGTACGTGTAAATTTCAACCCCAACACTTCGTCAGATTGGACTCCACGACCAATGATTGGGCATCCTTCTCATTCATAGGACCGGACTCCGCGCCCACGATCAGCCATCCTTTCACTTCACCGGATCGAACTCCGTGTCCAACCATCGAACGTTTTTTCTTGCCAAATCGGACTCCACATCCACGATCAGGCATCATTTCCATTAGCCGGATCGGACTCCCCGTCCCCAATCAGACATCCTTTCCCTTAGCCGGATCGGATTCCGTGTACTTTCCCTTCGCCGGACCAGGCTTTTATCAATTTTTCATTTGGATGAAGTCCATTTGCTTTAATCAATGGCAATCCTTTGGCTGCATCTTAGATGCTGTTTACTCCTTGTATTTGTATGGTGGAGCATATGTTCATTGGCTTCATTAATAATTATAAAATGTTAATTGTTAGTAATATGGCAATAGCTACTCCATGTTTCTAAATTTTGTAGTTTGATGAATTTTCACGTACTTGTTCATGTATTTCTGCGACAAACAAATGAAACAAGATTTAGATTTATGAACCGTTTACCGTTTAATTGTATGTAAGTAGAGTTTATGTAACTTCAACCTCAATGTCTTCATTCGCATTTAATCCTTTATACTTTTTTTCTCAACACTTCAATATCTTAATGTATTTCACCGTTACCACTTTACTACATTCTGTGTTTATTGTCATGTCTATTTTACGTCTTTTTCATAAAATTTTGTATGTAAGATTCTCGGAAATAAACCGATGTAAAATAGACATGACGGTAAAAACAGAATGTGGCAAAATGCTAATGGCAATAAACGGATATTAAATTGTTGAGAAATAAATTATAAGATATTAAAATACAAAAGTTGTGAAAACATTAAGTTATTATTAACCGATTTACGGTAACTTTAAGTAGGTTCAAATATTAATAACATATATTTGGTTAAACTGGTTGTCTCAGCCTTGAAACGAGCCCCTTCTTTAATTATCGGAACTACAATTGATCAATTTTTTCAAGCACTGTGTTAATACAGATAGGAAAATCAACTACAAGGGACTGATAGCATAAATAATTTTAGAATCTTAATTAAGAAAGAAATGATTGTTATTTTGATAAAATTGTTTCCTTATTAAAATGATAACCATGAGTAATTTGGGATGATAAAATTAGTGCTATAGAAATGAATTGACAAAACGAAAGGACTTGAGACTAAAATCCCCTAAGGCTTAGTTTGGCAACAAGATCTTCAAAACCCTGGAGTCCTTTAAGTTGAAATGAAATCGTAGTTTTCTTATTTGGAATCATTGGTATTATAAGAATGCAAGGGTTTCATTATAAGTTGAAATGAAACCGTTGCCGGTCCCAAATCCGGATGAGAAAGGATGAGACTTGTGGTAGGCTTGTGACAGCCAACGTAAAACTTTGGTATTATAATTTTGCAAGAAACTAAGTGGGTGGGTAAAAAGAGTAGAGTCATAGAGCCTTGGGGTTATAAGTTTTGGTATACGGGTAGAGATAAAAATCGTAATGGAGGTAGGCATAATCATAAATAGACGGTTGCTTGAGGATATAGTTGAGATTAAGAGAAAATGTGATAGAATTTTACTGGTTAAGCTTATTCTAGGTGGAACGATCATTAATATTATTAGTGCTTATGCACCACAGATAGGTCTTGATGACGCTAGTAAGCGTCTATTCTAGAAATATTTAGATCAGATGGTGCAAAGTATACCTACTGGAGAAAAATTATTTATTGATGGTGATCTCAATGGACATGTAGGTACTAGTCGTAGTGGGTTTGATACTATCCATGAAGATTTTGGTTTTGGACAAAAGAATGAAATAGGTGCCTCGATTCTAGATTCTGCCTTATCTTATGACTTAATCTTAATAAACACCTGATTTAGGAAAAAAGAGTCCCATCTTATCACTTTTAGGAGCGGATCAAGTGCTAGTCAAATAGACTTTTTTCTGACAAGAAGAATACATAGAGATTATTATATCGACTGTAACGTAGTACCAGGTGAGAGTGTAACCACTCAACATAAACTTTTAATTTTAGATTTTCGATTTAGAAGAGGACCTAAGAAGATTAGACGTAAAGTAGAGCGTAGAAATAAATGGTGGCGATTGAAAGAAAGTAACCAAAAGACTTTTATAGATCGTGTAGTTCAAGAAGCAGATTGGCAGTCGAAAGATGATTCAGACAGAATATAGAACAAAATGACTAGTTGTATCAAAAGAGTAGCTAGAGATCTACTTGGTGAGTCGAGAGGTGGTGCTCTACCATCTAAGGTCATATCATGGTGGAATAAAGAAGTAAAAGCTGCTATTAAAATTAAAAGGGATTCTTATAAATATTTTAAGAAAAGTAGAGATGTGAAGAGATTTGAGAAATATAAAATGGCTAAAAAGGAAGTTAAGAAAGCTGTTCGGGAAGCTAAATCTAAGATCTATAAGGAGGTGTACGAGAAATTAGACACTAAAGAGGCTGAAAATGATATATACCGGATTGCTCGGATGCGTGAAAGGAAGACCAGAGACTTATGTGCGGTGAAGGGTGTCGAAAATGAAAATCAAAAGGTTTTACTTCAAGATGAGGATATCAAGAAAAGGTGGAGAGATTATTTTGACAAATTGTTTAATGAGAGCTTTACTAAGAATTTGGATGGATCTGTCATTCAATCTCAAGATATAAATCATGATTTCATGCATAAAATAAGACTACCTGAGGTTAAAGAAGGTTTGAAGAGAATGGGTTTAAAAAAAGTGGTTGGTCCTGACGGGATTTCTATCGAGATTTGGAGATACTTAGGAGAAATAGGCGTTAAATGGCTGACAGATCTGTTTAATAAGATTTAGCAGACAAAAAAGATGCCAAATGAATGAAGAAAAAGTATCATTGTACCTATCTACAAGAACAAGAGTGACATTCAAAGTTGCTCAAAATACCATGGAATAAAACTTATGTGTCACACCATAAAATTTTGAGAGAGAGTGATTGAACACAGGGTAAGGAAGGATATTAAGATAACAGAGAACCAGTTTGGGTTCATGCCTGTACGATCGACGATAGAGGCTATTCATTTGCTTTGTCAAGTTGTCGAGCGTTTTCGAAAGAGGAGAAATGATTTGCATATGATATTTATTGATTTAAAGAAAGCGTACGACAAGGTACCTAGAGAGCTATTATGGGGGACAATGATGAAGAAGGGGGTCCCCGTCAAATATATTGACATAATCAAGGATATGTACGATGGAGCAGTGGCAAATGTCAGAACTTGCGGCGGCCTAACGAGTGATTTTCCGATTACAATTGGTTTACATCGAGGATCTGTATTAAGTTCATTCCTGTTTACCATCGTGATGGATGAGCTTACTAGAACTATCCAAGATGAGATATCTTGGTGTATGCTATTCGCTGATGATATTGTTCTAGTAAATGAGACGAAAACAGGGGTTAATGCCAAATTGGAATTATGGAGGCAAACATTGGAATCTCGGAGGTTCAGATTGAGCAGGTCCAAGACAGCATATATGCATTGCAAATTTAGTAAACAGAGAAGTCAAAACCATAATGGTATAACATTGGAAGGGCAAGAAATATCACCGAGCGATCAGTTTAGATATCTAGGTTCCATCATCCAAAAAGATGGGGAGCTCGATAGTGAGGTTAATCAAAGGATCCAAGCTGGTTGGTTGAAATGGAGGAGTGTAACAGCGATTTTGTGTGATCGTAACTTTCCGTTAAAATTGAAAGGGAAATTTTATCGGAGCGCTATTCGGCCTGCCTTATTATATGGTACAGAATGCTGGGCTCCTAAGAAGCATGATACACAGAAGATGCACGTAGCGGAGATACGCATGCTTCGTTGGATGTACGGTAATACTAGAAAAGATAAAGTGCGAAATGAGGATATTCGTGCAAAAGTTGGTGTAGCATCTGTGGAAGAGAAGATGCGGGAAAATCGGCTAAGATGGTTTGTTCATGTGCGACGCAGACTTATGAAAGCACCGGTTCGACGAATAGATACTCTCGAAATGGGCAATGGCAAAAGGGAAAAAAAGAGACCAAAGAAAACATGGATGGAGGTGATACGAAACGATATGGTTGTCAAAGGCCTCAATGAAAGTATATTGTTCGATAGGAGTGAGTGGAGGCAGAGGATTCATGTGCTGAACCCGACGTGATTCTCATGTTGGTTCATGTAGCCTATCCTATATGCTTGGGATAAAAAGCTCAGTAGTTGTTGTTGTTGTTTGATATTATAAGAATAGGTTTCACAAAATTAGGGTTGCTAGGCAATCTAGTTTTGGAACAAATATTCCCTGGAGAAGGAAGGAAGGGGGAAAAAAGTGGAGGTAGCCCATGTTAAGTTGGGTGCTGTTAGGATTGGATTAATCTTCGTTTAAATGAATTTAAACTTTAGATTTTATCTGCAGTAATCCCTACTTTCTATATATATTATTAACTAATGCCCAGCCTACGAATTAATCCACACAGAGCCAATTTTTGTTCTCTGCGGCAATTGTGAAACCGAGAGAGAAAGAGGGTGTGTGCGTGTATGTGTTTGTGTTGGCTTGAGAGGGAGAAATTTGTATTGGACGGTTACCGGTGAGGACGTTCTCGTGTAATATTTTCTTAATAGTAAAAGCTTTCGTCATCGGATTGCAAGATTATGTTCAAGTTGCGCCGAATCTGGGTAAAATCTTATGTTTGTGTTGTTAGGTGTGTGATTGTGATAATTTGTATTGTCTTGGTAGATTTTCTGGCTAGTCTTTTTCAAGTAGTTTGTGTTGTTAGGATTTCCTAGCGCTCTGACCATCTACCGTGGCCGTTGCGGAACAAATTTTTTTTGGGGTTTAAAAACTGACGCTAGTAAAACCGTTCTAAAATCTACGATAAACCTAGACTAGTGTCACGACCCGAAAGTACGGAACGTGACCGGCACTTAGATTACGAAGCGTCTAGAGGCGCAACGTAATCTAAGTAAGCCGAAACCCAGAAATCTAAACCATAAAAGAAGAAGAAGTAAAGGAAAACATGAAGAAAACAAGTTTAAAAGCATCATCCAATTTTCTCAAAAATTTCGGCAGAGTCTCCTTTGTAAAAACTGGTCCCAAACGGGTACAAACAAGTATAATACATACAAACAATAAAAAGTATCCCCAAACGGGAGCTAGCTCTACGCCAAAAGGCGGAACCAACCACACCAATGCACAATAGTATACAATGCCAAAGGGCGAGGCTCAAAACTTAAAAGAAAACAAATCCACCAGATACCATAATAATACAAGCGCGACTCTAAGGTCGAAATAAATAACTGGTCCGGTAAACTTATCAAATAATACAAGTTTGGTTGATGGAGCTTTCTAGATACAAATGAAATAATAAAAGTATAATGGCGGTCCAGATACAAGTGAACCAACCTACCGTGCAAATCACCCTGAAAGAAAAGATGTGCCAGCAAGCTGCCAGGAAAACCTGTACATCGAACCTGTAATAAAATTTGGCACAACGGTGGTGAGTTGCCAACTCGTGAGTAGAAAATATTTGCGAAAAGAAATCGAATGCACGACGCTATCCTAGGTCATAATAATATACTAATATACTACTAGTCATTAAGTAAGACAGGATAACAAGCTACGTGTAAGTGCAACAGCCCCGTGCTCGTGTCAGTGCCTCATATAGTACCATGTCATGTGAATGAGTATGCATGCACCATGAATGTAAAATAACCAATCCTGAAATCTAGATATATCTGTATAAGAAATCTTTAGCTTATATCATGGTAAAATGTGTATGGAAATCTGAAATATCAACGATGAAATCCATGGAAATCCGTGTCAAGTATCGACACAAAACATGTAAATCTCAAGTCTCAATACCTCATAATCTCAATGTCCATAGTCTCAATACCTCGGACTCCGTCAGTCCGGATCGGCCCATATCATCAAATCCCACGACAACGGTCGGTATCCTCCGGATATCCGCCGCGCCAGACATCACCGGTAGGTAGTCCTCCCCTGCCAGGCTCATCGTCTACAACTCGATCTTCTTGCCCTGGGGTTCAATACCGGGCCCACCATGTACCCGAAATGGTTCATCCACACCTCGAATCGGGTCTCGAAATCCAACAGAAAACATGAAATCTCATGCTGGACGACACATACATCACGAGAAAACCGCATCTTATATTTTAAAAAGAGAGGAGGAGAGAGAGAAATTTTTATATATTCTTGCGGTTTTCCCCAAAATCCAGAAATCTTATAGAAATCCAAAATCCCAAAATCATGAGTAAGTATATGATAAGTGTCGGCATATGTCCCATAATACTGCATAATAACATAAAAATGTGAATGCATGAAATGTCTAAATAATGAATGCCATGTCTATACTAACACCAGAGAGTAATCACAATATTGTATCGATCTAGTTGCTAGCTGATTCTATCAATAAAAGATAATATGTTCTAAAATGTACGTGACATAGCAATTACCGATGATTATGTGTGTGAGCCGGCAAATAAGTGTGCGTAGAATATGCGCATCATCGGTAATGGTGCTGGTGTCCTAACATGCAGAGTTTTATACTGATTATAGAAACATATGAATGAACATGCACCATGATGATAACAGTGTGAAAGTAAAGACGGATGTGTATTATCCACTCATTTGATATACAAGTATAACTACAACTATATGACTCGAGCCTAAACTAGTGTCCATCTAACCTCCTAAGGAACTAAACCTAAGAAACTAGTCGATAAGAAATAAAAGTACATCTAAAGTCTGAATCCATATCTCTATAGTCGACGATCCAGCCTCAATAGCGTCACGTACATAGTACGGCTTCCTCGAATCAAGAGTGCGGATCAATCATCACGTCTATACCCCGTACGGTAAAATCCATCATACGGCATCCCAAAATTGGGGTACGGGTCAAGTATCACCTACGTGTCTCATCATTCGTCTAATATCATCATCAACACATGTCATAATCAAGGTACCATACTGTAATCGCATACATCAATCATATATCATTGTCAACATAAATGTACATCGTTATTTTATCCTCAGAAATATCATGTATATGTATCATATTGTAATTAATTCACACTTAAATCATATCGTAATCAAGTCACGCCTATATGATATCATAATCAAGTTACACATATATATCATATCGAAATCAAGTCACACCTATATGATGTCGTAATCAAGTCACACATATATCATATAAGAATTTCAGACACAGGTTACGGTCCGAGTTCTATTTTAGAGTCCCATATACTTCAATATCATCACCACCCTTTATTATTGTTCATGTATACAAATCCATTATCTCATTTTCTAATGATCCGCTAACATCATAACACGACTATATAGCCAAGAATCACGGCATCAGCCCAGTTATATAGTTTCATCCCCGTGTATCATATCACATCTTTGTATCACATATACGTATCACATCCTTGTATCACATATACGTATTGTGTATATATATATACCTACACCTAATTCTATATATATATGTACATGCACGTATACACCACGTCAAGTTTCAGTGTGTACATGTGTGTGTATCTACCTGAAACCTATGAATCTCCTCCAAGATATTCATCCTCGGGTAAGGTCTTTCTAAATCAATTTAGTCCAACCTAAGGTCACTACTAGGGTCCTACTCACCGAAATTCTAAGGTCACGTCTGACTTCCTAATGTCAATAAGTACTTATTCCTATTCTACGCTTGCGGGGGTGCTAAACGCCATCCACCCGACTTCCCCCCGTAGATATACATCTACTCACCTGGTCCTTATCTGCCGAAGACGGTGTCGCCATCCTCTTCTTCATCGCCCGCAGTCCACGTGAGGGGTACCTATACGCAAACACATATAATATCGTAAACTGAATCACGGACAAAACCAAAATGACGCACGAAACGCGCATAGCTTAAAACCTATGTCCCACTCATGCAAAAGAACCAAATATCGCTCGATATCGGCGTACAAACGCCGATTGATCGAGATAAATATTAACAAACAACTCATAGTTTTAAAACTCATTACTTATAATATAAACATGATTTAATTCATCGAAACCCTAAAAATCGATCAAATCGTCCGATTTCGAAAAACCCGAAAACGCCAATTTACCGTTTTACTTCAAAACTTACTGTTTATATGAAACTAATGGTCATAATACTCATTAAATAACCTAACTATATTATAGGAACCATTACTATATTTTTAACACCCTAATTTATATTAGTTTGAAAATTCTAGTTTGCAAACTTGCCCGATTTCGATATTTTAAAGCAAAATTTCACAATATCACAACTAAACATGATTTTACATGAATTAACTTACTAAACTACAATTCATGATGATAATAATTTAATGAAACCGTAAATTATATTTTAAATCTCATTTATTTAAGAATTTCTAAAATCTAGTTAACAAAATAGCATTTTTCTCACAATTTATCAATTATCAATAAAAACTAGTAACCAAATTGAGTTTTTCATTTTACCGATAAGTTAATATCCTCTTTAAAACCACACTCTAGTGTTATAAATATTAAGTGGAATTTTATTTCACCAATAAATATAATATACATAAATCTAGTTTGCAAATTTACTTAACTTAAACAATTTGAATGAACAAATTACAATATATCAACCATGCATGATTTTTCCCATTTCTAAAAATGTTAAACTAGTTATAATAACCCCACTTAATTAGTAAAAACCATAACTTGATTTTACAAACCCTAACTTGAATTTTAAAACTTGTAGATAGAATTTATTTATTAAATCTAATTATGCTTAAATGAAACATCTAATAACAATAAATCAAAAGAATAAAATTTATACCTCCACAACATGAAATCCAAACATGAAAATAAGCCTCCAAAATGAATGCTTTCCATCTCCAAAATCCATGTAAAGATGAGCAAAGAATAGAGGGTAGGAATTAATTAGGATTTTGTGGATTTTCATTTGGATTTTTGTAGGATTTTTGATGATTTTTGGAGGTAAATTAAATTCTGAAGATGGAGGGCTGCCATGGGGGGTTGAGGCCGACCACACCATGGAGGAGGGAGAGGAGAGTGAGAAAAGTGAAGAAAAGTGTAGAAACTTCACCCAAAATATCAATTTCTTTATGTCTTTTCAACAATTCATTTAATTTTTATCATTTCTTTTCTAAAACACCTAAAGAAAATTCTAGAATCATGAAAAAATTTGTAAATAAATTTTGGATGATACACACTAGATTCTAATATGCAATGATTCATTTTTGCAAATTAAACCCCTTCAACTTTGAAATTTACACTAATTTAGTGTATAAATAAAGTTTATGTTAATATTTAAAATAATTAATTTAGGAAAAATATTTAATTAAACTAAAAATTTATAAGTGACTAAATAAACACCATTTACTAGTAATTACATAATTAAAATAGGTATTTTTAAATTTATAATGAAAAATAATTACGGTTTATTTTTACGAAAAATACGTTTTACTTTACCGAAAATCATAAAATTCACTTAAACGATTTTATTTATTTAATTATTTTAAAAACGTTATAATCTTCCCCCCTTTAAGAAATTCGGTCCCTGAATTTAAATTAAAACTCCCCCCAATTACTAAAACATTCAGCAAAACACTCAAATCATCGAGGCTCCGAAATCATCAATACATAAAACACGTTTTTTTAGCATGATACAAGCGCATGAAAAACAAGTACATAACTCAAAATCAAAACTCCGTCAAACATAACACAATCATCGGAGTTATGGTGAAAATAAAATATCAAAACCCAATACGAAAACCAACATAATATAAATCAAAACTACAACTTATATATAGTGCGCATCATAGTAAAATCGTCCCAATACCTGGATAAAGAAGCATGCAAGAGCCCCTTTTGAAAATCGCCGTGTGATGCACGTGTCACGGCATAAGTAGCGGACGTTTATTAAAAAAATAGCTATATATATATATATATATATATATATATATATATCTTTTATTTAACCTACACGTCCCGCCTGGTTACCAAATCAATAGTAATGATTATAAAAACATACTGCTTAAACTGAAATCAATCCCAATCACATCATAAAAATGTCATGTGCGTCCAGTGCGCACTGAAATCGAAACCAAATACAGATGCCATGAATACACACAAAAATCAAACTAAGTGCAACAGGTGTGCACCAAAAACATCTGTCAAGTGCAACGGGCATGCACGACTCTAATATCAGGTGCATCTAATCTGCACAAAACCCCGATTTAGTGCATCTGGTGTGCACAAAATCGCATCAAGTGCACCGAATGTGCACAAGAATCTCAATCAGGTGCACATGGTGTACGAAACATACACCGAATATCAAAATCGAAATCACAGTACAAAAATGCATGTAAACTAGGTCGAAGCATATGTCAAAATCATGTGTAACCATATGCACGAAATCAAATCAAAATCTCAAAATGTATTAAAACCAAATTAAGTGCACTGGGTATGTACTAAATAATATCAATACATCTGATATATGAAACACAAATAGAATGTAATGAAGGTACACATAAGAAATACCAATCGTAGAACAAAGTCCTCAAAATACCAAAATCCAATCAACGAAAATATGAAATTCAGATCACCAAATCACAATCGTAAACACTATCGTCAATGTGCGCCTCTTTCCCCCTTTCCTCTGGTGTCGACTACTTCGAACTCGTCTCTTCATAGATGTGCTGACTGCGCTACCAACGGCAATACTCATTTAGAGTCTCCCACGTAGTCGATCCCTTCACCTGATATCAGGACTACATTATACTTTTCGATCGATCCATCAAAATCCTATAATTCCCTAAGAGCTCAACACCCAAGTACAGTTTAAAAATATCCGATACATACCCCAGCATAGATGGTCCAGCCGTAGAAGGGCAAACCCAAGCTTCACTAATGACACCGCGGAACTGCCGTAAACCCTAAGGTTCAAGGGCGTTCTCGTGGTCATTATGTCGAGTTAGGGTTTCATTCTTCTAGAGGGTCCATAGAAATATCTGCATGTTCTTCCGAATACTTTACACTTGGGAAAATGGGTTTCTGACAATCGTTCGAAGCCTTTAACTTCGTCTGGACGACATGTGAATACCCTTCGTCCGCACGCTAAACAATGCTTCAATCCTCAAGAAACCAATACCCTAATAGTTATCGCATTTGAGCCGCAGCTCCCTCTGCCCGTGCGCCCTTTGTAACAGAAACCACCCTCCGATATCGACGAAAATAGATCAAAGGAACGAATGAAATGCAGTGCAAAGAAATGTACATCCTAAGGCTACTTAAGAAGAGTAGCGTATCGTAAGTAGGCCGCGGATCATACCCACGGTACGTCACTCTACCTAAGTCGCCTACTCCATCAACCAAGGGTCACCCTAGACATATACAAAGGTTAAAGCTAGCGCTCTGATACCAACTTTGTCATGACCTGAAAGTACGGAACGTGACCGGCACTTAGATTACGAAGCGTCTAGAGGCGCAACGTAATCTAAGTAAGCCGAAGCCCAGAAATCTAAACCATAAAAGAAGAAGAAGTAAAGGAAAACATGAAGAAAACAAGTTTAAAAGCATCATCCAATTTTCTCAAAAATTTCGGCAGAGTCTCCTTTGTAAAAACTGGCCCCAAACGGGTACAAACAAGTATAATACATACAAAAAATAAAAAGCATCCCCAAACGGGAGCTAGCTCTACGCCAAAAGGCGGAAACAACCACACCAATGCACAATAGTATACAACGCCAAAGGGCGAGGCTCAAAACTTAAAAGAAAACAAATCCACCAGATACCATAATAATACAAGCGCGACTCTAAGGTCGAAATAAATAACTGGTCCAGTAAACTTATCAAGTAATACAAGTTTGGTTGATGGAGCTTTCTAGATACAAATGAAATAATAAAAATACAATGGCGGTCCAGATACAAGTGAACCAACCTACCGTGCAAATCACCCTGAAAGAAAAGATGTGCCAGCAAGCTGCCAGGATAACCTGTACATTGAACATGTAATAAAATTTGGCACAACGGGGATGAGTTGCCAACTCGTGAGTAGAAAATATCTGCGAAAAGAAATCGAATGCACGACGCTATCCTAGGTCATAATAATATACTAATATACTACTAGTCATCAAGTAAGACAGGATAATAAGCTACGTGTAAGTGCAACAGCTCCGTACTCGTGTCAGTGCCTCATATAGTACCATGTCATGTGAATGAGTATGCCTGCACCATGAATGTAAAATAATCAATCCTGAAATCTAGATATATCTGTATAAGAAATCTTTAGTTTTTATCATAGTAAAATGTGTATGGAAATCTGAAATATCAACGATGAAATCCATGGAAATCCGTGTCAAGCATCGACACAAAACATGTAAATCTCAAGTCTCAATACCTCATAATCTCAATGTCCATAGTCTCAATACCTCGAACTCCGTCAGTCCGGATCGACCCATATCATCAAATCTCATGACAACGGTCGGTATCCTCCGGATATCCGCCGCGCCAGACATCACCGATAGGTAGTCCTCCCCTGCCAGGCCCATCGTCTACAACTCGATCTTCTTGCCCCGGGGTACCATACCGGGCCCACCATGTACCCGAGACGGTTCATCCACTCCTCGAATCGGGTCTCGAAATCCAACAGAAAACATGAAATCTTATGGTGGACGACACATACATCACGAGAAAACCGCATCTTATATTTTAAAAAGAGAGGAGGAGAGAGAGAAGTTTTTATATATTCTTGCGGTTTTCCCCAAAATCCAGAAATCTCATAGAAATCCAAAATCCCAAAATCATGAGTAAGTATATGATAAGTGTCGGCATATGCCCCATAATACTGCATAATAACATGAAAATGTGAATGCATGAAATGTCTAAATAATGAATGCCATGTCTATACTAACACCAGAGAGTAATCACAATATTGTATCGATCTAGTTGCTAGCTGATTCTATCAATAAAAGATAATATGTTCTAAAGTGTACGTGACATAGCAATTACCGATGATGATGTGTGTGAGCCGGCAAATAAGTGTGCGTGGAATATGCGCATCATCGGTAATGGTGCTGGCGTCCTAACATGCAGAGTTTTATACTGATTATAGAAACATATGAATGAACATGCACCATGATGATAACAGTGTGAAAGTAAAGACGGATGTGTATTATCCACTCATTTGATATACAAGTATAACTACAACTATATGACTCGAGCCTAAACTAGTGTCCATCTAACCTCCTAAGGAACTAAACCTAAGAAACTAGTCGATAAGAAACAAAAGTACACCTAAAGTCTGAGCCCATATCTCTAATAGTCGGCGATCCAGCCTCAATAGCGTCACGTACATAGTACGGCTTCCTCGAATCAAGAGTGCGGATCAATCATCACGTCTATACCTCGTACGGTAAAATCCATCATACGGCATCCCAAAATTGGGGTACGGGTCAAGTATCACCTACGTGTCTCATCATTCGTATAATATCATCATCAACACAAGTCATAATCAAGGTACCATACTGTAATCGCATACATCAATCATATATCATTGTCAACATAAATGTACATCGTTACTTTATCCTCAGAAATATCATGTATATGTATCATATTGTGATTAAGTCACACTTAAATCATATCGTAATCAAGTCGTGCCTATATGATATCGTAATCAAGTTACACATATATATCATATCGAAATCAAGTCACACCTATATGATGTCGAAATCAAGTCACGCATATATCATATAAGAATTTCAGACACAGGTTATGGTCCGGGTTCTATTTTAGAGTCCCATATACTTCAATATCATCACCACCCTTTATTATTGTTCATGTATACAAATCCATTATCTCATTTTCTAATGATCCGCTAACATCATAACACGACTGTATAGCCAAGAATCACGGCATCAGCCCAGTTATATAGTTTCATCCCCGTGTATCATATCACATCCTTGTATCACATATACGTATTGTGTATATATATATACCTACGCCTAGTTCTATATATATATGTACATGCACGTATACACCACATCGAGTTTCAGTGTGTACATGTGTGTGTATCTACCTGAAACCTATGAATCTCCTCCAAGATATTCATCCTCGGGTAAGGTCTTTCTAAATCAATCTAGTCCAACCTAAGGTCACTACTAGGGTCCTACTCACCGAAATTCTAAGGTCACGTCTGACTTCCTAATGTCAATAAGTACTTATTCCTATTCTACGCTTGCGGGGGTGCTAAACGCCATCCACCCGACTTCCCCCCGTAGATATACATCTACTCACCTGGTCTTTGTCTGCCGAAGACGGTGTCGCCATCCTCTTCTTCATCGCCCGCAGTCCACGTGAGGGGTACTATACGCAAACACATATAATATCGTAAACTAAATCACGGACAAAACCAAAATGACGCATGAAACGCGCATAGCTTAAAACCTATGTCCCGCTCATGCAAAAGAACCAAATATCGCTCGATATCGGCGTACAAACGCCGATTGATTGAGATAAACATCAACAAACAAATCATAGTTTTAAAACTTATTACTTATAATATAAACATGATTTAATTCATCGAAACCCTAAAAATCGATCAAATCGTCCGATTTCGAAAAACCCGAAAACGCCAATTTACCGTTTTACTTCAAAACTTACTGTTTATATGAAACTATTGGTCATAATACTCATTAAATAACCTAACTAGATTATATGAACCATTACTATATTTTAAGCAAAATTTCACAATATCACAAGTAAACATGATTTTACATGAATTAACTTACTAAACTACAATTCATGATGATAATAATTTAATGAAACCATAAATTAGATTTTAAATCTCATTTATTTAAGAATTTCTAAAATCTAGTTAACAAAATAACATTTTTCTCATAATTTATCAATTATCAATAAAAAATAGTAACCAAATTGAGTTTTTCATTCCACCAATAAGTTAATATCCTCTTTTAAACCACACTCTAGTGTTATAAACATTAATTGGAATTTTATTTCACCAATAAATATAATATACATAAATCTAGTTTGCAAATTTACTTAATTTAAACAATTTGAATGAACAAATTACAGTATATCAACCATGCATGATTTTTCTCATTTCTAAAAATGTTAAACTAGTTATAATAACCCCACTTAATTAGTAAAAACCATAACTTGATTTTACAAACCCTAATTTGAATTTTAAAACTTGTAGATAGAATTTATTTATTAAATCTAATTATGCTTAAATGAAACATCTAATAACAATAAATCAAAAGAATAAGATTTATACCTCCACAACATGAAATCCAAACATGAAAATAAGCCTCTAAAATGAATGCTTTCCATCTCCAAAATCCATGTAAAGATGAGCAAAGAATAGAGGGTAGGATTAATTAGGATTTTTTGGATTTTTATTTGGATTTTTGTAGGATTTTTGATGATTTTTGGAGGTAAATTAAATTTTGAAGATGGGGGGCTGCCATGGGGGGTTGAGGCCGGCCACACCATGGAGGAGGGAGAGGAGAGTGAGAAAAGTGAAGAAAAGTGTAGAAACTTCACCCAAAATATCAACTTCTTTATGTCTTTTCAATAATTCATTTAATTTTTATCATTTCTTTTCTAAAACACCTAAAGAAAATTCTAGAATCATGGAAAAATTTGTAAATAAATTTTGGATGATACAAACTAGATTCTAATATGCAATGATTCATTTTGGCAAATTAAACCCCTTCAAATTTGAAATTTACACTAATTTAGTGTATAAATAAAGCTTATGTTAATATTTAAAATAATTAATTTAGGAAAAATATTTAATTAAACTAAAAATTTATAAGTGACTAAATAAACACCATTTACTAGTAATTACATAATTAAAATAGGTATTTTTAAATTTATAATGAAAAATAATTACGGTTTAGTTTTACGAAAAATACGTTTTACTTTACCGAAAATCATAAAATTCACTTAAACGATTTTATTTATTTAATTATTTATTTAATTATTTTTAAAATGTTACAACTAGCTAACTAGGAGGAGAGCTAATTACTATGATAGAAAAGTCTCACCAAAAGATCCGTATCTTTCGGTCTTCTATCCTCTTTGTTTGCTCCTAAGAATCTCCTTGAACAAGCTTGATCATCTTTCCTTGTTTCTTGAGGTCTCCTGGATCGTGCTTGATCATCGGTCTTCCTCCGTCGAAGATGATCCACCCGAGAGATGCAGTCCATGGCTCTAGCTCCACAATAAGAGTCTAGTGGAGCAATTAGAGATTTTAGATTGCTAATCTAAACTGTCTACGATATAGTGAATGGATATATGTGTGTATCTATCTCACCTCCTCTCTTGATTCTCAATACATGAGATTGTCGAGAGGAGGTTGAAGATGAAGTTGGAGAAACTCAAGAAAGATAGTGAGGAAAGTGAAGCAAAGAAAAAATGGTGAGAATGAAATCTATGAGAGAGAAAAAGATTAATCATGGTTTTGTAAAATCATTTTTGTAATATTAAAACCCAACCATGCTTGAGTAGTTTGCACAAATGAATTGAATATTCATCTGTCAACACTATAGAAGTTGGTTCTCACCATACTCCCCTCTCCACCTCTACACCTCATTTTCCATTTAAAAATAAATAGATAAATCTAAAATGAGGTGTCCACCTTCTAGAATATTTTCCGTATAATTACGGATTACACTCTACTATATATACATACCTGTATTCGTATCAAAATACGAATACCCAAAGAAATAGAACAACACAAAAAACATAATACTAGAATATACATATCGAAAAACATATATGTAAATTATTAAATCAATAACTGATTTAATAATTCGGGTCAATCCCGAGTCGGATAGTATTATCAACTGTCCGATCGAAAGTCCAGGTAACTAGTACAATCAATCGATCGGAATCCTACACGTATCCAATATGGCTACTACATCACTTCGCCTGAACCAGGAAAACCCTTTGTGTAGGACTCTAAAGACTCGACTGTACGCCGGCTGTGAGTTACTGGATAAATCCATAACCACAAGCATGTCAGCGGCACTAGCTGTACTAACGGCTACCCGGATACCTGTCGAAAAGGAAGGCCGACGAGCAAACTCATCCGGATCCGTACTGAGCCTATCTGTGAAAATCTCCGTGCAGTCCGGTCTCTTCGTCTAAGAGTATCGTATACCGGGTCTAGGAGTGGTAAACGTTAGAACCTAATAACCCAATAATTCATGCTGATGTGGTTCAGGACCAATCCGGGAAACTACTGATCAACCTATCAGTAAATCCCAACTGCCTTGGCCAAGGTCTTATGGTGCTGGCCAATCGAACACAGTGCGATATTAACTCCCTATACCGGGAATGACCAATCTCCAACAATCACTCATTTCCTCCATGTGGCTCGGGACTGTACCCAACTAAAACTTGTTTGCATGACCCAGTAGAGCCGTGGCAGGGTAATAATCAAAGTACAGTGGGAACTCACACGAGAAAAATGACGATCTCAGGTCTGAAGGCTAACCTGTACTCATGCCACCTAAGAACTGCTATCTGACGATAGGTATAGTACCATCTAGAAGTTCTCGATAAGTCCGTCCAGTGTACTCACCCCCAGTGAGCACCTGTATACGATCTTAAGTGCAAAAGACTAATGGCTGCAGGACCAACCATCGCCCCTCGTCGGGGTCTAGAAACGTATACACTAGTCTACTCCGGAATATCGATGCCCAATCTCGATACTCTCACGACTACTGACATTTTAAGGATGTGCTTATCGACTACCCAGCTCCCACAAATATAATCGCCATCACAACGAAGGTAGTCAAGTAATGATCCTACGGGTTTTATCAACATGTATAAATGATACGTAATAGCAAGTAAAACATATGCACATATTAATATAAATACAAACTAAAAAGCATACTATCATATCGAGCAAGATTTTCCTGTACATACATATATCCAAATATCCACATGTATACATATACAATAATGGCCTCTAGAGCATACGCATCCAACAAGTGTTTACCGCCGAAAACTGGATTAAAACGCGGAGGACATCTTGCCTAAATTTGGGGGTAGATGTTATTTAAAACATATCCATCCACCTTTCCGAATATACTAAGTTGATTTATGGCACCGTATATCGGAGGTTTGGATAGATGCGACCGATGTAGCAGATTTTATCAGATTCCCCCTCATTTGTGAGAGGTTTTTGATTGTGAGGAAGCTCTTCCCTGTAGACGCAAGCCCCTGCAGTTAATTATATTATCCTGTGGCGATAACAATTTCTCTTGCTCCGGTAGGTCACTTTATGTCGTATTGTATTTGGTTTATTTTGGTTGCCCGTGAATTGTATACGGAGACTAGTTTATATCGTCGTCCGTAGGGTGTGGATTAGTCCAAATCCGCGTGCGCGCGCGCGCGCACACACACACATATGAATTTGGGTTTGAATTTAGGTCGCAGATATCGTATGAACGAGATCCATCAGTTCGGAATATTTTACCTGAGTATCGTTAGTCATTTTCAAAACTAAGATCAACTCTGGAGTATATAGTTAAGGCTTGTTAATTCTGTTTTGGATTAAAATCAACTTAATAAGTATGGATTAAGCATCTTTAGTCATTTTTTAGACTAAAATCACATGGATTTATTGATATTTTGATCAACTGAAATTTCATCATTTAGTTAAACTTTTTTTAAATGATTAAATAGTACAAGGGCGTAGGTATATGCGACACACGTGTCCGTTTATTTCATTTTGAAATGGTGCACACGTGTGTTGCACGTGATTATGCACTGTTTTATTTTAAGAATATTGTGCAACTGTGTATCACATAACACGCATGTCTTCATAGGTAACTTTCATGAAGTGCGCACACATGGATATCATGTGATGCGCATGCATTCAAAGGCTGTTTTCATTAAGTGCACACATGTGGATATCATGTGATGCGCATGCTTTCATAGGCAGATTTCGTCAAGTGTGCACACGTGGATATTACGTGATGTGCATGCCTTCATAGGCTGTTTTTGTTAAGTGCGTACACGTGGATATCACATGATATCACGTGATGTGCATGCCTTCATAGACTATTTTTATTAAGTACGCACACATGGGTATCACATGATACGCATATCCCTAGTGCATTATTTTCCCAAGGGCATAAAAAATTTATCTTTAAGCGCGCACTAATTTGTGTGCGCGCTTACTTTTATCAGAAAGTACAAGAAGCCATGACTTCTGTTTTTATATCTCTTTTTTTCTTTCTTCTCTTATTTGCAGAGAAGTGAAATCTTGGTTTTCATTTGTTTTCTTTTAATGCGCATCCTATTTTTTCTTTGGATCTTAGGATCAATATCATGCAAAAGTATAAACTTTCTTAAACGAGAGACAAACCATAAAATCATTTAATATTTTAATGGTGAATCTATGGATTCATAAAGAAGCAAATGTTTCTATATAAAAACAAAATCTTTTTAAAAAGATAAGTTTTTCCCTTTGTTTCTACCTTGCGCGGTTTTTTGTTGAAAAAAGAAGAGGCTTGAAATTTGTTTTCAGCTTAAAGGAGGATTTTCCGTCCCTGATTTCTTCATAAGAGGCTCCTATTTATAAGAGAGAAGAAATTAGAATTTGTTCATTTTGTTTCAGTTTGTTTTTATCTCAATCTGATTTTAAATTGATTTAAAAATATTTAATTGATTTATATCCATTAAGGGTGACATGCACACCGATCCCAGATTTTTTGGTTAAGGTATTTAACTAACAGAATATTTTACTGTTAATTAAAAATTCGATCACTTATCAATTAAGATTTATTCATTTTTCAATAAGCGTCTGTTTTCATGAGATGAACATGTATTTGCACCTGTCATTGATTAAGTGTGCAATGCACCCATGCGTTGCACGTGTATATGCGCACCTATCGTACGCGAACTTGCTTTGCGCATGCCTATGGCTAACATGTGCGCACGCTCTTTTCATTCGCACATCGCACTAAATGACTTTTGTTAATTATGAGTGTCAATGATACTTCTAGCAAATGCGCGTATAAATGTAAGTGTGCAGACTGATGACTCCTAATTTTCAGCGTTATCCACCTCTTTTCAACACTTTCTTTGGTCAAAACTTGGGAATCGTTCCCATTTTAATGACACACAAAATTTTCTGTGCTAAGACTTGAATACTCTTCCTTATAAATTAGAGAAGTGACCCTCTTCTTTTTCACAATCACAGAGAAAAGAATATGGCTTGTGACAGCTCACATGCTCCTCGAGAACCATGGGAAGTACCCATTGAAGAGATCATTCCTCGTTTTACTGCCCGCTTAGTGACCCCCGGTCTCATGGATGCTCATTGTGACACCGTGCTGTATGAGTTGATGTACCGTAGGTGATCTCCTCTTCCTGCCGGCTTTATATGGCTTCGCATGATCTTTCTCTCCGTTCTCGATGACGTTCCTCCTCACCCGGTGGATATGACTTTAGTGATGCTCAACGTGGCGGAGGACAAGGTTGACTGCTTTCGAGAGGTAGGTCTGATCACGAAGCCTTTAAGGGACCACTTCGTCCATATGTTGAGTTAGATACAGGCTTGGCGAGATGTTATGTTTTCTTTTGCCAACGAATACGGTGCTGATAGGTGGGGAGCGACTGTTTAAGAGAATCGTCACTTTAACATGGTTGAGAGGGCCGAGAGAGAGTTAGAGAATTTTGTATTTTGTTTCATTAATCCCTGTAGCTCGAATCCCGTGTTTGGTGATTTTTTCCCCATGGAATAAAATGTTTATTTAAATGCGTGTTTTTTTATTATCTGATAAATATTTCATCTCCAACAAATTTCCTTCCATTGATATGCACGCCTTGCTTGCACGCACGTGCTTTGCACATGCATATGGTAAGCGTATGCGCATGTGCTTTGCACGTGCACTTTGCATTTAGGAATCTCTGCAAAGTGCGAACGCCAATGATGCGCGCTTATGCTACGCACGTGTCATGCATTAACCCTTGCACGTACACATGCCTTTAGACTTATTCTTCCCTCAAGCGTGCACTTGATTTGAATGTGCACTTAAACAGGTGCGAATAAATACCCCCACCGATCGCGTGCACGTGATTTGCATGTGGGTGCGAACGGTGCCGAGCTGCAACCCTTCGAATTCGTCTCAAGATTCATGAGGAAATGAACCGACCTTAGGCCCTCTTTAAATAGGACTCTGCCCCTTTCTTCTAAGCTGTGCCTTTTTCTTTCTTCGTCCTTAAAAATTAGTGCTTACGTACTTTTCTGAAGCTTTTGCTTCCTGTTTGAAGCCTTTGCTTCATAGACTTTGCTTTGACAAACCATACTTTTTCCATCAATGTGAAGTACGCATATTGAACCTGAAGCCTTTGCTTCCTTCAAGTAATACACCCCCCCTTTTGGGTTGCATATTCCTACTTAGAAAATCTTTTAGATTTTCATGAGATGCGCACATTCTCTAACTTAGTAGAATGCCAAGATGTGCGTAAGGTCCAACTTTTAATGTATCGATCACGACCTATTGGGGTTTCTTAGTTTCTGATACTAGGAACTCCAATCTGTGCCGCTACCTTACTTCTGCTGATTTTTTTAAGTACTATGGCCGGTCATTTGTATGGCATTGAGGAGATTATGAAGAGATTCGTATTCAAAGTCTCCTTCAAGACCAGAAGTATACTGTTGCCTAATGCGATGATGTGATGCGTCGCTTCTATGATCACAACGGCCGATTGCTCTCTCGTCTCTCTGCCCTTTTGAAAATTGTCGTTGGGTCGATCTGAGAAGCTTTACATGGGCGTCTTGAGGCTATGCCGCTCCAGGAACTCGATGACGCTGAAGACAAGGTGCATTTAGTATATTTGATTGGCCTGATCTCAAAGAAATGGAGAGACGATCTCGTCATTATCTTACACCGCGTCTTCCAAAAAAAACAATAATATCATCATACCAGAGGACAGAGGACATCAACGGTGACCCTGAAGCTTGTATCCGAGAAAATATGTACAAGAAGATAGTCAATGAAGCTGAAGGCGCATTGCTCAAACTTGATTTTGAGTTTGAGAATTTGTGTCCAAAAGTTAGCATCTTGCCGCTGTAGATCCTGGATGATGTGGTAGCGTTTGTTTTTAATTTTGTTTTTTTATTTCCTTTGTAGTCGTCCTCATCATCAATGTGTAATTTTTCTGAAGTATGAATGACAAGCATCTTTCCCTCTCATATCTTTACTTTTCTTTTCTTGAATGTCACGACCAGGCATGGATTAGTTTATTCATTTCAGAGTTCCTAGTTTGTTCACTCATTTCAGAGTTTCTAGTTTACATTTCCCTTAGGTTTACTGGCAAACTCACCCTAACGTTGAATGTAGATATCCCCCACTCTTTTATAACATGGGTCCGTTGGGTTTGTGGTACTAGATTAAGTCTATCGTACCGTCGTGTTGGCTGATATATTCTCAATGTGCAATCCCTTGGGTTGTGCCTCGAGTAGCCACGTGACTGTCGTGTCTCTAATCCTTTCTGTGGCTGGACAAGATGACTTCAAGTAATCTTCTTAAGTTGGAATATCCGTATTACCATCGGAAGATCAAGCGTTAGGTAGTGTCGTGGCACTTTACTTGATGTTAGGATTAATTTGAAGCCCCGATGAGTTATAATCGCACCCTTCTGGGGTGGGATGACATCCAATGGTTTCTAGGCTTGCCGTCAAAGACCCGAAGCTAGGAATATGCCGTCACTTCGTTTTTGTGTTTTGGTGTCGTACCGATTCTTCGCTATAGTAGGGTAGACATCCATATGACCTCTATGCTGTATGTATTGCAATCGAGATCTAGAGCAAGGAATATGCCATTGCTACGATTTTATTTGACCGTTGCGTCCGCATCCAGCTAGAATGAGGAGGAACGTCGAGATGATCTCTAGGCTGTAGATATGCCATCGAGATCTGGAGTAAGGAATATACCGCCACTCCACTTTCATTTTGACCCTTGGGTCTTTGTTGACGTCACATATGTACTTTGCTGGAGTAAGAAGGATGTTCAAATAGTCTTTAGGCTGTAGACGTGCCATTAAGACTCAGTTCTTCTTTTGATGAAATACAGAAATTATGGTTCCCTTTCTTTTATTTGTGCCCATGGATTGTATACAAGAGTCAGGATAGACCTACTTAAAGGGCAGAAAAGTTTTATTTTATTATTATATATTTTTATTTCCACGATACTCTATCATTTTAGCTTTTTATATCATGAAATTCGCGATTGCCCAATCATTTCGGCTATTTTATTTGCGGTGCCCAATCATTTCGGCTATTTTATTTTTTATTTTTTACTCACTGCTTTTTATTGAGAGTTGCCCAAACATTCCAGCTATTTCATATGCATTTTTTGCGACTTGTTAAGTTTTATTACGAGTCAGGAACTTAGAATCTGATACCAATTTTGGCATCAACATCGCTTCAACTGGAATATTGCCAGGAGCACGTCATCATATGCCATGAGAGGATTTGGAGTTCGACACCTGTTCAGGAATCAGCATCGCTACAATGGGATATTGCTAGGAGTGAATCTTCATTTGCCTTTATTGATTTGAATAAAGGTGTCTTAGCAAACATGGTTAGGATTCTGTCGACTATGGCTTTTTTACTTTATGAGTTATAAGGATCTCATAAAGGTATTTCTCTCTACGAGTCGAGAGGATCTTGTAGGTGTATTTTTTCCTTAGAAGTCGTGAGGGTTCCTAACTGGTATTTTCTCTTGCGATTCGTAAGGACTCGCAAGTGTCGTTCACCATGTTGAAAAATATTTCTCGTTCTCGGTGGGACTTGGTCGAGGATACATTTATTTACGCCCGTGGATTGCATTCAAGGGTCAATATTGGACCGTCTGTAGGGCATAAATTTGTAGGGTTATGATGTCTTAGGAACAGGTTCACATTTCTGTAACTTAAGGCTTTTGAATTTTATAAGCCATGAAGGTCTTATAGAGGGTATATTCTTTTTACAAGTCATGAGGGTCTTGCAAGTGCATTTTCTCCTTAAGGATCGTATGGATTTCTAAGTGTGTTGCTCTTTTATGAGTCGTAAGGATCTCACGCAGATGTTTTCATCTTACAAAGTCGTGGGGACTTTGCAAGTGCCTCTTTTCCTTTCTTTTAACGAGTTTGCGCTCTCTTAGGTTTTCACAAGCTCGCCAGTAGCCCCGCTGTTTTTACTCACGGCGCCCTTTCGGGTTTTCATCCGTGCCCATTTCTCTCATGGACATACCTTTTTTTAGGCGGCCCGTAAGGTAACGCACTAACAGTTGTCGATCATGACATTTTTCGAAGGACCGCAATATGTGGAATCTGGAAAGGATGTGAATTGTTTTATGCCCGTGGATTGTATACCGCGCTCGATACGGAAACCTAACTGTCACGCCCCACTTCCCAGAGTGCGCTAAGATCGGCACGTGACAGAGCCAACCATGCTACCTGTGGCTAGGAAACATCCCTCCACAGTCACATTACGGCTGTCTATGAGACATCAAAAACAAAAGAAATAAAATAAACTATCTAGCACATGTCCATAAGCCAGAATAAACTAGTCAAGAAATAATACGCGGAAGCAATAGATCCAATAAACAATAAAAATCTGGAAAGTACGTCCCAAATACGGGCTCACATCAGGAAATAAAATGCTGAAAGGAAACTAAACTAGAATACTAACAGGGTCCTCACTGCTCGGCCTGTCGGCTGAAGTACTCCTGCTCGGCCTGCGACAAGCGTAGCGGATCTGGGCCATGCAGAACCCAGACGTCAGCGCGTCACAATATCAACAATAATATAATCAGGAGGTAACAGGATATGCAGGTATGAACTATAAACTGGTAACATGAATGTAATAAATGAGCAGGGATATCGAACAGTGAAGTGTAACAGCATAGGTGAAGTGCAGCGATAAAACTAAACTGTACTACCGGGTTAACTACTCTCAAGTTTGTGAAATCAATTTAATGAATTGTCGATGTAACTCAATAGTATCCCATGCATGCCCGGGACCACGGTCCAGATTCTCGGGCTGAATCCGAGGCATGCCGCTAGACACTAAACAAGAAATATGTACAGATGAATGATGTCAGCAGCAGCATCCTCGAGCTGGCCTAGTCCGTAAAACTGATCAGTATAAGTATCGAACTATCGAGTTACAAGTCAGGTTTCATCATTGATTTCCCCATACCCCCAGATTATGTGTTCAAGTCAGGTATTGATAAATCTGAAGCTAATGCCAACATAGGATCAAGCAGGAACAGGTTTGTCTATACAGACAACAGGATATGTCCATCGGGACAACATGTCAGGATTGTCGGTATTAGAAACAGGATCAGGTAACATGTCAAGTAATAGTGTATCAGGTCATGTCAAGTAGTGCACAGTGTATCAAATGGGTACCCAACAGTACAATGTAGCAAGTATTGAATCAGGGTAAAAGTACGGATGTACGATAAAAGCATGGATGCACAAATATCTATCAGGGGTTACATCTTGGCTATGAATGATGCACATTATCAAGCATGGGGTACTAATGTAATAATAATATGAGTTAAACTAATATGGCATGCAGCTAGGTATGCAGAATTAATGGTATGGATACACAATAAAACATGCATGCATAAATAACTATCAGGGGTTATATTTACAGCTCCAAGACTAAGTGGGATGCACCTTATTAAGCATAGGGTGTTACTACAATAATAACATGAATTAATATGATCTATAGATGCAGCTATATATATTTTAAATGATATGGATGCATACTAGTATCCTAAAACTGTAAAACATTATCATGGATGCATAATATAATAAATAAGTAACATTTTACTCATATGGATGTATAATATGATACATAGCATGTAGCAAGATGAACTTGCATGCAACTAGATATGTAATAAATTGTACGGATGCAAACGGACGTCGTAAAACGGTAAAATGGTAACAGGGGATGCACAATACACTAAACATGTAATATTTTTATTAATATGGATGTAACATATATCATAGCATGTAGCAAGATAAATTTGCCTCGATTGGATCACACGACGGATGCGTACGGCACGTCCGACGTCGGTAAATCGTCACAACGCACACACGGCACGCGGGATGGGTCCAGGCAAGGCAAGAGGGTAATCACGCAAGCAAGGGACGTTCACTGGATCGCCTGGATCGGCAGCAGCGAGCACGGTTCCGGCGGGTGATCACCGGAAAAAGAACCGAGATCAAGAAAGGAAAGAGAAAGAAGAAGAAGAAGGAGAGTGCTCGGGGTTGGTTTTTGGTGTGGTGCTGGGGTTTGGGAGAAGGCGAGGAGGTGGTTGCGAAGGTGTGAGGTCGTCGGGGTTAGCGAAGCTCCGGAGAGGGAAGGTGTGCAGGGTGCTCGGGCTCGGTTAGGGTTTCTTGGTGGTCGGGGTTTGGTTGCTGGGGTGTGCAGGAAAAGAAAGGTGATGGTGGTGATGACGAGAAGAGGAGAGGAGGTTGATGGTGCTAGCGACGACGAGGTGAGGGTCATCGGCGGTGGAGGGTGGAGGTTCTTGGGTCGGTTTGGGCGTGCAGGGGATTCTTGGGTTGCAGTGGGTTTGTGGGGCTTTAGGAGAAGAGGGTAGAGGATGAGGGAGAAGATGATGATGAGGGTTGTGTAGGGTTCCTAGGCATCCTAATGAGGTCTCACAAGGCATCGACCATGCCAATTTCAAAAAATCTAGGTGCCGAGAAACCCGACAACGGACCGTTGGCTAGAAATCTAGGCGAAAAACAATCTAGTTAACACTTAACTAAGGGAATACAGAAATACAACCTTTGTAGATCCGGTGCTCCACCTCCATAGCTCCGCAACGAAGTCCTCTCCGCTGTCCAAAAAGAATCCGGGCTCTAGCGTCGACTTCATCGAGGAATAAGCGAGCTAGGTCGTCGATGTCCATGCCGAAGATGATCTACGTCGAAGCATCGCAAGATCAAGCTCTCACTTCACCAAGTCATGAAACTTGTGAAGAAAATACACTCTACTACTTGGCAAGAGGTAGAGGATGAAGAAATAGGAAGTGGGTAGACTTTAGAATTGGATTTCTCACTCATTTCATCAAGTTGCCATTGATGGTCAAGCTTTTCTTCACTTGAAAAAATGAAGAAGAAGAAGAGCAAGAAGAAGATAAGTATTATGATATGAATAAAAGAATAAATAAAAATCCATTCTTATCATAATTCTCACCATGGTTAGGTGTAGAGAATTAACTTGAGTTAATTGAATTGGTTAGGGTTAAGCATGAGACAAAATGGTGACTAAGTCAAAAGTTCATGAAGCTTCATGAAAGAAAACAAAAGAAGCCACCATTCTATTTTATGCAATTTATTTTCCAAAAATAAAAAACAAATGAATAAATGAATAATCAAATAAAAACCCTAACCATTTCTTTAACCAAGGTTTAATTCTTTACACAAACCCTAATTTGCATGTATCATCAAATATGATACAAGCAAGTGCACAAAATCATATCGCATATGCAATGCGCACAACCGAGCGAGAAAATCCATTTAAAGTGAACCGATACTAGTTAATGCAAAGTAATATATCAAGTACATAATTATGCATTAAATCATTAAATCAACGCTTGATTTAACGATCCGGTCATGACGCACATAACCGACTGGTATCATTAGTAACATCTTATCGAATCAACACTTGATCCGATAACCCGGCTATATCGCATATAACCGATCAATGTCACATCGCGAGAATCGAATACAGTATCACATACTGATATCATTCTCGGTCCCGCACATATCTCATATGCGCTCCTATTTCGTTTCGCTTGAACCAGGAAACCTCTGTGTAGGACTCTAAAGACTCGTCAATACGCCGGCAGCGGATGATGATCATATCAAACATCCACAAGCCGCAAGCGGTCTGCTAAACGTAATGGCCACCCGGGTATTGAGCGATCTGAAGATCGACGAGCAAGCCCGCTCACACTCCAGTGAATCCGACCAGTAACACTACCGTACAGTCCGGTCTGATCGTCTGATATGTCGCATATCTCGCCTAGGGGTGGTAAACGTCAGACCCCAATAGCTCGATAAGTCGTGTCGATATGAGGTCTATAACTGTTCGAGAAACTACTGGTAACACTTACCAGTAAATCTCAGCAACCCTGGCCAGGGATTTCCTGTTATAGCCAATCGAACACAGCGCAACATCAACTCCCTATACCGGGAGAGACGAATCCCCTCCTATCGCTCATTGCCTCCATGTGACTCGGGACTGTACCCAAAAACCACCGTTTTGCACGCCCTCTTGGACGTGGTAAGATGGAAATCAAAGCACAGTGGGAACCACACAAGACTCTATGACGATCTCGGGTCAACAGACTACTCTGTACCAGTGTCACCAGAGAACTGCCATCTGACGTGAGGTATAATACCATCTGGGAGTTCTCGGCGAGTCCGTCCAGAGTACCCAGTCTCTACTGAGCACCCATATATCATCTCTGATGTCAAACACCAATGGATATGGGATCATCCATCGCCCATCTGTATGGGTCGAGAAGGTATGCGCTAGTCTACACTGGTATATCGATGCCCCGTCTCGATACACCCACGACTAGGGACTTTGAAGGATGTACTTATGGACTACCATGTCCCCACTAGTATGATCCGCATCATAGTCCAGGTAGTCAAGTACACATCCTAAGGGCTTTACCAACATGTAACAGGGAGACAAACAGTATACACGTTAAGGTAAAGATCAACCAGATAGCATACTATCATGTCGAGCAAGAAAGTCCTCCCTATATATGTCCCAGCATCCACTACAATATACATCCTATGTACAGTAATGGCCTCTAGGGCATACATATAACTAACAATCTCCCACTTGCACTAGGGCCATCTGTAGCAGTGGTTGTAGTATCTCATACTCAACCATCCCATAAAAGTCTCTCTCTGGGAACAGGCCTTTGTGAGTGGATCCGCTGTGTTGTCCTCTGAGTCTACTCTCCTAACCTCGATCTCCCTGGAGATCAACCATCTCCATGATCAGGTGACACTGCCTTAGAATAAGTCTGGATCACTGATGGGACCGGCGTTCCTCGGCATGAGCCACAACTCCATTGTCTCACAATGGTAGGAACGTAGTTCATCTCATGAACTGATATACACCCAAACATCCTCTTTGGTAGCATCTTAAGTAGCGATGTATCCTGCCTTTATCGTCTAGTATGTCACGGTATCTAGCTTGGAACTCTTCCAACATACCGTCCCTTTACTGAGGGTAAAGACAATGCCTGCGACTGACATTCAGTCGTCTTTATCACCCTGGAACCCTTCCAGTGATTCTCCCCAGGATCGATTGATACCATCTCACTACAACTAGTGAGAATCCTAACATCCAATTAGATCTATCTCATAGATCCAAATCCAGGATTTAGGAGGTATCACTTTGATCCTTTATGGAGAATCATTGTGATAAGCGGAGATTGACCGAGTGTAGCATAGGAAACTCCTTCCCTATCAAGAGTATGTTATCCACGTACTCTACGAGGATCAACACCATACTCCCTACTACCTTTTTGTATATACAAGGTTCATCTACCATTTTGATGATGTCAAACTCTTTGACTAATACATCAAAACAGATGTTCCAACTCCGCGATGCCTGCTTTATTACATATAACATCTTGCACACGTTTCCGCTGCTCCCACTGTCTACGAAGCCCTCTGGCTGTGTACTTATAGACGTTCTCTTCCAAAACAACATTTAGAAAAGCAGTCATGGCACCCAACCACCAGATATCGTAGTCATGGTATGTAGCCGTGGCAAGTAGGATCTGGATGGATTTAAGCATAGCCACTTGAAAAGGTTTCATCATAATCCACGCCTGGTCTATGACGAAAAGCTTTAACAAGTCTAGCTTTGAAAGTCTCAACTTTTCCATCTACACCAAGTAATCTTCTCAAGATATACTTGCTCCTGATGGGGATTTAACCCTTCAGATATAGCAACCAAAGTCCATACTTTGTTGGTGTACATGGATTCCATCTCAGATCACTAAGCATTCAGCCATTCTTACAGAGTCTCACTCCTGATGGCCAGCTCGAAGCTAGTTGGGTCATCATCTCATGATGCAATCCTCGCTCCCACTGTCATAGAGAAACCGAAGTAGCTCTCAGGTGGGTGAGGAACCCTACTAGATCGGCGGAGAGGCTGAGGTTCGTTGGTTTCTATTGAATCCTTCGGTTCTACCAAATCATCTGCTGTAGTTTGCATGGCTGGAACCTTTCCAGTTGTACATAACAGATCTTGCCTCGAGCTTGTCCGGATTTTGCTTTTAGACATAGGCCGGACAACCCCAAATCTTAACTAACTTAAGAAATGGGCTCTTCCTTTACCATATCTTATATGGAGTGGTAGGCAACTGATTTGATTCGAGCCGTATTCAATAGGTATGCAACTTCTCAAGCGCATAACTCCCAGAAGGAAAAAGGTAACTCAGTAATACTCATCATAGAGCACACCTTATCATATAGGGTGAGATTGCTCCGCCCCGATATACCATCGTGCTATGGTGTATACGGAGGAGTAATGCTGAGAGAGAATCTCATTCTCCTTTAGAATAGTCCAGGAATTCTGTGCTCAAGTATTCTCCTCCTTGATCTCATCATAGGACATAATACTTATACCCGTATTTTGGTTCTCTACTTCTAAATCATATTCTGTGAATATCTCAAAAGGTTCGGACTTGTGTTTCAACAGGAACATATGTCTGAATCTTGAGAGATTATCAGAGAATGTAATGAAGTATAAAGAACCGGTCTTGGCATGTATAGACAGGGGACCTACATACATCAACATGTATCATCCCAAGAGTTTACTAACTCTTTCTCTGTTTCCAGTAAACGGAGCTATGGTCATCTTATCTTTGTGACATGACTGGCGAGTTTCACAAGATGTAAATTCAAACTGATTTAAATATGCATCTAAATGTAACTCAGCCAGTCGGGTCGCATTGATATGACCTAGTCTACAATACCTCAAGAAGGATTCGTTCATTTCTGAACTCTTCCTCTTGTGTGTGTTCTGTATACTAAAGAACTGTAGTTTGATTTAGAACGTTAATGCTTTTAGATAACGTGCCTGAACCGATCAACTTTTGATATAGGAAATGTTCAAAACATTATCCAACAATACAAAATTTTATCGTTTCTTTACTAATAAAGGGACAGATATGATTTTGTATATCAGGTTCGGTATCTAATAACATTCGTTCAGAATCAATGTATTGTAATACAGGGTGACAGTGACCAACAGACTTGGCTGCAACACTTGCCCCGTTTTCTGCCTCATGAAACTTATCACCCGTTCTCAGTTCTCTACCTTTCTGTAGCCCTATGTAACATATTACATATCCGGGATCCTGATCCGGTATCACATACCCAGGACGTAAAGGTTACTGAGAAACAGTTCTCTATAATGAACACACCCGAAGATGATGCATCAGCATGCACTCTCTTCGTTTGGGCGGCACGGGAAATCTGGTATTCCCCAATTTCCTGCTCTGTCTTATAACAATTATAAGTTGGAGCGGGACCAACGTTCCCCAGCTCAGTATAACAAGAGGGTTCGGTCAATAATCCATATTATTATCTTGATTAAGGCGTGATATGGTCGCTACCTGGAGAGAGAGAGAAGAAAACACTCAGCGTGCGCTCTTGCAAGAATAGATTGGTTATTATTTTATCTAATCAGGATGGCTCCCACTTCTTTTTATCAAATCTTCCTTCAAACCCTAAAAGGAAAGACTAGCCGGGATTAATTACACACTACAAGTTCGCCAATCTTTCAGCCAGGCCAGTGTCGGTACTTTGAGGGAGGTCCCCCGTGCTTTCGCACGAACCTAATTAATGTAAACCTCGTTTTCCCAGAAGCGTAACCTCGTTAACACCTTTCTAGACACCTACTTGATCGGCTAATTGTAATGTATAAAACTCTCCCAGGAGTAACTCTTACTCGCAGCGGGTATCGGGATCCAACTATCTCATAGAAGGTATGCAATCTCATTGCAAATTTCAACACTTGAAATTCCCGATAATATTTTGCCCCTAGCAGCTATATGACCTTAACATAGTCAACAAATCATAAGTGCTAGTCAAGTTCAACCCGTCATTTCCCGATTGAATTAAACCCACCCGCACGACCCTTAACATAGTCAACAAAGTCGCACGACTACCCTAATCCAATCACATCATATGCTTATGCAGATAAGCACTAATTAGCTACCGCACACTACGCCTTAACATAGTCAACAAACGTAGCACGAATACTAACCAGTACTTATCTGAAATGACGGAGGGCTACGACAGGTTTTTCTGAAAACCTATTGCGTAATGAACTTGATATCGTTGTAGGATCGAATGAATTTTGAAATGGAGTGTTTTTTAGGCTTTTCTAGTTTTGCTAAAGGAGTCACTCCCGGCGAAGGGATCGTCGGTCCTTTCCTCGTCGAATGAGGTGCGGGATATATCACATATATCACTGTGCAAAGCAAAAACTCTTAAAAGCAATCAAAAGACAAACCGAGTGTGTAGCATTTGCCAGTTATTGCTAAAGGAGTCACTCCCGGTGAAGGGATCTCGGTCCTTTCCTCATCGAATAAGGTGCAGGACATATCACATATACCGCTGTGCAAAACAAGAACTGTAGCTACCTGTTTTATTTTGAAATTCGATTCTACAACATCTTAGGTTTCTTTTATTTCATTAATCTCATTAATGAAGTCCCATCATTTAAGTACCTAAACATCACAGATAAATACGACGTACACTTATGCCATCCGCATTCGCCTCGATGTCCCCTCGTGCACCGTTAGGTTAGGTAACTAACGACAGAGCAGGGCAGGGCTAGCGCGGGTGTAAAACATAAGTAACGTCTATATAATATATTATATATACTATATACTGTATCTATCACAGAACATCACATGATCACATCACAGATATCGCAGCAGAAGAATCATATGAAATATTGGATATACTAGGACGTCCGTGTTTTCAATACGAGCCAGTATAAAACACGGATTCCACGGTCGTGATGAATAGCCAAACCCACACCCCTAGACCCCTACAAGAGCGGCAAGCAACCCTACCAATTCTAGAGTTAGGAGACCCGGACTCGACTCCTCGAGTTGGTCTCCCACTGGACTCCAGAACCCGGTTACTTGTGCCCTCCTCCTTGGGTCTATCCTAGTGCGGAAAAGTAAATAATATTCAAGAGTTGAATTTTCTGGAGTTGTTTTGGGGATTCGGTGTTTCAATTCAACACAGTGGCCGCGGAATAAATAAAAATCCATTCTTATCATAATTCTCACCATGGTTAGGTGTAGAGAATTAACTTGAGTTAATTGAATTGGTTAGGGTTAAGCATGAGACAAAATGGTGACTAAGTCAAAAGTTCATGAAGCTTCATGAAAGAAAACAAAAGAAGCCACCATTCTATTTTATGCAATTTATTTTCCAAAAATAAAAAACAAATGAATAAATGAATAATCAAATAAAAACCCTAACCATTTCTTTAACCAAGGTTTAATTCTTTACACAAACCCTAATTTGCATGTATTATCAAATATGATACAAACAAGTGCACAAAATCATATCGCATATGCAATGCGCACAAACGAGCGAGAAAATCCATTTAAAGTGAACCGATACTAGTTAATGCAAAGTAATATATCAAGTATATAATTATGCATTAAATCATTAAATCAACGCTTGATTTAACGATCCGGTCATGACGCACATAACCGACTGGTATCATTAGTAACATCTTATCGAATCAACACTTGATCCGATAACCCGGCTATATCGCATATAACCGATCAATGTCACATCGCGAGAATCGAATACAGTATCACATACTGATATCATTCTCGGTCCCGCACATATCTCATATGCGCTCCTATTTCGTTTCGCTTGAGCCAGGAAACCTCTGTGTAGGACTCTAAAGACTCGTCAATACGCCGGCAGCGGATGATGATCATATCAAACATCCACAAGCCGCAAGCGGTCTGCTAAACGTAACGGCCACCCGGGTATTGAGCGATCTGAAGATCGACGAGCAAGCCCGCTCACACTCCAGTGAATCCGACCAGTAACACTATCGTACAGTCCGGTCTGATCGTCTGATATGTCGCATATCTCACCTAGGGGTGGTAAACGTCAGACCCCAATAGCTCGATAAGTCGTGTCGATATGAGGTCTATAACTGTTCGAGAAACTACTGGTAACACTTACCAGTAAATCTCAGCAACCCTGGCCAGGGATTTCCTGTTATAGCCAATCGAACACAGCGCAACATCAACTCCCTATACCGGGAGAGACGAATCCCCTCCTATCGCTCATTGCCTCCATGTGACTCGGGACTGTACCCAAAAACCACCGTTTTGCACGCCCTCTTGGACGTGGTAAGATGGAAATCAAAGCACAGTGGGAACCACACAAGACTCTATGACGATCTCGGGTCAACAGACTACTCTGTACCAGTGTCACCAGAGAACTGCCATCTGACGTGAGGTATAATACCATCTGGGAGTTCTCGGCGAGTCCGTCCAGTGTACCCAGTCTCTACTGAGCTCCCGTATATCATCTCTGATGTCAAACACCAATGGATATGGGATCATCCATCGCCCATCTGTATGGGTCGAGAAGGTATGCGCTAGTCTACACTGGTATATCGATGCCCCGTCTCGATACACCCACGACTAGGGACTTTGAAGGATGTACTTATAGACTACCATGTCCCCACTAGTATGATCCGCATCATAGTCCAGGTAGTCAAGTACACATCCTAAGGGCTTTACCAACATGTAACAGGGAGACAAACAGTATACACGTTAAGGTAAAGATCAACCAGATAGCATACTATCATGTCGAGCAAGAAAGTCCTCCCTATATATGTCCCAGCATCCACTACAATATACATCCTATGTACAGTAATGGCCTCTAGGGCATACATATAACTAACAGGTTGAGGAGCGAGGTTGGGGGAAGAGGAGGCAGCGGAGTTAGGGTTTGAGCTGCATGGGTTCTCGTCGCGGGGTTTACAAAAGAAGAGGAAGAAAAAAAAGGAGAAGGGAGGTGACGCTAAAGAAAGAGGGAGATGATGGGACCCGAGAAGTGCACAGTAATTGCGATAGGAGAGAGAAAGGAAGAGAGAGAGAGGGAGAGAGAGAGATCGAGAGGAGAGAGAGAGGAAAAGAGAGAGAGAGACGTGAGGTTTAGTCAATTAAAAGAAATAAATATATATATATATAATAAGAGAGAGAGAGAAACAGAGCTGGGATGCTGTTAGGATTTTAGATAAATATTTAAAACAAAAAAATAAACGAATATATTTTAAAAATATATTAGTCTGTTATAAAATTTTATATAAACGTTTTTATATATATAGAATATAATATTAGTTAAATTTGAGATTTTGGCTAATATAAAAATAGTCTAAAACACGTGCGGGTCGGGTCTAAAATTATGGTTCGAAAATACGGAAAATATACGTGTCAACTAAAACCAAAATTGGATATCCGGTTAACGAAAATGCATACCCCTAAGAACGGATGCACACACGTGCGCGTAACCATCCAAACAAGTCCGTTTCACTGAACGGGACGAGAACAAGATGTGCGGATGCTACGACGGGGTTAGGGGTATCATGCAGGCTATGCAATATATTTTTTTAAAATATTTTTCTTGACTTTAAAGGTTATATTACAAATGCAGATGCCAGATAAAATGCCAATATGCAGTATATAAAATAATGAAAGTGCACGGATCCACTTAACAAGCCAGGATAAATCATAAACAGGAATCAAGACGGGTTTCCAGTAAGCGGATCGGATCGGATGCAAATACAGATGTCAAATACACTATTCGCACCCAAAATACCATAAATCAGGAAAATACCATAAATAAAGAAATACTTGAACTAGAACCGGTATAAATGAACTAGGGTGTTACATTATACCCAACTACAAAAATAATTTCGTCCTCGAAATTCCCAAAACAAGAAAAGATAAATAAGTATGAAACTACAGGAAGAGATCTGGAAACTTCTGTCGAATCTCGTCTTCATGTTCCCAAGTCGATTCTCCATGCGAGCGATTTCCCCAAGAAATAAGTATGAGAGGGATAACCTTGTTCTTAAGGACCTTTTCTCTTCGATCAACAATCGACAACGGTCATTCCTCAAAGATCAAATCCTCTCTAACAGTCAGCTCCGAATGATCTAGTACGTGTATTTCATCTCAAACATACTTACGGAGTTGAGATACATGAAACACGTCATGAACATTCGCTAAATATTGTGGTAAAGCTAATCGATAAACCACTTCTCCAACACGCTCCAAAATCTCGAAAGGCCATACGAATCGAGGATTAAGCTTACCTCAACTACTAAAACGAATCACTCCTCTAGTTGGTGATATTATCAAGAATACTAGATCACCAACAGCGAGCTCTAGAGGTCTTCTCGATGTATCGGCCCAACTCTTCTGCCGATCTTGCGTTGCCTTCATGTGATTCCGGATAGTATTAACTTTCTCCACAGTTTGCACGATCAAATCCGGTCCCAACAATTTTTGTTCTCTAACATCGTCCCAACAAACGGGTGAACGACACTTGCGACCATATAATACTTCGAATGGAGCCATCTGAATAGTCGCCTTGAAGCTGTTATTGTACGAAAACTCCACCAAATGTAGATGATCCTCTCATGAACCCTTGAAGTCCAACATGCAAGTTCTCAACATATTTTCAAGAGTTTGGATCGTTCTCTCCGACTGGCCATCTGTCTGGGGATGATAAGCGGTGCTAAACTTCATTCGCGTCCCCAAACTTTTCTGTAAGCTCCTCCAGAAGTGAGATAAGAATCGAGTATCACGATCGGAAACGATGCTCACAGGTACTCCATGCAATCTCACAATCTCCTGCATGTACCGTTCTGCTAACGCTTCCGTTGACTGACCAACTCGAAACGGAATGAAATGAGCTGCCTTGGTCAATCGATCAACAATCATTCAAACTACATTGTTGCCTTTTGGACTCCGCGGTAAAGCTGTCACGAAATCCATGGTTATATTTTCCCACTTCCATTGAGGAATCGGAAGTGGTTGCAATAAACCAGCTACCCTTTGATGTTCAGCCTTGACTTGCTGACACACCAAGCACTTCGCTACAAAGCGGGTGATCTCCCTTTTCATATCTTCCCACCAGAAATGTTGTCGTAGATCACGGTACATCTTCGTGCCTCCTGGATATACAGAATACGCGGAACTGTGTGCCTCCTTTATAACTTCTTCGCGAATGTCTCCTTTCGGCACACACAAACGGCTACCATAACGCAATGAACCATCTTCATGAATCAACAAGTCTGTTCGAAATCCCGCTTCTACCTGTTCTTGAAACTTCTGCAATCTTGGAACCTGTAACTGCGCTTCTTTAATACCCTCGATCAACGACAACTGTACTTGCAGCTGCATCAACTGTCCTGAAGAGTGCGGTAGCACAATCTCCAACTCAAATCTCTGAAAACTTCGATAAGCTCCATCTGTGCAGTCAACATCCGAATTACTGGCAACCGACTAAGCGCATCTGCCGCTACATTAATTTTTCCCGGATGGTACTTAAGATCAAGATCATAGTCAGCCATCAGCTCCAACCATCTACGCTGCCTCATGTAAAGCTCTTTCTACGTGAACACGTACTTTAGGCTTTTGTGATCGGTGAATACTTCGACCCTTTCGCCCAGTAAGTAGTGTCTCCAAATTTTCAAAGCGAAAATCACTGCTGCAAGTTCCAAATCATGAGTTGGGTAATTCTTCTCATCGGTCTTCAACTGTCTCGATGCGTAAGCTATAACTTTCCCATGATGCATCAAAACACATCCCAAACCTTTCCCAGACGCGTCGCTATGAATCACCAATCCTCCGGAACCGTCTGGTACGGTCAAAATAGGAGCAGTTATCAACCTTTGCTTCAACGCCTCTAAAGCTGACCCACATTTATCCGTCTATACGAACGGTACTTCCTTGCGCGTAAGCTTGGTCAAAGGCTCAGCCAATCGAGCAAAATTCTCTATGAACCTTCTGTAATATCCGGCAAGTCCAAGAAAACTTCTGGTCTCTGCTGCATTCTTCGGAATCGGCCAATCCTGAACTGCTGCAATCTTTTCGGTATCAACGGCGATTCCACTTCCGGATAGGACGTGCCCCAAAAACTTCACTTCTTTAAGCCAAAACTCGCACTTGCTCATCTTTGCATATAATCTTTCATGCCTCAATGGCTGCAATGTGATCTTCAAATGTTCTGCATGCTCTTGAAGGCTCCTCGAGTAGACCCGAATATCATCGATGAACACCACTATAAACTGGTCCAAGAACGGTGAAAAAATTCGGTTCATCAAGTCCATAAATATCGCCGGTACATTCATGATTCCGAATGCCATCACTATATACTCGTAATTTCCATACCGAGTTCGGAACGCAGTCTTGCAGATATCCTCTGATTTAACTCGAACTTGATGATATCCGGATCGTAAATCTAGCTTCGAGAATACTATCGCGCCACTGAGTTGCTCGAATAATTCGCCAATGCGAGGGATCGGGTACTTGTTCTTAATAGTCATCCGGTTTAATTCTCGATAATCGATGCGCATCCTCCTTGTGCCATCTTTCTTCTTGACTAGAACAACTAGAGCTCCCCAAGGTGAATTGTTGCTGCGAATCCAACCCTTCTCTAGCAATTCGGTAACCTGCTTCTTGACTTCTTCCAACTCCACTAGTGCCATTGGATAGTACGCCTTTGAGATTGGCGATGCACCAGAAACAAGATCAATCGCAAACTCCACATCTTGTTTTGGCAGTAAACCTGAGATGTCCTCGAACACGTCCATGAACTCTCGAACTACAGCTGGCGCTTCCTCCTTATCAACTTCCATCGATGAAAGAACATTGTTTGTTGGCCTAGCCCTAAACTCGACTGGCCCAAGAGAACTGCTACCTCCAGCAAAACAAACTCCGGATGTCCGGGAATCTGGAAAATCACTTTCTTTTCCCTATAATCAATGCGAGCGTGGAAAGTGCCGAGAAAAATCCATTCCCAAAACAACATCAAAAGAAAGGGATGCACCAGAATTGAATAATACTAATGCAGAAAAACATGAACAAGTAGGATACCGAGATGACTTCATCTGAAGCCAAGATATTGAAGAAGATTAAGCACGGTAAACATGATTCAAGCTGGAGATAACACATGAACTGGTAAGCAATAAAACTGAGAGAAGCAAGATAATAACGACCATAAAACAAGGAAATGAATCAAGACTAGAACTCCAAGTTACTTAAATAGAGTACCGCGTTGTAACCATGATGCAGTTCATAGTTACAATCACATAACTCCGTTCAAGTCGCCCAAATCCTAGAGAGAAATAATAGGAAACCAAAAGTTTCAAGTCGAGATGCAAAGTTGTTTGCATATCGTCAGGACAGGGGTCAAGAGAAAGATATGATTTAAGAATCATGATAACAATGTGGCAGGACATGTTCCTAATTACGGGTTTTCTAATTCATGTATTGGGTCCAATACCCAACTACAAGAGAATCAAACCCGATAACCTACCTATGTCTCTGATACCAAACAAACCCTGCACGCCCCGCTTCCCAGAGTGCGCTAAGATTGGCACATGACAGAGACAACCATGTTACCTGTGGCTAGGAAACATCCCTCCACAGTCACATTACGGCTGTCTATGAGATATCAAGAATGGTAGAAATAAAATAAATTATCCAGTACATGTACATAAGCCAGAATAAACGAGTCAAGAAATAATACACGGAAGCAATAGATCCAATAAACAATAACAATCTGGAAAGTACATCCCAAATACGGGCTCACATCAGGAAATAAAATGCTGAAAGGAAACTAAACTAGAATACTAACAGGGTCTTCACTGCTCGGCCTATGACAAGGGTAGCGGATCTGGGCCATGCAAAACCCAGACGTCAGGGCGTCACAATATCTACAATAATATAATCAGGGGGTAACAGGATATGCAGGGATGAACTATAAACTGGTAACATTAATGTAATAAATGAGCAGAGATATCGAACAGTGAAGTGTAACAGCATAGGTGAAGTGCAGCGATAAAACTAAACTGTGTTACTGAGTTAACTACTCTCAAGTTTGTGAAATCAATTTAATGAATCGTCGTTGTAACTCAATAGTATCCCGTGCATGCCCAGGACCACGGTCCAGATTCTTGGGCTGAATCCGAGACATGCCGCTAGGCACTAAACAAGAAATATGTACAGATGAATGATGTCAGCAGCAGCATCCCCGGGCTGGCCTTGCCCGTAAAACTGATCACTATAAGCATCGAACTGTCGAGTTACAAGTTAGGTTTCATCATTGATTTCCCCATACCCCCAAGTTATGTGTTCAAGTCAGGTATTGATAAATCTGAAGCTAATGCCAACACGGGACCAAGCAGAAACATGTTTGTCTATACAGACAACAGGATATGTCCATCGGGATAACATGTCAGGATTGTCGGCATTAGAAACAGGATCAGGTAACATGTCAAATAATGGTGTATCAAGTCATGTCAAGTAGTGCATAGTGTATCAAATAAGTGCCCAACAGTACAATGTAGCAAGTATTGAATCAGGGTAAAAGTACGGATGTACGATAAAAGCATGGATGCATAAATATCTATCAGGGGTTACATCTTGACTATATAGGATGCACATTATCAAGTATGGGGTACTAATGTAATAATAATATGAATTAAAGTAATATGACATGCAGCTAGGTATGCAGAATTAATGGTATGGATACACAATAAAATATAGATGCATAAATAACTATCAAAGGTTATATTTACAGCTCCAAGACTAAGTGGGATGCACCTTATTAAGCATGAGGTGTTACTACAACAATAACATGAATTAATATGATTTATAGATGCAGCTATATATATTTTAAATGATATGGATGCATACTAGTATCCTAAAACTGTAAAACATTATCATGGATGCATAATATAATAAATAAGTAACATTTTACTCATATGGATGTATAATAGGATACATAGCATGTAGCAAGATGAACTTGCATGCAACTGATATGTAATAAATTGTACGGATGCAAACGGACGTCGTAAAACGGTAAAATGGTAACAGGGGATGCACAATGCACTAAACATTTAATATTATTATTAATATGGATGTAACATATATCATAGCATGTAGCAAGATAAACTTGCCTTGATTGGATCACATGACGGATGCGTACGGCACGTCCAACGTCGGTAAATCGTCATAACGCACACACAGCACGCGGGACGGGTCCAGGCAAGGCAAGAGGGTAATCATGAAAGCAAGGGACGTTCACTGGATCGCCTGGATCGGCAGCGGCGAGCACGGTTCCGGCGGGTGATCACCGGAAAAAGAACCGAGATCAAGAAAGAAAAAAGAAAGAAGAAGAAGAAGAAGAAGAAGGAGAGTGCTCGGGGTTGGTTTTTGGTATGGTGCTGGGGTTTGGGAGAAAGCGAGGAGGTGGTTGCGAAGGTGTGAGGTCGTCGGGGTTAGCGGAGCTCCGGCGAGGGAAGGTGTGAAGGGTGCTCGGGTTCGGTTAGGGTTTCTTGGTGGTCGAGGTTTGGTTGCTGGGGTGTGCAGGGAAAGAAAGGTGATGGTGGTGTTGGATATAGTGCCTTCAAAGTCAATTATTGGATCGCAGGTACGTGATTTCAATGATTGAGGAGGACCTATACCGGTAGCACAGTCTTACTCGAGATGATAGTATGCTATCTGGTTTGCCTTTATCAGTCGTGTACAGGTTCAGGTGACTGATCACTATTACACGTTGATAGAGCCCTTAGGATCTTGCTTGACTACCAACAGTATGATGGCGATCATATACGTGAGAGTTGGGTAGTCTATAAGCACATCGTTAAAAGTGGTCCCTAGTCGTGGGAGTTTCGAGACAGGACATCGATACTTTGGAGTAGACTAGTGTATACAGTCGAGACCCCGATGAGGGATGGTGGCCGGTCTCACAAGCCACTGGTTTCAGTTGGATCACCTAAGATGTATACAGGTGCTCATTGGGTTATGAGTACACCGGACAGGACTCGCTGGGAACCTGCTAGTTGGTATTATACCTATCGTCAGATAGCAGTTCCCTGGTGGCATGTGTACAGGTTAGTTCATCGACCTGAGGTCGTCATTTGTCTTGTGTGAGTTCCCACTGTGCTTTGATTTCTACCCTACCACGGCTCAAAGGAGTCGTGCAAACAGGTCTTTTTAGGGTACAGTCCCGAGCCACATGGAGGCAAGTGAGGGGATCGGCAGGGGATTTGTCTCTCCCGGTATTAGGGGTGAGATCATGCTGTGTCTAGGAAAGCCATTACACCAAGTCCTTGGCCAAGGCAGGTAAAAATTACTGGTTAGTATTCCAGTAGTTTCTCAGGGTGTTCAGGGCTTGTCTCCGACACGACTTATACCGCTATTGGGGGTCTGACGTTACCAGCCCCCTAGGCCCGATATGCGATACTCATAGACGAACGGACCAGACTGTATGTATATTGTCACTGTTAGGCTCAGTAGGGTTCCAGGATGAGTTCGCTCATCGGCTTCCCTTGAGGTCAGTACATGGGCAGCCGTTATGCACTGCTAGTGCCGCTAACGTGCTTGTGGTTAAACCCACTGCCAGGGTACTGATGAGTCATTAGAGTCCCCCACAGATAGTTTCCCAAGCTCGGGCAAAACGTTGTAGAGGCCGTATGGTTTTATAGCAGGGTTCGGAAAATGCACGTGCGTTTATGCACGTGTCATATTTCGGGCAGATAATACTGGTGGGCTTTGGTTTAAGCCGGATCCATGTATTATACTGTATAGATATAATATCTTTGTCTCGGTTGCATTTATATTCGGTCGTAATACAAATGCGGGTATGTATGTACAGTTACGGGGTTATCCTGAAATTCGTTTCGGGATCGCTTTTCGAAGTTGCCAGTTTTCTATCACCCGTCTTAAACATTCGGTTTAATGCGGATTTATCTTCTATTCTTTTAGGTGAGTCATGAGGGTGAGTCATGAGGAAGCTTTTAGAATTGGTGACTAGGTTGATGAGGTGTTTAGTGACTCATTGTTTGCATTAAATGGTTGATGAGGTGTTTATGTGACTCATTGATTGCATTAATGTGTTTTGGTTTGAACTTGGATATTTCTTCTTGATCTTTTCTTTATGGTCACCTTCTTGCTCCTACACTCACCCCTCCTCTCCTATATATTGGTCGGCCCCCTTGTTGAGTGATGATGATGGATTGATTTAAAAAGATATGCTCATTTCTCATAACTTGATTAAAAGGAAACTTCATTAACTGTTCATCCATGGTTTTGGATGAAACGAGACAAAATATTCTACTCATTCTCTACATCAATCTTGGACATGTCGGCTAGCAAACTTCATGTCCGAGTTACCTCGGTTCAGAGGCGGGAGCCCGTATAAAGATCCGTTGACATGGTGCCACCTGGACGAGGAGACCGGAGATCGAGCGAGATCGCAGATGCCTCAAAGGAGCGTGGGATGATGGCTAAAGACCGAAGGACTCGGATCGTCGGTATAGCCTTTCTACCTCTTTACAGTTTATTAGTTTAGCGTTAATGGCAAGATCCGGGTTATAGTATGCGATAGCGCCAGTTATAAAAGTTTTTGTTCCGCGTTTGGCGTCAGATTGACGGCCGGTGCGCTACCGTAGACTTACAGGTGGTGATGATGAGAAGAGGAGAGGAGGTTGATGATGCTGGTGACGACGAGGTGAAGGTCATCGGCGGTGGAGGGTGGAGGTTCTTGGGTCGGTTTGGGCGTGCAAGGGATTCTAGGGTTGCAGTGGGTTTGTGGGGATTTGGGAGAAGAGGGGAGAGGATGAGGGAGAAGATGATGATGAGGGTTGAGGAGCGAGGTCGAAGGAAGAGGAGGCAGCGGAGTTAGGGTTTGGGCTACATGGGTTCTCGTCGCGGGGTTTAAAAAAGAAAAGGAAGAAAAAAAAAGGAGAAGGGAGGTGACGCTAAAGAAAAAGGGAGGTGATGGGACTCGAGAAGTGCACAGTAATTGCGATAGGAAAGAGAAAGGAAGTGAGAGAGGGAGAGAGGGAGAGATCGAGAGGAGAGAGAGAGAGACGTGAAGTTTAGTAAATTAAAAGAAATAAATAAATTTATATATATATATATATAATAAAAGAGAGAAACAGAGTAGGGATGCTGTTAGGATTTTAGATAAATATTTAAAATAAAAAAATAAACGAATATATTTTAAAAATATATTAGTCTGTTATAAAATTTTATATAAACGTTTTTATATATATATAATATAATATTAGTTAAATTTGAGATTTTGGCTAATGCAAAAATAGCCCAAAACACGTGCGAGTCCGGTCTAAAATTATGGTTCGAAAATACGGAAAATATACGTGTCAACGAAAACCAAAATTGGATATCCGGATAACGAAAATGTATACCCCCAAGAACGGATGCACACACGTGCGCGTAGCCATCCAAACCAGTCCGTTTCACTGAACGGGACGAGAACAAGATGCGCGGATGCTACGACGGGGTTAGGGGCCATGCAATATATTTTTTTAAAATATTTTTCTTGATTTTAAAGGTTATATTAAAAATGCAGATGATAGATACAATGCCAGTATGCAGTATATAAAATAATGAAAGTGCACGGATCCACTTAACAAGCCAGGATAAATCATAAACAGGAATCAAAACGGGTTTCCAGGAAGCGGATTAGATCGGATGCAAATACAGATGTCAAATAGACTATTCGCACCCAAAATACCATAAATCAGGAAAATAGCATAAATAAAGAAATACTTGAACTAACACTGGTATAAATGAATTAGGGTGTTACACTACCATAGGGCAATATATTAATTTAAGGACATACGGTCCAATACCAGTTTAAGGACGTGGTGGTCCATTATCTCCATGTTTGGGGCGAAGCGCTAGTTTAAGGACATTTCGGTCCAATACCAGCTTAAGGATGTAGTGTTCCATTTTTAGTTTAGGCACCTTTCGGTCCATCGTTCCCGTATTTAGGACGAATATTAATTTAAGGCATTTCGGTCCATTATCGCCGTGTTTTGGGGCGAATGCGAATATTAGTTTAAGGACATTTCGGTCCATTATCGCCGTGTTTTGGGACGAATATTAGTTTAAGGACATTTCGGTCCAACATTCCCATGTTTGGGACGAATATTAGTTTAAGGACATTTCGGTCCATTTTTAGTGTAGGGACGTTTCGGTCCAGCATTAGTTTAGGGACTTCTCGGTCCATCATTCATGTATTTTGGACAAATTTCATTTGGCACCAGAGTTTTAACTCAGGAAGATAGCAAGAAAATACGAGCGTTGTCATTTATCATTGACCTAAGTCGCGACCCTTCAAGCGTTGTACTTTTTGAGGAATCGACCGTTTATCGGCCGGAATTGCCTTTCGCCTTACATATCCATGAGCAGATAAGCTCCACCTTGGTAGACCTTATTTATGATGTACGGGCCTTCATAGATCGTCTCGAACTTCTCCCATTTTGCACGATTGGGGATCATTGGTCTTTTGACGACCAGCACGAGTTCGTCTTGGCAGAATGTTCTCGGCCTGGTCAGTCTTTCATACGACCGTGTCATCCTTGCCTTATAAGCCTCCAAGTTTTGTTGTGCTATAAGACGGATTTCGTCGAGAGCATCGAGTTCCTCAATCCTAAGATGGGCATTTTCTTCATCCGTTAGCTCGTATTGAACCGCTACTCGTAATGAGCGTAGTTCTATCTCCAGAGGGAGCACTACTTCAGTGCCAAACACTAATGCATATGGTATTGTATTTGTAGCCATCTTGAACGTTTTTCGGTACACCTAAAGAGTTTCATGCAGCCTTTCGTACCAGTCTTTTTTATTTCTGGACACCGTCTTTTTTATATTCTTGGTCAATGTCTTGTTGAATATTTTAACTAGACCATTGGCCCGAGGATTATATATTGAGGAGTATCTCCAGTCTATCTTGTGTTGTTGTGCGAAGCAACTTATTTTATGGCTTTTATAAGCTGGTCCGTTATCCGAGATTATCCGTTGCAGAGTCCCGAACCGGTAGATGACATAGGTTTTAAAGAAGAGGAGGATATTCTTCGTTTTCACTTCTCTTAGCGGCACTGCTTCCGCCCACTTAGAGAAGTAGTCGGTTGTTACTAGTATAAACCGATGTCCTTTGGATGACGCTGGTTTGATGGGGTCGATTATATCCGTTTCCCATATCTCGAACGGCCAACTAGCCACTATCGGATGCAGCGGATTTGGATGTTGATGTATGAAGTCCCCGTGTATTTGGCACGAGTGACACTGCTTCGCGTATTTGAGGCAATCCTGAATCATCGTGGGCCAGTAATAACCCATCCTTTTTATCTTCAGTTTTATCTTTGGCCCTGCTTGATAGGAACCGCAAAGTCCATTGTGTATTTCTTGGACGAATTTCTTTGCTTCCTTCAGCCCTAGGCATCTCTGCCATACAAAATCGAATGATCTCTTATAGAGAGTATCATTGACGAAGGCAAACGACAGAGCTCGTTTCATGAGCTGATGCCTAGATGATGCGTCCTCGGGCGTTCATTAGGACTTGAAGTAGTTTATGAAGACTTTTATCCAGTCCTTGACCTCTTGCTCGTTCATTATTTGGAGAACTTCTTGTTCAGTCATTTCTTTTTTCCTTGGATAGTTTTATGAGATCTTCCGAATGTATATTTGTTGGCGTTAGGATCTTGCGGCTTTAAACAATGGTCCTTATGTCATCGAGGTTTTCGTCGGTCAATTATTTATCCAACTTGGCTAACGCATCCGCTTTACTGTTTTCCGCTCGTGGTACGCTTTCCAGGGTATATGAAGGGATTTGGGTCAGCAGCTGCTTTACTCTTTCGCCGTACCTTATCAATTCTGGCTTGCATGTCTGATAGTCACCTTTTACTTAACAAATGATCAGCTGAGAATCTCCATATATGAGGAGGATCTTGATTTCCATATCGATAGCGATCTCAAGATCGGCTATCAAAGATTTATATTCCGCTTCATTATTAGTCTTGGGTTCCGTCAAGGAGAAGGCATAATGCAATATTCCTCTTTACGGGTTCATGAAGATAAGACCCATCCCGGTTTTGATTATGGGAGTATTCTTCTTTCGCCGCTTCATAGAAGATGCTCTATCGAATTAGAATTCCTATTGAGAATCATTTTCTTCCTTCTTTTATTCGACGGCGTTGAACACGTGCTCATCCGGCAGCTCATAATTTAAGAGAGAGTCGGTTGGTCTCGGATGTTCCGTGAGAAAGTCAGCGATGGCTTGTCCTTTCACCGCTTTGATGGGTCGATATATTATCGAGAATTCCATTAGCATGAGGCTCATTTGGCAAGCCTTCCCATTAGTATGGCCTTTGACATCAGATATTTGAGAGGACCCATCTTTAATATGAGGTGGATCTCATGCGCCAAGGAGTAGTATCTGAGATTCATTAAGACAATACTTTTCGCTGGGGGAATAGTTGTTTTCTGCCCCCAGGAGAACTCGACCTAGATAGTAGAGAGATTTCTCCTTTCCTTGATCGTTCTTTTGTGCCCATAGTGCGTCTAGAGAACCTTCTAGGGCTGTTGTGTATAAGATAATAGGTTTTCCTTTAACTGGGGCGGCTAATACCAGCGGATTTTGCAAGTATTGTTTGATTTTGTCTGGTGCATTTTGGCACTTCTGATCCAAGACGAACGTGGTCCCCTTCTTCATCAGATGGCTATAGGACAATATTTTCCGGAGAGGTTGGCTATGAACCGCCGGATATACGCAAACTTTTCTTGGAGAGACCGCAGTTGTTTGAGGGTTTTTGGCAAGGGCATTTATATAATCGCTTTGATTTTTTAGGGATCGATTTCGATAGCTCGGTGGCATATGATGAAACTTAGGAATTTGCTTTAGGAGACTCCAAATGCGCACTTTAGAGGATTTATCATCAGATTATACTTCCGAAAATGTTGGAACACAATTTTTAAGTGTTCCCAATACTCCTCGTGAGATTTTCTCTTGACCATAAGGTCATCGATATAGCATTCAACGATCTTGTGTATGAAGTCATTGAAGATCTTTGTCATGGCTCTTTGGTATGTGGATCTGGCGTTTTTCAAACCGAAGGGTATCACCATATAGCAAAATACGCCGAACGGAGTCGGAAGGCGATATGCTTCTGGTCTTCATGATCCATTTTTATCTGGTTGTATCCTGAAGATTCATCCATGAAGGAAAAGACTTCGTGGGTGGACGTGTTATCGATCATCAACTCAGTAACAGGTATCGGGAAGTCATCTTTTGGGCACACTTTGTTGAGATCCCGAAAGTCCACACAGATGCGAACTGTCCCATTTTCTTCATCACCGGAACGATGTTGGCAATCCAATCGGGATATTGAAATTCTTGGATAAAGCCGGAGTCGATTAATTTCTTGACTTCGGTATTGATACTCATGTCAAGTTCGAGCCGCATCCTTCTTAGTGCCTGTTTGATTGGCTTTATGTCTAGCGATATAGCCAGTTTGTGTACCACCACTTCTGGATTTAAACCCGACATTTCAGTATAGTTCCAAGCGAAGAAATTTTTGTACCACATAAGTATGTCTTTCAGTATGGCTACTTGTTTTTCAAATAGCAGCTCACTGACAAACGTCGGCCTCGAATCATCCTCCGTTCCTAAGTCGATTTTTCTTAGATTGTCCGCTGTGGTATATATTCCATCCTCCAGTTCTTTTGGTGCCGGTGGAAATTCTGATATCTTCTCATCATCCTCTTCATTTATGAAGCATCCGAAAAGGTCAATCATATTCTCGTGCCCTCCTTCTTTTGAGAGTGTTATCATATGACAGGTACGAGTCCAATTCCATTTTTGCGGTCGAGCTGGGCCCATCCTGACGGTATAGGTCTTCTTTGGCTCATGATTTTTTAGCGGGGTTACCCTCCAGCTATTGAACAATATAAACTTGCCTTACTAGTATTGTTCCTCCACCCAGTTTTTGAACGTGAAACTGTCTTCAAGGGGATAGCTTATTGCTCGATGATAGGAGCAATAATCCGGATGATATACCTCATTTATCTGTTCGGGGTGCAGAGACTCTAGAAGCATCATCATTTGGTGCTTTATGACAGGGTTGAATATTTTCCTGTCTTGTCTTGAGAGAACAAGTATTTCCAACCCATCTTCTTCATAAAGGAAAAGCTCTAACCGAGCTTTTCTCGATTAAACGGTGTCTTGGACTTGATTTGTTGTCCTTAAACGTTGTCTGTGTTCTTCGCCTTATTTTTACCTCTGCTTCGGAATTTTCCTTCCTCACGAAAGTAATCAATGGGCCGTAGATGAAAAGTATCACGGTCTATTTCTTCCATTGATTGCTGGCTGAGACGTCGCGTCTTGACCTTTTCATATATGGTCATTTCGCGGCTGTGGTTGTCTTGGCTCACTTGACAAGTTTCTTTTATTAACTTGTCAATTTGTTCTTCGAGTGATAGACTTAACGTTCTCAGGGCGGGATCTTGCTCCGATTTGACGTCGCGGCAGTTTGGAAGAGCGTTTTCTTCTTCATCCGAGCTATTTATGACGTGGCACCTATAAATTTGCTCCCGTTTCTTGGACCGAACATATCCCAGCCCAGTTGTTTCTATCTTCCCGTTGGGCTTCTTTTGTTGAGTCTCGGGAATATCCCAAATGTTTTTGTATAATTAGGTCTGTCGAACCATTTGTTTGAGAAGTATGCCTTGACACTTTAACAGTTTCTTTAATCCCTTCGCATAATATCTTGGCATACGGATGGGCTGGAACTTGTCAAGGATGTGGTTGGCACAATACCAGACTTCTTTTAGCATCTTAGTCTCCGTAAATTTATAGAAGAGGATCGCCTTTTCACCTCTTCACCTTGGAGGCACGTAGAAAGTTTCCAGTTCTTGCACGCTGTATTTATCGAGCGCGTCAAGTTCCCTGTAGTGTCGAAGCAGAGGCATTATAATTTGTAGACGCAGATCCTCTTCAGCAAGAGTCTGCATCAACGGGCAGATGGAAAACACTGCATTGGTCTCATTTTCGGAGTCACTGCCAAAGGCTAAGATAGGGGTCGATGGCCCGGGCTTATTGTTTTCCCTTTGAGCTTGCCCCGAGTAGACTATTTGTTCATCTTCCTCGGTATCGCTTCCAAAGATCGGGATGATTGCCACGGGTTTTTTCTTATTCTCCAGCTTGTGGCACCTTTCGGTATTCTCGAAGTCCGGTTGAAAATACTTCGTATCTTCATACTTTCGCACTTCATTCTCTGAGAACGGATTTAGTTCTCCCGTGACGATGTAGAAGGGATGATGCTGTACTCGTGTAACCAAAGTCTGCTGAGTAGAGCGTTATAGTAAGTTTTGGCGTCAATGACATAGAATTTGATGTCAGTAACTAAAAGCCCAAAGCGTAGCGTTAGTATTACGGACCCAAGTGTCTGTGATGACTGTGAGTCAAACCCAGATATGGTAATTTTATCTCTGGAAAGGTGCTGAACATTCATACATATTGTCATGCCCTGCTTTCCAGTAGATGGAAATAGTGACGCGGCAAGCCCGTAACGTATTTACTATGAGAATACGTTAGGCATAATTAAGCAATATAATAATGTGCAAGAATGACAAGAATAATAAAATGAAACAGCAATTTTATTTGCATTCAACCTTACATACAACTGTCTGGAAATAAAAGATACAATAATAATGCAAATGCCTAAACAATGGCATAAATGAAAGTAAGTACAGATAGGAAGAAGCTAGTAGTCTGGCTGAGTAGCAAACTGGTCCAAGTCTTCCTGGCTCGGCTCTATATCCTCAGAGTTCGGTCCTACTGACGAACATTCCAAAAAAAGAAAATAGGAAGGATTGTCGTCAGCAAACTAGCGCTCGGTAAGTCCCAAAAGAAGTAAGAGAAGATAGTATATCATGTGAAAAGAAATCAAATGAACAGTAGACATGTAAAGTTGTATATGATCATTCACAGATATAAGGTAGTTATTCTAACGTGGTTATTTATAGTTTGATAAAGAAAGTATTCATGTATACGAGAGGAGTCTATCTTACCCCGTGGACTATAGTAACATCTGGTACAAGGTCTCGTCATAACCCACGGGACAACGATACGTGAATTCATGTAGGTGTCTTTTAAAGTGATCTCTCGTGCCACGATATACATTTCTTACCAATCTACCCCTTTATCCCCGCTTATTGTATTGTAAAGTTTTAAGATTACAGGTCTTGGCCGAATCCATAAATATAAAAATGTACAGGTTCATGTTCAAGATGTAATCATGTATTCAGGTATTCATGTCAAATTCATGTCAAGTTATGTTCATGGTTCAGTCAAGTCGAGTCTGTATTCAAGTTCAAGTTTGATATTTGAATTCGGGTGTTCAGATTCATTATCAAGTATTCAAGTTTGTGTTTGTTTTTGGATTTTGGTTTGAGTTTGGACTCAGGTTGGAGTCAGTATCTTATGGATGGATTAAATTCTTGAATTTCTTAAATTCGAGAGTAATCGGACAACTGGTACACATGGATGGCAGGATTTGTGTCTTTTTCCATGACAATTGCCATTGATAACTCCATTAAATTGTCTAATCTGAATAAGCAAGTATTCACTTTCTCCGGCTTCCTGGGGCTCAAGAGAATTGATACCGCTTAAACTTATATTAATCTAGATTCCTTATGTATTATTGTTTTTTATATTTTATTTATATTGTTTACATTTCTCGAGGGGGTTTTGTGAAAAATACTTTAATATTGTTTAAAAATAAGCTTCAAAGGTGATTTACAATATTTAGAGTTTTCATGAACATGTATTTTAATTTTTGTGGTATTTTAGTGATAAAACCTAGCTTTTAAAAGTTTATGGTACTTTTATGAAAACTAGTACTTTTGAAAACTTGTTGGTATTTTATTAAAATTCTAATCTTTTATTTTAAAAAATATAGTTTCATAATTAGTTTTTATTGAAAATACGGATTCTTAGTTTTATAAAATTTTCTAAAGTTTAGTTTTGTTTAGAAAAATCGTGTTTCTTAAAAACCGTATTTTTTATTCCTTTCGAGACCAAATACTCTGTGAGGAGTTCTGCATCTCGTTCTACTATCCAAAAAATATGCGATAATCCACACCATCCATTAGTGAGTCCCCTAACGAGAATTGTAGAGGCGCAATTGCCAAGAATTCAAAAATATCGATTAAAAGAAACCTTTTTGTAAAACTGTGGTATTTTAATGAAAAAAATTATTCTCTTAAATCAGCCATACATCTAAAGCTCATGCTATGAATAAAAAGTGTGCATGTGGGGTAGGTCGTTACCCCGTGAATCTTCTTAAAGTTATTTATGCTAATTATCGAAACAACGGTTATACTAAAGTTCATGGTATTTTTCTGAAAAAATCATTTTATGATTATTTCTCATGGAAAATTTTATTACACTGAAAATTAAATGATGTAAATAAGGTTAAAAGTGGTTTTATAGTGTTGTTGTGATTTATTTTTTGTTATCAAGTGGATGTAAAGGGTGAAAAGAAAGTATTATCGGATCTAACTCCACGTTGTCGATGTGCTTTAAGAATGCGATTTTAGTTGAAAAGAAGAAGAGGGAGAAGGACTTAAGGTTTTATAATGTCGAGAAAAAGAGTAAGGAAGAGAAAGGGGGCTCCATGGCGTCGCGGTAGCTCCGGAAACAACTCTGATCATCAACAAAAGAGACTTGATTTCTAGTTCCTTTTTAACTAGTCCTACTCCACCTGTACTTAGGAATTTTTTAAAGAATTTTGATAGAAATTTCAGAATGTGAGAGAGATAGGAGATGGGGTGGTATTTATAGTGAATAATTTAGGGTATGAGAATTAAAATTTGATTAAAAATAATTAAAATGAGGTTAATGAGGGATTTGAAGAGTATCCGTTTGATTGCAGGAAAATCAAACAGTGCAGGAGAGTAGAGGGGAGCTGAAGAGGTGTGTGTGCAAAGTACGGAGGCGATTGGAGCTATATCAACCGTCGGCGACGAGAAAATGGGGAGTTTGGGCGGTCAGATTTTGATCATTTGCCTTGAGATTCGTGCCAGGTGTTTTAATCAGTGTTAACTCCTCATTTATCCCGTTTGATTTTTCTAAAATTTTTTAATTCTCCGTGTATTGCATATGCAACTCTTGAGGTTCCGAAAAGTTAAAAAGAAAAAATATAAAAAATAAATGAGACTGATGGAAATCGAACACACGGGCTATGTCACAGCAGTATAGAGATTTTACCAGTGAGCTACAAGTTGCTTCTTATTTTTATTGAACAAAAATAACTTATAACTCCTAACCAGGCTGAAATACCCTTTCTATTAATTAAACCTGTAAATTTTGTACAAAGATTTCAAAGTCGTTACATTCTACCCACTTTATTAAAATTTCGCCCTCAAAATTTATACAAAGGTTTAGACTTCAAAAGGATGAGAGTATCGTGCACGCATATCGTCTTCTCGCTCCCAAGTCGATTCTCCCGGAGAATCTTTCCTCCACATCACTCGGACCAAGTTCACTTCCTTGTTCTGCAATGTCTTCACCTTTCGGTCTAGAATCTCAATTGGCTGTTGCTCGCAAATTAGATCGGTCTGTACAGTGAGCTCTGAGTGATCAAGTACGTAGCTAGGGTTGCTTAGATATCATCATAGTTGGGATATATGGAATACATTGTGCACTCCTTCCAGTGACGGTGGTAGTGCTAAGCGGTATGTCACTTCTCCAACTCGTTCAAGTATGTCGAACGGTCCGGTGTATATTAGACTTAGTTTACCCCTTTTTGCCAAAACGTATCACTTTTCTGTTTGGAGAGATCTTCAAGAACACATGCTCTCCGGGTTGAAATTCCAGGTGTCGACGCTTTGCATCTGCCTAATATTTCTGTTGGTCTTGGGCTGTGCATCCTTTCCCTGATCATGCGAACCACATCCACAGTTGCCACGATCATTTTCGGTCCAAGGAGTTCACGATATCCAATGTTGTTCCAACTCAACGGGGAACGACACTTCCGTCCGTAGAGTGTTGCGAATGGTGTCATCCCAATGCTTGCCTGGTAGCTGTTGTTGTATGAAAACTCCACAAGGTGTAGATGATCTTCCCACGAACCTCCGAAGTCTAACATACAAGCTCTCAGCATATCTTCTAGGATTTGAATTGTTCGCTCGGAATGTCCGTCTGTTTGTGGATGGTACGTTGTGCAGAAATTTAGATTCGTTTCCTGGCTAGCTTGCAGACTCTGTCAAAATTGTAATTGGAATCTCGTATCACGATCAGAAATGATGCAGACAGGTACTCCATGTAATCTCACGATTTCCTGCATGAGTTTATGGGTATCAAGACAAGTAGGGTTATAACGACTTTGAATTTACTGTACGAAATTTTTCAATTTAATGTACAGAAAGAATTTTACAAGCCTGAGTACAATTTATAAGTTAATTTTGTTTAAGAACAGCAAGAAACAATTTGTAGCTCACTGGTAAAGCCTTGCACTACTGTGACGTAGCCCCTGTGATCGACCTCATCAGACACATTATATTTTTCTGATTTTTCTTTTAAACATTTTGGAAGCGTAAAGTTTACACGTGCAATACACATAAAAATGAAAAGTCTGATGAAATAAACATGTAGAAAAGGGTTTAAATACAAACAAGCACATGTGTCCAAAATCCACCGGCCCCCCTCTACAAATCGACCGGAGGAAATCATTTTTGAGCCAGCATCGACGGTCCAACAGTGGGCAATAAGCCCCGGGCTTTGTACACTCGACTCTTAGCCTACCCCTAACTCTCCTGCACTGTTTGATTGCTTTGCAATCAAACAGAGACCTTTCAATTCCCTATTGATCATCTTTTTAATGCATTTTAATTCATCTTTTTAATTCCAAACCCTAATTCCATACTATAAATACTGCCCCATACCTTAGCCCTTCCTCATTATGAAAATTATAGCCAAAATTCTCAAAGTTTTCTAAGTACAAGAAGAGTACAAGTGGAGTTAGCAAAAGATCAACTTCCGGCGAGGATCGAAACAAGTTCCGGCGACCCCGCGACGCCACGAAGTTCAACAGTCCCTCTTATACCCTTTCTTAGGATAACTAGCTAGTAAGTCCCTTCCAATCTCTTTTCATCCTCTTTAAAAATCTCTTTTTCAAGACATGTCGGTAAGTGGAGTTAATACCGACATGTTATTCTAAATCCTAGCAATTACACTTTTTCTTAAGCATTTCTCATTCATATTTCTACACCTTGTTTGTTAACGTAAAACTAATATTTAGAACCAACTTTCACTCAAAAATATCATGAAACATAACTTTAAATCAACTTTTACATTAAAATACTATGAACTTTGTATCTACAATATTTAAATGGTTTGCTTAATTATACCTTTAGAAAACCTCACGGGGTAACGACCTACCCCTCACATACACACATGGTTTCCATAGCACGGTACTCTTCGAGCGTCTTTTTAGTTACGAACACAATATTTCATTAAAATACCATCTACTATAAAAATGGTTTTCTTTGGAATTGTATTTTAAAATTCCTTTGCAAATAAGCCTCTACAATCCTTTTTAGGGAACTGATGTTGGATGGTGTAGATTATCGCACATCCTTGGGCTGGTAGAGCGAGATGCAGACCTTCTCACGGAGCATTCGCTCTCGAAAGGTTTTTAATACGATTTTTAAGAAAAACGCAATTTTCTACTTAATAATAAAATTAATTTTTATAATTATATAAATATTACAAATCCATATATTTTCAAAATATAATAATCTTATATTTTCAAATGAAAGAATTACAAGTTTCATCAAAATACCATCGAGATACCAACGAAAGTCAAGCTTTACAGTAAAATACCATGAACTATTCAAGTTAAGGTAATTATCACTAAAATACCTCAAACTCTTAAAATTCATATCCATGAAAACCGTAAATAATATAAATAAATTCTCGAGATTATTTTGAAACTATGTATTAAAAATATTTTTCATAAAACCCTCTCGAGCAATATAAAACACTGTTAAGCATTTTAGTAAATATGGGTTTAAGAGGGATCAATTCTCTTGAGCCTCAGAGAGCCGGAGAAAGTAAGTGCTTGCCTATTTAAGGTAGAAAAACTTAACGGTGTTATCAATGGTAATTGTCTTGGAAAAAGACAAATCATGTCGTCCATGTGCAGCAGTTACCGATAACTCCCGAACCTAATTCAGGATCCAAATCAGTTATAAGTGTCTGACTCAAGTCTGAGTCTAAATCAAGCTTGAATTCAACTCAAATCAGAATTCAACTCAAACATGAATCCCAAATCTAACATACATACTTGAATCTGAACCTGAATATCAAACTCGAATACAAGACTTAACTTGAGCGAACCATGACTATAACTTGACATGACTACAAGCTTATATCCTGAAGCTGATTACTTGAACAACTTGTATCCAAGGTCTCGGCAAGCCTTATAATCTATACAAAATATTACACGGGATTAAAGGGGTAGATTGGTACAGAATGTATTAAAAGTTGCACGAGATGATCACTAAAAGACACCTATATGAACTCTCGTGCCGTTGTCCCGTGGGTTTTGACGGGGCCTTGTACTACATGTTACCATAGTCCATGGGGTAACATGGACTTCTTTCGTATACACTAATAGCTTCTGTACCAAACTACAAACAACTACGTTACAAAAGCAATCTTATACATGTACATCTTACCAGCTCACATCTCAATACTTGCTATATTCCTTTCTTTCTTTTGGGACTTACCGAGCGCTAGTTCGCTGACGACATTCCTGTCTTTTCTTTCTTTGGAATGTTCGTCAGGAGGACCGGACTTTCTCACTGAGCAGCAGGATTTCTAGCTTTCTTTGTACTTACTTTTCATTTCCTATGCCACTATTTAGGCATTGCTTTATATCATTGTACTTTCCTTTTCAAAACAGTTATATTGTAAATATGAATTTTAATAAAATTTGCTATTTATTTTATATCTCTTGTCATTTCTTGTGCATTTTATATATTGCTTATTGTTCAGTCGAAAATATTGTGCATTTGATATGATATTTTCCTTACTATTTCTATATGATAAAGGCTGTTTATTATAAATATGACACATATTTGGGTTTATCTGTAAAATTACTATTTTCATGTGTTTATGTATTATAATTAATATTATGAAGGAAAATATAAGCATATAATATCTATATAATATTTAATCCATTTAAATATGCTTACCTTATCAAATATCATTAATCAATTCTCTTAAAACAATAATATCACATCAAATGGTTAGGATAATATCTCAATCAAAACAAATTCTACTAACATTATTTATTGAGATATTGTGCAGAAATTATATTAGGACTAAAATCAAGGAAATCCGAGTTATCGAGATCAAATCTGCAGAAATCTTAAAGTAAATCGAAGAAATCAATTCTGGCAGAGACTTAGAGAAGATTTTCAGATTTCAGATATCAAAAATAGTCTACAGGTGTCACCAAAAGAGGCCACCAGAGAAATGAACCCAAGATCCCTCTATCCTACCGCTGATCCGTGGCCAAACCCACCTAATGGCCGCGGTTCCGCCGCAATATTGAGGAGTTTGGATTTTGGATTTTCATGTTGGGATCCTAACAACTAGTTACCATATTAGGAAATTAGGGTTCTGGCTCTGTGACCATAAATAAAGACCGAGGGCCTCTTGGAAAAATTATCAAACCGACGCGATCACGAAGTCCACGACGGCTCGAGAATCCTGGTTGATCATCGACAGTTCATCTACCTCTTTAAGAAGAGATCGAGAAGCAAACTAGGGTTTTGTAATCATTTTCTAAAGGAACAAAGTGTACTTGATCTTGTTGATTAATAAATTTAGTTTTATTCTATTGCATTTTATTTTCTTCATGATTTCTATCTTTTCTTTTCCCAACATGCGCGAGTAATTCCTACTTGTTAGGGTTCGTAGGATTATGGTAGATTAATGGATGATGAACATCCTTAAACTCTTTTTACGTCCTATAAAGTTTATAAATTTTATCAAAATATAGTTAACATCCTAATCGAGCACGCTATCAATTCATTGATATTCACGACCATGATTAGAGATTAGATTAACAATTGTTTTGGTAAAAGCTAGACATGAACGGAGATCCATGTCAAGGTAGGGGTTAAGAGTAGGAACCTCTTTCCCTCCAGAAACCCTAAACTATATGCATCATTATCGATCTAGTTTTAAATCTATTAAAGGATAAGAGGAGTAATCTTTAATTAATCATCCATGACTACTAAATCTTAACGAACCCTACAAGCCCCCTTCTAATATAAAACTTACATCCGTAGTTAATTTAGATATATATCTTGCATCTGTGTTTGACGTGGATCTAGAATCTCCAACCATTCTTCACCATTCTTTATTCTTCTTCCTTTCCTAATCAACACGCCTAAAGTAAGATTAAAAGATTCAACGTTTCCCTGAGATCGACCCGTACTCATCTCGGTCTAGCTACACGCGACACCGCTATTGATTGCGGTTACAACACAACTCTAGAAACATCAATCAATCAAATGGCGCCGTTACCGGGGATTCGTGCGTAATTTTTTATTCTTACTATTTGTGTTGAATTCTTACAATATCATAAATAAAATAAAACTGCAAATTGTATATTTAACGATTATTGTGTGAATTTTGCAAGGGGGTCTGGAGTCACAGACTTGAAGAAATAGAGATTCAGATACATTCATCAAGATCCAGAGGAGCAAAGGAGACCACGTAGCAAAACTTTTCACCAGATCTCCCAAGTCTGCGACGAAACCACGGCAAGAAGTGCCAATTGGCGGCGGTACCGTGGCTTTCTATAGGAATTAGGGTTGCAAACTTCTCTGGTATCTTTTCTATATCCTTCTCTCTCCTCTGAAATCCAATAAAATATTTTTTCTGCAGGATTCTTTGCAAAATATCGCTGCTCAAAAATCTTTTTGCAAGTTTTGTAATTGGTTTGTTTGTGCATATTTTAATACAGACATTAAGGGGCAAAGACCAAATTCAGATTATGTGGGGATTTCATCACCCTTCCTAGGCCCCACAAATCACAAAACGAGCGTCCGCATCAACCCTACATTAATTAAAAAATATCTAGACAAGACTCTAAGGACCGTCGCGCTCAAATAGGTTAGAGGAATGTCGTGGGTAATTTATCACTTATCCACATTACTTTTGTGGTGTCTAGACAAGTGTGTCTAAGGCAAATGGTTACTTAATTAGGCCCGCTATTTTCGGTGATTCGTATAGCGGATACTTCCCACTTACCTGGCACTTACCTGGCCACAAGAGTAGTAAAGAGGTGGTAGAGAATTGATCCCGTGGCTTGTGCTTTGGAAGTTTAGGAGCGGTCTAGAGACTTGACCTAGGTAATCTTAGTTCTAGGGTTGTTTGTGCATTTTTGTGTGATTTGTCTTGAGTCCCACTTTTTCAAAAACAAACCAATTTTAAATCACACACACGCTGCTACTTGCGCTAAAACCGTTTAGTGCATGCTCGGCTGGACACCGGATTCTAGTGCCCGTCTTGTTCGCGTTTCGGCTATCGACTCCGAAGTCGGTACTTCTTCATTTTCTTTTTCCCTACCACCCACCACATCGACCGAGATGGACGGTACTCCATCAGATTATAACACCACCCTGCCACCACCCGTAGGTGCGCAGAATCCACCACGCATTTCTCTCCAAGAGAGATGCTATCCTATGCGCGGTCCACTTCGTACCTGTCTATCCATTCTACCAGCCAATGAGGATAATTTTGAAATTAAACCCCACTATATCAACCTGTTGCCCAAATTTCATGGGCTCGAGTCTGAAGACGCATACGTTTTTATCACCAAATTCGAAAGCGTATATGCAATGATAGGTACTTCACAATTGTCTGTGGATGCTATGCGCTTGCGTCTTCTCCCGTTTACTTTGTGCGACTTGACAGAAAAATGGCTTTATAATACCGCCACACACACTCTTACCAATTGGGATGAATTCATGATAGCATTCCTTAAAAAAATTTACCCTAATCATAAGACCGCCTGTGTTAGGAGCGAAATCAACCAGTTTACCCAGCTTCCCAATGAACCATTTTGGAAGTGCTTTGAACGGTTCAAGGATCTGCTTGTCTAATGCCCTCATCATGGAATACATATATGGGATCTGTGCCGAATTATATATGAGGGCATCAATCCAGTGACAAAGCAGATGCTTGAAACCATGTGTCAATGCAATTTCATGTCCAAAGACGATGGTGAAGCCTGGAAATATCTGGAAGATCTCGCTGAAAACACTTTCCAGTGGGAAAGCGTTAGACCACCTTCTAGGGGAGGTATCCATCAGCTCGATATTTCCATAGCCATAAAAGTCGAAATGGCAGCAATACAAAAGAAACTCGAGGCTATGGAGAACAAATTCTCATCAATCTCCCTAAACCAGGTTACGCTTCCTAAGACTGTATGTGGTTGCTATTCCGATCCATCACATCTGACGGAAAAATGTCCTTCAAATGCACCGTTTCAAGGTCAAGAACACACTAATGCTACTTTTCAGCAGCGATCTAGAAACGATCCTTATTCTTCCACATACAACCAGGGGTGGAGGAATCATCCTAACTTTGCTTGGAACCAAAACCAAAACCAAAATCAAAACCAGTTCCAAAGCAATTATCAAAGACCTCCTCCACAGCAACAGCAACCACCACCACAGAGTCAACACCCCTTTCAATCGCAACCTTTTCAAAACCCAGATAATAATTCTTTCCAAACAGCCGGGAATGAAAACTCAGCTGCTCTCGAACGAAGCGTGGATATGTTTATTAAACATTCCATGCAATCGACGGACGAAATAAAGTCTTCTATCCGATCTTTAACACAGACCACAAACCCCCACGGTGAGAGTATAAAATCGATAGAAGCACAACTTGCATAAATAAATGCCGCGATGAGTGCGAGAGAAAATGGGAAATTTCCATCTCAACCCCGACCGAATCCTGGCCACTCACAAAATCATAATGTAAGTGCCGTCACCACGTTGAGATCGGGAAGAGTGCTAGATAACCAAGTGGGTGAATATGTTGATGAACACGTCGGTGATATTAATGATACCCCGGCTTCTATTTCTTGCCCTACTTCATCTAGTCTCCCACCTTCTTCCAAGCCTATTCTCCGTTTTCCCCAAGGCTCGAACACTTCACCCACTTCCTCGAATCTATCTAAAACGATCTCCACTCCAATTCTGGGATCCATTCCATCCCAACAATCCTCTCCAATGTTGGATCCAACCCTTATTGATAAAGCACCTTATCCAAACAGGTTAAAGGGAAACAGACCAAGTCCACAAATGGAGAAGATTGTGGAAATTTTTAAGCAAGTTAAAGTAAACATTCCTCTCCTAGATGCTATTCAACAAGTTCCGTCTTATGCGAAAATCCTAAAGGACTTGTGCAGCAGGAAGAGAAAAATTCAAGTACTTAAAAAAAATTTCCTTGCGAGTAATGTGAGCACTGCTTTTATACAACAACTACCTAAGAAACGAAAGGACCCCGGAAGTCCTACAATCTCTATTTCTATTGGGGATAAAAATATCAATCGTGCTCTACTCGATTTAGGTGATAGTGTTAACTTACTTCCGTATTATGTTTATGAGCGATTAGGGATCGGAGAGTTAAAACCGGCGCACTGCACTCTTCAGATGGCCGATCGATCTATCACCCAACCTAGGGGTGATCTAGAGGATGTTTTAATCAAAGTCGGGGAATTCATATTCCCTGTGGACTTCATCGTTATAGATACACAACCTGTAGCGAACCCACGAAACCAAATTCCAGTGATTTTAGATCGTTCTTTTCTTGCGACTTCCAACGCGATAATCAATTGTCGAAACAGCTCTATGATCATATCCTTCGGGAAGAAGTTAATTGAGATTAACGTTTACAAGTTGGGAACTGAACCCTCTGACCCTATGCTCGAGTATTTTCTGTCGAAGCGATAAATGCCGACAGCAGTGAATTTGAACAGCTTTACGATACTGATCTCGACTCCGCTATTACGTTGTTGTCCGGGACAACATGTGAACCTTTTATAGAGTCAAAGTATCATCCCATTCTTTCCGATGAGATTATTATTCGGGATATCGATGAAACCTTCGAGGAAATCTTCGCTGATGAACTCGCATTCTTTGAAGACATGGATGTTGTGATGAATCAACCCCAACCTAAAGAATTTGAACCACCACATCTTCTTCTTGTCAAAAACAAGAATGCTAGTAACCCACCATCCCTGTTTCGTCTCTACAAACCGAGACGTAAACCTTTTCCGTTACACCTCTTATCTCCTCCCCACTTCTTCACATCAATAAGCAATATGATCTCCTACCAACCGGTGCGTTACATTGATAAATTTTTTGAATGGTTGGTGTTGACTTTTGGTCTTTATAAGGCTTTAGTTTGACCAATAACTTTAACCCCCCAATAATTTCAAATGCTTAATACTATTTTACTCAAGTTTGGGGGGGTGAGAAAACTATTTTGGCTCTTAAAAATAAGTTTTTACAAAATCACGAGCCAAAAATAATTTTGGAGGAGAATTTCACTTTCATTATTTCTTGTCCCCTTTGATAACTTTTCCTCCCAAGTCTACAGATTTTGAGATTTAAAAGATAATAACAGTGAGGAAACTGCTGCAAACAGGTTTGGAGGAGGTTTGTGCTTATTTATGCATTATTTTGCATTATACTTTATATAAGCAAATTTCTTTTTATGATAATGGAAGTTAGAAACTGAAAAATTACATATGAAAGATAGGAATAGTTTAAGAAAAACAAGAAAATTAGATATTTTCTTAAACGAAACTAGTAATAAATGGTTATGAGCCGTTGCCCCAAGGGTTAGTAAGATGAAGGAAATTACTAATCTGAGGATAAAATTAAGTCTGAAAAATAGTCCTTATTCTTGACGCCAAACATTTGAATGTTGATACCTTACTATACGCACTTACACACATCTTGAGACTTGGGATAGTAGAGGATACCTTGAAATGCTCTTGTCTAAAAGCCTTAGTATGAAATAAAATATAAAAAAATATATAAGCGGTGGAAAAAAATGAACACTGGTTTTGTAATTGCTTAAGGCAGCATAAAAAAATATAGCGAGGATGTTTTTTCACCTAGTGCCTTAGACCAACTGGTTTGGCAGCCACTGCTAAGCCCTAGGTGTTGCGAAACGAGGAATTACGCCTAAATGCGCAAGCACATTTTGTAATCGGTCGGTTAGTACCTCAAGAAGTATTAACAGTCGCATGAAAAATGTGTGAGCAATTTTATATAAAATATTCACCAATTATAAAGTACTTTGGAAGATGGACTAGAGTATGATAGTTTGAATTGAATTCTCTAAATGTAGGGATGTCTTTTACACACACGTAGGGGTGTATGATCAATGTTTGGAAGAAAGATAGGCAGGAAGACTAAAAGCAATGTTTTATTGAGAGATAATGTAATTTCTAACATTTTTTCATGACCATTAAGACAAGGCTCATGATAAACAGAAAAACTGGTGTAGTTGGAAACTTTTATTTTCAAGTTCTTTCTTTTATAGTTCTTATCTTTATATGTAACTTTCACCATCTTTCTTTTATTATAGCATTTTGTGGGTGTAATCCGCTGAAAACCCTCAAGAGACAACACTCCTCCTACTAGAGACACCTAGAAGTTTAACGGCTTGTTGCACGTGCTCAGTGCAATCGTGTTGCCTACGAAAGTGTGCTACTTAGGTTTTTCTTTTTCTTTTTCTCTTTCTCTTGAATAACTAGTTTCCTCAGGACGATCAAAATTAAATTTGGGGGTATTTGTTCAGTCGAAAATATTGTGCATTTGATATGACATTTTCCTTACTATTTCTATATGATAAAGGCCGTTTATTATAAATATGACACATATTTGGGTTTATCTGTAAAAATACTATTTTCATGTGTTTATATATTATAATTAACATTATGAAGAAAAATGTAAGCATATAATATTTATATAATATTTAGTCTATTTAAATATGCTTACCTTATCAAATATTATTAACCAATTCTCTTAAAATAATAATATTATATCAAATGGTTAGGATAATATCTCAATCAAACAAATGCTACTAACATTATTTATTGAGATATTGTGCAGAAATTATATCAGGACTGAAATCAAGGAAATCCGAATTATCGAGATCAAATCTGCAGAAATCTTAAAGTAAATCGAAGAAATTAATTCTGGCAAAGACTTAGAGAAGATTTTCATATTCCAGATATCAAAATAGTCTACAGGTGTCACCAGAAGAGGCCACCAGAGAAATGAACCCAAGATCCCTCTACCCCACCGCTGATCCGCGGCCAAACCCACCTAATGGCCGCGATTCCGCCGCATATTGAGGAGTTGGGATTTTGGATTTTTAGGTTGGGATCCTAACAACTAGTTACCATATTAGGAAACTAGAGTTCTGGCTTTATGACTATAAATAAGGATCGAGAGCCTCTTGGAAAAATCATCAAACCGACACGATCACGAAGTCAACGATGGCTCAAGAATCCTGGTTGATCGACAGTTCATCTACCTCCTTAAAAAGAGATCGAGAAGCAAACTAGGGTTTTGTAATCATTTTCTAAAAGAACAAAGTCTACTTGATCTTGTTGATTAATAAAGGTAGTTTTATTCTATTGCAATTTATTTTCTTCATGATTTCTATCTTTTCTTTTCCCAACATGTGCGAGTAATTCTCCGCTTGTTAGGGTTCGTAGAATTAGGGTAGATTAATGGATGATAAAGATCCTTAAACTCTTTTTCGTTCTATAAAATTAATAAATTTTATCAAAAGAATAGTTAACATCCTAATTGGGCGTGCTATCAATTCATTGATATTCACGACCATGATTAGATATTAGATTAACAATTATTTTGGTAAAGGCTAGACATGAACGGAGATCCATGTCAAGGTAGGGGTTAAGAGTGGGAACCCTTTTCCCTCAAATCTATTAAAAGATAAGAGGAGTAATTTTTAATTAATCATCCATAACTACTAAATCTTAACGAACCCTACAAGCCCCTTTCTAATATAAAACCTACATCCATAGTTAATCTAGATCTATATCTTGCATCCGTGTTTGACGTGGATCTAGAATCTACGACCATTCTTCACCATTCTTTATTCTTTCTCCTTTCCTAATCAACATGTCTAAAGTAAGATTAAAAGATTCAACGTTTCTCTGAGAACGACCTGTACTCATCTCGGTCTAACTACAAGCGACACCGTTATTGATTGCGGTTACAACACAACTCTAAAAACATCAACCAATCACTTATTTACGCTTAACGTATTTATTTCTGAGAAAATACGCCGCGTGCCTGCCACGTCTCCGTCTCCGTACACTGGGAAGCAGGGCGTGACAAAGGTACATCTTGAAGGTTTAAATCTTACTTTAGATTTCTACTCACCTTCATGTACTTGCTTGCCAACGTCTCGGTTGACTGACCAACTCTGAATGGAATAAAGTTAGCCGACTTAGTGAGTCGATCCACAATAACCCAGATTGCATCGTTACCCTTCGTGCTGCGAGGGAGAGTAGTCATGAAGTCTATGGTAATGTGCTCCCATTTCCATTCTGGAATTGGTAACGGCTGATGTAGACCAGCAGTTATGTGATATTCAGCCTTCACTTGCTGAAACACTAAATACTTTGCTATTCTCCTTGCTACTTCTCGCTTTATTCCATGCCACTAGTAGTGTTGCCGTAGATCTTTATACATCTTTGTGCCGTCGGGGTTTACCGAATAAGAAGAGCTGTGAGTTTCTTTCATCAACTTTTCTTGAACAGGGCCAATTGGCACGCATAAATAGCTCCCATACCGCAAGGATCCATCTTCGTGGATGATGAAGTCATCCTGGCGACATCGAGCATGCTTTGCAGTAGGAATTGCCTCAATATTAGAGGCATATTCATCATGCCCCCGGCGTTGCTGATGAGCTTCGCTTGCTTTCAGACTCTGGAAAACTGACATTCTTGGTGGGGTTGGTACAGAATCGGCTAGCCTGTCGAAGATTGACCGCCTTGAAAGAGAAGGGCTTTTGCTGGCTTCACGGGTAGCTGGAGCAGGGAGTGCTAGCCGCTTTAGGGTAGCTCCCTTGGGGATCATGGGCTTCTTTACGAGCCGCTTAGAGTTCTTCTCTAGCCTGTTGAAGACGGAGACTTTAGAATTGGACGGCTTGCTGATAGGGGCCATCACGGTCGTCCACCGATCAAAGACCGACCTTCGAGGAGCTTCTTCTTATGGCGTTGAAGTGCCAAAACTTGCAGGTGTGAGCATGGTCCCGAAGAATAGCCCGGTGGTGGCCTGTGTAACCAGCCCCACCGACATTGAGAAGATGGAGGCCGTGTTAAGCCCATAAGCCACCCCTCCAGATGCGACGATATGAGAGTTGTTTTTGCTGAAAGTGCAGTTGAGAGCCATTGATTCTGCAAAGAAGAGAAATACTTAGTTTTATTATCTCGAATTCAGGAGCAACCATGAATATAGCGAATCGCGGTTTTATTCGCGAAACACGACATACGAAATATGGAGTGGAAAGAGAAAGAGGTCCCACCGGGCATGCCAGAATCTGTTTACCGCCGAAAACTGGACTGAGATGCAGAGGATGTCTAGCCTAAATTTGATGGCAGATGCTATTTGGAACAAATCCATCCACCTCTCCGAAAATGTCAAGTTGATTAATGGCACCGTATATCGGAGGTTTGGATAGATGCGACCGATATAGCAGACTTTATCAGATTCCATATTGTATGTGAGGGGTTTTGATTGTGGGGACGCTCTTCCCTGTAAGCGCAAGCCCCTGCAGTTAATTACATTATCAGGTTGCGATAATAACGTTCTCCTGCTCCGGTAGGTCACTTTGTGTCGTGTTGTATTGCTCGTGGATTGTATGCAGAGACTAGTTTATGTCATCGCCAGTAGGGCGCGGATTAGTCCAAATCCATGTATGTATGTATGTATGTATGTGTGTGTGTGTGTGTGTATGAATTTGGGTTTGAACTTAGGACGCAGATCTCGTATGAACGAGGTCCATCAGTTCGGAATATTTTACCTATGGGTCGTTGGTCATTTTTGAGACTAAGATCAACTCAAGAGTATGTAGTTAAGGCTCGTTAATTCTGTTTTGGATTAAGATCAATTTAACAAGTATGGATTAAGGATCTTTAGTCATTTTTGAGACTAAAATCACTTTGGTTTATTGATATTTTGATCAACAGAAACTTCATCATTTAGTTAAACTTTATTTAAGTAATTAAATGGTACAAGTGCGCAGGTATATGTGACGCACGTGCCCATTTATTTCATTTTGAAAGGGTGCGCACGCGTGTTGCACATGGATACACACTGTTTTATTTTAAGGATGTTGCGCAAGTGTGTATCACATAACGCGCAATAGGTAACTTTCATGAAGTGCGCACACGTGGATACTATGTGATGTGCATGCCTTCATAGGTGGCTTTCATCAAGTGCGCACACATGGATATCACATGATGCGCATGCCTTCATAGGCTATTTTTGTTAAGTGGCACACGTGGGTATCACATGATGCGCATATCCCTAGTGTATTATTTTCTCAAGGGCATAAAAAAATTTAACATTAAGCGGCAGTAATTTGGGTGCGCACTTGCTTTTATCAGAAAGCACAAGAAGTCATGACTTCTGATTTTATTTCTTTTTTTTCTTTCTTCTCTTAATTGCAGAGATGTGAAAACCTTCGTTTTCATTTGTTTTCTTTTGGTGCGCATCCTATTTTTTTTTTTGGATTTTAGGATCAATCTCTCGCAAAAATATGAATTTTAAGAACGAGAGACAAACCCTAAGATCATTTGATCTTTTAATGGCGAATCTATGGATTCATAAAGAAGCAAAGGTTTCTGTATAAAAGAAAAACTTTTAAAAAGAGAAGTTTTTCTCTTTGTTTCTACTTTGCGCAGTTTTTTGTTGAAAAAGGAGAAGACTTGAAAAAAAATTTGGCTTATAGGAGGATTTTCCGTCCCCAATTTCTTCATAAGAGGCTCATATTTATACGAGAGAAGAAATTAGGGTTTGTTTAGTTTGTTTTTATCTCAATCTGATTTTAGATTGATTTAGAAAGATTTAATTGATTTATATCAATTAAAAGTGACATGCACACCGTTGGATCTTTGATCCCATATATTTTAGTTAATTTATTTAACTAACAGAATGTTTTACTGTTAATTAAATGTTCAATCACTTATCAATCAAGATTTATTCCTTTTTCAATAAGCGTCTGTTTTCATGGGATACGCATGTATTTGCACTTGTCATTGATTAAGTGTGCAATGTGTCCATGTGTTGCACATGTATATGCGCACCTATCATACGCGCACTTGCTTTGCGCATGCCTATGGCTAACATGTGTGCATGCGTTTTGCATTCGCACATCGCACTAAATGACTTTTGTTAAGTACGAGTGTCAATGATGCTTCTATTAAATGCGCACATAAATGTAAGCGTGCAGACTGATGACCCCTAATTTTCAGTGTTATCCATCTCTTTTTCAACACTTTATTTGGTCAAAACTTGGGAATTGTTCTCATTTGAATTACACGCAAAATTTTCTGTGCCAAGACTTGAATAGTCCCCTTATAAATTAGAGAAGTGACCCTCTTCTGTTTCACATCCACAGAGAAAAGAATATGGCTTGTGACCGCTCACACGCTTCTCGACAGCCATGGAAAGCACCCATTGAAGAGATTATTCCCCATTTTGCTGCCCACTTAGTTAACCCCGGTCTCACGGATACTCAGTATGACACCGTGATTTATGAGTTGATGTCCCATGGGGGATCTCCACTTCCTGTCGGCTCTATATGGCTTCACATGATCTTTCTTGCCATTCTCGACGACGTTCCTCCTCACCCAGCGGAGATGACTTTAGTGATGCTCGACGTGGCGGAGGATAAGGCTGACTGCTTTCGGAAGGCTGGTCTGATCACGAAGATTTTAAGGGACCGCTCCGTCCACATGTTAAGTCGGATACGGGCTCGGCGAGCTGTTATATTTTCTTTTGCCGACGAACACGGCGCTGATAGGTGGGCGCGACTGTTCGCGAGAATCGTCGCTTTGATATGGTTGAGAGGGCCGAGAGAGAGTTAGAGAATTTTGTATTTTTTTTTCACTAATCTCTGTAGTCCGGATCCCGTGATTGGTGATCTTTTCCCCATGGAATAAAATATTTATTTAAATGCCTGTTTTTTGTTGTTATCAGATAAATATTTCATCTCCAAAAAATTCCCTTCCACTGATATGCGCACCTTGTATGCACGCGCGTGCTTTACACGTGCACATGGTAAGCGTATGCGCATGTGCTTTGCATGTGCACTTTGCATTTGGGAATCTCTGCTAAGTGCGAATGCCAATGATGCGCGCGCATGCTGTGCACGTGTCATGCATTAACCCTTGCACGCGCATGTGCTTTTAGACTTATTCTTCCCTCAAACGCGCACTTGATTTGGATGTACACTTAAACAAGTGCGAACAGTTTGTTTATACGCGATCCTGATATTTTCTACTGCGACTCTTGGTGTGTTTTGTGACTCCTTGGAGGATCACAGATATAGAAAATTACAACAAAGTAAACATAAGATATTAAAATACAAAAGTGGTGAAACATTAAGTTATTATTAAACAATTTACGGTAACTTCAAATAGGTTCAAATATTAATAACATGTATTTGGTTAAACGGGTTGTCTCAGCCTTAAAACGAGCCTCACCTTTAATCTCTGCTATTATAACTACAATTCTTAGGGTAGTTGCAGCTAGAATTTTAAATTAGACTAATATGCAACATATGGATGTCATGTAGAATTTTAATAAAATTTTAAACATAAAAATTGAGGAAAAATACAAACAAAATTTAAAATAGAATAAGGTATTATCTAGATCAGGCAAAATAGGATCAAAACAAAAGATGGGAAAAAGTTGAAAAGATTAATAAAGAATTTTAATGATATTTAGTTAAGATAATAAATTCCTTAGAGACATTTAGTTAAGATAATGAGAATATATAAGAACCTTATTTTACTTATACACGTGTATCGCACGTGCAGCATGCTAGTTATTGGAACTGTCAAGCACTGTATTAATACAAGTTAGCCATTAGGCCCAATCCGGCCCGATATCTGCCGATATGAGTGGGTACTCTATATATTCATATATGGGAGGCTTGAGTTTTATATATGAAATATACAATAACATATAGAGAGTTTTTCTAGAGAGGAACAAGAAAGTCGTCGTCTCCTTCATCCTATTCTACTATGGTTCGCTTGCGAGGTAATCATGTGGAGGATTCTTGTTTCTTCAAACTGTGGTTTCCTTTCGGCCATTGCGTGGAGACGTAAGAGACCGGATCTACAACGTGACGTTAGACGAGGATAACAATCCCACCAATTGGATCGGGTATATCGGTAAATTTTTAAAGTAGATATATGTTATTTCTGCTGCTTTGATCGTTTGTATTGTATCTACGCGCTTAAAGTAAACATTGGTATCAGAGCCATGCATGCCCACGTTCGTAAATTTATAAATCTGTGTTTTTTAAAAAATATTTGCAGCTCAAAAGTTGTAATTCTTTTATCTAAACTTGAATCAAATTTCTTTTAGTTGTTTTATGACAGCTCTATATTTTTAAGGTTATCGTTTTTTAAGGATCCTAAAAGAGCTATCATTTTTGCATCATTTGTCATCATAGATTATATCTATTTTATAATGACATCTTAATGTTGAGACTTTTAGTTTCGTTGATGTAAAATTACCCACGGAACAAAAGCTGAGATAAATTTGTTTTAAAAGATTGGATCTTTTTTCTGTAAAAAGGAAAAATTTAATTTTCGCTCTTTTGATGAGCATTAATGGTGGCTAGGTTGCAAGTTTTTCAAATCCTAACCCTAATTTTAGATAAACTTGAGAGATTTTTTTTTTTGGATTTTTGGTATGTGACCAAATTTTTTTTGGATTTTGGTAGGGGCCAAATATTTTTTTAACAAAAACTATATTATGAAAAAAAAATTCGGATTTTCTAAAATTCCAGAAAATAAATGTCGTTTTTAAAAAAAATTTGGGCAGAAATTGCCGGGTCCGCCAAGCCCCCCTGCAAGCCAGGCCTATGGGTGCAACCACGGGTCGCGCCCGCCTTGGCCTGCAAGCTAGCCGAAATAAAAAAATTATATTGTGCAGCACACATAAAAAAATTTATGTAGGCTGGGCCTACACACATAAATAAAAAAATATTTTTTATTATGAAAATTTCCAGAAATTTCTAGAAAATTAAGAAAAATTATTTTATAGAGAATTTCCCACTCAAGTTTTGGGTTAGTTGATGGTTTTTGCTATTAATTCCGCGGGTTATATTTTTTGAAAATTTGTGTTTCCTCACCAAAAGTTTCAAAAAATTCTCACATAAAATTTTGGAGATTTGAAAGGTAATTGTTCCAGTAGGAGCGCCAGGGGCGCGTATCAATTTCACGAAAAAACGAAAATTCTAATAAAACGATATGATTAAATAGGGTAGTGTAATTAAAAGTGAAATTTGTTAGATTGGTTTTTGCATTTGTGATGTGCCTAGCATACTAATAAATAAAAACGCATGTTGCATTAATAAAACCTGATAAATTTCAAATGAGAGATTTCGAAAAGATACGTGAGTTAGATTTAACTTCCCAATCTACTACGTTTCTAGAAAATCTAAATTCTGTTATTACATCATTTTAACAGGATCTTAAATTTAATATTTTTGAAAAATGTGGTTGGGGCCATAAACTTTTCTTCTCTTTCTTCGGGATAGTAAGTTTATTATTGTTGTTAAGATGGGTTGAAAACAAAGTGTCCTTTGAGAAAGAACGGTACTCTATCATATGATATAGTCTTAACACATTCATAATAAAATAAAGATACCGTCAGTCTCACCAGGGGTGAGATGGTAGATGCCAATAACATAATGGAACATAAATATTAGTTTAATATTACATGAACAAGGTGAAAGATTTAGACGCTAGTGAAAAGATGGCAACGATGTAGCACGGCTACATGACACAGCACCATCGAGATAGCAGTAATGTAGCGGGGCTACACGATGCAGTACCATCGAGATGCAGCGATTTTCGGAGGATTGGCGCTTCTAGGATCGCTCTATGTGTTGGACGTAATAAAGAGCGATATTATTAGTGATCATATGATTTATTACCGAGCACTTGCAGTTTATACTAAGCGGTAGTTATAGGGTATCTACGCGTCAAGAGATAAGTTGTGCGAAAATTACGGGGCAATCTATACCACGTAGCACTGTCACATTATTTCTCAATTTAACCTTATTTTCATATAATGATTCGAATCACGTAATGTGGATACACTTAAGAGTCATATCTTCATCGATCCGGATTTGAAGAGTGTTGCTCCAGTTAGACTGTCGAGCGATAGCAGCGTACGGTTACATGTTTTCTACTCGATCCATGAGGCGGTCAGTTATATGGAAAGCGAATGTGATGACATTCGCTGGTACATTTGAGTAACTAAGGTTTAAGATTTAATCGCCATGGATGATAAAACCGAAAGCGCTGCTGATATGTTGACAAGATCAACAGCGCGTAAGGATATATGCCCTAACGCAAGAAGAGTTTAATCAAGCTAAGAAAACAAGAATAACATACCAACAACTTAAGTGGTCTGACATGGAGAAATATACTGATAATAATGAAAATAATAAGTCCAAATGTTTGACTGTGGGAATTGAACCGCTCCACCCGTCAGGGTACTAAGTGGAAGTAAGGCCTTCTGCTGGGAACAGAAAAGTTTATGGAAGTAAATCATGTGTCGAAGACATATGAGTCTATTCTACATCGGGGATGCAGATTGTTATCCATAAATAATCTTCCTGTCAAGGTACTAAGTGGGATTGGGCCTTCTGTTAGGTGCAGATAAGTTTGTGAAAGCAAATCATGTGTCGAGAACATATGAGTGTATTCTGCATTGGGGATGCAGATAGCTATCCATAAATCATCATCCCGCCAGTTATAGTTTCATTTTTCGGTTTAGGGTATTTGGATAGCTTAATGGACCAATCTGTCTGATAGGTTCCTTACAGTCTTGAGGATTGACCATCTATAAATGCCATGAGTGGCATAGTAGATTAAGTCAACAGATAAATGAGATGACTTAACCATTTGGGGTGGATGAGTTGGCATTTAAGCCAAACTCAAACCATCTACTTATAAGAGTTGCCTTGGAGGAAAAACTGCCAAAGGAAAACCATTTAGATATCCGTTGCAGATAATTCACTTCAATAAATACAGACCGATGAATATGAAGAAACATAGTGGAGTTTTTTAATTCAATACTTTCATTAATAATTACTCGATACAGCTACCGATCTCACACGGAACTGAAGCGTTGATTTGTATCAAGCGATGTACCAGTAAAGTGTAGAGTCGGCTCATGCAAACAGGGTTGTGCGTGTTTCTTTCGGAGCAGTTTTGGAAACTGTAAGTAAGCTATGAGTATTTATTTTAGCAGTTCATGAAACAAAATGAAGGAAAAGGAATCATCAGATAGCTGATGACACCGTAAACTCCACAATAAGATAATGTTGTAGAGAGGAGAATTAGGAAACCGCTAAATATGATAAAGAACATGATGACAATGGCCAATCTTCCATATTGTTTGGGAGATGCACTGTTGACATCAGTTGTTCTTGATCATGTGTTTTTTTTTTTTGACAGTACAGTCAACATCCTATGAGTAGTGGACAAACGAGAGACCCGGGAGGTCACTTGTGTCTATGAGTTTGTAACAGGACTGTGACTAATATTTGGTCGTACGATGTTGTAACGACTCTGAAACCCGTGTACAAAAATAACTTGTTTAATGTATAGAAAGGATATTTCAGCCTGATTAGGAGTTATAAGTTATTTTTATTCAATAAAAGTAAGAAGCAACTTGCACCTTACTGATAAAGCCTCTACACTGCTATGTCATAGCTTGTGTGTTCGAATCCCATCCGTCCCAATTATTTTTAATATTTTTCTTTTTAACTTTTCAGAATCCCAAGAGTTGCACGTGCAATACATGGATAAACGAAAAGTTTCAGAAAAATCAAACAGAATAAATGAGCTTTTAATTACGAGTAAAACACATGGCACGAATCTCGAGGCAGATCGCCAAATCTCGACCGCCCATTTTGCCAATCCAGCCGCTGTCGGCGGTCTACCTAGCCCTAAACCCCTCCATTCTTTGTCCTGCACCCTTTCAGCTCCTCTCTACTCCACTGTAGTGTTTGATTTCTCTATAATTGACCATAGACTCTTCAAATCCCCCATTAACATCTTTTAATCCTTTTTAATTCCCACACTCTCAAATTTCACTATAAATACCACCTCATCCCCTATCTCTCTCCCATTCTGAAATCCTTAGCAAAATTTCTCTAAATTCTCTAAGTTCAAAGAAGAGTTAAACTTAATCAAGTGGGGTTAGCGATCGATCTCATTCCGTTGAACACCAGAACCACTTCCGATGATACCGCGATGCCACAAGACCCTCTCCTTCTTTCTATCATCTCCTAACACAAAACAAGCAAGTCATTTCTGCGTCTCTTTCGTTTCATCTCAAATCATTCTTGAAAACAATATCGAAAACAAAAGGTGGAGTTAACTTAATAACACTCTCCTTACAATATTTCTACTGTCATTATCATGCTCCATAGATCACAAATAACTTGTAATCATAATCTTAAAATAATGTTCATATAATTAACTTTGCACATGTTTTGAATTTCTCGTTAAATAGAACGTATATCGAATTTGACACAAAAATACCATGAACTTTAAAAGTACCCTTTTTCGATAACTAGCATATATATCTCTAGAAAACTCACGGGGTAACGACCTATCCCATCACATACACTACGGTTTTATAGCATAAAGTTTTTTGATGTATGGTTAATTTAAAGAATATGGTTTTTCAATAAAATACCACCACTTTATAAAAATACGTTTTTAATCGATATTTTTGGATCCTTTATAATTGCGTCTCTACAACCCTTTTAAGGGAACCCATCTATAGATGGTGTGGGTTATCGTACGTCCTTAAAATAGTAGAGTGAGATACAGAACTCCTCACGGAGAATTCGGTCTCGAAAGAAAATAAAAATACGATTTAAAAGAATACGACTTTTTCTAAATCAAATTAAAACTTTGAAAAATTATATAAAATTATGAATCCGTATTTTCAATAAAAACAAATTGTGAAAATCATATTTTAAAATAAAAGATTAAAGTTTTAAATAAAAATACTATCAAGTTTCTAAAAGAGATAGTTTTCATAAAAATACCATAAACTTTTAAAAACTAGGTTTCATCGCTAAAATACCACTAAAATTAAAATACATATTCATAAAAACTCTTAATAATATAAATCACCCTCGATATTTATTTTTTTAAACAATATTAAAGTATTTTTCAAAAAACCTCTCGAGGAATGCAAACAATATAAATACAATATAAATAATAATAATAAATAATTAAGGATTCTTGATTAATATAGGTTTAAGCGGTATCATTTCTCTTGAGCCCTAGGAAGCCGAAGAAAGTGAGTGCTTGCCTATTCAGATTAGACAACACTACAAATTAACAGAGTTATCAATGGCAATTGTCTTGGAAAAAGATACAAATCTGCCGTTCATGTGCAGCAGTTGTCCGATTACTCTCAAACTTAACAATTTCAACAGTTAAATCCATTTACAAGAAATGTCTATAACTTGAATACAAACTAGAATTTAAACTTGAACCTGAACTCGAACTCAATCTACTCGACTAACTTGACTCGATCCAAGATTGCAATTGACATGACTCGCATTCTATTCGACTTCATTCTTCAACTTTTGCAATCTATGGTTTCGATCAAGACATATTATAATCAACCAATTAAATTAAATAAGGATATCTTACAGTTATAATATATATTATACTTAGGGTGTTTCGGATAGTTTCTTGTGTGAATCCAATGGAGTTTCAAAAGTCCTGTATTAACTTATTTTTTCTATTTACTCGAATCTCAGTCGGGTCGACTCCGCCACAGGTTGGAGTTCTGATGCTAACACATAAAATGGTCCCGTGTTTCCTTGCTCCTGGGGCCCCACTCTTGAGCTCGGGAATACTTTTACGGTTGCGTTGACATTCACAGTTGGAACTTAACGTTAACATAATGCCCATATAAAGACTTATAGATGCATATACCCATATTTAGATCTACACATTTTTACAGGCGCTTCATCGAAGGATTCTCAAAGATCGCAGCACCCCTGACCAAGCTTACATGTAAAGACAAAGGATTCGTGTGGTCAGAAACATGTAAGAAGGCTTTTGCAGAACTCAAATTGAGATTGACCTTTGCACCTATTCTTGTAATACCGGATCGATCTGGCAGATTCGATATACATTGTGATGCGTTCGGTAAAGAATTAGGATGTGTTATACACCAACATGGAAGAGTTATGGCTTTTTCATTAAGACAGCTAAAGGTCCATGAGCACAATTATCCAACACATGATCTGAAACTGGCAGCCGTGGTCTTCGCATTCAAGATTTGGCGTCACTACATTTTGGGAGAACGAGTGGATATATACACCGACCACAAAAGTCTAAAATATATATTTACTCAGAAGGAACTCAACATGCGATAAAGAAGATGGCTAGAACTCATAGCGGACTTCGATATCAACCTACAGTATCATCCTGGAAATGTGAACGTAGTTCCTAATGCAGTTAGTCGCCAACCCTTAGTAATGAATGTCACCGCTCAGTGGAGACTACAACAAGAACTGCACTAATTGGAGATTGTAGTAGTTATGCCAAGTAAGGCTTCATCATTATTGAACTTACAAGTCCAGTCCACTCTTATCAATCAGATCAAGGTAGCTTAAGCAAATGATGCCAGGTTACAAAAGATCCGAGAACAAGTAGAAAGTGGTCTTCAAACCGATTTCATCATTCACGAAGATGGATCCTTACGGTATGGGAGCTGTTTATGTGTGCCAGTTGGCCTTGTTCAAGAAGAGTTGATGAAAGAACCTCACAGCTCTCCTTATTCTGTACACCCCGGCAGCACGAAGATATACAAGGATCTACGCCAACACTACTGGTGGTATGGAATGAAGCGTGAAGTAGCAAGGAGTGTGGCAAAGTGTTTAGTATATCAGCAAGTGAAGGCCGAATATCATAGAACTGCTGGTCTACTTCAGTCGCTACCAATCCCAAAAATGGAAATAGCAGCACATTACCATGGAATTCGTGACTGCTCTCCCTCGCAGCACGAAGGGTAACGACACAATTTGGGTTATTGTGGATCGACTCACCAAGTCGGCTCATTTTATTCCATTTAGAGTTGGTTAGCCAACCGAGACATTGGAAAGAAAGTACATAGGGTGAGTAGAAAGTAAGATTTAAACCTTCAAGATATACCATACTTGTCTTGGTACCTATAAACTCATGCAGGAGATCGTGAGATTATATAGGATACCTGTTTGCATCATCTTCGATCGTGATACTAAATTCCGATCCCAGTTTTGGCAGAATCTTCAAGCTAGCCTGGAAACGAGTCTGAATTTCAGCACTGTGTATCATTCCCAAATTGACGGACATTCCGAGAGAATAATTCAGATCCTGGAAGATATGCTGAGAGCCTGCATGCTAGACTTCGGATGTTCGTGGGAAGATCACCTACACCTTGTAGAGTTTTCATATAACAACAGCTACCAGGCAAGTATTAGGATGGCAACATTCACAGCACTGTACAGACGAAAGTGTCGTTCCCCGGTAAGTTGGGATGACATTGGAGACCGTGAACTCCTTGGACCAGAGATGATCATAGCAACTGTGGATGTAGTTAGCATGATCAGGGAGAAGATGCGCATAGCCTAGGACCAACAGAAGCATTGGGCGGATAAAACGCGTCGACACCTGGAGTTCCAATCTGGAGAGCATATGTTCCTGAAGATCTCTCCGAACAGAGGATTGATACGTTTTGGCAAGAGGGGTAAACTTAGTCCAAGGTATATCAGACCGTTTGACATACTCGAATGAGTTGGAGAAGTGGCATACCACTTGGCACTACCACCCTCATTGGAAGGAGTGCACAATATGTTCTGCATATCCCAGCTATGACGATATGTGAGCAGCCCCAACCATATACTTGATCACTCGGAGCTCACTATACAGACCGTTCTGACTTGCGAATAGCAGCCAGTCAAGATCTTGGATAGAATGGTGAAGACACTACAGAACAAGGAGGTTTATTCCGAGTGATGTGGAGGTAGGATGCGCCAGGAAAATCAACTTAGGAGAGAGAAGACGATATGCATGCAAGATACCCTCACCACTTTGAAAATTAGTCTTTGTATAAATTTCAAGGACAAAATTTTTATAAAAAGGGTAGAATTTAACGATTCTGAAACCCCTGTACAAAATTAACTTGTTTAATATATAGAAAGGGTATTTCAGCCTGATTAAGAGTTATAAATTATTTTTATTCAATAAAAGAAAAAAGCAACCTGTAGCTCACTGGTAAAGCCTCTATACTGTTGTGTCATAACCTGTGTGTTCGAATCCCATCAGTCCTAATTATTTTTAATGTTTTTCTTTTTAACTTTTTGGAAGCCCAAGAGTTGTACAGGTAATACACGGGTAAACGAAAAGTTTTAGAAAAATCAAACATGATAAATGAAGTTTTAATTACGAGTAAAACATATGGCATGAATCTCGAGGCAGATGGCCAAATTTCGACCGCCTGCTTTTCCAATCCAGCCGCTACCGGTGGTTCACCTAGCCCCAAACCCCTCCATTCTTTACTTGTGCACCCTTTCAGCTCCCTTCTACTCCACTGTAGTGTTTGATTTCTCTGCAATTAACCAAAGACTCTTCAAATCCCCCATTATCATCTTTTAATTCTTTTTTTTTTAATTCCCATACTCTTAAATATCACTATAAATACCACCACATCCCCTAGCTCTCTCCCATTCTGAAATCCATAGCAAAATTTCTCCAAAATTCTCCAAGTTGAGTTAAGGCTAGTCAAGTAGAGTTAGCGACCGATCTCATTCCGTTGAAGACTGAAGCCACTCCCGACGATACCACGACGCTACAAGACCTTCTCTTTCTTCCTCTCTTCTCCTAACATAAAACAAGTAAGTCATTTTTTACTCTCTTTCGTTTCATCTCAAATCGTTCTTGAAAACTATAGCGAAAACAAAAGGTGGAGTTAAGTTTATAACACCCTCCTTACAATATTTCTACTATCATTATCATACTTCATAGATCACAAATAACTCCTAACCATAATCTTAAAATAATGTTCATATAATTAACTTTGCACATATTTAGAATTTCTCGTTAAATAGAACGTGTATCGAATTTGACACAAAAATACCTTTAACTTTAAAAATACCCTTTTCGATAACTAGCATTATACCCCTAGAAAACTCATAGGGTAACGACCTATCCCATCACATACACTACGGTTTCATAGCATGAAGTTTTTAGATGTATGGTTAATTTAAAGAATACGGTTTTTCAATAAAATACCATCACTTTATAAAAATACGTTTTTAATCAATATTTTTGGATCCTTTGCATTTGCGCCTTTACAACCCTTTTAGGAGAACCCATCTACGGATGGTGCGGGTTATCACACATTCTTGGGATAGTAGAGTGAGATACAGAACTCCTCACGTAGAATTCGGTCTCGAAAGGAAATAAAAATACGATTTAAAAGAATACGACTTTTTCTAAATTAAATTAAAAATTTGAAAAATTATATAAAATTATGAATCCGTATTTTCAATAAAAAAAATTGTGAAAATCATGTTTTAAAATGAAAGATTAAAGTTTTGAATAAAAATACCATCAAGTTTCCAAAAGAGATAGTTTTCATAAAAATACCATAAACTTTTAAAAACTAAGTTTTATCGCTAAAATACCACTAAAATTAAATATATGTTCATAAAAACTCTTAATAATATAAATCATTTTCGTGATTTATTTTAAAACAATATTAAAGTATTTTTCATAAAACCCCCTCGAGGAATGCAAACAATATAAATACAATGTAAACAATAATAATAAATAATTAAGGACTTTAGATTAATATAGGTTTAAGCGGTATCATTTTTCTTGAGCCCTAGGGAGCCAGAGAAAGTGAGTACTTGCCTATTCAGATTAGACAACACTACAAATTAACGGAGTTATCAATGCCAATTGTTTTGGAAAAAGACACAAATCCTGTCCTCCATATACAGCAGTTGTCCGATTACTTCCAAACTTAAGAATTTCAACAGTTAAATCCATTTACAAGAAATGTCTATAACTTGAACGCAAACTCGAATCTAAAATGGACTATAAACTCAACTCTAATCCAAACTCGAATCTAAACTTGAACTTGAACTTGAACTCAATCTACTCGACTAACTTGGCTCGACCCAAGATTGCAATTGATATGACTCGCATTCTACTCGACTTACTCGACTTCATTCTTAAACTTTTGCAATCTATAGTTTCGATCAAAACTTGTTATAATCAACCAATCAAATTAACTAAGGATATCTTATAGTTATAATATATATTATACTCGGGGTGTTTGGGATAGATTCTTATGTGAATCCAATGGATCTTCGGGAGTCCCGTATTAACCTATTTTTTTTCTATTTACTCGAATCTCAGTCGAGTTGACTCCTCCACAGTTTGGATTTCCGATACTAACACATGAAATGAGCCCGTGTTTCTTTACTCCTGGGGCCCTACTCTTGAGCTCGTGAATACTTCTACGGTTGCGTTGATATTCACACATGGAACTTAACGTTAATATAATGATCATATAGAGACTTATAGATACATATACCGATATTCAGATCTACACATTTTTACTGATCATTTACATTTTTTTCTTTATATACTTATCACTTTTCACTCTTACTCTACCTTTGGGACTTACCAAGTACTAGTTCGCCGATGGGTATTTCACCCATCTTTCTTTCTATTTTGAAATGTTCGTCAGATACGGTCGAGACGAAAGAAGTGGACGCTACAGAGGAGGATTAAGACAAGATAGCTAATCAGGATTAACTTAACTTTATTTTACTTTCAGCTTATTTATGCCACCTGTTTAGGCATTTTCTTTTATTGTATTTACTCTTTCAGTTGAACTCATGTATTTGTAAAAATTTCAATTTTGAATGTAAATAAAGATATTTGTTGAAAATTGTACAGTCTCCATTTATTCTTATATCATGTATTATTGTTTCAATACACTTAGTATATTTATTTAGGGAATGACCTTCTCTGAATAAATATGATGCGGGCTTGCCACGTCATCGTTTCTGCCTACTGGGAAGCGGGTCATGACAGACGTTGATTTCCTCAGGAAGGAAACAACGAATGATTTCTTCTGGGAGGAAACAACAAATGATTTCATCGAGGAGAAATTTACGCAAAAGGCAAAAATAGGACAGGATTTGAGATTCTATGAGATTGAGGAGGCTCCTAGTCGGTCAACGGTACAGAAGGAATTAGTTATTTCGGCGGCTGGCGACAGCGAGAGCGATATTTCCGTTGATGACTCGGAGCCAATCATGGATCTTCAAGGGACTTGTAGAAAGTACTGTGGATTGACACCCCGATGATGTTTCAATATCGAAGGGGAGACGTCTATGTTAAATCCGAAGTGGTTGCGGAACCCAAGTCATTTGAGAACGCTATTTATGGGCCTACTGCAAATGATTGAATAACGACAATGGAAGAGGTGCAAAAGTCAACGTTATAGGATCAAATCTTGGATTTAATCGATTATCCTGCCGAACGCAAGACTATTAATAAAAACTGGGTTTTTCGAAGTCTTGAGAAAGAAGGGGATACTGTAGAGAGATATAACGCACGCTTGTTGGCGAAGGGATTCACCTAGTATAGGTGGACAATGAATAGACATTTTTCACCCGAGATGATGCTTGTGTCTATTTCACCTTCCCTAACTAATCGTTACACATAAAGGACTTGAACTAGTCCTGGTGATTTAGATTATTTTCTTGATGCAGAATTGGATAAGTAGATCTAGGAGATTAGCCTACTGATTTCAATGCCAACTTGACTCAAGTCGACTTAGAGAGTGCATTTATGGCTTGAAATACTTATCCAGACAGTTGTTGGTTCGATGTCATCAATTTATATCAAATATAAACTGACGATGATTGAATGTGACAACTGTAAGTTCAGAGATCTTGTTGTGAACGAAGTTGTGATGACCAAAAGTGACTTGGAGACAATGAATGACACTTAGAGTGGTTGTTTCTCGCTATAGAGGACACGTGAGATATTGAGTTTGTGCTATGGAATTGGATCCATGAGGAACCGTTTCAAGAGCATCCTATGTTTTGTCTTCGAAGACTCACATGAGGTATGTCATAAAACGGTTCAGCCAGCATAATCACCCTCCAAGTGATTACTCCAGTCAATATTTGACATGTTTTTTGCCTTGATCTTTGCTATAAGACTTTTGATATAGAGAGACAAATTTTGTGGGTTCCATTTTGCTTAGTCAATATTCAAATGTATGCATGGTGTGTACTTGACCAGATATATAACCCTTGCCGGTCGGACTTAATATTAAGGTCTTCTTGTTAGGATGAAATGACGAGGATTTTCAGGTATTTATGTGGGATGATCCATAATACCTAGTGCTATGAGAAATCAGGTTTGCAGTGGATATACAAATGTCGACTGGGCCGGCAACCTAGGTATGTGTACATCTATATCTGCACGTGCTTTCTTGCATAATGGTAGGGCCATCACTTAAGGTGACAAGAAGCAGGTGGTTTTGGCTTTTTCACTATGGAGGTGGAATATGTGGCTACCTTAGTAGCGCCAAAGAGTGGTATGCCCCGCTTTCCAGAGTGCGCTAAGATCGGCACATGACAGAGCCAACCGTGCTACCTGTGGCTAGAAAACATCCCTCCACGGTCATATTGCGGCTGTCTATAAGATATCAAGAACGGTAAAATAATAAAATAAACTATCTAGTACATGTCCATATGCCAGAATAAACGAGTCAAGAAATAATATGCGGAAGCAATAAATCCAATAAACAATAACATCTGGAAAGTACGTCCCAAATACGGGCTCACATCAGGAAATGAAAATACAGAAATAAAACTAAACTAAACTAGATACTAACAGGATCCTCACTGCTCGGCCTGACGGCGGAAATACTCCTGATCAGCCTGCGAAAGAGACAGAGGATTTGGGCCACGCAAAACCCAGACGTCAGTGAGTCATAATATCAAACAATAAAATTATAATCAGGAGGTAACAAGAATCGAGAGGTTCTCGCCAAGGACGCTGATTTCCCTGAATCGAGAGGTCTTGCCAAGGACACTAATTTCCCTGGAGGTTGGTTGACGTATTTCTGAGACGGGATCATTTGCTGACGTATTTCCGCGACGGGGTCATTTGCTGATGTATTTCCGCGACAGGGTCATTTGCTAATGTATTTCCGAGACGAGGTCATTGGATGACGTATTTCCGTGACGGAGTCATTTGCTGACGTATTTCCGAGACGGGGTCATTTGCTGACGTATTTCTGCGACGGGGTCATTGGATGACGTACTTCCGCGACGGGGTCATTTGCTGATGTATTTCCGCGACGGGATCATTTGCTGACGTATTTCCGCGGTGGGGTCATTGGATGACGTATTTCCGCGACGGGGTCATTTGCTGACGTATTTCCGAGACGGGTCATTTGCTGACGTATTTCCGAGACAGGGTCATTGGATGACGTATTTCTGAGACGGAGGTCATTGGCTGACGTGTTTCCGTGATGGGGTCATTGGATGACTTTAGGTTATCTGTTAACCGTAGAGTCTTGGAACTGGGGACTTTGCCATGGCTCCATTTGGTGGTGTCCCATCCGTATCTTGCTGGAATGAGGAGGAACGTCGTTGCTGATTTTTAGGCTGTAGATGTTGCCGTTGAGATTTGGAACTAGGGATTTTGCCATGGCTCCATTTCGTTGTGTCACGTCCGTGCCCTGCTGGCATGAGGAGTAACGTCGTTGTTGGTCTTTAGGCTGTAGATGTTACCGTTGAGATTTGGAACTAGGGATTTTGTCATGGCTCCGTTTCGTTGTGTCGCATCCGTGCCCTGCTGGCATAAGAAGAAACGCCGTTGTTGGTCTTCTGGGATGCAGATGTTGCTGTCGAGATCTGAATTTTCCCTTTGACAGAATTTGTTGAGACTTACCTGTAGAGTTCCCTTTCATTTATGCCCATGGATTGTATACAGGGCGTCAGTATGGACTTACCTGCAGAGCAAAAGTTTTATTCTTTCATTCTTTTTTTTATTTCTTTCTGCGATGCTCTATCATTTCAGCTTTTTATATCGCGAAAGTCACGATTGTCCAATTATTTCAGCTATTTTTCGTGGTGCCCAATCATTTCGGCTATTTTTCTTTTTACTCACTGCTTTTTATTGCGAGTTGCCCAATCATTTCGGCTGTTTTTATACGCATATATTTTACTTGCTGATTTGTTGTAACTTGCCCTATCATTTCGACTATTTCATATGCATTTATGGCTCACTGACTTTTCACCGCGAGTATGGAACTTGGGATCTAATACCAATCTTAGCATCAGTATCGCTGCGACTAGAATATTTCCAGGAGTGAATCATCATTTGCCATGAAAGGACTTGGACTATGATACCGATTTAGGCATCAGTATCGCTACTACTGGAACATTGATAGGAGCGAATCATCATTTGCCTCCGTCGATTCGAACAAAGGTGGCTTAGCAAATAGAGTTGGGATCCTGTGACTAAGGCTTTTGACTTCATGAGCCGTAAGGGTCTCATAAAGGTGTTTCTTCCTACGAGTCGTGAGGATCTCATAGGTGCGATTTCTCCTTAGGAATCACGAGGATTCTTAAGTGTATATTCTTTTGTAACTCGTAAGGATCTTGCAAGAGTGTTTTCTCCTTGTAAATCGAGAGGACCTACAAGTGTTTGTTCATCAAATGAGGGCATTCCTCGTCGACATGGCAAAGAAATGATTATTATGCCCGTGGATTGTATACAAGGGTTAGTATTGAACCACTTGTAGGGCGGTCTGGGAAATGTGATGGCTTAAGAACAGGTTCAGATCCCTGTAGCTTAAGACTTTCGAATCTTATGAGCCGTGAGGGTTTCATAAGAGGGTTCTCCTTACGAGTTGTGAGGATCTCGTAAGTGTAATTTCCCCTCAGGAATCGTGAGGATCCCTAAGTGTGTTGCTTCCTTGTGAGTCGTAAGGATCTCACGCAGGTATTTTCTTCTTACAGGGTCGAGAGGACCTCGCAAGTGTGCATGAATTTTAACGAGACTGCGCCCTTTCGGGTTTTCACAAACTCGCCGGCAGCCTTGCTGATTTTACTCACGGAGCCCTTTCGGGTTTTCATCAGTGCCCATTTTGCTTATGGACGTACCATTTTTTTTACGAGTTTGTGCCCTTTCGGGTTTTCACAAATATCGCCGGTAACCTTGCTGTTTTTACTCACAGAGCCCTTTCGGGTTTTCATCCGTACCGTTTTTTTTGCCGCGTTAGCCTAAGGATTCTGCGGTTCGTAGTAGTTTAAAGACATTTCGGTCCGTAGTTAGTTTTAGGACATTGCGGTCCATTGTTAGTTTAGGAACGTTTTGGTCCATTATTAGTTTAGGGACGTTTCGGTTCATTGTTAGTTTTAGGATATTGCGGTCCATCGTTAGTTTTAGGACATTGCGGTCTATAGCTCATCCTGTATGCACGTGTATTAGTCACGTGACGGGATACATAACGATAAAGTGGGATACACCCATTTAGGGTGTGATTTGGTTTGGTTGGGGTGTTTTGTGATCCACCCCTACCGCGACTTCTTCCACTTGACGTCAACGCCTGGCTTTTTCGAATATGGACATTTTGCGTTCTCGATCAACTTTGCTCTTCTGACGGGTTTCGTTTAGCAGCATGTCAATCAGCTCATCGGATGGTTCCAAGGATTTTGGTGCCGATTCTGCCCCCAGCTTCTCTGCAACAGGAGCTTCTTTATCATCTATTGACGATTGAGATATCATGTGACAACTTGCCATGTAATCTTCGGGTTCTTCTAACGCGTCGTCTCCCTCGTCATTATCATTGCCTATGTTCTCAAGGATATGGTTGAGAAACTCATGGAGTGTGACTAGGTTCCGCACCTTCTGGTTGTATTCCTCCAGCGCGTCAATATGCTTTTGTAGGTCCGTGCGCTTGTCATCAGGCTGCGTGGGCTTCTTGGTCTTCTTCTTCTTCTTCGAAGACTTTGACGGCTGGACCTGGGTATTTTGCCCATTGCTACCAACTCTCGGTGTCGGGCGCGGTTTCAGCATTCCCTCAATGATCTCGGGCTCTAGCGAGCTTTTCCACCTGATTGCGGGGCATGCTTGAAGATCCTTCAGCATTCTTTTCGTTTTTGCTGAAAGAACTACTTCCCATGGAGCTTCCTCTATGAATGAGCATGATGCCCCCAGCGTATCTACCCTTTTAGGAGTGTGCTGTTGTGGCGGATTTACCTTCCAATTTTCGGACAGCGCGAACTTGCCTTATTGGTACTAGTCTTCATCCCAGTTTTTGAAGACGTAGAAGTCTTCGATCGGATGGCCCAATATTCGGTGGTAGGGGCAGTAATTCGGATTGTTGACGTCATTCGGTTGCAGCGGGTGTCTTGACTTCGGTAGAGTGATGAGCCCATTGCGCACTGCCAGTTCGAACAGTCTCCTTGCTTTATCCCGAGAAAATGAGTAAGAACGTCTCAACTTCTCAACGAGCGATCGTCGCTTGTTGCTTTGGCGAACAACCGGTCTCGGGCCACTCGGTTATTGTTGAGCGTTGGCAACGAAGGTTGCTTTCCCTTTGCCCTTTTCATTTCGCGGCTCCGTTTTTAAGGAGGACGGTTTATGGCCCATCTGGTCCATTTGGGCCAGCTTGTCGATCAAAGCCTGGAAAGTGGATGGCTTGAAGAACATCATGAATTAGGAAATGGTTGCCTGAAGGTCAAGGGTTCCCACGAACATGCCCACGGCAGGAGCATCCTCTATGCGCTGTTCACACTTTGACCACAGGTTCCGCCACCGAATGGCGTATTGAACCTAGGTTTCTCCCGGATTCACTCTAGTATTAATTAGTGCGGTGATCGGGGTACGCTCGCTAGCGCTCATGCATCTTTGTGTAAACAGTAGCTCCATTTCTGCAAATGTCTTGACAGAGTCATTCGGGAACTCGGAGTACCATTCGAACGCTGTCTCCGACAAACTGCCAACAACTGGCGAAGCAGCAGTTTGTCGTCACCCACAGTGTTACCACACAGAGCCCTAAATTGAGCAACGTGCTGGTGTGGATTACCCGTCCCCTTATACACATTGAATTTAGGGATCGTATATCCTGGCGGTTACTTTATTTGATCGTACCAACCCGGATAAGGTCGTCCAGTCTTGACATTTGGCCAGCGGCTTCGCTCGCCTGGTGAGCTCATATCTGTTAAGCTATATAGTCGTCAAGGGCGGCTTTGGAGATGGTCTCTTCCTTGGCCGCTGATAGAGCCGGAAGAGGATTTGATGTCTCCCCTCTGTCGTCTTCAAGGATTATTGGAGGGTCTTCAGCTGGAGGATCCGGCTGTATCATCATCCCAACCATATCTTAGAATAAGAGCACCATTTGTTTTATGTTGGCCGCTTGTTCCGCGGCCTCTTTGTCTTTCTTCTCGAGCATTCTTCGGAGGAACTCGGCGTTGGTTTCCTGTTCCTGGCACCGCTCCAACGACATCTCCGGGCTTTCTTTCGGCCCAGTGAGCGCGGCCATCTTCGTTAGCATCTCCTAGAGCTTTTGCTGTTGCTCCTGAGCCTTTGTCATAGACCGGGTGAGTGGTCGATGATCCCCAAAAGCACGGCTTTCCTCTTTTCCGGAAGCCATGTAGACGGTGTGCACTACCATACCTCCAGACTTGGGGCGTTTGGGTTCGGTACCCTTGAGATTTGTCGTAGACACAGGATCTTCTCCGGCCTTCTCCTTTTATGGGCGGTCGAAGTTGAGTGGGCTGTTGCAATAGACACCCGTGCAGACGATACATTCCGTAGCAGGGCGGCAGGGTGATCCTCTTCTTGCCGGAACTTTGTTTTCTTCTGTTGGCGGGAGTAGTCTTTGTCGATCACAGAGTTCTGGACTCTTCGCCAGACCCTGTGGATTTTGGAGGACGGCCACTAAGGGGGCTGTTCCGGGTTTGCCTTTATAATGTTCTCCACAGGTGGAGGAGACTTTTTCAACACAGCAGTTAGAGAGTTGTTGCGCACCCTACTGAGTGGCTCAAAGTTGTTCCCAGTTGGAACAACAGTATCAACTTCCACCATTGGAGCTGGTGGGGTAAGTCCAGAAGGGGAAATGCCTCCAGCTTTCCTCACTCTGCGCCGGTGACGACGTCGAGCATGTCGTGTAGCCGGGATCACCTTTATCGTCGGAGTAGCTTCGTCATGCCCCCTGCTTTGAGGAGAGGCTATTGTTGGCGCCAGCCTGTCAAAGACTGACATCCGCTGAGAAGGAATGGTCAACCTGTCGAAGGCTGACTTTCGAGTAAGGGAAGTTCTTTCGATGACTTCGCCAGTAGCAGGAGTTGGAACAACCAATCTTGTGAAGACCGATCCTTTAGTAAGAGAAGCCCCTTTGACGACTTCACTTGCCGGAGCTGGAATGGCTATCCATTTCGGGATAACCCTTTCAGGTATTGCGAGCCTCTTCGTGGGCCCACTTGAGCTTTGGCTCAACCTGTTGAAGACTGAGGTGGCAGACTTGGACGACCCGTTAAGAGGGGCCATGGTAGTTGCAAGTCGATCAAAGACCGACTTCTTTGGAGCTTCCTGTGATGGCACTGGGGCGCTGAAGCTTGCTGGCGGGAGCATGGTCCTAAAGAACAATCCAGCGGTGGCCTGAATCATCTGTTCCACAAGCATTGAAAAGATGCAGGCCATATTTGGCCTGTATGTCACTCCTCCAGTGGGGATGGAGCGGGAGTTGTTGTTACAGGTACACTTGGAAGCCATTGATCTTCTTTTCTCTAGATAGGAGCAAGATACCAAATTTTAGTACCTTGACTCCAGGGGCAACTATAGTAAACCGCAATTTGTTTGCGAACACGACACATGAAGTGTGGAGTGGAAAGAGGACGAGGTCTCATTGGGCATGCCAGAATCTGTTCACCGCCGAAAACCGGGAAGACAAACGTATTGCCTGAATTTAGGGGCAGATGCTATTTGATTTTATCCGTCCACCTCTCCGAAGATACCAAGTTGATTTATGGCACCATGTATCGGAGGTTTAGACGGATGCGGCCGTTGTAGCAGACTTCGTCAGATTCCCCATCGTTGTGAGGGGGTTTTGATTGTGGGGACACTCTTCCCTGCAGGTGCAAGCCCCTGCATTTAATTACGCTACCGCATCGCGATAACAATTTTCTCCTTCTCCAGAAGGTCACTTCGTGTCGTGTGTGTTTGTTTTGTTTTTGGTTGCCCGTGGATTGTATACGGAGACTAATTTATGTTGTCGCTCGTAGGGCGTGGATTAGTCCAAATCCGTATTTTCTTAGATTTGGGTTTGGATTTGTTTTAAGGATCGTTAACCTCATTTGAGATTAAGATCAACTTAAATGCTTGTTAAGGATACGTTAGCCTAATTTTAGACTAAGATCTACTTAACAAGATTTTAGGATCATTTAGATCCAACGAAAGAGTATTTGGACTCTATCGTTTTAGTTTAAGAACGTTGCGATCCATTGGGTTTAAGGACATCATAGTCCATGAGTTTAAGGACTTCATAGTCCGTAAGGTTTAGAGACATCGTAGTCTATATGGTTTAAAGACATCATAGTCTTGTTTAAAGACATCATAATCTGTGAGGTTTAAAGACATCATAATCTGGTTTAAAGATATCATAGTCTATACGGTTTAGAGACATCATAGTCTGGTTTAAAGACATCATGGTCTTTATGGTTTAAAGACATCATAGTCTGTACGGTTTAAAGACGTCATAGTCTGTGAGGTTTAAAGACATCATAGTCTGTACGGTTTAGAGACATCATAGTCTGGTTTAAAGACATCATAGTCTGTACGGTTTACAGACATCATAGTCTTTATGGTTTAAAGACGTCATAGTCTGTGAGGTTTAAAGACATCATACTCTGTATAGTTTAAAGACGTCCTAGTCTGGTTTAAAGACATCATAGTCTGTGAGGTTTAAAGACATCATAGTCTGGTTTAAAGACGTCATAGTCTGTGAGGTTTAAAGACATCATAGTCTGTATGGTTTAAAGACGTAATAGTCTGGTTTAAAGACATCATAGTCTGTGAGGTTTAAAGACGTCATAGTCTGTATGGTTTAAAGACGTCATAGTCTGTATGGTTTAAAGACGTCATAGTCTGTGAGGTTTAAGGACATCATAGTTTGGTTTAAAGACATCATAGACTATGAGGTTGAAAGACATCATAAGACTATGGTTTAAAGACGTCATAGTCTGGTTTAAAGACATCATAGTCTGTGAGGTTTAAAGACATCATAGTCTGTAAGGTTTTGGTTTAACCGTTTGGAGATGCACCAAAAGTTATTGGTTATTGGGACCCCCCATCTCTCTGAAGACGTTGAAGAATTAGAACGACATATATCAGAGGTATGAAGAGATGTACCCTTGAATCAATGTTGGTTAGGAGATCTATAGTCAGGTTTGGGACTAAGACCAATTAAAAAGATTGTGAGCACATTGGCTCGGTTAATTTGAATTAGGGACTTGTGGCCAACTTGGGCTCAGTCCACTCAGTTCTGAATAAATTGTTTGTATACTTGTTTGGACTCAGTCCACTTATTTTGAATAAAATGTTGAACATTTGTTTGGGTTCAGCCCCTTTTTTATTCAATAATACTGAGCATTGACTTGGGTTCTGACACCCCTTTTTCTTTATGTCTTTTATTGAGTGTTGAACACTTTTTATGGCGCTGGGGCCTTATTTACATAGCGCTTTGTAATTCCTTAGCGCCCACATATGGAGCACGTGAAGCGCTTGGCGCTGAGCGCCAAACTAGGAGCGTTACGGCGCTTCTTATAAAAGGGTGCCCACGTGAGGAGCACGTGGAGCGCATGGCGCTGAGCGCCAGGCTTGGAGCGCTAAAACGCTTATTATAAAATAGCGCCCTCATGAGGAGCACATGGAGCGCTTGGCGCTGAGCGCCAGACTTGGAGCGCTAAAACGCTTATTATAAAATAGCGCCCTCATGAGGAGCACGTGGTGCGCTTGGCGCTGAGCGCCAGACTTGAAGCGCTAAGGCGCTTCTTTTAAATTGGAACGCTAAGGCGCTTTTTTGTCAGCTTTGATCAGTTCTGTACTCTGAGAAGTAAATTCTCGGTTTATAAGAGACTTTGTCTTATGGATCTAAGAACTCTTCGCTTTCTTGATGAGATGCTGTGATCTCTTTTACTTTTTATTTATCTTGAAGAAAGTTCTTCTTCTTAGAGCTTGCTCTTCTCTTTTCTTTTCTAAGAACTTAAAGTTTATGGGGGGGTTCTTCTGTACAAGACTTGAAGTCTTGGGTCCTTTATATAGGGGAGGGCTGATTTGTTGATCAGTTGAGGAAATCTTTCATTAAAAGATCTCTGATTGATTTGGGCAATGTTTCCCACCGTTGGATCTTTGATCCAAGAGCTTCTATTTCACAAAAGATAGTTTTCTTGTTATTAACAAGATTGGGAAAATATTTTTCCATACAGAATTTATTCTGTATTTGGGTGATTTTTAATCACCATTGGATTTTTGATCCAACGGTGCTCTGATTTACAGAGCACAATCTTTCATGTTTGGCAAGATTTTGAGGAGTATTTCCTCAACAGAACTTTATTCTAGTAATTTGATGATTTATCATTTTCGTTGGATCTTTGATTCAACAGTGGAGAACATTTAGTTCTAGCGCTGGCGCTCTCGTGCTTTGCAAGTAAGGCGCTGCCTCAAAGTCTTTAGCGCTGGCGCTGCTAGCGCTCTCGTGCTTTGCATGTGAGCGATGCCTTAGAGTCTTTAATGCTGGCACTCTTAGAGCTAGCGCTCTCATGTTTTGCACGTGAGCGCTGCCTCAGAGTCTTTGACTCTTAGCGCTGGCGCGAACGCTCTCGTTTTTTGCACGTGAGTGCTGCCTCAGAATCTTTGACTCTTAGCGCTGGCGCTCTTGGCGCTCTTATGAGGCGCTGCCTCATTTTAAATTTCAAATTTTGAATAGAGTTTTGCTCTCTGATTAGGTGAAACAACGGATGCACAAGTATTTATCAGGGATCACATTTACAACTCCATGACTAAGTATGATGCACATTATCAAGCATGGGCTGCTAACATAACGGTAACATGATATAATATGATATGGCATGCAACTAGATATATAATCAATAACACAGATACGAACGGATATCGGAGAAACGGTAAAACTGTAACAAGGATGTGAAATGCAATGAACATATAATAATTCTATGCCTATGGATGTAAAATACGTTGCATAAGCTGTAACGGTAAAACTGTAACAAGGATGTGAAATGCAATGAACATATAATAATTCTATGCCTATGGATGTAAAATACGTTGCATAACCTGTAACGAGATAAAATTGCATGCGACTAGATATGTAAATAACGGTATAGATACGTACGGGTATCGAAAAACTGTAAAACTGTAACATAGGATGCACAATGCAGTAAACATGTGATATTTTTATTCATATGGATGCAATATAATAATATAGCATGTAGCAAGATAAACTTTCCTGATCGGATCTCACGACGGGGTGCGTACGCCGCGTATGATGTCGGTAAATGTTGCGATACACCCGCGGGCGTACAGAACTGAACTAAGCGATGCAAGAAAGTGACCACGCTGGTTGGGAACGTCCACTGGGTCACCCGGATCGTCGGCGACATGCGCGACTCCGACGATCACAGGAAAAGCAAGAAACTAGAAGGAGAAATGAGAAGAAGAAGAAGAAGAAGAAGAAGGGATGCCTATTCTGGTTCTCTGGTGTGGTGCTCGGGGCAGAGGATAAGGCAAGGTGATAGCGTTAGGATCGCCGGCGGTGAGGGTGTGCAGGGGTTTCTGCAGGAGTTGGGTGTCAGCTGTTGGGTGTGGGTTCTCAGGTGATGGATTGTCAGGGTTGGAGAGAGGGGATAGGTGGAAGATGAGGTGGTCGAGGTGAGCTTGGTGATGGCGGGGTGGTGGGAACGGTGAAGTTTTCCGGTGAGGTGAGGGTTCTTGGTGCTCGGATAATATACGTATTAACCAAAACCAAAATAGGATATCCGGATAACGAAAATGTATACCCCAAGAACGGATACACGTAGCGTGTACGTAGTTATCCAAACGAGTTCGTTTCACTGAACGGGATGAGAACACGGTGTACGGATGCCGCCACAGAGTTAGGGGTATCATGCTGGCTATGCTAGATATTTTAAAAATATTTTATTTGACTTTATTTGTTTTATTAAAAAATGCAGATGCCAGATATAATGCAATTATACAACATGAAAGATACACGGATTCTCATAACTAGCCGGGATAAATCATAAATAGGAATCAAGATGGGTTTCCAGCATGCGGGTCGGGTCAGGTGCAAACACGGATACCAATTTCACTGTTCGCACCCAAAACACAATAAATCAAGAAATAGCCATAAATAAAGAAATACCCAAAAGAACTGGTATAAATGAACTAGGGTGTTACAAAGAGGCCGCTAGGCTGAGGTGATTCCTCAGGAGTTTGCGTGTGATTTCACACTCAAGGAAAATAGGGTTTCTCTTTTATCGTGACATCGGGTCAATGATAGCATACTCAAACAATTCCATATATATAGAAAGTTGAAGCACTTATAGATTTAACGATATTGTTCACCGCCGAAAGACCGGACTGAGACGTTGGGACGTCTAGCCTGAATTTAGGGGCAGATGCTATTTGAACTTATCCACCCACCACTCCAAAAATACCAAGTTGATTTATGGCACCGTATATCGGAGTTTTGGATAGACGCGACCGTTGTAACATACTTTATTAGATTCTCCCTCGTTTGTGAGGGATTTTTTAATTGTAGGTACGCTTTTCCCTGCAGGCGTAAGCCCCTCTAGTTAATTACGTTATCGCATTGCAATAACCACTTTCTCCTTCTCCAGCAGTTCACTTCGCGTCGTGTGTATTTTTGTTTATTTTGGTTGCCCGTAGATTGTATACGGAGACTGGTTTATGTCATCGCCTATAAGGCGCGGATTAGTCCAACCGTATATTTTAAATTTGGGTTTTGGTTTTGAACTTAGGTTATATGTTCTTTTAGTTCAAAAATGTTTTGTTTAGTTTAAAGATCGTTAATCTAGTTTGAGATTAAGATCAGCTTAAACATATGAGCATTTGGGCACAATTTATTTTTTAAACTAAGGATACATTAGTCCTATTTGAGACTAAAATCAACTTAGCAATATTTTCAGGATCATTAAATTTTATTAAAATCCAACAACAGAAGATTTGGGCTCAGATGCAAGAAATTTCAGAGAGACTTTTAACTAATTTAGGCTTGGTCTGCACAGTCTTTTCTTCTTTCTTCTCTCTTTTTTATTCAAAAGTGCTAAGCACTTATTTGGGTTCTGTTTTCTCGGCTTTTTTTCTTTTATTCAAAATTGCTAAGCACTTGTTTGAATCTCTGGCGCTCACACGCGTATCATGTGAAACACTCAATTATGGGCATTGCCAAATAAATGCTAAGCACTTTAGTCATTTTGACTGAGTATGTATAGTGCTAAGCACTTTTGTATGGCGCTTACGTGAGGAGTACGTGCGGTGCTAGGATGTGGACGTTGCCCAATTGATGCTAAGCACTCGGTCTTTTTGGCAGATTATGAAGTGCTAAGCATTTTTACTCAGCGTTCACGTGTCTTTCACATGAGGCGCTGGCCTTCTATTTTGAGCGCCCACGTGGGAAGCACGTGAGGCGCCGAGTCCTCTGTTGGGGATGCCTATGTGGGAAGCACACGAGGTGCTAATTCCTTTGTTTTTGGAATCTTTTGGGTGCTCACGTATTTTTCACATGAGGCGATGTGTTCCTTTTATTGTTTAGAGATTGATCTCTGTTAATGACATTTTGACCATTAATGATCACCAAGATCTTTGTTTTAAAAATCTGGGATCAAATTTTCTTTAAGAACTAAGTTGTTATGTTTTTTCTTTTATAAGAACTAAGTTTTTTTTAGGGTTAAACTCTGTTTTCAGAGGAATTAAATTCCTTAAACATGTCTCTTTTTTGTCTTTTTTTATCTAGTTCGTTCTCCGAGATTTTGAGTCTGAAGGACAGAATCTTCCCGACGAGAATTAAATTCTCAACTTGTGAGAGATTTGTCTTACGAATCTCAGATCAAGAGAAAAAACTAAGTTCTTGTGTTTTGCTAGCATTAGGCAAAGGAGATATTTTTTATCTCTTCTTTTCTTTATCTCGGATTTGAGAGAGCGATGATCTTCTTCTTTTTTTCAGTAGAATTAAATTCTCGGTTCTTGTGAAAAACTTATGGGGTCGATTCTCTATATGAGACTTGAAGTCTCGGATCCTCTATATAGGAGAGGCAAATTGTTAATTAGTTTGAGAAAATCTCTCATTTGAGAGATACCCAATTGATTTAATTGGCCTCAAAATTTGTTCGGGAAATTTTATCCACCGTTGGATCTTTGATCCAGTGATTTCTGTTTCACAAAATATGTTTTCTTATTTTTAACAAGATTGGGGAAATATTTTCCCATATACAGAATTTTATTCGGTCAAACGGTGATTTTTAATCACCATTGGATTTTAATCCAAGGGCTCTTTGTTTTACGGAGAACAATCTTTCTTTATTTAGAAAGATTAGGGAGATATATTCCTAAAAATAGAATTTAATTCTATCATTGGATCTTTGATCCAACCGAGAATATGTTTCTCACTTAGAAAGATTAGAGAGATATTTTCTTCTAATAGAATTTAATTCTATCATTTGATAATTTATCATCATCACTGGATCTTTGATCCAACGATTCTGTTTAATAGAGAATATCCCAATTTTTAAAGAAATAATTCTCATGTAGAATTTAATTCTACCTGCATTAGTTTGGGCGTCGACGCTCACGTGTTATGCACGTGGACGCTACTTAAGAATTTAATTCTTATTTATGATAGGCGCCCCTGTGCTTTGCGCATTGGCGATCATGTGAACTTCACGTGCAGCACCACTATAGGATTCAATCTTATAAGAATGGCGTCGGCGCTGGCGCTCTCATGGGGAGCACGTGAGGCGCTGCCTCATTGGACTTAACAGAGTTTAGCTTTTATTATTGTGCTTAATTATTAGGGGAACAAATGCCTCCCACCGTTGTTCTCACGTGGCTTACACATGAGTACAATGGTGTCACTTTTACCACCGTTGGATCACCTAAGAAGTTGAACCGTTCCCCCCTCTCCGCGTCTTATAAATAGGGCCTTTGGCCCTTGAGATGGTTGTTGTCTCATCATCTTCTTTCTTGAGCCTTGCTCTTCTTTTGAGAATCTAATTCTTGTTCTAGTGCTTAGATCTCTTTCCTCAAGAACTCTTTTGAACAAAATATACTCTGTCAAATTTCTTGGTAAGGATTATGAACAGAGCTTAGCGCTTAACTCCTTTTGAGCATATATATTTCTTACTTTTGGATTTTGAATCCATTGTTAAATTAGCTTAGCTCTTTGTTTTTAATCAGTCTCTTGGAGATCTAAAAAACCCTTCTTTTTTATATAGATCGTGGATCTCGATGTCCTCATCCAAGGCTTGAGAATTTTTGATTCTCCTTCTTAGGGTTTTACTTTGCTGTCACTCTTGACATTTTTCTGGAATTTGATTCCATCAATTAACCCATGAATTTCCTAATATGGGGATCTCTGGGATTTAATCCCACCGCTTGGGGGAATTTAATTCCATTTTTTTTGCAGAGCTTAGCTCTGATTTGGATCTGAAGAACTTTGGGAATTTTATTCCCTTTACTGTTCTTGGATGTTTTTCCTTTTTTTCTAGAATTTTTAGGGTTTTAACCCCTTCTCTTTTTTTCACAGATTTAAATATGTTGTTTGTTTTAAAGAGACCGCCTTTCGGGGAATGTTGGGAGTTTTTAACTCCGCTGTATAATGAGTACTATTCATTTAATGAGAATCCTTTTGGATTCTCACAATGGGCACATGTCTTATCATTGATGAGTCATCACCTTGATTTTGTGGGGCCTACTGTTTTTTAGACTGTAGTGATTTTTGTATTTTAATCGCTAACTCTCCACTGGGTTTTCTTTTCAGATAACATGGCTTCTAGTTCCTTTTTTCCCTATGTTCGTTCAGATAGTGCTTTTGCCAACGCCCCTGCTGATTGTGAAGTCCTTGGTTTAATTCGGGACTACGATCCCGAACGGAAATCTCTTCATCTATGGGGAGCGTAGTACAACTACATTATCTGGGGTTGGCGCAGCTTTACTTGTGAGGCGCCATCAGAACCAATCCTCTCGATTCGGTATGCTAACCCTCCGCCAGTTGCTTATGCTGTGGAAGAGATCAATTGGACTCCATTGGGTCGTCTTCAACCTTCTATGGCATCGATACCAATCCAGCCACCGATGGACCTAGATATTTTAGGGCGTCGTATATGTCAAGGAGAGGCGTGTCCTTAGGGTTAGGTTTATACAATAGGAATGACCCCTCAACATCCGACTGGTTACCTCCTTTGGGCCCGCTACATCTTATCGGCTAAGAAATCGTTGCTGCTGAAAACCAGGTTATACCCAACGGTCTACGCATCTCTCTTCTATTACCATACTCCTCATGTGTGGTGGGTTAAGTATTTCTTGGAACAGTGGAATATCCCAACCCACACGTTTCTACTATCGGACCGAGAAGTATCGATTTCGCTGGAGGAATTCGCAGATATTTCTGGATTACCCGTCAGAGGGGGCATTATGCGGAGATACTTCCTCCTGACGAGTATATCTTCGCCACTCAATCGGTCATCATGTGCCTTACTCCGGAAAATGCTATCCAACACAAGTTCCCAAGTCTGATCAAAGTGTTGAATATTTATGAAAGCTTGTTTTTGGAGTCCAGGGGGCATGGGGTTAGCTTCACGGATTTTGTCGCACCGTTTCCTTCGTCCGGAAGTTTTGTCGAAGAAAGCTGCAAAGTTTGCCAAGCTTGATGATCCGTTCGGGTTTGGTTTGGACAAATTGTCGACTGTTGATGCAGATTTGAAGCAGTTCTTTATTCCGGATACCCCCATCGTCCCTTTTGCAGAAATTGCTACTCCGGACATTGATGAGGAAATGTTTTTCATGGGCTTCATTGGTTTGTGGTTGAGCTGGTTTGCACTCCCAATGCATCCTCGTTACATGAGACTGTCTGTTTTCTATCCGGCTCATCGTGTTGCGGCGGGAACGCGTATGGCTGTTGGAGTTGCAGGATTGGCCCATTTGTATAATGGCCTAAATATGGCAGCCGACACCACCCAACCGGGTTTGAAGCCCGTAAATCTTCTTTTACACTATTTCACGTCATAGATCAAGATGCATGTGTTGGGTGCCTTTGGTGTGCATAAGAGATCTAAATTTTATGAAGGGTATAATTTCCCCCAGATCATGCAATTGGTCGATGCTTCTTCTCCATATCCAACACAACGAGAGGCTCGGCGATTTCTTCTGCGTTCGTGCATGGTTGGGGATAGCATGACCTTTGTTAATAAGGTCCTGACTATTGGTAAAGAACCTTCCAAAGTGGTCCAACCTCTTTATGACGTATTCAAAGATGGGATTTTTACTTTGAAGGCTAGGGAGATTATACATTTGTACTCCATCAGGCCGGGTTTTTTAGTATTCAGGCAAAATGCCTCGGTGTTATTCATGAGGTACAACCCGCATCGTTTTGCTCAACAGTCCGGCTAAAACCTAGGCGTTCCTCTCGAAGCATTTCTTGTTGATCCATTCACTTCAGAGGAGAGCATTCTCCATGTGGTGCGCCACTTTATCCGACTGAATACAAGGTCTCATTTTCTGATTGCTGAACCTAGTCTCATTCCAAATGCATTGAATGCCTACGTAGCCTGGTATCAGCATGCGACGGGTGCCGTTATCAAAGAAGAGAGACGGATGCTCCTTGATCACAAGGATTCTGTCCCGGCCAGTAACCCCGTGGTCCATCTAAAACGACGAGCAGTCGTCCGCCCTTCCTTTAGAGGAAGCGACGTGGTTGTAGCTCCGCGTGCCTTTCCAATGGCGTCGACGGCTAAGCCACGACCGGACGTGAGTGCTTCTAGCGGCGTGATGGTTGCAGCGTCTCCTGGGTCGGATATTGGCTCAGAAATCGGGACACGCCGTCCTAAAAGGCCTGTAAAGAAAAAGCTCCTATCGTCAGGTGTTCTTGCCAGCTCTCAGAAGAAGAAGAAATCCATGTTTTCAGCTGACGTTGCATTTGGTCAAGAACCTCATGCTCCCTATAGCAAAGGATTGTCCGAATATGGCACCAACGACAATCTTTTTGAAACTTCTCCTGATGAGAATGCAGCAACCAATTTTCAAGCTGCTATTGAGGTTTCTGAGTGATTAGCCCGCAAGCAAGCAGTGTTTGCTGCTTTTGCGGCGTCAGGTACATCTCTTTTATACTCTTTCGTATATTTTAGAGTTTATTACGCTTTATTAACAATCTTTTCTTAACAGACATCTCTACTGAAGAGGCTCTTTTGGCTTCCATTAGAACATTCGAAGAGGAAGAGAGGCTTCGCGCTTCTATAGGCTTTGGTATGATTAGTTTTGTGACGCTTTTAAAATATTTAGCTCATTTTGCCCACATCTTGACTCATCTTTCCTCATTACAGGAACCACCACAGCTAGTGCTAATCCGAGTGCGGTGCTGTCTTTAGGTGGTAGTACAGAGGATATTCCTCTCCCGATGGCACCTACGGAACCTTCAGGGCCACCGGCTACTGTTCAGGCCACCTTAGGGCCACTATGGAAAGAGTTGCTAAAGCAGCCAATGACGGACATTGTAGCGGATCTAGAGGCTGAGTCTGATTCGGATGAAGATGTTCCTCTGTCGGTGGTTCTGGAGAGATCTCTCCGTACAGCTAAAGTCGATAAGATGTATTGGAAGCATGCAGCGAGGGAGCGTCAGGCTAGCTTGGGCACGGGCGCAGGCTCAAGTGAAACATGAACCCTTGATGCTTCTATGGAGGATATTCCTCCTGCCTTGTCAACCGCTCATAGGCAGATCGCGCGTGTAGCTCGTGAAGAGGCTGAACGTTTACTTCAAAGTGAGATAACGCACGATACTTTAACGAAACCTGGTAATACTTATTTACTCTTCCAAGTTTCTTTCCATAGCAGTTTATCAGAATTATAACACATTTTTCCTTGAATGATACAGCAGGGGCAAGTTTAGGTGTCAGCGCTGTGGGTGAGATGACAACATCTGGAGATTCTGGGGAAAGGGCCTTCATTTTGAGTCTGACACTGCTCCAGCTGCCACTTCCTCTCCCTGTGGATCAGTATTCACGGGTGATGCTAGCATAACGACAGACCTTATTGATTCGGGAGAAGAGAGTGCAGATGTGGAATCCGTCTTCCCAATGGTGATGGAAGTCGAAGAGGCTGTCGCAACTAGTGACGTTCCAAATACAACCATGGTTACCACACCATCGGTTCTCAGAAAACCCACAGGTATCTTTCGTGCTATTACTTTTGGACCCTTAATTCTGCTAGAAACATTTGCTAATGTTTCCTTTATTTTTGATATAGGCACAGTAAATTCAGGCGATATGCTAATTGAAGAACCCCCGTCAACTATCACCATAACTGTTGCTGTGTTTGTTAGTTAGATGTATGCCCTAGAGTCCATTACTATACATGTTATGTATATTGTAGTGGATTCTTCGACATATATAGGGAGGACTTTCTTGCTCGATATGATAGTATGCTATCTAGTTTCTCTTTGTCTTAACATGTTGACTTGTATACGTGATGCTGTCTTATTCTCACATGTTGACAAAGCCCTTAGGATGTGCACTTGACTATCAGGACTATGATGGAGATCATACTAGTGGGACCAAGGGTAGTACACAAGTACACCCTATAATTGTTCCTAGTCGTGGGAGTATCGAGACAGGGCATCGATACTTCAGAGTAGACTAGCGTATACGCTTCTAGACCCATGTGATGGGCGATGGATAGTCTCATATCCATTATTGTTTTACATCAGAGAAGGTATACGGGTGCTCAGTGGAGATTGGGTATACTGAACAGACTCGCCGAGAACTCCTAGATGGTATTATACCTATCGTCCGATCGCAGTTCTCTGGTGACACCGGTACAAGTTAGTCTGTAGACCCGAGATCGTCATAGAGTCTTGTGTGATTCCCACTGTGCTTTGATTTCCACCATACCACGGTCAAGAGATCGTGCAAAAAGGTGGTTTTTGGGTACCGTCTCGAGTTACATGGAGGCAATGAGCGATAGGAGGGTTTCGTCTCTCCCGGTATTGGGAGTTGATGTTACGCTATGCTCGATTGGCCATAACAGGAAATCCCTTGCCAGAGTTGCTGAGATTCACTGGTAAGTGTTACCAGTAGTTTCTCAAACCGTTATGGACCTTGCATCGGCATGAATTATCAGGCTATTGGGGTCTGACGTTATACCACCCCTAGGCTGTGATATCCGACATATCAAACAAAGAGACCAGACTGTACGGTAGTGTTACTGATTGGATTCGCAGGAGTATGAGCAGACTTGCTTGTTGATCTTCTGATTGCTCAAATCCCGGGTGGCCGTTGCATTTAGCAAACCGCTTGCGGCTTGTGGGTGTTGATATGATCATCACCTACTACCGGCGTATTGACGAGTCTTTAGAGTCCTACACAGAGGTTTCCTGGTTCATACGAAACGGAGTAAGAGCACATATGTGATATGTGCGGAACTGAGATTAATGCGAATATGTGATACCGCATTCTATTCTCGCTATATGTGACATTCGTCGGTTATATATGATATAGCCAAGTTATCGGATCAAGTGTTGATTCGATAAGTTGTTACATTTGATATTAGTCAAGTTATCGGATCAAGTGTTGATTCGATAAGTTGTTACATTTGATATTAGTCGGTTATATGTAATATAGCCGGATTATTAAATCAAGAGTTGATTTAATAATTTAATGTATAATTATATATTTGATATATTACATTACATTAACTAATATTAGCTCACTTAAGTATTCATTTTTTTCACATATGATACATTGATATATATGTGATATATGTTAAATGTATTGTTTTCTTTTTGCACACAAAATATATATGTGATATATATTGTTGTGTCATGCTAGGTTACACATGCAACATTTAAGTATGAGACTCACACCATGCTAGATTAAAGTTAGGGTTTTATTTGTTTTAAGTAATTCAAACATTTTGAATTAGTCATGGATGAGCTTGGAGAAGTTAGTAGAATATTGACTTAGTCCACTTGTTTGTCTAGCTTAAGATATTTTTTAACCTAACCCCTTAACTTATAGCTATGGTTTAGTTTCTACAATGGTTAGTGCATAACATACACTCACCATGATTCAATTTCTAACCTCATGAGTTTCATTCATCATCTTCTTCCTCACTTAAGAAAAAGCTTGCTAGTTTTTTTTAAGTGATGAAATCTTATGAGAAAAATAAATCGAAAGTGAGCCCACTTCTTACTTCATCATCCTCTACTATTAGCCATTTAGTTTAAGGTGTTTACTTCACTAATTCACATATTAGTGAAGAGGTAGCATGAGCTCGAGTCTCCTCGACGTAGATCATTTTCGGCCTCGAAGACATTGAGCAAGCTTGTTCGTTTCTTCATGTGAACCCTCTCTAGAGTCCGGGTCTTCACAACTTGCAGCGAAGGGACTACGACATGGAGCTTTAGAAGTGAAGGATCGGTCTACAAAGGTTGTATTCCATCATACACTTAGTTGTAAAGTGTTTACATATCGTTTCATCGAATTTTCTAGTTTCGATTCTATGGTTAAGGTTAGTTAGAACGGCAAAAATTTAAATATGACATGGATGGTGCCTCCCGAAACCTTGCTGCCATGCTAGACAACCCTGCAATGGTATCAGAGTCATGCTAGAAAATTAGACGATGTTTGCAAAGATTATGAAACCGAAACTACTCCGAAACACCCGATACGAAAACTTGGTTTCTGTCGAATTTAAAAAGTCTTCAAAATATTTTTTAAACAACTGCAGAATGTTGTATTAGAAATGACATGAACACCATGAAAATTTGAGGGTGTTTTGTGCAAATTTTTCTGACCACATCATGCTAAAAACCGGCCACCTCGGCCCAGTTTTGGAGTTTTGACTTCAAATTTTCAGGGTGTTCCAGTCTCTGGGTTTTAGGGTTTCACGTATTGTTTGTTTTTGCTAAATTTGCATGTGATGTTAACTTTCTGCAAAGGCAATTCGGAGTGTTTCATAATCATAATTCTAACATGTATTCGGGTTATTTAGACGATATTAAAAAGTTCAAACGGATATCAATAACCCATTTTTCCCCCACTGGAAATTTTTCAAGAGTTGGATTTTTTCCGAGTTTAAAATTTTCAGAAAACCTTGCAAGCGATTCTGTGGACCCTCTAGAAGAATGAAAGCTTAACTCGATTCTGTGGCCGTCAGAACTGCCATCAAACCCTAGGGTTTGTGGTAGTTCAGCGGTGCCACAGGTGAGACATTGGTTGACCCTTTACGGCTGGTTCATAGGAGCTGTGGCATGTTCTGGGTACTTTTTGAACTCCGCTCAAGTGTTGAGCTTGTTGGGAAATTTTGGGTGCTTGCTTATTTAATCGAAAAGTTTAACTTCATCTAGCTATCTGTGATTCTGATACAATATTTGAAATCCACAATTAGTTATGAGATAACTAGTTTGAATTTTATAAATCTAGCACTTTAGTCTCATTTGATTAGTCGCCACGGGATTTTGATGTTGATCAAAAGTCCGTCGCAATTACGTAGTGTACGCGGATACTCGCCGGGTAACCTTACTAGATAGCCACGCCCCATAGCCCCGACCAAGTGACTGTAGGAGAACCCCGTCGCCAAAAGCATCCGTTCGGGTGCTCGCGGCCGCGGTGTTCCGCCTTAGTGCACTTTGTCGACGGCATCGGGGGTGCAGCCGTCTACTAAAATTTCCAACGAGCATTCGATCAGGTTATCGGGAATCTTGTTGAATTACCAGACAGGTTATTGGAAAGTGTTTTCAATATCGATACTAAAAGTGGGTCTTATAATTGTTAGGTATGTGATGTCTAAGGAATTCATTTGGTTAGGCATGAAATTCAAAGTATGAGATACATTGAATTTATGATGTCTATGGTGGTTGCGGATTCCAACTGTTGTAGTTTTTCACTTTCTTTTCTGCGACCGTAATTGTAATATGTGGTGTATCGCCGGTTTCGGTGCTATATGTCAACGACAACTGGGATACGCATATTTACTTACGTTGATGACATGTGATATTATGTATTGCTGTGATATATTATATTGGATCGTCGTATTTTGAATAGCCGGGGGTTTTTATGTGAGATAAGAGTTTTTTATTTTCATTCATGTAAAAGCTTGTATGTAATATTCTTTTATTGGGGCACTTCCGGGTTGAGGATGATATCACCATTGATGTATATTATTTACTTTTCCGCATTAGGATAGACCCAAGGCAGGGAGCACAAGTAACCGGGTTCTAGGGTCCAGTGGGAGACTATCTCGAGGAGTCGAGACCGGGTCTCCTAACTCTAGAATTGGGAGGGTTGCTTGCCGCTCTCGTAGGGGTCTAGGGATGTGGGTTTGGCTATTCATCATGACCGTGGAATCCGTGTTTTTACTGGCTTAAATAAAACACGGAATTCCTAGTATATCCACTATTTCATATGTGATTCTTCTGCTGCTGATATTCTGTGATGTGATCACTTTATATGTTCTGAGACTAATGCTTATATTATATATATGAGATATAATTAATATTGCTGCTTTCGTTTCATATGTGATGCTTGGGAAGCATAATAAATGGGACTTCATTAATGAGATTAATGAAATAAAAGAAATCTAAAGATGCTGTCGAAACTTGTTTAAAAACTGGTAGCTCTAGTTCTTGCTTTGCATAACGTTATTCCTTATAGAATATCCAGCACCTTATTCGATAAGAAAAGTGCCGAGATCCCTTCACAAGGAGTGACCTCTTTAGCGAAACTAGCAGATGCTATAACCCACTCGGTTTGTCTTTTGATTGCTTCTATAGTTTTTGCTTTGCATAGTGGTATTTATGAAATATCCTGCACCTCATTCGATGAGGAAAGAGCTGAGATCCCTTCACCGGGAGTGAGCTCTTTAGCAAAACTAGTAAAAGTCTCAAAAACACTCCTTTTCAAAATCACTTGATTCTACAACGATATCAAGTTCATTACGCAAAGCGTTTTCTTAAAAACCTGCCGTAGCCCTCCGTCATTTCAGATAAGTACTACTTAGTATTCGTGCTACGTTTTTTATCTCCGTCAAGACGTAGTGTGCGGTAGCTGACTAGTGCTTATCTGCTGCATACGATGCGATTGGATTAGGGTAGTCATGTGGCCTTATTGACCTCCGTCAAAGGTCATGCGGATGGGTTTAATTCAATCATGAAATGTACGGGTAGAACTTGACTAGCAGCCTATGGTTTGTTGACCTCCATCAAGGTCATAGGACGCCAGGGGTAAAATATTATCGGGAATTTCAAGTGTTGAAATTTGCAATGGATTACATACCTTCTATGAGATAGTTAGATCCCGATACCCACTGCGAGTAAGAGTTACTCCTGTAAGAGTTTTACATATTACAATTAGCCGATCAAGTAGGTGTCTAGAAAGGTGTTAACGGGGGGGGGGGGGAAACGAGATTTATTTTAATTAGGTCCGTGCGAAAGCACGGGGAACCTCCCTCAAAGTACCGACACTGGCCTGGCCGAAAGATAGGCGAACTTGTAGGGTGTAATTAATCCCTGCTAGTCTTACCTTTTAGGGTTTGAAGAAAGATTTGACTAAAACAGTGGGAGCCATCCTGATTAGATAAACTAATAACCAATCTAATTCTGCAAGAGCACACGCAGAGTGTTTTCTTCTCTCTCTCTCCTGGTAGCAACCATGTCACGCCTTAATCAAGATAATAATATGGATGCATTGACTGAACCTGCTTATTATACTGAGCTAGGGAACGTTGGTTTCGCTCTATCTTATAACTATTATAAGTCTGAGCAGGAAATAGGGGAATATCTAGATTCCCATGCCACCCAATCGAGAAATGAGCATGTTGATGCATATTCTTTGGGTGTGTTCATTACCAAGAACTGTTTCTCAGTATTCTCTACGTCCTAGGTATGAGATACCGGATCAGGATCCCACATATGTAAGAGTTACATAGGCTACAGAAAGGTAGAGAACTGAGAATAGGTGATATATCTCTAAGAGTTAGAGAATGGTGCAATTATTGCAGCCAAATCAGTTGGAAAATATCATCTTGTATTAATACATTGATTCTGAACAAATGTTATTAGATACCGAACCTGATATACAACATTACATCGGTTTCTTTATTAAGTTAAAGAAGGATATAATTCTGTAATAAAGGATAATGTTGTGAACATTTTCCTGAATCAAGAGTTGATTGCATCAGCCACGTTATATAATAACATGTACGTTCTAAATCAAACCAGAGTTCAAACTATCTAGAACACACACAAGAGGAGTAGTTCAGAAATGAACGAGTCCTTCTTTTTGTATTGTAAACTAGGTCATATCAATACGACACGACCAACTAAGTTACATAAGGATGAATATAAAAATCTATCCGAATTTTCATCTTATGCTACTTGCCAGTCTTGTCTCAAAGGTAAAATGACCTATACTCCGTTTACTGGAAACAGAGAAAGAGTTAGTGAACTCTTGGGACAGATACATGATGATGTATACGGTCCTATGTCTATAAATGCTAGGGATAGTTCTTGCTACTTTATTACATTCATCGACTATCTCTCAAGATTCGGACATGTGTTCCTGCTGAAACACAAGTCTGTAACTTTTTGAGAAATTCAAGGAATATAAGCTTGAAGTTAAAGAACCAGATGGGTAGAAGTATTAAAGTCTTTCGATGAGACCGAGAAAGTGAATACTTGGGCATAGAGTTCCTGGATTATTTAAAAGAAGAATGGGATTCTCTCGGCTTACTCTTTCGTATACACCACAGCACAACGGTGTATTAGGACGGAGGTATCGCACCCTATGAGATATGGTGCACTCTATGATGAGTACTGCTGAGTTACCTATTTCCTTTTGGTGTTATGCACTTGAGAAGCTGCATACCTATTGAATGGGGTTCTATCCAAATCAGTGTCTACCACTACATATGAGATATGGAATGGGTAGAGACCATGTCTTAAACGAGTTAAGATATGGGGTTGTCTGGCCTATGTTGAAAGGCAAAATCCGGACAAGCTCGAGTAAAGGTCAGTTCTGTAAGTTTATTAGGATATCCCAAACATTAGTGAGGGAATATCTTCTACCACTCTTAGGAGAAAAATGTGTTTTGTTTCTCAGCATGCCACCTTTTTAGAAAAGGAATTTCTTGTGAAGAAATTTGCGGACATGAGATAGAACTGGAAGTTGTTCCAGCCTGACAAACTAACAGCTGATGATTTGGAGAAACCAAAGGATTCAATAGTCTCCAACGAATCTCAGCCTCTCCGTGAATCTGGTAGGGTTCCTCATCCACTTGAGAGATACTACGGTCTTCTCGGTGACAGTGGGAGCGAGGATTGCATCATGGTTGATGATGGGCCAACTAGGTTCAGGCAGGCCATCATGAGTGGCGACTCTATAAAAAGGCTAGATGCTATACAATCAAAGATAGAATCCATGTACACCAACAAATTATGACTTTGCATGTTGCACCTGAAGGGTAAAACTCATTGGGAGCAAATGGATCTTGAGAAGATTCTTGGTGTAGATGGAAAAGTTGAGACTTTTAAAGCTATGCTTAAGTCCACCAGGATCAATGCAAGCATCGCGGAGATGGAACATCTGTTTGGATGTGACTGTCAAAGAATTTGACTTCATCAAAATAATAGATGAACCTTGTATATACAAAAAGGTTGTAGAGAGTAAAGTTGTCTTCCACGTATTGTACGTAGATGACATACTATTGATAGGAAATGGTTTCCTATGCTACACTCGATCAAGCTCCTCTTATCACAAGGATTCTCAATATAAGATCTGGATGATACCTACTATATCTTATGGATTATGATCTATGGTGATAGATCTAAGTGGATATTGGGAGTGTCCCAAATCCAGGTACATTAACACCATACTAAAGGGGTTTAGTATGGAGGATTCTAAGCGTGGTGGTCCATCCACCTACTCAGGAATCACTCTCTCCAAAAAGATGTCTTCTAAGACTGATTTGGAGAGAGCCCGCGTGCAAGGGATGACCTATGCTTCGGCATTAGACTCTATCAGAGTATGCGATGTTATGTACCATACCAGATGTAGATGACTCACTAGGTGTAGTGATCAGTAATCAATCGGATCTTGGGAGAATCACTGAAAAGCTGTGGAGAACATTCTTAAGTACTTGAGAAGCACTAAAAGAATATTCTTGGTTCGAGCTTCCAGAGTGATAAGTTCGACTGAAAATCAGTCACAGGCATTGTCTTTACCCTCAGTGGAGGGACGGTATGTTGGAAGAGTTCCAAGCTAGATACCGTGACATACTAGACGATAAAGGCTGAATATATTGCTACCAATGATGCTGCCAAAGTGGCTGTCTGGGCATTTCTTATTCATGAGATGAACAAGGTTCTTACCATTGAGCGTCCAAAAACTGATATTGTGACAACAATGGAGTTGTGGCTTTGGCTTAGAAACGTAGGTCCCATCAGCGTTCCAGACATAATCTGAGGCAAGCATCACCTGATCAGGGAGATGGTTGATCTCCAAGGGATCGAGGTAAGGAGAGTAGATTTTGAGGTTAACACGGCGGATCCACTCACCAAGGCCTGCTTCCCCAAATACTATTTGAGAGATTTTGGGATGGTTTGAGTATGGAATACTACAACCACTGCTAAATTGTTGGGTATAGGATACTACTGCAGATGGCCTTAGTGCAAGTGGGAGATTGTTAGTTATATATATGCCTTATAGGCCATTACTGTACATGTTATGTATATTGTAGTGGATACTTCGACATATATAGGGAGGACTTTCTTGCTTGATATGATAGTATGCTATCTGGTTGCTCTTTGTCTTAACATATTGACTTGTATACGTGATGTTGTCTTGTTCTCACATGTCGACAAAGCCCTTAGGATGTATACTTGACTATCAGAACTATGATGGAGATCATACTAGTAGGGCCAAGGGTAGTCCACAAGTACACCCTATAATTGTTCCTAGTCATGAGAGTATCGAGACAGGGCATCGATACTCCAGAGTATACTAGCGTATACGCTTCTCGACCCATGTGATAGGCGATGGATGATCCCATATCCATTGGTGTTTGACATTAGAGAAGGTATACGGATGCTCAGTGGAGACTGGGTTCACTGAACGGACTCGCTGAGAACTCCTAGATGGTATTATACCTATCGTCGGATAGCAGTTCTTTGGTGACACTGGTACAGGTTAGTCTGTAGACCCGAGATTGTCATAAAGTCTTGTGTGATTCCCACTGTGCTTTGATTTTCACCATACCACGGTCAAGAGATCATGCAAAAAGGTGGTTTTTGGGTACATTACCGAGTCACATGGAGGCAATGAGCGATAGGAGGGGTTTCATCTCTCCCGGTATTGGGAGTTGATGTTGCGCTATGCTCGATTGGCCATAACGGAAAATTCCTGGCCGGGGTTACTGAGATTTACTGGTAAGTGTTACCAGTAGTTTCTCGAACCGTTATGGACCTTGCATCGGCATGACTTATCAGGCTATTGGGGTCTGAAGTTATACTACCCCCAGGCTGTGATATGCGACATATCAGACGAAGAGACCGGACTGTACGGTAGTGTTACTGATTGGATTCGCAGGAGTATGAGCAGATTTGCTTGTTGATCTTCTGATCGCTCAATACCCGGGTAGCCGTTACGTTTAGCAGACAGCTTGCGGCTTGTGTTTGATATGATCATCACCTATTACCGGCGTATTGACGAGTCTTTAGAGTCCTACACAGAGGTTTTCTGGTTCATGCGAAACGGAGTAGGAGCACATATGTGATATGTGTGGAACCAAGACTAATGTGAGTATGTGATACCGTATTCTATTCTCGCTATATGTGACATTCGTCGGTTATATGCGATAAAGCCAAGTTATCATATCAAGTGTTGATTCGATAAGTTATTACATTTGATATTAGTCAATTATATGTGATATAGCCGGATTATTAAATCAAGAGTTGATTTAATAATTTAATGTATAATTATATATTTGATATATTACATTATATTAACTAATATTAGCTCACTTAAGTATTCATTTTTCTCACATATGATATATTGATATATATATGATATATGTTAAATGTATTGTTTTCTTTTTGCACACAAAATATATATGTGATATATATTGTTGTGTCATGCTAGGTTACACATGCAACATGTAAGTATGAGACTCACACCATGCTAGGTTAAAGTTAGGGTTTTATTTGTTTTAAGTAATTCAAACATTTGGAATTAGTCATGGATGAGCTTGGAGAAGCTAGTAGAATATTGACTTAGTCCACTTGTTTGTCTAGCTTAAGATATTTTTTAACCTAACCCCTTAACTCATAGCTATGGTTTAGTCTCTACAATGGTTAGTGCATGACATACACTCACCATGGTTGCATTTCTAATCTCATGAGTTTCATTCATCATCTTCTTCCTCACTTAAGAAAAAGCTTGCTAGTTTTTTCTAAATGATGAAATCTTATGAGAAAAATAAATCTAAAGTGAGCCCACTTCCTACTTCATCATCCTCGACTATTAGCCATTTAGTTTTGGGTGTTTGCTTCACTAATTCACACATTAGTGAAGAGGTAGTATGAGCTCGAGTCTCCTCGACGTAGATCATCTTCGGCCTCGAAAACATTGAGCAAGTTTTTCCGTTTCTTCATGTGAACCCTCACTAGAGTCCGGGTCTTCACAACTTGCAGCGAGGGGACTACGACATGGAGCTTTAGAAGTGAAGGACCGGTCTACAAAGGTTGTATTCTCTCATTCACTTAGTTGTAAAGTGTTTGCATATCGTTTCGTTGGATTTTCTAGTTTTGATTTTTGGGTTAGGGCTAGCTAGAACGGCAAAAATTTAAATATGGCATAGATGATACCTCCCGAAACCTTGTTGTCGTGCTAGACAACCCTGCAGTTCCATCCATCTCTTTTGTACCTCCCCGAGTTTTCTCGGGCTCAGCGACGGAATGTAATTTTCCTTCAAAAATTTTATTTCTTCGTTTCAGTATTGACATTACCCTTTAGATTAATTTCTTAATGCATGTTGTAGCAATCTTGTAGGAGTGATTTTCAACCATCTAAGCCAAATTGTTAGCCTTTCACTTCGCCTTCCAGCCAGGATCTGTCCCTCCTTTTAGCGTTGGTTAGTATATTTTTCATTTCTTATTTCATTTTTCTATGAGTAACCCTTCACTAATAAGCTTTTCCCAATACCGGCCACAGTCTTACGGTTCGAAGGAGAATACAAAGAAATAGCTGAGCCCTCTATACTTCCTGATTTGCCGCTTTCAATTATTGGTAGGTTAGATCTCATTCTATTTTTTATTTTATGTTGAAATCTAATCTTTCTTTATACATGTCTTATTCTGTAGTAGCTCCACTGGCTTTGGTCCCTTTTGAGTCTCGCATTTCTATGCCCGCAGGGCCCTTTGCTAAACGCCAATCTTCTAGAAGTGCAACAAATAGTAGGTGCATACTAAGCGAATTTATCGAAGACCATAATATTGAGGCTCTCACTTCTGCTGCGGACTTTGCGGATGAAGTCAACCCCATACTGGCGACTCTTGTGACTTTCCATAATGAAGATTTCGTCCACATCTGGGTTGATTATTGTAAGCAAATCGAGGCTTGCCTCCATGAGATCGAGCGCAGACATCTTACGCCCGAGGCATTATCCTGAAAGGCTTAATTGATCGCGTGGATCGACCAAAATGCCGCTTCTATTCAATATTACGATCAGAAACTGGTCCTGAAGCAGAAGGAGCATGAAACGGCTTTCAGGGAGTCAAGCTAATTACGTGCCTAGGTAAAAATGAATATTGTGCAGCTCCAAACTATCTTTGAAAATCTTCAACGATGCATTTATGAAGGAATGGCGCTGAGGCGGGACTTTAACTCTATTGAGCGAGAAATGCGGGACTCCAAAGCTGCTAAGCAGGAAATTTCTAAGAAGCTTTCTTCGTGCTTGCAACAACGAGTTCAGGTGGAAGCAACCCCCATCAGCTATCACTATGAATGTTGATGTTCTCCCCATCTCTTTTGTACCTCCCCGAGTTTTCTCGACCTGAACTCGTAGTTCACGTCGTAATAGTGGAGCGTGAGAAAGAGCTGCGACAAGAGAATGAACGGGTCGCCGCTTTATTAAAACCCCGCCCTCTTAGAGGCTAGAATTGTATCTCTTTTTTTATAAATTGTATCTTTCAAACATTTGATTCATGAATAAAGAATATACGTTTTTTTATCCGCATGCACTCTTCTGTTTCTTGATGTCTTGATCTGGCATGATATAGTTTATGCTCTCATTTCGGAGTTTCTAGTTTATTCACTTGTTTCAGAATCTCTAGTTTATTCACTCATTTCGGAGTCTCTAGTTTATTCACTCGTTTTGAAGTTTTTAGTTTATGTACTCATTTTAGAGTGTTTTTAGTTTACCTTCCTAGGGTTTACAGGCAAACATATCCTAACGTTGTATGTAGATAACCCCTATTCTTTTATGACAGAGGTCCGTTAGGTTTGTGGTACTAAGGTATTAGTCCGTGGTACCATCGCGTTGGCTAATATATTCCTCGATATGCTGCCTTTAAGCCACTGTTCGAGTAGCTCCGCGACTATCGTGTCTCTGATCCCTTCTGAGGCTGGACAAGATGACTTCAAGAAATCTTCTTAGGTTAGAGTATTTATATCACCGTCAGAAGTACAATCGTTAGGTGTTTGCTGTGGCGCTTTTTACTTGAGGTTAGGCTCAATTTGGAGCCCCAATGAGTCATAACTGCACCCTTCTGAGGTGGGATGATCTCCAATGGTCTTTAGGCTTTGTATATACTACTGTCAAGACCCGAAACTAGGAATATGCCATCACTTCATTTTTTCTTTGACAATAGCGCGCTGATTCTTTGCTGAAGTAAGGTAGACATCTGTAGGATCTCTATATTGTATGTATTGCAATTGAAGTCCAGATCTGGGAATATGCCATTGCTCCAATTTTATTTGATAGTTGCATCTGCACCTTACTGAAATGAGGGGGGAAACGCCAGGATAGTCTCTAAGTTGTATATGTACCGTTAAGACTTAGAACTAGGATTTTGCCATTACTCCATTTTTGCTTTGACCCTTGGGTGTTTCTTTTTTTTTTATGATGACGTTGCGTCTGCATCCTGCCTGAATGAGAAGGAATGCCGAGATAGTTTCTAGGTTGTATATATACCGTCAAGACTCGGTTCTCCTTTTGACGAAGCGTGGTTAGAAAATATGGTTCCTTTTCTTTCACTTGTGCCCATGGATCGTATACAAGAGTCAATATGGACATACTTGCAGGGCAGGAAAGTTTCATTTTCATTTTTTTATTTCTTTCCATAATGCTCTATCTTTTCAGCATTTTATGTCGCGAAAGTCTCGATTGCCCAATCATTTTAGTTATTTATCGCGGTACCCAATCATTTCGGCTATTGTTATTTTTACTCTCTACTTTTTATTGAGTTACCCTACATTTCGGATTTTTGGGGATTTGAAATCTGATACCAATCTTAGCATTAGCATCGCTACCACTGGAATATTAGCAGGAGCGAATTATCATTTGCCCTGCGAGGACTTAAAATTTGATACCTATTTAGGCATCAGTATCGCTACAGCTGGGATATTGGTAGGAGCGAATTATCATTTGCCTTTGTTAATTTGGATAAAGGTGGCTTAGCAAACAGAGTTAGGATCCTGTCAACTAAGGCTTTCTGGCTTTATGAGCCGTAAGGATCTCATAAAGGTATTTCTCCCTACGAGTTGAGAGGGTTTTGTAGGTGTATTTTCTCCTTAGGAGTTGTGAGGATTCCTAAGTGTGTTTTCCTCTCATAAGTAGTAAAAATCTTATAAGAGTATTTTCTTCTTATAAGTCGAGAGGACTTTTCTCACCATATGAGGACATTTCTCGCCTTTGGTGGAACTTGGTAGGAGGATTTTTATTTATACCCGTGGATTGTGTACAAGGGTCAATATAGACTTACTGTAGGGCAAAAAGGTTTTGTAGGGTTTTGATAGCTTAAGAACAGCTTTAGATCCCTGTAACTTAAAGCTTTTGAATCCAATGTGAGGTGAGGGTCTCATAGGGGGCATTCTCCTTACGTGTCGTGAGGATCTCGCAAGTGTAATTTCTCCTTAGGAATCAAGGGGACTCCCAAGTGTTTTGTTCCTTTGTGAGTCGTAAGAATCTCACGCAGGTTTTTTTTATAACGAGTTCGCGCCCTCTCGGCTTTTCACTAGCTCGCTGGCATTCCTGCTGTTTTTACTCACGGTGCCTTTTCGGGTTTTCATCTGAGCCCAGTTCGCTTGTGGACATATTTTTTTTAGGCGGCCCGCAAGGTAACGAACCATTAGCTGTAGGTCCTGGTCTCCTTCAAAGGACTACCATATGGGACCTGGGAGAGTTATTAATTATTTAGGCCCATGGATTGTATACGGATTCACCGTAGGGCTAAAAGTATAAAGATATGAAGGTCCATTGTCGCCGTATTTTGGGGCGAATTGCTAGTTTAAGGACGTTCCAGTCCAACATTCCTGTTTTGGGGACGAATGTTAGTTTAAGAATATTTCGGTCCAACATTCCCATATTTGGAACGAATATTGGTTTAAGAATGTTTCGGTCTATTGTTAGTTTAAGAACGTTTCGGTCCATTATTCCCGTGTTTTGGGGGAACACATTAGTTTAGAGACATTTCGGTCCAATATTCCCATATTTGGGATGGATATTAGTTTAAGGACGTTTCGGTCCATTGTTCTTATATTTGCGATGAATGTTAGTTTAAGGACGATTCGGTCCATTATCGCCGTATTTCAGGGCGACAGAGCTTTTTGAATACTACTCTCAAGGTTTTAACTCAGGAAGATAGCAAGCGGATACAAGCGTCATCATTTATCATTGACCTAAGCATGACTCGTCAAGCGTAGTTTATTGGCCGGAAGGGTCTTTCGCCATGCATATCTATGAGCAGGTAGGCTTCACCTTGGTAGACTTTGTCTATGATGTACGGGCCTTCATAATTCAGCTCGAATTTCTCCCGTTTTGCACGATTAGGGATCATTGGTCTTTTAACGACTAGTACGATTTCGCCTTGGCAGAATGTTCTCATCCTGGTCAACTTTTCGTATGATCGTATCATCCTTGCCTTATAAGCCTCCAGATTTTGTTGTGCTATAAGGTGAGTTTCATTGAGGGCATCGAGCTCCTCAAGCCTAAGATGAGCATTTTCTTTATCTGTTAGCTCATATCAAACCGCTACTCGTAGAGAGGGGAGTTCTATTTCCAATGGGAGCACTGCTTCCGTGCCGAACACCAAAGCGTATGGTGTTGTGATTGTCGCACGCTTGAAACGTGTCGTTTTTAGTTCTAAAGTTAACCGCAATCAAGACGGTGTCGCATGTAGCTAGCCGCAACGAGTACGGGTCGTCCGCAGGGAGATGGTGCGTTTTGCGTTCTTCTTATGACGAGTTAATGCAAGGTTCGGAACGGTTCGTTTCTAACCTAAGTTTTGTATATGCAAAGTATAAGTTGTTAGGAATAGAGATAGGTTAGTGTAAGTTAGGGAAGTCCGTACTCAATCCTTTGTGCCAAACTTGACTATTGGAGCTAGAGCAATCAGTAACAACGTGGATTAGGATGCTTAAGTACGGTATTTGTGAAATCCGGCTTATTGACCCTTATCCGTCCGTTCTAGTCTCTTGACTTTCGCCTCCAGCCAAACCGAATGCAACCGGTCATGGTTAGGGATCACCGATATCTTGGTAGGGTAGGGTACCTAACGGAGCACTTGCGTAAGGTTTAGGCGGAGTTCAATTGGCAAATATTGGGAAAAGGAAATGAGCAAAGAAAATCTTAACTTACACAACCACTCACTTTCCCTAACAAAGCCATTATTCACAAACCATCAAAACAACAAAAGAAAGTGCAAATGAAATGAAATAAAAGGAATAACACAACATTGCAAGCCAGTAAATGGCAAGAAATTAAATTGCAAGTAAGAAAAGGAGATAGAAAATGAATACTAAGAACCAAAGTGCAAAATGAAAGCTTTATTGACTTCAAATGATGATACAAACCTTGAGTTTAATAACCAAAACTTAAACTTGCAAGCTCAATGAAGAGATCGCATGATCAAGAAAAGGTAAAGAACTCAAGGTGAACTAGCTACTATGTACAAAGAACTAAAATAAAATGGAAAGTGAAAAAGAGTTTAACTAGCTCAAAAGTGTTTTTCAACTCCTTGCCCATTGATCTGGTATTTATAGGCCTCATACCAGAATAAACAAACAATAAAAATAAGATGATGTGACCTAAATAAACAATTATAAGAAAAACGGGAACATTTGGAGCTAGGGGACTCGTCCATGCCGTTTTTTGGGGGGGTCTCACGGGGCCTGGTCCAAGCAATTTGGCTCGTGTTGGTGTGGTGGTCTTGAGTTCACTCAACAAGTCCACTAGTAATACTTGATTTCTTCATACCAGCTTGGGTTATACTCAGTAGTCTTGGAATGAAACTTGATACTTTAAATCACATCACAACTTTTAGTATTTATCACACATCACTTCACATGTGCCCACTTGTGCCATGGGTAGCCCCACCATGGTCCATGTGCCAAAGAGTTATGTGCACACTTGTATTGTGTTGGACCAAAAATGTGTACACATTTATTTGTTGCAAAAGAACTCTTTGGATATCGATCGGTTTTCTGTTCCGGTTGCAATGTCGGCTCACAAATGTTATATCCGTGAATTTGAGTGTGTTTCCAGTGTTTTGTCACGAATACTTATAATCTGTATTTACTGAGCAAACACTGGTTAATAGTACCGATATATAACAAAACAGATAATGAATGAGTGGTATTAAAATGCAGTTTTCTGTGATGAACAAATACCCCCAAACTTATCTTTTGCTCGTCCCGAGCAAAACAAAATCCTAACCTCACTTTCGCAGGGAACGCGATTGCACTGAGCTCGTGCAACAAGCTGTTAAACCTCTAGGTGTCCCTAGTAGAAAGAGTGTTGTCTCCTAAGGATTTTCAGCAGATTACACCCACAAAATCCCGTCAAGCTAGTTCCACAAGTTAATGTTCATTCTGCTCCTATATTTTAGTATCTAGATTAGAAATTCTATCATCCTAAGATAGAAATATTCAACCTTTATGTTTCATGCCTCCTATTTATTCAACCTCAGATCCTAAACATTTTTACAGTTTAGAAAGATCTTGGTTTCTCTTGAGTTTTCTTTCTAAAGTGCGGTCTCCAATCAGGGATTTTTATCATCTTTATGGAAAACATAAGTCTTATTCTTTATTCCTATCTTTCCTCCAAACATTGATTGTATACCCCTACGTGTGTGTAAAATTTCACCCTTACACTTAAGAATTCAATTCAAGCTATAGTACCCTTGCCCTAATGCCTAATACTACTTCTTTTCGTTAATGATGGACCGTTTTGCTCACACACCTTTCATGCGATTATTAATGCTTCTTGAGGCACTAACAGCCGATTACTGAATGTGTGAGCTTAAAGCATAAATAACAGTTTTCAGGTCTTGACTTTATTTATTTTTTCTCTTTTTTTCTTTATTTTTCTTTTTTAAAGAACGAATATATTTTTCAATGATGCTCTTTTGGTGGTTATCTTTAAATACCGTTTTTTCTTTCATACTAGGTTTTCAGGCAAGAGTATTTCTAGGTATTCTCTACTATCCCAAGTTTCAAGGTGCGTGTATGTGCAGTTTGTAAGGTATATACTTTCTAAATTTGGACTCAAGAATAGAAACTATTTTTCAGACTTATCTTTCAGTAAAACTTTCAATACTTTCCCTTCATCTCGACTTAACTTAAGAACTGAACTCAAAATTACCTACTTCTAAAAAAAACTGTAAGGACGTATAATAACCAAGGTTAAACAGAAGGAGGGTTATTTTTAGGGTTTTCAATTCCTAAGCGTAGGATTTAGTTATTTCTAACGTATCAACTAAACTTTCGGAATAAAAGTCTAAGTTGCCCTATTAGCTAACTTGACGACAAAGTTTTTATATTTTTGTAAAATTTTCGATTTTTATGGGTTTTTAAATAAGTATGAAAATGCAAAATATACATATGAATGCGAAAGTAGAAAGCTTACCGAGCACACCCCCAAACTTAAACTTGACAATGCTCTCACTGTCAGGCTACACCAAGAGGGCCAAAATTGTCGTCGCTCGCCATTTTATTTTTTATTTTATTTTATTTATTACAAAACAAAATTCAAACCAAAAATATATATACAAAAAGATCTCCCCAAATTTAAGTGAAACAGTGTTGCCACTGTTTAAGCGTTAATGTTCAAAGTTAGGGAGGAGAGAACAATATTAATCTATACAAGGCCTTACACAGGCCAAAAGTTAGCATCAACCATTCAAAAATTCTATCGCTATAATATGCAGGTTGGTGAAAGAATGTGGAGAGGAAAGAAATGGAGAATACGTGAGACCGTATTGGGATAGAAGTGGTATATTGTCCCGGTATATGAGGAGAAGAATGGCGGAAGGGGAAAAAAATGGAATACGAACTTGAGGGTGGAAATGGAGTGAATAAATTAGTACAATTTGTAATGACCGATGTGTAAAAAGCGATTGTACTAATCTATCAACCCGTTGAGAAATGGGGTCAAATCTCTCAAGATTCGTGAGAAAACATGGGTAGACCGAACTTGGTAAACCAAACACAAGAAATGAAAGTGATACGGTGTCTTGAGAGGTGGGAACGATGGAAAGGATGGAGGGGAGTGATCGAGGAATGGTATCGGTTAAAGATTCGGGAGGGTGTACACAGTCAATAGAAGGGATATGATAAATTGGAAAATCCGACTCATCTAATAAAACTGGTTCATCCTCAATTCTATCCATAAGATTCTCCTCAAAATTAAGCTCATCCATGCATTTATCATCATCAATATCAAGTCGCATATGGAATTCGGGAAAAACAGTTAATGACTTGGAATGATGTCCACACGGAAGTAAAAGGACAAGATGAATTGGAGAGAAAAAATCATCCAAAGCTGTGGGTTCATCATCCAAAATATTCCCAGTGTCGATATTCTCAATCAAGTGAAAATCAAATTTCTCAGACATCTCATCAAAAGCATGGATTTTAATTAATTGTGGTTCTAAGAAGGAGGTGTATAGGTCAAAGGGTTTGGGTGTGGTTTCACTTGACAAGGTCCCTTCACAATCGCGTAAATCAAACACTACAAAGTCGTACAACTCATCAAACGTTCTATCTACAATTTATGATTCATTTGGGACACTCGATTGACTTTCGAAACCGGAGTTATAGAATTCAATTTGCAATGGGTAGTTTTTATTTGGAAGGGTGTACCGCTTACTCTCACTATTCAAATTCTCAATCTGTCCTATCGCCTCATTATACAATGGAAAATTTGGAGCTAGTTGGAAACTAGCTGTTGGTTCGTTAGGTTGTATGAAAGCGGTCATGGACGCATTCAAATCCATCATCTGTTGGCATGACGCTACCCGAAATTCTTCCAATGACTGTTCCAGACTAGACATGGGTTGTGAAGGGGTTTCAGTAAAAGATTCAAAGTTTTTTAGATACGTGAAAGTCCCAAATAGCTGTTCAGAAGTAATGTCTAGGGAAGGTGTAAAAGTCGGGTAGGATTGATAGGAATCGAATGGTTGGACAGAATTAAGATCAACATTATGATAAGAAGGTGATTGGAATTGTTGATCAAAAGAATTGGATGTGGTGAAAGGAGTGAAAAATCGGTCACGGGATTGTTCAATTCTGTCGGCAATGGACATGGGTCTTGGAGTCGGAACATAACTCTCAAAAGGGGTATCAATGTAAAAGGGTGGGGGAAGTTGAAACGGTTGATACAAAGTGGATTGCGGAGTCCGGTTATTTGTCCTAGATGCGGCTATTCGATCTTTCAAAAAGATTTTTGGCATGGATGGGTCGTTTGAAGTTCGACCAAAACAAGAACCGTATGAAGTAATATCTGGATGTGGGTACCAAAGTTCGGCAAGAGTTGGTTTATGTGGGGTACCCATGATATGAAGAGAAGAAAAAAAGAAAAGGAGAGGAAAAAGAATGTGTGTTTTGTTTTATATATGTTAGTTATCAACAAAAGTATAAAATATACACACAAAAGATAAAGAAGAAAAATATTCACGACACAATACCACATACCTAATCGGTCTAGGGTTCACCTAGGTCAACTAGACCTGCTCAAGAACTTGATTGTTGAAGTAAAACTGTGTCGAGAAACGGGCTCAAGATATACTGATCATGAGGCCAGGTAAGTGCAGAGATAAGGGAAGGTTTTCCAACACTTTCGCGAAGTTCCTTAATTAGATAACCCTTTCTCTTTTGGCGGTTTCGCCGTGAACACTTTGCTAGACACCCCGTGAATGATATACCATTAAACGGTGTTCAAAACACAGTTAACTTCTCCTAATGAGCGCGAAGTCCTTAAAAGCTTAAAGTCTAGTTTCTTTTAAAATTTGTTCGGGTAAATGCTATGCTCAATTTCGTGATTTATGGGCCACGGAAAAGATGGTGAAATCATTTACCGTATGTTGTGGGGTTCGTTTGCCCTTAAGTCCGTATTAATGGTTGCAATGCGCAAATTAATGAAAAAGTTCAAAATATCAAACAATCGTTTTTATGTTTAAGCATGGCACTGCAACAAATACGGGTTAGTCAATTTTAGCGTTTGACAGCAAACTTGCAAAGATAGAATAGTGGATGTGTCGGATTTGAGAAAGAATATGGTAAGAAATACATACCGATGTGTTTTGGATTAAGAAACCCTCGTTTGAATTAAATCCGAATAGCTTGGAAAGTTCGCTTGCACGGGTCAAATTAACCAGATATTTGGCACTGTACTTCACAATCACTTTAGCTTTGAATGTACACTTTGCTCCACACGATCGCGGTCCGCAAATCCAAAAAAATCTGCAAATGTCAGAAAAACGGATATTTAGTGCGAAAAGGCGATATGAATGCCCAAATTCTTGCACACTCAAAATTATAAAAATCAAACAACAAAATTGAGATAATAATAGAACATTGGAGTAGCTCTCAAAATTTTGGAGCCAAATAAGAAAAGAAGAGCGGCGGCACCGGGTTTTTGTAGGATCTCGCCGGATGGAATTTTGATTTTGGGCTCCAAATTTCTTTAGTGATCCCAGTGTTCTACTAGTGTCTCAATAATATTGTTTAACTTTTCTAATTAGTCCCAGAATGTTAGGAGGTCCAATTTCCAGAGAGCAAAAAGTTAGAAATGTCAATTTTTGTTTTGGTTTTGATTTTTTTTTTATTTTTTTAGTTTTGTTTTTAGAATGGTGTTAGATTTATAAACAGGATATACAGAGATTAACCCGAAATAATAAGAATAAAAACGTTACCGTCTCCCCGGCAACGGCGCCATTTGATTGTCGCACGCTTGAAATGTGTTGTTTTTAGTTCTAAAGTTAACCGCAATCAAGACGGCGTCGCATGTAGCTAGCCGCGATGAGTACGGGTCATCCGCAGAGAGATGGTGCATTTTTCATTCTTGTTATGACGAGTTAATGCAAGGTTCGGAATGGTTCGTTTCTAACCTAAGTGTTGTATATGCAGAGTATAAGTTGTTAGGAATAGAGATAGATTAATGTAAGTTAAGAAAGTCCTTACTCAATCCTTTGTGCCAACCTTGACTATTGGAGCTAGGGCAATCGGCAACAACGTGGATTAGGGTGCGTAAGCACGGTATTTATGAAATCTGGCTTATTGACCCTTGTCGGTTCTTTCTTGTCTCTTGACTTTCATCTCCGGCCAAATCGAACGCAACCGGTCATGGTTAGGGATCACCGATATCTTGGTAGGGTAGGGTGCCTAACGGAGCGCTTGCGTAAGATTTAGGCGGAGTTCAATTGGTAAATATCGGGCAAAGAAAATGATCAAAAAAATCTTAACTTATACAACCACTCTCTTCCCCTAACAAACCCATTATTCACAAACTATCAAAACAACAAAAAAAAGTGCAAATAAAATGAAATTAAAGGAATAACACGACATTGCAAGTAAGTAAATGGCAAGAAATTAAATATCAAGTAAGAAAAAGAGATAGAAAATGAATACTAAGAACCAAAGTGCAAAATGAAATCTTTATTGACTTCAAGTGATGATACAAATCTTGAGTTCAATAACCAAAATTTAAACTTACAAGCTTAATGAAGAGATTGTAAGATCAAGAGAAGGCAAAGAACTCAAGGTGAACTAGCTACTATGTACAAAGAACTAAAATAAAATGGAAAGTGAAAAAGAGTTTAACTAGCTCAAAAGTGTTTTTCAACTCCTTGCCCATTGATCTGGTATTTATAGGCCTCATACCAGAATAAACAAACAATAAAAATAAAATGATATGACCTAAATAAACAACCATAAGAAAAATGGGAACATTTGGAGCTAGGGGACTCGTCCATGCCGTTTTTTGGGATGGTCTCGCGGGGCTTGGTCCGAGCAATTTGGCTCGTGTTGGTGTGGTGGTCTTGAGTTCACTCAACAAGTCCACTAGTAATACTTGATTTCTTCATATCATCTTGGGTTATACTCAGTAGTCTTGGAGGGAAACTTGATGCTTTAAATCACATCACAACTTTTAGTATTTATCACACATCACCTCACATATGTCCACTTGTGCCATGGGCAGCCCCACCATGGTCCATGTGCCAAAGAGTTATGTGCACACTTGTATTGTGTTGGACCAAAAATGTGTACACATTTATTTGTTGCAAAAGAACTCTTTGGATATCGATTGGTTTTCTGTTCCGGTTGCAGTGGCTGCTCACAAATGTTATATAAATGAATTTGAGTATGTTTCCAGTGTTTTGTCATGAATACCTATAATCTATATTTACTGAGCAGATACTGGTTAATAGTATCGATATATAACAAAACAGATAATGAATGGGTGGTATTAAAATACAATTTTCTGTGATGAACATGTTGTCTTTGTGGCCGTCTTGAACATTGTTCGTTACGCCCAGAGAGTTTCATGCAACCTTTTGTGTCAATTTTTTTTTTCTTTGGACACCGTCTTTTTTATAATCTTTATCAAGGTCTTGTTGAAAGCTTCAGCTAGACCGTTGGCCCGAGAATTATAGATTGAAGAGTATCTTCAATCTATTTTATGCTATTGTGCGAAGCGGTTTATTTTATAGCTTCTGTAAACTGGCCCATTATCCGAGATTATCCGTCGCGGAGTGCCGAACCGATAGATGACATGGGTTCTGAAGAAGTGTAGGATATTCTCCATATTCACCTCCCTTAGTAGTACTGCTTCTGCCCATTTAGAGAAGGAGTCAGTTGTTGCTAATATGAACCGATATCTTTTGGATGATGCCGGTTCGATATGGCCAATTATATTGGTTCCTTACATTTCGAACGGCCGGCTAGCCACTGTCGAGTGTAGCGGATTTGGATGTTGATGGACAAAATCCTCGTGAATTTGGCACGAGTGACACTGCTTCGCATAATCGAGGCAATTCTGGATCATCATGGGCCAATAGCAACCCATTCTTTTTATCTTCAGCTTCATCTTTGGCCCAGCTTGATGAGAACCGCAGAGTTCATCGTGAATTTCTTGAATGACTTTCTTTGATTCCTCCGACCCGGAATTAGCACGTGACCGGCCCTTGAATTACGTGAAGTCTATAGGACTCCACCGTAACCCAAGTAAGCCGAAAGCCCAGAAATCTAAACCTTTTTAGGAAAATAGTGGAGGTGAAGTTTTGAAATAAAAGTATAAAGAAATCAAGTTCTTCTTTAAGAGTATAAGTAATATTATATGAAAATACAAATGGGCTGTATACTATAGTTGAAAATATTTTCGTCGTTTGAAATTTAGGCAGCACTTCCTTTATAAATTTTGATCCAAAAACCAATACATATACAATAATAATATGGCATCCCCAAGCGGGAGCTAGCTCTTCGACAATTGGCGGAATCAAAACCACACAAATAGAAATATACGACGCCCAAGGTGATGATCAATCACAGAAAAAGAATAGAGAAAACCAAAACACTATCAAAACTAATATAGTAATATATATACAAGTCTTGACTCGAAATACAAAGAATATTCAAACCGATCTCTAGGTCTACCAAATATACATAGTCTGGTTGATGGAGCTTTTAACCAGATACAAATGAATAATAATACACAACGGTAGTTACGCTCTGTATTGTAACCTACCTACCAATGCAAATCACCCAGAAAGGAGCAATGTGCCAGCAAACCGCTACTGAATCTGTACGGTCGATCCTGCAAGAAAAACAGTGGCAGAACAGGGGTGAGTAACCAACTCGTGAGTAGAAGACATCATCTGGAAGAAATCGAATTTATGACGATCTCCTAGGTCATACAATAATGTACTAAAATAATACCGTGCGGTAACAAGGGTGATTATATTTACATAAGTATAATGAATATATAAGGTCGAGTGGTAACGAGGGTGATAGTGTAAATATAAGTATAATAATACTAATATTATCATGTCCGTGTCATAATATGGTACCATATCATCTGTATCATATATATGTATATATGGGTATCATCCAATGTATGTCCATCAACGACATATCAAATCATCATAAACACCTGAGTGCCCAGCACCAGCGCCGTCTCATCGGATCGGCCCTCATATCCATCTGTCTTAATCGCTCCGGTCGGTATCCTCCGGATATCCGCCGAGTCCAGTACTGTCACCGGTAGGTAGTGTTCCCCTGCTGGGCTCAACGTCTCTCTATACGATCTTCTTTCCCCGGGATACCGTACCAAGTCCACCATGTACCTGCAGACGGTGCCTCCTCTCTCCTCGAATTGGGTATACATATAACTCAGAACCGAGAAAACTCATGGTGGATGCCAAACATCATATCAAGAGAAAACCGTGTATTTTTAAATAAATCATAAGTTTTTAAAATATATATCTGTGGTTTCTCAAATCCAGAAATCTCATGAAAACCGAATCTCACAATCTTGAAACAATAATGAAACAATTTGTACAGGCACAGAACAAATCTGTAATGCATAACAAGTGTGTTTACATGAGCGTGGCGTTTAACTAGGTAAGGAAATGCAATAACTGAACTAGTAAGTATGGTACGAGTTTACTAATAATAACTAAAATGCTACCGGTTATAAGGTGATACGGTGAAGTAGCGATTTCTAATGTGTATGTGGCATGGCAATTACTGATGATGAGTGTGTAAGCCGGCGAGTATGTGCACGTGCAACATACGCATCATCGGTAATGGTGCATGTGTCCTAGCAGACGAAGTCATATAAAGATAAAGACAAGGAACGTAGTATGTATATCGCAAATGAAAATAACACGAGCGTAACAGAAAAAAGAAAGCATAAGAGCAAACAATATAAAATACGTAACTATATATGAGCCATACAGTTATAATTTAAAATAGTACGAATCGTTGTATTTTGAAAATGGGGGTTACGGTGTTTTTGAGAAAAAGATACTATTTGAAAATCCGTAGCGTCCCTTGAAATTGTCATTTAAAAAGTGCATAACGATTCATTAGTTTTGAAAATAGGTATAGCTCTAAATATATCCTAATATCTATTTAAGTGATTAAAAAACAATGTTTTTCCGAGACGATACATACATAAGTCGGCGATCCATCCTCATAGTATCACGTACGGTATAATCTATCGTACGGTATCATCAAATCAAGAGTACGGATCTATCGTCATGTACATCATATCACGTACGGTATAATCCATCGTACGATATCATCAATCAAGAGTACGGATCTATCATTATGTACATCGTATCATCTCATCTCGTCATATATCGTCACAAGTCATATCATCTCGTATCGCATTATGAATATGTATCGTCTCACATCATCATATAATATATCATATCGACTCATGTGATCATAGCATATCATATCCTCATATCATGATGTAGTATCAAAATTATCCACAATATATATATGTATATATATGTATGTATGTATGTATTTATGTATATGTATGTGTATGTGTATATGTATATGTATATATATATATATGTATATGTGTGTGTGTGTAACAGCATATAGACAAATGTCTCAAGGCTAAGAGAAATAAGTACTAAGGATATTCCTCCTTACGAGTATACTTACTATTTCTGATAGTATCCTAGAACCCTATTGGTTAAGTATATATATCTAATATTTATATATACAACTATATACCCAGTATCCTAATACTACGGTTGCAGGGGTGCTATACACCATCCACCCGACTTCCCCTGTAGATATACATCTACTCACCAACTATCCTTGCTCTAGCCGAAGTCGATGAATGCCTTTCTCTCCTTCGTCACCTCGGAAGTCCATGCGAATGTACCTACAATTCAATGCATAACGTATCAAGATAAAAATCAAATCCGAAAACCGATACAGCAAGCGAAACGCATATACATTAAAACCAATGGTCTACGCATGCAAGAACAACAAAACAACCCCCGATGTTGACGTATGAACGTCAAACGATCGAGTCAAAACTTGAATATCAAAAACCAAGTTTTCAAAAGTTGCAAAACATAATTAGAAACTAAGTAAAAAACTCCAAGTTTCTACCTAAGGTGAAATTAGAACATTTTGCATATAGGGTCGATCTAGACATCTGGTGATTGAGCTATGGACCAAACCTGGAACCTTGACTCCCCTAAGTGGCCGCAATTTGCGGCCAAAAGCAATATTTTAGCATCCAAGAAAGTAAGATGAGGGCTCAGGCTTCTAGGGTATCTTCCTATGTGTCTGCACATCTTATTGTGTCTGCAAATAAATTTTCAAAGTTCTCGAGTCATTCCAGATTCTAATTGATCACCACAGTTCATCAAAAACCGATATTGGAAAGTTCTAAGTTTGTAGAATCCAAGAATTCCTCCACTATATCACTCTCACTTATCACTAATGGTCTTGTATACACTCCCTAAATCCTTTACTAATCATTACTACAAGCTCTATCCACTAATTCTCACCCTAGGAAATTCTAAGTTCATAAAACATTAACTTTTTAACTCTAAACTAATATAGGAGGTTAGGAAACTTAATAACTTGAAGAAAGGTGGGTGTTTTACCTCAAAGGAGTAACTCAAGAAAATTCCTAGATAGTCCAAAGTGCTCAAAACAAGAACTTGATCACACCATGGTGTGTAGGATGAGGTGAGGAATATTTTTTGTGAATGTTGTATGTAGTTTAGATGAGGTTTTGAAGGTGTTTGTGGGGGTGGTAGTGAGGGTGGTGGAGATGAAGGAGGAAAGGATGAAGAGGGAGGTGAAGAAAATGAGATGAAGGAAAAGAAATGATGGAAACCAATAACCATTTGTGTGACCATAGCTCATTCTCTCCCCCCTCCTCTCTCATCCCATACCTCCTTGTCCCCTCTTTTTCTTTTCTTATCTTTTCTTTTCTCTTTTATATCTTGAAATACAAAATGAAATGTTGTATGTCATGACACTTAAATGAGGTTAATAAAATAAATCTAGGTTAAATGCATAATTAGTGAAATACTTATCAAGTTTAACATCAACTTATATGAAAATAATTATATATTATTTCATAAAAACCCAAATCAATCAAATGCTTCCATAAATGATAATTCATTTTAAAATTTCAATTATTTTCCAAATTATATGTATATAATTATACCATTCCATTAAAACTAAATTCCATACTTTTATAATATTCATAAAATTTATTATTTTATTATTTAATTTTCAAAAATAATATTTTATATTTTCTGAAATATTACATCCGGCCCCAGGCATCTTAGCCATAGACAGTCGAACGATCTCTTATATAAATTATCATTGACGAGGGCGAAAGACAAAACTCGTTTCATGAGCTAATGTCTAAACGACGCATTTTCGGGCATTCGTCGGGACTTAAAGTAGTCTATGAAGACTTCCCTCCGGTCCTTGACCTTTTCTTCATCCTCTATTTGAAGGGCTGCTTTTTTGATTGTTTCTTTTCTTTCGGATGACTCTATTAGATCTTTCGAAGATATATCTGTTGGCCCGAGAATCCTGTGGTTTTGTACAATGATCCTCACGTCATCGAGATCTTCATTAGCCAATTTCTTAGCCAATTTGGCTAATACATCCGCCTTTCTATTTTCCATATGCAGTATGCTTTATAGGGTATAGGAAGGGATTTGTGTCAGCAGGTGCTGCACTCTTTCGCCATATTTCACCAGCTCTGGTTTGCATGTCTGATAGTCGCCATGTACTTAGCTAACGATCAGCTGGGAGTCTCCATATATGAGGTCTTTGATTCCTATGTCGATAGCGATCTCAAGACCTGCTATCAAAGCTTCGTATTCAGTTTTGTTGTTAGTCCTTGGCTCCGTTAAGGAAAGGGTGCAATGCAATATCTCTCCTTGTGGAGTCATGAAGATAAGGCCCACCCCAGCTTTGATTATAGGGGTGTTTTGCTTTCGCCACTTCATGGAAGATACTCTATCGAAGTAGAGTTCCCATTGGGAATCATTTTCTTCTTCGATTGTATCGAACGCATGTTCGTCTGGCAACTCGCAATTTAAAACGGATTCGGCTGGTATCGGATGCTCTGCTAGAAAGTCGGCTATAGCCTGCCCTTTCACTGTTTTGAAGGGAAGATACGTTATTAAGAACTCCATCAGGAGGAGGGCCTATTTGGCAAGCCTTTCTGTTAGTATGGCTCTTGATATTAGATATTTGAAAGGATCCACCTTCGATATGAGATGGACCTCATATGCCAAGGCGTAATGTCTGAGTTTCGTTATTGCGAAGATTAGCGCCAAGCAATGCTTTTCGGTGGGGGAATAGTTGTTTTCTTCCCCAAGGAGAACTTGACTCAAATAGTACATAGCTCTCTCCTTTCCTTGATCGTTCTCATGTGCCCACAATGCGCCCGGAGAACCCTCAAGGGCCGTTGTATATAGGATAAGGAGTTTTCCCTTAACCGGAGCGGTCAATACCGGCGGATTTTGCAGGTATTGTTTGATTTCATCGAGTGCGTTTTGGCACTTTTGATCCCAGACGAATGGGGTCCCCTTCTTTATCAAATGACTGTAGGGACGGTATTTTTCGGAGAGGTTGGCTGTGAACCGCCGGATATATGCGAGCTTTCCTTGAAAACACCACAGTTGTGTTAGTTATGTATATGCCCTAGAGGCCATTGTTGTACATATGATGTATATTATAATGGATGCTTGGATATATATAGAGATGACTTTCTTGCTCGTCATGATAGTATGCTATTTGGTTTCACTTTATCTTAACATGTTGACTTGTATTGGTTTACTGTTTTACTCTCACATGTTGATAAAGCCCTTAGGATCTGTACTCGACTACTGGGACTATGATGAGATCATACTAGTGGGGCCATCGTAGTCGATGAGTACATCCTATAACTGTTCCTAGTCGAGGGTATATCGAGACAGGGCATCGATACACCAGAGTAGACTAGCGTATACGCATCTTGACCCATATGATGGGCGATGGATGATCCCATATCCATCGGTGTTAGACATCAGAGATGGTGTACGGGTGCTCAGTGGAGACTGGGTACACTGGACGGACTCGCCGAGAACTCCCAGATGATGATATACCACACGTCAGATGGCAGTTCTCCGGTGACACTGGTACAGGGTAGTCTGTAGACCCGAGATCGTCATAGAGTCTTGTGTGATTCCCACTGTGCTTTGATTTCCACCTTACCACGTCCAAGAGGGCGTGCAAAACGGTGGCTTTTGGGTACAGTCCCGAATCACATGGAGGCAATGAGCGATAGGAGGGGATTCGTCTCTCCCGGTATAGGGAGTTGATGTTGTGCTGTGTTTGATTGGCTATAACTGGAAGTCCCTGGCCAGGGCTGATATAGAGATTTACTGGTAAGTGTTACTAATAGTTTCTCGACCCGTTATGAGCCACACATCGACACGACTTATCGGTTACTGGGGTCTGACGTATACCACCCCTAGACTTGATATGCGACATATCAGACGAACAGACCGGACTGTACGGGAGTGTTACTGATTGGATTCACAGGAGAACGCACAGGCTAGCTTGTTGATCTTCTGATCGCTCAATACCTGGGTGGCTGTTACGTTTAGCTGACCGCTTGCAGCTTGTGGGTGTTTGATATGATCATCACCTGCTACCGGCGTATTGACGATTCTTTAGAGTCCTACACAGAGGTTTCTTGGCTCAGGCGAAACGGAGTAGAGGCACATATGTGATTTGTGCAGGACCGAGAATAATGCGATATGGGATACCGTATTATATTCTCGCAATATTTAGTTATGAACCGGGTCATCGGATCAAGTATTGATTCGATGAATCGGTACATGATATATTAGTCGGTAACATTCGATATAGCCGGATTTTCGGATCAAGTGTTGATTCGATGATTTAATGTATAATAATATATATGATATATTATTACATTATCTAATATTGGCTCGCTTTATTATTTCATTTTCTCACTGGATGATACATTGATATATATGCGATATATGTTAATTGTATTATTTTCTTTTGTTGCAAATATATAATATATATGTGATATATATTATTGTGACATGATATGATTAATTGTTAAACATGTTTAAGGATGATTAATTGAGGTTAGGGTTTGATTAGGGTTAGATGCTTCATGCACCTTCTAGAAGCTTTTTCTTTTGTCATTCTTAAGATATTTTGGATGACACATTCTTAACCCAACCAAACCCTAACTCTAGTTTATTCTCTACTAAATCCTAGCCACTCATCCTTGACCATGGTTTATAAATCAATCATATAGCTTTTATTCTATTCATCACAAAAGGAAAATAATTCATTATCTTTTCCATGATCATCTTCTTCTCTCTTGAAGAAAGCTTACTAGATTTTCTTTATGTGATGAATAAATATGAGAAAATGATTTAAAAAGAAAGCAAAAATACTACTCTCTCATCCTCATCTCATCTAGCCCATGAGATTAGTGTGTTCATCTCTTTAGAGTGAGAAAACTTGAGTCTTTGCAACTTCGAGGTAGATCATCGGAGATTTGGAATACTTCAAGCTAGCATGGATCGTTCGAGTCGTGGAGCCTCTCATGAGTCCGGGAGATCATGGATCGCGGCAAAGGGACTTCTACTCGGAGCTTGTGAAGAGAAGGAGCGGACTACAAAGGTTGTAATCCCTCACACTTAGATAAAAAGTTATCATCTTGCATGTTTAACCCTAATAATCTAGCAAAGATCCCGGCTTTGGGTTGTTCGGCACGTCTAAATTTTTATCCGGGCATGTTTGATGCCTTATGAACCTTCACAAGAGTGCCTAGGAACCCTACAGTGGTATCAGAGCCTAGCTAGAGCATTAGGCGATGTGTTTACGAAGTTAAAACTCCGATCGAACCCGAAACGACAAAATTAGACCCCTCTCTGGAAATTTTTTAAATTTTGGGATTTTTCTGAATTAAAAATACGTAAAAAAATCAGCAGGGAATTCTAAGAATAACCATAAAACCCGAGCCCCCAATTCGTCCAAACGGCGGCGGAACCACGGCGCAAGCATGCTTGCGCGGCGGTTCCGCGGCGGATTAATGGATTGGCGACACGTGGCTTTTATGGTAATGTCCGTAGGTGCTTGTTGATGCTTCTGGGTATTTTTAATCTGTCTCAGGTGTTGAATATTCTGGGGTTTGTTTTGTAATAGTAGACTCGATCGGAAATTTTAAATTCGTATTTCTTTCCGGATATTTAGAAACTGTTAAACTATTTGAACGGATATCATTAACCCACTTTTTCCCGGCACGTAAAACTTTCAAGTGTTGAATTTTTATCGGGTTTAAATCTTTCGGAAAAATTGTACAAGTTAAGCGGTGGACCCTCTAGAAGACAACAAACCTTAACTCGATTATGTGACCGTCTTGAACTGCCCTTTGAACCTTCGGGTTTGGGGCAGTACGGCGTGCCACATGTGAGGCGTTGGCTTGACCCTTCTACGGCTGGATCACTGGTACTGTGACATATTCTGGGATTATTTGAACTCCGCTCAAGAGTTGAGCACTTTGGGAAATTTTGGGTATTTGATTATCTGTTCGGAAAGTTTAATACTGTCTATTTATCTGGAATGTGATACAATATATGGAATTCATAGAGTTAGGCATGAAATGCGAAGTATGTGATGTTTCGGATTTACGATGTCTAAAGTGATTGTGGATTCCAAATATTGTAGTTTTACACTTTCTTTTCTGTGACCGTAAGTGTAATATGTGATATCGCCGGTTTCGTTGCTATATGTCAACGACAATTGGGATGCGCATATTTACTTACGTTGATGATATGTGATATTATGTGTTGCTGTGATATGTTATATTGGATCGTCGCGTTCAGAATAGCCGGGGGTTTTATGTGAGATGAGGGTTTTTATTTTCATTCATGTAAAATTCATTTGTAATGTAATATTCTTTTATTTGGGGCACTTCCAGGTTGCGGTTGCTGTCACTAGTGTATATTATTTACTTTTCCGCATTAGGTAGACCCAAGGAGGGGAGCACAAGTAACCGGGTTCTAGGGTCCAGTGGGAGGCCATCTCGAGAAGTCGAGACCGGGTCTTCTAACCCTAGAATTGGCAGTGTTACTTGCCGCTCTCGTAGGGGTCTTGGGATGTGGGTTTGGCTATTCGTCGCGACCGTGGAATCCGTGTTTTATACAGGCTCGTATTGAAAACACGGACGTCCTACTATATCCAATATTTCATATATGTTCTTCTGCTGCAATGTTCTGTGATGAGATCATATTACTGCCTGAGACGAATGCTTATACTATATATATATGCTGATATATAAATATTACTGCTTTCGTTTCTTCTGTGATGCTTAGGAAGCATAAGCTGATGGGATTTTTATTAATGAGATTAATAAAAGAAAAGAAACCTAAAGATGTTGTAGAATCAAAACTTTATAAAAAGGGTAGCTACAGTTTTGCTTTGCACAGCGGTATATATGATATATCCTGCACCTTATTCGATGAGGAAAGGGCCGACGATCCCTTCACCGGGAGTGACCCCTTTAGCGAAACTAAGAAAAAGCCTCAAAAACACTCCTTTTCAAAAACACTCGATTCTACGACGATATCAAGTTCATTACGCTCAGAGTTTTCTGAAAAACCTGCGTAGCCCTCCGTCATTTCAGATAAAGACTATTTAGTATTCGTGCTGCGTTTGTTGGCCTTTGTCAAGGCGTAGTGTGCGGTAGCTAAATGGTACTTATCTGTTTAAACATATGATGTGATTGGATTAGGGTATTCGTACGACCTTGTTGGCCTTTGTCAAGGGTCGTGCGGGTGGGTTTAATTTCAATCAAGAAATGACGGGTTGAACTTGACTAGCTTCCTATGGTTTGTTGGCCTTTGTCAAGGTCATAGGGGTTAGGGGCAAAAGCATTATCGGGAATTTCAAGTGTTGAAATTTGCAATGAGATTGCATACCTCCTATGAGATAGTTGGATCCCGATACCCACTGCGAGTAAGTGTTACTCCTGGGAGAGTTTTACACAAGACAATTAGCCGATCAAGTAGGTGTCTAGAAAAGTGTTAACGGGGTTACGCCTCTGGGAAAACGAGGTTTACTTTAATTAGGTCCGTGCGAAAGCATGGGGAACCTCCCTCAAAGTACCGACACTGATATGGCTGAAAGATTGACGAAATTGTAGGGTATAATTAATCCCGGCTAATCTTACCTTTTAGGGTTTTAAGGTAGATTTGATAAAAACAGTGGGAGACATCCTGATTAGATAAGATAATAACCAATCTAATCTTGCAAGAGCATACGCTAAAGTGTTTTCTTCTCTCTCTCTCCAGGTAGCGACCATGTCATGCCATAATCAAGATAATAATATGGATGTATTGACTGAACCCAATTATTGTACTGAGCTAGGGAATGTTGGACCCGTTCTTTCTTATAAGAGTTATAAGACTGAACAGGAAACAGGAGAATATCTGGATTCTTACGCCGCCCAAAAGAACATACATGTTGATGCATCTTCTTCGGGTGTGTTAGTTATTGAGAACTGTTTCTCAGTTCACCCTACGTCCTGGGTATTAGATACCGGATCAGGATCCCACATATGTAAACAGTTACATGGGCTACGTAAAGGTAGAGAACTGGAAAAAGGTGATCATTCCGTTCAAGTAGGGAACGGTGCAAGTATTGTAGCCAAAGCAGTTGGCGAATATCACCTTGTATTACCAAGTCGTAATACACTGATTCTAAATGAGTGCTATTATATACCGAACATGATGTGCAACATTATATCAGTCTCCTTATTAAGTAAAGAAAGATATAATTTTGTAGTACAGGATAATGTTATGAACATATTCCTAGATCAAAAGTTGATTGCATCAGGCTCGTTACATAATGGCATATTCATTCTAAATCAGAATACAGTCCTGAATATACAAAACACACACAAGAGGAAAAGTTCAGAAATGAACGAATCCTACTTGTGGCATTGTAGACTTGGTCATATCAATGCGACACGACTGGCTAAGCTACATAAAGATGGTTATTTGAATTCGTTCGAATTATCATCTTATGATACTTGCCATTCATGTCTCAAAGGAAAAATGACCAAAGCTCCGTTTAGTGGACACGGAGAAAGAGTTACCGAACTCTTAGGACTGGTACATAGTGATGTATGCAGTCCCATGTCTACGCATGCCAGGAACGGTTCTTCCTACTTCATTACATTCACTGACGATCTCTCAAGATTCGGATATGTGTTCCTGATGAAACACAAGTCTGAAGCTTTTGAGAAATTCAGAGAATATAAGCACGAAGTAGAGAATCAAACGGGCAAAAGTATTAAGATTCTTCGATCTGATCGAGGAGGTGAATACTTAAGCAGTGAGTTCCTAGATTATCTAAAAGAGAATGGGATTCTCTCTCAGCTTACTCCTCCTTATACACCACAGCACAACGGTGTATCTGAGCGGAGGAATCGCACCCTATTAGATATGGTGCGCTCGATGATGAGTACAGCTGAGTTACCTATTTCCTTCTGGGGGCATGCACTGGAGACAGCAGCATACCTGTTGAATCAAGTTCCAACTAAATCTGTACCTACCACACCATATGAGATATGGAGTGGGAAGAGACCATGTCTTAAACGAGTTAAGATATGGGGTTGTCTGGCCTATGTCAAAAGGCAAAATCCAGACAAACTCGAAGCACGGTCAGTTCTATGCAAGTTTGTGGGATATCCCAAATATTCACATGGATATCTTTTCTACCATCGCGAGGAACAAAAGGTGTTTGTTTCTCGACATGCCACCTTTTTAGAAAAGGAATTTCTTACAAAAGAAATTAGTGGCGAAGAGGTAGAACTGGAAGAAATTCCAGCTACACAAACTCAAACTGAAACTGAAGATTTGGTAGAACCGGAGGATTCAATAGTACCCAACGAACCCCAGCCTCTCCACCGATCTAGTAGGGTTTCTCGTCCACCTGAGAGATACTACGGTTTTCTCATTGATGGTGGAAGCGAGGATTGCATCATGGATGATGATGACCCGACTAGTTTCAAGCAGGCCATCACGAGTGGTGACTCTGTGAAATGGCTGGATGCAATGCGATCTGAGATGGAATCCATGTACACCAATAAAGTATGGATTTTGGAAAATGCTCCTGAAGGAGTAAAACCCATTGGGAGCAAATGGATTTTTAAAAAGAAATTTGGTGTAGATGGAAAAGTTGAGACTTTCAAAGCTAGACTTGTAGCAAAGGGTTTTCGTCAACGACCAGGTATGGATTATGACGAAACCTTTTCTCCAGTGGTTATGCTTAAGTCCATCCGGATCTTACTTGCCATTGCTGCATACCATGACTACGAAATCTGGCAAATGGATGTTAAGACCGCCTTTCTAAACGGTGATTTAGAAGAGAGCGTGTACATGACTCAGCCAGAGGGCTTCGTAGATAGTGGGAGCAGCGGAAAGGTGTGCAAGCTGCTTAAATCCATTTATGGGTTAAAGCAAGCATCGCGGAGTTGGAACATCTGTTTTGATGTTGTAGTCAAGGAGTTTGACTTCATCAAAAATATAGATGAACCTTGTATCTATAAGAAGGTAGCAGAGGGTAAGGTTGTCTTCCTCGTATTGTACGTGGATGACATACTCTTGATAGGAAATGATATTCCTATGCTGCAATCAGTCAAGCTCTTCTTATCACAGAGATTCTCGATGAAAGATCTAGGTGATGCCTCCTGCATATTGGGAATCATGATCTATAGAGATAGATCTAAACGGATACTGGGATTGTCCCAATCCAGGTATATTGACACCATACTAAAGAGGTTTAGTATGGAAGAATCCAAGCGTGGGAACCAACCCACGATTTCTGGACTCACTCTCTCCAAAGAGATGTCTCCCAAGACTGATTTGGAGAGAGCTCGCATGCAAGGGATACCCTATGCTTCGGCAGTAGGCTCTATCATGTATGCGATGCTATGTACCAGACCCGATGTAGCATACTCACTAAGTGTAGCGAGTCGGTATCAAGCAGATCCTGGAGAGAGTCACTGGACAGCTGTGAAGAACATTCTCAAGTACTTACGAAGGACTAAGGAGATGTTCTTGGTGTATGGTAACGGAGAACTCCAGGTGGAGTCCTTTACCGATTCCAGCTTCCAAAGTGATAAGGACGACTCTAAGTCGCATTCGGGTTTTGTCTTTACCCTCAATAGAGGGGCGGTATGTTGGAAGAGTTCCAAACAGAATACCGTTGCAGACTCGACGATGGAGGCTGAATACATCGCTGCCAACGATGCTGCCAAAGAGGCTGTCTGGATCAAGAAGCTCATTACTGAACTTGGAGTGGTTCCATATATTGAGCATCCAATACCTCTGTATTGCGATAACAATGGAGCTGTGGCTTTGGCCAAGGAACCCAGATCCCATCAAAAGTCCAGACATATTCTGAGGCGGTATCACCTGATCAGGGAGATAGTTGATCGCCGGGAGATCGAGGTCAGGAGAGTAGATATGAAGGACAACACTGCGGATCCATTCACGAAGGCTATTCCCCAGATACAGTTTGAGAGATTATTCGGGATGCTAGGTATGAGATACTACAGCAGCTGGCCTTAGTGCAAGTGGGAGATTGTTAGTTATGTATATGCCCTAGAGGCCATTGTTGTACATATGATGTATATTATAATGGATGCTTGGATATATATAGAGATGACTTTCTTGCTCGTCATGATAGTATGATATTTGGTTTCACTTTATCTTAACATGTTGACTTGTATTGGTTTACTGTTTTACTCTCACATGTTGATAAAGCCCTTAGGATCTGTACTCGACTACTGGGACTATGATGAGATCATACTAGTGGGGCCATCGTAGTCGATGAGTACATCCTATAACTGTTCCTAGTCGAGGGTATATCGAGACAGGGCATCGATACACCAGAGTAGACTAGCGTATACGCATCTTGACCCATATGATGGGCGATGGATGATCCCATATCCATCGGTGTTAGACATCAGAGATGGTGTACGGGTGCTCAGTGGAGACTGGGTACACAGGACGGACTCGCCGAGAACTCCCAGATGGTGATATACCACACGTCAGATGGCAGTTCTCCGGTGACACTGGTACAGGGTAGTCTGTAGACCCGAGATCGTCATAGAGTCTTGTGTGATTCCCACTGTGCTTTGATTTCCACCTTACCACGTCCAAGAGGGCGTGCAAAACGGTGGCTTTTGGGTACAGTCCCGAATCACATGGAGGCAATGAGCGATAGGAGGGGATTCGTCTCTCCCGGTATAGGGAGTTGATGTTGTGCTGTGTTCGATTGGCTATAACTGGAAGTCCCTGGCCAGGGCTGATATAGAGATTTACTGGTAAGTGTTACTAATAGTTTCTCGACCCGTTATGAGCCACACATCGACACGACTTATCGGTTACTGGGGTCTGACGTATACCACCCCTAGACTTGATATGCGACATATCAGACGAACAGACCGGACTGTACGGGAGTGTTACTGATTGGATTCACAGGAGAACGCACAGGCTAGCTTGTTGATCTTCTGATCGCTCAATACCTGGGTGGCTGTTACGTTTAGCTGACCGCTTGCAGCTTGTGGGTGTTTGATATGATCATCACCTGCTACCGGCGTATTGACGATTCTTTAGAGTCCTACACAGAGGTTTCTTGGCTCAGGCGAAACGGAGTAGAGGCACATATGTGATTTGTGCAGGACCGAGAATAATGCGATATGGGATACCGTATTATATTCTCGCAATATTTAGTTATGAACCGGGTCATCGGATCAAGTGTTGATTCGATGAATCGGTACATGATATATTAGTCGGTAACATTCGATATAGCCGGATTTTCGGATCAAGTGTTGATTCGATGATTTAATGTATAATAATATATATGATATATTATTACATTATCTAATATTGGCTCGCTTTATTATTTCATTTTCTCACTGGATGATACATTGATATATATGCGATATATGTTAATTGTATTATTTTCTTTTATTGCAAATATTTAATATATATGTGATATATATTATTGTGACATGATATGATTAATTGTTAAACATGTTTAAGGATGATTAATTGAGGTTAGGGTTTGATTAGGGTTAAATGCTTCATGCACCTTCTAGAAGCTTTTTCTTTTGTCATTCTTAAGATATTTTGGATGACACATTCTTAACCCAACCAAATCCTAACTCTAGTTTATTCTCTACTAAATTCTAGCCACTCATCCTTGACCATGGTTTATAAATCAATCATATAGCTTTTATTCTATTCATCACAAAAGGAAAATAATTCATTATCTTTTCCATGATCATCTTCTTCTCTCTTGAAGAAAGCTTACTAGATTTTCTTTATGTGATGAATAAATATGAGAAAATGATTTAAAAAGAAAGCAAAAATACTACTCTCTCATCCTCATCTCATCTAGCCCATGAGATTAGTGTGTTCATCTCTTTAGAGTGAGAAAACTTGAGTCTTTGCAACTTCGAGGTAGATCATCGGAGATTTGGAATACTTCAAGCTAGCATGGATCGTTCGAGTCATGGAGCCTCTCATGAGTCCGGGAGATCGTGGATCGCGGCAAAGGGACTTCTACTCGGAGCTTGTGAAGAGAAGGAGCGGACTACAAAGGTTGTAATCCCTCACACTTAGATAAAAAGTTATCATCTTGCATGTTTAACCCTAATAATCTAGCAAAGATCCCGGCTTTGGGTTGTTCGGCACGTCTAAATTTTTATCCGGGCATGTTTGATGCCTTATGAACCTTCACAAGAGTGCCTAGGAACCCTACAAGTTGTTTGAGGGTTCTTAACATGGGCATCTCCATAATCTCCTTGATCTTTGAAAGATCGATTTCGATACCCCGGTGACGTATCATGAATCCTAGGAATTTTCCTGAGGAAACTCCAAATGCGCATTTTAGAGGGTTCATCTTCAGATTATACTTCCGAAGACGTTGGAACACTATTTTTAGATGTTCCTAATGTTCCTTGTGAGATTTTCTCTCTACCACAAGATCGTCGATATAGTATTCGACGATCTCGTGTATGAGGTCATCAAAGATCTTTATCATGGCCCTCTGATAGGTAGCCCCAGCATTCTTCAAACCGAAGAGCATCATTTTATAGCAGAATATGCCTAATGGGGTTCGGAAGGCGGTATGCTTTTGGTTTTCTGGATGCATTTTTATTTGGTTGTATCCCAAAGATCCATCCATGAAGGTAAAGACCTCTTGGGCAGACGTGTTATCGATCATAAGCTCGGTAACAAGCACTGAGAAGTCGTCCTTCGGGCAAGCTTTGTTGAGGTCCTGAAAGTCCGCGCAGATGCGCACCGTCCTATTTTTCTTCATCACCGGAATGATATTAGCGATCCAGTCGGGATATTGAACTTCTTGGATGAAGCCAGAGTCGATTAGTTTCTTGACTTCAGCGTTAATACTCATATCAAGTTTGAGTCGCATCCTTCTTGGCGCCTGTTTGATTGGCTTTATACCCGGCGATATAGCCAGTTTATATACTACCATCTTTGGATTTAGACCCGACATTTCAAAGTGGTTCCAGGAAAAGTAATCTTTATACTGCATGAGCACAACTTTTAACGTGGCCATCTGTTTTTCAGATAGTAGCTCGCTAACGAAAATTGGCCTCGGATCATATTCCGTCCCTAAGTCAATTTTTCTTAGGTTGTCCGCCGTAGTGTGTATCCCATCTTCCAGCTCTTTTGATGCTGGTGGAAACTATGAGATCACCTCGTCCTCGTTTCGTTGGTGAAGCACCTGTAGAGGTCATTCATAGTCGCGTACCCTCCCTCTTTTGAGAATGTTATCATATGGCAGGTATGAGTTCACTTCCATTCTTTTGGTTGAGATGGTCTTAACCTAACGGTGTAGGTCCTTTTTTGCTCATGCTTTTATGGCGGGGTTACCCTCCATCTGTCGGATAACATAAACCTGTCTTGTCGATACTGGTCTTCTACCCAATCTTTGAAGGTAAAGCAGTCTTTAAGGTGGTGACCTATTACTCGGTGATATGAGCAATAATCCGGATGATAGATCTCGTTTATTTGTTCGGGGTGTCGAAACTCCGGAAGCGTCATCATTTGGTGCTTCATGACAAGGTTAAATATTTTCCTTGTCTTGTCTTGGGGAAAGAGTATTCCCGACCCATTTTCTTTGTAAAAGACAGGCTCCAATTGAGCTTTCTCGATTGAACCGCTTCTCGGACCCGCTTTGTTGTCTTTGAACATTGTTTGCGTTCTTGGCCCTGTTTTCGTCCCCATTTCAGGGTTTTCGCCTTTCGCGAGAACATATAGCGGCCCGGGGATGAAGAGCACTACGGTCTACTTTCTCTGTAGATTGCTGACTGAGACGCTGTGTCCTGACCTTTTCATAAATGGCTATTTCGTGGCTGTGGTTTTCCCAGCTCGTTTGACCAGCTTCTTTTATTAATTTGTCGATTTGTTCTTCAAGCGACGGACTTAACGTTTTTAGAGCGGGATCTCTCTCCGATTTGACGTCACGACTATTTGGAAAAGCGTTTTCCGCTTCATTTGAGTTGTTTGTGACGCGGCAACTGTAGATCTGCTCCTGTTTCTTGGACCGAACATATCCGAGCCCGGTTGTCTCCATCTTCCCGTTGGGTATCTTTCGCTGAGTCCCGGGAATATCCCAATTTTTTTGTAAAATTAGGCTTATCGAACAGTTTGTTCGAGAGATACACCATGGCATCTTAACAGGCTTTCCAATCCCTCCGTGTAATATCTTGGCAGACGGATGGGTTGAAACCTGTCGAATACAAAATCGGCACCATGCAAGACTTCTTTTTCTACTTTGATCTCCGCAGATTGGTAGAAAAGGATTGCCTTTTCACCTCTTTGCTTAGGAGGCACTTAGAAAGTTTGCAGTTCTTATACGCTGTATGTATTGAGCGCATCAAGTTCCTTGTAATGACGAGACGGAGCCATTGTAATTTATAGACTCTGATCTGCTTTGGCAAAAGTTTGCATTGACGGGCAGATGGAGAACACTGCATTGGCCTCATCCTCTGAGTCGCTGCCGAAGACCAAGATAAGAGTAGATGGTCCGGGCTTATTGTTTTCTTTTTGGGGTTGCCCCGGGTAGACTATTTCTTCATCTTCCTCGGTATCACCCCCGAAGATCGGGATAGTGGCGACGGATTTATGTTTACTCTCCAGCCTGTTGCACCTTTCAGTATCCTCAAAGTCTGGTAGAAAGTACTTTGCGTCTTCGTATTTCCGGACTTCGTTTACGGAGAACGGATTTAGCTCTCCCGTGATGGTGTACTCCGAGCCATCCTTGAAATACTTCATACACTGATATTGAGTAGAAGGGATGATGTTGTACTCATGTAACCAAGGCCTGTCGAGCAAAGCGTTATAGCAAGTCTTGGCGTCAATGACATGAAATTTGATGTCAGTGACGAGAAGCCCGAAGCGTAACGTCGGTATTATTGACCCAAGCGTCCGTGACAACTATGAGTCAAACCCGGAGATGGTAATTTTATCTCGGGCAAGGTGCTGAACATTCATGCAAATTTCCTTCAGTACTCTCACATTGAGAAAATTAACGGAGGATCCGTCGTCGACAAGAATTTTCCCTATCTTGATATCGTAGCAGTACCCGGTGACGTATAGCGGTCGATTATGTTCACACGTACCGAGGAGCAGATCTTCATCGCTGAATGTTATATAAGCCATGTGGACCTCTGCCAGTTCATCTTTCATTTTCTCTTTTGTGAGAAAAGCTTGGAACTGATCGGGCTCTTGTAATGCCTTGATCAGGGAATCTCGTGTCTCTTTGGACAGGAGAAAAGCATCCAATATACTTAGTTGTGAGGGTATTTTCCTCAGATGTGCCAAAACGTTTTAATCCACCTTATTTTTCTTAGGTGGATCTTCTGTAGTGAGCTCTTTTACTACTCCATCATCGAGGGCAATTTCCTCAGAGATTTTCCCTTTCCCTTTGTCTTTTTTGTTCGAACCTTTGTTTGTAGGTCCGAGATTCTTCTCAGACAGTGTACGGTTACGCAGCTAAATATTCTTGCAGTTCTTCTCCTCATCTTCATTTTCGGAGGCGGGGTCCTTAAAGAGAGGGCTGAGGGGTGTTTCGTCCTCAGAATCGCTCCCAAAGGTAAGAACTTGGGGGGTTTCCCCTTCCGAACTGGTACTAACCATATGACGGTTGCCATTCGTTTCTTCACGTGTGTTCGTCCCACTATTTTGCCGTCGATGAGCGCGAGCTTCGCGCTTCATCCTCTTGAAGTGTTTTTGATGGGGCAACGTATCCTTACCACCATTTCTTGAAGGCTCTGCATTCCTCAGTGGGGTGGGTGACCCTCCGATAATATAGACAGTAGTTTGGATATGATTCTTCTCCATCAAGGCATATGATCCCAGAAGCGTTCCTTATGAAAGGTGGAAACTTCATCCCCATTAACAGGGCTTTAGCAAACCGCTTCTCAGTTTTGATCCTTCTTTCATTTGTTGCACTTGTGCTTTGGTTTGGTTGGTGTACTTTACGACTCGTCCTCGCCGCAGCTTTTTTATCCAGACGCTGACGTTAGCCTTTTCATATATGGATGTCTCGCGTTCTTGGTCAACTTTGCTTTTTTGAAAGGCTTCGTTTAGCAGCCTCTCAATCAGGTCTTCTTTTAACAGTTTCGGGGATTTTAGCGCCGATTCTGCCCCCAAGTTCCTCTGCGTTGTTTTCTGACGCTGAAGGAGTCTCTTCGTCATATAACGATAAGTGGGAGACCATGTGGCAACTTGCTACACGGCCTTCGGTGTCTTTTGATGAGTCAATTCCCTTATCATTATCAATTTCTTCGCCCTCAAGAATGTGCTTGAGGAATTCTTCGAGCGTGACGGGTGTCCGCATCTTCTGGTTATACTCCTCCAGCACGTCTATGTATTTTTGTAGATCTGTGCGCTTGTCATCATACTCGAAAGGCTGTACAGGTTTCTTGGTCTTCTTCTTTTTCTTCAAAGACTTCGAAGGCTTGACTTGGGGTTTTTTCTCCTCTTCAACAATTTTCGGTGCGGGACGAGGTTTTAGAATCCTTTTTATTTTTTCAGGTTCAAGTGGGCTTTTCCACCTGACCGTCGGACATGCTTGTAGATCCTTCAGCATTTTTTTGGTTTTTGCTAAAAGAACGACTTCCCATGGAGTCTCTTCCATGAGTGAGCATGATGCCCTCTGCACATTCACTTTTTTGGGAGTGTGCTTCTGGAGTGGGTTTACCTTCCAGTAATCAGAAAGCGTGAATTCCCCCGTTGATACTGGTCATCGGCCCAGTTTTTAAAAACGTAGCAATCTTCAATTGGGTGGCTCACTATTCTGTGATAGGAGCAGTAGTTAAGGTTGTTGATATCGCCGGGTTGCGGTTGACGCCGTGGGTCTGGCAATATGATAATTTTATTACACATTGCTAATTTGAAAAGTTTCCTCATCTTGTCGTGGGGAAACGAGGAACCGCGTCCTAGTCTTTCCTCTAAGGACGAGCGCAGACGCGCGTTGTTTTGGAGAGCAGCTGGTTTTGGGCTATTCGGCTGCTGTTGCGTATTGGCAACGAAGGCCGCATTTCCTTTACCCTTAGTATTATGAGGGTCCTTATTTGAGGAGGAAGGCCCATGGCCCATCTGGTCCATTTGGGCCAGTTTATCTATCAGAGCCTGAAAGATTATGGGCTTAAAGAACGTCATGAACTGGGACACAATCGTTTGAGGATCAAGGGTCCCGATGAACATGCTCATGGTAGGAGATTCTTCAATGCGTTGTTCGCACTTCGACCATAGGTTCCTCTACCGGATCACTTATTGGACTTATGTTTCTCCCAGCTTTACCCTGGCATTGATTAATGCCGTGATCGGAGTGAGCTCACTCGCGCTGGTGAAACGCTGTGTGAACTGCAGTTCTATCTCTGCGAATGTTTTCACGGAGTCATTTTGGAGCTCCGAGTATCATTCGAAAGTTGTTTCTGACCAGCTTCCAACGAACTGGCAAAGCAACAGTTTGTCATCGCCTCCAGTGTTGCCGTACAGAGCTTTGAATTGAGCGACGTGTTGGTGAGGGTTGCATGTTCCTTTGTAGACATGGAGCTTAGGGATCGTATATCCCGACGGGTATTTGATTTGATCATACCAGCCTGGATATGGTCATCCGGTTTTGACAATTTGGCCGGTGGCTTCATTAGCTTGATGAGCTCTTATTTGTTGAGCAATGTAATCATCAAGAGCGGCCTTGGAGATCGTTTCTTCTTTGGTCGCTGATAAGGCCGGAGGAGGGTTTGATATTTCCCCTTTGTCATTCTTGATGATTATCGGTGGATCTTCGGCCGGGGGTTTTAGCTGGATCATCATTCCAACCATGTCTTGGAACAAGAAAGCCATCTGTTTTATGTTAGCAGCTTGCTTAGCGGCTTCTTTATCTTTTCTCTCGAGCACCCTTCGCAGAAACTCTATATCGGTCTCTAGCTCTTGGCGTTGTTCAGCCTCATTGTCCGGACTTTCTTTCTATCCAGTGAGTGCCGTCATTTTGTTCAGTATTTCTTGGAGCTTTTGTTGTTGCTTCAGACCCTTTGTCAGCGACCGAGTTTGCGGTCGGTGACTCATTGAAGCACGACTCTCTTCTTTCCCATTGGTCATATAGACCGTATGTAGGGTTATGCCCCCAGACTTAGGGCGTTTAGGTCTATTGCCTTTGGAATTTGCCGCGGATGGTAGAGTCTGTAAGTCTATGTTACCCACCCCGGTGCTAAACGGGGAGGCGGAATAGGTAAAAATCAAATTTTTCTTAAAAGAAAGATAGACTAACCATGAAGGATCTTTGCAAAACAAAAGCTAACAAACTAATGTGGAGTTTTAACTACTAGGTTAAGAAATTATACCTAAAGCTTGAACTCCTTCTCTTCTTGTTGTGGTCCTCTTTGTTGCGAGCTCCTTGGAGTGGTGTAGATGGCTCCTCCTCACCGTCTTCTCTAGGTTAAAGAATGATCCATCCGAAGGCCTCTACCTTGAGCTCCTACCTCAACAATGAAGTAACTAGAGTGCTTGGCTTGCTAGACTAAGAACCCTAGAGTGAGTAGAGAAGTATTTTGGTGGTTTAGTCGCAAAAGCTTTTAATTTTCAACACATGAAAGATTAAAGCTTTGAGAGAGGAAGAGAGAGAGCAAACCATGAGAGAGAAAGATAATGAGAGAATGAGAGAACAAAACTCTCATATGAGAAATATATGATGATAATAATAATAATAATTAAGAAAATTATGATGGTGAGTTGATTTGACCATTATCATTTCATAATTGAAAATTGTGATGGTGAGTTGATTTGACCATTATCATTTCATAATTAATGCTAAGCATGCTTCAAAAAATATCTCATGCTCAACAAAAGAAAATATCTAAGTCAATGTGAGTTAACAAGTCAAATGGTCAATCCAACTCTAACCATGATACAATTATCCTTAATTAAAACTATTAATCATATTCATCCTTCTCATTATGGTTTTGATCAAGTCAATGGTCAAAACCCTAATGAGGTGTCTCCCTCTCTGCCCCTGTCAACTATACATACATATCCGCATCCGTATCCAATAGAAACACGAATACAATGAGACTAGACCAATCCCAAAATAAATACTAGGATCTGGCTTAAACCAAAGCCCACTAGTATCAACTGCCCAAACACCAAACGTGAACAAGTGCGCGTATATGAACGAACCCCCGTCGTAAAACCATACGACCTCTACTACGTTTCGCCCAAAGGTGAACAACCCTCTGCGTGGGACTCTAAAGACTCGACACTACGCTGGCAGTGGGTTTAACTACAGTCCGCAAGCGGTACTAGCTGTATGTAACGGTCCCCAGGTAGATGTCGATAAGAATACCGATGAGGTGAACGGATTCGAACTCCTACTGAGCCTGAATGTGACAATCTCCGTAGAGTCCGGTATGTTCGTCTAAGAGTATCGCATGTCGGGCCTAGGGGGCGGTAAACGTCAGACCCCTAATAGCGGTACAAGTCATGTCGAAGTGTAGCCCAGAACACCCTGAGAAACTACTGGAAACACTGCCAGTAAATCTCACTTGCCCTGGCCAGGGACTTTGTGTAATGGCTCTCCTAGACACAGCGCGATATCAACCCCCAATACCGGAAGAGACGAATCATGTCTAACCGTCACTGCCTCCAAGTGCTTCAGGACTGCACCCAACTACTACCTGTTTGCACGACTCAATAGATCCGTGGTAGGGTAGTAATCTAAGAGCAGTGGGAACACACTTGAGGCGAAGTGGCAGTGTCAAGTCAACGGGCTAAGCTGTACTCATGTCACCTGGGAACTGTTATCTGATGATAGGTATAGTACCAACCAACAGTTCCCAACGAATCATGTCCAGTGTACTCATAACCTAATGAGCACCTGCATACTATCTCCAGTACGACGTACTGATGGCTGTGGGACAGACCATCTCCCAAGCTGGGACGAGAAGCGTACACACCAGTCTACTCCGGAGTATCGATGCCCTGTCTCGATAATCCTACGACTGGGGACCTGTATAAGGATGTGCTTGTAGACTACCCAACCCCCACAAGTGTGACTGCCATCACAACGCCGGTAGTCAAGCAAAGATCCTAAGGGCTTTATCAATATGTATTAACGATATATCAAAAGAAACATATACATATATTAAGATAGATACAAACCAAGTAGCATACTACAATATTGAGTAAGACTGTTATAAATCTGTGTATATATCCTAAGCTTCCAAAATGTAATATACAAACTGGTACTATACAATAATGGCCTCTAGGTCATATCATACTAACAATCTCCCACTTGCACTAAGGCCATGTGCTGGCATATCGCAGACCTATCATCTCGAATAGCCTCTCGAACTGCGTCTGAGGAATGGCCTTTGTGAATGGATCTGCAGTGTTATCTTCTGTAGCAACCCTCCGAACCTCGATCTCCCGGCGATCCACGATCTCCCTGATCAGGTGATACCGCCTTAAGATGTGTCTGGACTTCTGATGGGACCTGGGTTCCTTCGCTAAAGCTATAGCTCCGTTGTTGTCACAATACAGAGGTATTGGATCAACAATGGACGGAACCACCTGAAGTTCTGTTAAGAACTTCCTCATCCAGACAGCTTCTTTTGCGGCATCTGAAGCTGCGATATACTCCGCTTCCATTGTCGAGTCAGCAACGGTCTCCTATTTGGAACTCTTCCAATAGACCGCCCCTTCATTGAGGGTAAAGACATAACCTGACATGGATTTGGAGTCATCCTTGTCACTCTGGAAGCTGGAGTCAGCAAAGGCCTCAATCTGGAGGTCCTTTCCACCATAAACCAAGAACGTCTCTTTAGCCCTTCTCAGGTACTTCAGAATGTTCTTTACCACTATCCAGTGCTTTTTCCCAGGGTTTGACTGATACCGGCTTACCACACTCAATGCATAAGCTACATCTGGTCTGGTATACAACATCGCATACAATATAGAGCCTACCGCAGAAGCGTAGAGTATAATAGACATGCGATCCCTTTCCAAATCAGTCTTGGGAGACATCTCTTTGGAGAGGGTGATTCCGTGACAAGCCGGTAAATTACCACGCTTTGAATCTTCCATACTGAATCTTTTCAGTATGGTGTCGATGTACCTGAACTGCGAAAGTCCCAACATCCTCTTAGATCTATCATGATAGATCTGGATCCCCAGAATGTAAGAGGCATCACCCAGGTCTTTCATGGAGAATCTATGTGACAAGAACCCTTTGACAGATTGTAGCATAGGAATGCCATTTCCTATCAAGAGAATGTCATCCACGTATAAAACAAGGAATACGACAGTTCGCGCTACAATCTTACTATAAATGCATGGTTCATCTGGATTTTTGATAAAGCCAAATTCTTTGACCGTCTCATCAAAACAGATGTTCCAACTCCGCGATGCCTGCTTCATTCTATAAATGGACTTTAGCAACTTGCACACTTTTTCGCTGCTCCCACTCTGAATGAATCCCTCTGGCTGGTCCATATAGACACACTCCTCTAAATTTCCATTTAGAAAAGCAGTTTTTACGTCCATCTGCCAAATCTCATAATCGTGGAAGGCAGCAATATCAAGAAGGATTCGAATGGATTTGAGCATAGCCACTGGAGAAAAGGTTTCATCATAGTCCAAACTAGGTCTTTGACGAAAACCCTTTGCAACAAGTCTAACCTTATAGGTTTCAACCTGTCCATCTACACCAATTTTCTTTCTGAAAATCCATTTGCAGCCTACGGTTTTTACCCTTTCTGGAGCAAAGTTCAAAGTCCATACTTTGTTGGTGTACATGGACTCCATCTCGGTCTGCATTGCATCTAGCCATTTTACTGAGTCAGTGCTCTGAATGGCCTGCTGGAAGTTAGTCGGCTCATCATTATTAATGATGCAATCCTCTCTATCCTCGTCTATGAGAAAACCGTAGTATCTCTCAGGTGGATGAGAAAGCCTACTATTCCTACGGAGTGGTGCGGGAATGTCCTGTTCTTTTGAAACTTCTTGTTCCACCAAGCTTTCAGTAATAGCTTGTAGTTCTGGAATTTCTTCCAGTTCTATTGCGCTCCCACTTGTTTCTTTTTCTAAGAACTGATGTTTCAGAAAGTGGGCATGACGAGAAACAAAAACCTTTTGTTCCTCTGCGTAATAGAAAAAATACCCCCTGGAGTTCTTTGGGTATCCCACAAACTTACACAGTACTGAGCGTGCCTCGAGTTTGTCAGCATGCTGCTTTTTGACAAAAGCTGGACATCCCCATATCTTCAGATATTGAAGATAGGGTTTTTTCCTACTCCACATCTGATATGGTGTGGTAGGCCCAGTCTTGGTAGGAACCTTGTTTAAAAGATATGCAGCTGAGTCTAGTGCATAGCCCCAGAATGATCGCGGTAACTCAGCGTTACGCATCATGGAACGTACTATATCCAATAGGGTTCAGTTTCGTCTCTCCGATACACCATTGTGTTGTGGAGTGTATGGATGAGTAAGCTGAGAGAGAATTCCATTCTCTTTTAGGTAATCCAGGAACTCGGCACTTAAGTATTCACCACCTCGATCAGATCTCAGTGTCTTGATACTTTTGCCGGTTTGTTATTCTACTTCATTCTTATATTCCTGGAATTTCTCAAAGGCCTCGGATTTATGCTTCATTAAGAAGACATGTACATACCTAGAGAAATTGTCCGTAAAAGTAATGAAATATAAAAAACCACTTCTTGCATGTGTAGACATTGGACCACACACGTCGCTGTGTACGAGTCCCAAGAGCTCGCTCGCTCTTACTCCGTGTCCAGTGAACGGAGTCTTTATCATCTTTCCTTTGAGACATGATTGACAAATTGCATAAGAATGATATTCGAACGGATCCAAATATCCTTCTTTATGTAACTTAGCTAACCTTGTCTCATTGATGTGACCCAGTCTACAATGCCATAAGAAAGCATGATTTAATTCTGGAGACTTTCTTTTGTGTGTATTCTGGATATTGAAAATCTGCGGTTGGTTTAAAACGTATATACCGTTGCTTAATGTACACGACCCAATCAAAACATGATTGAGGTGAATATTTACAACATTGCTTACAAATGCAAAATCATAACCTTCTTTAGACATTAAAGATATAGATATGATATTACAAATCGAACTGGGTACAAAATAACAGTTGCGCAAAACCAAAACATGTCCATCTGTCAATCCTAAGTGATAGTCCCCCATGGACTCGGCATCCATGCTTGCTCCGTTTGCAACTCTGAGGGTCATATCACCCGCCTTCAAAACCCTATGGCTTCTCAGTACCTGCAAAGAATTACAGATATCAGATCCTGATCCGGTATCCAATACCCAGGAAGTAGAGTTGATTGACAGATAATTTTTAATAACATACACACCTGAAGCCGAAGCCACAACTTGCTTCGGGTCCTGGTTCTTGGCCTTCCAAGCCCTGCAATCTTTCTTCCAGTGTCCTTTCTTGTGACAATAAAAATATTCTTCCTTCCCCACAATCTGTCCCGCTGCCTTTGCTTTCCCTTAGCTTCTACCTTACTAACACCGCCTCTTGGTTTGGTGGAGGCCTTCTTCTTCTTTCCTTTGGTTTTTGCCTTGGACCTAGAAGAGGAAGCTCATCCAACAAACAAAGCGAGTGTTTTCCTGACTTTCTGCAGGTGCCCTCTGCACTCCTCAACAAGTTGAGGGGTTCCGGAAGTTCAACTTCTTTTCCTTGCATGTTGAAATTCAGGATAAACTGCGCGTAGGTGGAAGGAAGGGACTGGAGAATCAAGTCAGTGTAGAGCTCGTTCTCTAACGTGGTCCCGATGTCCGCGAGCTCCTCAATGTAGCCAATCATCTTAAGCACGTGTTCCGCTATAGATGATCCGACGGCCAACCTCGCTGAAAATAGCTTCTTCGAGGTCTCGTATCTTGCGATACGGGATTGCTTTCCATATAGTTCCTTAGTATGGAGAAATATGGATTCAAGATCTATATTCTCGTACCTCCTCTGATGTTCATTGTCCATAGAGGCAAGCACAAGGCACTTGGCCTTCGCGCTGTCAATCTCCCAGGTCTTACGGATTTCCTTATCCGCGACACTGGATCCTGGACCAGGGACGGCGGGGGCCTTAGTGGTAAAGAGATACCCCAACTTATCATAAGTGATTGCCATTTTGACATTTCTGAACCAATCTTTGTAGTTTGTCCCCGTCAGTATATTTTTATCTAAAAGTAACTTAAGGCCCGTCATGTTGTATATTAGGAAGAGAGAAGAAACACTTTAGCATGATGCTCTTGCAAGTTTAGATTAGTTTTTAGTTTGTCTAAACAGGATGGCTCCCACTGTTTCTCGAATCCTTCCTCAAACCATAAAAGAAGAACTAGTTGGGATTGATCTCACCAGACAATACTTGCTTAACCGTTCAGCCAGACCGGTGTCGGTACTTCGAGGGAGGTTTTACGACACTTTCACGAAGTTCCTTAATTAAATAACCTCTTTTCCCTGTGGGCGTAGCCCCGCTAACACCTTTCTAGACACCTACTTGGTTTATAGGATTGATCGTTAAGTGAAAAAATCTCCCGAGGAGTAGTATATACTCACAGTAGGATCGGGATCCAAATATCATTGTGTGATAAAGTTGAAGGAATCCTACCAAAATTATCACACTCTAAATGGTATGCAATACTAGCAAGTTTCAGTTTCTTTAGAAACTCCCGATGTGGATTTTTGCCCCATGCTCTTATGACCTTGACGAAGGCCAACATATCATAAGTCACATATCAAGTTCTACCCGTCATTATCCAGGTTAATTTGAACTCACCCGTACATACCCTTGACGAAGGCCAAAATAGCAGTACGCCTGTCCCAAACCAGCGCATCTATCTATGCAACAGATAAATATTTGGCAGCTACCAATCACTATGCCTTGGCGAAGGTCAAAATACATAGCTTGAATACTACTAAATATTTAACTGATATGACGGAGGGCTACGAGTGGTTTTGGCAAAATCGTGAACGTAGTGAACTTGATATAATCGAAGAAACCTGATAGCTTTTAAAAGGAGTGGTTTAAGCTCCGCATTTTAAAAGTTTTCTGTTTTAAAAAAACCGAGTGGTTTTGAAATTGTTCCAACGATTCATCTTTGGTTTATTTTCTTTGCATTAATATAATGTGTCCCATCAATTAATCCTACCATTGCAGAAAACAACGAAAATATGACGTACGCTTATGCCATCCGCATTCGCCACTGGGCCCCGTCATCACTCGTTAGGTTACTTAATTAACGATAGAGCGGGGGCTGGACTAGCGCGGATGCAAAACATAAGCAATGCCTACTAGATATCATATATAGATATAAACATTCGTCAGACGCAATGATAGTCATTCCAGATCACAGATAAACACATTGGATATGCTAGGAATCCGCGTTTCGTTCGAGCCTGCAACGAAAGACGGATTACACGATCGCGATGAATAGCCAAACCCCACCCTAGACCCCTACGGGTGCGGCAAACTACCCACCAAATACCCGAAGTGAAGCAGCCTCCCTCAACAACGTGAGTATGCCACTCAGCACTTCTAAGTACCTGGTAGTTTGTGCACCCCACCTTGGGTCTATCCTAGGAGCAAAAACAGTAAAAGAAATAATATACAATGGTGGCTACAACCTCAACCCGGATGTGCGACCATGAAATAATATTACATCAAATTACAAATATTATATTGAATGAAAAATGAAAACCCTCATCTCACATCCCCGACTATTCATCGCGACGATCCAACAAGTTCATATCCACAAACCAATAGAAACATCACAGAAATGTGCAACCCCAACTAATCGACATATAGCAAGTAGAGGAAGTTTAAAACATATTATACAGAACATGAAACATCAAACAACATTAAACTGCGACTTCGAAACACCCGTAATTTGCCACAGTGAATAATTTACAGTAAAGTCAAAATTGGTAAAAACAAACAACTCCTGAAGCCCTAGATCTAAGTCATAAAGCAACACACCAAAAACGAAGCAATTCCCCCAAAATTCAAAATAGGTCGCCGGTTCTCAAGGCCTTGTGGCCGGCCCAGTCAGTGAGGAATTGTCCCATTTTTGTTCTGTGGTCTTTTTACTGGTAAAATAGCACCTTGTACATGTTTAAAAAAATTTCAGAGCTCTGTAAAATTTCGACAGAAACTCAGATCTTGGGGTTCCATGTTTTGGGTCGTTTCATTTTCGTAGTTTATCTTGTTGTTTGAACTGTTAGTTTTAGTTTAGCTGGGCTCTGATACCACTGTAAGTCTATGTTACCCATCCCGGTGCTTAACGGGGAGGCGGAATAGGTAAAAATCAAATTTTTCTTAAAGGAAACATAGACTAACCATGAAGGATCTTTGCTAAACAAAAGCTAACAAAATAATGTGGAGTTTTAACTACTAGGTTAAGAAATTATACCTAAAACTTAAACTCCTTCTCTTCTTGTTGTGGTCCTCTTTGTTGCGAGCTCCTTGGAGTGGTGTAGATGGCTCCTCCTCACCGTCTTCTCTAGGTCAAAGAATGATCCACCCGAAGGCCTCTACCTTGAGCTCCTACCTCAACAATGAAGTAACTAGAGTGCTTGGCTTGCTAGACTAAGAACCCTAGAGTGAGTAGAGAAGTATTTTGGTGGTTTAGTCTCAAAAACTTTTGATTTTCAACACATGAAAGATTAAAGCTTTGAGAGAGGAAGAGGGACAGCAAACCATGAGAGAGAAAGATAATGAGAGAATGAGAGAACAAAGCTCTCATATGAGAAATATATGATAATAATAATAATAATTAAGAAAATTATGATGGTGAGTTAATTTGACCATTTTCATTTCATAATTAATGCTAAGCATGCTTCAAAAATATCTCATGCTCAACAAAAGAAAATATCTAAGTCAATGTGAGTTAACAAGTCAAATGGTCAATCTAACTCTAACCATGATACAATTATCCTTAATTAAAACTATTAATCATATTTCTTCTTCTCATTATGGTTTTGATCAGGTCAATGGTCAAAACCCTAATGAGGTGTCTCCCTCTCCGCCCCAGTCAACTGTACATACATACCCGCATCCGTGTTCTATAGAAACACGAATACAATGAGACTGTACCAATCCCAAAACAAATACTAGGATCTGGCTTAAACCAAAACCCACTAGTATCAACTGCCCGAACACCAAACGTGCATAAGTGCGCGTATGTGAACGAACCCCCGTCGTAAAAGCATACGACCTCTACTACGTTTCGTCCAAAGGTGAACAACCCTCTGCGTAGGACTCTAAAGACTCGACACTACGCTGGCAGTGGGTTTAACCACAGTCCGCAAGCGGTACTAGCTGTACGTAACGATCCCCAGGTAGATGTCGATAAGAAGACCGATGATGTGAACCCATCTGAACTCCTACTGAGCCTGAATATGACAATCTCCGTACAGCCCGGTCTGTTCGTCTAAGAATACGCATGTCGGGCCTAGGGGGCGGTAAACATCAGACCCCTAATAGCTGTACAAGTCATGTCGGAGTATAGCCCAGAACACCCTGAGAAACTACTAGAAACACTGCCAGTAAATCTCACTTGCCCTGGCCAGAGACTTTGTGTAATGGTTCTCCTAGACACAGCGCGATATCAACCCCCAATATCGGGAGAGACGAATCTTGTCTAACCGTCACTGCCTCCAAGTGCTTCGGGACTGCACCCAACTACTACCTGTTTGCACGACTCAATAAAGCCGTGGTAGGGTAGTAATCTAAGAGCAGTGGGAACACACTTGAGGCGAAGTGGCAGTGTCAAGTCAACGGACTAAGATGTACTCATGTCACCTGGGAACTGTTATCTGATGATAGGTATAGTACCAACCAACAGTTCCCAACGAGTCCTGTCCAGTGTACTCATAACCTAATGAGCACCTGCATACTATCTCCAGTACGACGTACTGATGGCTGTGGGACAGACCATCTCCCAAGCTGGGACGAGAAGCGTACACACCAGTCTACTCCGGAGTATCGATGCCCTGTCTCGATAATCCTACGACTGGGGACCTGTATAAGGATGTGCTTGTAGACTACCCAACCCTCATAAGTGTGACTGCCATCACAACAATGGTAGTCAAGCAAAGATCCTAAAGGCTTTATCAACATGTATTAGCGATATATCAAAAGAAATATATACACATATTAAGATAGATACAAACCAAGTAGCATACTACCATATTGAGCAAGACTGTTATAAATCTGTGTATATATCCCAAGCTTCCAAAATGTAATATACAAACTGGTACTATACAATAATGGCCTCTAGGGCATATCACACTAACAGAGTTTTCTCCAGCCTCGTTCTTTTTTGAGAGATTGGAGCTGAAGAAGCCGTTGTGACAGGAACCAGTTTAGGAGACCCCCCCCGGTTGTTTGTCGGAGGAGCGGTCTTTTCCTTGCCAACCCTTAGATTTCTCAGGTCGGCGAGAGTAATTTTTGTCAATCACAGAGTCTTGTACTTTTTTCCAGACCCTATGTATCTGTGAAGAGAGCCTTTGGTGAGGCTGCTCTGGCTATTCAGCACAGGTACCTCTGCTGGCACAGGTGATTTATTCAGCACCGTCATTGGAGAGTTCTTACATACTCTCCACAGCGGATCAAAACTGTTTCCGGTTGGAACATCAGCGTTGACATCCACCATAGGATCTGGTGTGGTGAGCCTAGAGAGGTAGTTGTCCCCATCCTGTCTTATTCGGTGCCAGTGGCGACGTTGAACATGCCTTGCTGAAGAGACCGCCTTAGTTTCGGAAGCGGCTTCATTATGCCCCCGGCTTTGCTGAGGGGTTTCAATCAGCGTCAGCCTGTTGAAGACCGATGTCCTTGATAAGGTTTAAGGAGAGTCGGCCAATCTTTCGAAGACTGACCGTTTGATAGGGGAAGCATCTTTGCCAGTTTTGCCTGTAGCAGGGGTAAGAATGGCTAACCTTTTTGGGGTAGCCCCTTCAGGTATCACGGGCTACTTTACGGACTCGAGCTTTTTCTCAATCTGTTGAGGACTGAAGTTTCAAGGTTTGACGGCTTGTTGATGGGAGCCGTCATGGTTGCCAGCCGATCGAAGACCGACTTTCGGGGAGCTTCTTCTTATGGTGTTAAGGCACTGAAACTCACAGGTGGGAGTATGGTCCTGAAGACCAGTTCAGTAGTGGCTTGTATGACCTGCCCCACCGGCATTGAGAAAATAGAGGCCGCATTAGGCCCATAGGTCACTCCTCTAGTTGAGGTGGAGCGGAAGTTGCTGTTGCATGAGGTGCAGTGGGAAGTCATTGATTTTTCTGCACATGAGCAAGACACCAAGTTTTAGTACCTTGAATTCAGGGGCAACCATAGCAAACTGCGATTTTGTTCACAAAACACGATACATGAAGTGTGGAGTGGAAAGAAGAAAAGGTCCCACCGGGCGTGCCAGAATCTGTTCATCGCCGAAAGACCGCACTGAGACATTGGGACGTCTAGCTTGAATTTGGGGGCAAATGCTATTTCGACTTATCCACCCACCTCTCCGAAAATACTAAGTTGATTTATGGCACCGTATATCAGAGGTTTGGATAGACGCAGCCATTGTAGCAGACTTTATCAGATTCCCCCTCGTTTGTGAGGGTTTTTTTTATTGTGGAGACGCTCCTCCCTGCAGGCGCAAGTCCTTGCAGTTAATTACGTTATTGCGTTGCGATAACCACTTTCTCCTTCTCCAACAGTTCACTTCGTATCGTGTGTATTTTTGTTTATTTTGGTTGCCTGTGGATTGTATACGGAGACTAGTTTATGTCATCTCCTGTAGGGCGCAGATCAGTCCAAATCCATATATTTTAGATTTGGGTTTGGGTTTTGAACTTAGGTTATATATTCCTTTAGTTCAAAAATGTTTTGTTTGGTTTAAGAATCGTTAATCTAGTTTGAGATTAAGATCAACTTAAACATATGAGCGTTTGGGCTCAATTTATTTTTTAAACTAAGAATACATTAGTCCTATTTGAAACTAAGATCAACTTAGCAATATTTTCAGGATCATTAAATTTTATTAAGATCTAACAACAGAGCATTTGGGCTCAGATGCAAGAAATTTCATAGAGACTTTTAGCCAATTTGGGCTTGGTCTCTTCAGTCTTTTCTTCTTTCTTCTCTCTTTTTTTATTCAAAAGTGTTAAGCTCTTATTTGGGTTCTGTTTGCTCAGCTTTATTCCTTTTATGCAGAGCTGCTAAGCATTTGTTTGGAGTTCTGGCGTTCACATGTGTATCATGTGAAGCACTCAGTTATAGGCGCTGCCCAATAAATGCTAAGCACTTTAGTCATTTTGACTGAATATGTATAGTGCTAAGCACTTTTGTATGGCGCTCACATGAAGAGAACGTGCAGCGCTAGGATGTGGGCATTGCCCAATTGGTTCTAAGCACTCAGTCTTTTTGGCTGAATATGAAGTGCTAAGCACTTTTACTCAGCGCTCACGTGTCTTTCACGTGAAGTGTTGGCCTTCTGTTTTGAGCGCCTACGTGAGAGACACATGAGATGCTGAGTCCTATGTTGGGGGCGTCCACGTGGGAAGCACGTGAGGAGCTGAGTCCTTTGTTGGGGGCGTCCACGTAGGAAGCACATGAGGCACTAAGTCCTTTGTTTTGGAAATCTTTTAGGCGCTCACGTGTTTTTCACGTGAGGCGCTGAGTTCCTTTTCTTTTTTAGAAATTAAATCTCTGTTAATAGTATTTTGACCATTAATGATCACCAAAATCTTTTTTTTAAAGATCTGGGATCAAATTTTCTTTAAGAACTAAGTTCTTATGTTTTTTCTTTTATAAGAACTAAGTTTCTTTTTAGGGTTAAACCCTATTTTTAGAGGAATTAAATTTCTGAGACATTTTTTCTGTCTTTTCTTTTTATCTAGCTGTCTCCCTTAGATTTTGAGTCTGAAGAAGATAATCTCCCCGATGAGAATTAAATTCTCATCTTGTGGAAGATTTGCCTTATGAATCTCAGATCCAGAGAATGAACTAAGTTCTTGTGTTTTGCTTGCGCTAGGCAAAGGAGATATTTTTTATCTCTTTTTTTCTTTATCTCAGATTTGAGAGAGCGAGAATCTTCTTCTTTTTTAGGAGAATTAAATTCTCGATTCTTGTGGAAAACTTATGGGGTCGATTCTCTATATGAGACTTGAAATCTCGGATTCTTTATATAGGAGAGGAAAATTGTTAATTAATTTGAGAAAATCTCTCATTTGAGAGATACCAATTAATTTAATTGGCCTCAAAATTTATTCGGGAGATTTTATCCGCCGTTGGATTTTTGATCCAGTGATTTCTGTCTGACAGAATATGTTTTCTTGTTTTTAACAAGATTGGGGAAATATTTTCCCATATACAAAATTTTATTCTGTCAAACGGTGATTTTTAATCACCATTGGATTTTAATCCAAGGGCTCTCTGTTTTACAGAGAACAATTTTTCTTTGTTTAGAAACATTGAGGAAATATATTCCTAAAAATAGAATTTAATTCTATCTTTATATTTTTGATCCAACCGAGAATATCTTTCTCACTTAGAAAGATTAAGGAGATATTTTCTCCTAATAGAATTTAATTCTATCATTTGATGATTTATCATCACCACTGGATTTTTGATCCAACGGCTCTATTTAATAGAGAATATCCCAATTTTTAAAGAAATAATTCTCATGTAGAATTTAATTCTACCTGCTTTAGTTTGGGCGCCGGCGCTCACGTATTATGAACGTGGGCGCAGAATTTAATTCTTATTTATGGTAAGCGCTCCTGTACTTTGCACATTGGCGCTCGCGTGAACTTTACGTGCAGAGCCACTATAGGATTCAATCCTATAATACTGGTGCTGGCACTATTGCTTTCATGGGGAGTATGTGAGGCGCTGCCTCATTGGAATTAACAGAGCTTAGCTCTTATTATTGTGTTTAATTATTAGGGGAACAGATACTTCATCAAGGAGTAAGTGGCATGAGAAGGTGGGCTAAGATATAGAATTTTCCTTCAGGTCAGACGATCGGGGATCCAATGATGAAGGAAATGGCCGAGTGATACTATGTGCGTTTGGGTTTCGTCCTAGATGACATATTGCATTTCAGATAGCTTGATTGACTTTACTCTTATATTTGGCATTCTTATTATGGATGTCGGCTTTTTATAGATGCATATTTAGTGATCAATTGTGTGTTGCTTTCTTTCTTTATGATCTGGGATGGACATGTCTATATTTTTGTTTAACTATTTCAGACATGGAGTACATGTGTACAAGATACACGAAGTGTACGAGATACACGATGTGTGCATGGCACACATTTAACAAAGATACATCAGTAGGTAGGAACTCTCTCTCTCTCTCAAGAGAGATCTCCTTTATGCTAGGAAAGTATACAAAGGTGAGACTAAGTGCTAGACATCATATTCTTTTAGCAGTGATTGTATTATTGCATACTGGGTATGGTGACAGTGGGAGCACTTAATAGAGTCGTCCTGACCGAGTCAGGATGAGGTTATCATGTGCTATAGGCCGAGCGACCGAAGTGGTTATCCCATGGCCACTTTATCTGTTTACATATAGCCGGGCTAAGGGTCTGACTCGTTGTATGGGGTGCAAGCTTGTCGAGAGATCCCAGGCATATCGCAGGGCGATATGGCCGGGAAAGTCAATCACAGGGTAACTGGACTTGGGTCTGTACGGTATAACCTTAATGACGTATGCTCTCAGGGAGAGAATTTTATACCATAGCACGTTGTCATGTGAAGTGCGCTTAGATCGTGCACATAAGGAGGTTTAGGGATGGATCCCATCTCCCTTACTGTGTGAGCCCTTATGACGACCTCCTTCACAAAAGGACGGGCAATCTATATACCCTTAGCAACACTGAGCTATCTAGATAAACATGTTATGAGCGTTTGCTACTTTGGCTGTTGTTTCCTGCTGCGATGACAATTTACTGCACATACAGGGGAGGGGGGCAGTGTCAGGAAAGCAGGTGAATAGCAGACCTAGCAATTTAGAGCCGAAAGAAGATTGATTAGAATGTCTCTATATTGCATCTCCAGCGCAACTCTTATTGATGCCATGGTGGCGAGGCTTAAGAGTGCGATGAATTGAGAGGTATACCTAGGTGTTCACGTATGCTTCCAAGAGGGATCGAAGGTACTTGAGCAGACATGTCTGATCGGCTCTGGGGTATGAGATTCCGCAAGCCTAACATATATTTGGTTTATGTTGTTTTTTTCTTTTATGGAAATCCTTGTGTCGGTTATAACGGATTTGGCTGCAAGGCTATCCGCTTGCAGGTTCTCAAAGGTTTACGCCGCACCAACATAACATGTATGGGTAAGAACAAGGAAAAGAAGGAGGAGAGTCTCGGGGAGACAATTGATTCAGGGAATCAATGGTTCATGGAACCAGCTCAGGAAGCTATGAACGACACCCACTTGAATGTGCAAGTGGGAGTATATTAGCCATTGGGTCTAATCCAACCCGATATCCGCCCATGTCATGCCCCGCTTCCAAGCAGATGGATACGATGACGTGGCGGGCCGCAACATATTTACTAAGAAATAAATATGTTAAGCGTAATTAAGCAATATATAAAATAATCAAGAATGACAAGAGTATAAAAATAAACAGCAACTTTATTTACATTCATCTTTATATACAACTGTTTGAAAATGAAAAGATACAATGATATAAAGCAATGCCTAAACAATGGCATACAGGAAGGTAAGTACAAGGAACTAGAAGTCAGACTGTGACGCAAGAGTCCTCCTAACTAGGCTTGATCTCCTGAGAGTCTTTTCCTCCTGACGAGCATTCCAAAGAAAGAAATAGAAAAAAATGTCGTCAGCGAACAATCGCTCGGTAAGTCCCAAAAGAAGAAAGAGAATATAACAAGTAATGTGAATGAACAGGTAAGTTGTGCAGGTATATGATGGTTATTATAACGTAGTTGTTTGTAGCTTGATATAAAAGGTATTCATGTATACGAGAGGAGTCTATCTTACCCCGTGGACTATGATAACATGCAGTCCAAGGCCCCATCATAACCCACGGGACAACGGCACGAGAATTCATATAGGTGTCTTTTAAGTGACCTCTCGTGCCACAATATACATTCCGTACCAATCTACCCATTTATCCCCGCGTAATGTATTGTATCGTTTATAATTATTAGACATGCCGAAACCATGGATACAAATTGTTCAAGTATTCATATTCAGGATGTAATCAAGTATTCAAGTAGTCAAGTCAAATCATAACCATGGTTTGGTCAAGTCAGGTCAAGTATACATGTTTGATATTGATGTTTGGATTTGAGTATTCATGCTCATGTTCAAGTATTCAAGTTTGATTTTGGATTCAGATTTGAATTGGATTCAGATTTGAGTTAGACTCAGACCGAGTCAGACACTTGTAAACTGATTTAGCTCTTGAATTAGGTTCGGGAGTCATCGGTAACTGCTGCATATGGACGGCGGGATTTGTGTCTTTTTCCAAGACAATTATCATTGATAACTCCGTTAAGTTGTCTACTTTAAATAAGCAAGCACTCACTTTCTCCGGCTCCCTGGGGCTCAAGAGAATTTATCCCGCTTAAACCTATATTTACTAAAGTCCTTAATATTGTTTTTATATAACTCGAGGGGTTTTTATGAAAAATATATTCATATAGATTAAAAATAAACCTTGAGGGTGTTTAGTATTACTTAGGGTTTTCAGGAGCATGGATTTTAAGTATTTGGGGTATTTTTAGTGATAATTACTTAGCTTGGAAAATTCATGGTATTTTACTGTAAAACTTGCCTTTTTAGTATCTTGATATTATTTTATTGAAATTTGTTAATCTTTTCATTTTTGAAAAAACATAGGTGTATTATATTTTGAAAATATGTATTAATAATTTTATATAATTTTAATTTTAAAAATAATTTTATTTTATTTAGAAAATTCGTATTTCTTAAATACCGTATTTAAATCCTTTCGAGATCAAATGCTCCGTGAGAAGGTCTGCATCTCGTTCTACTAACCCAAGTATATGCGATAATCCACACCATCCATTAGCGAGTCTCCTAAAGAGGATTGTAGATGCGTAATCGCAAAGGATAGAAAATACCGCTTTAAAACAAATCCGGTTTTTTTAAAGTTATGTGGTATTTTATTGTAATATTATACTTCGCAACGAAAATACACTCAATGAGTATCGTGCTATGAAACCAAGTGTGCGTGTGTGATAGGTCGTTACCCCATGATGTTTTCCTAAGGGTATTGTTTTACCAAATACTAAAAGAGGTTTTTATAAGTTCAAGCTATTTTAATGAAAAAGTGCTATTATTGTTATTTCACATGAGAATTTTAATGAAATTTAATTCTAAATATTAGGGTTTAAGGTTAAAAATATTGTGTAAAAGTGGTTTGATCCAAATGATAAAAGGAAATGGAGTTATAGGTTTTATAAAAGAAGATATCGGTATAACTCCACTTTTACCGATATTGGATTTAAAGTGAAAAGCAATGAAAAAAGAGAAGGATTGGGAGGGACTTACGGTTTGAATACGCTAAGACGAGTTTAAGGAAGAAGAAGGAATCCTCGTGGTATCGCGGGAGCTCCGGATGTTGCTTCGATCTTCGCCGGAAGTTGCTTGCTCACTAACTCCTCTTTACTCCATTTGTACTTAGGAATTTTTTGAGAGAATTTTGCTATAGTTTTTCAGAATGGTGCTGAGCCAAGATAAAGGATGGTATTTATAGTGGAAAATTAGGGTTTGGGTATTAAAAATTTGGATTAAAAAGCATTAAAATATGGTTTAATTGTGAAATGAAAGGTCTCTATTTTATTGCATGGAAATCAAACAGTGCAGAGGAGTTAGGGATAGGTGAAGGGACTAGTGTGCAAAGCTCGAGGACATATGGCCATGAATCAGCCGCCGGTGCCGGCCCAAACATGCTTTCCGTCGGTCGATCTAGGGCTACTTGCCTCGAGATTCGTGCCAGCTGATCAACACACTGTTTACTCCATTTTCCACATATTTGATTTTTCTAACTTTTCATTTCCCTGTGTATTGCACGTGCAAACTTTTGGGCTTCCAAAAAAGTTTTTAAAAAATTCAGAAAAAATATAATGTGTCTGATGGGATTCGAACACACAAGCTACGTCACTGCAATACAAGGCTTTACCGGTGAGCTCTAAGTTGTTTCTTACTGTTATTTCACAAAATTGACTTATAACTCATACTTAGGCTGAAAAACTCATTTCATGTATATTAACAGTAAAATTTCCGTACAAGATTTTAGAGTCGTTATAATCTACTCTCCTTATAAAAATTTCATCCTTTAAATTTACATTTACATGTTGACTAATTTTCAAATAGATAAGGGTATCTTGCACGTATATTTTCTTCTCATTCCCATGTTGATTCTCCTGGCGAATCCTTTCTCCACATCACTCGGACCAAGTTTACTTCCTTGTTCCGCAGTGTCTTTACCTTTCGGTCCAGGATCTCAACGGGTTGTTTCTCGCAGGTTAAGTCTGTTTGTACTGTGAGCTCTGAGTGATCGAGTATGTGGCTGGGGTCGCTCACATATCGTCGTAGCTGGGATATGTGGAACATATTGTGCACTCCTTCCAATGAGGGTGGTAGTGCTAAATGGTATGCCACTTCTCCAACTCGTTCGAATTTGTCGAACGGTCCAATGTATCCTGGACTTAGCTTACCCCTCTTGCCAAAGCGGATCACTTCTCTGTTTAGAGAGATCTTTAACAAAACATGGTCTCCGGGTTGGAACTCCAGATGTCAACGCTTTGCATCTGCCTAATGTTTCTGTCGGTCTTGGGCTATACGCATTCTTTCCCTGATCGTTTGAACTATATCCACAGTTGCCTCGATCATTTCTGGTCCAAGGAGTTCTTGATCTCTAATGTCTTCCCAACTTAGACAACACTTCTGTCCGTAGAGTGCTGTGAATGGTGTCATTCTAATACTTGCCTGATAGCTTTTATTGTATGAAAACTCTACAAAGTGTAGGTGATCTTTCCACGAACCTCCGAAGTCTAACTTACAAGCTCTCAGCATGTTCTCATGAAAGAGTGACTTAGCATCTCTACAAGGTTTCCACATGCATCAAGTATGCAATTTTAAAAAATTTAGAGGTCTAAGCTACACTAACCTAGAATCGAACTAAAGAATTAGGGTTTGAAAGCATGTAAACAAACTTTACACTAAGTGAATAAAGAATACAACCTTTGTAGACCGATCCTTCACTTCTAAAGCTCCAAGTAGTAGTCCCTTAGCTCCAAGTAGTGATCCCTAGAACTCTTCTTAGGCACCACTTGGTGAAAGGAACAAGCTTGCTTCGTCGTCTTCGAGGTTAAAGATGATCCACCTTGAAGTTACTCGAACTCAAGCTACCTCTTCACTAATCAAGGAATTAGTGAAGCAAACAACCTAATCTTAAGGGTTAGATGAGAGTAGGTTGATGATGTAAGAATTTTGTTCATTTCTCACCTCATGAAAAGCTAGTGAGCAAAAAATAAGATGAAGAAGAACTATAGTGAGAAAATATCTCAAGTGATAATGTAGAGAGTTAACCATGGGCTAAAAATAATGGTTGGATTATAAAATATCTAGAGCAAAACAAAAATTAGTGGGGTGAGTCATGGCTTCTACATGCTTCTACAAGTATCTTAAGCCATACTCATTTCCACCTAATTTTTGAATTACTCTTAATAAATAAACACCCAAATTATCTTTAGTTTAAGTGTAAGTCTCATACACCTATGTTCTATGTATCATCCACCATGACACAATATATAAATACATATATTAATATATATCACATATATATTAAATGTATTTTAAAGAGAAGATTTTAGTGAGCATTATATTAGTTAATATATATTTATATATCAAATACATTAATATATTTCAAATTATTAAATCAACACTTGATTTAATAGTCCGGTTATATCACATATAACCAACTAATATCATTTATATATATATATCACATTATCGAATCAACACTTGATTCAATAACCCGGTCATATCACATATAACCGACCGATATAATATATCGCGAGATTAGAATACGGTATCACATACACGTATTTAATCAAGGTCCCGCACATATCATATATATGCCCTACTACATTTCGTTTGAGCTAGGAAACCTCTGTGTGGGACTTTAAAGACTCGTCAATATGCCGGCAGTAGGCAATGATCACATCAATCACCCACAAACCGTCAGCGGTACTAGCTGGACGTAACGGCTACCCAAGTATTGAGCGAATAGAAGATCAAAAAGCAAGCTTGTCCAAACTCCCGCAAAGCCTATAAGCAACACTTACCGTACAGTCTGGTCTCTTCGTCTGATATGTCGCATATCAAGTTTAGGGGTAGAATCGTCAGACCCCAGTAACATGATAAGTCATGCCGATGTGTGGCCTATAACCGTTCGAGAAACTACTGATAACACTTACCGGTAAATCTCATCAGCCCTGGCCAGGGACTTGCTGTTATAGCCAATCGAGTATAGCGCAACATCAACCCTCAATACCGGGAGAGACGAAATCCCTCCTATCGCTCATTGCTTCCATGTGACTCGGGACTGTACCCAAAATCCACCTGTTTGCACGAATCCTTTGAGTCGTGGTAGGGAGGAAATCAAAGCATAGCGGGAACCACACAAGACTCTATGATGATCTCGGGTCTACAGACTAATTTGTACAAGTGTCACCAGAGAACTGCTATCTGACGATAGGTATAGTACCAACTAGGAGTTCTCGGCGAGTCCTGTTCGGTGTACCCATTCTCTAATGAGCACCTGTGTATAATCTTTGATGTCAAACACCAATGGATGTAGGATCAACCATCGTCCCATACAGGATCAAGAAACGTACACGCTGGTCTACTTTGGAATATCGATGCCCTGTCTCGATATCCCCTCGACTAGGAACTGTTAAAGGATGTGCTTGCGGACTATACAAGCCCCACTAGTATGATCTGCATCATTGTCCTGGTAGTCAAGCTAATATCCTAAGGGCTTTATCAACATGTATCACAGAGACATAATAATAATAAGTGTACATGTTAAGATAAAGTACAACCAGATAGCATATATCATGTCGAGCAAGAAAGTCCTATATATATATATATGTCCAAGCATCCACTATAATATATAATAATGTACAATAATGGCCTCTAGGGCATACATATGACTAACACTCCAGAATCTGAATTGTTTGCTCGGACTGTCCGTCCGTTTGTGAATGATAAGCCGTGCTGAAATTCAGACTCGTTCCCAGGCTGGCTTGCAGACTCTGCCAAAATTGTGATTGGAATCTTGTATCACGATCGGAGACAATGCAAACAGGTACTCTATGTAATCTCACGATCTCCTTCATGAGTTCATGGGTATCAAATATGGTACATCTTAAAGGTTTAAATCTTCTTTAGATTTATGCTTACCTCCATGTACTTCTTTGCTAACATTTCGGTTGATTAGCCAACTCGAAATGGAATAAAGTGAGCCGACTTGGTGAGTCGATCCACAGTAACCCATACTGCGTCGTTACCCTTTGTGCTGCGAGGAAGGGCAATCACGAAGTCCATGGTAATGTGCTGCCATTTTCATTCTGGGATTAGTAACGGCTGAAGTAGACTGGCAGTTCTGTGATGTTCAGCCTTTACTTGCTGACATACAAAACACTTGGCTACGCTTCTGGCTACTTCTCGCTTCATTCCATGCCACCAGTAGTGTTGCTGTAGATCCTTATACATTTTCATACCACCGGGGTGTACAGAATAAGGAGAGATGTGAGCTTCTTTCATCAACTCTTCTCGAACTGGGACGTTTGGTACACATAATCGACTTCCATATCGCAAGGATCTATCTTCGTGAATGATGAAGTCGGTTCGCAGTCCACTTTCTACCTGTTCTCGGATCTTTTGCAGCTTGGGATCATTTACTTGAGCTGCCTTGATCTGATTGACAAAAGTGGAATGGACTTATAAGTTCATCCTTCTGAAGAAATACATACTTCAGACTCTTATGGTCGGTTTATATATCCACTCGTTCTCCTAGAAGATAGTGGCGCCAAATCTTAAGTGCAAAGATAACGGCTGCCAACTCCAAATCATGTGTTGGATAGTTACGCTCATGAACTTTTAGCTATCTTGATGCAAAGGCCACAACTTTTCTATGCTGGTGTAGAACACGTCCTAATCCTTTACCGGACGCATCACAGTGTACAACGAATCCTTCAGATTGATCCGGTAATACAAGAATTGGTGCATAGGTTAACCTCGACTTGAGTTCTACAAAAACTTTTTCACATGCTTCTAACCACATAATTGCTTCATCTTTACATGTGAGCTTGGTCAGGGGTGCTGCACTTCAAAAAGCCTTCAATGAATCGTCGGTAGTATCTTGCTAATCCCAAGAAATTTCATATATCTTTCACCGTCTTTGGTGTCGGCCACTCACTGACAGCTGACACCTTAGCTGGATCTATTGAGATTCCTTTGCCTGAAATAATATGCCCGAGAAATCCGATTTGATCTAGCCAAAATTCACACTTGCTGTACTTGGCATAGAGCTGATGTTGTCATAATGTCTCTAGAACAATTCGTAAGTGCTCGACATGTTCTTTCCGATTATTCGAATACACCAGGATATCGTTGATGAAGATGACAACGAACCTGTCTAAGTACTCTCGGAAAACTTGGTACATCAGGTTCATAAAGATAGCAGGTGCATTGGTCACTCCAAATGGCATTACGAGATACTCATAATGACCATATCGAGTCCAAAAAGCTGTCTTTGGAATATCGGACTCTTTGACCTTCACCTGATGATAACCCGAACGAAGGTCTAGCTTCGAAAATACACAAGACCCACTTAGCTAATCGAAAAGATCATCGATGTGCGGTAGTGGATACTTCTTAATCGTCACTTCGTTCAGAGCTCGATAATCCACACACATCCTGTATAAACCTTCTTTCTTCTTCACAAGTAATACTGGAGATCCCCAGCTTGAAGTACTGGGACGAATCCAACCTTTCTTCAGGAGATCGTCCAACTGAATGCGGATCTCCTTCAATCCTTCTGGACTTAGCCGGTACGGAGCTTTGATTACCAGTTGCGCACCAGGTATTAAATCAATGCTGAATTCAAGAGCTCGATCGGGAGGCAAGCCTGATATATCTTCAGGGAATACATCCTCGAACTCTAGAACTACCTCTGGCTTCGATTCTTCCGCTTGCAATGCTGCAACTACTATCTTCTTTGGTTTTGCTTTGTTGACACTGGGTTCCAAGGTACGGTCTCCACTCTTGAAATAGAACACTGGATGATCTGGTATTTCAAACACTACCCTCCTTTGACGATAGTCGATAATAGCGAAGAAAGTTCCCAGCCAGTCCATTCTCAAGACTACATCGAAGTTTGGTATGTCCAGCACCTTGAAGTCTGCATAAAATTCTCTACTGCAGACGACCACTGGACATAGATCGTATCCCAAAGTTGCTTTTAGAACATTGTTCCCTGAACTGACATTCTAGCTGGATACGAGCGGTTTAACTGGAATCGCATGAGTTCGGACGAACCGTTGCGGCATAAAGCAATGTGATGCTCCAGTGTCGAAGAGTGCTAGAGCAGGTAGGGAGGCTACTAGTATAGTACCTAAGTTGTGTGAGGTTAGGTTTAGATATAGGAAAAGTTATGGAGATATACAAGGATTGAAAAGGTTTAAAAGGATTAGGCATTACCGGTGATGACTTGGCCCGTGGTTTCGGCCTCCTCGACTGTCATTGTAAAGGCCTGACGTCGTGGTACATTCCTCCTTGCTGGAGTCACATTCTTCTGTCATTGGGGCATGTTTCTCTGCATTTGAGGCATGTTTCTCTATGCCTAATGGAATTGACGATGAGGTTGTGCAAGAGGTCCATGTGGAGCGGGTGTTGGGAAAGCTAAGCGAGGTCCAGGAGGCTGAATGGCTGGCCGCTGTGGGATCATGATTGTTGGTCTGGGTGCTGGAGCTGTGTTGAAACGGTATGGACATGCTCCTATGGTGTGAGTGGATGCGCCACAAACTAAACACAGGCCATTTGCATGCCTGTAGTCCTTCGCCAGGTGTCCCGTCCTTTTGCAGTAAAAACAAAAGTCTGGACTGGGCCGGTTAAATGATCATCCTAGTCTCCTGGGTGCAAAAGTTGGCCTGAAGAAGCTCCTCCTGACATCTAGATGGCAGGGCGTTTCACACCGGCAGTCTGCGGTCTGCCCTTCTTCTTCATAACTGTCTCATAGAATCGGACAGCCTTCAAAGCAAGTTCATGGGTTGGGAAATCTCCTGTGGTGAGTGCAGCTTGGATTTCCGGGTCCAACCCTTGCTGAAATCGTCATGCCCGGATCTCAGCAGTAGGAATCAGGTGTGCAGCGAACCTGTTACGACTTTGTGTTAGCGGTGTAATGAGTGAAATCAGGAATTTGAATTTGAGACAATATCCTACCTGCTAAGCATGGTAAATTCAGCATCGTATTCATTCACAAACTTGACTCGCATTGAGCCCCGTTGTAGATGAATGAACCGCTGCTCCATGTCAAAACGGGCAGTGTCAGGGAAGTATTTCGCATCGAACAGATCACGAAACGTCTTCCACTCAATAGGTTGGGTGAGACGGCTTTCCTCAGCCTTCCATCAACTTCTGGCGTTGTCTATTAGTTGCAGCTTCACAACTCTCACCTATGCAATATCTGGTACTTGTGCTGCCGCCAGATCATCTTCAATAGATTGAGCCCATTCTTCTGCCTCCAGTAGGCTCTCTTTTCCTGAGAAGTACTTTGGATGCAGTGCCCGGAATTGTTTGACTCTGGGTGCCTCAGCTTTGGAGCCGTGCATAAGGATAGCAGTCTGCTGCTGACTCTCCAGAAGGCTCTTGATTGCCTCAAGCAGTACCATTTGCTTATTGATAGGAGCTGCAACGAAAGATGGTGGTGGTAGAGTAGGAGGTGGGGTATTGCCATTGACGTTTGTGCTGGTGTTGTTGGGAGAATTCATGACCTTGATAGAAAAGGAATGGTTAGGATAGATCCAAGAAATTCGAAATGTAAGGAATGTATAGTTGCTGATATATATAATTCTTGTGATATATTGCTTAAGACTTCATGCAGAACTGATCTGCATGGGCCGCCAAAAAAACCTGTCACGCCCCGCTTCCCAGTAGACGGATACGGTGACGTGGCAGGCCGCAACATATTTACTAAGAAATAAATACGTTAAGCGTAATTAAGCAATATATAAAATGATCAAGAATAACAAGAGTATAAAAATAAACATTAACTTTATTTACATTCATTTTTACATACAACTATTTGAAAATGAAAAGATACAATGATATAAAGCAGTGCCTAAACAATGGCATACAGGAAGGTAAGTACAAGGAACTAGAAGTCAGGCTGTGCCGCAAACTGGTCCAAGTCCTACTGACTAGGCTCGATCTCCTGAGAGTCCTGTCCTCCTGACAAACATTGCAAAGAAAGAAATAGAAAGGAATGTCGTCAGTGAACTAACGCTCGGTAAGTTCCAAAAGAAGAAAGAGAATATAACAAGTAATGTGAATGAACAGGTAAGTTGTACATGTATATGATAGTTATTATAACGTGATTATTTGTAGCTTGATACAGAAGGTATTAATGTATATGAGAGGAGTCCATCTTACCCCGTGGACTATAGTAACATGTAGTATAAGGCCCCATCATAACCCACGAGACAACGGCATGAGAATTCATGTAGGTGTCTTTTAAGCGACCTCTCGTGCCACGATATACGTTCCATACCAATCTACCCCTTAATCCCGGCATAATGTATTGTATCGTTTATAATTATCAGTCTTGCCGAAACCATGGATTCAAATTATTCAAGTATTCATGTACAGAATGTAGTCAAGTATTTAAGTAGTCAAGTCAAATCATAACCATGGTTCGGTCAAGTCAGGTCAAGTATACATGTTTGATATTGATATTTGAATTCGAGTATTCGTGTTCATGTTCAAGTATTCAAGTTTGATTTTGGATTCATATTTGAATTGGATACAGGTTTGAGTTAGACTCAGACTGAGTGAGACACTTGTAAACTGATTTAGCTCTTGAATTAGGTTTAGGAGTCATCGGTAACTGCTGCACATAGACGGCAGAATTTGTGTATTTTTCTAAGACAATTACTATTGATAACTCCGTTAAGTTATCTACCATAAATAAGCAAGCACTCACTTTCTCCGGCTCCCTGAGGCTCAAGAGAATTGATCCCGCTTAAACCTATATTTACTAAAGTCCTTAATATTGTTTTTATATAACTCGAGGGGGTTTTATGAAAAATATATTATTATAGATTAAAAATAAATCTCGATGGTGTTTAGTATTACTTAGGGTTTTCATGAGCATGGATTTTAAGTATTTGGGGTATTTTTAGTGATAATTACTTAGCTTGGAAAGTTCATGGTATTTTACTGTAAAACTTGCCTTTATAATACCTTGATGGTGTTTTATTGAAATTTGTTAATCTTTTCATTTTTGAAAAAACATAGGTTTATTATATTTTGAAAATATGTATTAATAATTTTATATAATTTTAATTTTAAAAATAATTTTATTTTATTTAGAAAATTCGTATTTCTTAAAAACCGTATTTAAATTCTTTTGAGATTGAATGCTCCGTGAGGAGGTCTGCATCTCGTTCTACTAGCCCAAAGATATGCGATAATCCGCACCATCCATTAGGGGGTCCCCTAAAGAGCGTTGTAGATGCGTAATCGCAAAGGGTAGAAAATACTGTTTTAAAAGAAATCCGGTTTTTTTTAAAGTTATGTGGTATTTTATCGTAATATTATACTTCACAACGAAAATGCATTCAATGGGTATCGTGCTATGAAACCAAGTGTGCGTATGGGGTAGGTCGTTATCCCGTGAAGTTTTCCTAAGGGTATTGTTTTAACAAATACTAAAAGAGGTTTTTATAAATTCAAGGTATTTTAAGGAAAAAGTGTTACTATTGTTATTTTATATGAGAATTTTGATGAAATTTGATTCTAAACGTTAGGATTTAAGGTTACTAATATTTTGTAAAAGTGGTTTGACCCAAATGATAAAAGAAAATGGAGTTATAGGTTTTATAAAAGAATATATCAGTATAACTCCACTTTTACCGATATTAGATTTAAAGTGAAAAGCAATGAAAAAAGAGGAGGATTGGGAGGGACTTACGGTTTGAATATGCTAAGAAGAGTTTAAGGAAGAGGAGGGAATCCTTGTGGTGTCGTTGGATCTCCGGATGTTGCTTCGATTTTCGCCGGAAGTTGCTTGCTCGCTAACTTCTCTTTACTCCAGTTGTACTTAGAAATTTTTAAGAGAATTTTGCTATAGTTTTCAGAATGGTGCTGAGCCAAACTAGGGGATGGTATTTATAGTGGAGAATTAGGGTTTGGGAATTAAAAATTTGGATTAAAAAGCATTAAAATGTGGTTTAATTGTAAAATGAAAGTTCTCTGTTTGATTGCAGAGAAATCAAACAGTGCAGACGAGTTAGGGGAAGGTGAAGGGACTAGTGTGCAAAGCCCGGGGACATTTGGCCATAAATCAGCCGTCAGTGCCGGCCCAAACATGCTTTCCGCCGGTCGATCTTGGGCTACTTACCTCGAGATTCATACCAGCTGATCAACTCACTGTTTACTCTATTTTCCACATGTTTGATTTTTCTGACTTTTCATTTCCCTGTGCATTGCACGTACAAACTTTTGGGCTTTCAAAAAAGTTTATAAAAAATGCAGAAAAAAAATAATGTGTCTGATGGGATTCAAACAAACGGGCTACATCACAACAGTGCAAGCCTTTACCAACGAGCTCCAAGTTGTTTCTTTCTGTTATTTCACAAAATTGACTTATAACTCATACTCAGGCTGAAAAACTCATTTCTTGTATATTAACAGTAAAATTTCCGTATAAGATTTTAGAGTCGTAACAGCCCATTTGAATGGGTACCTTATATATTTATATATGGAAAGCTAGGTTTTACATGTGAAATATACAATAATATATAGAGAGTTTTTCTAGAGAAAAAAATAAGAGAGGTATCATCTCCTTCTTCATCGTATTCTATTATGGTAGGCTTGCAGGGTGATCACGTGGGAGATTCTCCCTTCTTATTCTCCCTTCTTCAAAGGATGGTTTTCCTCCGGCCATTGTGTGGAGGCGTAATAGACCGGATCTACAACATGACGTGTACGGGATAACAATCCTACCAATTGGATCAGGTATATCAGTAAATGTTTAAAGTAGATACATGTTATTTCCACTGTTTTCATCGTTTGTATTGTATATACGTATCTAAAGTGAACAATACAAATAAAGGAAAATCAACTAAAAGGGACTGCAAGCATAAATAATTTTATAATCTTAACTTAGAAAGAAATGATTGTTTTTTTTGATAAAATTGTTTTCTAGTTAAAATGATATCCATGAGTAATTTGGGATGAAAAAATTAGCTCTAAAGAAATGAACAGACAAAAAGAAAGGACTTGAGACTAAAATCCACTAAGGTTTAGTGTGGCACCAAGGTCTCCGAAATCCCAGATTCGTTGTAGTTTTCTTATGTGGGACCATTGGTATTATAAGAATGCGGTTTCGCAAAGTTAGGATTATTTGGCAACCTAGTTTTGAAATAAATATGTTTTTTATGTTGGGTTACGGCAGCGCCCCGGCCATCAAACCGTGGCCAAATGCGGAACAAAATTTTTCTAAACTGGCGCTACCATTATCCGATGCCCGGATCTACCCAAAACCCTATACTAGCAAGCTATAAAAATAAGTTAGAATGGTTATACCGAGTTGATCTGTGTTCTTCGGTCTTCAACCATCATCCCCAAGCTCCTACTGGCTACTTGATCGAATTTGGTCGCCGGTCTTTCTCCATTTACAATGATCCACCTGAGGGAAACGGCGCAAGCTTCAGCCTCGTTGAGCGAGGCAACCAACGCTCCAAAGTTGCTAGCAATGGAGAGTGGAGATGTAGGAATGTGTTACTATCTTTTTCTCTCATCACAATGCTCAATAGAGCAACTCAAGAAGATGAAGGAGGTGAGAAAACATGTGGCATGAGCAACTAAAGAAAATGGCTAAGTGTTTTCTACAAGTGAGTGTGAATGAAGAGAGCAAGTAAAGAAACAAGAGAGGAAAAGAAAAATGAGCAAGGCTCATCCAAGAAGTGGCTGCCCCCATTCTCTCTCTCATGCAATCAAAATATCTTTCCAATTTTCCAATAAACAAAGCCATGCCCTTACCTTTCTACATGTCTCAAGCCATGCTCATGCCACCTCACTCCTCCACCTCATTTGTGAAACAAATGAATTTCCAAAAAAGGAAAATCATACAAATGAGGTGTCCACTTCTAGAAGCTATTCCGTATAAATACGGAATACAACCCTATACATGTATCGAAATACATATACACATATTCGTACCAAAATACGAATAGCCAAGAGAGAAAATAAATAGTGAACAATAATACTAGAATACATATATATAAATACATATATATAAAAAATTAAATCAAAAACCTGAATAAATAATCCGGCTTAATCCTAAGCCGCTAGTATTATCAACCGTCCGATTAAAGTATGTGCAGCATGTACACATATTTAATCGAACACATGTATGTGCCAACATACGTCATCTACACCATATCGCCTGAACCGTGAAAACCCTCTGTGTGGGACTCTAAAGACTCGCCAATACACCGGCAGTGGGTTTAACCACAAGCACGTCAGCGGCACTAGCTGTACGTAACGGCTATCCAGGTATTGAGCGAAAGGAAGGCCGACGAGCAAACTCATCCTGAACCCCTACTGAGCCTGACAGTGACAATATCCGTACAGTCTGGTCTGTTCGTCTAAGAGTATCGCATATCGAGTCTAGGGGGTGGATAAAGTCAGATCCCTAACAACGCGACATTTAGTGTCGGCATGAAACCCATCACCACTTGAGAAACTATCGATCCTGGATCGGTAATTCTCGTCCACCGTGGCCACGGATTTCTTGTGATGGCCACCTGTGCACAACGCGACATCAACACCCAATACCGGGAGAGGCGAATCCCCGGCGATCCGATCACTGCCTCCTTGTGGCTCGGGACTGTACCCAACTAAAACCTGTTTGCACGACTCCTTTGAGCCGTGGTAGGATAGTAATCAAAGCACAGTGAAAACTTACATGAGACAAATGACGATCTCAGGTCAACAGACTAACCTGTACACATGTCACCTGGGAACTGCTATCTAACAATAGGTATAATACAAACTAGCAGGATCCCGACGAGTCCGTCCAGTGTACTCATAACCCAATGAGAACCTGTAAACTATCTTAGGTGAACAAACTAACACAAATGGCTTGTGAGACCTGGCCACCGCCCTTCGTCGGGGTCTCAATCAGTATACACTAGTCTACACTGGAGTATCGATGCTCAGTCTCGATACTCCCATGACTAGGGACATTTAAGGATGTGCTTACAGACCCCTAGCTCCCATGTATATGATCGCCATCATAATGCTGGTAGTCAGGTAAGAATCCTATGGGCTCTATCAACATGTACATGATGATAAAGACAAACCAGATAGCATACTATCATCTCGAGTAAGACAGTTCTACCGGTATAGGTTCTCCCTTAATTATTATAACCACCTACCTGCGATTACGATAATTGATTTGAGGGCACTATAGCCAACAATCTCCCACTTGCACTTAAGGCCAATTATTGCGGTGTCGTATACTCACAACCTGTGTGATACCGAACACCCAACTTCTCTACTAATCAGTTTCGCAAAGCTCATTTACGAAAATATTGCGTTCGAGAAATAGCCTCAATGAATGAATCCGCTCCAATATTTCTTTCTGTATCTCTCTATATCTCAAATTCGCGGAGAAAGCTATCTCCCGAAATGAGCAATACCTGTCTTAGAATTTGTCTGGATATCTGATGGGACCCAGTTCACAAATGAACTCCAAATCCAGCAAACTTCTTAGACTGTATCGTCCGCTGAATTTAATCAGTATTCTGTGTCATGCCTTTCCTCGGTATCCGCTTGGACAACCTGTCAAACATGTTGTCCCTAAAAAGAGGGAAAAATAAAAATCTGACAGTCACTTTGTCATCCAGGTCATCTTGGAAGCCTGAAATGATAATCGTCTCCCAAAGGAGGCTACTGTAATCATTTCCAAGAACATCCATTTATGTTCAATAACTACTTCCCAATATTTCTCCAGGATTGGATTAATATATGTTTATTGCAGCTAGTGCAAAAACATCATCTGGTGTGGTACTTGACATTTCATGATTAACTCAATTGCATAAACGAGTGATATGCTAATCATGCAGATCCCTCTCCCCTTTAGTCTATAAGACACCTTTAGAGAGGGTGACTCCATCACCTACAGATACACCACCATGCCAGGAGTCGTTCATTCTAAAATACCTTTAGAATAATGTCAAAGTACCCAGATTAGGATACTTCCCAAATCTAGATCTAAAACCATAGATCTAGTAGTCAGAAATCCTGATATTATATCCATATCCTATGTGGAGAAACGATTTTGTAACAACCACAGTATAACCGATCGTAGTATAGAAATGTCTCTTCTTATCAAGTGCATGTCATCCTAATACCTAGACATCACTCTCTACTACCTTCTTACCAGATCCATCTCATATTCTGATGAGGTTAAGACCTATGACTGTCACATCAAAAATAGATGATCTATTTCCATTATACTTGCTTTAGTCTATAAATAGACACAAGCTACTTGCTTACTATGCTTCTGCTTCTCCCACCGATTACAACAACTTTCTGAGAGACTCATATACACGTGTACTTCTAAAGCTAGTTTAGAACGACGCTATACTCATCCTCTTGCCGGGTCTTATAGTCTAGAACAACAGCAATGGCAAGTCTGGGTAAACAAGAACCTCCCTGTCACCATCTCTGAGAAGACCGAAGTATCTCTCGGGTGCCTGAGGTTACCCATCAAATCTACGGAGTGGCTAATGGAACGTCGAAACTAATTGAATCCTCAGGTTCTATTAATCTTCAGTAATCGTTTGTGGTTTTGGAATCACTTCCAGTTCTACCATACTCTCACTTCTGTTTTTTGAAAAAATCCATTTCACTAAAACTGTGGCGAGTTTAGAACAATATAAATATTGATATTCCTGATGGTAGAAAGTTAACTCTCGTCAAACCCCGGGATAACCCACAAACATCCATTACTGAAACGTGCCTTGAGTTTATCGGGATTCTGGTTTTAAGCATCAGCCAGACAACTTCCTATACCTTAACATCGTTAAGATATAAATTAATTCTATATGTATCCAATATAGAAACAAAATCACTAATTTAATTGGAACCGGATTAAAAATCATGCAGCTGTCTCCAGTGCATATCAACCAAATGGAAAAAGGCTAATCACCATTACTCAACTAGGAGTGCATCCATATATGAGTGACCTGAAAGAGAAGTAAGTTCTCAAAACCATTACTTACAACGGAATACCAAACACAAGTATCTACATCTTCGACTTTCTCGAAGAATCCTGATACTTCCAACAAATGGTTCTCTACTTTATTCTTATACCTATAACTTCTCAAAATCTGAACTTTATATTTCAGCGAAATATTTGTCTAGAACTAGAGAAGTTATGAGTAAACAGAATATAGTAGGAGTACCAAGCCCATTGTCCTAATGTACACTGGACAACATACAATACTTTGTATAAGTCCCCTGAGTTCAATAACCCAAACCCTGTGCATCGTAGGTTGAAAAACTGTGTAACACCCGAGCCCAATAGTACTATTTCTGTTACTAGTTGAGTGTTATACATTGCTTATTTCAATTATCCTGATTGTTTGGTGTTTATTGCTAAATTCTAACCGGTTAAGTCATTTTGGCACATAACAAATTTTAACACCTAAAATGAAATAAAAAATATCCAAGTTGGCCTACTCGTCGCCACTAGTCGCGTGGTAGCGTCCGCTTGTCGAGATTTCTTCCCGTTCGGTCAAACGGACAAGTTTGGACGGCTACGCGCGCGTACAAGTGTCCGACTTGGGGGCATGCATTTTAATCATAAAACACCTCTTTTCAAAATTTGGAACTCGCTTAAAATCCTATAATTTGAATTTGAAATATTTGGGCGCAACCCGGGCGCGATTTGGAAATGTTTCGTTTAGCGCCAAAATCCCAATTTAATTAAATATTATAAAACGATAATATATATTCAAATCTTAACTGTTAGGTGTATAATCATTTAATTAGGTTTAGAAATCTTTTAAATTCTTTTGCTGTTGCTCGCTGGCCAATCACGAGAGGTTAGACCCTCGTGGGCCCCGCCTCCATCCATCTCTCTACACTCTCTCCTTTCTCTCTCCAATCCTATTCTTTCTCTCTCTCTATCTCTATTTCTATCTCTGATAACACCTCTATCTCTCTATCCCTATATTTTCTTAACGTCCCTCGTCTTCACGAGAGAACCCCATCGACGAACCCACGTAAACCCAGCCACCTCGTCGCCGTCGCCGCCGACCTCCCCGCGACCTCGCCACCATCACCTCTGCACCTCCCTCGTCTCTTTTTCCATTTCCCCGAGCCTTCCCTGCAACCCACAGAACCTGCAAACCTTTCCCTGATCCCAGAATCTCCACCGCCTGCACCTTACCGTCGACGGCCCTCGTCGTCGACGACTCTTCCATCTTCCTCTCCTCTCTCTCCTTCCCAACTCAACCCTAGCCCTGCACCCCATTACACCAAGCCTAACCCAAGCCCAAACCCTAACCGGAACCCTAGCAACTCCTCTGGTTCGCCGGAAAAGGACACCGTCGACCCCCTCGTCGTCACCAGCACACCGACGACCACCTCCTCTCCTCCCTGCAACCCAAACCAGGCCTCTACCTCCCCCTACTCACAGCACAACCCGACCCAGCCGCTTCCAGCCCTCGCCGCATCTCCTGTTCACCGCCGGCGCACCCATCGCCGTCGGGCCCGTCGTAGTTGCCCCTGGTTCTTCCCTGTAAGCCTCCCTTTAGCTTTCCATTCATGTTTAATCCCTCGCTGGTCCTTGTTGCGTTTATCGTATTTGCTAACTTCGTTGCTTTGACTTTTGCCGGATTCCGACCGTGCCGTCGTTTGGACCCGACGCTCCAGCGAAGTACCCTGGTCCGTGTGGTCCCGCTGTTCGCTGTTGGGGCTCGATCCGTAGCCCATGCACCCGTCTCGTGTTTTCTGCCGACTTTACATCCGTGCTTTCCGGTTTGCGAAACCGTCGAGGCAAGATTTCTTGCTACATGCTACGTTAAACTAATTAAATGTTTGACTCACAAACTTGCTTTAGCAACTAAATATTGCTACTTGTCTCATTGGACGAAATATGATATACATTATAATACTGCCACCTAAATCGTGTTTTGCCACCATAACCTTAATAACAACTACCTGCTAATCATTTCACTATTTAGAGGATAATAGTCGCACACTTATATCTTTATTGCCTGCTGTTATTAATATTGCACTACACTGTGATTATTGCACCCCAAGGGTGCTTGAACCTGTTAATAAGAGAATACAAAGCATCACTGTGTTTACATGGAATAATATTGTTATTTGTCGTTCCTGCTGCTGTTCCTTATCCGTTACTATACCTGTTATCAGCATACATTTGATTGCATTACATATTGACCGATCTTGATACACCTGACACATGTACTGATACACCGGACATGACACCCTGTATATATCGACTCAACCTGTTGACAAGTGACCTGACCTGTTACCTGATTTCATGCCTAATGCCGACAAACCTGACCATTCCTGCTGTCTATCCAGACAGACCTACTTTTACCTGATCTTGTGTTGGCATTAGTCCTTGACTACTGAATACCCGACCTGACCTACATAACTTGGGGGTATGGGGAAATCAAAGGTGAAACCGACTTGTAACTCAACAGTTCGATACTTGTTCTGATCAGTCTTACGGGCTTGGCCAGTCCGGGAGTGATGATGCTGACATCACTCATCCATCCTACTACCTATTACTGCTTAGCGGCACGTCTCGGATTCAGCCCCGAGGACCTTGACCGTGGTCCCGGGCACGCACGGGATACTATTGAGTTACATCGACGATTCATCAATTGATTTCAAAGACTATAGAGTAGAAACTTGATAGGACAGTTTAGTCACCATTGCACATTACCCTGCTCTGTTATTTCTTAGTACTGCTTTATTCATGTTCATACCTGCATTGCTTATTACCATGTTTATATTATATTATTTGATGACATGACGCGCTGACGTCTGGGTTTTGCATGGCCCAGATTCCTTACCACTGTCACTGACCGAGCAGGAGTATTTCAGCCAGCAGACTGATTTGTGAGTTCTGCAGTGGTTAGTTCATTTATTGCATTTTATTTCCAGGTGCGATTCCGCATTATGGGACGTACCTTTCTATTATTGTATTGGATCATTTGCTTCCGCATTTATTTATCATTGACTCTTATCATTATGGATTTGGACATGTGTTAGGTAGTTTATTTATATTGTTCTTGATATCTCTACAGCCGTAATGTGACTGTGGATGGATACTTCCTACCCACAGGTAGCATGGTTGGCTATGTCACGTGCCTAATCTTGCGTACTCTGGGAAGCGGGGCGTGACAAACTGTACTATGGTTAAGAAGAATTATACTGCTGTTGAATGCACCTTACCTAACCATCAACTGATATAGGTAAATATCACAGACATAATTTCAAAAAGTTATATCCCACTTTATAAAATAAACGTACAGATATACCGGTTTGAAATTGGTGCATAACAACGGATATTCAAAACCAAATATTTGTCGTCCGGCAAAAACCCAGATGATTTCCTCAAATATCACCAATTACAACGAATTCCGATATAATGAGGATCTAATCACCCAATTCCCAATATCTTACTCCCACTCACCATCCGTAATAACATACAAATGTGAGAAACTGATCTGGTAAACACATACCCTAGAGTTAGATTCCAATTGGGAAAACAGTTTTCAATTAACATCGCACAGTGAAACTGAAATATGAAAATGTTTCAAAAGGGGTTAACTGGTATTCCTAGTAACGCCTCTTCCACTATCCTGATTCATGACTGTAACTGTATAGTTCCATGCCCTCACTCCAATCCCTTTATTATGTCTTTACCTATTATCTTATATACACCATCTTTAGACCAATTGGTTTTCTTCCTTCCCTACCCTTCGGCACCAGCCTAAGATTTGAAAGAAGACTATCCAATAAGCGCAATAGGTGTACTCTCCTAATCTTAGGAGCTCTCGCAACCTGAAAGATGGTAATTGGGAAAAACATCTGAATAATCCTATTCTATTTCTCCTGAACCGGAAATCATCCTCGAATCTGGAACGAATTCCCTCGAGTTCGTATGTAACTATACGATGGCATATCCAATAGGAGTGGATATCCGTAGTGATACGGAGTGTTCTGGAGAAATCCAAAGTGGATGTGGGAGTGGCAGGGGTATACACGGTTTTGTCGTGAATGATGTTGGTCGCAATTTTCTTTGCCCTTAATCTAATCTCTTTATATGTCTTTACTTATTACCTTTTGTACACCACACTTAGGCTTAATTGGTTTTCTTCCTTCCCTACCTATCGGCACCTGCCTATGATTTGGAAGAAAACTATCCAATAAGCTCAATAGGTGTACCCTCTCCTAATCCGAGGAGCCCTCACAACCTGAGAGAAGATAAAGGGAAAAAACAACCGAATAATCTTATTCAATCTCTCCAGAACCAGAATCCATCCTCAAATCTGGAACAAGTTCTTTCGAGTTCGTATGTAACTATACGAGAATTTATCCAATGGAAGTGGATGTTCGTAGTGATACGGGGTGTTCTGGAGAAATGCAAAGGTGATATAGAAGTGGCAATGATGTATGCGACACCGTGACATTCCAAAAGCCAAAGTGTTGTAAGTAGGTTCGGTTAGCTTGGTTCATGAGTTTTAGTTTAGGGTCAGGTCATGGTCGCTGCCTGAGAGAGAGAGAGAGAGAAAAGAAACACACAGCGTGCACTCTAACCTAAATCAGAATGGTTAATGACTTTATCTAATCAGGATGGCTCCCACTGTTTTCTCGAATTCTCCTCCAAACCCAAAAGAAGAATTAGTCGGACTCGCCCGAGGAGTAATGCCACTCATCAGTAGGAATCGGGATCCAACTATCATCGCATGATAACTTGACGGAATCCACTCAAGTTACCAAACTCCAGAAGGTATGCGCAAGCCTAGCAAGTTTCCTGTATGTTTGAAACTCCCGATATGAGTTTTTACCCCTAGCAAGTGACCTTGACAATACCAACATATCAAAGAGTCCTAATTAAGTTCAACCCGTCATTATCTTGATTGCGTTAAACCCACCTGTACAAGTCCTTGACAATGCCAACATAACCGTATGACTGTCTTAACCAATCCACATATCCATGCGACAGAAAAGCATTACAGAGCTACCGAACACTACGCCTCGGCAATGCACGACATACGTAGCACGAATACTGAGCAATACTAATCTGAAATGACGGAGGACTACGGCTGGTTTTTGGCGAAAAACCTTTAATGTAATGAACTTGACATCGTTGAAGGAACCGAGTGGTTTTACAAATATATAGTAGTGAAAACTTTTGCTAAAGAGGTCACTCCTGATGAAGAGATCTCGGCTCTTTCATCGTCGAATGAGGTGTAGGATATTCCAAACTGAATACCACGATGCAAAGCAAAAGAATCGACTATAGTGAAATTATTACGTTGACGCCAACTTTTACTCAAGGGGTCACTCCCGATGAAAGGATCTCGGCCCTTACCTCGTCGAATGAGGTGCTAGATATTCATAACCGAATACCACTATGCAAAGCAAAAGAGGACGTCTGTAATGTCAGTTTTTAAAAACTTAGTTCCAACAACATCATATAGGTTTATTTTATCCTTGCATTGATAAGAATCAACGCAGTCCCATCAATTAATCACACCAGAAAGAACGAAAATATATGATGTACGTATATGCCATCCGCATTCGCCACCGGGCCCGTCATCACCCGTTAGGTTACTTAACTAATGACAGAGCGGGGGCTGGACTAGTGCGGGTGCAAAACATATACAATATCTATTAGTATATATATAAATATATATAACAATCATCCCAGGCATAATATAAAGCAATATCACAGAAGCATCACAGAAGCAACACATAATGGTGGATAATTTTGGAGCCCCGGGTTTCATTTGAGCCGCAAATAAGACCCGACGTTCCCTGTCGTGTGGATAGCCTGTGCAATGGTAACCTAGACCCCTATGAGTGCGGCAAGTTAGGCAACCCCCTTCAACAACGTGAATGGGCCACCCAGCACTTCACCGCATCCGGTAATTTGAGCACCCCTCCATGAGTCAACCTATACCCCCTACGAGTAAGGCGAATAGCCCGCCAATTCTAGAGTAAGGTCCCCTCCGTCTCAACGCCATGAGATGCGGATCCGTTGCCCTCTAGAATCTGGCTATTCGTGCACTCCACCACGGGATAATCCTAGTACAGAAAAGAAAATAATATGTATAAGGGTGACATCGACCTCAACCCGGTCGTGCCCCAAACAAATAATATACAAACTGACAGTGACGGCAGTCCATATGTCGAACGCTCGCCCCGCAATATTAAATGTACAAATGAAACTAAACTGTACTAATATTGCACCATAACTATCCACCACGACGATCCAACCACAACACAGAATATCAACGTGAATGTCACGTTCGCAAACCCGTCTAAAAGAACTATAGCAATTAGACAAGTTGTACCGATCTAATGACATTCACGGTCGCAGATAGTAATGTAAGTATTGTAAACATTTAAACAGTGTTAAATTATCGACTTCGAAACACCCCGAATTTTCCTTGAACAAAAGACAACACCATATCCAAACTGGGCAAAATAAGAAATACTACTGAACCAACATTCCAGAGACCAGACAACACCCAAAATACGAAGCCCAAAATCCTTACTATGGCCGGCCAGCTCGGAAAATGTGAGCATGTGCTCGGGTCAAAAAGGGTGGAATGAGTTCGTATTTGGGGTATGTTCTAGTAGTCATATAAGTACTCTTCTGCAGTCACTTAAAAATTTTTTTGAAGACTTTAAATATCGACAGAAACTGGAATGTGCAGTGCACTGTTTTGGGGTTGTTTCGATTTCGATACTTTAACATCGTCTAAACAAGCTAGCTAAGGGTTTAAAGGTTGTCTCTGATACCATGTTGGGCTGGATCGGCTTCTTGCTCAGATGGCGGCGGCGTCCCGGCCATGAAACCGTGGCCAAATGCGGAACAAAATTTTTCTAAACTGGCGCTACCATTACCCGATGCCCGGATCTACCCTAAACCCTATGCTAGCAAGCTATAAAAAGAAGTTAGAATGGTTATACCGAGTTGATCCGTATCTTTCGGTCTTCAACCATCATCCCCAAGCTCCTAGTGGCTCCTTGATCGAATTTGGTTGCCGGTCTTCCTCCATCTACAATGATCCACCTGAGGGAAACGGCGCAAGCTTCAGCCTCGTCGAGCAAGGCAACCGACGCTCCAAAGTCGCTAACAATGGAGAGTGGAGGTGTAGGAATGTGTCACTATCTTTTTCTCTCATCACAATGCTCAATAGAGCAACTCAAGAAGATGAAGGAGATGAGGAAACATGTGGCATGAGCAACTAAAGAAAATGGCTAAGTGTTTTCTCCAAGTGAGTGTGAGTGAAGAAAGCAAGTGAAGAAGCAAGAGAGGAAAAGAAAAATGAGCAAGGCTCATCCAAGAAGTGGCTTCCCCCATTCTCTCTCTCTCATGCAATCAAAATATCTTTCCAATTTTCCAATAAACAAAGCTATGCCCATACCTTTCTACATGTCTCAAGCCATGCTCATGCCACCCCACTCCTCCAGCTCATTTGTGAAACAAATGAATTTCCATAAAAAGGAAAATCATATAAATGAGGTGTCCACTTTTAGAAGCTATTCTGTATAAATACGGAATACAACCCGGTACATGTATTGAAATACATATACACATATTCGTACCAAAATACGAATAGCCATGAGAGAAAATGAATAGTGAACAATAATACTAGAATACATATATATAAATACATATATATAAATTATTAAATCAAAAACCTGATTTAATAATCCGGCTTAATCCTAAGCCGCTAGTATTATCAACCGTCCGATTAAAGTCTGTGCAGCATGTACACATATTTAATCGAACACATGTATGTGCCAACATACGTCATCTATACCATATCGTCTGAACCGTGAAAACTCTCTGTCTGGAACTCTAAAGACTCGTCAATACGCCGGCAATGGATTTAACCACAAGCACGTCAGCGGCACTAGCTGTACGTAACGGCTATTCAGGTATTGAGCGAAAGGGAGGCCGACGAGCAAATTCATTCTGAACCCCTACTGAGCCTGATAGCGACAATATCCGTACAGTCCGATCTGTTCGTCTAAGAGTATCGCATATCGAGTCTAGGGGGTGGATAAATTCAGACCCCTAACAACGCGACATTTAGTGTTGGCATGAAACCCATCACCACCTGAGAAACTATCGATTCTGGATCGGTAATTCTCGTCCACAGTGGCAACGGATTTCTGGTGATGGCCATCCGTGCACAATGCAGCATCAACCCACAATACCGGGAGAGACGAACCCCGATGATCCGATCACTGCCTCCATGTGGCTCGGGACTGTACCCAATTAAAACCTGTTTGCACGACTCTTTTAAGCCGTGGTAGGGTAATAATTAAAGCACAGTGGGAACTCACACGAGACAAATGACGATTTCAGGTCAACAGACTAACATGTACACATGTTACCTGGGAACTGTTATCTGACAATAGGTATAATACCAACTAGTAGTATCCCGGCGAGTTCGTCCAGTGTACTCATAACCCAATGAGAACCTGTATACTATTTTAGATGAACAAACCAACACAAATGGCTTGTGAGACCTGGCCACCACTCCTCGTCGGGGTCTGGATCAGTATACACTAGTCTACACTGAAGTATCGATACCCAGTCTCGATACTCCCACGACTAGAGACATTTAAAAATGTGCTTATAGACCCCCAGCTCCCACGTATATGATCGCCATCATAATGCTAGCAGTCAGGCAAGAATCCTATGGGCTCTATCAATATGTACATGACGATAAAGAAAAATCAGATAGTATACTATTATGTCGAGTAAGACTGTTCTACCGGTATAGGCCCTTCCTCAATCAACATAACCACCTACCTGCGATTACGATAATTGTCTTGAGGGCACTATAACCAACAGTTTAATAGTATGGTTTAAAAAAGAACGGCTTGAAACTTTACGATACTTCAGTACTTTTAGACTTTAGAGTTTAAAGCTCCGACTTGGTTAAATTATAAAATTAAGGGTTTTAATCTATCAAAATTTTTGGAAGTCATGGGAAATTTTATTTTGGTTGCGAAATTGAGCTTGCTTAGGATATGAAATTTATGCTCGAAATTCTAGGAAACCATTTTAGCAACTATAACCCCAACAAAGCCTAAAAACTCGATATTCCAAACATTAAATTTAAAATTGGAACCCTATCGGTTTGGGAAAATCTCTTTCAAACTTTAAAATTTTTACCGCTCAATCGACGATCATGCTCTCTCCACCCCCAAAAAAAAAAGCAAAGAAAGAGAGAGAGAGAGAGAGAGAGAGAGAGAACCCATATAGAAAACAACCATGATCAACATTAATAGTTCTCAATAATGTACTGGAACTTAAACTCTCTTTCAAAAATGGTAATTGAGAATGATGGTGCCGCTTCTTCTTCTTCCTCCTCTTCCTCAAAATCCAAAACCCAAGCTCGAAACCCTAACCCTCCCCATTCCCCTCTCCGCAAGCGCATCCTCTCAATCCCCTCCTCTCTCTCCCCCAACACCAAACTCCTCCATAATCTCACTTGCTGCCACTGCTGCGGCCTCAAGACCACCACCACCACCACCACCAACTCCTCAAACCTCAACCTCCTCAAAAGCCAATGGCGATTCGTTCTCCTCTGCGTCACCTGCCTCTCAAGCATCAGATCCGCCGAGATCTGCTCCTACTGCTTCGCCCCAATCTCCGAAGACGACGACGTGTTCCTCAACTGCCTCCAATGCTTTCATCGCATCCACTACGCCTGCATCCCCAATCATCGCTTCTACGTCCTCCCCTCACAGATCGACGCTGAGACCTTCGCCTGCGTCGATTGCTGCGCTGCTCCTAAACCTTGTGGGTAGGATTAATGGCGAATTCAGAGCTAGCTAGACGAGGTCGATGATTGATGAGTTGTGGTAAAAATCTCAGCTTTTTTTTAGTGGCACGATGATGTTAGCTCTGATTTTGATTCTTATATATAATGCTCTATTGCTTTTTTTTTTTTTGGTTATTTAAGTTATTATTGCAAAAAGAAAGATTAGACTTGGATAAAACAACAGCTCAATTGCATTGATCCCTTTTATAAAAGAACAAAGTATCAAAGAGCATACAACTATTATATATATGGGCCACAAAGCATTTCTTGTAGAACCCCAAACAAGCATAGGAACTAGAAAGAAAACACTGCGTACAACAATTTAGATTTTATTTTAATAGACTCCCTAATGCACATTGTGCAATCATTTAGGCAACTCTCGCTCTCTTTCGCTTCTCCAATATCTGATGTGCTCGTCGAATTAGCTCCCTAATGATGATGTGGCGGCGGGGCGAGGTGGGCTGGAGGTGGAGGCTTGTTGTAAATTGGAGGTGGGAAATGAGTATAAGGAGGTGATGGCTTGTGGTAGATTGGTGGTGGTAGATGAGTTGGTGGTGATGGCTTGGGGTAAATAGGAGGTGAGGGCTTGGGGTAAATTGGAGGTGGCAAGTGAGTAGGAGGTGAAGGCTCGTGATAAGCGGGAGGTGATGGGAAGTGAGTTGGAGGTGAGGGCATGTGATGAATGGGAGGTGATGGGAAATGAGTTGGAGGTGAGGGCTTATGGTAAATAGGAGGTGGTAAATGAGTAGGAGGTGAGGGCTTATGGTAAATTGGAGGTGGTAGATGAGTTGGAGGTGAGGGCTTATGATAGATTGGTGGTGGTAGATGAGTTGGAGGTGAGGGCTTATGGTAAACTGGAGGTGGTGAAAAATGAATAGGAGGTGAAGGCTTGTGATATATGGGAGGTGGTAAATGAGTAGGAGGTGAGGGCTTGTGGTATATGGGAGGTGGTAAATGAGTAGGAGGTGAGGGCTTGTGATAGATAGGTGGTGGTAAATGAGTAGGAGGTGAAGGCTTGTGATCAATAGGTGGTGAATAATGAGTAGGAGGAGAAGGCTTGTGGTAAACAGGTGGTGGTAAATGAGTAGGAGGTGAAGGCTTGTGATAGATAGCTGGGGGTAAATGTGTTGGGGGTGAAGGCTTGTGATAGATAGGTGGTGGTAAATGTGTTGGGGGTGAAGGCTTGTGATAAATGGGAGGTGAGCCAATTGGTGAATGTGAAGGTGAAATGTGATGGTGGTGGTGCTCTTCATGCTCCTCATGCTTTGGTGGTGAGTGGTGATGAGGATAATGAGGAGGATGAGCTAAATGGCTTGTTGGAGGAGTAGCAACATGATGATGATGATGATGTGGATGTGGATGCTTTGACGAATGGTGGTATGAAGGAGGAGGAGCTTCAACTTCATGGGTTGGTGGTGGTGGTGGTGCAAGATGGTGGGCTAGAGGCGGAGAAAGAGGAGAGGGGCTATGTGTTGGGGCTAGTTTTGGGAGGGTGTAGTGGGATGAAGAGGCATTGGTGAAGTGAAAAGAGAGCACTGCTATGAGAGCAATGCTTAGAGTGAGGAGCTTCATCTTGTTGATGAAGAGAGAATGAGAAGGTTGGGTTGCTCTTTGAGGCTTTGCATTGTGGTCGTTATATAGTAGAAGAGTTTTGTCACAAGTGGCTCTCAAACTTTCCAAAACTTGGACTGATTTGGCATTCAAAAATGTGATTCGATAGGCCTTCCATTGATTACGGGGTGTGCTTTACCCAATGGCTGATGAGAGGAATCAATGGGAGAAAACCATGGGTCTCTCGTGTCCCTTCTATAACAAAAATTACCTAATAAATTTATGGGAAAATTGGATCAAACTCCTTATCTTTAAAAATCTTTAGATCTCTTCCCTAAAAAAATTTGTAAAAAACCTCTTAAACTTAAAAATTCTTGTGTTTTAGTCTCTACAGTACATTTACTATTTTTTTATGTCAACACCAACTTTTCAGGTAAACTATTACATTTACCGTTTAAAGTGCTACATATATTTTTTAAAGTGTTATATTTATCTTCTAACGTGCTGTATTTATATTGAAATAAGTCAAATGTAATAGATAGTAATTTTACTAAAAAATGTAACAGTTTCATGTCAAATGTAGTATTTTAACACAATTATAGTACTTAATAATATAAATATAGTATTTTGAAAGATAACTATAGTACTTTACAAGTTAAAAGCAGTAGTTTTCATGTTAAATGTAGCATTTTAACATAAATATAGTACTTTATAAAATAAATGTAGTGTTTTGAAAGATAAATACAGTATTTTAAAAGGTAAATGTAGTTTTTTACCTGAAAGGATGGTGTTAGTATAAAAAAATAGTAAATATACCATATGCACTAAAACACAAGAATCTTTAAATTTAAAATGTTTTTTACAACTTTTTTTAAGGTCAGGATCCTAAGCCTATTGATTTTCAAAGAGTTTGACCCATTTTCCTCTAAAATTTAATACACCATCTATAGCTCATTCGGTGATAATCTCCTCTTTTGATGAAGAGATCACATCAAAAAAAACTTTAAATCCGCTGTTTTCAGAAAGTTTGGAGGTTTTCCAGAAAACTATTATTGCTCACCGAGGCACATCATTACCATTATCGCCACGTTGCCATGTCAACATCTTGCAACTTAGCAAAACAAATTATGAAATTTCCAAAATTAGCCCATCATCATTGTCTATCCCTAACTTGCAAACCAAACCCTAATCCTTCGGCACGGCTGCCATCTTCGGCCTCCCTTCTCCCAACCCTACCCTCCCCCTCACTGAGATCCTCCCTCCCCCACCCGTGAGCTCCAACCCGACCCCCCCCCCTCCTCGCCTTCCCTAGGCTTCCCCCTCCATGAGCTGCCCCTCTACCACCCACGTGCTCCCCCTTTCCCTTCCTGAGCTCCTCCCTTCCTGAGCTGCCTCCCCTAACACAATTAAATTTAATTAATTAACTAATTAAGACAATAATAATTAATTACTTCAAAAGCAAACATGTCATCTACTGCTCAGTTAACACTTGCCGTTTTTGACAGCTGCCCATGGTAGTTTCTATTGCTTTTTAAAAAAATTTGGTAGTTTCTTAAATAACCTTTTTGGCGTCCAATAGCCTTGAACCTATAATGTACTATCATGGCGTATGAACATAAATAAATACTATGACATTGCAACTCTGTGAAGTCGTTTAGAGCTTGCAAGCACCGTGTTAAATTTTGCACATACAAGACAGAAGAAATGCAATAAAGGTTTTTGTTAAATCGTATGTATATTTTCCTTGAGATTTTCACTCTCACCACATGTTTTAATATGGTGACTGAATAATCAGATGAAACAACATAGTGCCAGATATAACTTGCAGTGCCTTGAAGAACAACTTAATGGATATCTTGTGTGAAAACTCTGTATTAGTCTACGAAAGAAACTGAATTTGTATAACTGGTGTTTTGTTTTTTAAATCCACATTGAAAAACTTTAGAGTTTGTTACAGCGGAAGAGAATTTAAGAGGCGGAGCGTAGATAGCATAAATTATAGGGTAAATTGTCAAAAAAAATCAAGCATTTTTTTCCGCTGTAAATAACCTCCTGGCCACGAAGCAATGGTCAAAAATCCCTTGGAAATTTTTTGTGCAGTATCTACATAGCAGACCGCTATATATAACAAATTCATACAAACTATTTATACATCGCGCAATAAACGTTTAGATATCACAGAAAATTAGATATAGCAGGAAACTGCTAGATATCACATGTAAGATGTTTTTTGATAACTAAAAACTTTTTTAGGGTGATTTTGATTACAGTTTCGAGGCCATGAGGTTTTTGACAACATAAAAGAGTGCTTGGGGTTTTTTGAGAATTTACCCTAAATTATATTGTTTGTGATATTTTTTTCATCTGTAGATACCACATTAGTATAAAATACCATATATTTATCTTCAACCAGCCCTATATATTGATTTAATGTTTTCTCTTACCTTGATCAGATGCTTCTCTCTCTCTCTAGTGATGGATTTTATAATATCTTTTCCATTTCTTCATTTTCTATGGACCTACTTGTGGTCACTTTCTCTCTCTAGCCTGCCATCTCTTTCAGTCTCCCATACCAAACATTTTCCTGCAATTTTTTCTCCAAGTTTTAGGCCTATGTTGGACTTTGATTTAAGATTGTTAGGGAGCAAATATTATCATCTCTTTTTAAAAGTCTAGTCTAATAAGTCTCTATACCCTAGACTTTTTTGGAGTATTGAGAAGCTATGATTACTAATTTCTAGAGAAACATGAAAAGAGAATTTTCTTTTGCTAATAATCTAGCATTTGATCTTCTATAGGACTTAAAATAGTTAATTAATCATGCACTCGTTTCAAACATTGGTTGGTGTAAATTAATTAATTGGATGACTTTGAAAGAAAAGAGAGAGGGAGTAGGTTTTGCATCGATCCCACATCTACAACTCCACTTGGACTTGTTTCCAGTGGCTCACATTTTGTCACACCTTGGACACTTTTGACAATTTCTTGGCAGAGTTGTTATACTTTTTTCCAACATTCATATACTTTTAGGCTATTATATTTCGAAGTGTTTATCAAATTATGATTCCTTCAAGTTTTATTTGTGGGTGGTTTTATTTTTGCTTATACTAGTTTCATTAACCATTTTGTTTATAACATAGAGGATTCGTTCAACCATTTGTTTGTCTACTGTTTTTCTTAGACGTACGTCAAGGTCAATGGTATGGAAGAAAAGAATTCTCTTGGTCAGTAAAAAATTCTATCAATTGTTTAAATAATCGGCACTGTTCATTTTGATCAACATACTCGAAGCCATGCAAACACAAATTTTTTTGTGATTTCAATACTTTTTACATTTGCAATTGAGAGTCCTAAATTGTATCAAAATCATACAGAAATTGATATAGAAATTGATGTATCGTATGTTAGGACATAAAGCTCAAGATATACAGTGTTGATTACCGTGTAAAAAGTTGAATATCTAACCAATATAGGAGAGAGTCACTCATAATGTGTTTTTATACTCATATAACTTTTTTCTTCCTAATCTTGAATTGCATTAAAGTAGAATTAACATCATATTAACAATTGGTCTTATCAAATCTCCTATGGGACCTTTCTTCATTGGTTAATGTTTAAAGTTTGGTATATAACTGATAAATATGTAATGATATGGTTTTACGGATTCGTTTAAATGGTTCAAATATCTGTTGTTTAGAGTCATTTTTCATGCAAGAAAGATAAAACGACGCAATTAAGTATATTTGTTATTTAAAGACATTTGCATACAAGAAGAATAAAATGATGGCATTCAATGAGCAGGGTCATGGCTAGTTAGCCGTCGGTGACATCCCAACGACGAGGTCCGCATGGAGGGTGAGACACATCGTCGTCGTGGTCGTGTCGTCCATAGCTAATTAGCTGGCTGTGGTTCTGACCTCATTCGTAACAACCTTAAAATGATGAATAGTATCACGCCTCGCTTCCTAAAATATGGAATACGAGGGGTTGAAAAGGCCAGCCATGCTTCTACAGTCAAGGAAACATCCTGCCGTAGTCACACTTCGGCTTCTAGTTTTACGTGGTAATCAGTAATCAATGCACAGGTAATGAGAAATGCAGTCACTAAAACAAAACAGGTACAAAGAACTAACCAGCTAGAGATCAAGGAAGTATAGCGCTGAGTCACTGATCCAGATATCCGTAATGTCCTCGAGGTACGTCAGGTCCTAGTCTAAGCTAAATCCACTTCTCACTCTGAGCATGCATACTCAGATCGTCAGAGCGACACAATAGCAATATATATAAATACGAATGTGAACACGTGCAATAATGATGAACATGAAACAGTAAGCATGGAATAATGACGTGAACATGAAGTAGCCAATACAGGTAGATAATAGAGCAGGCAAACAGTAAAGCATTGAACAGTATGGCAGGTATATTGAATAAGTAAGCAATGCATGTCAATGTCACTAATCCTATCAGTTTCTAAGTCTTACTGTCCAGGTTGCTAAACCTATCGTCAGTCCAAGTGTGAGAGTCAACCAATCGTGAGTATCCCCCACCCAAGGGTAGGACCCAAGGGCAAGGGAACACGGGCCCGAGTCGCTCGCTAATAATCAGTAATATCCCGATATTGTTAGTGTATATGCCCTAGAGGCCATTACTGTATCATACTAGTTTGTATATTACTTAATGGAAGCTTGGGATATTCACCTTGTATATACAATCTTGCTCAAAATAGTAGTATGCTACTTGGTTTGTTTCTACTTCAATGTGTACATGTGTTTATTTTAGTATATCGCCTATACACATTAGTGGAGCCCTTAGGATCTTTGCTTGATTACCAGCGTTGTGATGGCAGTCACACTAGTGGGGCTGGGTAATCTATAAGCACATCCTTATGCAGGTCCCTGGTCGCAGGACTATCGAGACATGGCATCGATACTCCGGAGTAGACTAGCGCATGCGCTTCTCATCCCAGTGTGGGAGACGGTCTGTCCCACAGCCGTCGATACGTCGTACTTGAGATAGTATGCGGGTGCTCGTTGGGTTACGAGTACACTGGACAGGACTCGTCGGGAACTGACTAGTTGGTATTATGCCTATCGTCAGTTATCAGTTCCCAGGTGACATGAGTACAGCTTAGTCCGCTGACTTGACACTGTCACTTCACCTCGAGTGTGTTCCCACTGTACTTTGATTACTACCCTACCACGGCTCAAAGGAGTCGTGCAAACAGGTGGTAGTTAGGTGCAGTCCCGAAGCACTTGGAGGCAGTGATGGTTAGACAGGATTCGTCTCTCCCGGTATTCGGGGTTGACATCGCGCTGTGTCTAGGAGAGCCATTACACGAGTAGTCCCTGGCCAGGGCAAACGAGATATACTGGTAGGCTTTCAGTGTTATCTCAGGGTGTTTTGGGTTTCACTCCGACACGACTTGTACCGCTATTGGGGGACTGACGTTTACCGCCCCTTAGGCCCGCCATGCGATGTATCAGACGAACAGACCGGACTGTACGGAGAATGTCACATTCAGGCTCAGTAGGAGTTCAGATGGGTTTCGCCTCGTCAGTCTTCTTGTCGGCATCTACCTGGGGACCGTTACGCACAGCTAGTGCCGCTTGCGGTCTGTGGTTAAACCCACTGCCAGCGAAGTGTCGAGTCTTTAGAGTCCCACACAGAAAGCTATTCGCCTTTAGGTAAAAGAGTAGAGGTCGCATGGTTTTGCGACAGGGTTCGGTCACATCCGTGCACTTGTGCACGTACAGTGTCCGGACAGTTCACACTAGCGGGCTTTGGTTTAAGCCAGATCCTAGTGTACCTTTTGGGATTGGTTTTATCCAGTATGCATTCGTGTTTCTCGGAACGCGGATGCGGGTGTGTATGCACAGTTGACGGAGAGACAGAGGCAGAGGATTCTCATTAGGGTTGTTGACCGTTGACAGTTGACTATTGATTTTTTGCTCAACCCTAATGAGAATATGATATGTGATTAACAATTATATTAATTAAGTATTATGGTGACATGGTTGTTGAGGGATTGACTTTGTTGACTTGTTGACTTGTTGACTAGGCTTGACTAGTTGACCATCATGATAACTATAGCTATCATTTCATGGCAAAGACTTTTGCTTGCTTGCTCTTTTGTACAAAATGAGTGCATGAAATGATATGGCTATGGTTGCTTAAACCATCACATAATATTTGATTGATATGAGGTGTTATGATTATTTTGGATTATGAGAGCCAAATGAGAAAAGTCTTCTTTCATTCTTTCATGCTCATTCTCTCTCTTGTTCTTGAGCTCTCATCTCCTCCTCTTGCTCTCCCTCTCTTGACTCTATGGTTCACTTGTCTCATGAGTTGAGAACCAAGAACCATAGATAAAATCCCATACAAACTTTTCTCTACTCACTCTAGTTCACAAGGTTTAGCAAACCGAGTGAACTAGTTTCTTCAAAGTTCGAAGAAGAAGCCAAAGGTTGAAGCTTTCAGGTGGATCTATCTTCGGCGCAAGGAGACGACGGGGTGAAGCCGATCCGGTCAACCATCGAGGCTTGAAGACGAAGGAGTTCAAGAAAGAAAGGTATAACCCCCTAACCGAGTAGTTAGCAACTCGTAGTTAGGTTGTTAGTTAGATGTTTAACAAAGATCCGGGTTTTAAGTCCATGTTACCACCTCTAAGAAAATCGTTTTTCGTCAAATTCCGCTTGCCCGAAAGTACCGGGAGAGGTAGCATGGACTTACAGTGGTATCAGAGCCTAGTTAAACTCTATCTAACATGTTAGCAAAGTAATTAGAAATTCCATCGGAGAAAAAGTCGTGAAATACACCCGAAATTCAAAGTTGCTGTCGATTTTTAAAGTTCTGTAAAAGTAATAAATCATGCTTCAAAAATCGACTCAGGGTTTTCTGAAGAAACTGCAAAAAATTGACCCCCTAACTTGATCAAAGCGCCGCGGTTCCGCGGCCGAGTTGACTCGGTCATGGGGTTTCTCTTTTGCAGTTTGTTCATAGGGGTATTTTGGGATTTTTGGAATATGTATTTTCTGCCCAGATTTTCCAGAACGAAAATTTTATTTTTGGGGTCCTGAAAATCCGTATTTTTGATCGAACTTCTAAAAGACTTAAGCTGACGGGTTTTTCTGTAATGTGATATTTGTATTGAACGTCTACTAATCGCTATATGTCGATTAGTGGGGGTTATACAAATCTGTGATCTGTAATGTCATTGGAATGTGTATATGAATATGTTGGATTGTCGCGGGTGAATAGCCGGGGGTTGTGAGACGAGAGTTTTCTTTTCTTTCAATTCATGTATATTTGTAAATTGATGTAATTATTATTTGTATGGCCGCATAACCGGGTCGGGGTTGTAGCCGTCATTGTATAATTTCTTTTTACTGTTTTTGCTCCTAGGATAGACCCATGGAGGGGGTGCACAAACTACCGGGTATGCCGAAGTGCCGAGTGGCCTACTCACGGGGTTGAGGGAGGTTGCTTCGCTTCGGATACTTGGCGGGTAGTTTGCCGCACCCGTAGGGGTCTTAGGTGGGGTATTGGCTATTCACCGCGACCGTGTAATCTGCTTTTCGTTACAGGCTCGTACGAATTGTGGATTCCTAGTATATCCAATGTATTCATCTGTGATCTGAAATGGCTATCATTGCAATATATCTATATATGATATTATTTAGGCGTTGCTTATGTTTTACAGCCGCGATAGCCCAGCCCCCGCTCTGTCGTTAGTTAAGTAACCTAACGGGTAATGACGGGGCCCAGTGGCGAATGCGAATGGCATAAGCGTACGTCATATTTTGGTTGTTTTCTGCAATGGTAGGATTAAATCATGGGACGCATTAAAAGAACTAATGCAAGAATATCACGCATTAAAAGAACTGATGCAAGAAAATAAACCAAGTTAAAATTGTTGGAACACTTTCGGGAAACCACTCGGTTCTTTTCAAAACTAACTTTTAAATGCGGAGCTTGAGCCACTCCTTTTAAAAGCTATCTCGTTCCATCGATCATATCAAGTTCACTACGTTCACAGTTTTGCCTAAACCATTCATAGCCCTCCATCATTTCAGTTAAATATTCGGTAGTATTCAAGCTATGTATTTTGACCTCACGCCAAGGCATAGTGATTGGTAGCTGCCGGATATTTATCTGTTGCATAGATAGAATGCGTTGGTTTGGGACAGTCGTACTACCATTTTGGCCTACGCCAAGGGTAGGTACGGGTGGATTCAAATTAACCTGGATAATGATGGGAAGAACTTGACATGTGACTTATGACATTTTGACCTCACGCCAAGGTCATAAGAGCATGGGGCAAAAATCCACATCGGGAGTTTCAAAAGAACTGAAACCTGCTAGTGTTGCATACCATTTGGAGTGTGATGATTCTGGTAGGATTCCTTCAGTTTCGTCACGCGATGATATTTGGATCCCGATCCTACTGTGAGTATATGCTACTCCTCGGGAAATTTCTCACTTAACGATCAATGCTATAAACCAAGTAGGTGTCTAGAAAGGTGTTAGCGGGGCTACGCCCCCAGGGAAAAGAGGTTATTTAATTAAGGAACTTCGCGAAAGCGTTGGAAAACCTCTCTCGAAGTACCGACACTGGCCTGGTTGAACGGTTAAGCAAGTATTGTGCGGTGGGATTGATCCCGACTAATTCTTCCTTTATGGTTTGAGGAGGGATTCGAGAAACAGTGGGAGCCATCCTGTTTACACAAACTAAAAACCACTCTAAACTTGCAAGAGCATCATGCTGAGTGTTTCTTCTCTCTCTCCTAATTGCAGTGACCAATCGACATGACTGGACTTAAGTTACTCTTAGATAAAAACATACTGACAGGGCCAAACTACAAAGATTGGCTCAGGAATGTCAAGATGGCAATCACTTACGACAAGCTGGGGTATCTTCTTACCACCAAAGCTCCCCCTGTCCCTGGTCCCACTTCCAGCGTCGCGGATAAGGAAATCCGTAAGACTTGGGAGATTGATAGCGCGATGGCCAAGTGCCTCGTACTTGCCTCTATGGACAATGAACATCAGAGGAGGCACGAGAATATGGACTTGGAATCCATATTTCTTCATACAAAAGAACTGTATGGAGAGCAATCTCGTATCGCAAGATACGAAGCGTCGAAAAAGTTATTTTCGGCAAGGATGGCCGTCGGATCATCAGTAGCAGAACACGTGCTTAAGATGATCGGCTACATTGAGGAGCTCGCGGACCTAGGGACCACATTGGAGAGTGGGCTCTATACGGACTTAGTTCTCCAGTCCCTTCCTTCCACTTACGCTCAGTTTATACTGAACTTCAACTTGCAAGAAAAAGAAGTTGAACTTTCAGAGCTCCTCAACATGCTGAGGAGCGCAGAGGGTACCCTACAGAAAGGTAGGGAAACATCCACTTTGTTTGTAGGAGGATCATCTTCTTCTAGGTCCAAGGCGAAAGCCAAGGGAAAGAAGAAGAAAGCCTCCGCCAAACCAAGGGGCGGTGTTAGTAAAGTGGATACGAAGGGAAAAGCAAAACCAACAAAGAAAGCGGGGAAGCTTGTGGATAAGGAAGAATGCTTCTATTGTCATAAGAAAGGTCACTGGAAGAATGATTGCAGGGCTTGGAAAGCCAGAACATAAGAATTGAAGTAGGTTGCAGCTTCAGCTTCAGGTGTGTATGTTATTGAAAACTGTCTTTCAATAAACTCTACTTCCTGGGTATTGGATACCGGATCAGGATCTCATATCTGTAATTCTTTGCAGGCGTTGAGAAACCGTAGGGTTTTAAAGGCAGGTGACATGACCCTCAGAGTTGCGAACGGAGCTAGCATGGATGCTAAAGCCATGGGGGACTATCACCTGGGAATGTCAGATGGACATGTTTTGGTTTTGCGTAATTGCTTTTTTGTACCCAACGCAACTTGTAATATCATTTCTGTATCTTTAGTTTCTAAAGAAGTTTATGAATTTGCGTTTGTAAGCAATGTTGTAAACATTCACCTTAATCAAGTTCTGATTGGGTCAGGTACATTGAGCAATTGTATATACGTATTAAACCAACCACAGATTTTCAATGTCCAGAATACACATAAAAGAAAGTCTCCAGAAATCAATCAGGCTTTCTTATGGTATTGTAGACTGGGTCACATCAATGAGAGAAGGTTGACGAAGTTACATACAGAAGGATATTTGAATTCGTTCGAATATCAATCGTATGCCACTTGTCAATCCTGTCTCAAAGGAAAGATGACAAAGTCTCCGTTCACTGGACACGGAGTAAGAGCGAGCGGGCTCTTGGGACTCGTACACAGCGACGTGTGCGGTCCAATGTCTACACATGCGCGAAGCGGTTTTTCTTACTTCATTACTTTTACGGATGATTTTTCAAGGTTCGGACATGTCTTCTTAATGAAACATAAATCCGAAGCCTTTGGAAAGTTCCAGGAATATAAGAATGAAGTAGAAAAACAAACCGGCAAAAGTATCAAGATTCTAAGATCGGATCGAGGTGGTGAATACTTGAGTGCCGAGTTCCTGGACTATTTAAAAGAGAATGGAATTCTCTCTCAGCTTACTCCTCCATACACTCCGCAACATAACGGTGTATCGGAGAGACGGAACCGCACCCTATTGGATACGGTACGGTCCATGATGAGTAACGCTGAGTTACCGCGATCATTCTGGGGATATGCGCTAGAATCAGCCGCATACCTTTTGAACCGAGTTCCTACTAAGACTGTGCCTACCACACCATATGAGTTATGGAGTGGGAAGAAACCCTATCTTCAATATCTGAAGATCTGGGGATGTCCAGCTTTTGTCAAAAAGCAGCATGCGGACAAACTCGAGGCACGCTCAGTATTGTGCAAGTTTGTGGGATACCCAAAGAACACCAGGGGGTATCTTTTCTACTACGCAGAGGAACAAAAAGTCCTTGTTTCTCGTAATGCCCACTTTCTAGAACACCAGTTCTTGGAAAAGGAAATAAGTGGGAGCGCAGTAGAACTGGAAGAAATTCCAGAACCACAGACTATTACTGAAAGCTTAGTAGAACCAGAGGGTTCGGAAGAACAGGACATTCCTACGCCGCTCCGCAGGAGTAGTAGGCAGTCTCATCCGCCCGAGAGATACTACGGTTTTCTCATAGACGGGGATCGAGAGGATTGCATCATAGATTATGATGAGCCTACTAGCTTCCAGCAGGCCGTTCAGAGCGTTGACTCGGTAAAATGGCTGGATGCAATGCGGACCGAAATGGAGTCCATGTACACCAACAAAGTATGGACGTTGGACATTGCTCCAGACGGGGTAAAACCCGTAGGATGCAAGTGGATCTTCAAAAGAAAGATTGGTGTAGATGGATAGGTTGAGACCTATAAAGCTAGACTTGTAGCAAAGGGTTTTCGTCAAAGACCTGGTTTGGACTATAACGAAACCTTTTCTCCAGTGGCTATGCTGAAATCCATTCGGATCCTTCTTGCCATTGCTGCCTTCCACGATTATGAGATTTAGCAGATGGACGTAAAGACGACTTTTCTAAATGGAAATTTAGAGGAGTGTGTCTATATGGACCAGCCAGAGGGTTTCATTCAGAGTGGGAGCAGCGGAAAGGTGTGCAAGTTGCTTAAATCCATCTATGGACTAAAGCAGGCATCGCGGAGTTGGAACATCTGTTTTGATGAGACGGTCAAGGAATTTGGCTTTATCAAAAATCCAGATGAACCATGCATCTATTGTAGATTTGTAGCGAGAACTGTAGTATTCCTCGTTTTGTACGTGGATGACATTCTCTTAATAGGAAATGACATTCCTATGCTACAATCTGTCAAGGGGTTCTTGTCACACAGGTTCTCCATGAAAGACCTGGGTGATGCCTCATACATCCTGGGGATCCGGATCCATCGTGATAGATTCAAGAGGATATTAGGACTTTCACAGTCCAGGTACATCGACACCATACTGAAAAGATTCAGTATGGAAGATTCCAAGTGCGGTAACCTACCGGCTTGTCACGGGATCACCCTCTTTAAAGAGATGTCTCCCAAGACTGATTTGGAGAGGGATCGCATGTCTATTATACCCTACGCTTCTGCGGTAGGCTCTATAATGTATGCGATGTTGTGTACCAGACCGGATGTAGCTTATGCACTGAGTGTGGTAAGCCGGTATCAGTCAAACCCTGGGGAGAAACACTGGATAGCAGTAAAGAACATTCTCAAGTACCTGAGAAAGACTAAGGAGATGTTCTTGGTGTATGGCGGAAAAGACCTCCAGATTGAGGCCTTTGCTGACTCCAGCTTCCAGAGTGACAAGGATGATTCCAAGTCCATGTCGGGTTTTGTCTTTACCCTCAATGGAGGGGCGGTGTGTTGGAAGAGTTCCAAACAGGAAACCGTTGCAGACTCGACGATGGAAGCGGAATACATCGCTGCATCTGATGCCGCAAAAGAAGCTGTCTGGATGAGGAAGTTCGTGAAAGAGCTTCAGGTGGTTCCGTCCATTGTTGATCCAATACCTCTGTATTGCGACAACAACGGGGCTATAGCTTTAGCAAAGGAACCCAGGTCCCATCAGAGATCCAGACACATCTTGAGGCGGTATCACCTGATCAGGGAGATCGTGGATCGCCAGGAGATCGAGGTTCGGAGAGTCGCTTCAGAAGATAACACTGCAGATCCATTCACCAAGGCCTTGCCCCAGACTCAGTTCGAGCGGCTGATCGAGATGATAGGTCTTCGATACGCCAGTACATGGCCTTAGTGCAAGTGGGAGATTGTTAGTGTATATGCCCTAGAGGCCATTACTGTATCATACTAGTTTGTATATTACTTAATGGAAGCTTGGGATATTCACCTTGTATATACAATCTTGCTCAAAATAGTAGTATGCTACTTGGTTTGTTTCTACTTCAATGTGTACATGTGTTTATTTTAGTATATCGCCTATACACATTAGTGGAGCCCTTAGGATCTTTGCTTGATTACCAGCGTTGTGATGGCAGTCACACTAGTGGGGCTAGGTAATCTATAAGCACATCCTTATGCAGGTCCCTGATCGCAGGACTATCGAGACAGGGCATCGATACTCCGGAGTAGACTAGCGCATGCGCTTCTCATCCCAGTGTGGGAGACGGTCTGTCCCACAGCCGTCGGTACGTCGTACTTGAGATAGTATGCGGGTGCTCGTTGGGTTACGAGTACACTGGACAGGACTCGTCGGGAACTGACTAGTTGGTATTATACCTATCGTCAGTTATCAGTTCTCAGGTGACATGAGTACAGCTTAGTCCGCTAACTTGACACTGTCACTTCACCTCGAGTGTGTTCCCACTGTACTTTGATTACTACCCTACCACGGCTCAAAGAAGTTGTGCAAACAGGTGGTAGTTAGGTGCAGTCCCGGAGCACTTGGAGGCAGTGACGGTTAGACAGGATTCGTCTCTCCCGGTATTCGGGGTTGACATCGCGCTGTTCTAGGAGAGCCATTACACGAGTAGTCCCTGGCCAGGGCAAACGAGATATACTGGTAGGCTTCCAGTGTTATCTCAGGGTGTTTTGGGCTTCACTCCGACACGACTTGTACCGCTATTGGGGGACTGACGTTTACCGCCCCCTAGGCCCGCCATGCGATGTATCAAACGAACAGACCGGACTGTACGGAGAATGTCACATTCAGGCTCAGTAGGAGTTCAGATGGGTTTCGCCTCGTCAGTCTTCTTGTCGGCATCTACCTGGGGACCGTTACGCACAGCTAGTGCCGCTTGCGGTCTGTGGTTAAACCCACTGCCAGCGTAGTGTCGAGTCTTTAGAGTCCCACACAGAAAGCTATTCGCCTTTAGGCAAAAGAGTAGAGGTCGCATGGTTTTGCGACAGGTCGCATGGTTTTGCGAAAGGGTTCGGTCACATCCGTGCACTTGTGCACGTACAGTGTCCGGACAGTTCACACTAGCGGGCTTTGGTTTAAGCCAGATCCTAGTGTACCTTTTAGGATTGGTTTTATCCAGTATGCATTCGTGTTCCTCGGAACGCGGATGCGGGTGTGTATGCACAGTTGACGGAGAGACAGAGGCAGAGGATTCTCATTAGGGTTGTTGACCGTTGACAGTTGACTATTGATTTTTTGCTCAACCCTAATGAGAATATGATATGTGATTAACAATTATATTAATTAAGTATTATGGTGACATGGTTGTTGAGGGATTGACTTTGTTGACTTGTTGACTTTTGTTGACTTTGTTGACCGGTTGACTAGGTTTGACTAGTTGACCATCATGATAACTATAGCTATCATTTCATGGCAAAGACTTTTGCTTGCTTGCTCTTTTGTGCAAAATGAGTGCATGAAATGATATGGCTATGGTTGCTTAAACCATCACATAATACTTGATTGATATGAGGTGTTATGATTGTTTTGGATTATGAGAGCCAAATGAGAAAAGTCTTCTCTCATTCTTTAATGCTCATTCTCTCTCTTGTTCTTGAGCTCTCATCTCCTCCTCTTGCTCTCCCTCTCTTGACTCTATGGTTCACTTGTCTCATGAGTTGAGAACCAAGAACCATAGATAAAATCCCATACAAACTCTTCTCTACTCACTCTAGTTCACAAGGTTTAGCAAACCGAGTGAACTAGTTTCTTCAAAGTTCGAAGAAGAAGCCAAAGGTTGAAGCTTTCAGGTGGATCTATCTTCGGCGCAAGGAGACGACGGGGTGAAGCCGATCCGGTCAACCATCGAGGCTTGAAGACGAAGGAGTTCAAAAAAGAAAGGTATAACCCCCTAACCGAGTAGTTAGCAACTCGTAGTTAGGTTGTTAGTTAGATGTTTAACAAAGATCCGGGTTTTAAGTCCATGTTACCACCTCTAAGAAAATCGTTTTTCGTCAAATTCCGCTTGCCCGAAAGTACCGGGAGAGGTAGCATGGACTTACAGATATATCTCCAGAATCGCTGTGTGTGCCGGCAATGGGACTTCCGAGATTCTGTTAAACTCACACTCAAACTACCCCACACCCCGTGGTCTACATCAACGCCAACCATAAACTCAAATACCAGTCGGTCCATGACAAGTCTACGCGAGAACTGGAGACAGGATCTCCATCAAGCATGTCTCGACTGATACTCAAGACAAATAGACAGTGTTCGGTGTCTTACCTATGACACTAATATAAGTGCTTCCATAATCGTCCTATACCAATTATAGTCACACTTATACATGTCTCATAGACGTCGACAATACAATATATCAATAGGGTCCGCTGATTGTGTACAAGTACGTGTCACTTTCACTTATTCATTCACACTTAAACACTAACGTACTTGCCACAATCAAACACTAATATCTAACACTGGGTAATGTACATGATCACTAGGTTACCAATGCAATGACATCTATATGATATGATGAGAATACCATAATTGTGATATGATCAAAATATCATCATTCGGTGTCCTACCACTTGCATAATTTATTATAAATCATACAAGCAGAATTAAGCGAAACAATGTAAAAAGGGTAGGCAGTATGTCTAATTATCTATCCATCAAAATTGGTTTCACGCCAATCGGGTTTCAGGTTTACTAGATACGGCCATTTCAATTTAAGTGTTTGCTGCTGAAAATCCGGTTTCAGAATTGGAAGTCCGTTTCGTAACACACTTTAATCCCAGTTGGGATCGTAATTAGGTGACGCTATAGTTGAACAATATTTAGGGTTATCAGTTAGGTTTCTACCGCAATTGGCGGATCAGTAATATACTATCTCAACAGGGAGTTATGATCAAGTTAAGTTTGATGTGTAAAATCTGTCACTGCAGAATTCAGCTAGACACGTCAACATTATAAAATGTGTTAAAAATATCAAACAGATTAGGAATCCAGTGAAACCAGTGGATTAAGAAAGCTAACTCAATTTTCTACGTAACGATATAGGGTTCCGCACATTCTAGTATTTGAACAGAAATATACAGGGATTTAAAAACAGGGGTTAACTGGGATTTCCGTTTTGGACTGCAGTCCAGAATCGTAATCCTCCGCAATTATCTATATTATAATTTGTTAAAATTCAGTGATCAACTATAGAATACTGTAGGTTAAACAGTTAGCTTCGATACGAGGCATGGAACGCTAAAATCCAATTTATACATAATTTATTATAAATTTTACGGTTTAGCATGTACAAGTTTTCAGGTTTTACGACAGAAATCGGGACACCATTTTACGTGAGCAAACGACATTGTTTTGTAACCAAAATCTTAAGGGACATTCATTATAACTCGGGCCATCAAATGTTAATTGTTGCCGTCAATTTAACGGGGTTTTCCATTCGGGTTTTGCATCGAACACTTGAATTGTAACGATTCACATGAAAAGTATATGCGGAATTTATAGGTAAATTGAATCGTAATAGATAAAATTAGCATGAAGCAAGTATTAAACTTTCCTGGTGACATATTGACGACGGTACGGCAGCGGCAACGGCAATGGCGCGATCGCGACGCAAGCGCGGCTAGGGTTCGCGGCCTCGGCTTGAGCTCGAGCTCTCGGCAGCGACGGCGAGCTTGGATGGCGGCTGGAGGCGGTCGGTTGAGGTAGGCGAGGGTCACTCTGGTGGTGGTCGCGGTGATGCTCAGGTGGCGATGGAAGAGAGGGAAGGAGCTGGAGGTTGCGGCTGCGGTGATGGAGACAGGGTTGTTGGGCACGGTAGCAAGAGTGCTCGGGGCCTGCGATGATGGAGACGGGGGCCGGAGCTGCGATGGGCACAGTAGTCGAGTGGCCGGTGACGTGGCAATGGGGAAAAGCTCGGGTACGGTCGGAAACGAGGGGCTCGTAATGATGGCAGGAGGTTTATGGCGGCGGTGTGCACGCGAAGATGCACGGGTGTTGAGACTCGGTGGTGTGCAGGGAAGAAGTCGTCGCGATGGGTGGCGATGAAGGGGGTCTCGGCTGAAGATGATGCGAGCGAGAGGGGTCTCGGCGAGAGGGAGATCGCACTCGGAAGCGCAACAGCAGAAGGCGCGAGAGGTCGAAGGCGAAGGTGTGGTTGTCGTGGACGGTAGTGCCGGTGAGAAGGAGAGAGAACGGGAGGTTGAAGGAGGCGCTCGGGGGAGGCGATGATGAGGGGTGGAGCTCCGACGAGGTGATCGAGGTGGGTCGTCAGGGAGACGAAGAGGGTGACGACAACGAGATCACAGGCGATCGACGGTGAGGGTGCAGGCGTTGGCGTCGAGGACGGGTGTGCAGGTGAGATGAGGTGGTGATGGTGCACTGGTGTCGAGGTAGACATGGTGAGGAGGCGATGGGGGTCATGGGATAGCTGTAGAGAGGAGCGGGTCTCGGGGCGTGAGCACGAGAAGCGGGGGACACGGGGGACGTTGGAGGAAGTTGCGAGGGAGGGCGAGACGTGGGCGAGGGGGCCATGGGCGTGAGAGAAGCGGGGCGAGGAGGAGAGAGAGAGAGAGAGTAAACAGGGAGAACGAGAGTGAAGGGGGGAGGAGGAGAGAGAGAGGGTGCAGGCGAGGGGGCCGCGGCGGTTGCGACGACGTGGGTGCGCACGGCGGGGTCGTGGCGAGCGGGAGCCGTTGGGGAAAACGCGGGCGGGAAAAGAGAAGTGGGGAAAAGAAGATGAAAGAATAGGAAGCGGGTCGGGTAGGAGCGCGTTGGGCCGGTTCGGGGGAGAGAAGAAAGTGAGTTGGGGTTTTAGGGAGTGGCCCTGGGCTCGGGCTGAAAGAAAAGAAAAGGAAGAGGTAAAAGGTAGTTGGGCTGGGCTGGGGAATGGGTTAGGTTTAAAAGAGAAAATAAAAAGTTTAAGGTTGCTTAGGGTTTTAGAATAGTTAAAAATAATTATAAATATAACTAAATAAATTTTGTAAGCAACATTTTTATAAAAAAAATACGGATATTGGTGTAAAAAAAATCGGGTATTACACCTAGTGACATGTTCAAATTACCTTTTGTACCAAAATGAAATTGGGAATCATTTAAGCATCGATTTTATTTGTGAGCTTTAGACATTAGACTAGTCTCTAGTAATAGTGGGTTGTTTCTGCTAAAATTCTGGACCAGTGTGGAATCTGTGATCAGGGTCTGGTCAAATACTTAAAATCTTTTACCTCTTCATTCAACACAAAATCAGAATAAAAGCTTTTACTTTGAACACTTCATCACTTTCTTGCGAGTTGCCGGGTTGTACAATGGAAAGGACTGGCATCTTGACCCACAGTATCCCTTTTGTAATTATAATGTCATTTAATAATATTTGATATGTTGATGGAAATGGGGCAGTGACCAGTTCTTTGCCATGAGGTTACAGTCCCTTTGCAAGGTAAAAAGATGGAGAAAAGACAGCTCAAAAGGGCAAAAAACTCAGTAGAAGCTGCAGATCTCTATTTAAGGATATGGCCAAAGTTGAGCTTGTTTTTTCAACCCTGCAAAAATTTGGCAGAGTTCATATGTTTTTTCTTCAAAATGGTAAACAAGAAAAATCATTTTTCTAATGCATGTTTGGATACTCGTGATTAAAATCCATAAGAATATATTTGGGATGTGAGTGTCACATATACTCGTGTAAAAATAAACACAATGAATTTTCACCCTGTGAGAGAAAGTCCTTTCTTCCAAGACCATCGGTTATTTGGCCAATTTTTTTTTAATGTGGTTCTGGCTTTTGGTTTTATGGGTATTTGGATGAAAAATAATTGGTCAACTAGTGATTGTATATCACATCACAGGGGTTTCGAAAATTAATTGTAGTCGGCTGGAGGATAAGGCAACCAACTTATACCTATTTCAGCTTAATTTTAAGCTGAAAATCAGATTAAAAATAATCTGGGTTATTACCTCTTAGCTGGTGTTGACCAAATGAAATACCAAAACATGCTTTACCTTGAAGTATATTTCCAGTCCTATGTCCTTATAAACCTATGAGTCCTTTGGTCATTTTACACTCATTAATCACTTATCTACTTTTCTATCCGAACACAATATCTACTTTATAATCACTTTCCATACAAAATTATCCAAACATCAAACAACTTATTTGCCATAATCACTTATAAGTGATCCTTTCACTTTTTCCAGAAATAATCATTTATAAGTGTTTATAGCAAATAATCACTTAAAAATAAGCTCATCCAAACGAGCACTAAAACTTCCGCTTCCGAAACAAGAATTACTGGAATGGATGAACCAATGACTCTTCCTATCCTGCTTTGTCTTGGCTTTTTCTGGAACAAGCCCTTTTTGTTTGAACTACCCATGTGCTCTTTCCAGTGCTCTCATTTTGCCATCTCGTAGCGCCATCATAACCTTCTTATTCCGAGCCTCCCACCGTGACTTCAACTTATAATATGTTGAAAGAGTGAAAAGATCTTTTATAGAATTTCCTTGTCCCACCCATGTCTTAAATGGATGTTTTGATGTGCTGGGATAGATTTACTCTTCATAATTTTGTTACAAATATTGAGAATTGATGTTAAGAAATAATTTTCATAGATGTAGATTGGAAATTTAGGAGAGAAATGATGAGAATGTCTCCTGTTTCAAGAAGAAAAATGTTGAAAAGGCAAGCAAGGAAAATTTGGCTTGTATCTAATATATTAACCTGTGGAATGGATACTTTTTGGAGTATTTTCCCGACGGCGGATGTACTCACAGAAACTCATCTAAGCATATTATTTTGCTGTATCAATTCATTCTGGCATAAAAACGGGATCAATGCTCTTAATCTGTCGGGAAGAGTGTACCCAAACAAGGACTTAATGCTTCTGAAGTTCTTTAACGTTTTTTTCTCTCTTTTTTGAACAGAAAGTTGCTCTGACTTTGCAAAAAAATATATGGGTGAATTGTCCAAAAGCCCTCGGCCCACTTAAAACTTATGTAGAGCCCTTAGGCTTTTTGCTCTTGTTAAAAAAACCCTGGGCCAAATTAAAACCCCCTTTATATTAGTTGCATGTAATATCTAAGCAGTTCCATGTTATATCTAAAAAATTGTCCGTAATATCTCAACAGTTGCATGTGATATCTAAGCGGTTGGAGGGAATAAAGGCCTAAATGGAATGCAGCCTAGGGTTTTTTCACAAAGATTTTGAACTGTAGGCTTTTTCTAACAATTTCAAATTTATCAGGAGTGTTTAGACAACTCTCGAGCGGGTTAGGGGCTTTTCGACAATTTATCCAAAAAATGAGTTTAGGCAAGGTCCATGAGTTAAGGAGCCATGGATTCTAAATGAATCAGCCCAATAAGTGGCATTAATTATTACTTATTTCAAATATCGGTGGTTGCGAGATTGAATGCTTTGCAAATTCGGACATAAAAACCTTCTTTACTTCTTTTCTTATCCAATAGAGGAATGCTATTAATAATATTTCCATCCTTAGCAATAATGCCACAAAAAGTAACAATAACCATAATGGCATTATCATAATCATCGAGAGATTTAGTAGAGGAAGTAGAGTGTTTCATATCCAGTTTCCTTCGCATTCTTGAAAGAGGAAGCGAATCCATGAGATAGAAAACGATGTTTACTAAAAGTAGCAGAAGTAATCAATTTTCTTGGGTCTTCTTCTTAGCGTTAGGTGGTTTGAATACAAAAGGGATCATAAGGTCTCCGTCCGAGTTTAACTCATTCTAATAAGAACTTTGCATGACTAAATTATCTGAGTTTACGGATTCAGATACCACATCTTCTTGGGTGATTTGAGTTAAGATCTGTGTAAGTCTTTTGGTTTGGACTTATCGAAGTCATTAGCAGCGTTCATTATGACTGGTTGAGTATCAACTACTTTTTGCACCATATAACGGCCCCAAAATCCTTATACTTTCGTATTATATTTCTTTAATAAAATACGGTATTTATTTGGTATTTTCCGTATATTCGGTTTTATATTATTTTATATTTAATCACCCCAACTATTTTTCCAAACCCAAAACCCAAAGCACTCACCAAATCAATTTCCCTTCTTTCTTTCTCTTTTTCTTTTATTTTTCTTTCAAACCTATAACCCAAATCCTTATATATTTTTCATATTAAGTCCACAGCTCCCAATCCATTTAAATTAATCTATTTTCCTATTTTAATTTCAAGATAATATAACCCAAACCCAAACTCAATCTACAGACCACTTCTCCTCATTTTTTCTTCATTCCTTAACCAAAATCCCCTCACTGTTCACCTCCCCATGCAACAGTTTCTTCTTCTTCTTCTCCTCCTTCTCCTTCTCTTGCATCTCCTCTTATCCCTCCATTCAAAACCGACGACCTTCAATTCCCCCCACACACACACATCCTCACCATCTTCAAAGTCATCATTTTCACCATCCCTTCATCTCCTGTAACCAGCTCCCTCACTCTCTTCATCTCTCTCTCCATCACTCATCTCTCTCTCTCTCTCTCTCTCTCTCTGTATACATATACTTTTCTATTGCCACTGATGTTTCTCCTTCTTCTTCCTTCACCCACCATCTTGGCCACTCCGACGACGGTCACGATCATTTCCATGCCTCCGGATCTTTGTTCCGTCATCGTTTTGGTTTTGCGTAAAACGGTGTTCGATGAAATACCCCAATGAAGTTCCATCCATTTCTTACGTCCTAATCGCACGTAAGACCCATCTCTTTCTCTTTCTATTGTGTTTCCTCCATGAATTGGCTGTCCTTGTCAGGTATATTTTAATTTTATTGTGGTAGAGTTTATATATATATATATATATATATGAATGAAAGATGCCATAGTGGGAATAATGGATGAAAGATGCCATAGGAGGGAATTTCCTTCTATGACGTCAAAAAAATACCCCTCACTCATTTTTTTCGACGATTGGCATCCACCATCTTCAACATTATCATCTACGATGTGAGTACACCAAATTTCACGTGATTCTACAACTTTTCATCGTTGATTTAGCAATGTAAAAAGTTCTATTGTCGTTAAACCGTTAATTTTGAACCCACTAAAACAACGGTGAAAAATTGTAGAATCGCATGAAATTTGGTGTACTCATATCTTAGATGATAAGGATGAAGATGGTGGGTGCCGATCGTCGGAATAAGTGAGGTAGGGGGTATTTTTTCGACGCTATAGCAGGAAATTCCCTCCTATGGCCTCTTTTCTCCATTATATATATATATATATATATATATATATATATATATATATATTGTTTGCAGTATCATTCACTGTTAGTTTATTCATAGGTATTATTGGTAATTTTATTTCATGTCATATGTTGTATTTATGCCATCATATCACTTGGAATATGTTTTAAGTTCAATTTCATATTGGATAGAAAATTTACATACAGTAGACAAATATTGAAGCTATTTCGACTTACAAAGGGAAATGCGCATTGGTAGTCGTAATTGTTGATCCATACCAACTGCTGAGTTTATAAGTAACAGAAAGTATATCACGCACCTCGTTCTTTTCAGAGAGTTAACAAGTATATGGTTGCATGGTGGTTGCTCTGCTAATAGGCTTATTAATACAATAGAACAACATGAAAGAGAATTAGTGTTGTTTTCACACTTATTATTATTTTTCAATGGAGTGCATCCTATAGCCATTTTCTGTGGATGTTTTTATTCAGATTAAATAATCATGTTATTTATTTTAATGGGTTTCAAAAAGAAAAAAGCCGCATCGATTTGGTTCTCTTTAAATCGTAAAGAAAAATGACAACACAGTTGTGCATAGGTAATTCATTTATCAATTGTGCTTAACTTGTTTAACATAGATGAATGCTTCATGCACCATGAGTGGTAGAAGAAGTAACAATTAAATGAATTAAAAATATACCATTCACTGCTGTCTCAGTTAGCCAAACAATTCATAGAAAGAAGGATACATAGCAAATACTTACAATGTTAATATCACACTTAATCACTATCTTATACTATTACCAAAATACACACACACTTTTGAATCATAATCCACTAAGATGTTCATAGCTATATTTCTAAAGATTAGCTTTCCATTAAACTACCGTCGGTTATCCTTTTGCGTATTTCGCCTCTACAACCCTTGTTAGGGGAATCCTGTTGTGGATACTGCTGTTTATATCACATCTTGGGTTTAGTGGAGTGAGATGCAGACCTTCTCACGGAGCGTTGTCTCGAAAGTAAAAATACCGATCTAAAACAAAATAAACAATAAAGAGGAGTGAACTAAATTATCATTTACGATTATTTTTTTAAAATAAAGTTTCAAAGGTTATTTTTAAAATACCACTAACAGCCCCAATTAGATTTTTTTTTATAAAAAAAATACCCCTAAATTGAAAAGGTTAAATCTCTATTAAAATACCTTAAGTTTTCCAAAAAATAGATTTCTCATTAAAATATCATAAACTCTTAAAAGTTAGGTTTTGTCCCTCTAAAATATAATTTTTTAAAAAAAATCTCGACATTCTAATAAAATATTTTTATCAAAAACACTCTCGAGATTTTGAAATAAAGTATTATTAAATAAAACTCTATAGAACTTTTAATGGACTATTTTACATAAATAGCTTAAAATTGCCAAACGATATATTTTCACATAAATATTGTTAGATATAGGTGCCCTAAAGTCAATTACTGTAATTGAAGGAGTACCTATATGAGAAAACAATCACACTCGAGATGATAATATACTATCTGATTTGACTTTATCTTTCATGTGATACGTTTTATTCACTATCACTTATCGTTCAGACATGAGATAAAACTCTTAGAATTTTGCTTGACTATTAGGACAATAATGGAGATCATCTAATGGGGCATAGGTAGTCGATAAGCACATTCTTAAATGTCCATAGTCGTAAGAGTATCGAGACTGAAAATCGTTATTCCAATGTAGACTAGTGTGTACGTTTCCTGACCCGGTTGAAGGGCGATAGCTGATCCCATAGCTATTGGTGTTTGACACCAAGAATTGTATACAAGTACTCATTGGATGAGCTGCACTGGACGGACTCACCGAGAACTCCTAATTGGTAATATACCAATGTCAGATATCAGTTCTCTGGTAACATGTGTACATGGTAGTCCCTAAGGATCTGAGATCGCCATAGTGTCTTATGTGTGTTTCCACTATATTTAGACTTCTACCCTACCACGGCTTAAAGGAGGCGTGCAAACAGGGTTTTTTTGGGTATAGTCCCGAAGCATGTGGAGACAGTGAGCGGTCGAGAGGATTCGTCTCTCCTAGAATAAGAAGTTGATGTCACGTTATGCAGGACATGATTACAACCATAAATCGATGGCCATTACAGGGGAGATAAATTGATAAGTGTTATCAGTTGTATCTCCGGTTGGTTATGAATCCTCTGTCGCACAACTTATCGAGTTATCGGGGTCTGAAATATTCCAAACTTTAGACCTGATATGTGATACTCTTATACGAAGAGACCGGACTGTACAGTGATATCATTGTTAGACTTTGCAGGGTTCAGACGAGCTTGCTCGTTGACTTTCTTTCGATCAATATCTAGACGGCCGTTACGTGCAGCTAGTACCGTTGACGTGCTTGTGGGCAATAGATATGATCCTAACATACTGCCAACGTATTGTCGAGTTTTTAGAGTCCCACACAGAGATTTCCCAGTACAGGCGAAACGATGTAGGGCACATATCAGGATACTTGCAAGAGTTCGATTAAACATGTAGATGTGATACACGTATATTAATCAGATGTTTATTGATATTAGCCGGTATATATATGATATAACCGGATTACTAATTCAAGTGTTAATTTAATAATTAAATATATATTTATATATTGATATAAATGCATGCATTAGCTAATATCATACTCATTTTTAGTATTTTCTTATCTTTAATAATATTTATATTTGATATAAATATTATTTTCTCACTTTGTCATGCTTGCTTATACATATTAGATGGATGTGTAAGAATCATATAGGAAATAAGATGAGTTCTATTTTCTTTATTTAAGAAAACAAAAGAATGAGTCATGGTTCTTAGAAGTGTGAAGAAGGATGGCTCATTCTTTTTTTTTCTTAACTTGAAAAAGTTAGAAAAGAGAGGATATTCATTTTTCATAAGTGACCATCTTCTACCTTATTTTTCTTAACTCATCACCTCTTTCTCTCTTTCTCTAGAGATTTTGCTTAAGTGAGAAAGAAAAGGAAAAGAGAAATATTTAGCGAGCTAATTATTCAATATCTTTTACTAATCATTTTTAGCAAGTTTAATTAGTGGGTTGCTTCATTTTGATAAGATCAATTTAAAGCTAAAACTTGTGTTGGACTTATCTCAAGGTGGATCATCTTCAGTAAGGAGATCATCGAGCAAGCTTGTTTCATCGAGACTGGCCGGAGTCCAAGAAAAGGCGGCTAACGCGCTACAAAAGTTGTAATCTCTTTAAACTTGTAGAATTAGCTCACTAGTTTTGTTGCATGTTGTAGTTGTTATTCATGATCCTATATTTGCTTGTAGTTGCTCTCTAAATTTTTAAAATTATCGTTTCCGCCATATTATAAATCCTATTGTAGAGAGTATAGCGAACTTACAAATACCTATAACTATCCAATTAGTAGCTAGTGAGTATTTAGATAGCAGATGAGTTTAAGTGACATATTCTCTCTTAAGTCTCGGGGAGCCGAAGACAATCGGTGATATCACTTGCCTATTTCTCGATATAAAATTCATATATTCACAAAAGTCGTACTACTCTAATACTTAATCAAACATAACCCAACACATGAATACTTGACTTGACGTGTATACTTGCACTTGACATGACTACTTAATCTTGACATGAACTCGACTTACTCGATCAAACCTATTACATGTTTGACTAGACTTGACTTGAATCATGAATATAAAATTACTTGACATGAATACTTGAACTCGACATGAATACACGAACTCGACTTGAATCTTGAAATGGTACACTTCTTATGTATTCATTAATTCGGGCAAGACTTGTAACTATAATTTTGTAAATTAGATTATGTGGGGTGTTGCGGTAGTTAAGTGTGAATCCAACGGAATTTCAGAAGTCCCTTTAGTTCATGAATCATGTCTACTAACACAAGCAATTTATCATGAGGGTCTGTGTTTCCAAGCCTATGGGGCCCTACTTTAGGGTTTGGAATATTTCGACGACGGTTGAAATCCCGTTACTGACATATCTTGATTCGGGCTCGTGATTTCTTGCTCCTGAGGCCGTACCATTGAGTTCAAGAATACTCTTGAGATTAGTTGACATTCACATTTGAACCGTCGTTAGAATAATTTGCCCTTTTAGTGACCTCTTTAGGACATATTACTATTCATTACACATTCAACACTTTTATTTGTTATATACTCACTATACCTACACTGCACGGCCATGCAATACTTGTTCACCATGCTCATGTTACATTGCTCTATACATATTGCCATACTCATGATACCTTATCACGTGCATATAGTTGTTAGGTTTAATTGACACCCTTACATAACCACATTAGAATTCATGTTCTATTTACATGCTGTCCTCTATCACGTTCATATTTTTATCATTTTTGGGGATTTATCGAGCGAAATTTCGCTGACAAGCATTCCACACATCTTTTGTTTCTTTGGAATGGTCGTCAGATGATCTAAAGACTGAGGAGGTGGAACCTACTACTGAAAATTACGATCAGTTCACTTCTGAATCTGTTCCTTAGTTTTCTTTCTAGTTTACAGTTTCAGTAAGCCATATGTTTAGACTTTCATGTTTATGTTTTTCGTTTAGACTTCTTATAATCAGTTTGAAACTTGTGAAATTTGAATGTAAATAAAGTTGTTGGAAATTTCAGTATCATGTTTATTCTTGTGTCATTTTTATATTGTTTATATACGATTAGCATATTTTTTTTGAGAAAGAACCTTTTCGGAATAAGTACGTCGCGAACCCGGTCACGTGCCATTACCGTCTTTTGGGAAACGGGACGTGACACGCCATAGAAGGCTCTGAATCTTTGTGATGCCTCATTATGTACTAGTACTTCAGCGGAGGTTAAAACAGAGTCAGTCAATGAATCACCTGGAGCCTTAAAATGTTCTGTGGTAAAGGTTTTTTGTACCCATTCTTTAGTAGATATAGGCATACTATCAAGCTTCTGAATCATGAGATCATCTTGCTTATTTAGATTTTCTGTCAAGGTTGAAGGACTTTGATTGTTTGTAGAGTGTATGAGGTTAATAACAGGTATAAAAATAATATCTACAATCTCAGTGAATTGTGTTAGAGTAATAATCTTGCTAGTAGGAAGCCAAACATTTATTTGGAGTTTTTGCTATCGAATTAGACCTCGAACTTAATCTTCCCGAATTGTCATCTTCATGAGTAAAGAATGAGATATCGGTTGTGTTTCTAATAGTGTAACGACCCTATTTTTATTATAATGCTTTTTAAATATATTTGTTTTGTGTAAAAAAGTATTGAATGATTTTTTAAAAAAGATTTATTTTGATTTCTTTTAACATAAAGAACTTATTCGATTTTGTTTTGAAAATAGAATTTATTTTATTTAAAAGAAAAGAATTATTTTAAGTTTGTTTATCTTTTAAATTACTCCATTTTGAAACACTGTATATATTTATTTCCATTTAATTATATGTAATAGTAAGCTTGTATCCCATTGGTTAAGTTATTGCATTATTAGTCTATAATCTATAGGTTCGAACCTTATGTCTTGCAATTATTTTTATTTATTTTTAAAAATCCTTTTCATAACCTACAAATGATCTTTCGTTTTCTCTTCCTTTTAACTCCTACCATCAATTAGATGGTTATGAATATAATTATTTTGTCCATTAAACCTAATTAATTCTCCTTTAATACATATAATTCTCTCTTCTCCATTCCTATAGCTCTCTCCCATTATCAAAATCTAAAATCGTTTCCTTAGAGTTTGGAGAAGCACCGGTTCTCTCAAATTTCAAAGTCTCGATCAAGTCAAGGCTTTTTTCATCAAATCGGTGAGCCAGTTGTCATACCGACTCACACAACCTGTAAATCCCCGTCTCTTTCTTCCTTGTTGAATCTCTCTTCTCTTATCATGTCTTCGTCGATGGCGAAACTTATTTCTGTTCCGATTAGTCCCATGATAAAGTAATTTTTGTTAAGTTAAAATGTTTGGTATAAAGAACCTATATTTAGTTTAAATTCTAGCATACAATAGTTGATTATATGTCAAGTAATGTTGTTTTTTTAACCCATGTTATTTGTCGTTGAAATTTTAATTAATTATATTTCATTTTGCATAAAAGAAAACAAATACAAATAAATACTATGGTTTCGATTTTTCTCAAAATACGACTATAACAATATCTTTATCTTCGAATTTATTTTTAGAAATTAATCATGACGTCTGTAAAACCTAAGAAAATTTATTAAGACCTTAAACACATTTTTAGGAGCGCTGTAAAAATTTCAGATTGAACCGCATAACGAATTAGGTTTTACGATGTCTTTTTATTCACTATTTTTAAAAATAGAAAACTGCTTTTATCGATCATCTTCGTAAACACATAACTCGGTCTATCGATATCCGATTCGAGCAAACTCAAGTGTTTTGGAAATATAGATCGAAAGATCTAGATATTCTTAGTTATACTGGTTTCCTGAAAATTGAAGTAAATTATAAAAAACTGCGTTTTAAAATTAAGCGATAAATCTGGACAGGAACTGCCCTAATTCGTACATTTAAAAAAAAAAAAAGGACATAACTTGAATTTCCGATGTCGCTTCGGGAAAAAACTTTAGATGTATAGATGCACAATTAACATACCTATAACTTTATTATATACTTGGTGACCCAGAAATGTTGACCTATGAGTCTCATTCTTTTTGCTTTTGATTATTTTACAAAAACCATATTTCAAGATATCATATGTTACTAAGCATGCCAAATAAGTTAAAATGCTAAAACAATGGATTTAGTCAAGTAAAAGAGCAATCAACACTGCAACTGGTATCTCAACAGTTACATTGAAAGACTTTGAAGATCAAAATGTAAGTTCAAAGGAAATATCGAAGAAATCAAACAATGGACGTATTCAAAACTTTTTATTTTCTTTGAATTTAGAGTCAATCTCAATAGTTAGAATCTCTTTTCTGATCCTAATTTTCTATACTAGACATCTCTTCACTTAACAAGATATCTAAACTTTCGATCAGAGTTTTCAAAACTAACCAAATTCTTTTAAAACATTTTAAACATCCAAAGAGGCATATGTGCCTGAAATATCAGACATCGGACTTCTCTATGAACCTCCCTCCAGACGTATACAGTAATTATAGTCTTTTTCAAATTTTAGTTTTCGGTTTGAATTTCAAATTATAACGGCTATAAACCGTCGATAACGGTCATAAATTTTAGGAACGATTACTCTAACCGTCCCAACTGTCCTTTACTCAATTTCTATATAAATGACATATTTTCAAAGAGTTTTCATCTTACGGATTTAACTTTTGCTATTTTGCTTTCAATTTCTCATTCTTTAATCTTTTCGTGAAAACTCTGTCACTCTTTCGTTTTTAAGTTTGTACTACTCTTTTTGAGAGAAGAGATCTTTCAGAGCTTTAGAATTTTCTAGTCATTAGAATCGAAAAATCTCTAAATTGTCGAATAAGTTTCTGCTTTAAACTTTTCTTAATCTTTTTGAAAAACTTCTTCAAATCGTGTTTAAACGTTTCTTAATTTCCAAAACACAATCCATTATCTCCTTTGATTTGAAACTTGATTTATCCTTTGAGATCATTAGAATTGTAGAGTTGGTATTGTTAAAGATTTGTAAAAATCTGAATTGTAAGACCCAGTGAAGAAGGTTTATGATCTTCACAGTTTAAAGGGCTTCGGACTTGAGCCTTCGTGAAAAAGTCAAAGTGTTCACAACCTGTAAGTGTAAAAGCTTTCAGATTTGAGCCTTAGAGAAAAAGTCTAGGTGTTCACCGCCTGCAAGTGTAAAGGTTCTAAGATCCAAGCTTGGTAAAATATTTGGGTTTTGTAAGGCGATGTCGCGCACCCCGCGGGTTCGCGGGGAGGTAGAATACGCAAAAAAAATAAATTTACGGGCTCCGCAACACAGACTTGAACTCCAAGATCGATACTAAACCCTAACTAGCTAAACTACCATGAAGTTTAACTACTTGGAAGAAAGTTATACCTCCTAGTATCAATTTCTTCAGGTCTTTTTGTTCTCCTCCTCCTCGTCTTAAGCTCCTCGAAGTGTACGGATCATGCTTGCTAGGTCGGCCTCCTCAAGTCAAAGACGATTCACCCGAGACTCTATAGTTTGAGCTCCAACCTCAATACCAAGATAACTAAGGTACCTAGTTCACTAAACTAGATAGCCTAGAGAATGTAGAGAGTGATTATGGATTGTTTTGTCTCAAAATACCCTAGGTTTCTCAACACATGAGACTTTTAGGGTTTGAAAAAGAAGAAGAGAACTTGGAGGAGAGAGAGTGTTCAAGATAATTATGAAATGAATATAGCTAAGTCTTGTGATGAATGAAGCATACAATAATTCACAAATGGAAATATCAAGCATGCTTCAATAGTCACTACACCCCATGAGTCACCCCAAGTAGCCATGCTTCATTTAATGAAAAACCACACCCCATATCTCTATCTCATTAACCATTTAATCTAAATGGTTATACAAGAAATGAGGCGTTTTCTTCCAGAAACACTCTTGAGTAAATTACAAGAATACCCCTCACCATATATACATACCCGTATCCGTATTCCGAAAAATACAAATACAAAGAGACGAAACTAATCCAATAATCTAATACTAGGATCCGGCTTAAACCAAAGCCCAATAATATTATCCGTCCGAACATCATCCGTGTACAAGTACACGTATATGTTCGAACCCTGTCGTAAAACCATACGACCTCTACATCTTTTCGCCCGAAGCAGGAAACTCTCTGTGTGGGACTCTAAAGACTCGACAGTACGCTGGCAATGGGTTTAACCATAAGCACGTCAGCGGTACTAGCTGCACGTAACGGCTGCCCAGGTATCTGTCGATAAGAAGGCCGATGAGCAAACTCATCCGAACTCCTACTGAGCCTATCTGTGACAATCTCCGTACAGTCCGGTCTATTCATCTAAGAGTATCGCATATCGGGCCTAGGGGCGGTAACCGTCAGATCCCTAATAGCGCAATAAGTCGTGTCGGGGTAAAGCCCAAAACACCCTGAGAAACTACTGGAGTACCAACCAGTAAATCTCGCTTGCCGTGGCCAGGGACTTTGTGTAATGGCTTTCCGAACGCAGCGCGATATCAACCCCCAATATCGGGAGAGACGAATCCTATCTAACCGCTACTGCCTCCAAGTGTTTCGGGACTACACCCAACGACTACCTGTTTGCATGACTCCTTTGAGCCATGGTAGGGTAGTAATCTAAGAACAGTGGGAACACACTCGAGGCGAAGTAGCGATGTCAAGTCAACAGAGTAAGCTGTACTCATGTCACCTCAGAACTGCTACCTGACGATAGGTATAGTACCAACCAGCAGTTCCCCACAAGTCATGTCCAGTGTACTCATAACCTAATGAGCACCTGCATACTATCTCCAGTACGACATATTAATGGCCGTGGGACAGACCATCTCCCCTGCTAGGATGAGAAGCGTATAGACTAGTCTATTCTGGAGTATCGATGCCCCGTCTCGATAATCCTATGACTAGGGACCTGTATAAGGATGTGCTTATAGACTACCCAGCCCCCACTAGTGTGACTATCATCACAACGCTGGTAGTCAAGCAAAGATCGTAAAGGCTCTACCAATATATATAAGCGATATGCTAAAACAAACATATGCACATATTGAGGTAGAATCAAACCAATTAGTATACTACCATATTGAGCAAGACTATTATTATATTCGTGTATATCCCAAGCTTCCAAAATGTAATATACAAACCAGTATGATACAATAATAGCCTCTAGGGCATATATCACTAATAATCTCCCACTTGCACTAAGGCTATGTATTTGCATATCGCAGACCTATCATCTCGAATAGCCTCTCGAACTGTGTTTGAGAGATGGCCTTTGTGAGTGCATCTACAGTGTTGTTCTCCGTATCTATTCTCCGTACCTCGATCTCCCGGCGATCAACGATCTCCCTGATCAGGTGGTACCGCGTCAAGATGTGTCTGGACTTCTGATAGGACCTTGGTTCCTTCGCTAAAGCAATAGTGCCGTTGTTGTCACAATACAGCGGTATTAGATCAACAATGGACGGAACCACATGAAGTTCTATCACGGACTTCCTTATCCAGACGTCTTCTTTCGCGGCGTCACATGCCGCGATATACTCCGCTTCCATCGTCGAGTCACAACAGTGTCCTGCTTGGAGCTCTTCCAACACTCTGCCCCTCCATTGAGGGTAAAGACATAACCCGACACGGACTTAGAGTCATCCTTATCACTCTGGAATCTGGAGTCAGCAAAGGCCTCGATCTGGAGGTCTTTTCCGCCGTACACCAAGAACACATCCTTAGTCCTTCTCAGGTACTTGAGAATATTCTTTACTGCTATCCAGTGCTTCTCTCCTGGGTTTGACTGATACCTGCTTACAACGCTCAATGCGTAAGCTATATCTGGTGTGGTACATAACATCACATACATTATAGAGCCTACAGCAGAAGCGTAGGGTATAATAGACATGCGATCCCTTTCATAATCAGTCTTGGGAGATATCTCTTTGGAGAGGGCGATTCCGTGACAAGTCGGTAGTCAAGTTCAACCCGTTCATTTCATGATTGAATTAAACCCACCTGCACGACCCTTAACGGAGGTCAACAAGGCCGTACGACTACCCCAATCCAATTGCATCATATGCGGCAGATAAGCACTAATCAGCTACCGCAGACTACGCCTTGACAGAGGTCAACAAACGTAGCATGAATACTAAATAGTATTTATCTGAAATGACGTAGGGCTACGACTGGTTTTGAAGAAACCTTTAGCGTAATGAACTTGATATCGTTGTAGAATCGAGTGATTTGAAAAGAAGTGGTTTAAGCTCCACTTTTAAAATCAAGTAGTTTTCAAAACAAACCGAGTGGGTTGTAGCATTTGCTAGCTTTTGCTAAAGAGATCATTCCCGGTGAAGGGATCTCGGCTGTTTCCTCATCGAATAAGGTGCAGGATATCCATCAAGGAATACCGCTATGCAAAGCAATAACTAGAGCCACCTTTTTGAAAAAATTTGATTCTACAACATCTTTAGGTTTCTTTTCTTTCATTAATCTCATTAATAAAGTCACATCATTTATGTTTCCTAAATATCACAGAAGAAACGAAAATAGAACGTACGCTTATACCATCCGCATTCGCCACGGGGCCCGTCATACACCGTTAGGTTACTTAACTAACGGCAGAGCGGGGGCTGGACTAGTGCGGGTGCAAAACATAAGCAACGTTTATTATATATATCATATAAATATAGCATTCTTCTCAGGGTTCCCTAGGTTATTTAACTAACGGCAGAGCGGGGGCTGGACTAATGCTGGTGCAGGGTTCCCTAGGGCGGCTGCTGGGTTTTGGGAGACATCGTCCATGCCAAATTCAAATTTTTGCCGTACTAAAGAACCCTAACCTAGAATCTTAACTAGAGATTTAGACGAACTAGCAATGCAAACAACTTTACATCTAAGTGAATGAGGAATACAACCTTTGTAGACCGGTCCTTCACTTCTAAAGCTCCGTGTAGTAGTCCATTCGCTCCAAGTAGTGAACACCCGAACTCTAGTATGGGTTCACATGAAGAAATGAACAAGCTTGCTCGAAGTCTTCGAGGCCGAAGATGATCTACGTCGAGGAGACTCAAGCTCATGCTAGCTCTTCACTAATGGTGGATTAGTGAAGCAAACACCCTAAACTAAATGGCTAATATAGTAGAGGATAATGAAGTAGGAATTTTGCTCACTTTAGATTTATTTTTCTCACAATTTTTCTTCACTTTGAGAAAAGCTAGCAAGCTTTCTCATGAGAAAGAAGATGAAGTGGAGATGAGAATGAAACTCATGAGGTGAGAATAGCAACCATGGGTGAGTTAGTGTCATACCCTAACTCATGTAGAGAATAAACCATGGCTAACAATAATGGTTAGGTTAATAAATATCTACTAGTAAAACAAAATTAGTGGACTAAGTCAATGGTTAGCAACAAGCTTCTCCAAGTTTCTAGTCATGACAAATTTCCAACCAATTTTGATTTACTTTGATAAATAAAAACCCTAGAATTATCATAAGCTTGGTGTGAGTCTCATACACCCATGTTGCATGTGGCATCAAGCATGACACAAATAAAATGTACATTAATGTATATCACATATATACTATATGCACACAAATGAGAAAAATAAATGTTTAAGTGAGCCAATATTAGTTAATGTAATTCAATATATCAAATATATAATTATACATTAAATTATTAAATCAACACTTGATTTAATAATCCGGCTATATCACATACAACCGGCTAATATCAAATGTAACAATCTATCGAATCAACACTTGATCCGATAACCCGGCTATATCACATATAACCGACCGATATCACATATCGCGAGAATAGAATGCGGTATCAATATGCGCATTAATCTCGGTCCCGCACATATCACATATGTACTCCTACTTCGTTTCGCATGAACCGGGAAATCTCTGTGTAGGACTTTAAAGACTCGTCAATACGCCGGTAGTAGGTGATGATCATATCAAATACCCACAAGCCGCAAGCGGTCTGCTAAACGTAACGGCCATCCGGGTATTGAGCGATCAGAAGATCAACAAGCAAGCCTGCTCAACTCCTGCGAATCCAATCAGTAACACTACCGTACAGTCCAGTCTCTTCGTCAGATATGTCGCATATCGCAGCTTTGGGGTGGTAAAACGTCAGACCCCAATAGCCTGATAAGTCATGCCGATGTGAGGTCCATAACGGCTCGAGAAACTACTGATAACACTTACCAGTAGATCTCAGCAACCCTGGCCAGGGATTTCCTGTTATGGCCAATCAAGCATAGCGCAACATCAACCCCCAACACCGGGAAAGACGAAATCCCCTCCTATCGCTCATTGCCTCCATGTGATTCGGGACTGTACCCAAAAACCACCGTTTTGCACGATCTCTTGAATGTGGTATGGTGGAAATCAAAGTACAGTGGGAATCACACAAGACTCTATGACGATCTCGGGTCGACAGACTAACCTGTACCAGTGTCACCAGAGAACTGCTATCTGACGATAGGTATAATACCATCTAGGAGTTCTCGGCGCGTCCGTTCAGTGTACACAGTCTCCACTGAGCACCCGTATACCTTCTCTGATGTCAAACACCAATGGATATGGAATCATCCATCGCCCATCATATGGGTCGAGAAGCGTATACGCTAGTCTACTCTGGAATATTGATGTCCCGTCTCGATATTCCCACGACTAGGAACATTTGAAGGATGTATTTACTGACTACCTCTGCCCCACTAGTATGATCTGCATCATAATCCTGGTAGTCAAGTACTCATCCTAAGGGCTTTATCAACATGTAATAGAGAGACAATAAGTGTACATGTTAAGATAAAGTGCAACCAGATAGCATACTATCATGTCGAACAAGAAAGTCCTCCCTATATATGTCCAAGCATCCACTACAATATACATCGCATATACAGTAATGGCCTCTAGGGTATACATATAACCAACAATCTCCCACTTGCACTAAGGCCATTTGTTGTAGTATCTCATACTCAACGTCCTATAGAAGTCTCTCTAGGGAAAGGCCTTTGTGAGTGGATCCGCCGTGTTATCCTTCGCGTCAACTCTCCTGATCTCGATCTCTAGGAGATCAACCATCTTCCTGATCAGGTGATACTTGTCCTCAGAATATGTCTGGATCGCTGATGGGACGGGTGTTCCTAGGCCAAAGACACAACTCCACTGTTGTCACAATAACAATTATTGGACGTTCAATGGTAGGAACCATGTTCATCTCTTGAACAAGAAATATCCAGACATCCCCTTTGGTAGCATCGTTGGTAGCTATGTATTCAGCCTTTATCGTCTAGTTTGCCACAGTATCTAGCTTAGAACTCTTCCAACATACCGTCCTTCCACTGAGGGTAAAGACAAAGCCCGTGACTGACTTTCAGTCGACCTCATCACTCTAGAAGCCTGAATTGGTAAAGGACTCTTACTGGAGTTTACCATTACCAAACCCCAAGAACATTTCTTTAGTGCTTCTCAAGTACTTAAGAATGTCCTTCATAGTTGTCCAGTGATTCTTCCAAGATCCGATTGATTCCTGATCACTACACCTAGTGAGTTAGCTACATCTGGTTTGGTACATAACATCGCATACATGATAGAGCCTACTGCCGAAGCATAGGTTATCCCTTGCAATCGAGCTCTCTCCAAATCAGTCTCGGAAGACGTCTTTTTGGAGAGAGTGATTCCTGAGTAAGTGGACGAACCACCACGCTTAGAATCTTCCATACTAAACCCCTTTAGTACGGTGTTAATGTACCTGGATTTGGGACACTCCCAACATCCACTTAGATCTATCATCATAGATCATAATCCACAAGTTGTAGTGGGTAGTATCCAGATCTTCCATGGAGAATCCTCGTGATAAGAGGAGCTTGACCGAGTGTAGCATAGGAAACCATTTTCTATCAAGAGTATGTTATCTACGTACAATACGTGAAAGACAACCTTACTCTCTACAACCTTCTTGTATATACAAGGTTCATCTACCTTTTTGATGAAGTCAAACACTTTGACTGCAACATCAAAACAGATGTTCCAACTCCGCGGTGTGTGCTCTAATCCTGATGGACTTAAGCATAGCTTTGAAAGTCTCGACTTAAGCATAGCTTTGAAATTCTCAACTTTTCCATCTACACCAAGAATCTTCTCAAGATCCATTTGCTCCTGATGGGTTTTACCCCTTTAGGTGCAATATTCAAAGTCATACTTTGTTGGTGTATATGGATTCCATCTTTGATTGCATAGCATCCAGCCATTTTACAAAGTCTCCACTTGTGATGGCTTGCCTGAACCTAGTTAGACCATCATCTACCATGATGCAATCTTCGCTCCCACCGTTACCGAGGAAACCGTAGTATCTCTCAGGTGGATGAGGAACCCTACCAAATTCGCGGAGAGGCTGAGATTCGTTGGAGACTATTGAATCGTTTGGTTTCACCAAATCATCAGCTGTTAGTTTGTCTAGCTGGAACTCCTTCCTATTATACCTCATGTCCACAAATTTCTTCACAAGAAACTCCTTTTCTAAAAAGATGGCATGCTGAGAAACAAAACATCTTTTGCTCCTCAGGGTGGTAGAAGATATACCCTCGCAAATGTTTGGGATATCCGGCAAACTTATACAGAACTGACCTTGCCTCAAGCTTGTCCGGATTTTGCTTTTCAAACTAGGCCGGACAACCCCATATCTTAACTCGTTTAAGACATGCTTTCTTCCCATACCATATCTCATATGGAGTGGTAGGCACTGATTTGGATGGAATCTCATTCAAAAGGTATGCAGTTTCTCAAGTGCATAACTCCAAAAGGAATCAGGTAACTCAGCAGTACTCATCATAGAGCGCACCATATCTCATAGGGTGTGATACCTCCGTCCCGATACACCGTTGTGCTGTGGTGTATACAAAGGAGTAAGCTGAGAGAGAATCTTTTTCTCCGTTTAGAAAATCCAGGAACTCCATGCCTAAGTATTCGCCTTCTCGATCACATCGAAGGACTTTAATACTTCTACCCGTCTGGTTCTTAACTTCAAGCTTATATTCCTTGAATTTCTCAAAAGTTTCAGACTTGTGTTTCAACAGGAACATATGTCCGAATCCTGAGAGAAGATCAGTGAATATAATGAAGTACAAAGAACCAACCTTGGCATTTGTAGACATAGGACCGAATACATTATCATGTATCCGTCCCAAGAGTTCAATAATTCTTTCTCTGTTCCGAGCAAACGGTGTATAGGTCATTTTACCTTTGGGACAGGACTGACAAGTATCATAAGATAAAAATTCGAACAGATTCTCATATTCATCCTTATGTAACTTAGCTGGTCGTGTCGCTTTGATATGACCTAATCTACAATACCGCAAGAAGGATTCGTTCATTTCTGAACTACTCCTCTTGTGTGTGTTCTAGATACTTTGAACTGTGGTTTGATTTAGAACGTATATGCCATTACATAACGTGCCTGATCCAATCAACTCTTGATTCAGGAAAATGTTCACAACATTATCCTCTAATACAGAATTATATCCTTCTTTAATTTAATAAAGAATTTGATGTAATATTGTATATCAGGTTCGATATGTAATAACATTCGTTCAGAATCAATGTAATTACCTCTTGGTAATACAAGATGATATTTGCCAACTGACTTGGCTGCAACAATTGCACCATTCTCTACACTAGAGAACAATCACATATTCTCAGTTCTCTATCTGTCTGTAGCCTATGTAACAGATTACATATATAGGATCTTAATCCGGTATCTCATACCTAGGACGTAGAGGATACTGAGAAACAGTTCTCGGCAACTGTTCAGTTGATAAAACTGCACATTTAATATGACATTTTTCCTATTATTTCTATATATTAAAAGGTGTTTATTATAATATATGACACATATGTAGGTTTATCTGTAAAAATACTATTTTCATGTGTTTATTTATTATAATTAACATTATGTAGGAAAAAGTAAGCATAAATATCTATGTGACATTTGGCCCATTTAAATATGCTTACCTTATTAAAAGCCTTTGACCAATTCTTAATGGTTAAGTTAATATCTCCATAAAACAAACTAATATTATTTGTTGAGTTATTGTGCAGAATTTTCAGGACTGAAATCAAGAAAATTAAAGTTGGCGAAACAAACCTGCCTAATTAAGAAAGTAAATTAAAGAAATCAATTCTGGCAGTGACGAAGAAAAGATTTTCAGTTTCCAGAGATTCAAAAGATCACCACGTAACATCAAGATAAAGCTCCAGAAAAAGAAATCAAGTGATTTGCCTATAAGGCCGCAGAACCGCGGCCAAACCCACTTATTGGCCGCGGTTCCGCCGCGTATTAGACGAGTTGGGAGTTGGGATTTTGCTGTTAGGATCTTAACCACTGGTTTCCAAATTAGGAAGCTAGGGTTCTGGCTCTGGGACTATAAATAAGGACCGAGAGCCTCTTGGAAAAATTATCAAGCTGAAGAGATCACGAAGTCCACGACAGGCTCACGCATTCAGGCTGATCATCAACTGTTCATCTACCTCCTTAGAAGAGATCGAGAAGCAAACTAGCATTTTGTAATCATTTTCTAAGGGAACAAAGTGTAAATGATTTTTGTTAATTAATAAAGGTAGTACTTTTCTTATTCTATCTTTTTATAGTTTTTAATATGATTTCTCTCTCCATCTCTTCTTCTCCCAACATGCGCGAGTAATTCTTTGCTTGTTAGGGTTCATAGGATTATGGTAAGTTAATAGATGATGAAGATCTTTAAACTCTTTTTAAGTCCTATAAAATTTATAAACTTTACCAAAAGAATGGTTAACATCCTAATTGGGCGCGCTATCAATTCATTGATAATCGTGACCACGATTAGAGATTAGATTAACAATTGTTTTGGTAAAGGTTAGATATGAACGGAGTTCCATGTCGAGATAGGGGTTAAGAGTGGGAACCCTTTTCCCTCCAGAAACCCTAATCTACATGCATCACTGTCGTTCTAGTTTTAAATCTATTAAAAGATAAAAAGAGTAATTTTTAATTAATCATCCATAACTACTAAATCCCAATGAACCCTACAAGCCCCCTTTTAGTATTAAACTTATATCCGTAGTTAATCTAGATCTATATTTTGCATCCGTGTTTAACGTAGATCTAGATCCTACAACCATTCTTCACCATTCTTTATTCTCCCTTCCTAATCAACACACCTAAAGTAAGAATGAAAGGTTCCACGTTTCCCTGAGGACGACCCGTACTCACCTCGGTCTAGCTAAGCGCGACATCGCTCTGATTGCGGTTATTCTACAAACTCTTCTTTAAAATCAATCAATCAAATGGCGCCGTTGCCGGGGATACGTGCGTAATTTTTTATTCTTACTATTTGTGTTGAATTCTTATTCGATATATATCATAATTAAAACAAAACTGCAATTTGTATATTTAACGAATTGTGTATGAATTTTGCAAGGAGATCTGGAGTCACAGACTTGAGGAAACAGAAAGACAGAGACATTCATCAAGATCCAGAGGAGTACAGAAGGCCACGGAGCAAAAATTCATCAACTGATCCTTCTTCCTTGCGGCGGAACCGCGGCAAATAAGCCACATTCGCGGCGGAAGCGCGGCTAAATGGAGGAGTTAGGGGTCGTAACTTCTCTGGTAAGTTTCTCAACTCTTTCTCTCTCCTCTGAAATCCAATAAAATATCTTTTCTGCAGGATTCTTTGTAAAATTTTGCCGCTCAAAAATCTTTTTGCAAAGTTTTGTAATTGGTTTGTTAATTCATATTTTAATACGGATTTTTAAGGGGCAAGACCAAAATTCAGATTAGGTAGGGATTTTATCACCCTTCCTAAGCCCCACAAATCGCAAACCGAGCATCTGCATCAACCCTAAATTAATTTAAAAAATATCTAGACAAGATTCTAAGGATTGTCGCGCTCATTAAGGACAAGGGAAGGTCGTGAGTAATTTATCGCTTATCCGCATTACTTTTGTGGTGCCTAGGCAAGTGTGTCGAAGGCAAGTGGTTATTTAATTAAGGCCCGCTATTTTCGGTGATTCGTATAGCGGATACCTCCCACTTACCTGGCACTTACCTGGCCACAAGAATAGTAAAGAGGTGGTAGAGGATTGATCCTTCGGCTTGTCCTTTGGAAGTCTAGGAGCGGTCTAGAGACTTGACCTAGGTAACCTTAGTTCTAGGGTTGTTTGTGCATTTTTGTGATTTGTCTAAGTCCGGCACACTTTTCAAAACAGACCATTTTTAAAAGTACACACGCTGCCACTTGCGCTAAAACCGTTTAGTGCATGCTCGGCTGGACACGGGATTCTAGTGCCCGTCTTGTCCGCATTCCTGCTATCGACTCCGAAGTCGGTACTTCTTCATCTTCTTTTTCCCCACCATTCACCACATTGACCGAGATGGACGGTACTCCATCAAATTATAACACCACGCTGCCACCGCCCGTAGGTGAGCAGAATCCACCGCGCATCTCTCTCCAAGAGAGATGCTATCCTATCCGTGGTCCACTTCCCACTTGCTTATCTATTCCACCAGCCAACGGGAATAATTTTGAAATTAAACCCCACTACATCAATCTGTTGCCCAAATTTCACGAGCTTGAGTCTGAAGACGCATATGTTTTCATCACTAAATTCGAAAACGTATGCGCAATGATGGGCACTTCACAACTGTCCGTGGATGCTATGCTTGCGTCTTCTCCCATTCACTTTGTGCGACTTGGCAGAAAAATGGCTTTACAATACTGCCGCACACTCTATCGCTAATTGCGATGAATTCGTTATAGCTTTTCTTAAGAAGTTTTAACCAAATCATAAGACCGCCCGTGATAGGAGTGAGATCAATCAGTTTACCAGCTTCCCAATGAACCATTTTGGAAGTGCTTTGAACGTTTCAAGGATCTGCTTGTCCAATGTCCTTATCATGGAATACATAGATGGGATTTGAGTCGAATTATATATGAGGGTATTAATCCAGCGACAAAGTAGATGCTTGAAACAAATTGTCAATGCAATTTCATGTCTAAAGATAATGGTGAAGCTTGGAAATATCTAGAAGATCTCGCTGAAAACACTTTGCAGTGGGAAAGCGTAAGACCACCTTCATCTAGGGAAGGTATTCATCAGCTCGATATTTCCATAGCAGTAAAACCCGAAATGGTAGCGATGCAAAAGAAACTCGACGCTATTGAGAACAAATTCTCATCAGTCTCCCTAAATCAGGTAACACTTCGCAAGACCGTGTTTGGTTGCTGTTCATATCCTTCACACTTGACGGAAGAATGTCCTATGAATGCACCGTTTCAAGGTCACGAGCAAACTAATGCTACTTTTCAGCAGTGACCTAGAAACGATCTTTATTCTTCCACGTACAATCAAGGATGGAGGAATCATCCTAACTTTGTTTGGAACCAAAACCAACCCCAAAATCAAAACCAGTTCCAAAGCAATTATCAAAGACCTCCTCCACAGCAACAGCAACCACAACCACAAAGTCAACACCCCTTTCAGTCACAAAATTTTCAAAATCCGGCCAACACTTCTGCACCGCAATTGGCCGGTACTGATAACTCTTCACTCGCACAAACTTTGGATTTGTTTATGAAACATTCCATTCAAATGTCGGCTGATATGAGGTCTTCTATTGATACCATTAAGAAAAACTCCGCCTCTCACGGTGAGAGTATTAAATCAATAGAAAACCAAATTGCACAGTTGAATGCCGCAATGAGTGCGAGAGAGAAAGGGAAACTCTCATCTCAACCCCTACCGAATTCTGGCCACTCACAAAATCATAACGTGAGTGCCGTCACTACGCTGAGATCGGGAAAAGTGCTGGATAACCGAGTGGATGAGCAATTTGATGATGTTAGTGATACCGATGATACCCCGGCTTCTACTTCTTCCCCTAATTCGTCTAGTCTCCCACCTACTTCCGAGCCTATTCTCCGTTTTCCCCAAGGCTCGAACACTTCGCCCAATCTATCTAAGACGATCCCCACTCCAATTTTGGGATCGAATCCTTCCCCACAATCTTCTCCACAAATATTGGACCTAAAACTTATTGATAAAGCTCCGTTTCCAAACAGATTAAGGGCCAACAGACCTAACCCTTAAATAGAGAAGATTGTGGAAATGTTTAAGCATGTTAACGTAAATATTTCTCTCCTAGATGCTATTCAACAAGTTCCATCTTATGCAAGAATCCTTAAAGACTTATGCACTAGGAAGAGAAAAACTCAAGTGCCTAAAAAAGTTTTCATGATGAGTAATGTTAGCACAGCTTTTACCCAGCAAATACCAAAGAAACGTAAGGACCCTGGCTTTCCTACCATCTCTATTTCTATTGGGGGTAAAAATATTAATCGTGCTTTACTCGACCTTGGCGTAGCGTTAACTTGCTTCCATATTCCGTATACGGGCAGTTAGGGATTGGAGAGTTGAAACCCGCCCATTATACTCTTCAGATGGCAGACCGATCAATCACCAAAGCTCGGGGTGAACTAGAGGATGTGTTAATTAAAGTCGGGGAATTAATATTCCATGTGGACTTTATTGTTTTAGATACACAGCCTGTGGCGAACCCACGCAACCAAATCCCGGTGATACTCGGTCGACCCTTCCTAGCAACTTCTAACGCTGTAATTAATTGTCGTAACGGTTCTATGAACTTATCTTTCGGGAAGATGACAATTGAGCTTAATATTTACAAGTTAGGAAGTCAACCATCTGAACTTTCTGCTCATTTGCTTGATGTTTGTTCCATCCACGAGATTGCTCCCGAAAGCTGCATGGATGAGGAACTTTGCTTTGATGATCTCGACAATACTAGTGAGACATCGTTTGATCTTGCACAACTTCATAGTGAGGATATGTTCGATGAGTCCATCCCAGAGTTTGAATCCGTTGACTCGTCGCAAAAGTCAGTAGCGCTTTCCGAGTCAATATCCTATACAAATTTTGAACCTCTTAGGGAGTCCAAATATCATTCCCTTACCCCACCTTCAATTGTCTCTCCGCCAATACTTGATCTCAAACCGCTACCTTCTCATCTTAAATATGCATATTTAGGTGAGAATGAGACTCTGCCCGTAATTATATCTACTTCTCTAGCCTTAGAGCAAGATAACGCACTTTTGGTGGTGTTGAGATCAAATCGGCAAGCATTTGGTTGGACAATGGCTAACATCAAAGGGATTAGTCCCTTAATTGTTGAACATTATATACATTTGATGGATGAAGCCAAACCAACCCGAGACCCACAAAGATGGTTAAATCCCGTTATGAAGAAGGCGGTAAAGAAAGAAATCGTCAAGTGCCTTGATAGTGGTATAATTTACCCTATAACTGATAGCCAATGGGTAAGTCCGATTCACGTAGTCCTTAAAAAGCCTGGCATCACGGTCATAACTAATGAGGCTAATGAGTTGATCCAAACACGCATCCAAACTGGGTGGCGCATATGTATTGATTACAGAAAACTCAATGTCGCGACGAGGAAAGATCACTTCCCTCTACCTTTCATTGACCAGATGTTAGAACGATTAGCTGGACACGAATACTATTGTTTCATGGACGGATACTCTGGCTATAACCAGGTCCCCATCGCCGAAAAGGATCAAGATAAAACCACATTTACTTGTCCTTTCCGTACTTTTGCTTATAGACGCATGCCCTTTGGGTTATGCAACGCTCCCGCTACATTTCAGCGGTGTATGATGGGGATATTCTCAGACATGGTTAAGAATTTTCTGGAAATTTTTATGGACGATTTCTCCATTTTTGGGGACTCCTTTGGGGACTCCTTTGAGGACTGCCTAGTAATCTTGACGCGGTTCTTACCCGCTGTAAGGATAAGAACTTAACTTTGAATTGGGAAAAATGCCATTTTATGGTCCAAGAAGGTATTGTCCTTGGACATATAATTTCACGAAAAGGTATTGAGGTTGACAGAGCTAAAATTGATATCATCCATAACCTCTCTCGTCCCAAATGCGTCAAAGATATACGATCCTTTCTTGGTCATGCAGAATTTTATAGGAGATTCATTAAGGACTTTAGCAAAATTGCTAGACCCTTAACTCTTCTATTGGCCAAGAATACTACATTTCACTTCGATTCGGATTGTGAGGCTGCTTTTGAATTGCTTAAAGGATCACTTACTACAGCCCCCGTTCTATCATCTCCGGATTGGAACCACCCGTTCGAGCTTATGTGTGATGCATCAGATTTTGTTATTGGTGCGGTCTTAGTACAACGCATTGATAAGATGCCACATGTAATTTACTATGCAAGTAGGACCTTGAATGATGCATAAATAAATTACACAACTACCGAGAAAGAACTCTTGGCAGTTGTATTTGCATTAGAAAAATTCAGGCCTTACTTGATTGGCTCGCCAATTGTGGTTTACATTGATCACTCCGCCCTACGACACCTTTTATCGAAGAAGGATCCTAAGGCCAGGCTAATACGTTGGATCCTATTGTTACAAGAATTTGATTTTGTCATCCGAGACAAGAGTGGATGTGAAAACGTTGTAGCCGACCATCTTTCACACATCACTTCTTCACCAACATTGATCGTGCCGATAAATGACTCATTCTCCGACGAACAGCTCTTGACTGTATCCTACGAACCTTGGTTCGTGGATATTGTGAACTATCTTGCGACGGGACTTATTCCTAGCGATTGGTTGAAACAAAACAAACTTAGATTTCTATCCCAAGTAAAATACTTTTACTAGGATGAACCTTATCTGTTTAAGTATTGTTCCGATCAAATCATTCGCAGGTGTGTCCCTAACGATGAATTCGAGAGTGTGTTATCATTTTGTCATGATCAGGCATGCGGCGGTCATTTTGGTCCTCGAAAAACGGCGGAGAAAGTTTTGCAATGTGGCTTTTATTGGCCAACATTATTTAAAGATGCACATGATCATTGCAAAACTTGTTCGCGGTGTCAGCACTTAGGTTGGATTTCACGAAGAAACGAGATGCCGCTCCAACCTATATTGGTTGTGGAAATTTTCGATGTTTGGGGTATTGATTTTATAAGCCCTTTTCCCAACTCTTTTGGGAATTTATATATCTTGTTAGCGGTTGATTACGTCTCGAAATGAATGGAAGAAATACCGTGTCGCACTAATGACAACAAAGTTGTCATTAAGTTCCTTAAAGAAAATATCTTTTCGCGATTCGGACACCCTCGCGCTATAATTAGCGACAACGGGACACATTTCTGTAATCGGTCTTTCAAGACTTTGATGCGGAAATATTCAATCACTTACAAACTTTCTACGCCCTGTCATCCCCAAACAAGCGGGCAAGCTGAGATCTCAAATAGGCAGATCAAACAAATTTTGGAGAAGACGATTTCTAAAAACCGTAAAGATTGGTCAACCAAATTGACGGACGCTCTTTGGGCATTTCGCACCGCTTATAAGACCGACTTTGGTATGTCTCCATACCGCCTTGTGTTTGGGAAGGCATGCCACCTTCCTGTCGAGATCGAACATAAAGCAATGTGGGCTATTAAAGAGCTTAATTTCGATTTTGATCAAGCTTGCAGCTATCGGAAGCTGCAATTGAATGAGCTAAGCGAACTCCGCGATGAAGCTTACGATAATGCGGTGATAGTAAAGAACCGGACTAAAGTGTTTCACGATAAAAACCTTTTTAGAAAAACTTTCACATCGGGGCAACAAGTCCTTCTTTACGATTCCCGTCTATATCTTCATCCGGGTAAGCTTAAATCTCGTTGGAAAGGGCCTTTTGTGGTGCGGTATGTACACCCGCACGGGGCAGTAGAAGTTGAAAATTTGAAAAACGATTCAATTTTTAAAGTAAATGGGCATAGATTAAAACCGTATTTCTCTGCTGACCCAGCGGAGGAGCTCCTGTTTTTACAGGAGCCGCTTTATCATAACTGAATTTCCTCCGCCTCACCTCCATGTTCGATAACATTTTCTCGTTTTAAGAATGGAGGTGAGTGAAAATGGATTTAACTGAATATCTGTGTGTGCCAAAGAACAAGTTTAGGGGTAGTTTTCATTTAACTATTATTTTACTCCTATTATTGTCTCTCCTCAAGTTTACAGGTCTATGCTCTCAAAAGACAATATCAGTGAGGACACTGCTGAAAATATGTTTGGGGGGGGTTTGTATTTACTGAATTATCTTTGGCACTGGGCATTTAAAAAAAATTATAATAAAAGAGTAGAAAGTGATAAATTATTTGAAAGATAGGAATAGTTTAAGAAAAATAAGAAAATTAGATATTTTCTTAAACAAAACTAGTAATAAGTAGTTATGAGCTGTTGTCCCAAGGGTTAGTAAGATGAAGGAAATTGCTAATCTGAGAATAAAAATAAGTCTGAAAAATAGTCCCTATTCTTAAACCCAAACATTTGAACGTTGATACTTTACTATACGCACTTACACACATCTTGAAACTCGGGATAGTAGAGAATACCTTGAAATGCTCTTGTCTAAAAGCCAAAGTATGAAGAAAATAAAAGTGGAAAAGAAAAGATAAAAAAAAGGAGGTGAAAAGAAAAATGAACACTGGTTTTGTTATCACCAAGGCAGCAATAAAAAAAATATATAGCGAGGGTGCTTTATCACCTAATGCCTTAGACCAACTGGTTTGGGAGCCACCGTTAAGTCTTAGGTGTTGCAAGACGAGGAAATACACCTAAATAGCAAGCACATGAGTAATCGATCGGTTAGTACCTCAAGAAGTATTAACGGTCGCATGAAAAATGTGTGAGCAAATTCCATCTAAATATCGATTAAAAAGTACTAAGGTAGATGGACAAGAGTATGATTGCTTAAATTGAATTCTTCGAGTACAGGGATGTCCAGTTCACACACGTAGGGGTATATGATCAATGTTTAGAAGAAAGATAAGGAGGAAGACTAAAGGCGATGTTTTATTGAGGGATAATGTGATTTCTAATATCTTTTCACGACCATTAAGATATGGCTCATGACAACCGAAAAGCTGGTATAGTTGGAAACTCTTATTTTCAAGTTCTTTCTTTTATAGTTCTAATGTTTGTATCTAATTTTCACTATCTTTCTTTTATTATAGGATTTTGTGGGTGTAATCCGCCGAAAACCCTCAGGAGACAACACTCCTCCTACTAGGGACACCTAGGGGTTTAACGGCTTGTTGCACGTGCTCAGTGCAATCGTGTTTCCTATGAAAGTGTGCTTAGCTTTCTCCTTTCTTTTTCTCCTTCTCTTGAATAAACTAGTTTGCTCGGGACGATCAGAGATAAGTTTGGGGGTATTTGTTCAGTTGATAAAACTGCACATTTAATATGACATTTTTCCTACTATTTCTATATATTAAAAGGTGTTTATTATAATATATGACACATATGAAGGTTTATCTGTAAAAATACTATTTTCATATGTTTATATATTATAATTAACATTATGTAGGAAAAAGTAAGCATAAATATCCATGTGACATTTGGCCCATTTAAATATGCTTACCTTATTAAAAGCCTTTGACCAATTCTTAATGGTTAAATTAATATCTCCATAAAATAAACTAATATTATTTGTTGAGTTATTGTGCAGAATTTCAGGACTGAAATCAAAGAAATCAAAGTTGGCGAAACAAACCTGCCTAATTAAGAAAGTAAATTAAAGAAATCAAGTCTAGCAGTGACGAAGAAAAGATTTTCAGTTTCCAGAGATTCAAAAGATCACCACGTGTTATCAAGATAAAGCTCCAGAAAAACAAATCAAGTGATCTCCCTAGAAGGCCGCGGAACCGCGGCCAAACCCACCTATTGGCCGCAGTTCCGCCGCGTATTAGACGAGTTGGGAGTTGGGATTTTGCTGTTAGGATCTTAACCACTGGTTTCCAAATTAGGAAGCTAGGGTTCTGGCTCTGGGAGTATAAATAAGGACCGAGAGCCTCTTGGAAAAATCATCAAGCTGAAGAGATCACGAAGTCCACGACAAGCTCACGCATCTAGGCTGATCATCAACTGTTCATCTACCTCCTTAGAAGAGATCGAGAAGCAAACTAGCATTTTGTAATCATTTTCTAAGGGAACAAAGTGTAAATGATTTTTGTTGATTAATAAAGGTAGTACTTTTCTTATTCTATCTCTTTGTAGTTTTTAATATGATTTCTCTCTCCATCTCTTCTTCTCCCAACATACGCGAGCAATTCTTCGCTTGTTAGGGTTCATGGGATTAGGGTAGGTTAATGGATGATGAAGATCTTTAAACTCTTTTTAAGTCCTATAAAGTTTATAAACTTTACCAAAAGAATGGTTAACATCCTAATTGGACGCGCTATCAATTCATTGATAATCGTGACCACGATTAGAGATTAGATTAACAATTGTTTTGGTAAAGGTTAGATATGAACGGAGTTCCATGTCGAGATAGGGGTTAAGAGTGGGAACCATTTACCCTCCAGAAACCCTAATCTACATGCAACACTGTCGTTCTAGTTTTAAATCTATTAAAAGATAAAAAGAGTAATTTTTAATTAATCATCCGTAACTACTAAATCCCAATGAACCCTACAAGCCCCCTTTTAGTATTAAAGTTACATCTATAGTTAATCTAGATCTATATTTTGTATCCGTGTTTAACGTAGATCTAGATCCTACAACTATTCTTCACCATTCTTTATTCTCCCTTCCTAATCAACACACCTAAAGTAAGAATGAAAGGTTCCACGTTTCCCTGAGGACGATCTGTACTCACCTCGGTCTAGCTACGCGCGACACCGTTCTGATTGCGGTTATTCTACAAACACTTCTTTAAAATCAATCAATCAGTAACGAACACACCTGAAGAATATGCATCAACATGCTCATTTCTCGATTGGGTGGCATGATAATCCGGAAATTCCCCTATTTCCTGCTCGGACTTATAACAATTATAAAATAGAGCGGAACTAACGTTCCCCAGCTCAGTATAATAAGCAGGTTCGGTCAATACATCCATATTATTATCTTGATTAAGGCGTGACATGGTCGCTACCAGGAGAGAGAGAGAGAAGAAAACACTCGGCGACTATCCGCATACAATACGAGATTGCGACGGAGTTTTGGTCCGAATCGAAACTCCGTAGCAATTGATCAAAAGAGACTAAAACGCGAGATTTATAAAAACACAAACTAGTTTTCACAAAACTAATTAATGTGAATTCCAAATATTGTATCACATATCATATATATCTAGACGATATTAAACATTTCGATCGATATCTCAAACACCCACAAATCACAGAGATCTCAACACTTGAGTCTCATTAAGAATACCCAGAATGTGCCTAATGACCAAATGGAGTAGCACAAGAAAATGTAACCCACAACTCCCTAATCATGCGGCGGAACCGCGGCCAAACAGTGATTCTTGCCGCGGTTCCGCGGCGTATTAGTGGAGACGGGGCCTCGAATTTCTTGAGGCTCCATTACATACCCTGCACAAATTTCTGACTATTTTTAATCTCGAAAATATCAACTTTTGAAAATTTTTACAGAAAGTAGTGATTTTCCGGGTTTCGAAGTTCGATCGAACATTTTAACGTCGTATAGACCAAACCTAATGCTCTAGGTTGGCTCTGATACCATGAAAGTGTGACTTAGCACCTCTACAAGGTTTCCACATGCATCAAGTATGTAATTTTAAAAATCTAGAGGTCTAAGCTATACTAACCTAGAATCGAACCAGAGAATTAGGGTTTGAAAGCATGTAAACAAACTTTACACTAAGTGAATAGAGAATACAACCTTTGTAGACCGGTCATTCACTTCTAAAGCTTCAAGTAGTAGTCCCTTAGCTCCAAGTAGTGATCCCTAGAACTGTTCTTAGGCTCCATTTGGTGAAAGGAACGAGCTTGCTTCGTCGTCTTCGAGGCCGAAAATGATCCACCTTGAAATTACTCTAACTTAAGCCATCTCTTCACTAATCAAGAAATTAGTGAAGCAAACAACCTAATCTTATGGGCTAGATGAGAGTAGATTGATGAAGTAGGAATTTTGCTCACATTAGAAATCTTTTTTTTTTCTTTTTTCACCTCATGAAAAGCTAGAGAGCAAAAAATGAGATGAAGAACATGAACTATGGTGAGAAAATATCTCAAGTGATAATGTAGAGAGTTAACCATGGGCTAAAGATAATGGTTAGGTTATAAAATATCTAGAGTAAAACAAAAATTAGTGGGGTGAGTCATGCCTTCTACATACTTCTACAAGCACCTTAAGCCATGCTCATTTCCACCTAATTTTTGAATTACTCTTAATAAATAAACATCCAATTATCTTTAGTTTTGGTGTGAGTCTCATACACCCATGTTCTATGTATCATCCACCATGACACAATATATAAATACATATATTAATTATATCACATATATATTAAATGTATTTTAAAGAGAAGAAAATCTTTAGTGAGCATTATATTAGTTAATATATATTTATATATCAAATATATTGATATATATCAAATTATTAAATCAACACTTGATTTAATAGTCCGATTATATCACATATAACCGACTAATATCATTTATATGTATATCACATTATCGAATCAACACCTGATTCAATAACCCGGTCATATCACATAAATATAATATATCACGAGATTAGAATACGGTATCACATACACGTATTTAATCAAGGTCCCGCACATATCACATATGTGCCCTACTTCGTTTCGCTTGAGCTAGGAAACCTCTGTGTGGGACTCTAAAAACTCGTCAATACGCCAGCAGTAGGTGATGATCATATCAGTCACCCACTAGCCGTCAGCGGTACTAGCTGGACGTAACGGCTACCTAGGTATTGAGCGAATAGAAAATCAACAAGCAAGCTTGTCCAAACTCCCGCAAAGTCTATAAGCAACACTTACCGTACAGTCAGGTCTCTTCGTCTGATATGTCGCATATCAAGTCTAGGGGTGGAATCGTCAGACTCCAGTAACTTGATAAGTCATGCCGATGTGTGGCCTATAACCGTTTGAGAAACTACTAATAACACTTACCAGTAAATCTCATCAGCCCTGGCCAGGGACTTGCTGTTATAGCCAATCGAGCATAGCGCAACATCAACCCCCAATACCGAGAGAGACGAAACCCTTCCTATCGCTCATTGCCTCCATGTGACTCGGGACTGTACCCAAAATCTACCTGTTTGCACGACTCCTTTAAGCCGTGGTAGGGAGGAAATCAAAGCACAGTGGGAACCATACAAGACTCCATGACGATCTTGGGTCTACAGACTAACCTGTACAAGTGTCACCAGAGAACTGCCATCTGACGATAGGTATAGTACCAACTAAGAGTTCTCGGCGGGTCATGTTCGGTATACCCATTCTCTAATGAGCACCTGTGTACAATCTTTGATGTCAAACACAATGGATCTGGGATCAACCATCGTCCCATACAGGGTCAAGAAACGTACACACTAGCCTATTCTGGAATATCGATGCCCTGTCTTGATATCCCTTTGATTAGGAACTGTTAAAGGATGTGCTTACGGACTATACAAGCCCCGCTAGTATGATCTGCATCATAGTCCTGGTAGTCAAGCTAACATCCTAAGGGCTTTATTAACATGTATCAGAGAGACATAATAATAATAAGTGTACATGTTAAGATAAAGTGCAACCAGATAGCATATTATCATGTCGAGCTAGAAAGTCCTCTATATATATGTCCAAACATCCACTATAATATACAATAATGTATAATGATGGCCTCTAGGGCATACATATGACTAACACTCCAGAATCTGAATTGTCCGATCGGACTATCCGTCCGTTTGTGGATGATAAGCCGTGCTGAAATTCAGACTCGTTCCCAGGCTCTGCCAAAATCGTGATCAGAATCTTGTATCACAATCGGGGATGATGCAAACAGGTACTCCATGTAATCTCACGATCTCCTGCATGAGTTAATGGGTATCAAATATGGTAAATCTTAAAGGTTTAAATCTTACTTTAGATTGATGCTTACCTCCATGTACTTCTTTGCTAACGTCTCGGTTGATTGGCCAACTCGAAATGGAATAAAGTGAGCCGACTTGGTGAGTTGATCCACAGTAACTCATACTGCGTCGTTACCCTTTGTGCTGCGAGGAAGGGCAGTCACGAAGTCCATTGTAATGTGCTGCCATTTTCATTCTGGAATTGGTAACGGCTGAAGTAGACTAGTAGTTCTATGATGTTCAGCCTTTACTTGCTGACACACCAAACACTTGGCTACACTTCTGGCTACTTCTCACTTCATTCCATGCCACCAGTAGTGTTGTCGTAGATCCTTGTACATTTTTGTACCACCGAGGTGTACAGAATAAGGAGAGCTGTGAGCTTCTTTCATCAACCTCTTCTCGAACTGGGACGTTTGGTACACATAATCGACTTCCATATCGTAAGGATCCATCTTCGTGAACGATGAAGTCAGTTCGAAGTCCACTTTCTACCTGTTCTCGGATCTTTTGCAGCTTGGCATCATTTGCTTGAGCTGCCTTGATCTGATTGACAATAGTGGACTGGACTTGTAAGTTCATCAAATCTGAAGCGTTACCTGGCATAACTACTTCAATCGCCACTCTATGCAATTCATACTGTAGCTTCCACTGAGCAGTGAGATTCATTGCTAATGGCTAGCGGCTAAGTGCATCAGGAACTACATTCACCTTCCCAGGATGATACTGTAGGTTGATGTCGAAGTCCGCCATGAGTTCTAACCATCTTCTCTGCCGCATGTTTAATTCCTTCTGAGTAAATACATACTTCAGACTCTTGTGGTCAGTGTATATATCCACTCGTTCTCCCAGAAGATAGTGGCGCCAAATCTTAAATGATAAGATAACGGCTGCCAACTCCAGATCATGTGTTGGATAGTTACGCTCATGAACTTTTAGCTGTCTTGATGCAAATGCCATAACTTTTCTATGCTAGTATAGAATACATCTTAATCCTTTACCGGACGCATCACAATGTACAGCGAATCCTCCAGATTGATCCGGTATTACAAGAATAGGTGCAGAGGTTAACCTCGATTTGAGTTCTATAAAAGCTTTTTCACATACTTCTGACCACACAAATGCTCCATCTTTACGTGTGAGCTTGGTCAGGGGTGTGTTTACCACCGGAAGACGCGACCGTGACGTTAGGACGTCGGGGCCTAAATTCCGAGGGCAGATGCTATTTGGTGCTATCCGTCCACTTCTCTGAAGATGCCAAGTTGATTTATGATACTGTGTATCGAAGGTTTAAACGGATGCGGCCGATTTAGCAGACTTCTTCAGATTCCCCCTCGTTGAGGGGTTTTTGATTGTGGGGACGCTTTTCCCTGCAGGCGCAAGCCCCTGCAGTTAATTACGCAACCACACTGCGGTAACAACTTTCTCCTTCTCCAGATGGTCACATCGTATCGTGGGTGTTTGTTTTGTTTTTGGTTGCCCGTGGATTGTATACGGAGACTAATTTATGTTTTCGCCCGTAGGACGTGGATTAGTCCAAATCCGTATTTTCTTAGATTTGGGTTGGGGGTTGGGTTTAAGGATACGTTAGTCTCGTTTGAGACTAAGATCAACTTAAACGTTTGTTAAGGATACGTTAGTCTAATTTTAGACTAAGATCAACTTAACGGAATCGTTTAGATCCAACAAAAGAGCATTTGGGCTCTATTGTTTAGTTTAGGGACATTGCGGTCGATTAGTTTAAGGACGTTACGGTCCAATGTTAGTTTAAGGACATCTCGGTCCATTGTTAGTTTAAAGACTTCACGGTCGAGGTTAAGGACATCATAGTCCGTGAGTTTAAGGACCCCACAGTCCAACGTTAGTTTAAAGACATCACGGTCGAGGTTAAGGACATCATAGTCCGTGAGTTTAAAGACCTCACAGCCAAGATTAAGGACACCATAGTCCATGAGTTTAAGGACCCCACAGTCCAATGTTAGTTTAAAGACATCACGGTCGAGGTTAAGGACATCATAGTCCATGAGTTTAAGGACCCCACAGTCCAGTTTAAGGAGATCATAGTCCGTGAAATGTGTGGTTATCGGGACCCGTCACCTCTCTGAAGACGTTGAAAGATTATAACGACAAATATCGGAAGAGTGAAGAGATGTACCCTCAAACCAATAGTGGATTAAGTGATCTGTAGTCCAATTTGGAACTAAGATCAATTAATCAGATTATGAGCACATTGGCTCAGTTAAATCTGAATTGAGGACTTATGGCCAACTTGGGCTAAGTCCAATTGGATTTGAAGTGTTGGCCCTTTGTTGGATCATTAGACATTTGTCTGAGTTCAAGCCCACATTATTTAGCAATGCTAAATCAGAGTTTGAGGGCTCTGATACATTTTGTCTTTGACTGAGTATTGAACATTATAGCTCTGAATTTTACTCAATTTTGAGATTCAGTTGAAGGGAGGCTTTTGCTTCTGGGAAATTAGCTAATTTGGCTAAAGATAGTGTTAAACACTAGAGAACAATGGTGTTAAACACTGGAAATAAACTCCCAAATCAGTGTTAAACACTAGAGAACAACAGTGTTAAACACTGGAAATAAAATTCTCAAATTAGTGTTAAACACTAGAAGACAACAGTGTTAAACACTGGGAATAAAATTCTCAAATTAGTGTTAAACACTAGATAGGGAGGGGTCACGTGGGGGCACGTGAGGGCACCCAAAGATGGGGCCAGATCTCCTTTACTTTGTTCTGCAAATAAGTGTTAAAACACTTTTGCTCTTTTGGCCATCACGTGTTGGCACGTGATGGATATTTGTGCGCTGATTATTAAAGCTTCATCAAGGGGTCACGTGGTAACACGTGAGAGCGCCCAAGTTAGAATCTGCCTTTACTTTTATTCTTGTTGTTTTGGAGGTCACGTGGGAGCACGTGAGGCGTTGCCTCAGGGCTAATTCCTTCTCATTTTGGGGGATCTTTTCAGGGGTCACGTGGGAACACGTGACCTTAGTCTTTTGCATGCACGGAGATCTGTTAAGTCTCTTTATTTGTTTAAGAATTAAATTCTTTATAAGGTTAAACCCTAATTGTGGTTTCTTTGGAGGAATTAAATTCCTATGCAGGGTGAAACCCTAATTTCATTTTAGGAGTAATTAAGTTCCTGTGAATTTGAAAGAATTAAATTCTTAAGTAGGGTTTAAACTCTAGTTCTGTCTATCTTGAAGGAATTAAATTTCTGTAAATTTATGAGAATTAAATTCTCATGTAGGCTTAAACCCTAGTTTTATCTTGAAGGAATTAAATTCCTGTAAATTTGGGAGAATTAAATTCTCATGTAGGGTTAAACCCTAGTTTTATCTTGGAGGAATTAAATTCCTATAAATTGGGAGAATTAAATTCTCAAAACTTAATTCCCCCTCTAAGTTTAGGATCTGCATGGCAAAATCTTAACCCGATCAAAAATTAAATTCTCAACCTATGGGGAGATTTGCTTCTGCAGATCTTCAACCAGAGGAAGAACTAAGTTCTTTTGCAGAAGAGTTAAACTCTTAGATTGTGAATTAAATTCTCTTTTTGTTTTGTGAAGCTTTGATCCCTTTTCTTTTTCTCACCTAGGGTTTTCTTTCTTGAGAATTAAATTCTCCTTCCTTTTCTCTTTGCTATTTGCCTTTTGAAAATTTCAAGATCCCAAAATTCTATCTTTTCTCTTCTCCTTTTGGCTCCTATTTATAGGAGAAAGAAAAGAATCAATTTGTTTAGTGAATGTTTCATTGAAAGATTTTGGTTGTTTTTGTAACCAACATGATCTTTTAGATCAGTGAATTTTATTCACCATTGGATTTTTAATCCAGAAGATATTCTGTTTGTTATTCTTGGTGAATTTCAGGGAAATCTTTCTTTGTAAAGAATCTTTCATAAATTGGTGATTTTTAATCACCATTGGATTTTTAATCCAACGGTGCTCCTCTTTACAGAGCGCAATCTTTTTGTTTGGAAAGAACTAAATAAATATTAGGGTTTTTGATTTCCCTTGATTTAGAATTTAATTCTATTGGTTCAGAAAGTTTAGATGCCTATCACGTGTGAGCACGTGACCCCACTGTTTAAGCTTTTAGCCAGAATTTAATTCTGTTGTTTTTAAAGCAGTCAGGAATTATCACGTGTCAGCACGTGACCCTTGGTCACGTGTCAGCACGTGATACCCCATTGGGGTATTCCTTGCAGTTTTTATAATATCTTTTAATCCCTTTCAGTGGGTTTAAAGGCCCATCACGTGTTGGCACGTGACCCCATTTAATTATTTATTTTATTCAGTGCCTATAGGCTTTGCCTGTAAATGGTCACGTGTGGGCACGTGATACCCGGTCACGTGTGGGCACGTGATACCTCATAACTTTTGATCCCGGATGAATTATGAGGCCCATAATATATCAAATCAAAGGATCTTTCGAGACGCTTTCGATACCATCATAATTTAGCTGTTTCTCATTCGGGATTTTGTCAAAATACAGCCCGGAAAATACTGGTTCGCATTTTCTTAAGTGTATCGCTGCCATTTGATACCTTGGGCTCTTTCGCGCAGAAATTTTTGGCGGGAACAGGGTGCTGCAATCTTCGAAAAGACTTAAATGAATCGTCGGTAGTATCCTGCTAATCCCAAGAAACTTCATATATCTTTCACCGTTTTTGGTGTCGGCCACTCACTGACAGCTGACACCTTAACTGGATCTACTGAGATTGCTTTGGTTGAAACAATATGCCCGACAAATCCGACTTGATCTAGCCAAAATTCACACTTGTTGTACTTGGCGTAGAGCTGATGTTGTCGCAATATCTCCAGAACAATTCGTAAGTGCTCGGCATGTTCTTTCCGATTCTTCGAATACACCAGGATGTCGTCGATGAAGATGACAACGAACCTGTCTAAGTACTCTCGGAAAACTTGGTTCATCAGGTTTATAAAGATAGCAGGTGCATTGGTCACTCCAAATGGCATTACGAGATACTTATAATGACCATATCGAGTCCTAAACGCTGTCTTCGAAATGTCGGACTTTTTAACCTTCACCTGATGATAACCTGAACGAAGGTCTAGCTTCGAAAATACACAAGACCTACTTAGCTGATCGAAAAGATCAGCGATGCGCGGTAGTGGATACTTGTTCTTAATCGTCACTTCGTTCAAAACTCGATAATCCACACACATCCTGTATGAACCTTCTTTCTTCTTCACAAGTAATACTGGAGATCCCCAGCTTGAAGTACTGGGACGAATCCAATTTTTCTTCAGAAGTTCGTCCAACTGAATGTGGATCTCCTTCAATCCTTCTGGACTTAGCCGATACGGAGCTTTGATTAGCGGTTGCGCACCAGGTATTAAATCAATGCTGAATTCAAGAGCTCGATCGGGAGACAATCCTGATATATCTTCAGGGAATACATCCTCGAAGTCTCGAACTACCTCTGGCTTCGATTCTTCCGCTTGTAATGCTGCAACCACTACCTTCTTTGGTTTTGCTTTGTTGACGCTAGGTTCCAAGGTACGGTCTCCACTCTTGAAATAGAACACTGGATGATCTGGTATTTCGAACACTGCCCTCCTTTGATGACAATCGATAATAGCGAAGAAAGTTCCTAGCCAGTCCATTCCCAAGACTACGTCGAAGTTCGGTATGTCCAGCACCTTGAAGTCCGCATAAAATTCTCTACTGCAGACGACTACTGGACACAGATCGTATCCCAAAGTTGCTTTTAGAATGTCGTTCCCTGAACTGACATTCCCGCTGGATACGAGCGGTTTAACTGGAATCGCATGAGTTCGGACGAACCGTTGCGACATAAAACAATGTAATGCTCCATTGTCGAAAAGTGCTAGAGCAGGTAGGGAGGCTACTAGTATAGTACCTAAGTTGTATGAGATTAGGTTTATACATAGGAAAAGTTATAGAGATATACAAGGATTGAAAAGGTTTGAAAGGATTGGGAATTACCATGATGACTTGGCCTGTGGTTTCGGCCTCGTCGACCGTCATTGTAAAGGCCTGATATCGTGGTACATTCCTCCTTGCTGACGGCACATTCCTCTGTCCTTGGGGCATGTTTCTCTGCCCTTGAGGCATGTTTCTCTATGCCTGATGGAATTGACGATGAGGCTGTGTAGGAGGTCCATGTGGAGCGGGTGTAGGGAAAGCTAAGTGAGGTGCAGGAGCCTGAATAGCTGGCCGCTGCGGGATCGTGATTGCTGGTCTGGGTGCTGGAGCTGTGTTGAAACGGTATGGACATGCTCCTATGGTGTGAGTGGATGCGCCACAAACTAAACACAGGCCATTTGCACGCCTGCAGTTCTTCGCCAGGTGTCCCGTCGTTTTGCAGTAAAAACAAAAGTCTGGACTGGGCCAGTTAAACAATCCTCCCGGTCTCCTGGGTGCAAAAGTTGGCCTAGAAGAGGCTCTTCCTCACATCTGGGTGGCAGGTCGTTTCTCACCGGCAGTCTGCGGTCTGCCCCTCTTCTTCATAACTGCCTCTTAGCGTCGGGCAGCCTTCAAAGCTAGTTCATGGGTTAGGAAATCTCCTGTGGCGAGTGCAGCTTGGATTTCCGGGTCCAACCCTTGCTGAAATCGTCGTGCCCGGATCTCAGCAGTATGAATTAGATGTGCAGCGAACATGTTACGACTTTGTGTTAGCATTGTAATGAGTGAAATCAGGAATTTGAATTTGAGACAATATCTTACCTGCTAAGCATGGTAAATTCAGTATCGTATTCAGTCACAGACTTGATCCATATCGAGCCCTGTTATAGATGAATGAACCGCTGCTCCATGTCGAAACGGGCAGTCTTAGGAAAGTACTTCGCATCGAACAGATCGCGAAACGTCTTCCACTGGATAGGTTGGGTGAGACGGCTTTTCTCAGCCTTCCACCAAATTCTGGCGTTGTCTGTTGGTTGCAGCTTCGCAACTCTCACCCAGACAATATCTGGGACTTGTGCTGCTACCAGATCATCTTCAATAGATTGAGCCCATTCTTGCCTCCAGTGGGCTCTCTTTTCCTGAGAAGTGCTTTGGATGCAGTGCCCGGAATTGTTTGACTCCGGATGCCTCAGCTTTGGAGCGGTGCATAAGGATAGCAGTCTGCTGCTGCTGACCCTCCAGAAGGCTCTTGATCGCCTCAAGCAGTACCGTTTGCTCATTGATAGGAGCTGTAACGGTAGGTGGTTGTAATATTTCAGAAAATATAAAATATTATTTTTAGAATTTAATATTAAAATAATATATTTCACGAAAACTACCCGATTTGCGAATTTGGGGTTTTCGTAAAATGGTATAAATATATACCAATATTTGTGAAATAATTGGAGAATAAAATGATTTATTCATTTAAAAATATATTTATTGGATTTGGCATTTTTATAATTAATTATATGCGTTTTAAATAAAAATTGATTAGTGCACTACTAATCGCGATTAAGCCAAATCCGTGTTTCTACATTTTTTCCATGGCTAGTGCACCATGTCATGTTACATTTGGTTGCATGTTGTTTCATTAGTGTTTGTTGATATTTGGTTTTAAGAAAAGAAAAGAAAAGAAAGTGTATTATTGAGGAGAGAGAGAAAGGGGACCACACGAGGCATGGCTTGTGAGTGAGGGTGAGAATAAGAAAGAGAGAGAAAGAAGGCAGCCACCATTCCTTCACCCCATTATTGTCCTTCATCTTCTTCCTCCTCATCTCCCTCAACCTCCACCTCCAAATATCATCTCCAAATCTTCATCAAAATCCTACACCCTCTTCATTAAAAATGATCCCCACTTTATCCTCAACACATTGGACCTTGCAAATTCGAATTTTGGAGACTTTGAGAAGTTAGGGTTTTTTCTTGAGTTGCCAAAATGAGGTATATCTTTTTTCATTTAGTTTAGTTTTAAGTTTCCTAGCATCCTAGTTTAGTTTAGAGTTAAACTTGTTAGATTAGTGATGTTTGGAAAATCCCAAGAGAGGGTTGGGTGATGGTGTGGATTTGGTAATGTTTAGGGGCTGTTACAAGACTTGAGTGGTGTTTTTACTGGCCTAGACCTGAGACTAGAACCAATACACGGACTTAGAATTTCCCGACGTCGGATTTGTGACATATTTTGAGAGTATATGGGAATCTGGAGTGACCCGAGACCACCCTAATTTAAGTTGCCATTACAGAGATGTGTGCAGGTGATTTAGAGCATAACCTAAAGACCTGAGACCCAAATGCCGATATCTGGCCGTAGATTAATTCATTGTGGCCGCAAATTGCGGCCACATTAGAGGGGAAATTGGTGATTTTTGTTCAGTAGTCTTGTTATCTGATATCTAGACTAACCATGTATGCAAAATTCCCTAGTTTGGCTTAGGGTGAAATCTGGGAGTGGTTTTCCTAGGTTGCTGTTTTCGTGTTTTGCGATTCTGAAACTTGGGTTTTGGTATTTGATATTGTATTTGGTCGTTGGATGTTTGTACGTCAACGACGAGGGATAATTGGTTGTTTTTGCATGCGTAGGCTATAGGTTCTAACCTATGAGCGCACCGTGTGCCGTATTGGTTTTCCGGACTTGATGTTAATAGCATTTGCGATTGTGTATTTATTGTAGGTACCTTCGCGTGGATTCCGAGACGACGAAGCACATCGACTACAGCTGAACAAGAAGATCCGCAGGTGGGTAGATTTATATCTATGGGGGAAGTCGGGTGGATGGCGTATAGCACCCCCGCAAATTTTGATGGAAACCGATATATAGGATATGGTTAGAGAAACCTATTCTAGGAACCTATGGATGTGATTAAAGGTTTAGTGTGACATGATATGAAAGAAATGATGTCTCAGATTGATAGATATATAAGGATATGAAAAGTGAACGTGAATCACGATATATAGATAAGTAGTGTACGGGAATAAGTATGAGATTTAGAGTAGCATGACATGAGATTTATAAGATATGATATATATATATGTAAAATGACTTGATGTGGGATATAAATGTGATGAAAAGAGTATACGATATGATATGATGACTTGGTTTGATATGTCGTTATATGGATGCGAGTCGATATGAGATAATTGATACCTTTGTCGGTCCCATGATATGAGATTGATACGGATGTGATCTGGGATATAGGTATATAGATATATATAATGTTGTGAATCATGAGTGATATGCCGTACGAGACGTTAGGTCCGTACCCTCATTGTCATATAGGTTGATAGAATCCCTAATTGTTTAATGCCGCCGTACGATAGATTACCGTACGTGATGAGTGTATCTGATGATTGATCCCTACCCTTGACTAGAGGATGTCGTACGATGCATTATATCGTACGTGATGTTGTGAGGCTGCATGCCGATTGATAGATTCACCGACTCGGATATGTGATAGAGACGTATACCTTATAGCATTGCGCTCACGATTTACTTTACGCTGCGTTCATGACATTCTCATTGCATTAAATATACCTGTGTTAGTACACATACACCATTATCGATGATGCGTATATTACACTTACACAGATTGGCCGGCTCACACACTTCATCATCGATAATTGCTATGTAACTTACACAGTAGAATTGCCACCTCATTATGCTATGTTGTATGATATACTTGCTATGCTCACATCATTATGATATGTCGCATGATATACTGATATTGTCACATCATTGTTCCATATTGCATGATATACGGATATGCTCACATTCCTGTTCTATGCTTGCATATATCATGCTTTACGATTATATGCATTGAGATGCTGTTTTCATGAGATTTCTGGATTTGAGAACCGTGGTTATTTCAAAAGAAAGTATGTATTGTTTTAAAAAACCCGGTTTCTCTTGATATGATATTTCGAGACGCCCACCACGTGTTTTCTCGGTTCTGAGATTGATATGTGAGACCTGATTCGAGGAGCTGGATAAGGCCGTTTGCGGATACATGGTGGACCCGGTATGGTACCCCGGGGCAAGAAAGGGATGTCGCGCAGTAGACGATGAGCCTGGAAGAGCGACTACTACCTACCGGTAATTAGTTGGACCTGGCGGTTATCCGGAGGATACCGACCGGAGTCGAGAGATGGATATGGGCCGGTCCGTTATGCCGGAGCCCGAGGGCCGATCCGGACAGACGGAGCCCGTGGGCCGATCCGGACTGATGGAGCCCGAGATATGAGGATTTACGTGTCGATACTGGACATGGGTGTCATGATGTTTCGAGTGTCGATGTTGGACACTCAGGTTCCATGATTTTGATGTGTCATTGATGGAAACACGTTGATTTATATCATCATATTTTCATGTATATGCTTTCATGATATTTACATGCATGATGTTGCTGTGTCATTGATAGACAGGTAGATGTTATCCACATGCTGATAGGCATTGGTTATTTTGTTGGCACATATGCAGATACAGTTACCCTAGATATCATAGTATTACCTTTATGATATAGTTGACCTAGGAATCGTTGTTTATTTCGATTTCTGCCTGATGATGTTTTCTACTCACGAGTTGGCAACCCACCACCGTTGTGCCACAGTTCTTGTAGGTTGACAGCATGGATCGGTAGCGGTATCGCTGGCACACAGCTTGCTTTCGGGTGATTGCTTTGGTAGGTGGTACATGTTGGATCGTACCACTCTTGTATTTATTATTCCTGTTGTATCTAATTAACTCTATCAATCAGAAACTAGTATTTGTATAATTAGTAAGACTTAGCAAGACTTGTACTTGCGAGACTTGAGTGATGGGTGATATGTTCGCTTGGTGGGTTTGATGTCTTGCTTTACATCATTCTTTGTGTTGATCTTCGCCGTTGGGCGTCGTATACATATATTCTGTCTTGCATGGTTGTGATTCCGCCAATTGGCGAAGAGCTAGCTCCCGTTAGAGGATGCCCTTTATATTATCGTGTATGTGTGGTTTTGGATCAAAATATACAAAGGAGGTGCTGCCTAAATTTTTAAAAGCCGAAACATGTTTTTCAACTAATAAAAAAAAATCCACTTGCATTTTTCATGTTCCATTATCTGTGCATTTAAGAAAACGTTTGATTTCATCATACCTTTATTTCAAAACTTCACCTCTTTTATTTTCTTAAAAAGGTTTAGATTTCTGGGCTTCGGCTTACTTGGATTACGTTACGCCTTTAGACGTTGTGTGATTTAAGTGCCGGTCACGAACTAAATTTCGGGTCGTGACAGTGGTGGTGGTAGAGTAGGCGGTGGGGTGTTGCTATTGACATTCGTGCTGGTGTTGTTAGGAGAATCCATGACCTTAATAGAAAAAGAATGGTTAGGATAAATTCACGAAATTCGAAATGTAAGTAATGTATAGTTGCTGATTCTTATAATTCTTATGATATATTGCTTAAGACTTCATGCAGAACTGACCTGCATGGGCCGCCAACAAAACCTGTCACGTCCCGCTTCCCAGTGGACGGATACGGTGACGTGGCAGGCCGCAACGTATTTACTAAGAAATAAATACGTTAAGCGTAATTAAACAATATATAAAATGATCAAGAATAACAAGAGTATAAAAATAAATATTAACTTTATTTACATTCATTTTTACATACAACTGTTTGAAAATGAAAAGATACAATGATATAAAGCGGTGCCTAAACAATGGCATACAAGAAGGCAAGTACAAGGAACTGGAAGTCAGGTTGTGCCGCAAACTGGTCCAAGTCCTCTTGACTAGGCTCGATCTCCTGAGAGTCCTGTCCTCCTGACGAACATTGCAAAGAAAGAAATAGAAAGGAATGTCGTCAGCGAACTAGCGCTCGTTAATTCCCAAAAGAAGAAAGAGAATATAATAAGTAATGTGTCTAATGGAATTCGAACACACAGGCTACGTCACAGCAGTGCAAGGCTTTACTAATGAGCTACAAGTTATTTCTTACTGTTATTTCACAAAATTGACTTATAACTCATACTCAGACTGAAAAACTCATTTCTTGTATATTAACAGTAAAATTTCCGTACAAGATATTAGAGTCTTTACAGCCCAATTGAGTGGGTACCCTATATATTTATATATGGGAGACTAGGGTTTTACATGTGAAACATACAATAACATATAGAGAGTTTTTCTAAAGAGGAAAACAAGAGAGCCATCGTCTCCTTCTTCATCGTATTCTATTATGGTTGGCTTGCGGGGTGATCACGTGGGAGATTCTCCCTTCTTCAAAGGATGGTTTCCCTCCGGTCGTTTTGTGGAAGCGTAATTGACCAGATCTACAACATGACGTGTGTGAGGATAACAATCCTATCATTTGGATCAGATATATCAGTAAATGTTTAGAGTAGATACATGTTGTTTCCACTGTTTTCATCGTTTGTATTGTATATACGTATCTAAAGTTAACAATACAAATAAAGTAAAATCAACTTAAGGGAACTGCAAGCCTAAATAATTATAGAATCTTAATTTAGAAAGAAATGATTGTTCTTTGATAAAATTGTTTTCTAGTTAAAATGATATCCATGAGTAATTTGGGATGATAAAATTAGTGCTATAGAAATGAACAGACAAACGAAAGGACTTGAGACTAAAATCCCCTAAGGCTTAGTGTGGCACCAAGGTCTCCGAAACCCCGGATTCGATGTAGTTTTCTTACGTGGGATCATTTGTATTATAAGAATGCGGTTTCACAAAGTTAGGATTGTTTGGCAACCTAGTTTTGAAATAAATATGTTGTTTAATAGTATGGTTTAAATAAGAACGGCTTGAAACTTTACGAAACTCCAGTCTTTTTAGACTTTAAAGTTTAAAGCTCCGACTTTGTTAGATTGTAAGAAAAAGGTTTCAATCTCTTAAAATTTTCGGAAGTCAGCGGAAAATTTTATTTTGGTTGCCAAATTGAGCTTGCTAAGGATATATGGAGTTTAGGCTCGAAATTCTACGAAACCATTTTAGAAACTATAACCCCAACAAGGCCTAAAAACTATAACCCCAACAACCCCAACAAGGCCATTTTCGAAATTCTCGAGTCTCGTTGTAGATGAATGAACCGTTGCTCCATGTCAAAACGGGCAGTGTCAGGGAAGTATTTCGCATCGAATAGATCGCGAAATGTCTTCCACTCGATAGGTTGGGTGAGACGGCTTTCCTCAGCCTTCCACCAAATTCTGGCATTGTCTGTTAGTTGCAGCTTCGCAACTCTCACCCATGCAATATCTGGCACTTGTGCTGCTGCCAGATCATCTTCAATAGATTGAGCCTATTCTTCTGCCTCCAGTGGGCTCACTTTTTCTGAGAAGTGCTTTGGATGCAGTGCCCGGAATTGTTTGACTCTGGGTGCCTCGGCTTTGGGTCGGTGCATAAGGATAGCAGTCTGCTGATGACTCTCTAGAAGGCTCTTGATCAGCTCAAGGAGTACCATTTGCTCATTGCTAGGATCTGCAACGGTAGGTGGTAGTGGTAGAGTAGGAGGTGGGGTGTTGCTATTGACGTTTGTGCTGGTATTATTGGGAGAATTCATGACCTTGATAGAAAAGGAATGGTTAGGATAGATTCAAGAAATTCGAAATATAAGGAATGGTTAGGATAGATTCAAAAAATTCGAAATGTAAAGAATGGTTAGTTGCTAATTCATATAATTCTTGTGATATATTGTTTAAGAATTCATGCAGAACTGACCTGCATGGGCCGCCAACAAAACCTCTCATGCCCCGCTTCCCAGTAGACGGATACGGTGACGTGGCAGACCGTAATATATTTACTAAGAAATAAATACATTAAGCGTAATTAAGCAATATATAAAATGATCAAGAATAACAAGAGTATACAAATAAACATTAACTTTATTTATATTCATTTTTACATACAACTGTTTGAAAATGAAAAGATACAATGATATAAAGCAGTACCTAAACAATGGCATACAGGAAGGTAAGTACAAGGAACTAGAAGTCAGGCTGTGCCGCAAACTAGTCCAAGTCCTCCTGACTAGGCTCGATCTCCTGAGAGTCATGTCCTCCTGATAAACATTTCAAAAAAAGAAATAGAAAGGAATGTCGTCAGCGAACTAGTGCTCCGTAAGTCCCAAAAGAAGAAAGAGAATATAACAAGTAATGTGAATGAACAAGTAAGTTGTACATGTATATGATAGTTATTATAACGTGATTATTTGTAGCTTGATACAGAAGCTATTCATGTATATGAGAGGAGTCCATCTTACCCCATGGACTATGGTAACATGTAGCACAGGGCCCCGTCATAACCCACGAGACAACGGCATGAGAATTCATGTAGGTGTCTATTAAGAGACCTCTTGCGCCACGATATACGTTCCGTACCAATCTACCCCTTAATCCCTGCATAATGTATTGTATCGTTTATAATTATCAGTCTTGCCGAAACCATGGATACAAATTGTTCAAGTATTAATGTTCAGGATGTAGTCAAGTATTCAAGTAATCAAGTCAAATCATAACCATGGTTCGGTCAAGTCAGGTCAAGTATACATGTTTGATATTGATATTTGGATTCGAGTATTCATATTCATGTTCAAGTATTCAAGTTTGATTTTGGATTCAGATTTGAATTGGATTCAGGTTTGAGTTAGACTCAGACTGAGTGAGATACTTGTAAACTAATTTAGCTCTTGAATTAGGTTCAGGAGTTATCGGTAACTGCTGCACATGAACGACAGAATTTGTGTTTTTTTCCAAGACAATTACCATTGATAACTCTGTTAAGTTATCTATCTTAAATAGGCAAGCACTCACTTTCTCCGGCTCTCTGGGGCTCAAGAGAATTGATCCCGCTTAAACCTATATTTACTAAAGTCCTTAATATTGTTTTTATATAACTCGAGGGGGTTTTATGAAAAATATATTAATATAGATTAAAAATAAATCTCGAGGGTGTTTAGTATTATTTAGGCTTTTCATGAGCATGGATTTTAAGTATTTGGGGTATTTTTATTGATAATTACTTAGTTTGGAAAGTTCATGATATTTTACTGTAAAACTTGCATTTATGGTATCTTGATGGTGTTTTATTGAAATTTGTTAATCTTTTCATTTTTGAAAAAACATAGGTTTATTATATTTTGAAAATTTGTATTAATAATTTTATATATTTTTAATTTTAAAAATAATTTTATTTTATTTAGAAAATTCGTATTTCTTAAAAACCGTATTTAAATTCTTTTGAGATTGAATGCTCCGTGAGGAGGTCTGCATCTCGTTCTATTAACCCAAAGATATGCGATAATCCGCACCATCTATTAGGGGGTCCTCTAAAGAGGGTTGTAGATGTGTAATCACAAAGGATAGAAAATACCGTTTTAAAAGAAATCTGTTTTTTTAAAGTTATGTGGTATTTTATTGTAATATTATACTTCGCAACGAAAATACATTCAATAAGTATCGTACTATGAAACCAAGTGTGCGTGTGGGGTAGGTCGTTATCCCATGAAATTTTCCTAAGGGTGTTGTTTTAACAAATACTAAAAGAGGTTTTTATAAGTTCAAGGTATTTTAATGCAAAAGTGCTACTATTGTTATTTTACATGAGAATTTTGATGAAATTTGATTCTAAACATTAGGATTTAAGGTTACTAATATTTTGTAAAAGTGGTTTGACCCAAATGATAAAAGAAAATGGAGTTATAGGTTTTGTAAAAGAAGATATCAGTATAACTCCACTTCTACCGATATTAGATTTAAAGTGAAAAGCAATGAAAAAAGAGGAAGATTGGGAGGGACTTACGGTTTGAATATGCTAAGAAGAGTTTAAGGAAGTGGAGGGAATTCTTGTGGTGTCATGGGAGCTCCGGATGTTGCTTCGATATTCGCCGGAAGTTATTTGCTCGCTAACTTCTCTTCACTCCACTTGTACTTAGAAATTTTTTGAGAGAATTTCGCTATAGTTTTCAGAATAGTACTGAGCCAAAATAGGAGATGGTATTTATAGTGGAGAATTAGGATTTGGGAATTAAAAATTTGGATTAAAAAGTATTAAAATGTGGTTTAATTGTAAAATAAAAGTTCTCTGTTTGATTGCAGAGAAATCAAACAGTGCAGAGGAGTTAGGGATAGGTGAAGAGACTAGTGTGCAAAGCCCGAGGACATTTGACCATGAATCAGCCGTCGGTGCCGGCTTAAACATGCTTTCCGCCTGTCGATCTTGGGCTACTTACCTCGAGATTCGTGCGAGCTGATCAACTCACTGTTTACTCCATTTTCCACATATTTGATTTTTTCTTTCAAAAAATTTTTTAAAAAATTCAGAAAAAATAATGTATCTGATGGGATTCGAACACATATGCTATATCACTACAGTGCAAGGGTTTATCAATGAGCTACAAGTTGTTTCTTCTTATTATTTCACAAAATTGACTTATAATTCATACTCAGGCTGAAAAACTCATTTATTGTATATTAACAGTAAAATTTCCGTAAAAGATTTTAGAGTCGTTACAGCCCATTTGAATGGGTACCCTATATATTCATATATGGGAGGCTAGGGTTTTACATGTGAAATATACAATAACATATAGAGAGTTTTTCTAGAGAGAAAAATAAGATAGCCATCGTCTCCTTCATCATCGTATTCTATTATGGTAGGCTTGTTGGGTGATCACGTGGGAGATTCTCCCTTCTTATTCTCCCTTCTTCAAAGGATGGTTTCCCTCCGGCCGTTGTGTGGAGGCGTAATAGACCGGATCTACAACATGACGTGTACGAGGATAACAATCCTACCGATTGGATCAGGTATATCTGTAAATTTTTAAAGTAGATACATGTTATTTCCACTGTTTTCATCGTTCGTATTGTATATATGCATTTAAAGTGAACAATACAAATAAAGGAAAATCAACTAAAAGGGGCTGCAAGCATAAATAATTTTAGAATCTTAACTTAGAAAGCAATGATTGTTCTTTTGATAAAATTGTTTTCCAGTTAAAATGATATCCATGAGTAATTTGGGATGAAAAAATTAGCTCTAAAGAAATGAACAGACAAAAAGAAAGGACTTGAGACTAAAATCCCCCAAGGCTTAGTGTGGCACCAAGGTCTCCGAAACCCCGGATTCGTTGTAGTTTTCTTATGTGGGATCATTGGTATTATAAGAATGCAGTTTCGCAAAGTTAGGATTCTTTGGCAACCTAGTTTTGAAATAAATATGTTGTTTAATGGTATGGTTTAAAAAAGATCGGCTTGAAACTTTACGAAACTCCAGTGCTTTTAGACTTTAGAGTTTGAAGCTCCGACTTTGTTAGATTATAAAAAAAGGGTTTCAATCTATTGAAATTTATGGAAGTCATGGAAATTTTTATTTTGGTTGGCATATTGAGCTTGCTTAGGATATGGATATGAAGTTTATGCTCGAAATTCTTGGAAACCATTTTAGAAACTATAACCCCAACAGAGCCTAAAAACTAGATAATCCAAACATTAAATTTAAAATAGGAACCCCATCGGTTTGGGAAAATCTCTTTCAAATTTTAAAATTTTTACCGCTCAATCAACGATCATGCTCTCTCCACCCCAAAAAAAACAAAAAACAAAGAGAGAGAGAGAGAGAGAGAGAGAGAACCCATATGAGAAACAACCATGATCAACATTAATAGTTCTCAATAATGGTAATTGAGAATGATGGTGCCGCTTCTTCTTCTTCCTCCTCTTCCTCAAAAACCCAAACCCAAGCTCGAAACCCTAACCCTCCCCATTCCCCTCTCCGCAAGCGCATCCACTCAATCCCCTCCTCTCTCTCCCCCAACACCAAACTCCTCCATAATCTCACTTGCTGCCACCGCTGCAGCCTCAAGACCACCACCACCACCACCACCACCAACTCCTCAAACCTGAACCTCCTCAAAAGCCAATGGCGATTCGTTCTCCTCTGCGTCACCTGCCTCTCAAGCATCAGATCCGCCGAGATCTGCTCCTACTGCTTCGCCCCAATCTCCAAAGACGACGACGTGTTCCTCAACTGCCTCCAATGCTTTCATCGCATCCACTACGCCTGCATCCCCAATCATCGCTTCTACGTCCTCCCCTCACAGATCGACGCTGAGACCTTCGCCTGCGTCGATTGCTGCGCTGCTCCTAAACCTTGCGGGTAGGATTAATAGCGAATTCAGAGCTAGCTAGGCGAGGTCGATGATTGATGAGTTGTGGTAAAAATCTCAGCTTTTTTTTTAATGGCACGATGATGTTAGCTCTGATTTTGATTCTTATATATAATGCTCTATTGCTGATTTTTTTTTTGTGTGGTTATTTAAGTTATTATTGCAAAACGAAAGATTATACTTGGATAAAACAACAGCTCAATTGCATTGATCCCTTTTATAGAAGAACAAAGTATCAAAGAGCATACAACTAATATATATATATGGGCTACAAATATTCTTGTAGAACCCCAAACAAGCATAGGAACTAGAAGGAAAACACTGCGTACAACAATTTAGATTTTATTTTAATAGACTCCCTAATGCACATTGTGCAATCATTTAGGCAACTCTCGCTCTCTTTCGCTTCTTCAATATCTGTTGTACTCGTCGAATTAGCTCCCTAATGATGATGTGGCGGCGGGGCGAGGTGAGCTGGAGGTGGAGGCTTGTTGTAAATTGGAGGTGGGAAATGAGTAGGAGGTGATGGCTTGTGGTAGATTGGTGGTGGTAGATGAGTTGGTGGTGATGGCTTGGGGTAAATAGGAGGTGAGGGCTTGGGGTAAATTGGAGGTGGCAAGTGAGTAGGAGGTGAAGGCTTGTGATAAGTGGGAGGTGATGGGAAGTGAGTTGGAGGTGAGGGCTTGTGATGAATGGGAGGTGATGGGAAATGAGTTGGAGGTGAGGGCTTATGGTAAATAGGAGGTGATGGGAAATGAGTTGGAGGTGAGGGCTTATGGTAAATAGGAGGTGGTAAATGAGTAGGAGGTGAGGGCTTATGGTAAATTGGAGGTGGTAAATGGGTAGGAGGTGAGGGCTTATGGTAGATTGGTGGTGGTAGATGAGTTGGAGGTGAGGGCTTATGGTAAACTGGAGGTGGTGAAAAATGAATAGGAGGTGAAGGCTTGTGATATATGGGAGGTGGTAAATGAGTAGGAGGTGAGGGCTTGTGGTATATGGGAGGTGGTAAATGAGTAGGAGGTGAGGGCTTGTGATAGATAGGTGGTGGTAAATGAGTAGGAGGTGAAGGCTTGTGATCAATAGGTGGTGAATAATGAGTAGGAGGAGAAGGCTTGTGGTAAACAGGTGGTGGTAAATGAGTAGGAGGTGAAGGCTTGTGATAGATAGGTGGGGGTAAATGTGTTGGGGGTGAAGGCTTGTGATAGATAGGTGGTGGTAAATGTGTTGGGGGTGAAGGCTTGTGATAAATGGGAGGTGAGCCAATTGGTGAATGTGAAGGTGAAATGTGATGGTGGTGGTGGTGCTCTTCATGCTCATCATGCTTTGGTGGTGAGTGGTGATGAGGATAATGAGGAGGATGAGCTAAATGGCTTGTTGGAGGAGTAGCAACATGATGATGATGATGATGATGTGGATGTGGATGCTTTGGAGAATGGTGGTATGAAGGAGGAGGAGCTTCAACTTCATGGGTTGGTGGTGGTGGTGGTGCAAGATGGTGGGCTAGAGGAGGAGAACGAGGAGAGGGGCTACGTGTTGGGGCTATTTTTGGGAGGGTGTAGTGGGATGAAGAGGCATTGGTGAAGTGAAAAGAGAGCACTGCTATGAGAGCAATGCTTAGAGTGAGGAGCTTCATCTTGTTGATGAAGAGAGAATGAGAAGGTTGGGTTGCTCTCTGAGGCTTTGCATTGTGGTCTTTATATAGTAGAAGATTTTGTCACAAGTGGCTCTCAAACTTTCCAAAACTTGGACTGATTTGGCATTCAAAAATGTGATTCAATAGGCCTTCCATTGATTACGGGGCGTGCTTTACCCAATGGTTGATGAGAGGAATCAATGGGAGAAAACCATGGGTCTCTCATGTCCCTTCTTCTATAACAAAAGTTACCTAATAAATTTAATGGAAAATTGGATCAAACTCCTTTTGAAAATCAATAGGTTTGGATATGTGATCCAAAAAAAGTTGTGAAAAATTTCTTAAATTTAAAGATTCTTGTGTTTTAGTCTTCATAATACATTTATTATTTTTATGCCAATACCAACCTTTCAGGTAAACTATTATTTTTACCGTTGAAAGTGCTACATATATATTTTAAAGTGCTATATATATCTTCTAAAGTGCTATATTTATATTGAAATAAGTCAAATGTAATAAATATAGTAATTTTACTAAAAAATGTAACAGTTTCATATCAAATGTAGTGTTTTAACACAAATGTAGTACTTAATAATATAAATATAATACTTTACAAATGTAATTTTACTAAAAATAAAATTTGAAACGAAGAGAGCACATCCAAAAAATCTTTAAATCCGCTTCTTTCAGAAAGTTTGGACGTTTCCAGAAAACTATTATTGCTAACAGCGGCACATCATTACCATTTTCGCCACATTGCCATCTTGCAACTTAGCAAAACAAATTATGAAATTTCCAAAATTACCCCATCATCTTTGTTTATCCCTAACTGCAAACCAAACCCTAACCCTTCGGCCTCCCTTCTCCCAACCCAACCCTCCCCCTCACTGAGATCCTCCCTCCCCCACCCGTGAGCTCCCCCCCGCTCCCTAGGCTTCCACCTCCATGAGCTGCCCCTCTCCCCCTTTCCCTTCCTGAGCTCCTCCCTTCCTGAGCTGCCTCCCCTGACACAATTAAATTTAATTAATTAACTAATTAAGACAATAATAATTAATGCCTTAAACCTATAATGCACTATCATGGCGTATGAACATAAATAAATACTATAACATTGCAACTCTGTGAAGTCGTTTAGAGCTTGCAAGCACCGTGTTAAATTTTGCACATACAAGACAGAAGAAATGCAATAAAGGTTTTTGTTAAAACGTATGTATATTTTCCTTGAGATCTTCACCCTCGTCACATGTTTTAACATGGTGACAGAATAATCAGATGAAACAACATAGTGTCAGATATAACTTGCAGTGCCTTGAAGAACAACTTAATAGATATCTTGTGTGAAAACTCTGTATTAGTCTACGAAAGAAGCTAAATTTGTAGAACCGGTGTTTTTTTTTAAATCCACATTGAAACTTTAGAGTTTGTTACATCGGAAGAGAATTTAAGAGCTCGGAGCGTAGATAGCATAAATTATAGGGTAGATTTTCAAAAAAAAATCAAGCATTTTTTTCCGCTGTAAATAACCTTCTGGCCACGAAGCAATGGTCAAAAACCTCTTGGAATTTTTTTCCGCAGTATCTTTATAGCTTTTCATTATGTATAACAAATTCATACAAACTATTTATACATCGCAGGAAATGTTTAGATATTACATGCAACTGCTTAAATATCACAGAAAATTAGATATAGTAGGAAACTGCTAGATATCACATATAAGAGGTTTTTTGATAACTAAAAACCTTTTTAGGGTGATTTTGACTACAGTTTCGATGCCATGTGGTTTTTGACAATGTTAAAAAGTGCTTGGGGTTTTTGAGAATTTATCCTAAATTATATTGTTTGTGATATTTTTTCATCTGCAGATACCACATTAGTATAAAATACCATATATTTATCTTCAAACAGCCCTATATATTGTTTTAATGTTTTCTCTTACCGTGATCAGATGCTTCTCTCTCTCTCTCTCGTGATGGATTTTATAATATCTTTTCCATTTCTTCATTTTCTATGAACCTACTCGTGGTCTCTTTCTCTCTCTGGCTTGGCATCATTTTCAGTCTCCCATACCAAACATTTTCCTGCGATTTTTTCTCCAAGTTTTAGGCCTGTGCTGGACTTTGATTTAAGATTGTTAGGGTCTGTTTGGTTGCAGGATTATGGAATTTGGATTCCAAAATAGTACGGTTGAAATTTTTGGATTTGGTAATTTGTTTTTTGGTTGGTTTTGGATTCCTAGTATTGGATTTGTAGATCCTTGTAATCTTTGCTTGGTTGGTGGAAAAAAGTGGGATTTGGATTTGAGAATTTTAGAGAGAGATAGAGAGAGAGAGGATTGTTAAATAAATAAAGTGCATGGGCCCCATCTAAAAATACAATGAATAGTGCCAAATCCTTGAAAATCCTTGAAAATTTTTAGGATTCCATAATCCTTGTTTTGTTGTGTCCCCCATAAAAAACAAAGGAATCGTAGAAATCCTAATCTTGCAACTAAACACTAAATTATGGAATTCTAGGATTCCACGATCCAAAATCCAAATCCAAACTCATAATCCTACAACCAAACAGGCCCTTCGGGAGCAAATATTATCATCTCTTTTTAAAAGTCTAGTCTAATAAGTCTCTATACCCTAGACTTTTTTGGAGTATTGAGAAGCCATGATTGCTAATTTCTACAAAAACATGAAAAGAGAAAATTTTCTTTTGCTAATAATCTAGCATTTGATCTTCTATAGGACTTAAAATAGTTAATTAATCATGCACTTGTTTCAAACATTGGTTGGTGTAAATTAATTAATTGGATGACTTTGAAAGAAAAGAGAGAGGGAGTAGGTTTTTGCATCGATCCCACATCTACAACTTCACTTGGACTTGTTTTCAATGGCTCACATTTTGTCACTTTTGACAATTTCTTGGCAGAGCAGTTATACTTTTTTCCAACATTCATGTACTTTTTAGGCTATTATATTTCGAAGTGTTTATCAAATTATGATTCGTTCTAGTTTTATTTGTGGGTGGTTTTATTTTTGCTTATACTAGTTTCATTAACCATTTTGTTTATTGAAACATAGAGGATTCGTTCAACCTTTTGTTTGTCTACTGTTTTTCTTAGACTCAGGGTCAATGGTATGGAAGAAAAGAATTCTCTTGGTCAGTAAAAAATTCTATCAATTGTTTAAATAATCGGCACTGTTCATTTTGATCAACATACTCGAAGGCATGCAAACACACAATTTTTTTTTTGTGATTTCAATACTTTTCACATTTGCAATTGAGAGTCCCAAATTGTATCAAAATCATACAGAAATTGATGTATATGTTAAGACATAAAGCTCAAGATATACAGTGTTGATTACCGTGTAAAATGTTGAATATCTAACCAATATAGGAGAGAGTCACTCATAATGTGTTTTTATACTCATAACTTTTTTCTTCCAAATCTTGAATTACATTAAAGTAGAATTAACATCATATTAACAATTGGTCTTATCAAATCTCTCATGGGACCTTTCTTCATTGGTTAATGTTTAAAGTTTGGTATATAACTGATAAATAGGTAATGATCTGGTTTGACGGATTCGTTTAAATGGTTCAAATATCTGTTGTTTAGAGTCGTTTTTCATGCAAGAAAGATAAAACGACGGAATTAAGTATATTTGTTATTTAAAGACATTTGCATACAAGAAGAATAAAATGATGGCATTCAATGAGCACGGTCATAGCTAATTAGCCGTCGGTGACATCCCAACGATGAGGTCCGCATGGGGGTTGAGACACATCGCCGTCGTGGTTGTGTCGTCCATAGCTAATTAGCTGTGGTTCTGACCTCAATGGTAACAACCTTAAAATGATGACTAGTGACATGTTCAAATTACCTTTTGTACCAAAATGAATTTGGGAATCATTTAAGCATTGATTTTATTTGTGAGCTTTAGAAATTAGATTAGTCTCTAGTAATAGTGGGTTGTTGCTGCTAAAATTCTGGACCAGTGTGGAATCTGTGATCAGGGTCTGGTCAAATACTTAAAATCTTTTTCCTCTTCATTCAACACAAAATCAGAATAAAAACTTTTACTCTGAACGCTTCATCACTTTCTTGCGAGTTGCAGGGTTGTACAATGGAAAGGACTGGCATCTTGACCCACAGTATCCCTTTTGTAATTATAATGTCATTTAATAATATTTGATATGTTGATGGAAATGGGGCAGTGACCAGTTCTTTGCCATGAGGTTACAGTCCCTTTGCAAGGTAAAAAGATGGAGAAAAGACAGCCCAAAAGGGCAAAAAACTCAGTAAAAGCTGCAGATCTCTATTCAAGGATATGGCCAAAGTTGAGCTTGTTTTTTCAACCCTGCAAAAATTTGGCAGAGTTCATATGTTTTTTCTTCAAAATGGTAAAAAAGAAAAATCATTTTTCTAATGCATGTTTGGATACTTATGATTAAAATCCATAAGAATATATTTGGTATGTGAGTGTCACATATACTCATGTAAAAATAAACACAATGAATTTTCACCCTGTGAGAGAAAGTCCTTTCTTCCAAGACCATAGGTTATTTGGCCAACTTTTTTTTAATGTGGTTCTGGCTTTTGGTCTTATGGGTATTTGGATGAAAAATAAGCGCAATATCTATTTTATAATCACTTTCCATACAATTATCCAAACATCAAACAACTTATTTGCCATAATCACTTATAATTGATTATTTCACTTTTTCCAGAAATAATCACTTATAAGTGTTTATAGCAAATAATCACTTAAAAATAAGCTCATCCAAACGAGCACTAAAACTTCCGCTTCCGAAACAAGAATTACTAGAATGGATGAACCAATGACTCTTCCTATCCTGCTTTGTCTTGGCTTTTTCTAGAACAAGCCCTTTTTGTTTGAACTATCCATGTGCTCTTTCCAATGCTCTCATTTTGCCCTCTCGTAGCGCCATCATGACCTTCTTATTCCGAGCCTCCCGCCATGACTTCAACTTATAATATGATGGAAGAGTGTAAAGATCTTTTATAGAATTTCCTTATCCGACCCATGTCTTAAATGGATGTTTGGATGTGCTGGGATAGATTTACTCTTCATAATTTTGTTACAAATATTGAGAATTGATATTAAGAAATAATTTACATAGATGTAGATTGGAAATTTAGGAGAGAAATGATGAGAATGTCTCCTGTTTCAAGAAGAAAAATGTTGTAAAGGCAAGCAAGGAAAAATTGGCTTGTATCTAATATATTAACCCTGTGGAATGGATACCTTTTGGAGATTTTTTCCGATGGTAGATGTACTCACAGAAGCTCATCTAAACATATCATTTTACTGTAGTAGTCCAATCTGGCATAAAAACGGAATCAATGCTTTTAATCTGTCGGGAAGAGTGTATCCAAACAAGGACTTAATGCTTCTGAAGTTTTTTGATGTTTTCTTTATCACTTTTATTTTTTCTTCTTTTTTTCAAAAGAACAGAAAGTTGCTCTGCCTTTGCAAAAAAATATATGGGTGAATTGTCGAAAAGCCCTCGGACCGCTTCAAACTCAGGAAGAACCCTTCGGCCTTTTGCTCTCGTTAAAAAAAAACCTGGGCCAAATTAAAAACCCCTTTATACTAGTTGCATGTAATATCTAAGCAGTTCCATGTTGTATCTAAAAAATTGTCCGTAATATCTCAACAGTTGCATGTGATATCTAAGCAATTGGAGGGAATAAAGGCCTAAATGAAATACATCCCAGGTCTTTTCACAAAGATTTTGAATTGTAGGCTTTTTCCAACAATTTGAAATATATTAGGGATGTTTAGACAACTCTCGAGCGGGCCGGAGGCTTTTCGACAATTTATCCAAAAAATGAGTTCAAGCAAGGTCCATGATTTGAAGAAGCCAAGGATTCTAAATGAATCAGCCCAATACAGAGGTCATTAGTTATTACTTATTTCAAATATCAGCGGCTGCTATTATTTATTTCAAATACCGGCGGCTGCTAGATTGAATGCTTTGCAAATTCGGGCTTAATAACCTTCTTTGCTTCTCTTTTTATCCAATAGACAATGCTATTAATAGTATTTCCGTCCTTAGCAATAATGCTGCAAGAAGTAACAATAACCAGAATGGCATTATCGTAATCATCGAAAGATTTAGTAGATGAAGTAGAGTGTTTCATACCCGGTTTTCTTAGCATTCTTGAACGAAGAAGCGAATCCATGCGATAGAAAACGATGTTTACTAAAAGTAGCAGAAATAATCAATTTTCTCTTGGGGTCTTCTTCTTAGCGTTAGGTGGTTTGAATATAAAAGGGATCATAAGGTCTCCGTCCGAATTTAACTCATTCGAATAAGAACTTTGCATGACTAAATTATCTGAGTTTACGGATTTAGATACCACATCTTCTTGGGTGATTTGAGTTAAGATCTGTGCAAGCCTTTTGGTTTGGATTTATCGAAGTCATTAGCAGCGTTCATTATGACTGGTTGAGTATCAACTACTTTTTGCACCATGTAACGGCCTCAAAATCCTTATACTTTCGTATTATATTTCTTTAATAAAATACGGTATTTATTTGGTATTTTCCGTATATTCGATTTTCTATTAGGTATATTATTTTATATTTAATCCCTCCAGCTATTTTTCCAAACCCAAAACCCAATCCCCTCAGCCAATCAATTTCCCTAATCCCCTCACCCAATCAATTTCCCTTCTTTCTTTTTATTTTTCTTTCAAACCTATAACCCAAATCCTTATATATTTTTCATATTATTTTAGAAACCAAAAGCCCACAGCTCCCAATCCATTTAAATTAATCTATTTTCCTATTTTAATTTCAAGATAAAATAACCCAAACCCAAACTCAATCTGCAGACCACTTCTCCTCATTTTTTCTTCATTCCTTAACCAAAATTCCCTCACTGTTCACCTCCCCATGCAACAGTTTCTCCTTCTCCTTCTTCTCCTTCTCCTTCTCCTGCATCTCCTCTTATCCCTCCATTCAAAACCGACGACCTTCAATTCTCACCCCCCCCCCACACACATCCTCACCATCTTCAAAGTCATCATTATCACCATCCCTTCATCTCCCGTAACCAGCTCCCTCACTCTCTTCATCTCTCTCTCCATCACTCATCTCTCTCTCTCTCTCTCTCTCTCTCTGTATACATATACTTTTCTATTGCCACTGATGTTTCTCCTTTTTCTTCCTTCACCCACCATCTTGGCCACTCCGACGACGCTCACGATCATTTCCATGCCTCCGGATCTTCGTTCCGTCATCGTTATGGTTTTGCGTGAGACGGTGTTTGATGAAATGCCCCAATGAAGTTCCATCCATTTCTTACGGCCTAATCGCGCGTAAGTACCGTCTCTTTCTCTCTCCTGTTGTGTTTCATGCATGAATTGGCTGTCCTTGTCAGGTATATTTTAATTTTATTGCAGTAGAGTTTATATATATATATATATATATATATGTGAGAATAATGGATGAAAGATGTCATAGGAGGGAATTTCCTCCTATGGCGTCGAAAAAATACCCCCTCACTCATTTTTTTCGACGATTGGCATCCACCATCTTCATCGTTATCATCTACGATGTCAGTACACCAAATTTCACGTGATTCTACAACATTTTCACCGTTGATTTAGCAATGTAAAAAGTTCTATTGTCGGTAAACCGTTAATTTTGAACCCACTAAAACAACGGTGAAAAAATTGTAGAATCGCATGAAATTTGGTGTATTCACATCTTAGATGATAAGGATGAAGATGGTGGGTCCCAATCGTCGGAATAAATGAGGTAGAGGGTATTTTTTCGACGCCATAGCAGGAAATTCCTTCCTATGGCCTCTTTCCTCCATTATTCTATATATATATATATATATATATATATATATATTGTTTGCAGTATCATTCACAGTTAGTTTATTCATAGGTATTACTAGTAATTTTATTTCATGCCATATGTTGTATTTATGCCATCATATCACTTGGAATATGTTTTAAGTTCAATTTCATATGGGATAGAAAATTTACATACCGTAGACAATATTGAAGCTATTTCGACTTGCAAAGGGAAATGCGCATTGGTAGTCGTAATTGTTGATCCATACCAACTGCTGAGTTCATAAGTAACAGAAAGTATGTCACGCACCTCGTTCTTTTCAGAGAGTTAACAAGTATATGGTTGCATGGTGGTTGCTCTGCTAATAGGCTTATTAATACAATAGAACAACAGGAAAGAGAATTAGTGTTGTTTTCACACTTATTATTATTTTTCAGTGGAGTGCATCCTATAGCCATTTTCTGTGGATGTTTTTATTCAGATTAAATAATCATGTTATTTATTTTAATGGATTCAAAAAAAAAAAACCGCATCGATTTGGTTCTCTTTAAATCATAAAGAAAAATGACAACACAGTTGTGCATAGGTAATTCATTTATCAATTGTGCTTAACTTGTTTAACATAGATGAATGCTTCATGCACCATGAGTGGTAGAAGAAGTAACAATTAAATGAATTAAAAACATACCGTTCACTGCTATCTCAGTTAGCCAAACAATACATAGAAAGAAGGATATATAGCAAATACTTACAATGTTAACTAACCACTAATATCACACTAAATCACTACCTTATACCATTACCAAAATACACACACACTTTTGAATCATAATCCATTAAGATGTTCATAGCTATATTTCTAAAGATTAGCTTTCCATTAAAATACCGTCGGTTATCCTTTTGCGTATTTCGCCTCTACAACCCTTGTTAGGGGAATCCTGTTGTGGATCCTGCTACTTATATCATATCTTGGGTTTAGTGGAGTGAGATGCAGAGCTTCTCATAGAGCGTGGTCTCGAAAGTAAAAATACGGATCTAAAACAAAATAAACAATAAAGAGGAGTGAACTAAATTATCATTTACATTTATTTTTTTAAAATAAAGTTTCAAAGGTTATTTTTAAAATACCACTAACAGCCCCAATTAGATTTTTTTTATTAAAAAAAATACCCCTAAATTGAAAAAGGTTAAATCTCTATTAAAATACCTTAAGTTTTCCAAAAAATAGATTTCTCATTAAAATATCATAAACTCTTAAAAGTTAGGTTTTGTCCCTCTAAAATATAATTTTTTTAAAAAAATCTTGACATTTTAATAAAATATTTTTACCAAAAACACTCTCGAGGTTTTGAAATAAAGTATTATTACATAAAACTCCATAGAACTTTTAATGGACTATTTTACATAAATAGCTTAAAATTGCCAAACGATATATTTTCACATAAATATTGTTAGATATAGGTGCCCTACGGTCAATTACTGTAATTGAAGGAGTGTCTATATGAGAGAACAATCACACTCGAGATAATAGTATACTATCTGATTTGACTTTATCTTTCATGTGATACGTTTTATTCACTATCACTTATCGTTTAGACATGAGATAAAACCCTTAGAATTTTGCTTGACTATCAGGACGATAATGGAGATCATCTAGTGGGGCCTAGGCAGTCGATAAGCACATCCTTAAATGTCCCTAGTTGTAAGAGTATCGAGACTGAAAATCGGTATTCCAATTTAGACTAGTGTGTACGTTTCCTGACCCGGTTGGAGGGCGATAGCTGATCCCATAGCTATTGGTGTTTGACACAGAGAATTGTATACAAGTATTCATTGGATGAGCTGCACTGGACGGACTCACCGAGAACTCCTAATTGGTAATATACCAATGTCAGATATCAGTTCTCTGGTGACATGTGTACATGGTAGTCCCTAAGAATCTGAGATCGCCATAGTCTCTCATGTGTGTTTCCACTATATTTAGATTTCTATCCTACCACGGCTTAAAGGAGGCGTGCAAACAGGTTTTTTTTGGGTATAGTCCCGAAGCACGTAGAGACAGTGAGCGGTCGAGAGGATTCGTCTCTCCTAGAATAAGAAGTTGATGTCGCGCTATGCACGACATGATTACAACCATAAATCGATGGCCATCGCAGGGGAGATAAATTGATAAGTGTTATCAGTTGTATCTCCGGTTGGTTATGAATTCTCTGTCGCACAACTTATCGAGTTATCAGGGTCTGACAAATTCCAAACTCTAGACCTGATATGTGATACTCTTATACGAAGAGACCGGACTGTACAGTGATATCATTGTTAGACTTTGCAGGGTTCAGACGAGCTTGCTCGTTGACCTTCTTTCGATCAATATCTAGGCGGCCGTTACGTGCAGCTAGTACCGTTGACGTGCTCGGTGGGCAATGGATATGATCCTAACATACTGCCAACGTATTGTCGAGTTTTTAGAGTCCCGCACAGAAATTTTCCAGTACAGGCGAAACGATGTAGGGCACATATCAGGATACTTGCGAGAGTTCGATTAAGCATGTGTATGTGATACACGTATATTAATCAGATGTTTATTGATATTAGCCGGTATATATATGATATAACCGGATTACTAATTTAAGTGTTAATTTAATAATTAAATATATATTGATATATTGATATAAATGCATGCATTAACTAATATCATACTCATTTTTAGTATTTTCTTATCTTTAATAATATTTATATTTGATATAAATATTATTTTCTCACTTTGTCATGCTTGCTTATACATATTAGATGGATGTGTAAGAATCATATAGGAAATAAGATGAGTTCTATTTTCTTTATTTAAGAAAACAAAAGAATGAGTCATGGTTCTTAGAAGTGTGAAGGAGAATGGCTCATTCTTTTTTTTCTTAACCTGAAAAAGTTAGAAAAGAGAGGATATTCATTTTTCATAAGTGACCATCTTCTACCTTATTTTTCTTAACTCATCACCTCTTTCTCTCTCTCTATAGAGATTTTGCTTAAGTGAGAGAGAAAAGGAAAAGAGAAATATTTAGTGAGCTAATTATTCAACATCTCTTACTATTCATTCTTAGCAAGTTTAATTAGTGGGTTGCTTTATTTTGATGAGATCAATTTAAAGCTAAAACTTGTGTTGGAGTTATCTCAAGGTGGATCATTTCGGCAAGGAGATCATCGAGCAAGATTGTTCCGGACTTCAGGAGACTAGCCAGAGTCCAAGAAAAGACGGCTAACGCGCTACAAAAGTTGTAATCTCTTTAAACTTGTAGAATTAGCTCACTAGTTTTGTTGCATGTTGTAGTTGTTATTCATGATCCTATATTTGCTTGTAGTTGCTCTCTAAATTTTTAAAATTATCGTTTCCGCCATATTATAAATCCTATTGTAGAGAGTATAGCGAACTTACAAATACCTATAACTATCCAATTAGTAGCTAGCGAGTATTTAGATAGCAGATGAGTTTAAGTGACATATTCTCTCTTGAGTCTCGGGGAGCCGAAGACAATCGGTGATATCACTTGCCTATTTCCCGATATGAAATTTATATATTCACAAAAATCGTACTACTCTAATACTTAATCAAACATAACCCAACAAATGAATACTTGACTTGACGTGTATACTTGCACTTGACGTGACTACTTAATCTTGACATGAACTCGACTTACTCGATCAAACCTATTACATGTTTGACTAGACTTGACTTGAATCATGAATATAAAATTACTTGACATGAATACTTGAACTCGACATGAATACACGAACTCGACTTAAATCTTGAAATGGTACACTTCTTATGTATTCATTAATTCGGGCAAGACTTGTAACTATAATTTTGTAAATTAGATTATGTGGGGTGTTGCGGTAGTTAAGTGTGAATCCAACAGAATTTCAGGAGTCCCTTTAGTTCATGAATCATGTCTACTAACACAAGCAATTTATCATGAGGGTCTGTGTTTCCAAGCCTATGGGGCCCTACTTTTGGGTTTGGAATATTTCGACGACGATTGAAGTCCCGTTACTGACATATCTTGATTCGGGCCCGTGATTTCTTGCTCCTGAGGCCGTACCATTGAGTTCGAGAATACTCTTGAGATTAGTTGACATTCACATTTGAACCGTTGTTAGAATAATTTGCCTTTTTAGTGACCTCTTTAGGACATATTACTATTCATCACATTCAACACTTTTATTTGTTATATACTCACTATACCTACACTGCACGGCCATGCAATACTTGTTTACCATGCTCATGTTACATTGCTATGTACATATTGTCATACTCATGATACCTTATCACGTGCATATAGTTGTTAGGTTTAATTGACACCCTTACATAACCACATTAGAATTCATGTTCTATTTACATGTTGTCTTCTATCACGTTCATATTTTTATCATTTTTGGGGATTTATCGAGCGAAATTTCGCTGACAAGCATTCCACACATCTTTTGTTTTTTTGGAATGGTCGTTAGATGATCTAGAGACTGAGGAGGTAGAACCTACTACTGAAAATTACGACCAGTTCACTTCTGAAACCGTTCCTTAGTTTTCTTTCTGGTTTACAGTTTCAGTAAGCCATATGTTTAGACTTTCATGTTTATGTTTTTCGTTTAGACCTCTTATAATCAGTTTGAAACTTGTGAAATTTGAATGTAAATAAAGTTGTTGGAAATTTCAGTATCATGTTTATTCTTGTGTCATTTTTATATCATTTATATATGATTAGCAATTTTTTTTTTGAGAAAGAACCTTCTCGGAATAAGTACGTCGCGAACCCGGTCACGTGCAATTACCGTCTTTTGGGAAACGGGACGTGACACGCCATAGAAGGCTCTGAATCTTTGTGATGCCTCATTATGTACTAGTACTTCAGCGGAGGCTAAAACAGAGTCAGTCAATGAATCACCTGGAGCCTTAAAATGTTCTGTGGTAAAGGTTTTTTGTACCCATTCTTTAGTAGATATAGGCATACTATCAAGCTTCTGAATCATGAGATCATCTTGCTTATTTAGATTTTTTGTCAAGGTTGAAGGACTTTGATTGCTTGTAGAGTGTATGTGGTTAATAACAGGTATAAAAATAATATCTACAATCTCAGTGAATTGTGTTAGAGTAATAATCTTGCTAGTAGGAAGCCAAACATTTATTTGGAGTTTTTGCTATCGAATTAGACCTCGAACTTAATCTTCTCGAATTGTCATCTTCATGAGTAAAGAATGGGATATCGGTTGTGTTTCTAATAGTGTAATGACCCTATTTTTATTATAATGCTTTTTAAATATATTTGTTTTGTAAAAAAAAGTATTGAATGATTTTTTAAAAAAGATTTATTTTTATTTCTTTTAACATAAAGAACTTATTCGATTTTGTTTTGAAAATAGAATTTATTTTATTTAAAAGAAAAGAATTATTTTAAGAAAATGGTTTATTTTATTTATCTTTTAAATTACTCCCTTTTGAAACTCAGTATATATTTATTTCCATTTAATTATATGTAATAGCAAGCTTGTATCCCATCGGTTAAGTTATTACATTGTTAGTCTATAATCTATAGGTTCGTACCTTATGTCTTGCAATTATTTTTATTTATTTTTAAAAATCATTTTCATAACCTACAAATGACCTTTCATTTTCTCTTCCTTTTAACTCCCACCATCAATTAGATGGTTATGAATATAATTATTTTGTCCATTAAACCTAATTAATTCTCCTTATATAATTCTCTCTTCTCCATTTCTATAGCTCTCTCCTATTATTAAAATCTAAAATCGTTTTCTTGGAGTTTGGAGAAGCACCGGTTCTCTCAAATTTCAAAGTCTCGATCAAGTCAAGGCTTTTCTCATCAAATCGGTGAGCCAGTTATTATACCAATTCACACAACCTGTAAATCCACGTCTCTTTCTTCCTTGTTGAATCTCTCTTCTCTTATCATGTCTTCGTCGATGGCGAAACTTATTTCTGTTCCGATTAGTCCCATGATAAAGTAATTTTTGTTAAGTTAAAATGTTAGGTATAAAGAACCTATATTTAGTTTAAATTCTAGCATACAATAGTTGATTATATGTCAAGTAATGTTGTTTTTTTAACCCATGTTATTTGTCGTTGAAATTTTAATTAATTATATTTCATTTTGCATACAAGAAAACAAATACAAATAAATACTATGGTTTCGATCTTTATCAAAATACGACTATAACAATATCTTTATCTTCGAATTAATTTTTAGAAATTAATCATGACATCTGTAAAACCTAAGAAAATTTATTAAGACCTTAAACACATTTTTAGGAGCGCCGTAAAAATTTCAGATCGAACCGCATAACGAATTAGCTTTTACGATATCTTTTTATTCACTGTTTTTAAAAATAGAAAACTGCTTTTATCGATCATCTTCGTAAACACATAACTCGGTCTATCGATATCCAATTCGAGCAAACTCAAGTGTTTTGGAAATATAGATCGAAAGATCTAGATATTCTTAGTTATACTGGTTTCCTGAAAATTGACGTAAATTATAGAAAACTGCGTTTTAAAATTAAGCGATAAATTTGAACAGGAACTGCCCTAATTCGTACATTTTTTTAAAAAATAGGACATAACTTGAGTTTCCGATGTCGCTTCGGGAAAAAAATTTAGATGTACAGATGCACAATTACATACCTATAACTTTATTATATACTCGCTGACCCAGAAATGTTGACCTATGAGTCTAATTCTTTTTGGTTTTGATTATTTTACAAAAACCATATTTCAAGATATCATATGTTACTAAGCATGCCAAATAAGTTAAAATACTAAAACAATGGATTTAGTCAAGTAAAAGAGCAATCAACACTGCAACTGGTATCTCAACAGTTACATCGAAAGACTTTGAAGATCAAAATATAAGTTCAAAGGAAATATCGAAGAAATCAAACAATAGACGTATTCAAGACTTTTTATTTTCTTTGAATTTAGAGTCAATCTCAATAGTTAGAATCTCTTTTCTGATCCTAATTTTCTATACTAGACATCTCTTCACTTAACAAGATATCTAAACTTTCGATCAGAGTTTTCAAAACTAACCAAATTCTTTTAAAACATTTTAAATATCCAAATAGGCATATGTGCCTGAAATATCAGACATCGGACTTCTCTATGAACCTCCCTCCAGACGTATACAGTAATTATAGTCTTTTTCAAATTTTAGTTTTCGGTTTGAATTTCAAATTATAACGGCTATAAACCGCCGATAATGGTCATAAATTTTAGGAACGATTACTCTAACCGTCCCAACTGTCTTTTACTCAATTTCTATATAAATGACATATTTTCAAAGAGTTTTCATCTTACGGATTTAACTTTTGCTATTTTGCTTTCAATTTCTCATTCTTTAATCTTTTCGTGAAAACTCTGTCACACTTTCTTTTTTAAGTTTGTACTACTCTTTTTGAGAGAAGAGATCTTTCAGAGCTTTAGAATTTTCTAGTCATTAGAATCGAAAAATATCTAAATTGTCGAATAAGTTTCTGCTTTAAACTTTTCTTAATCTTTTTGAAAAACTTCTTCAAATCGTGTTTAAACGTTTCTTAATTTCCAAAACACAATCCATTATCTCCTTTGATTTGAAACTTGATTTATCCTTTGAGATCATTAGAATTGTAGAGTTGGTATTGTTAAAGATTTGTAAAAATCTGAATTGTAAGATCTAGTGAAGAAGGTTTATGATCTTCACAGTTTAAAGGGCTTCGGACTTGAGCCTTCGTGAAAAAGTCAAAGTGTTCACCACCTGTAAGTGTAAAAGCTTTCGGATTTGAGCCTTAGAGAAAAAGTCTAGGTGTTCACCGCCTGCAAATGTAAACGTTCTAAGATCCAAGCTTGGTAAAATATTTGTGTTTTGTAAGTCGATGTCGCGCACCCCGCGGGTTCGCGGGGAGGCAGAATACGCAAAAAAAATAATTTACGGGCTCCGCAACACAGACTTGAACTCTAGGATCGATACTAAACCCTAACTAGCTAAACTACCATGAGGTTTAACTACTCGGAAGAAAGTTATACCTCCTAGTATCAATTTCTTCAGGTCTTTTTGTTCTCCTCCTCCTCGTCTTAAGCTCCTCGAAGTGTACGGATCATGCTTGCTAAGTCGGCCTCCTCGAGTCAAAGACGATTCACCCGAGACTCTATAGTTTGAGCTCCAACCTCAATACCAAGGTAACTAAGGTACCTAGTTCACTAAACTAGATAGCCTAGAGCATGTAGAGAGTGATTATGGATTGTTTTGTCTTAAAATACCCTAGATTTCTCAACACATGAGACTTTTAGGGTTTGAGAAAGAAGAAGAGAGCTTGAAGGAGAGAGAGTGTTCAAGATAATTATGAAATGAATATGGCTAAGTCTTGTGATGAATGAAGCATACAATAATTCACAAATGGAAATATCAAGCATGCTTCAATAGTCACTAGATGAGTCACCCCATGAGTCACCCTAAGTAGCCATGCTTCATTTAATGAAAAACCACACCCCATATCTTTACCTCATTAACCATTTAATCTAAATGGTTATACAAGAAATGAGGCGTCTTCTTTTAGAAACACTATTGAGTAAATTACAAGAATACCCCTCACCATATATACATACCCGTATCCGTATTCCGAAAAATATAAATACATAGTGACGAAACTAATCTAATAATCTAATACTAGGATCCGGCTTAAACCAAAGCCCAATAATATTATCCGTCAGAACATTATCCGTGCACAAGTACACGTATATGATCGAATCCTGTCGTAAAACCATACGACCTCTACATCTTTTCGCCCGAAGCAGGGAAACTCTCTGTGTGGGACTCTAAAGACTCGACGGTACACTGGCAGTGGGTTTAACCATAAGCACGTCAGCGGTACTAGCTGCACGTAACGGCTGCCCAGGTATCTGTCGATAAGAAGGCCGATGAGCAAACTCATCCGAACTCCTACTGAGCCTATCTGTGACAATCTCCGTACAGTCCGGTCTATTCATCTAAGAGTATCACATATCGGGCCTAGGGGCGGTAATCATCAGATCCCTACTAGCGCAATAAGTCGTGTCGGGGTAGAGCCCAAAACACCCTGAGAAACTACTGGAGTACCAACCAGTAAATCTCGCTTGCCGTGGCCAGGGACTTTGTGTAATGGCTTTCCGAACGCAGCGCGATATCAACCCCCAATATTGGGAGAGACAAATCCTATCTAACCGCTACTGCCTCCAAGTGTTTCGGGACTGCACCCAACTACTACCTGTTTGCACGACTCCTTTGAGCCATGCTAGGGTAGTAATCTAAGAACAGTGGGAACACACTCGAGGCGAAGTAGCGATGTCAAATCAACAGAGTAAGCTGTACTCATGTCACCTCGGAACTGCTACCTGACGATTGGTATAGTACCAACCAGTAGTTCCCACAAGTCATGTCCAGTGTACTCATAACCTAATGAGCACATGCATACTATCTCCAGTACGACGTATTAATGGCCGTGGGACAGACCATCTCCCCTGCTAGGATGAGAAGCGTATACACTAGTCTATTCTGGAGTATCGATGCCCCGTCTCGATAATCCTACGACTAGAGACCTGTATAAGGATGTGCTTATAGACTACCCAGCCCCCACTAGTGTGACTGTCATCACAACGCTGGTAGTCAAGCAAAGATCGTAAAAGCTCTACCAATATGTATAAGCGATATGCTAAAAGAAACATATGCACATATTGAGGTAGAATCAAACCAAGTAGTATACTACCATATTGAGCAAGACTATTATTATATCCGTGTATATCCCAAGCTTCCAAAATGTAATATACAAACCAGTATGATACAATAATGGCCTCTACGGCATATATCACTAATAATCTCCCACTTGCACTAAGGCCATGTATTGGCATATCGCAGACCTATCATCTCGAATAGCCTCTCGAACTGTGTCTGAGAGATGGCCTTTGTGAGTGCATCTACAGTGTTGTTCTCCGTATGTACTCTCCGTACCTCGATCTCCCGGCGATCAATGATCTCCCTGCTCAGGTGGTACCGCCTCAAGATGTGTCTGGGCTTCTGATGGGACCTTGGTTCCTTCGCTAAAGCTATAGTGCCGTTGTTATCACAATACAGCGGTATTAGATCAACAATGGACGGAACCACATGAAGTTCTGTCACGAATTTCCTCATCCAGACGGCTTCTTTCGCGGCGTCAAATGCCGCGATATACTCCGCTTCCATCGTCGAGTCAGCAACAGTGTCCTGCTTGGAGCTCTTCCAACACTCTGCCCCTCCATTGAGGGTAAAGACATAACCCGACATGGACTTAGAGTCATCCTTGTCACTCTGGAATCTGGAGTCAGCAAAGGCTTCAATCTGGAGGTCTTTTCCGCCGTACACCAAGAACACATCCTTAGTCATTCTCAGGTACTTGAGAATATTCTTTACTGCTATCCAGTGCTTCTCTCCTGGGTTTAACTGATACCTGCTTACAACGCTTAGTGTGTAAGCTACATCTGGTGTGGTACATAACATCACATACATTATAAAGCCTACAGCAGAAGCGTACGGTATAATAGACATGCGATCCCTTTCATAATCAGTCTTGGGAGATATCTCTTTGGAGAGGGCGATTCCGTGACAAGCCGGTAGTCAAGTTCAATCCGTTCATTTCATAATTGAATTAAACCCATCTGCACGACCCTTAACGGAGGTCAACAAGGCCGTAGGATTACCCCAATCCAATTGCATCATATGCGGCAGATAAGCACTAATCAGCTACCGCAGACTACACCTTGACGGAGGTCAACAAACGTAGCATGAATACTAAATAGTATTTATCTGAAATGACGTAGGGCTACGACTGGTTTTGAAGAAACCTTTAGCGTAATGAACTTGATATCGTTTTAGAATCGAGTGATTTGAAAAGGAGTGGTTTAAGCTCCACTTTTAAAATCGAGTAGTTTTCAAAACAAACCGAGTGGGTTATAGCATTTGCTAGCTTTTGCTAAAGAGATCATTCCCGGTGAAGGGATCTCGGCTCTTTCCTCATCGAATAAGGTGCAGGATATCCATCAAGGAATGCCGCTATGCAAAGCAATAACTAGAGCCACCTTTTTGAAAAAATTTGATTCTACAATATCTTTAGGTTTCTTTTCTTTCATTAATTTCATTAATGAAGTTCCATCATTTATGTTTCCTAAATATCACAGAAGAAATGAAAATAGAACGTACGCTTATACCATCCGCATTCGCCACGGGGCCCGTCATACACCGTTAGGTTACTTAACTAACGGCAGAGCAGGGGCTGGACAAGTGCGGGTGCAAAACATAAGCAGCGTTTATTATATATATCATATAAATATAGCATTCTTCTCAGGGTTCCCTAGGTTACTTAACTAACGGCAGAGCGGGGGCTGGACTAGTGCTGGTGCAGGGTTCCCTAGGGCGGCTGCTGGGTTTCGGGAGGCATCGTCCATGCCAAATTCAAATTTTTGCCGTACTAAAGAACCCTAACCTAGAATCTTAACTAGAGATTTAGACGAACTAGCAATGCAAACAACTTTACATCTAAGTGAATGAGGAATACAACCTTTGTAGACCGGTCCTTCACTTCTAAATCTCCGTGTAGTAGTCCGCTCCAAGTAGTGAACACCCGAACTCTAGTATGGGTTCACATGAAGAAATGAACAAGCTTGCTCGAAATCTTCGAGGCCGAAGATGATCTACGTCGAGAAGACTCAAGCTCATGCTACCTCTTCACTAATGGTGGATTAGTGAAGCAAACACCCTAAACTAAATGGCTAATATAGTAGAGGATGATGAAGTAGGAATTTTGCTCACTTTAGATTTATTTTTCTCACAATATTTCTTCACTTTGAGAAAAGCTAGCAAGCTTTCTCATGAGGAAGAAGATGAAGTGGAGATGAGAATGAAACTCATGAGGTGAGAATAGCAACCATGGGTGAGTTAGTGTCATACCCTAACTCATGTAGAGAATAAACCATGGCAAACAATAATGGTTAGGTTAATAAATATCTACTAGTAAAACAAAATTAGTGGACTAAGTCAATGGTTAGCAACAAGCTTCTCCAAGCCTTGACAAATTTCCAACCAATTTTGATTTACTTTGATAAATAAAAACCCTAGGATTATCATAAGTATGGTGTGAGTCTCATACACCCATGTTGCATGTGGCATCAAGCATGACACAAATAAAATGTACATTAATGTATATCACATATATACTATATGCACACAAATGAGAAAAAGAAATGTTTAAGTGAGCTAATATTAGTTAATGTAATTCAATATATCAAATATATAATTATACATTAAATTATTAAATCAACACTTGATTTAATAATCCGGCTATATCACCGGCTAATATCAAATGTAACAATCTATCGAATCAACACTTGATCCGATAACCCGGCTATATCACATATAACCGACCGATATCACATATCGCGATAATAGAATGCGGTATCAATACGCGCATTAATCTCGGTCCCGCACATATCACATATGTACTCTTACTTCGTTTCGCATGAACCAGGAAATCTCTGTGTAGGACTTTAAAGACTCGTCAATACGCCGGCAGTAGGTGATGATCATATTAAATACCCACAAGCCGCAAGCGGTCTGCTAAACGTAACGGTCATCCGGGTATTGAGCGATCAGAAGATCAACAAGCAAGCCTGCTCAACTCCTGCGAATCCAATCAGTAACACTACCGTACAGTCCGGTCTCTTCATCAGATATGTCGCATATCGCAGCCTTGGGGTGGTAAAACGTCAGACCCCAATAGCCAGATAAGTCATGCCGATGTGAGGTCCATAACGGCTTGAGAAACTACTGATAACACTTACCAGTAGATCTCAGCAACCCTGGCCAGGGATTTCCTGTTATGGCCAATCAAGTATAGCGCAACATCAACCCCCAACACCGGGAGAGACGAAATCCCCTCCTATCGCTCATTGCCTCCATGTGACTCGGGACTGTACCCAAAAACCACCATTTTGCACGATCTCTTGAATGTGGTATGGTGGAAATCAAAGTACAGTGGGAATCACATAAGACTCCATGACGATCTCGGGTCGACAGACTAACCTGTACCAGTGTCACCAGAGAACTGCTATCTGACGATAGGTGTAATACCATCTAGGAGTTCTCGGCGAGTCCGTTCAGTGTACACAGTCTCCACTGAGCACCGGTATACCTTCTCTGATGTCAAACACCAATGGATATGGAATCATCCATCGCCCATCATATGGGTCGAGAAGCGTATACACTAGTCTACTCTGGAATATCGATATCCCGTCTCGATACTCCCACGACTAGGAACATTTGAAGGATGTACTTACTGACTACCTCTGCCCCACTAGTATGATCTGCATCATAATCCTGGTAGTCAAGTACTCATCCTAAGGGCTTTATCAACATGTAATAGAGAGACAATAAGTGTACATGTTAAGATAAAGTGCAACCAGATAGCATACTATCATGTCGAACAAGAAAGTCCTCCTTATATATGTCCAAGCATCCACTACAATATACATCGCATGTACAGTAATGGCCTCTAGGGCATACATATAACTAACAATCTCCCACTTGCACTAAGGCCATTTGTTGTAGTATCTCATACTCAACGTCCTATAGAAGTCTCTCTAGGGAAAGGCCTTTGTGAGTGGATCCGCCGTGTTATCCTTTGCGTCAACTCTCCTGACCTCGATCTCTAGGAGATCAACCATCTTCCTGATCAGGTGATACTTGTCCTCAGAATATATCTGGATCGCTGATAGGACGGGTGTTCCTAAACCAAAGACACAACTCCACTGTTGTCACAATAACAGTTATTGGACGCTCAATGGTAGGATCCATGTTCATCTCTTGAACAAGAAATATCCAGACATCCCCTTTGGTAGCATCGTTGGTAGCGATGGATTCAGCCTTTATCGTCTAGTTTGCTACGGTATCTAGCTTTGAACTCTTCCAACATACCGTCCCTCCACTGAGGGTAAAGACAAAGCCCGTGACTGACTTTCAGTCGACCTCATCACTCTGGAAGCCTGAATTGGTAAAGGACTCCTACTGGAGTTTACCGTTACCAAACCCCAAGAACATTTCTTTAGTGCTTCTCAAGTACTTAAGAATGTCCTTCATAACTGTCCAGTGATTCTTCCAAGATCCGATTGATTCCTGATCACTACACCCAGTGAGTTAGCTACATCTGGTCTAGTATATAATATCGCATACATGATAGAGCCTACTGCCAGAGCATAGGTTATCCCTTGCAATCGAGCTCTCTCCAAATCAGTCTCGGAAGACGTCTTTTTGGAGAGAGTGATTCTTGAGTAAGTGGACGAACCACCACGCTTAGAATCTTCCATACTAAACCCCTTTAGTACGGTGTTAATGTACCTGGATTTGGGACACTCCCAACATCCACTTAGATCTATCATCATAGATCATAATCCACAAGTTGTAGTAGGTATTATCCAGATCTTCCATGGAGAATACTCGTGATAAGAGGAGCTTGACCGAGTGTAGCATAGGAAACCATTTCCTATCAAGAGTATGTCATCTACGTACAATACGTGAAAGACAACCTTACTCTCTACAACCTTCTTGTATATACAAGGTTCATCTACCTTTTTGATGAAGTCAAACACTTTGACTGCAACATCAAAACAGATGTTCCAACTCCGCGGTATGTGCTTTAATCCTGATGGACTTAAGCATAGCTTTGAAAGTCTCGACTTTTCCATCTACACTAAGAATCTTCTCAAGATCCATTTGCTCATGATGGGTTTTACCCCTTTAGGTGCAATATTCAAAGTCATACTTTGTTGGTGTATATGGATTCCATCTTTGATTGCATAGCATCCAGCCATTTCACAAAGTCTCCACTTGTGATGGCCTGCCTGAACCTAGTTGGACCATCATCTACCATGATGCAATCCTCGCTCCCACTGTCACCGAGGAAACCGTAGTATCTCTCAGGTGGATGAGGAACCCTACCAGATTCGCGGAGAGGTTGAGGTTCGTTGGAGACTATTGAATCCTTTGGTTTCACCAAATCATCAGCTGTTAGTTTGTCTAGCTAAAACTCCTTCCAGTTATACCTCATGTCCACAAATTTCTTCACAAGAAACTCCTTTTCTAAAAAGATGGTATGCTGAGAAACAAAACATCTTTTGCACCTCAGGGTGGTAGAAGATATACCCTCGCAAATGTTTGGGATATCTAGCAAACTTATACAGAACTGATCTTGCCTCGAGCTTGTCCGGATTTTGCTTTTCAAAATAGGCCGGACAACCCCATATCTTAACTCGTTTAAGACAAGGTTTCTTCCCATACCATATCTCATATGGAGTGGTAGGCACTGATTTGGATGGAATCTCATTCAATAGGTATTCAGTTTCTCAAGTGCATAACTCCAAAAGGAATCAGGTAACTCAGCAGTACTCATCATAGAGCGCACCATATCTCATAAGGTGTGATACCTCCGTCCAGATACACCGTTGTGCTGTGGTGTATACGAAGGAGTAAGCTGAGAGAGAATCTTTTTCTCCGTTTAGAAAATCCAGGAACTCCATGCCCAAGCATTCGCCTCCTCGATCACATCGAAGGACTTTAATACTTCTACCCGTCTGGTTATTAACTTCAAACTTATATTCCTTGAATTTCCCAAAAGTTTCAGACTTGTGTTTCAACAGGAACATATGTCCGAATCCTGAGAGTAGATCAGTGAATATAATGAAGTACGAAGAACCAACCTTGGCATTTATAGACATAGGACCGTATACATTATCATGTATCCATCCCAAGAGTTCAATAACTCTTTCTCTGTTTCGAGCAAATGGTGTATAGGTCATTTTACCTTTGGGACAAGACTGACAAGTCTCATAAGATAAAAATTCGAACAGATTCTCATATTCATCCTTATGTAACTTAGCTGGTCGTGTCGCTTTGATATGACCTAGTCTACAATGCCGCAAGAAAGATTCGTTCATTTCTGAACTACTCCTCTTGTGTGTGTTCTAGATACTTTGAACTGTGATTTGATTTAGAACGTATATGCCATTACATAACGTGCCTGATCCATTCAACTCTTGATTCAGGAAAATGTTCACAAAATTATCCTCTAATACAGAATTATATCCTTCTTTAATTTAATAAAGAATTTGATGTAATATTGTATATCAGGTTCGGTATGTAATAACATTCGTTCAGAATCAATGTATTTACCTCTTGGTAATACAAGATGATATTTGCCAACTGACTTGGCTGCAACACTTGCACCATTCTCTACACTAGAGAACAATCACATATTCTCAGTTCTCTATCTGTCTGTAGCCTATGTAACAGATTACATATATGAGATCTTGATCCGGTATCTCATACCTAGGACGTAGAGGATATTGAGAAACAGTTCTCGGTAACTGTTCAGTTGATAAAACTGCACATTTAATATGACATTTTTCCTACTATTTTTATATATTAAAATGTGTTTATTATAATATATGACACATATAAAGGTTTATCTGTAAAAATACTATTTTCATGTGTTTATATATTATAATTAACATTATGTAGGAAAAAGTAAGCATAAATATCCATGTGACATTTGGCCCATTTAAATATGCTTAACTTATTAAAAGCCTTTGACCAATTCTTAATGGTTAAGTTAATATCTCCATAAAACAAAATAATATTATATGTTGAGTTATTGTGCAGAATTTTTAGGACTGAAATCAAGGAAATCAAAGTTGGCGAAACAAACCTGCCTAATTAAGAAAGTAAATTAAAGAAATCAATTCTGGCAGTGACGAAGAAAAGATTTTCAGTTTCCAGAGATTCAAAAGATCACCACGTAATATCAAGATAAAGCTCCAGAAAAACAAATCGAGTGATTTCCCTATAAGGCCGCAGAACCGCGGCCAAACCCACCTATTGGCCGCGGTTCCGCCGCGTATTAGACGAGTTGGGAGTTGGAATTTTGCTGTTAGGATCTTAACCACTGGTTTCCAAATTAGGAAGCTAGGGTTCTGGCTCTGGGACTATAAATAAGGACCGAGAGCCTCTTGGAAAAATTATCAAGCTGAAGAGATCACAAAGTCCACGATAGGCTCACGCATTCAGGCTGATCATCAACTGTTCATCTACCTCCTTAGAAGAGATCGAGATGCAAACTAGTATTTTGTAATCATTTTCTAAGGGAACAAAGTGTAAATGATTTTTGTTAATTAATAAAGGTAGTACTTTTCTTATTCTATCTCTTTATAGTTTTTAATATGATTTCTCTCTCCATCTCTTCTTCTCCCAACATGCGCGAGTAATTCTTTTGCTTGTTAGGGTTCATAGGATTAGGGTAGGTTAATAGATGATGAAGATCCTTAAACTCTTTTTAAGTCCTATAAAGTTTATAAACTTTACCAAAAGAATGGTTAACATCCTAATTGGGCGCGCTATCAATTCATTGATAATCGTGATCACGATTAGAGATTAGATTAACAATTATTTTGGTAAAGGTTAGATATGAACGGAGTTCCATGTCGAGATAGGGGTTAAGAGTGGGAACCCTTTTCCCTCCAGAAACCCTAATCTACATGCATCACTGTCATTCTAGTTTTAAATCTATTAAAGGATAAAAAGAGTAATTTTTAATTAATCATCCATAACTACTAAATCCCAATGAACCCTACAAGCCTCCTTTTAGTATTAAACTTATATCCGTAGTTAATCTAGATCTATATTTTGCATCCGTGTTTAACGTAGATCTAGATCCTACAACCATTCTTCACCATTCTTTATCCTCCCTTCCTAATCAACACACCTAAAGTAAGAATGAAAGGTTCCACATTTTCCTGAGGATGACCCGAACTCACCTCGGTCTAGCTAAGCGCGACATCGTTCTGATTGCGGTTATTCTACAAACTCTTCTTTAAAATCAATCAATCAAATGGCGCCGTTGCCGGGGATACGTTCGTAATTTTTTATTCTTACTATTTGTGTTGAATTCTTATTCAATATATATCACAATTAAAATAAAACTGCAATTTGTATATTTAACGAATTGTGCGTGAATTTTGCAAGGAGATCTGGAGTCACAGACTTGAGGAAACAGAAAGACAGAGACATTCATCAAGATCCAGAGGAGTACAGAAGGCCACGGAGCAAAAATTCATCAACTGATCCTTCTTCCTTGCGGCGGAACCGCGGCAAGTAAGCCACATTCGCGGCGGAAGCGCGGCTAAAGGGAGGAGTTAGGGGTCGTAACTTCTCTGGTAAGTTTCTCAACTCTTTCTCTCTCCTCTGAAATCTAATAAAATATCTTTTCTGCAGGATTCTTTGCAAAATTTTGCCGCTCAAAAATCTTTTTGCAAAGTTTTGTAATTGGTTTGTTAATTCATATTTTAATACGGATTTTTAAGGGGCAAGACCAAAATTCAGATTAGGTAGGAATTTTATCACCCTTTCTAAGCCCCACAAATCGCAAACTTAGCATCTGCATCAACCCTACATTAATTTAAAAAATATCTAGACAAGGCTCTAATGACTGTCGCGCTCATTAAGGACAAAAGAAGGTCGTGAGTAATTTATCGCTTATCCACATTACTGTTGTGGTGCCTAGGCAAGTGTGTCGAAGGCAAGTGGTTATTTAATTAAGCCCCGCTATTTTCGGTGATTCATATAGCGGATACCTCTCACTTACCTGGTACTTACCTGGCCACAAGAGTAGTAAAGAGGTGGTAGAGGATTGATCCTACGGCTTGTCCTTTGGAAATCTAGGAGCTGTCTAGAGACTTGACCTAGGTAACCTTAGTTCTACGGTTGTTTGTGCATTTTTTTGATTTGTCTAAGTCCGGCACACTTTTCAAAACAGACCATTTTTAAAAGTACACACGCTGCCACTTGCGCTAAAACCGTTTAGTGCATGCTCGGCTGGACACGGGATTCTAGTGCCTGTCTTGTCTGCGTTCCTGCTATCGACTCCGAAGTCGGTACTTCTTCATCTTCTTTTTCCCCACCATCCACCACATCGACCGAGATGGACGGTATTCCATTAAATTATAACACCACGCTGCCACCGCCCGTAGGTGAGCAGAATCCACCGCGCATCTCTCTCCAAGAGAGATGCTATCCTATCCGTGGTCCACTTCCCACTTGCTTATCTATTCCACCAGCCAATGAGAATAATTTTGAAATTAAACCCCACTACATCAATCTGTTGCCCAAATTTCACAAGCTTGAGTCTGAAGACGCATATGTTTTCATCACTAAATTCGAAAACGTATGCGCAATGATGGGTATTTCACAACTGTCCGTGGATGCTATGCGCTTGCGTCTTCTCCCATTCATTTTGTGCGACTTGGCAGAAAAATGGCTTTACAATACTGACGCACACTCTATCGCTAATTGGGATGAATTCGTAATAGCATTTCTTAAGAAGTTTTAACCAAATCATAAGACCGCCCGTGTTAGGAGCGAGATCAACCAGTTTACCCAGCTTCCCAATGAACCATTTTGGAAGTGCTTTGAACGTTTCAAGGATCTGCTTGTCCAATGTCCTCATCATGGAATACATAGATGGGATTTGAGCCGAATTATATATGAGGGCATTAATCCAGCGACAAAGCAGATGCTTGAAACAAATTGTCAATGCAATTTCATATCTAAAGATGATAGTGAAGCTTGGAAATATCTAGAAGACCTCGCTGAAAACACTTTGCAGTGGGAAAGCGTAAGACCACCTTCATCTAGGGGAAGTATTCATCAGCTCGATGTTTCCATCGCAGTAAAAGCCGAAATGGTAGCGATACAAAAGAAACTCGACACTATTGAGAACAAATTCTCATCAGTCTCCCTAAATCAGGTAACGCTTCCCAAGACCGTGTGTGGTTGCTGTTCAGATCCTTCACACTTGACGGAAGAATGTCCTATGAATGCACCGTTTCAAGGTCACGAGCAAACTAATGCTGCTTTTCAGCAGTGACCTAGAAACGATCTTTATTCTTCCACGTACAATCAAGGATGGAGGAATCGTCCTAACTTTGTTTGGAACCAAAACCAACCCCAAAATCAAAACCAGTTCCAAAGCAATTATCAAAGACCTCCTCCACAGCAACAGCAACCACAACCGCAAAGTCAGCACCCCTTTCAGTCACAAAATTTTCAAAATCCGGCCAACACTTCTGCACCGCAATTGGCCGGTACTGATAACTCTTCACTCGCACAAACTTTGGATTTGTTTATGAAACATTCCATTCAAATGTCGGCTGATATGAGGTCTTCTATTGATACCATTAAGAAAAACTCCGCCTCTCACGGTGAGAGGATTAATTCAATAGAAAACCAAATTGCACAGTTGAACGCCGCAATGAGTGCGAGAGAGAAAGGGAAACTCCCATCTCAACCCCTACCGAATCCTGGCCACTCACAAAATCATAACGTGATTGCCGTCACTACGTTGAGATCAGGAAAAATGCTGGATAACCGAGTGGGTGAGCAATTTGATGATGTTAGTGATACCGATGATACCCCGGCTTCTACTTCTTCCCCTAATTCGTCTAGTCTCCCACCTACTTCCGAGCCTATTCTCCGTTTTCCCCAAGGCTCGAACACTTCGCCCAATCTATCTAAGACGATCCCCACTCCAATTTTGGGATCGAATCCTTCCCCACAATCTTCTCCACAAATGTTGGACCCAAAACTTATTGATAAAGCTCCGTTTCCAAACAGATTAAGGGCCAACAGACCTAACCCACAAATGGAGAAGATTGTGGAAATGTTTAAGCAAGTTAACGTAAATATTCCTCTCCTAGATGCTATTCAACAAGTCCCATCTTATGCAAGAATCCTTAAAGACTTGTGCACTAGGAAGAGAAAAACTCAAGTACCTAAAAAAGTTTTCATGACGAGTAATGTTAGCACAGCTTTTACCCAGCAAATACCAAAGAAACGTAAGGATCCTGGCTTTCCTACCATCTCTATTTCTATTGGGGGTAAAAATATTAATCGTGCTTTACTCGACCTTGGCGTAGCGTTAACTTGCTTCCGTATTCCGTATACGAGCAGTTAGGGATTGGAGAGTTGAAACCCGCCCATTATACTCTCCAGATGGCAGACCGATCAATCACCAAACCTCGGGGTGAACTAGAGGATGTGTTAATTAAAGTCGGGGAATTCATATTCCCTGTGCATTTTATTGTTTTAGATACACAGCCTGTGGAGAACCCACGCAACCAAATCCCGTTGATACTCGGTCGACCCTTCCTAGCAACTTCTAACGCTGTAATTAATTGTCGTAACGGTTTTATGAACTTATCTTTCGGGAAGATGACAATTGAGCTTAATATTTACAAGTTAGGAAGTCAACCATCTGAACCTTCTGCTCATTTGCTTGATGTTTGTTCCATCCACGAGATTGCTCCCGAAAGCTGCATGGATGAGGAACTTTGCTTTGATGATCTCGACAACACTAGTGAGATATCGTTTGATCATGCACAACTTCATAGTAAGGATATGTTTGATGAGTCCATCCCAGAGTTTGAATCCGTTGACTCGTCGCGAAAGTCAGTAGCGCTTTCCGGGTCAATATCCTATGCAAATTTTGAACCTCTTAGGGAGTCCAAATATCATTCCCTTACCCCACCTTCTATTGTCTCCCCGCCAATACTTGATCTCAAACCGCTACCTTCTCATCTTAAATATGCATATTTAGGTGAGAATGAGACTCTGCCCGTAATTATATCCGCTTCTCTAGCCTTAGAGCAAGAGAACGCACTTTTGGCGGTGTTGAGATCAAATCGGCAAGCATTTGGTTGGACAATGGCTGACATCCAAAGGATTAGTCCCTTAATTGTTGAACATTATATACATCTGATGGATGAAGCCAAACCAACCCGAGACCCACAAAGGCGGTTAAATCCCGTTATGAAGAAGGCGGTAAAGAAAGAAATCGTCAAGTGCCTTGATAGTGGTATAGTTTACCCTATATCTGATAGCCAATGGGTAAGTCTGATTCACGTAGTCCCTAAAAAGTCTGGCATCATGGTCATAACTAATGAGGCTAATGAGTTGATCCAAACACGCTTCCAAACTGGGTGGCGTGTATGTATTGATTACAAAAAACTCAATGCCGCGACGAGGAAAGATCACTTCCCTCTACCTTTTATTGACCAGATGTTAGAACGATTAGCTGGACACGAATACTATTGTTTCATGGACGGATACTCTGGCTATAACCAGGTCCCCATCGCCGAAAAGGATCAAGATAAAACCACATTTACTTGTCCTTTCGGTACTTTTGCTTATAGACGCATCCCCTTTGGGTTATGCAACGCTCCCGCTACATTTCAGCGGTGTATGATGGGGATATTCTCAGACATGGTTGAGAATTTTCTGGAAATTTTTATGGACGATTTCTCCATTTTCGGGGACTCCTTTGAGGACTGCCTTCGTAATCTTGACGCGGTTCTTATCCGCTGTAAGGATAAGAACTTAACTTTGAATTGGGAAAAATGCCATTTTATGGTCCAAGAAGGTATTGTCCTTGGACATATAATTTCACGAAAATGCATTGAGCTTGACAGAGCTGAAATTGATGTCATCCATAACCTCTCTCGTCCCAAATGCGTCAAAGATATACGATCCTTCCTTGGTCATGCAGAATTTTATTGGAGATTCATTAAGGACTTTAGCAAAATTGCTAGATCCTTAACTCTTCTATTGGCCAAGAATACTACATTTCACTTCGATTCGGATTGTGAGACTGCTTTTGAATTGCTTAAAGGATCGCTCACTACAGCCCCCGTTCTATCATCTCCGGATTGGAACCACCCGTTCGAGCTTATGTGTGATGCATCAGATTTTGCTATTAGTGCGGTCTTAGTACAACACATTGATAAGATGCCACATGTAATTTGCTATGCAAGTAGGATCTTGAATGATGCACAAATAAATTACACAACTACCGAGAAAGAACTCTTGGCAATTATATTTGCATTAGAAAAATTCAGGCCCTACTTGATTGGCTCGCCAATTGTGGTTTACATTGATCACTCCGCCCTACGACACCTTTTATCAAAGAAGGATCCTAAGGCCAGGCTAATACGTTGGATCCTATTGTTACAAGAATTTGATCTTGTCATCCGAGACAAGAATGGATATGAAAACGTTGTAGCCGACCATCTTTCACACATCACTTCTTCACCAACATTGACCGTGCCAATAAATGACTCATTCCCCGACGAACAGCTCTTGACTGTATCCTACGAACCTTGGTTCGTGGATATTGTGAACTGTAGGGTTGTTAGGCACGCATACAAGGGTCTACGAGGCATCAACCATGCCCGATTTAAAATTTAGCCGTGCCGAACAACCCTGTTTACTCCAATCAGAGCAAAGCTCTGTTCAAATTCCAAGGCGAGAAATGAAGCAACGCTTCTGATTCCCCCCAATCAGAGCAAAGCTCTACTTTGAAAATTTAAATTTTAATAAATGAAGCTACGCTTCAGATTTCCTGCGCTGCGTGCAGAGCGCCACGTGTCAAAACCAGGCACACCAGCGCAGAGAGCGCAGCGCCCAAGGCAGCGCGCCCAATCAGAGCAAAGCTCTGTTTAAAATTCAAATAATAATAAAGGAAGCAACGCTTCAGCTGACTTGCGCTCTGCGCTGCGCGACACGTGCCAGCGCAGTTGCGCTGCACTCTGCGCTGCGCGACACGTGGCAGCGCAGTTGCGCCGGCGCAGTTGCACTGCGCTCTGCGCTGCGTGACACGTAGCAAGGACAGGTGCGCTTACGCCAAACAGAATTAAAATTCTGAAAGATCTTTCTCAATCTTGTTAAAAACAAGAAGATTGCCTTCTGTAAAACAGAAGCCTTTGGATCAAAGATCCAACGGTGGGGAAAAATCCCCAAATCATTCAGAGAAAGATCTCTCTAACAAATTTTAACAAATTTATGGGCACTATATAAAGGCCCCTAAACCCCAAATCAAAGAAAAGAACATTGTGAGAAATCAAGAACTTCAAACAGAGAGAACTCTGAAGAAATTTCAAGAAGAAAAAAAAGGTAAAAACCTTTAAGATAAAAGAATTTCTTCTAATAGATCATTGATCTAAGAATAAGATCAATGATCTTCAATAAAAAACAAAATAAAAATAGTGCTTTGCACTTATGAACCATTGGTTCTCTGAGATAAAAAAAAAACAAGAAATACTTGTTTTCTTTGATCTAAATTAGATCAAGAAATCAAATAGTGTTTTGCACTTTTTTATGAACCATTGGTTTTGGAATCTAAAAGATTCTCAAGTTAATAGTGCCTTACACTTGCAAAACTGCACTGTTGCGCTCTTAGGTTGGCGCAAGCCACCAGAGAGCGCCACGTATCAGCACCAGAACCACTTGCGCTCTGCGCTTTTAAGATAGAGCATTGCTCTATGAGATTGGCGCAACTCACCAGAGCGCGCCACGTGTCAGCAGCGCAACAGCGCAGCGCACTGCGCTGTTGCGCTTGCGCTCACCAGAGCATGACACGTGTCACCTTCACATGCGTTTACACTCAATAATTGGCGCAAAGCGCCTGACAAATGCATTGCATTATTTACTGAAGGGCCAAGCCCAATTAAAAAAGGCCTAACAGGCCAAATAAAATGCTATGCATTAAAAGGTCAGAGCCTAAACAAAGCAGATGCTGTGCATCATTTAAAAGGGGCAGAGCCCAAACAAAGGTCCAACAGAGATCAAGATTAATGCTGTGCATTATCAAACAGGAGCAAAGCCCTAGCACAGGCCTAATAGGCCAAAGACAAATAAGATGTTAAACATTTCTAAACTGGACTTAGCCCAATCATGGTCGTAAGTCCTCAAATTAAATTGACTGAGCACAGCTGCTCTCTTAAATCAATTTACATCCGGTTCAAGGATACATCTCCAAACTTCTCTGACTCCTATCGTTGTAATCTTTCAACGACGTCAGAGAGGTGACGGATCCCGACAACCACACATCAACACGGACTGTGGGGTCCTTAAACCCATGGACTTATGCGTTCTTAAACTACCAACGGACCGTAATGTCTCTAAACTACCTATGGACCACTACGTCCCTAAACTGGAACAATAGAGCCCCCAAACGCTCTTTTGTCGGATCTAAACGATCCCGTTTAAGTTGATCTTAGCCTTAAATATGGCTAACGTATCCTTAAACATTCAAACAGACTTTAGTCCCAAATTGGACTATAAGACCCCCAATCAACTTTGGTTCAAGGGTACATCTCTGAACTCTTCTGACACCTATCGTTGTAATCCTTCAACGACGTCAGAGAGGTGACGGGTCCCGACGGTCATACATGCAATGGACCACTACGTCCCTAAACTGGAACAGTAAAGCCCCAAATGCTCTTTTGTTGGATCTAAACGATCCCGTTAAGTTGATCTTACTCTGCAGATTAGGCTAATGTATCCTTAACAAAAGTTTAAGTCGATCTTAGCCTCAATATGGCTAACGTATTCTTAAACTAAAACACCGAACCCAAATCTAAGTAAATACGGATTTGGACTAATCCACGTCCTACGGGCGACGACATAACTTAGTCTCCGTATACAATCTACGGGCAACCACAAACAAAACAAACAGATACGATACGAAGTGAAATTCTGGAGAAGGAGAAAGTTGTTACCGCGATGCGGTAGCGTAATTAACTGCAGGGGCTTGCGCCTGCAGGGAAGAGCGTCCCCACAATCAAAAACCCCTCAAGCGAGGGGGAATCTGACGAAGTCTGCTACATCGGCCGCATCCATCTAAACCTCCGATACACGGTACCATAAATCAACTTGGCGTCTTCGGAGAGGTAGACGGATAAAACCAATTAGCATCTGCCCCGAATCACAGGTAAAACGTCCATGTCTTGCGCGTCTTTCGGCGGGGAACATACTCGATACGAGATCTTTAAACTAGAGATTAGGCGAAAATAAGCATGTTAAACACTTTAACACTAAGTGAGAGGGATTACAATCTTTGTAGATCCGGTCCTTCACTTTATAAGCTCCGTGTTGAGATCCCTTCGCTGCGATCATCATGTTCCGGACTCTCGAAAGGTTCCACGAAGAGAAAGATGCGAGCTCGCTTCCGATCTTCGATAACAAAGATGATCTACCTTGAAGTTTCATTAACACAGGCTAACACTCACTAAATGAAGTGAACACTCTCATCTAAAAGGCAAGGGTAGATGAGAATGATGAAGTAGGATTTTTGCTCTCATTTATAATCTTTTTCTCACTCATTTTCATCACTTGAAAAAAGCTAGAAAGTTTTTTCCATGAAAGAAAAAAGGAAGAAGAAGATGAATCAATAATAGAATCCTTTTGTGATGAATAATGAAAAGATAAATATGATGAATAATGCAACCATGGTCAACTAAACCCATGTAAAGAATTAACTAGGGCTAGGGTTTGGGTTGGGTTAAAAGTGAGTCACTTGAAAATATCAAGCATAATATCTTTTTCAAGACAAAAGAAAAGCTTCTAGAATCTACTAAAAGTCTTAACCCTAATACAAACCCTAATCATGTTTAAACTCCACTAAACATGTTGCATTAGTAATCATATCATGTTACAATATTATATATCACATATATAATATTTATTGTAACAAAATAAAATAATACATTTAACATATATCGCATATATATATCAATGTATTACCCGAGTGAGAAAAAGAATCTTTTAGTGAGCTAATATTAGTTAATGTAATTTAATATATCATATATATTATTATACATTAAATTATCGAATCAACACTTGATCCGACAATCCGGCTATATCGCATATAACCGACTAATACGATGACCCGGCTATATCACATATACCCGGCCGATATCTCATATCGCGAGAATCCAATATGGTATCACATACCGCATTATCCTCAGTTCCGCACATATCACATATGTGCTCCTACTCCGTTTTGCCTGAGCCAAGAAACCTCTGTGTAGGATTCTAAAGAATCGTCAATACGCCGGCAGTAGGTGATGATCATATCAAACACCCACAAGCTGCAAGCGGTCAGCTAAACGTAACAGCCACCCAGGTATTGAGCACTCAGAAGATCAACAAGCAAGCCTGTACATTCTCCTGTGAATCCAATCAGTAACACTCCCGTACAGTCCGGTCTCGTCGTCTGATATGTCGCATATCTCGCCTAGGGGTGGTAAACGTCAGACCCCAGTAGCTTGATAAGTCGTGTCGATATGAGGTCTATAAAAGTTCGAGAAACTACTGATAACACTTACCAGTAAATCTCAGCAACCCTGGCCAGGGATTTCCAGTTATAGCCAATCGAACACAGTACAACATCAACTCCCTATACCGGGAGAGACGAATCCCCTCCTATCGCTCATTGCCTCCATGTGTTTCGGGACTGTACCCAAAAGCCACCTTTTTGCACGCCCTCTTGGACGTGGTATGATGGAAATCAAAGCACAGTGGGAATCACACAAGACTTTATGACGATCTCGGGTCAACAGACTACTCTGTACCAGTGTCACCGGAGAACTGCCATCTGACGTGAGGTATAATACCATCTGGGAGTTCTCGGCGAGTCCGTCCAGTGTACCCAGTCTCTACTAAGTACCCGTACACCATCCTTGATGTCAAACACCGATGGATATGGGATCATCCATCGCCCATCATATGGGTCAAGATGCGTATATGCTAGTCTACTCTGGTGTATCGATGCCCTGTCTCGATACACCCTTGACTAGGAACAGTTATAGGATGTACTCGTCGACTACCGTGGCCCCACTAGTATGATCTCATCATAGTCCCAGTAGTCGAGTACATATCCTAAGGGCTTTATCAACATGTAATATAGAGACAATCAGAGTACATGTTAAGATAAAGAACAACCAGATAGCGTACTATCATGTCGAGCAAGAAAGTCCTCCCTATATAGGTCCAAGCATCCATTACAATATACATAATATGTACAGTAATGGCCTCTAGGGCATACATATAACTAACATGAATTATCTTACGACGGGACTTATTCCTAGCGATTGGTCGAAACAAGACAAACTTCGATTTCTATCCCAAGTAAAATACTTTTACTGGGATCAACCTTATCTGTTTAAGTTTTGTTCCGATCAAATCATTCGCAGGTGTGTCCCTAACGATGAATTCAAGAGTATGTTATCATTTTGTCATGATCAGGCATGCGGCGGTCATTTTGTCCTCGAAAAACGGCGGAGAAAGTTTTGCAATGTGGCTTTTATTGGCCAACATTATTTAAAGATGCACATGATCATTGCAAAACTTGTCCGCGATGTCAGCACTTAGGTCGGATTTCACGAAGAAACGAGATGCTGCTCCAACCTATATTGGTTGTGGAAATTTTCGATGTTTGGGGTATTGATTTTATGGGCCATTTTCCCAACTCTTTTGGGAATTTATATATCTTGTTAGCGGTAGATTACGTCTCGAAATGGATGGAAGCAATACCGTGTCGCACTAATGACAACAAAGTTGTCATTAAGTTTCTTAAAGAAAATATCTTTTCGCGATTCGGACACCCTCGCACTATGATTAGCGACAACGGGAAACATTTCTGTAATCAGTCTTTCGAGGCTTTGATGCGGAAATATTCAATCACTCACAAACTTTCTACGCCCTGTCATCCCCAAACAAGCGGGCAAGCTGAGATCTCAAATAGGCAGATCAAATAAATTTTGGAGAAGACGATTTCTAAAAACCGTAAAGATTGGTCAACCAAATTGACGGACGCTCTTTGGGCATTTCGCACCGCTTATAAGACCGACTTTGGTATGTCTCCATACCGCCTTGTGTTTGGGAAGTCATGCCACCTTCCTGTCGAGATCGAACATAAAGCAATGTGGGCTATTAAAGAGCTTAATTTCGATTTTGATCAAGCTTGCAGCTATCGGAAGCTGCAATTGAATGAGCTAAGCGAACTCCGCGATGAAACTTACGATAATGCGGTGATAGTAAAGAACCGGACTAAAGTGTTCCACGATAAAAACCTTTTTAGAAAAAATTTCACATCGGGGCAACAAGTCCTTCTTTACGATTCCCGTCTATATCTTCATCCGGGTAAGCTAAATCTCGTTGGAAAGGACCTTTTGTGGTGCGGTATGTACACCCGCACGGGGCAGTAGAAGTTGAAAATTTGAAAAACGGTTCAATTTTTAAAGTAAATGGGCATAGATTAAAACCGTATTTCTCTGCTGACCCAGCGGAGGAGCTCCTATTTTTACATGAGCCGCTTTATCATAACTGAATTTCCTCCGCCTCACCTCCATGTTCGGTAACTTTTCTCGTTTTAAGAATGGAGGTGAATGAAAATGGACTTAACTGAATATCTGTACGTGCCAAAGAACAAGTTTGGGGATAGTTTTCATTTAACTATTATTTTACCCCTATTATTGTCTCTCCTCAAGTTTACAGGTCTATACTCTCAAAAGACAATATCAGTGAGGACACTGCTGAAAACAGGTTTGGGGGGAGGTTTGTATTTACTGAATTATCTTTGGCACTGGGCATTTAAAAAAAAATTATAATAAAAGAGTAGAAAGTGACAAATTATATTTGAAAGATAGGAATAGTTTAAGAAAAATAAGAAAATTAGATGTTTTCTTAAACAAAACTAGTAATAAGTAGTTATGAGCTGTTGTCCCAAGGGTTGGTAAGATGAAGGAAATTGCTAATCTGAGAATAAAAATAAGTCTGAAAAATAGTCCCTATTCTTAAAGCCAAACATTTGAACGTTGATACCTTACTATACGCATTTACACACATCTTGAAACTCGGGATAGTAGAGAATACCTTGAAATGCTCTTGTCTAAAAGCCAAAGTATGAAGAAAATAAAAGTGGAAAAGAAAAGATAAAAAAGGGGGTGAAAAGAAAAATGAACACTGGTTTTGTTATCACCAAGGCAGCAATAAAAAAATATATAGCAAGGGTACTTTATCACCTAGTGCCTTAGACCAACTGGTTTGGGAGCCACTGCTAAGCCTTAGGTGTTGCAAGACGAGGAAATACACCTAAATAGCAAGCACACGAGTAATCGATCGGTTAGTACCTCAAGAAGTATTAACGGTCGCATGAAAAATGTGTGAGCAAATTCCATCTAAATATCGATTAAAAAGTACTAAGGTAGATGGACAAGAGTATGATTGCTTGAATAGAATTCTTCGAGTGTAGGAATGTCCAGTTCACACACGTAGGGGTATATGATCAATGTTTGGAAGAAAGATAAAGAGGAAGACTAAAGGCGATGTTTTATTGAGGGATAATGTGATTTCTAATATCTTTTCATGACCATTAAGATATGGCTCATGACAACCGAAAAGCTGGTATAATTGGAAACTCTTATTTTCAAGTTCTTTCTTTTATAGTTCTAATCTTTGTATGTAACTTTCACTATCTTTCTTTTATTATAGAATTTTGTGGGTGTAATCCGCTGAAAACCCTCAGGAGACAACACTCCTCCTACTAGGGACACCTAGGGGTTTCACGGCTTGTTGCACGTGCTCAGTGCAATCGTGTTGCCTACGAAATTGTGCTTAGCTTTCTCCTTTCTTTTTCTCCTTCTCTTGAATAAACTAGTTTGCTCGGGACGATCAAAGATAAGTTTGGGGGTATTTGTTCAGTTGATAAAACTGCACATTTAATATGACATTTTCCCTACTATTTCTATATATTAAAAGGTGTTTATTATAATATATGACACATATGAAGGTTTATCTGTAAAAAATACTATTTTCATATGTTTATATATTATAATTAACATTATGTAGGAAAAAGTAAGCATAAATATCTATGTGACATTTGGCCCATTTAAATATGCTTACCTTATTAAAAGCCTTTGACCAATTCTTAATGGTTAAGTTAATATCTCCATAAAACAAACTAATATTATTTGTTGAGTTATTGTGCAGAATTTCAGGACTGAAATCAAAGAAATCAATGTTGGCGAAACAAACCTGCCTAATTAAGAAAGTAAATTAAAGAAATCAAGTCTGGCAGTGACGGAGAAAAGATTTTCAGTTTCCAGAGATTCAAAAGATAACCACGTGTTATCAAGATAAAGCTCCAGGAAAACAAATCAAGTGATCTCCCTATAAGGCCGCGGAACCGCGACCAAACCCACCTATTGGCCTCAGTTCCGCCGCGTATTAGACGTGTTGGGAGTTGGGATTTTGCTGTTAGGATTTTAACCACTGGTTTCCAAATTAGGAAGTTAGGGTTCTGGCTCTGGGACTATAAATAAGGACCGAGAGCCTCTCGGAAAAATCATCAAGCTGAAGAGATCACGAAGTCCACGACAGGCTCACGCATACAGGCTGATCATCAACTGTTCATCTACCTTCTTAGAAGAGATCGAGAAGCAAACTAGCATTTTGTAATCATTTTCTAAGGGAACAAAGTGTAAATGATTTTTGTTGATTAATAAAGGTAGTACTTTTCTTATTCTATCTCTTTGTAGTTTTTAAAATGATTTCTCTCTCCATTTCTTCTTCTCCCAACATACGCGAGCAATTCTTCGCTTGTTAGGGTTCATGGGATTAGGGTAGGTTAATGGATTATGAAGATCCTTAAACTCTTTTTAAGTCCTATAAAGTTTATAAACTTTACCAAAAGAATGGTTAACATCTTAATTGGGCGAGCTATCAATTCATTGATAATCGTAACCACGATTAGAGATTAGATTAACAATTGTTTTGGTAAAGGCTAGATATGAACGGAGTTCCATGTCGAGATAGGGGTTAAGAGTGGGAACCATTTTCCCTCCAGAAACCCTAATCTACATGCATCACTGTCGTTCTAGTTTTAAATCTATTAAAGGATAAAAAGAGTAATCTTTAATTAATCATCCGTAACTACTAAATCCTAATGAACCCTACAAGCCCCCTTTTAGTATTAAACTTACATCCGTAGTTAATCTAGATATATATTTTGCATCCGTGTTTAACGTAAATCTAGATCCTACAACCATTCTTCACCATTCTTTATTCTCCCTTCCTAATCAACACACCTAAAGTAAGAATGAAAGGTTCCACGTTTTCCCTGAGGACGACCCGTACTCATCTCGGTCTAGCTACGCGCGACACCGTTTTGATTGCGGTTATTCTACAAACACTTCTTTAAAATCAATCAATCAGTAACGAACACACCTGAAGAATATGCATCAATATGCTCATTCCTCGATTGGGTAGCATGGTAATCCGGAAATTCCCCAATTTTCTGCTCGGACTTATAACAATTATAAAATAGAGCGGAACCAACGTTCCCCAGCTCAGTATAATAAGCAGGTTCGGTCAATACATCCATATTATTATCTTGATTAAGGCGTGACATGGTCGCTACCAGGAGAGAGAGAGAGAAGAAAAAACTCAGCGTATGCTCTTGCAAGATCAGATTGGTTATTATTTTATCTAATCAGGATGGCTCCCACTGTTTTTATCAAATCTTCCTTCAAACCATAAAAGGTAAGACTAGCCGGGATTAATTATACACCCTACAAGTTCGCCAATCTTTCGGCCAGGCCAGTGTCGGTACTTTGAGGGAGGTTTCCCGTGCATTCGCACGGACCTAATTAAAATAAACCTCGTTTTCCAGGGGCGTAACCCCGCTAACACCTTTCTAGACACTTACTTGATCGGCTAATTGTAATGTGTAAAACTCTCCCAGGAGTAACTCTTACTCGCAGTGGGTATCGGGATCCAACTATCTCATAGAAGGTATGCAATCTCATTGCAAATTTTAACACTTGAAATTCCCGATAATATTTTGTCCCTAGCGTCCTATGACCTTGACGAAAGCCAACAAACCATAGTCCGCTAGTCAAGTTCAACCCGTACCTTTCATGATTGAATTAAACCCACCCGCATAAAACAACATATGAAATATTGGATATACTAGGAGGTCCATGTTTTAAATTCAGCCAGTAATGAAAAACACGGATTCCACGGTCGTGATGAATAGCCAAACCCATATCCCTAGACCCCTACGAGAGCGGCACGTGACCCTGTCAATTCTAAAGTTAAGAGACCCGGCCTCGGCTCCTCGAGATGGTCTCCCACTGGACTCTAAAACCCGGTTACTTATGCTCCCCGTCTTGGGTCTATCCTAATACGGAAAAGTAAATAATATACATCAATGGTGACATCATTCTCAACCCGGAAGTGTCCCAATTAAAGAATATTACATACAATTTTTACATGAATGAAAATAGAAAAACTCTCATCTCATGCAAAAAAAAACCTGGCTATTCAATCACGACGATCTAATATAACATATCACAGCAACACATAACATCACATGTCATCAACGTAATTAAATATGCGTATCCCGAAAGTCGTTGACGTATAGCAACGAGATCGGCAATACACCACATATTACACTTACGGTCGCAGAAAATAAATAAAAACATACAATAATTAGAATCTGCATATCCTTAGACATCATAGACCCGGAATATCTCATATTTCGGATTTCATGCCTAACGTCTTTAAATCTTGCATTTACGTCTCGTATTGAAAACACTTTTCAATATAAGTCGGGTAATTCAACAGGATTCCCGATTAAATGATCGAATGCTCGTCGGGAACTTTAATAGATTGCCGCACCCCCGATGCCGTTAACGAAGTGCACTTAGACGGAACACTATGGCCGCGAGCACCCGACTGGATGCTTTTGGCCTCGGGGTTCTCCTGCAGTCACTTGGTCGGGGCTATGGGGCATGGCTATCTAGTAGTGTTTCTCGGCGACTATCCGCATACAATACGAGATTGCGACGGAGTTTTGGTCCGAATCGAAACTCCGTAGCAATTGATCAAAAGAGACTAAAACGCGAGATTTATAAAACACAAACTAGTTTTCACAAAACTAATTAATGTGAATTCCAAATATTGTATCACATATCATATATATCTAGACGATATTAAACATTTCGATCGATATCTCAAACACCCACAAATCACAGAGACCTCAACACTTGAGTCTCATTAAAAATACCCAGAATGTGCCTAATGACCAAATGGAGTAGCACAAGAAAATGTAACCCACAACTCCCTAATCATGCGGCGGAACCGCGGCCAAACAGTGGTTCTTGCCGCAGTTCCGCGGCGTATTAGTGGAGACGGGGCCTCGAATTTCTTGAGGCTCCATTACATACCCTGCACAATTTTCTGACTATTTTTATTCTCGAAAATATCAACTTTTGAAATTTTTTACAGAAAGTAGTGATTTTCCGGGTTTCGAAGTTCGATCGAACATTTTAACGTCGTATAGACCAAACCTAATGCTCTAGGTTGGCTCTGATATCATGAAAGTGTGACTTAGCACCTCTACAAGTTTTCCACATGCATCAAGTATGCAATTTTAAAAAATCTAGAGGTCTAAGCTACACTAACCTAGAATCGAACTAGAGAATTAGGGTTTGAAAGCATGTAAACAAACTTTACACTAAGTGAATAGAGAATACAATCTTTGTAGACCGGTCATTCACTTCTAAAGCTTCATGTAGTAGTCCGTTAGCTCCAAGTAGTGATCCCTAGAACTGTTCTTAGGCTCCATTTGGTGAAAGGAACGAGCTTGCTTCGTCGTCTTCGAGGCTGAAAATGATCCACCTTGAAGTTACTCTAACTTAAGCTACATCTTCACTAATCAAGAAATTAGTGAAGCAAACAACCTAATCTTATGGGCTAGATGAGAGTAGATTGATGAAGTAGGAATTTTGCTCACATTAGAAATCTCTTTTTTTTCTTTTTTCACCTCATGAAAAGCTAGAGAGCAAAAAATGAGATGAAGAAGATGAACTATGGTGAGAAATTATCTCAAGTGATAATGTAGAGAGTTAACCATGGGCTAAAGATAATGGTTGGGTTATAAAATATCTAGAGTAAAACAAAAATTAGTGGGGTGAGTCATGCCTTCTACATACTTCTACAAGCACCTTAAGCCATGCTCATTTCCACCAAATTTTTGAATTACTCTTAATAAATAAACATCCAATTATCTTTAGTTTTGGTGTGAGTCTCATACACCCATGTTCTATGTATCATCCACCATGACACAATATATAAATACATATATTAATATATATCACATATATATTAAATGTATTTTAAAGAGAAGAAAATCTTTAGTGAGCATTATATTAGTTAATATATATTTATATATCAAATATATTGATATATATCAAATTATTAAATCAACACTTGATTTAATAGTCTGGTTATATCACATATAACCGACTAATATCATTTATATGTATATCACATTATCGAATCAACACCTGATTCAATAACCCGGTCATATCACATAGATATAATATATCGCGAGATTAGAATACGGTATCACATACACGTATTTAATCAAGGTCCCGCACATATCACATATGTGCCCTACTTCGTTTCGTTTGAGCTAGGAAACCTCTGTATGGGACTCTAAAGACTCGTCAATACGCCAGCAGTAGGTGATGATCATATCAGTCACCCACTAGCCGTCAGCGGTACTAGCTGGACGTAACGGCTACCCAGATATTGAGCGAATAGAAGATCAACAAGTAAGCTTGTCCAAACTCCCGCAAAGTCTATAAGCAACACTTACCGTACAGTCCGGTCTTTTCGTCTGATATGTCGCATATCAAGTCTAGGGGTGGAATCGTCAGACCCCAGTAACTTGATAAGTCATGCTGATGTGTGGCCTATAACCGTTCGAGAAACTACTAATAACACTTACCAGAAAATCTTATCAGCCCTGACCAGGGACTTGCTATTATAGTCAATCGAGCATAGCGCAACATCAACCCCCAATACCGGGAGAGACGAAACCCCTCCTATCGCTTATTGCCTCCATGTGACTCGGGACTGTACCCAAAATCCACCTGTTTGCACGACTTCTTTGAGCTGTGGTAGGGAGGAAATCAAAACACAGTGGGAACCATACAAGACTCCATGACGATCTTGGGTCTACAGACTAACCTGTACAAGTGTCACCAGAGAACTGCCATCTGACGATAGGTATAATACCAACTAAGAGTTCTCGGCGAGTCATGTTCGGTATACCCATTCTCTAATGAGCACCTGTGTACAATCTTTGATGTCAAACACAATGGATCTGGGATCAACCATCGTCCCATACAGGGTCAAGAAACGTACACACTAGCCTACTCTGGAATATCGATGCCCTGTCTTGATATCCCCTTGATTAGGAACTGTTAAAGGATGTGCTTACGGACTATACAAGCCCCACTAGTTTGATCTGCATCATAGTCCTGGTAGTCAAGCTAACATCCTAAGGGGTTTATCTACATGTATCAGAGAGACATAATTATAATAAGTGTACATGTTAAGATAAAGTGCAACCAGATAGCATACTATCATATCGAGCTAGAAAGTCCTCTATATATATATGTCAAAGCATCCACTATAATATACAATAATGTATAATAATGGCCTCTAGGGCACATATGACTAACACTCCAGAATCTGAATTGTCCGATCGGACTATCCGTCCGTTTGTGGATGATAAGCCGTGCTGAAATTCAGACTCGTTCCTAGGCTCTGCCAAAATCGTGATCGGAATCTTGTATCACGATCGGGGATGATGCAAACAGGTACTCCATGTAATCTCACGATCTCCTGCATGAGTTAATAGGTATCAAATATGGTAAATCTTAAAGGTTTAAATCTTACTTTAGATTGATGCTTACCTCCATGTACTTCTTTGCTGACGTCTCGGTTGATTGGCCAACTCGAAATGGAATAAAGTGAGCCGACTTGGTGAGTCGATCCACAGTAACCCATACTGCGTTGTTACCCTTTGTGCTGCGAGGAAGGGCAGTCACGAAGTCCATTGTAATGTGCTGCCATTTTCATTCTGGGATTGGTAACGGCTGAAGTAGACTAGTAGTTCTGTGATGTTCAGCCTTTACTTGCTGACACACCAAACAGTTGGCTACACTTCTGTCTACTTCTCACTTCATTCCATGCCACCAGTAGTGTTGTCGTAGATCCTTGTACATTTTTGTACCACCGAGGTGTACAGAATAAGGAGAGCTGTGAGCTTCTTTCATCAACTCTTCTCGAACTGGGACGTTTGGTACACATAATCGACTTCCATATCGTAAGGATCCATCTTCGTGAACGATGAAGTCAGTTCGAAGTCCACTTTCTACCTGTTCTCGGATCTTTTGCAGCTTGGCATCATTTGCTTGAACTGTCTTGATCTGATTGACAATAGTGGACTGGACTTGTAAGTTCATCATATCTGAAGCGTTACCTGGCATAACTACTTCGATTGCCAATCTATGCAATTCATGCTGTAGCTTCCACTGAGCAGTGGGATTCATTGCTAATGGCTAGCGGCTAAATGCATCATGAACTACATTCACCTTCCCAGGATGATACTGTAGGTTGATGTCGAAGTCCGCCATGAGTTTTAGCCATCTTCTCTGCCGCATGTTTAATTTCTTCTGAGTAAATATATAATTCAGACTCTTGTGGTCAGTGTATATATCCACTCGTTCTCCCAGAAGATAGTGACGCCAAATCTTAAATGATAAGATAACGGCTGCCAACTCCAGATCATGTGTTGGATAGTTACGCTCATGAACTTTTAGCTGTCTTGATGCAAATGCCACAACTTTTCTATGCTGGTGTAGAACACATCCTAATCCTTTACCGGACGCATCACAATATACAGCGAATCCTCCAGATTGATCCGGTATTACAAGAATAGGTGCAGAGGTTAATCTCGATTTGAGTTCTATAAAAGCTTTTTCACATACTTCTGACCACACAAATGCTTCATCTTTACGTGTGAGCTTGGTCAGGGGTGTGTTTACCACCGGAAGACGCGACCGAGACGTTGGGACGTCGGAGCCTGAATTCCGAGGGCAGATGCTATTTGGTGCTATCCGTCCACCTCTCCGAAGATGCCAAGTTGATTTATGACACTGTGTATCGAAGGTTTAAACGGATGCGGCCGATTTAGCAGACTTTGTCAGATTCCCCCTTGTTGAGGGGTTTTTGATTGTGGGGACGCTTTTCCCTGCAGGTGCAAGCCCCTGCAGTTAATTACGCAACCGCATTGCGGTAATAACTTTCTCCTTCTCCAGATGGTCACTTCATGTCGTGGGTGTTTGTTTTGTTTTTGGTTGCCCGTGGATTGTATACGGAGACTAATTTATGTTTTCGTCCGTAGGACGTGGATTAGTCCAAATCCGTATTTTCTTAGATTTGGGTTGGGGGTTGGGTTTAAGGATACGTTAGTCTCGTTTGAGACTAAGATCAACTTAAACGTTTGTTAAGGATACGTTAGTCTAATTTTAGACTAAGATCAACTTAACGGGATTGTTTAGATCCAACAAAAGAGCATTTGGGCTCTATTGTTTAGTTTAGGGACATTGCGGTCGATTAGTTTAAGGACGTTACGGTCCAATGTTAGTTTAAGGACATCTCGGTCCATTGTTAGTTTAAAGACTTCACGGTCGAGGTTAAGGACATCATAGTCCGTGAGTTTAAGGACCCCACAGTCCAACGTTAGTTTAAAGACATCACGGTCGAGGTTAAGGACATCATAGTCCGTGAGTTTAAAGACCTCACAGTCAAGGTTAAGGACACCATAGTCCATGAGTTTAAGGACCCCACAGTCCAATGTTAGTTTAAAGACACCACGGTCGATCTTAAGGACATTATAGTCCATGAGTTTAAGGACCCCACAGTCCAGTTTAAGGACATCATAGTCCGTGAAATGTGTGGTTGTCGGGACCCGTCACCTCTCTAAAGACGTTGAAAGATTATAACGACAAATATCAGAAGAGTGATGAGATGTACCCTCGAACCAATAGTGCATTAAGTGATCTGTAGTCCAATTTGGAACTAAGATCAATTAATCAGATTATGAGCACATTGGCTCAGTTAAATCTGAATTGAGAACTTATGGCCAACTTGGGCTAAGTCCAATTAGATTTGAAGTGTTGGCCCTTTGTTGGACCATTAGATATTTGTCTGAGTTCAAGCCCACATTATTTAGCAATGCTAAATCAGAGTTTGAGGGCTCTGATACATTTTGTCTTTGACTGAGTATTGAACATTATAGCTCTGAATTTTACTCAATTTTGAGATTCAGTTGAAGGGGAGGCTTTTACTTCTGGGAATTAGCTAATTTGGTTAAAGATAGTGTTAAACACTAGAGAACAATGGTGTTAAACACTGGAAATAAACTCCCAAATCAGTGTTAAACACTAGAGAACAACAGTGTTAAGCACTGAAAATAAAATTCTCAAATTAGTGTTAAACACTAGAAGACAACAGTGTTAAACACTGGGAATAAAATTCTCAAATTAGTGTTAAACACTAGATAGGGAGGGGTCACGTGGGGGCACGTGAGGGCACCCAAAGATGGGGCCAGATCTCCTTTACTTTGTTCTGTAAATAAGTGTTAAACACTTTTGCTCTTTTGGCCATCACGTGTTGGCACGTGATGGATATTTGTGCGCTGATTATTAAAGCTTCATCAAGGGGTCACGTGGTAACACGTGAGAGCGCCCAAATTAGAATCTGCCTTTGCTTTTATTCTTGTTGTTTTGGAGGTCACGTGGGAGCACGTGAGGCGTTGCCTCAGGGCTAATTCCTACTCATTTTTGGGGATCTTTTCAGGGGTCACGTGGGGACACGTGACCTTAGTTTTTTGCATGCACGGAGATCTTTCAAGTCTCTTTATTTCTTTAAGAATTAAATTCTTTATAAGGTTAAACCCTAATTGTGGTTTCTTTGGAGGAATTAAATTCCTATGCAGGGTGAAACCCTAATTTCATTTTAGGAGGAATTAAGTTCCTGTGAATTTGAAAGAATTAAATTCTTAAGTAGGGTTTAAACTCTAGTTCTGTCTATCTTGAAGAAATTAAATTCCTGTAAATTTAAGAGAATTAAATTCTCATGTAGGGTTAAACCCTATTTTTATCTTGAAGGAATTAAATTCCTGTAAATTTGGGAGAATTAAATTCTCATGTAGGGTTAAACCCTAGTTTTATCTTGGAGGAATTAAATTCCTATAAATTGGGAGAATTAAATTCTCAAAACTCAATTCCCCCTCTAAGTTTAGGATCTGCATGGCAAAATCTCAACCCAATGAAAATTAAATTCTCAACCTATGGGGAGATTTGCTTCTGCAGATCTTCAACCAGAGCAAGAACTAAGTTCTTTTGCAGAAGAGTTAAGCTCTTAGATTGAGAATTAAATTCTCTTTTTGTTTTGTGAAGCTTTGATTCCTTTTCTTTTTCTCACCTAGGGTTTTCTTTCTTGAGATTTAAATCCTCCTTCCTTTTCTCTTTGCTATTTGCCTTTTGAAAATTTCAAGATCCCAAAATTTTATCTTTTCTCTTCTCCTTTTTGCTCCTATTTATAGGAGAAAGAAAAGAATCAATTTGTTTAGTGAATCTTTCATTGAAAGATTTTGGTTGTTTTTGTAACCAACATGATCTTTTAGATCACTCAGTGAATTTTATTCACCATTGGAATTTTAATCCAGAAAATATTCTGTTTGTTATTCTTGGTGAATTTCAAGGAAATCTTTCTTTGTAAAGAATCTTTCATAAATTGATGATTTTTAATCACCATTGGATTTTTAATCCAACGGTGCTCCTTTTTACAGAGCGCAATCATTTTGTTTGGAAAGATCTAAATAAATATTAGGGTTTTTGATTTCCCTTGATTTAGAATTTAATTCTATTAGTTCAGAAGGTTTAGATGCCTATCACGTGTGAGCACGTGACCCCACTGTTTAAGCTTTTAGCCAGAATTTAATTCTGCTGTTTTTAAAGCACTCAGGAATTATCACGTGTCAGCACGTGACCCTTGGTCACGTGTCAGCACGTGATGCCCCATTGGGGTATTCCTTGTTGTTTTTATAATATCTTTTAATCCCTTTCAGTGGGTTTAAAGGCCCATCACGTGTTGGCGCGTGACCCCATTTAATTATTTATTTTATTCAGTGCCTATAGACTTTGCCTGTAAATGGTCACGTGTGGGCACGTGATGCCCGGTCACGTGTGGGCACGTGATACCTCATAACTTTTGATCCCGGATGAATTATGAGGCCCATAATATATCAAATCAAAGAATCTTTCGAGACGCTTTCGATACCATCAGAATTTAGCTGTTTCTCATTCGGGAGTTTGTCAAAATACAGCCCGGAAAATACTGGTTCGCATTTTCTTAAGTGTATCGCTGCCATTTGATACCTTGGGCTCTTTTGCGCAGAAATTTTTGGCGGGAACAGGGTGCTGCAATCTTTGAAAAGACTTTAATGAATCGTCGGTAGTATCCTGCTAATCCCAAGAAACTTCATACATCTTTCACCGTTTTTGGTGTCGGCCACTCTCTGACAGCTGACACCTTAACTGGATCTACTGAGATTGCTTTGCTTGAAACAATATGCCCGAGAAATCCAACTTGATCTAGCCAAAATTCACACTTGCTGTACTTGGCGTAGAGCTGATGTTGTCGCAATATCTCCAGAACAATTCGTAAGTGCTCGGCATGTTCTTTCCGATTCTTCGAATACACCAGGATGTCTTCGATGAAGATGACAACGAACCTGTCTAAGTACTCTCGGAAAACTTGGTTCATCAGGTTTATAAAGATAGCAGGTGCATTGATCACTTCAAATGGCATTACGAGATACTTATAATGACCATATCGAGTCTTAAACGCTGTCTTCGAAATATCGGACTTTTTAACCTTCACCTGATGATAACCCGAACGAAGGTCTAGCTTCGAAAATACACAAGACCTACTTAGCTGATTGAACATCGATGCGCGGTAGTGGATACTTGTTCTTAATCGTCACTTCGTTCAAAGCTCGATAATCCACACACATCCTGTATGAACCTTCTTTCTTCTTCACAAGTAATACTGGAGATCCCCGGCTTGAAGTACTGGGACGAATCTAATCTTTCTTCAGAAGTTCGTCCAACTGAATGTGGATCTCCTTCAATCCTTCTGGACTTAGCCGATACGGAGCTTTGATTACCGGTTGCGCACCAGGTATTAAATCAATGCTGAATTCAAGAGCTCGATCGGGAGACAATCCTGATATATCTTCAGGGAATACATCCTCGAAGTCTCGAACTACCTCTGGCTTCGATTCTTCCGCTTGCAATGCTGCAACCACTACCTTCTTTTGTTTTGCTTTGTTGACGCCAGGTTCCAAGGTACGGTCTCCACTCTTGAAATAAAACACTGGATGATTTGGTATTTCGAACAATGCCCTCCTTTGACGACAATCGATAATAGCGAAGAAAGTTCCTAGCCAGTCCATTCCCAAGACTACGTCGAAGTTCGATATGTTCAGCACCTTGAAGTCCGCATAAAATTCTCTACTGCAGACGACCACTGGACACAGATCGTATCCTAAAGTTGTTTTTAGAATGTCGTTCCCTGAACTGACATTCCAGCTGGATACGAGCGGTTAACTGGAATCGCATGAGTTTGGACGAACCGTTGCGACATAAAACAATGTGATGCTCCATTGTCGAAAAGTGCTAGAGCAGGTAGGGAGGCTACTAGTATAGTACCTAAGTTGTATGAGATTAGGTTTATATATAGGAAAAGTTATAGAGATATACAAGGATTGAAAAGGTTTGAAAGGATTGGGAATTACCATGATGACTTGGCATGTGGTTTCGGCCTCGTCGACCGTCATTGTAAAGGCCTGATATCGTGGTACATTCCTCCTTGCTGACGGCACATTCCTCTGTTCTTGGGGCATGTTTCTCTGCCCTTGAGGCATGTTTCTCTGTGCCTGATGGAATTGACGATAAGGCTGTGTAGGAGGTCCATGTGGAGCGGGTGTAGGGAAAGCTAAGCGAGGTGCAGGAGCCTGAATAGCTGGCCGCTGCGGGATCGTGATTGCTGGTCTGGGTGCTGGAGCTGTGTTGAAACGGTATGGACATGCTCCTATGGCGTGAGTGGATGCGCCACAAACTAAACACAGGCCATTTGCACGCCTGCAGTTCTTCGCCAGGTGTCCCGTTCTTTTGCAGTAAAAACAAAAGTCTGGACCGGGCCAGTTAAACAATCCTCCCGGTCTCCTGGGTGCAAAATTTGGCCTAGAAGAGGCTCTTCCTGACATCTGGGTGGCAGGTCGTTTCTCACCGGCAGTCTGCGGTCTGCCCCTCTTCTTCATAACTGCCTCATAGCGTCGGGCAGCCTTCAAAACTAGTTCATGGGTTAGGAAATCTCCTGTGGCGAGTGCAGCTTGGATTTCCGGGTCCAACCCTTACTGAAATCGTTGTGCCCGGATCTCAGCAGTATGAATTAGATGTGCAGCGAACTTGTTACGACTTTGTGTTAGCATTGTAATGAGTGAAATCAGGAATTTGAATTTGAGACAATATCTTACCTGTTAAGCATGGTAAATTCAGTATCGTATTCAGTCACAGACTTAATCCACATCGAGCCCTGTTGTAGATGAATGAACCGCTGCTCCATGTCGAAACGGGCAATCTCAGGAAAGTACTCCGCATCAAACAGATCGCGAAACGTCTTCCACTTGATAGGTTGGGTGAGACGGCTTTTCTCAGCCTTCCACCAAATTTTAGCGTTGTTTGTTAGTTGCAGCTCCGCAACTCTCACCCAGACAATATCTGGGACTTGTGCTGCTACCAGATTATCTTCAATAGATTGAGCCCATTCTTGCCTCCAGTGGGCTCTCTTTTCCTGAGAAGTGCTTTGGATGCAGTGCCCGGAATTGTTTGACTCCGGATGCCTCAGCTTTGGGGCGGTGCATAAGGATAGCAGTCTGCTGCTGCTGACCCTCCAGAAGGCTCTTAATCGCCTCAAGCAGTACCGTTTGCTCATTGATAGGAGCTGTAACGGTAGGTGGTTGTAAAATTTCAGAAAATATAAAATATTATTTTTATAATTTAATATTAAAATAATATATTTCACGAAAACTACCCGATTTGCGAATTTGGGGTTTTCGTAAAATGGTATAAATATATACTAATATTTGTGAAATAATTGGAGAATAAAATGATTTATTCATTTAAAAATATATTTATTGGATTTGGCATTTTTATAATTAATTATATGCGGTTTAAATAAAAATTGATTAGTGTACTACTAATCGCGATTAAGCCAAATCCGTGTTTCTACATTTTTTCCATGGCTAGTGCACCATGTCATGTTACATTTGGTTGCATGTTGTTTCATTTGTGTTTGTTGATATTTGGTTTTAAGAAAAGAAAAGAAAAGAAAGTGTATTATTGAGGAGAGAGAGAAAGGGGACCACATGAGGCATAGCTTGTGAGTGCGGGTGAGAATAAGAAAGAGAGAGAGAGAGAGAGGACAGCCACCATTCCTTCACCCCATTATTTTCCTTCATCTTCTTCCTCCTCATCTCCCTCCACCTCCACCTTCAAATATCATCTCCAAATCTTCATCAAAACCCTACACCCTCTTCATTAAAAATGATCCCCACTTTATCCTCAACACATTGGACCTTGCAAATTCGGATTTTGGAGACTTTGAGAAGTTAGGGTTTTTCTTGAGTTGCCAAAATGAGGTATATCTTCTTTAATTTAGTTTAGTTTTAAGTTTCCTAGCATCCTAGTTTAGTTTAGAGTTAAACTTGTTAGATTAGTGATGTTTGGAAAATCCCAAGAGAGGGTTGGGTGATAGTGTGGATTTGGTAATGTTTAGGGGCTGTTACAAGATTTGAGTGGTGTTTTTACTGGCCTAGACCTGAGACTAGAACCAATACACGGACTTAGAATTTCCCGACGTCGGATTTGTGACAGATTTTGAGAGTATATGGGAATCTGGAGTGACCCGAGACCACCCTAATTTAAGTTGCCATTACAGAGATGTGTGCAGGTGATTTAGAGCATAACCTAAAGACCTGAGACCCAAATGCCGATATCTGGCCGCAGATTAATTCATTGTGGCCGCAAATTGCGGCTACATTAGAGGGGAAATTGGTGATTTTTGGTCAGTAGTCTTGTTATCTGATATCTAGACTAACCATGTATGCAAAATTCCCTAGTTTGGCCTAGGGTGAAATCTGGGATTGGTTTTCCTAGGTTGCTGTTTTCGTGTTTTGTGATTCTGAAACTTGGGTTTTGGTATTTGATATTGTATTTGGTCGTTGGATGTTTGTATGTCAACGACGATGGATAATTGGTTGTTTTTGCATGCGTAGGCTATAAGTTCTAAACTATGAGCGCACAGTGTGCCGTATTGGTTTTCCGGACTTGATGTTAATAGCATTTGCGATTGTGTATTTATTGTAGGTACCTTCGCGTGGATTCCGAGACGACGAAGCACATCGACTACAGCTGAACAAGAAGATCCGCAGGTGAGTAGATTTATATCTATGGGGGAAGTCGGGTGGATGGCGTATAGCACCCCCGCAAATTTTGATGGAAACCGATATATAGGATATGGTTAGAGAAACCTATTCTAGGAACCTATGGATGTGATTAAAGGTTTAGTGTGACATGATATGAAAGAAATGATGTCTCGGATTGATAGATATATAAGGATATGAAAAGTGAACGTGAATCACGATATATAGATAAATAGTGTACGAGAATAAGTATGAGATTTAGAGTAGCATGACATGAGATTTATAAGATAGAATATATATATATGTAAAATGACTTAATGTGGGATATAAATGTGATGAAAAGAGTATACGATATGATATGATGACTTGGTTTGATATGTCGTTATATGGATGCGAGTCGATATGAGATAATTGATACCTTTGTCGGTCCCATGATATGAGATTGATACGGATGTGATCTGGGATATAGGTATATAGATATATATAATGTTGTGAATCATGAGTGATATGCCGTACGAGATGTTAGGTCCGTACTCTCATTGTCATATAGGTTGATAGAATCCCTAATTGTTTAATGCCGCCGTACGATGGATTACCGTACGTGATGAGTGTATCTGATGATTGATCCCTACCCTTGACTAGAGAATGCCGTACGATGCATTATATCGTACGTGATGTTGTGAGGCTGGATGCCGATTGATAGATTCACCGACTCGAATATGTGATAGAGACGTATACCTTATAGCATTGCGCTCACGATTTACTTTACGCTACGTTCATGACATTCTCATTGCATTACATATACCTGTGTTAGTACACCTACACCATTATCGATGATGCGTATATTACACTTACACAGATTGGCCGGCTCACACTTCATCATCGATAATTGCTATGTCACTTACATAGTAGAATTGCCACCTCATTATGCTATGTTGCATGATATACTTGCTATGCTCACATCATTATGATATATCGCATGATATACTGATATTGTCACATCATTGTTCCATGTTGCATGATATACGGATATGCTCACATTCTTGTTCTATGTTTGCATATATCATGCTTTACGATTATATGCATTGAGATGTTGTTTTCATGAGATTTCTGGATTTGAGAACCGTGGTTATTTCAAAAGAAAGTATGTATTGTTTTAAAAAACCCGGTTTCTCTTGATATGATATTTCGAGACGCCCACCATGTATTTTTTCGGTTCTGAGATTGATATGTGAGACCCGATTCGAGGAGCTGGATGAGACCATTTGCAGATACATGGTGGACCCGGTATGGTACCCCGGGGCAAGAAAGGGATGTCGCGCAGTAGACGATGAGCCTGGCAGAGAGACTACTACCTACCGGTGATTGGTTGGACCTGGCGGTTATCCGGAGGATACCGACCGGAGTCGAGAGATGGATATGGGCCGATCCGTTATGCCGGAGCCCGAGGGCCGATCCGGACAGAGAGAGCCCGTAGGCCGATCCGGACTTATGGAGCCCGAGATATGAGGATTTACGTGTCGATGCTGGACACGGGTGTCATGATGTTTCGAGTGTCGATATTGGACACTCGGGTTCCATAATTTTGATGTGTCATTGATGGACACACGTTGATTTATATCCTCATATTTTCATGCATATGCTTTCATGATATTTACATGCATGATGTTGCTGTGTCATTGATGGACAAGTAGATGTTATCCACATGCTGATAGGCATTGGTTATTTTGTTGGCACATATGCAGATACAGTCGTCCTAGATATCATAGTATTACCTTTATGATATAGTTGACCTAGGAATCGTTATTTATTTCGATTTCTGCCTGATGATATTTTCTACTCATGAGTTGGCAACTCACCACCGTTGTGCCACAGTTCTTGCAGGTTGACCGCATGGATCGGTAGCGGTATCGCTGGCACACAGCTTGCTTTCGGGTGATTGCTTTGGTAGGCGGTACATGTTGGATCGTACCACTCTCGTATTTATTATTCCTGTTGTATCTAGTTAACTCTATCAATTAGAAACTAGTATTTGTATAAGTAGTAAGACTTAGCAAGACTTGTAGTTGCGAGACTTGAGCGATGGGTGATATGTTCGCTTGGTGGGTTTGATGTCTTGCTTTACATCATTCTTTGTGTTGATCTTCGTCGTTGGGCGTCGTATACATATATTCTGTCTTGCGTGGTTGTGATTCCGCCAATTGGCGAAGAGTTAGCTCCCGTTAGGGGATGCCTTTTATATTATCGTGTATGTGTGGTTTTGGATCAAAATATACAAAGGAGGTGCTGCCCAAATTTTTAAAAGCCGAAACATGTCTTTCAACTAGTAAAAAAAATCCACTTGCATTTTTCATGTTCCATTATCTGTGCATTTAAGAAAACGTTTGATTTCATCATACCTTTATTTCAAAACTTCACCTCTTTTATTTTCTTAAAAAGATTTAGATTTCTGGGTTTCGGCTTACTTGGATTACGTTACGCCTTTAGACGTTGCGTGATTTAAGTGCCGGTCACGAACTAAATTTCGGGTCGTGACAGTGGTGGTGGAAGAGTAGGCGGTGAGGTGTTGCTATTGACATTCCTGCTGGTATTGTTGGGAGAATCCATGACCTTGATAGAAAAAGAATGGTTAGGATAGATTCAAGAAATTCGAAATGTACGGAATGTATAGTTGCTGATTCATATAATTCTTGTGATATATTGCTTAAGACTTCATGCAGAACTGACCTGCATGGGCCGCCAACAAAACCTGTCATGCCCCGCTTCCCAGTGGACGGATACGGTGACGTGGCAGGCCGCAACGTATTTACTAAGAAATAAATACGTTAAGCGTAATTAAACAATATATAAAATGATCAAGAATAACAAGAGTATAAAAATAAATATTAACTTTATTTACAATCATCTTTACATACAACTGTTTGAAAATGAAAAGATATAATGATATAAAGCAGTGCCTAAACAATGGCATACAAGAAGGCAAGTACAAGGAACTATAAGTCAGGTTGTGCCGCAAAATGGTCCAAGTCCTCTTGACTAGGCTCGATCTCCTGAGAGTCCTGTCCTCCTGACGAACATTGCAAAGAAAGAAATAGAAAGGAATGTCGTCAGCGAACTAGCGCTCGGTAAGTCCCAAAAGAAGAAAGAGAATATAATAAGTAATGTGAATGAACACGTAAGTTGTACATGCATATGATAGTTATTATAACATGGTTAGCTTGATACAGAAGGTATTCATGTATATGAGAGGAGTCCATTTTACCCCGTGGACTATGGTAACATGTAGTACAAGGTCCCGTCATAACCCACGAGACAACGGCATGAGAGTTCATGTAGGTGTCTTTTAAACGACCTCTCGTGCCACGATATACGTTCCATACCAATCTACCCCTTTATCCCCGCATAATGTATTGTATCGTTTATAATTATCAGTCTTGCCGAAACCATGGATACAAATTGTTCAAGTATTCATGTTCAGGATGTAGTCAAGTATTCAAGTAGTCAAGTCAAATCATAATCATGGTTCGGTCAAGTCAGGTCAAGTATACATGTTTGATATTGATGTTTGGATTCGAGTATTCATGTTCATGTTCAAGTATTCAAGTTTGATTTTGGATTTAGATTTGAATTGGATTCAGGTTTGAGTTAGACTCAGACTGAGTGAGACATTTGTAAACTGATTTAGCTCTTGAATTAGGTTCAGGAGTTATCGGTAACTGCTGCACATGGACGGCAGAATTTGTGTCTTTTTCCAAGATAATTACCATTGATAACTTCGTTAAGTTATCTACCTTAAATAGGCAAGCAGTCACTTTCTCCGACTCCCTGGGGCTCAAGAGAATTGATCCCGCTTAAACCTATATTTACTAAAGTCCTTAATATTGTTTTTATATAACCCGAGGGGTTTTTATGAAAAATATATTAATATATATTAAAAATAAACCTCGAGGGTGTTTAGTATTACTTAGGGTTTTCATGAGCATGGATTTTAAGTATTTGGGATATTTATAGTGATAATTACTTAGCTTGGAAAGTTCATGATATTTTACTGTAAAACTTGCCTTTTTGGTATCTTGATGGTATTTTATTGACATTTGTTAATCTTTTCATTTTTAAAAAAACATAGGTTTATTATATTTTGAAAATATGTATTAATAATTTTATATAATTTTAATTTTAAAAATAATTTTATTTTATTTAGAAAATTCGTATTTCTTAAAAACCGTATTTAAATTCTTTCGAGATCGAATGCTCCGTGAGGAGGTCTGCATCTCGTTCTACTAGCCCAATAATGTGCGATAATCCGCACCATCCATTAATGGGTCCCCTAAAGAGGGCTGTAGATGCGTAATCGCAAAAGATAGAAAATATCGCTTTAAAAGAAATCCGTTTTTAAAGTTATGTGGTATTTTATCGTAATATTATATTTCGCAACGAAAATACATTCAATGAGTATCGTGATATGAAACCAAGTGTGCGTGTGGGGTAGGTTGTTGCCCCGTGAAGTTTTCCTAAGGGTATTGTTTTAACAAATACTAAAAGAGGTTTTTATAAGTTCAATGTATTTTAATGAAAAAGTGCTACTATTGTTATTTCACATGAGAATTTTGATGAAATTTGATTCTAAACATTAGGGTTTAAGGTTACTAATATTGTGTAAAAGTGGTTCGACCCAAATGATAAAAGGAAATGGAGTTATAAGTTTTATAAAAGATGATATCAGTATAACTCCACTTTTACCGATATTGGATTTAAAGTGAAAAGCAATGAAAAAAGAGGAGGATAGGAGGAACTTACGATTTGAATACGCTAAGAAGAGTTTAAGGAAGAGTTGGTAATCCTTGTGGTGTCGTGGGAGCTCCGGATGTTGCTTCGATCTTCGCCGGAAGTTGCTTGCTCGCTAACTCCTTTGTACTTAGGAACTTTTTAAGGGAATTTTGCTATAGTTTACAGAATGATGCTGAGCCAAGCTAGGGGATAGTATTTATAGTGGAGAATTAAGGTTTGGGAATTAAAAATTTAGATTAAAAAGTATTAAAATATGTTTTAATTGTGAAATGAAAGGTCTCTGTTTGATTGCAGAGAAATCAAATAGTGCAGAGAAGTTAGGGGTAGGTGAAGGAACTAGTGTGCAAAGCCCGTGGACGTTTGGCCATAAATCAGCCGTCGGTGCCGGCCCAAACATGCTTTCCGCCTGTTGATCTTGGGCTACTTACCTCGAGATTCGTGCCAGCTGATCAACTCACTGTTTACTCCATTTTCCACATGTTTGATTTTTCTAACTTTCCATTTCCCTGTGTATTTCACGTGCAAACTTTTGGGCTTCTAAAAAAGTTTTTAAAAAATAATGTGTCTAATGGAATTCGAACACACAGGCTACGTCACAGCAGTGTAAGGCTTTACTAATGAGCTATAAGTTATTTCTTACTGTTATTTCACAAAATTGACTTATAACTCATACTCAGACTGAAAAACTCATTTCTTGTATATTAATAGTAAAATTACCGTACAAGATATTAAAGTCTTTACAGCCTATTTGAGTGGGTACCCTATATATTTATATATGGGAGGCTAGGGTTTTACATGTGAAATATACAATAACATATAGAGAGTTTTTCTAAAGAGGAAAACAAGAGAGCCATCGTCTCCTTCTTCATCGTATTCTATTATGGTTGGCTTGTGGGGTGATCACGTGGGAGATTCTCCCTTCTTCAAAGGATGGTTTCCCTCCGGTTGTTATGTGGAGGCGTAATTGACCAGATCTACAACATGACGTGTGTGAGGATAACAATCCGATCATTTGGATCAGGTATATCAGAAAATGTTTAGAGTAGATACATGTTGTTCCACCGTTTTCATCATTTGTATTGTATATACGTATCTAAAGTTAACAATACAAATAAAGTAAAATCAACTGAAGGGAACTGCAAGCCTAAATAATTATAGAATCTTAATTTAGAAAGAAATGATTGTTCTTTGATAAAATTGTTTTCTAGTTAAAATGATATCCATGAGTAATTTGGGAAGATAAAATTAGTGCTATAGAAATGAACAGACAAACGAAAGGACTTGAGACTAAAATCCCCTAAGGCTTAGTGTGGCACCAAGGTCTCCGAAACCCCGGATTCGATGTAGTTTTCTTATGTGGGATCATTTGTATTATAAGAATGCGGTTTCACAAAGTCAGGATTGTTTGGCAACCTAGTTTTGAAATAAATATGTTGTTTAATAGTATGGTTTAAATAAGAACGTCTTGAAACTTTACGAAACTCCAGTCTTTTTAGACTTTAAAGTTTAAAGCTCCGACTTTGTTAGATTGTAAAAAAAAGGTTTCAATCTCTTAAAATTTTCGGAAGTCGGCGGAAAATTTTATTTTGGTTGCCAAATTGAGCTTGCTAAGGATATATGGAGTTTAGGCTCGAAATTCTACGAAACCATTTTAGAAACTATAACCCCAACAAGGCTTAAAAACTATAACCCCAACAACCCCAACAAGGCCATTTTCGAAATTCTCGAGCCTCGTTGTAGATGAATGAACCGATGCTCCATGTCAAAACGGGCAGTGTCAGAGAAGTATTTCGCATCGAATAGATCGCGAAATGTCTTCCACTCGATAGGTTGGGTGAGACGGCTTTCCTCAGCCTTCCACCAAATTCTGGCATTGTCTGTTAGTTGAAGCTTCGCAACTCTCACCCATGCAATATCTGGCACTTGTGCTGCTGCCAGATCATCTTCAATAGATTGAGCCCATTCTTCTGCCTCCAGTGGGCTCTCTTTTTCTGAGAAGTGCTTTGGATGCAGTGCCCGGAATTGTTTGACCCTGGGTGCCTCAGCTTTGGGGCGGTGCATAAGGATAGCAGTCTGCTGATGACTCTCTAGAAGGCTCTTGATCACCTCAAGCAGTACCATTTGCTCATTGATAGGATCTGCAACGGTAGGTGGTAGTGGTAAAGTAGGAGATGGGGTGTTGCTATTGACGTTTGTGCTGGTGTTGTTGGGAGAATCCATGACCTTGATAGAAAAGGAATGGTTAGGATAGATTCAAGAAATTTGAAATGTAAGGAATGGTTAGGATAGATTCAAGAAATTCGAAATGTAAGGAATGTATAGTTGCTGATTCATATAATTCTTGTGATATATTGCTTAAGACTTCATGCAGAACTGACATGCATGGGCCGCCAACAAAACCTCTCATGCCCCGCTTCCCAGTAGACGGATACGGTGACGTGGCAGACCGCAATATATTTACTAAGAAATAAATACATTAAGCGTAATTAAGCAATATATAAAATGATCAAGAATAACAAGAGTATACAAATAAACATTAACTTTATTTATATTCATTTTTATATAAAACTGTTTGAAAATGAAAAGATACAATGATATAAAGCAGTGCCTAAACAATGGCATACAGGAAGGTAAGTACAAGGAACTAGAAGTCAGGCTGTGCCGCAAACTGGTCCAAGTCCTCCTGACTAGGCTCGATCTCCTGAGAGTCATGTCCTCCTGATATATATTTCAAAGAAAGAAATAAAAAGGAATGTCGTCAGCGAACTAGTGCTCCGTAAGTCCCAAAAGAAGAAAGAGAATATAAGTAATGTGAATGAACAGGTAAGTTGTACATGTATATGATAGTTATTATAACGTGATTATTTGTAGCTTGATACAGAAGGTATTCATGTATATGAGAGGAGTCCATCTTACCCCATGGACTATGGTAACATGTAGCACAGGACCCCGTCATAACCCAAGAGACAACGGCATGAGAATTCATGTAGGTGTCTTTTAAGAGGCCTCTTGCGCCATGATATACGTTCCGTACCAATCTACCCCTTAATCCCCGCATAATGTATTGTATCATTTATAATTATCAGTCTTGCCGAAACTATGGATACAAATTGTTCAAGTATTCATGTTCAGAATGTAGTCAAGTATTCAAGTAGTCAAGTCAAATCATAACCATGGTTCGGTCAAGTCAGGTCAAGTATACATGTTTGATATTGATATTTGGATTCGAGTATTCATATTCATGTTCAAGTATTCAAGTTTGATTTTGGATTCAGATTTGAATTGGATTCAGGTTTGAGTTAGTCTCAAACTGAGTGAGATACTTGTAAACTGATTTAGCTCTTGAATTAGGTTCAGGAGTTATCGGTAACTGCTGCACATGAACGACATAATTTGTGTCTTTTTCCAAGACAATTACCATTGATAACTCCGTTAAGTTATCTACCTTAAATAGGTAAGCACTCACTTTCTCCGGCTCCCTGAGACTCAAAAGAATTGATCCCGCTTAAACCTATATTTACTAAAGTCCTTAATATTGTTTTTATATAACTCGAGGGGGTTTTATGAAAAATATATTAATATAGATTAAAAATAAATCTCGAGGGTGTTTAGTATTATTTAGGGTTTTCATGAGCATGGATTTTAAGTATTTGGGGTATTTTTAGTGATAATTACTTAGCTTGGAAAGTTCATGATATTTTACTGTAAAACTTGCATTTATGGTATCTTGATGGTGTTTTATTGAAATTTGTTAATCTTTTCATTTTTGAAAAAACATAGGTTTATTATATTTTGAAAATATGTATTAATAATTTTATATAATTTTAATTTTAAAAATAATTTTATTCTATTTAGAAAATTCGTATTTCTAAAAAACTGTATTTAAATTCTTTTGAGATTGAATGCTCCTTGAGAAGGTCTGCATCTCGTTCTACTAGCCCAAAGATATGCGATAATCCCCACTATCTATTAGGGGGTCCCCTAAAGAGGGTTGTAGATGGGTAATCGCAAAGGATAGAAAATACTGTTTTAAAAGAAATCTGTTTTTTTAAAGTTATGTGGTATTTTATCGTAATATTATACTTCGCAACGAAAATACATTCAATGAGTATCGTGCTATGAAACCAAGTGTGCGTTAGGGGTAGGTCGTTATCCCGTGAAATTTTCCTAAGGGTGTTGTTTTAACAAATACTAAAAGAGGTTTTTATAAGTTCAAGGTATTTTAATGAAAAAGTGCTACTATTGTTATTTTACATGAGAATTTTGATGAAATTTGATTCTAAACATTAGGATTTAAGGTTACTAATATTTTGTAAAAGTGGTTTGACCCAAATGATAAAAGAAAATGGAGTTATAGGTTTGTAAAAGAGGATATCAGTATAACTCCACTTCTACCGATATTAGATTTAAAGTGAAAAGCAATGAGAAAAGAGGAGGATTGGGAGGGACTTACGGTTTGAATATGGTAGGAAGAGTTTAAGGAAGAGGGGGGAATTCTTGTGGTGTCATGGGAGCTTCGGATGTTGCTTCGATATTCGCCGGAAGTTGCTTGCTCGCTAACTTCTCTTCACTCCACTTGTACTTAGAAATTTTTTGAGAGAATTTTGCTATAATTTTCAGAATAGTACTGAGCCAAAATAGGGGATGGTATTTATAGTGGAGAATTAGGGTTTGGGAATTAAAAATTTGGATTAAAAAGTATTAAAATGTGGTTTAATTGTAAAATAAAAGTTCTCTGTTTGATTGCAGAGAAATCAAACAGTGCAGAGGAGTTAGGGGTTGGTGAAGGGACTAGTGTGTAAAGCCCGAGGACATTTGACCATGAATCAGCGGTCGGTGCCGGCCCAAACATGCTTTCCGCCTGTCGATCTTGGGCTACTTACCTCGAGATTCGTGCGAGCTGATCAACTCACTGTTTACTCCATTTTCCACATATTTGATTTTTCTGATTTTTCATGTCCCTGTGTATTGCATGTGCAAACTTTTGGGCTTTAAAAAAAGTTTTTAAAAAATTCAGAAAAAATAATGTATCTGATGGGATTCGAACACATATGCTATATCACAACAGTGCAAGGCTTTATCAATGAGTTACAAGTTGTTTCTTATTATTATTTCACAAAATTGACTTATAACTCATACTCAGGCTGAAAAACTGATTTATTGTATATTAACAGTAAAATTTCCGTACAAAATTTTAGAGTCGTTACAGCCCATTTGAATGGGTGCCCTATATATTCATATATGGGAGGCTAGGGTTTTACATGTGAAATATACAATAACATATAGAGAGTTTTTCTAGAGAGAAAAATAAGATAGCCATCGTCTCCTTCTTCATCGTATTCTATTATGGTAGGCTTGCTGGGTGATCACGTGGGAGATTATCCCTTCTTATTCTCCCTTCTTCAAAGGATGGTTTCCCTCCGGCCGTTGTGTGGAGGCGTAATAGACCGGATCTACAACATGACGTGTACGAGGATAACAATCCTACCAATTGGATCAGGCATATCAGTAAATTTTTAAAGTACATACATGTTATTTCCACTGTTTTCATCGTTTGTATTTGTAAATCCCCGTTCCCATCTCAATAAAAGTTTTCTATTTTTCCTAATTTCCCGAGTTTTTCCTTTCCTTTTCCCTCGTACTTTTGTAGGTGATTGGTTGCTTAAGATTAGTATTGCGAATTTTCCAACTAAAAATCAAAACCCAAAATTTAAAACCAAATATAATAATTTCCTCATTTAAATCTCCTCAGCCCAAAGAGTATTTAGATTAAATCAAAACAACTACTTCCCAGCATCCAAAATCAGCCCAAAACGATTAAATCAATCCACTATTTTCCCTGCCGGCCCACCCTAATTTTTCCCCTACAAAAAAAATCAATTCCCCTCTTTAAAATTTAAAACCCCTCTCAGCCCAAGAAAAAAATTTAAAAGGAATTTAATTAATTATTCCCTGGCCCAAGCCCATCTCAATGCCCGCTTCCCCCTCCTTCACAAACCCGACCCGCATCCTAATCTTCTTCTCTTCCCCAACGTCTCTTTCCTTTTTCCCGCGCACTCTTCTTCGATCCGCTTCTCGCGCCGACGCTCGAGGCCATGTCGCGTGCCGTTGCCCCATGACCCGTGCAACCCCCTCGCGATCTCCTCAACCTCTTCTCGACCCCTTCCTCTTCTCACCTTCGTGCTCACTTCTCGCATTCCTCAAAGAAAAGAAAGAAAAAGAAGGGAAAAGAAACCCACTGCCAACTTCAACACTCGCTCCCACCGCCGACGGCGACGACTGCAACCCCTCACCCTCCTCCCTCGCTCACTCCTCTCTACCAACAGAGCCCCTGACTCACTCCACCACCGAGCTCTCTCAACCCAACCGAGAATCCCTGCACGCCACCACAGCCACCCTGCACCCTCACGCCGGCGAACCCCACCACATCGTCGACCATCCTACACCCTCCTCGTCATCAGTATCTCCTCCACCTCCTCCCAAAAAGTCCACACCCGAGCCCCAACTCTCTCTCCCTCTCCCTCCAAAACAGCAAACCCACAACACACAACCCGACACCCCTGTTGCCATCACCGGAGCGACGCCGCCTACAGTTGTCGACCCCAGCGCACTCCCTGAGATCCCCAGAGCACCCCTCCGCTTCCAGCGACCGCGAGACGTTTCCGGGCAACTCCGACATTGCACCCGAATCGCGAGCCGAGGCCGTGAAACCAAATCACGCCGTTCGTCGTGCGTTCGTGACGTTGCCGCTGTCGGGCATCGCCCAAAATTTTTCCAGGCAAGTATTTTACTTGCTACATGCTAATCTATTCGTGTTACAAACTCAAATCGTATAAATTACAAATTTACAATTTCCGATAAATTATATGACATACCTGTTCGATGCATGATCCCAATGAAAATATTCATCTAATTTGACGGAATTGGATTTCCTATGCTGGCCCGTATGATAATGAATACCTTGTATAAACTTTCACTTGAAAATATGACTGTTAATGACTAAAACGAATACCCCCAAATACACCCGTGAAAACTGGAAATTCCCCGCATCTGAAAATTGTTAAAATCACCATAAATTATATACATATTGAAATGATGCGTTCAAGGGCTCAAATCGAAGCCGACTCGACGAACTGTAACCCTGTGCAAGTTTCTAATGGTTTCTGTACTGAAATTATGACGATATTTGGATCGGAGTGCGGCTCTGGACTGCAGTCCAGAGCGACTCTGGTTACTGTTTACTGTCCCATAATGTGTACCACCTTGTTTCCTGAACTCGTATGTTGCGGAACTCTGCAGTTTATTAAAGGTGAATCTGTTAGCTAAATAACACAAGTATTTTCATTCCGTCTTATCGTTGTTTGCTATTTAATCTGTAATTTAAAAGAACAGGACGTATAACAGTCCAAAACAGATTCAGAATTGACATACTAGTGTTAAATAGTGTATAACTTTCAACGTACAGACGCGATTGAGAATCTGTCTATTGCGTTGAATACCCTGTTGAAAACCCTAGATTTTATTCAACTGCAGCGTCACTAAATTCTGATCCCAACTGGGTGAAATTCGTGTCGCGAAACAGACGTTCAGTTCAGAAACTGAATTTCCTGCAGCGAGCACTTAAAATAAAACGGCTGTAACTTGAATACCGGAAACCCGATTGAACTGAAACCAATTTTGATGAACTGCTGATAGAGTGTGCTTATTATCGTATTTGTATCATTTCGTTGAATTCTGCACATATGAATTAATGCAATTTTTGTAAGTTGATGATGTGCATATTGGTTCATAACATACATGACTTGTTAATGGCATACATACACATATCTTACCCAATTGCCATATACATATTGTTAGTGCGTGTTAGTGTTCAGTGGACATTACATTATCGTGCGTGAGTAACATTGGTTTAGGAGTGTCGAGTACACCAATGGAAAGTGAATGATTCGTGACAGTGATTAATACAGTGAACAGTGATAAAACCGTGCCATTGGTATACTTGTACACGACTAAATCAAAATCATAAATAGTGTAAATCTGGGGAAAATGGGGAAATCGAAGTGGAAAGAGTATCGTATTTAGCGGGACCGTGTTTTAGAGGATGATCATTCGAGCAGTGCTATATATATTAGGTAGGATCTAGCGATCCGGCTGACATGGTTATGTCCCGGGCATGTGGGTCGTTGTCTCGGGTATGTACGAGACTCCTGTTAAATATGATCCTCCTTTCCACTATACGATTTCAAACATGACCTAGAGACTGATAGGGACACAGATCATACTTTGCATCATATAGTGACATAGTGATTACACGCATTGTACTTTCACTGTTATCACCGTATTTACCTGTTTCATATCATTATTATATAAATTGCTATTACGTCGCTCTGACGACCTGAGCATGCATGCTCAGATCTCGTGGAAGAACCAGCGCAGGAGTCGGATTTACCTTTCGAGCTGACGGAGATCTAGTCTGGAGTACTTTTCTTCCTTTCTGCTTTCCATAAAGAGATCTTGTACTTGAACTTGGTTAGTAACACTTCTTGTTTATTTGTAAGCTGTGAACAATGGATTTTAATGTAATAATTTAGTGATGTATTTCCTTTACTGCTGTGCTTTGTTTACTGATTACCATGTAATGCTAGAAGCCGACTACGGCGGGATTATTCCTCGACCGTAGGAGCATGGCTGGCCTAGTCATCCCTCGTTTTCCGTATTTTGGGAAGCGGGGCGTGACATGGTTTTATTGGTATCAGAGCCGTGTTTAGTAATAAGGGATAACATTAACTACTGTATTGCATTATTTTCGTTTCACTATTCCTGATTTTCATCCTTGAATCTGATCTTATCCTTTTGAATCTTCCAGCGATATGACGTACCCGAACGACCCCTCCTCGGACTCCAGTACTCAGGACTACACGGAAAGAATACTTAGTGCACTGACCTCTCTCACGGAAGCTTAGGAGAGGAAGACAGACTTACTCGCTGAGGGACTCAGGGCGATTACCGCTGCAGGAGGACCCTCCGCACTCATTACCGCCCCCGAGGGCACTACTCCACCAGCTTACCCTGCTAGGACTGGTACCATATCAGACTTCCAGAGGTTGCATCCAACTGCGTTCACTGGGCTAGCTGAGCCCCTCGAGACCGAGCAATGGTTAGTGAACATGGAGAACTTACTGACAGCCGCCAGGGTACCAGATGAAGATAGGGTGGACGTGATAAAGATCCAATTGGAAGATGAAGCCCGTACATGGTGGTCAGTGGAAGAAAGCAGGCTGGACAGGCCGATTGAATGGGGCAAATTTAAGGAGTGCTTCCTAGACCATTATTTCCCTTCCACCGCCAAGGTTGAGATGGAGGAAAGATTTATTCTATTGAAGTAGAATGGACGTCCAGTGGACGTATACGCGGCAGAGTTCAACCGTCTGAACCGTTTTGCTCCATACATGGTCGCCTCAGAGGCCACCAGGGCCAGACGCTTCTTGCAGGGGCTTGATTTCGAGTTGCAGCAGTTGATTGCATCACTGGAGTTGCAGACTTTCGCACAGGTACTCAACGCGGCGAGAATTCAGGAGCAATTGATCAACAAGTTCAGGAAGCCCCCAGTCGTTCCAGCACGTACCCCTGCACCTTCTCGAGGAGCCATACCGGTTCACAGACTTGGAACGACACAAATGAAGCGTCCGTTCGTGCCACAGCATCGCCCACAGAGACGGAACGTAGTTTGCGGCTACTGCCATAGAGATGGGCATACCCAGAAGGACTGTCGCCGCGCCAAGGGACAGTGCTTGATTTGCGGATCCAATCAGCACAGGATTAGCGGTTGCCCTGAGCGAGCAGAGATACAGGGAGGTTCTGGACCGCCGCAGCAGAGGCCACAGGAGCAGAGGCAACCCTCTACAGGTCGCGGTCAGGGACGGGCTTTCACCTTGACCGCCGAGCAGGCAGAGGCGTCAAGAGACGTTGCTACAGGTACTCTACTCGTACATTCCTTACCAGCTAGAGTACTATTTGATTCTGGGACAACGCACTGCTTCATATCGGAGCATTTCATTGATACACACTCTATACCACATGAACCACTAACCAAGGGATGGGAGATACATACGGGTAATGGTATTATAATATCTAGTCGAGAATGTAGATCATGTCCGGTTGTAGTGTGTGGCAGGGAATTCTATGTGAATTTCCTTCTGATTGGGACAGGCAGTTATGATGCAATTCTCGGGATGGATTGGATGAGTACCTTCCATGCAGTTATTGATTGCCGTGCAAGGAATGTGATCTTCCGCATTCCTAATCACCCGGAGTTTATTTTCGAGGGCGGAAGCGAATCTTTGGAGCCAGCCAAGTACAGAGCCAAACCCAAGGAGCTGACAGCTATGGAGATTGATGAGAGCCCAGCCTCAGAGATTGTTCGGGACTTTCTGGACGTATTTCCTGAGGATCTACCAGGTCTACCACCTCCTCGCATCTTGGAGTTCTCGATCGATTTGACTCCAGGTACGGCATCGGTATCCAAGGCCCCATACAGAATGGCACCAGTTGAGTTGGCGGAGTTGAAGAAGCAAATTGAAGAACTGTTGGAGAAGGGATTTATCCGGTCAAGTGTTTCACCGTGGGGTGCACCAGTTCTGTTAGTGAAGAAGAAGGATGGATCGCTGCGGATGTGTATAGATTATCGGGAGCTGAACAAGGTCACAATAAAGAATAAGTACCCAATCCCGCGCATCGACGACTTATTCGATCAGCTAAGTGGGGCCAAGGTATTCTCGAAGTTGGATCTCCGTTCTGGATATCATCAAATCAGAGTAGCAGCCGAGAATGTATGCAAGACGGCTTTCAGGACCCAATACGGACATTACGAGTTCCTTGTGATGCCGTTCGGTGTTACCAATGCTCCAGCGATATTCATGGACTTGATGAACATGGTGTTCACAAAGTACTTAGACACGTTTGTCGTTGTAATTATCGACGACATACTTGTCTACTCGCAGACCCGGGAGGAGCATGTCGAGCATTTGCGCACAGTTCTACAAATTCTTCGGGAAGAGAAGCTGTATGCGAAATTAAGCAAGTGTGAATTCTGGCTCGACAAGATTCAGTTCTTAGGACACATTGTTTCGGACGAAGGCATCTCAGTAGACCCGGCGAAAATAGAATCCGTCAGAGATTGGCCAACGCCGAAGTCAGTGGCCGAGATCAGAAGCTTTCTGGGATTGGCAGGATATTATTAGAGGTTTGTCCAAGACTTCTCGAGAATCGCTGAACCTTTGACGAGGCTTACATGGAAGGATGTACCATTTGCATGGACGGGGGAGTGTACTCAGGCATTTGACACACTAAAGCAGAAGTTAACCACGGCGCCCATTCTTACAGTACCAGATGATTCCGGTGGTTTGGTGATACACGGTGATGCCTCAGGGAAGGGTTTAGGCTGTGTTCTGATGCAGCACGGCCGAGTGGTTGCTTACGCCTCTCGACAACTGATAAATCACGAGAAGAACTATCCTACGCATGACTTGGAGTTAGCTGCTGTAGTCTTTGCGTTGAAGATTTGGAGGCACTATCTATTGGGCGAGAAAGTGGAGGTGTACACGGATCATAAAAGTCTGAAGTACGTCTTCACTCAGAAGGAACTAAACATGAGGCAGCGCCGATGGCTAGAGCTGATGGCAGATTATGACTTGGACCTTCAGTATCACTCGGGAAAAGTGAATGTTGTACCAAATGCGCTTAGTCATAAGCCAGCGGTCATGATGTTGACCAGTCAGAGGAGCATTATTGAGGACTTTCAGACACTCGAGCTTGAAGTCGTTACACCGAGCGCACTCAGTCAACTTTGGCAACTATAGGTGCAGTCCTCCCTGGTGGATCGCATCAAGGCTGCACAAGCGGATGATCCCCGATTGCAAAAGTTCAGAGCGCAAGTAGAAGCCGGGCTAACAACGGACTTGATCATACATGAAGATGGTTCTTTGAGATTCGGTAGCAGACTCTGCGTACCCAAGGGGGATGTTCGAGAAGAAGTACTGGCTGAAGCGCATAGTTCAGCTTATTCTATGGATCCGGGAGGTTCAAAGATGTATCGGGATCTAAAGCAGCACTTTTGGTGGAACGGAATGAAGCGGGAAATTGCGAGGTTCGTATCCAGATGCTTGGTCTGTCAGCAGGGGAAGGCGGAGCATCAGAGGACTGCAGGGTTGTTACAACTACTTCCGATACCAGAATGGAAGTGGGAGCACATTACCATGGATTTCGTGACGGCCTTACCACGGAGCCTAGGGGCAATAACGCCATTTGGGTTATCGTCGATCGCCTCACGAAAGATGCACACTTCATACCATTCCGAGTGGGACAGTCGACAGAGTCACTGGCAAAGAGATATATGCAGAAGATAGTGCGACTTCACGGTGTTCCAGTCAGCATTGTGTCAGATCGGGACACCAGATTCGTGTCGCACTTTTGGAGGAGCTTATAGGAGAGCTTGGGTACCCGCCTCAAATTCAGCACAGCTTATCACCCGCAGACGGATGGACAATCCGAGCGTACGATTTAGACGCTCGAGGATATGTTGAGAGTGTCACGCCCCGCTTCCCGGTATACGGCGAAGGGGACGCGACGAGGCCCGCTACATATATACTCAGAAGTACATACGCTAAGCGTATCCAAGCAATATAAAATAAATACACAAGAGACAAGATATAAAAGGAACAGCAACTTTTATTTATTAACATTCTTTTGTACAATACATGAAAATGAAATACAACTGAAATAAAATGATGCCTAAACAGTAGCATAACAGGAAATGAAAAAATACAGAAAGGAAAAGTGTACAATAAAACTAAAGTGCAGGGTCTTCGGCAAACTGCTCCAAGTCTTCTTGAGAGGGCTCGATCTCCGCCGGGTCTAAACCACCTGACGACATTCAAAGAAGAAAGAAATAGAATGTCGTCAGCGAACAGGTCGCTCGGTAAGTCCCAAAGATAAGGGAGAAATAGACAGAGAGTAAGAGAGAGAGAGAGAGTAGCTTTTAATGTTGTATTATAATATTGTAATGGTGTATTAACGCTGTTGTTTATAGCCTGGTACAGAAGATGCCAGTGTATACGAAGGAAGTCCCACTTACACCGGGGATTTTGGTAACCTATAGTACAAGGCTCCATCGATAATACCACGGAACAACGGCATGGATGTAATTACGTCTTAAGTGACCACCTCGTGCTACCTTTAACATATTCCGTACCAGTCTACCCCTTAAACCCCGCGATATCTTGTTTGTATTGTTATCTTGTAAAATTGTATTGATTGTATGAGTGATTGACTGACTGACCGAAACCATGATATCAGAAAACGGTTATAACCGTAGAGTCATGTAAATGGAATACTGTGAATCATGTAAAAGGAATATATATCCATGGTTCAGTTCAGTCAAATTGTATAACCTGATAATTGTATTCATGGATTCATGTGTTCATATTGAATTGGAATCTTGTAGTTTATAGATTGACTTTAATCATATTCAAGTCAGATTAATCAGACTCAAACCCGAGTCAGACAATCAGAAATGTGAATCGAGGTCTTACAATTGCTAGGGTCCTCAGGGTAACTTATAAAACTTGAGGGGTTTTTATGTAAAAATACTTTTATATACTTTTCAAAATACGCCTCAAGTATTTATTATTCGTCTTTAGGGTTGTAATGGGAGTGAATTTTATATTGTGACATTTCTAGTGATGATATCTTAGTTTTAGGTATTTATCTGTAATATTGATTATTTGAAGTTCATGGTATTTTAGTGTAAAATTTATTATTGTGATTTTTAGAAAAAGGTGGAAAATTTATATCATAATAAAATAGATATTTAAATGATAAATATACATATGTTTATACAAAAATAATTTTAATAAATATTTTATATTCCAAAAATCATATTTTCTTAAGATATCGTATTTTAAACCTTTCGAGACCGAATGCTCCTTTTGGAGGTCTGAATCTCGCACTACTAGCCCGAGGCTGCGCGATAAAACGCACGATCCCAAACAGGTTCCCCAAAGATGGGTTGTAGCGGCGCTTTGCAAAGATTGTAAAATACTAATCCTTTAGAAAATGGTTTTGTAAAGTAAAAGGTATTTATTTGCAAAAGTATGCATTTCCGTATTTTAAATTCTAGGATTTTCTAAGCCAACTAGTCTATTTCTAAATGGTCTAAACGATAAGTCGTTAGAAGTCTCAAATCGCATCTTCACCGCCAATTGCGGCCAGGTAAATGCCAAGTAAGTGGGAGGCTCTCCACTACAAGTAGTGGCCCTAATTAAGTAACCACTTGCCTTAGACACACTTGCCTAGACAGCACAAAGTCAAGTTTAGATAAACGATCGATGTCCACAACTTATCGTATTTTTCCTATTAAAGATATTGTTTAAACAAATGTATCAAACCTAAACTTTTATAAAAGGTTTTATTAAGGAAATTGTATTTTAATGTAAAATCTTGTTTTATCGTATTAGGAGTTTTCAAGATAGCGTATTATGGTTGCATATGTGTGTGTGAGGAGGTATGTCATTATCTCATGATCTATTTTAAGGTATAGCAATGTTAACGGGTTAAATGTGAAATTCAAACATGATGGTATTAAAGTGAAAAAAAACGGTAAGTTAAAAAGGTTATCATTTCATGTGTGAAAACTTATTCAAATTGATTTTTACAAGTTTACTAATCATGATAAAGATATTTAGACATGTTTGAATTGATTAGAAGTGAAATTTTATAGAAAACCGAATCGAAAATCGGATTTGTTCCGATTCCGTCGGGTTTCGTAATTTCATATTTTAAAGAAATAGAAAGGGGGATAGAATGGGACTTACGGGTTTCGATCTATACTAAGGAGTGTAGGGGAACTAAAGGAGTTGCCGAGGCGTTGCTTCGTCGCCGGTTGTTTCTAAAAACGTCACCGGAATTCCTGCCGGAATTTCGTCAGAGCTTCACCGTGAACTTGATTTCAAAGTACACACTTCTTGGAAAATTTTGAGAGAGTGAGCTTAGGGTTTTTGGGATGAGAGGTAGAGGGTAGGGGGTGTATTTATAGAGAAGGCTAGGGTAGGGTAGGTGAAAGGTTAAAATAAAAATATGATAAAATGTAATAAAAATGTATTAAAAGTGGAGTAATTAGGGTTTTTAAAGAGCTCTGGAAGTGGTCTGAGGCTGAAACTTTGCAGGTGCATAGGGAATATGAAAAGACACAACTTTCATGTTGTGGCAGTCGCCGGAATCGGCCGACTCGGGGGTAACTCGGCCGTGACTCGGTCGGAGCACTGAGTCGGGCGAGTCGAGGCTGAGTTGGCCGATTCCCGGCCGAGTCCGGCGGCCAGGATCCCCCCGACGGTTCATCTAACTCCTGCAAGTGTTATATCTTTGGGTGTAGTGGGGTTTTTATGAGATATGCACGTGTAAACTCTTGGTATTCTAAAGGTTTTCAAAAAAATCGATATTAAAAATAATGTGGGGTATGGGATTTGAACTCTGGTGGCTTGGTTTAGCAGTGCAAGGTATTACCAATGAGCTACAAGCTCCTTCTTGTAATTATGGAGTTATTTAATTATTTATAATGATAGCAGCAAGAGTAAATACTCCAAGTATACATTAAATTTAAAGTAATTTCTTGTACACTAAAAATGGAGTTATTAAATTCTTCTGGCTTGTAATTAAAAACAAAATAATTACCTATATCTTGTGCTCAGGCTAAAATACCTCTTTGTGGATTTTTGAAAAAAAATATTAGAAAAATTTTGTATAGGAAATTTAGGGTTGTTATATTCTACCCTCCTTATAAAAATTTCGTTCTCGAAATTTGAAAAATGAAAGTGTAACAAATTCAAGAAAAGTTTGGTGAGAGTGAAGAATGACAAAGTGATGCAAGGGTGTGAAAAAGGTTGAAGAGAATTACCAGGGTTATCCTGACCAACCGTATCAGTTTCTACGGCCGCCAAATTTTAAGCCTGGCGTATTGGTACGTTCCTCCTAGCTGGGGGCACATTCCCCTGTACTCGAGACATGTTTCTCAGTGCCTGATGGAATTGGCGATTTGGCTGAGCAGGGAATCCACGTGGAGGTGGTGCTGGGAGTGCAGGACGAGTTGCAGGAGCCTGGATAGCTGGCTGCTGCGGGTAGTTGACGGATGTGTGTGCTGGGTTGCGTCTATAAGGAATAGGCCTTTTGCGCGCCTACAGCCCTTCCATAAGTGTCCTTCTCTCTTGCAATAAAAACAAAAATCGGGTCTTGGACGATTCTTGACTTCTTCCAGTCTTCTGAGTTCGACAGCTGTCCTTGAAGAGGCCACTCGTGCCATTTGAGTGGCAGCGCATTTCACTCCTGCAGAGTGAGGTCTGCCCCTTACCTTTATCACTGCTTCATAACGGCGGGCAGCATCCAGAGCATCCTCGTGAGTCGGAAATTTCCCTGTGGCTAGTGCAGCCTGGATTTCCGTGTCCAAACCTTGTTGAAATCGACGGGCTCTGATCTCATCCGTCGGTATCAGGTGTGTCGCAAATCTGTTACGGTCTTGTGTTAGCTGTGTATTATGTGATATCAAAAATTTGAAATACTGTGACATATCTTACCGGCTGAGCATGGTGAATTCAGCGTCATACTCATCTACTGACTTGTCCCACATCGAACCTTGTTGTAGATGAATGAACTGCTGTTCCATGGCAAACCTGGTAGTCACAGGGAAGTACTTCGCGTTGAACTTCTCGCGAAAAGTCTTCCATTCAATAGGCTGTGCAAGACGGATTTCTTCCGCCTTCCACCAGTTGCGAGCATTGTCCGTGAGCTGTAGCTTTGCCACACGGACCCAAGCGATGTCTGGCACTTGTGCTGCGGCCAGATCATCCTCGATACTCTGAGCCCATTCCTCAGCTTCCAGTGGGCTCCCATTTCCTGAGAACTGTTTGGGATGTAAAGCTCTGAATTGATTCACCCCGGGTGCTTCAGCATCGGGACGGTTTATGAACTGCTGCTGTCCCTCTAAGAGACTGCAGATTGCCTCAAGCAGAACCGTTTGCTCGTTGAGTGGAGCAGGAACGGCAGGTGCGAGTGGTAGTGCTGGAGGTGTGTTGTTGACGTTGGTGCTGGTGTTATTCGGAGAATCCATAATTCTGAAGAAAAATTTGGGTTAGGACAGATTCAAGTACATGAAATGATAAAGATTCAAGGAATATGAAATTGTAAGATTCAAGGAACATGAATTGTAAAGAATGTTTTAGTTGCTGGTTCTTGTGTTATATTGCTTAGGTTGTTCACGCAGACCAGAACTGCATGATAGGAATTCATACAGCTCTGACCTTTATGGGCCACTAACAAAACCTGTCACGCCCCGCTTCCCGGTATACGGCGAAGGGGACGCGACGAGGCCCGCTACGTATATACTCAGAAGTACATACGCTAAGCGTATCCAAGCAATATAAAATAAATACACAAGAGACAAGATATAAAAAGAACAACAACTTTTATTTATTAACATTCTTTTGTACAATACATGAAAATGAAATACAACTGAAATAAAATGATGCCTAAACCGTGGCATAACAGGAAATGAAAAAATACAGAAAGGAAAAGTGTACAATGAAACTAAAGTGCAGGGTCTTCGGCAAACTGCTCCAAGTCTTCTTGAGATGGCTCGATCTCCGCCAGGTCCAAACCACCTGACGACATTTAAAGAAGAAAGAAATAGAATGTCGTCAGCGAACAGGTCGCTCGGTAAGTCCCAAACATAAGGGAGAAATAGACAGAGAGTAAGAGAGAGAGAGAGAGTAGATTTTAATGTTGTATTATAATATTGAAATGTTGTATTAACGTTGTTGTTTGTAGCCTGGTACAGAAGATGCTAGTGTATACGAGGGGAGTCCCACTTACACCGGGGACTTTGGTAACCTGTAGTACAAGGCTCCGTCGATAATATCATGGAACAACGGCATGGATGTAATTACGTCTTAAGTGACCACCTCGTGCCACCTTTAACATATTCCGTACCAGTCTACCCCTTAAACCCCGCGATATCTTGTTTGTATTGTTATCTTGTAAAATTATATTGATTGTATGAGTGATTGACTGACTGACCGAAACCATGATATCAGGAAACAGTTATAACCATAGAGTCATGTAAATGGAATACTGTGAATCATGTAAAAATAATATATATCCATGGTTCGGTTCAGTCAAGTTGTATAACCTGATAATTGTATTCATGGATTCATGTGTTCATATTGAATTGGAATCTTGTAGTTTATAGATTGACTTGAATCATATTCAAGTCAGATTAATCAGACTCAAACCCGAGTCAGACAATCAGAAATGTGAATCGAGGTCTTACAATTGCTAGGGTCCTCAGGGTAACTTATAAAACTTGAGGGGTTTTTATGTAAAATTACTTTTATATACTTTTCAAAATACGCCTCAAGTATTTATTATTCGTCTTTAGGGTTGTAATGGGAGTGAATTTTATATTGTGACATTTCTAGTGAGGATATCCTAGTTTTAGGTATTTATCTGTAATATTGACTATTTGAAGTTCATGGTATTTTAGTGTAAAATTTATTATTGTGATTTTTAGAAAAAGGTGGAAAATTTATATCATAATAAAATAAATATTTAAATGATAAATATACATATGTTTATACAAAAATAATTTTAATAAATATTTTATATTCCAAAAATCATATTTTCTTAAGATATCGTATTTTAAACCTTTCGAGACCGAATGCTTCTTGCGGAGGTCTGAATCTCGCACTACTAGCCCGAGGGTGCGCGATAAAACGCACGATCCCGAACGGGTTCCCCAAAGATGGGTTGTAGCGGCGCTTTGCAAAGATTGTAAAATACTAATCCTTTAGAAAACGGTTTTGTAAAGTAAAAGGTATTTATTTGTAAAGGTGTGAATTTCCGTATTTTAATTCTAAGGTTTCCTAAGCCAACTAGTCTATTTCTAAATGGTCTAAACGACAAGTCGTTATAAGTCTCAAATCGCCTCTTCACCGCCAATTGCGGCCAGATAAGTGCCAGGTAAGTGGGAGGCTCTCCACTACAAGTAGTGACCCTAATTAAGTAACCATTTGCCTTAGACACACTTGTCTAGACACCACAAAATCAGGTTTAGATAAACGATCGATGTCCACAACTTATCAAACCTATTAAAGATATTGTTTAAACAAATGTATCAAACCTAAACTTTTATAAAAGGTTTTATTAAGGAAATGGTATTTTAATGTAAAATCTTGTTTTATCGTATTAAGAGTTTTCAAGATAGCGTATTATGGTTGCATATGTGTGTGTGAGGAGGTAGGTCATTACCTCGTGATCTATTTTAAGCTATAGGAATGTTAACGGGTTAAATATGAAATTCAAACATGATGGTATTAAAGTGAAAAAATACGGTAAGTTAAAAAAGTTATCATTTCATATGTGAAAACTTATTCAAATTGATTTTTACAAGTTTACTAATCATGATAAAGATATTTAGACATGTTTGAATTGATTAGAAGTGAAATTTTATAGAAAACCGAATCAGAAATCGGATTTGTTACGATTCCGTCGGGTTTCGTAATTTCGTATTTTAAAGAAATAGAAAGGGGGATAGAATGGGACTTACGGGTTTCGATCTATACTATGGAGTGTAGGGGAACTAAAGGAGTTGCCGAGGCGTTGCTTCGTCGCCGGTTGTTTCTAAAAACATCGCCGAAATTCCCGCCGGAATTTCGTCAGAGCTTCGCCGTGAACTTGATTTCAAAGTACACACTTCTTGGAAAATTTTGAGAGAGTGAGCTTAGGGTTTTTGGGATGAGAGGTATAGGGTAGGGGGTGTATTTATAGGGTAGGCTGGGGTAGGGTAGGTGAAAGGTTAAAATAAAAATGTAATAAAAATGTATTAAAAGTGGAGTAATTAGGGTTTTTAAAGAGCTCTGGAAGTGGTCTGAGGCTGAAACTTTGCAGGTGTATAGGGAATATGAAAAGACACAAATTTCATGTTATGGCCGTCGCCGGAATCGGCCGACTCGGGGGTGACTCGGCCGTGACTCGGTTGGAGCACTGAGTCGGCCGAGTCCCGGCCGAGTCGGCCAATTCCCGGCCGAGTCCGGCGGCCAGGATCCCCCCCGACGGTTCATTTAACTCCTGCAAATATTACATCTTTGGGTGTAGTGGGGTTTTTGTGAGATATGCACGTGTAAACTCTTGGTATTCTAAAGGTTTTTAAAAAATTCAATATTAAAAATAATGTGGGGTATGGGATTTAAACTCTGGTGGCTTGGTTCAGCAGTGCAAGGCATTACCAATGAGCTACAAGCTCCTTCTTGTAATTATGGAGTTATTTAATTACTTAAAATGATAGCAGCAAGAGTAAATACTCCAAGTATACATTTAATTTAAAGTAATTTCTTGTACACTAAAAATGGAGTTATTAAATTCTTCTAGCTTGTAATTAAAAACAAAATAATTAGCTATATCTTGTGCTCAGGCTAAAATATCTCTTTGTGGATTTTTGAAAAAAAATATTTGAAAAATTTTGTATAGGAAATTTAGGGTTGTTACAGAGAGCCTGCATGTTGGACTTTCAGGGGTTCTGGGAGGACCATCTGCATCTAGTCGAGTTTTCTTATAACAATAGTTATCAGGCTAGCATTCAGATGGCTCCTTTCGAAGCACTTTACAGGCGGAAGTGTCGATCCCCAGTATGTTGGGATGATGTGGGAGAGCGAAGATTACTAGGTCCCGAGCTCATCGTTCAGACAGTCGACAAGGTCCAAATGATCAGGCAGCGAATTAAGACAGCTCAGGATCGACAGAAGAGTTGGACAGATACCAGCATGAGAGCACTAGAGTTTGAAGTCGGAGATCACGTGTTCCTGAAGATTTCCCCTACCCGTGGAGTTATCAGGTTCGGAGGTCGGGGAAAGCTCAGTCCCCATTTCATCGGACCTTTTGAGGTGCTAGAGCGAGTATGAGAGGTGGCCTACCGACTTGCCTTGTCTCCATCGCTAGCTGGTGTGCACAATACCTTTCACGTGTCACAGTTGCGGCGTTATGTTCGGGATGAGAGATATGTCCTGGACTATTCGGAGCTAGTTTTGGGTACCGATCTATCATATGAGGAGCAGCCCACTACCATCCTCGACCGCAGAGAGAAAGTGCTGAAGAACAAGGTCATTCCGTTAGTCCGAGTGTCTTGGGGCGGTCGTTCCCCAGGAGAATCCACCTGGGAGCGGGAGGAAGATATCCGTGCTCGTTATCCACATCTCTTTGTTTAGTACCTTGTTTCTTTGTATCCTTGTTAAATTTCGAGGACGAAATTTTTGTAAGGGGGGTATGATGTAAATCTCCGTTCCCATCTCAATAAAAGTTTTCTATTTTTCCTAATTCCCCGAGTTTTTCCTTTCCTTTTCCCTCGTACTTTTGTAGGTGATTGGTTGCTTAAGATTAGTATTGGGAATTTTCTAACTAAAAATCAAAACCCAAAATTTAAAACCAAATATAATAATTTCCTCATTTAAATCTCCTCAGCCCAAAGAGAATTTAGATTAAATCAAAACAACTCCTTCCCAGCATCCAAAATCAGCCCAAAACGATTAAATCAATCCACTATTTTCCCTGCCGGCCCATCCTAATTTTTCCCCTACAAAATAAATCAATTCCCCTCTTTAAAATTTAAAACCCAACCCTAAGCCGGCCCGTTCCCCTCTCAGCCCAAGAAAAAAAAATTAAAAGGAATTTAATTAATTATTCCCTGGCCCTAGCCCATCTCCATGCTCGCTTCCCCCTCCTTCACAAACCCGACCCGCATCCTAATCTTCTTCTCTTTCCCAACGTCTCTTTCCTTTTTCCCGCACACTCTTCTTCGATCCGCTTCTCGCGCCGACGCTCGAGGCCACGTCGCGTGCCGTTGCCCCACGACCCGCGCAACCCCCTCGCGATCTCCTCAACCTCTTCTCGACCCCTTCCTCTTCTCACCCTCGTGCTCACTTCTCGCATTCCTCAGAGAAAAAAAAGAAAAAGAAGGGAAAAGAAACCCACTGCCAACTTCAACACTCTCTCCCACCGCCGACGGCGACGACTGCAACCCCTCACCCTCCTCCCTCGCTCACTCCTCCACCAACAGAGCCCCTGACTCACTCTACCACCGAGCTCTCTCAACCCAACCGAGAATCCCTGCACGCCACCACAGCCACCCGCACCTTCACGCCGGCGAACCCCACCATATTGTCGACCATCTTACACCCTCCTCGTTATCAGTATCTCCTCCACCTCCTCCCAAAAAGTCCATACCCAAGCCCCTACTCTCTCTCTCTCTCCCTCCAAAACAACAAACCCACAACACACAACCCGACACCCCTGCTGCCATCGCCGGAGCGACGCCGCCGACAGTCGTCGACCCCAGCGCACTCCCTGAGATCCACAGAGCACCCCTCCGCTTCCAGCGACCGCGAGACGTCTCCGGGCAACTGCGACGTCGCACCCGAATTGCGAGCCGAGGCCGTGAAACCAAATCACGCCGTTCGTCGTGCGTTCGTGACGTTGCCGCTGTCGGGTATCGCCCAAAACATTTCCAGGCAAGTATTTTACTTGCTACATGCTAATCTATTCGTGTTACAAACTCAAATCGTATAAATTACAAATTTACAATTTCCGATAAATTATATGACATACCTGTTCGATGCATGATCCCAATGAAAATATTCATCTAATTTGACGGAATTGGATTTCCTATGCTGGCCCGTATGATAATGAATACCTTGTATAAACTTTCACTTGAAAATATGACTGTTAATGACTAAAACGAATACCCCCAAATACACCCGTGAAAACTGGAAATTCCCCGCATCTGAAAATTGTTAAAATCACCATAAATTATATTCATATTGAAATGATGCGTTCGAGGGCTCAAATCGAAGCCGACTTGACGAACTGTAACCCTGTGCAAGTTTCTAATGGTTTCTGTACTGAAATTGTGACGATATTTGGATCGTAGTGCGGCTCTGGACTGCAGTCCAGAGCGACTCTGGTTACTGTTTACTGTCCCGTAATGTGTACCACCTTGTTTCCTGAACTCGTATGTTGTGGAACTCTGCAGTTTATTAAAGGTGAATCTGTTAGCTAAATAACACAAGTAGTTTCATTCCGTCTTATCGTCGTTTGCTATTTAATCTGTAATTTAAAAGAACAGGACGTATAACAATCCAAAACAGATTCAGAATTGACATACTAGTGTTAAACAGTGTATAAGTTTCAACGTACAGACGCGATTGAGAATCTGTCGATTGCGAAACGAACGCTCAGTTCAAAAACTGAATTTCCTGCAGCGAGCACTTAAAATGAAACGGCTGTAACTTGAATACCGGAAACCCAATTGAACTGAAACCAATTTTGATGAACAGCTGACAGAGTGTGCTTATTATCGTATTTGTATCATTTCGTTGAATTCTGCACATATGAATTAATGCAATTTTTGTAAGTTGATGACGTGCATATTGGTTCATAACATACATGACTTGTTAATGGCATACATACATATATCTTACCCAATTGCCACATACATAGTGTCAGTGCGTGTTAGTGTTCAGTGGACATTGCATTATCGTGCGTGAGTGACATTGGTTTAGGAGTGTCGAGTACATCAATGGAAAGTGAATGATTCGTGACAGTGATTAATACAGTGAACAGTGATAAAACTGTGCCATTGGTATATTTGTACACGACTAAATCAAAATCATAAATAGTGTAAATCTGGGGAAAATGGGGAAATCGAAGTGGAAAGAGTATCGTATTTAGCGGGACTGTGTTTTAGAGGATGATCATTCGAGCAGCGCTATATATATTAGGTAGGATCTAGCGATCCGGCTGACATGGTTATGTCCCGGGCATCTGGGCCGTTGTCTCGGGTATGTACGAGACTCCTGTTAAACATGATCCTCCTTTCCACTATACGATTTCAAACATGACCTAGAGACTGATAGGGACACAGATCATATTTTGCATCATATAGTGACATAGTGATTACACGCATTGTACTTTCACTGTTATCACCGTATTTACCTGTTTCATATCATTATTATATAAATTGCTATTACGTCGCTCTGACGATCTGAGCATGCATGCTCAGATCTCGTGGAAGAACCAGCGCAGAAGTCGGATTTACCTTTCGAGCTGACGGAGATCTAGTCTGGAGTACTTTTCTTCCTTTCTGCTTTCCATAAAGAGATCTTGTATTTGAACTTGGTTAGTAACACTTCTTGTTTATTTGTAAGCTGTGAACAATGGATTTTAATGTAATAATTTAGTGATGTATTTCCTTTACTGCTGTGCTTTGTTTACTGATTACCATGTAATGCTAGAAGCCGAAGTGTGACTACGGCGGGATTATTCCTCGACCGTAGGAGCATGGCTGACCTAGTCATCCCTCGTTTTCCGTAAATTGGGAAGCGGGACGTGACAGTATTGTATATATGCATCTAAAGTGAACAATACAAATAAAGGAAAATCAACTAAAAGGGACTGCAAGCATAAATAATTTTAGAATCTTAACTTAGAAAGCAATGATTGTTCTTTTGATAAAATTGTTTTCTAGTTAAAATGATATCCATTTGGGATGAAAAAATTAGCTCTAAAGAAATGAACAGACAAAAAGAAAGGACTTGAGACTAAAATCCCCTAAGGCTTAGTGGGGCACCAAGGTCTCCGAAACCCCGGATTCGTTGTAGTTTTCTTATGTGGGATTATTGGTATTATAAGAATGCAGTTTCGTAAAGTTAGGATTGTTTGGCAACCTAGTTTTGAAATAAATATGTTGTTTAATAGTATGGTTTAAAAAAGATCGGCTTGAAACTTTACGAAACTCCAGTGCTTTTAGACTTTAGAGTTTGAAGCTCCGACTTTGTTAGATTATAAAAAAAGGGTTTCAATCTATTGAAATTTATGGAAGTCATGGAAAATTTTATTTTGGTTGGCAAATTGAGCTTGCTTAGGATATGGATATGAAGTTTATGCTCGAAATTCTTGGAAACCATTTTAGAAACTATAACCCCAACAGAGCCTAAAAACTAGATAATCCAAACATTAAATTTAAAATAGGAACCCCATCGGTTTGGGAAAATCTCTTTCAAATTTTAAAATTTTTACCGCTCAATCAACGATCATGCTCTCTCCACCCCAAAAAAAACAAAAAACAAAGAGAGAGAGAGAGAGAGAGAGAGAGAACCCATATAAGAAACAACCATGATCAACATTAATAGTTCTCAATAATGGTAATTGAGAATGATGGTGCCGCTTCTTCTTCTTCCTCCTCTTCCTCAAAAACCCAAACCCAAGCTCGAAACCCTAACCCTCCCCATTCCCCTCTCCGCAAGCGCATCCTCTCAATCCCCTCCTCTCTCTCCCCCAACACCAAACTCCTCCATAATCTCACTTGCTGCCACCGCTGCAGCCTCAAGACCACCACCACCACCACCACCACCAACTCCTCAAACCTGAACCTCCTCAAAAGCCAATGGCGATTCGTTCTCCTCTGCGTCACCTGCCTCTCAAGCATCAGATCCGCCGAGATCTGCTCCTACTGCTTCGCCCCAATCTCCGAAGACGACGACGTGTTCCTCAACTGCCTCCAATGCTTTCATCGCATCCACTACGCCTGCATCCCCAATCATCGCTTCTACGTCCTCCCGTCACAGATCGACGCTGAGACCTTCTCCTGCGTCGATTGCTGCGCTGCTCCTAAACCTTGCGGGTAGGATTAATGGCGAATTCAGAGCTAGCTAGACGAGGTCGATGATTGATGAGTTGTGGTAAAAATCTCAGCTTTTTTTTAATGGCACGATGATGTTAGCTCTGATTTTGATTCTTATATATAATGCTCTATTGCTGATTTTTTTTGTGTGTGGTTATTTAAGTTATTATTGCAAAACGAAAGATTATACTTGGATAAAACAACAGCTCAATTGCATTGATCCCTTTTATAGAAGAACAAAGTATCAAAGAGCATACAACTATTATATATATATGGGCTACAAAGCATTTCTTGTAGAACCCCAAACAAGCATAGGAACTAGAAAGAAAACACTGCGTACAACAATTTAGATTTTATTTTAATAGACTCCCTAATGCACATTGTGCAATCATTTAGGCAACTCTCGCTCTCTTTCGCTTCTCCAATATCTGATGTACTCGTCGAATTAGCTCCCTAATGATGATGTGGCGGCGGGGCGAGGTGAGCTGGAGGTGGAGGCTTGTTGTAAATAGGAGGTGGGAAATGAGTAGGAGGTGATGGCTTGTGGTAGATTGGTGGTGGTAGATGAGTTGGAGGTGAGGGCTTGGGGTAAATTGGAGGTGAGGGCTTGGGGTAAATTGGAGGTGGCAAGTGAGTAGGAGGTGAAGGCTTGTGATAAGTGGGAGGTGATGGGAAGTGAGTTGGAGGTGAGGGTTTGTGATGAATGGGAGGTGATGGGAAGTGAGTTGGAGGTGAGGGCTTATGGTAAATAGGAGGTGATGGGAAATGAGTTGGAGGTGAGGGCTTATGGTAAATTGGAGGTGGTAAATGGGTAGGAGGTGAGGGCTTATGGTAGATTGGTGGTGGTAAATGGGTTGGAGGTGAGGGCTTATGGTAAACTGGAGGTGGTGAAAAATGAATAGGAGGTGAAGGCTTGTGATATATGGGAGGTGGTAAATGGGTAGGAGGTGAGGGCTTGTGGTATATGTGAGGTGGTAAATGAGTAGGAGGTGAGGGCTTGTGATAGATAGGTGGTGGTAAATGAGTAGGAGGTGAGGGGTTATGGTAGATTGGTGGTGGTAGATGAGTTGGAGGTGAGGGCTTATGGTAAACTGGAGGTGGTGAAAAATGAATAGGAGGAGAAGGCTTGTGATATATGGGAGGTGGTAAATGGGTAGGAGGTGAGGGCTTGTGGTATATGGGAGGTGGTAAATGAGTAGGAGGTGAGGGCTTGTGATAGATAGGTGGTGGTAAATGAGTAGGAGGTGAAGGCTTGTGATCAATAGGTGGTGAATAATGAGTAGGAGGAGAAGGCTTGTGGTAAACAGGTGGTGGTAAATGAGTAGGAGGTGAAGGCTTGTGATAGATAGGTGGGGGTAAATGTGTTGGCGGTGAAGGCTTGTGATAGATAGGTGGTGGTAAATGTGTTGGGGGTGAAGGCTTGTGATAAATGGGAGGTGAGCCAATTGGTGAATGTGAAGGTGAAATGTGATGGTGGTGGTGGTGCTCTTCATGCTTTGGTGGTGAGTGGTGATGAGGATAATGAGGAGGATGAGCTAAATGGCTTGTTGGAGGAGTAGCAACATGATGATGATGATGTGGATGTGGATGCTTTGACGCATGGTGGTATGAAGGAGGAGGAGCTTCAACTTCATGGGTTGGTGGTGGTGGTGGTGCAAGATGGTGGGCTAGAGGAGGAGAAAGAGGAGAGGGGCTATGTGTTGGGGCTATTTTTGGGAGGGTGTAGTGGGATGAAGAGGCATCGGTGAAGTGAAAAGAGAGCACTGCTATGAGAGCAATGCGTAGAGTGAGGAGCTTCATCTTGTTGATGAAGCGAGAATGAGAAGGTTGGGTTGCTCTTTGAGGCTTTGCATTGTGGTCTTTATATAGTAGAAGAGTTTTGTCACAAGTGGCTCTCAAACTTTCCAAAACTTGGACTGGTTTGGCATTCAAAAATGTGATTCGATAGGCCTTCCATTGATTACGGGGTGTGCTTTACCCAATGGTTGATGAGAGGAATCAATGGGAGGAAACCATGGGTCTCTCATGTCCCTTCTATAACAAAAGTTACCTAATAAATTTAAGGGAAAATTGGATCAAACTCCCAATGAAAATCAATAGGATTAGATCTGTGATCCAAAAATGTTGTGAAAAATCTCTTAAACTTAAAAATTCTTGTGTTTTAGTCTTCATAGTATATTTACTATTTTTTAAGCCAACACCAACTTTTCAGGTAAACTACTATATTTACAGTTTAAAGTGCTACATATATCTTTTAAAGTGGAATATTTATCTTCTAAAGTGCTATATTTATATTGAAATAAGTCAAATGTAATAAATATAGTAATTTTACTAAAAAATGTAACGGTTTCATATCAAATGTAGTATTTTAACATAAATGTAGTACTTAATAATATAAATATAATACTTTACAAATGTAATTTTACTAAAAAATGTAACGGTTTCATATCAAATGTAGTATTTTAACACAAATGTAGTACTTAATAATATAAATATAATACTTTACAAATGTAATTTTACTAAAAAATGTAACAGTTTCATATCAAATGTAGTATTTTAACACAAATTTAGTACTTAATAATATAAATATAGTACTTTGAATGATAACTATAGTACCTTACAAGGTAAATGCTGTAGTTTCTATGTCAAATGTAGTATTTTAACATAAATATAGTACTTTATATAATAAATATAGTGTTTTAAAAGATAAATACAGTATTTTAAAAGGTAAATGTAGTAGTTTACCTGAAAGGACGGTTTTAGTATAAAATAATAGTAAATGTATCTTATGCACTAAAACACAAGAATCTTTAAGTTTAAGGAGTTTTTCACAACTTTTTTTGGGCCAGAGACCTAGACTTATTGATTTTCAAAACGAATGAGTTTGCTCATTTCCCCCCTAAATTTAATACACCATCCATAGCTCATTCGGTGAGAATCTCCTCTTTGAAACGAAGAGATCACATCCCAAAAAATCTTTAAATCCGCTTCTTTCAGAAAGTTTGGAGGTTTCCAGAAAACTATTATTGCTAACAGCGGCACATCATTACCATTTTCGCCACATTGCCATGTCAACATCTTGCAACTTAGCAAAACAAATTATGAAATTTCCAAAATTACCCCATCATCTTTGTTTATCCCTAACTGCAAACCAAACCCTAACCCTTCGGCACGGCTGCCATCTTCGGCCTCCCTTCTCCCAACCCAACCCTCCCCCTCACTGAGATCCTCCCTCCCCCACCCGTGAGCTCCCCCCCGCTCCCTAGGCTTCCACCTCCATGAGCTGCCCCTCTCCCCCTTTCCCTTCCTGAGCTCCTCCCTTCCTGAGCTGCCTCCCCTGACACAATTAAATTTAATTAATTAACTAATTAAGACAATAATAATTAATTACTTCAAAAGCAAACATGTCATCTACTGCACAGTTGACACTTGACCGTTTTTGACCGCTGCCCATTGTAGTTTCTATTGCTTTTTAAAAAAATTAGGTAGTTTCTTGAAAAGCAGCTAAACTTTTTTGGAGTCCAATAGCCTTAAACCTATAATGTACTATCATGGCGTAAGAACACAAATAAATACTATAACATTGCAACTCTGTGAAGTCGTTTAGAGCTTGCAAGCACCGTGTTAAATTTTGCACATTCAAGACAGAAGAAATGCAATAAAGGTTTTTGTTAAAACGTATGTGTATTTTCCTTGAGATCTTCACGCTCATCACATGTTTTAACATGGTGACAGAATAATCAGATGAAACAACATAGTGTCAGATATAACTTGCAGTGCCTTAAAGAACAACTTAATGGATATCTTGTGTGAAAACTCTGTATTAGTCTACGAAAGAAGCTAAATTTGTAGAACCGGTGTTTTTTTTTTAATCCACATTGAAACTTTAGAGTTTGTTTCGGCAGAAGAGAATTTAAGAGCTTGGAGCGTAGATAGCATAAATTATAGGGTAGATTTTAAAAAAAAATCAAGCATTTTTTTCCGCTGTAAATAACCTCCTGGCCACGAAGCAATGGTCAAAAACCCCTTGGAAATTTTTTCCGCAGTATCTACATTGCTTTCCGTTATATATAACAAATTCATACAAACTATTTATACATCGCAGGAAACGTTTAGATATCACATGCAACTGTTGAGATATCACAGAAATTTAGATATAGTAGGAAACTGCTAGATATCACATGTAAGAGGTTTTTTGATAACTAAAAGCTTTTTTAGGGTGATTTTGACTACAGTTTCGATGCCATGGGGTTTTTGACAACGTTAAAAAGTGCTTGGGGTTTTTGAGAATTCATCCTAAATTATATTGTTTGTGATAATTTTTCATCTGCAGATACCACATTAGTATAAAATACCATATATTTATCTTCAAACAGCCCTATATATTGTTTTAATGTTTTCTCTTACCTTGATCAGATGCTTCTCTTTCTCTCTCTAGCTTGCCATCTTTTTCAGTCTCCCATACCGAACATTTTCCTGCAATTTTTTCTCCAAGTTTTAGGCCTATGCTGGACTTTGATTTAAGATTGTTAGGGAGCAAATATTATCATCTCTTTTTAAAAGTCTAGTCTAATAAGTCTCTATACCCTAGACTTTTTTGGAGTATTGAGAAGCCATGATTACTAATTTCTACAGAAACATGAAAAGAGAAAATTTTCTTTTGCTAATAATCTATCATTTGATCTTCTATAGGACTTAAAATAGTTAATTAATCATGCACTTGTTTCAAACATTGGTTGGTGTAAATTAATTGATTGGATGACTTTGAAAGAAAAGAGAGAGGGAGTAGGTTTTGCATCGATCCCACATCTACAACTCCACTTGGACTTGTTTTCAATGGCTCACATTTTGTCACAACTTGGACAGTTGTGACAATTTCTCGGCAGAGTTGTTATACTTTTTTCCAACATTCATATACTTTTAGGCTATTATATTTCGAAGTGTTTATCAAATTATGATTCGTTCTAGTTTTATTTGTGGGTGGTTTTATTTTTGCTTATACTAGTTTCATTAACCATTTTGTTTATTGAAACATAGAGGATTCGTTCAACCGTTTGTTTGTCTACTGTTTTTCTTTGACTCAGGGTCAATGGTATGGAAGAAAAGAATTCTCTTGGTCAGTAAAATTTTTTTTATCAATTGTTTAAATAATCGGCACTGTTCATTTTGATCAACATACTCGAAGGCATGCAAACACATTTTTTTTTTGTGATTTCAATACTTTTCACATTTGCAATTGAGAGTTCCAAATTGTATCAAAATCATACAGAAATTGATGTATCGTATGTTAAGACATAAAGCTCAAGATATACAGTGTTGACGTGTAAAATGTTGAATATCTGACCAATATAGGAGAGAGTCACTCATAATGTGTTTTTATACTCATATAACTTTTTTCTTCCTAATCTTGAATTACATTAAAGTAGAATTAACATCATATTAACAATTGGTCTTATCAAATCTCTTACGGGACCTTTCTTCATTGGTTAATGTTTAAAGTTTGGTATATAACTGATAAATAGGTAATGATCTGGTTTGACTGATTCGTTTAAATGGTTCAAATATCTGTTGTTTAGAGTTATTTTTCATGCAAGAAAGATAAAACGACGGAATTAAGTATATTTGTTATTCAGAGACATTTGCATACAAGAAGAATAAAATGATGGCATTCAATGAGCACGGTCATAGCTAATTAGCCGTCGGTGACATCCCAACGATGAGGTCCGTGTTAGTGTATATGTCCTAGAGGCCATTACTGTATCATACTAGTTTGTATATTACTTAATGGAAGCTTGAGTTATTCACAGTTGTATAGACAGTCTTGCTCACAATATTAGTATGCTATTTGGTTTATTTCTACTTCAATAAGTGCATGTGTTTCTTTTAGCATATCGCTTATACATATTAGTGGAGCCTTTAGGATCTTTGCTTGATTACCAGCGTTGTGATGACAGTCACACTAGTGGGGGCTGAGTAATCTACAAGCACATCCTTATACAGGTCTCTAGTCGTAGGTTTATCGAGATAGGTCATCGATACTCCGGAGTAGACTAGCGTATACGTTTCTCATCCCAGCAGGGGAGATGGTCCGTCTCACTGCGATTAGTACGTCGTACTGAAGATAGTATACGGGTGCTCGTTAGGTTACGAGTACACTGGACAGGACTCGTCGGGAACTGTTGGTTGGTACTATACCTATCGTCAGATAACAGTTCCCAGATGACAAGAGTACAGCTTAGTCCGTCGACTTGACACTGCTACTTCGCCTCGAGTGTGTTCTCACTATACTTTGATTACGATCCTACCACGGCTCAAAGGAGTCGTGCAAACAGGTAGTAGTTGGGCGCAGTCCCGAAACACTTGGAGGCAGTAGCGGTTAGATAGGATTCGTCTCTCCTGGTATTGGGGGTTGATATCGCGCTGTGTCTAGGAGAGCTATTACACAAAGTCCCTGGACAGGGCAAGCGAGATTTACTGGTAGTGTTTCCAGTAGTTTCTAAGGGGTGTTCTGGGCTATACTCCGGCACGACTTGTACCGCTATTAGGGGTCTGACGTTTACCGCCCCTTAGGCCCGACATGCGATACTCATAGACGAACAGACCAGACTGTACGGAGATTGTCACATTCAGGCTCAGTAGGAGTTCGGATGGGGTCTACCTCGTCGGCCTTCTTATCGATATCTACCTGGGGACCGTTACGTACAGCTAGTGCCGTTTGCGGTCTGTGGTTAAATCCACTGCCAGCGTAGTGTCGAGTCTTTAGAGTCCCACACAGAGAGTTTTCCTGCACTAGACAAAAGGTGTAGAGACCGTATGGTTTTACGGCAGGGCTACGATCACTTACGTGCACTTGTGTGCGTATGATGTTCGGGTAGACAATACCAGTGGGCTTTGGTTTAAGCCGAATCCTAGTATTGTATAGATGGATTAGTTTTGTCTTCTGTGCATTCGTATTCTGCGGAATGCGGATGTGGGTCTGTATGCACGGTTGTGAGGAGCGAAGAAGGAGATGCCTCATTAGGGTTTTGACCATTGATTTGGTCAAAACCGTTATGAGGTGGAGAAAAATATTTACTAATCCTTTTAATGATAATTGTGATGGCTAATTGCTTTGACCATTTGACCATGTTGACCATTTGACCTAGTTGACCATTGTTGACTTGGATATTTTTTGTGAGCTCTAGACTTTTCTTATGGCTTGAATTTAACTTGACATGATAATGGTCAAATCAATTGTAACCATCACAATTTATCATGACAAAAGAATGGTAATTATTTTTCTTATACATCATTATCTTCTTTTCATTCTCTCTCATCAAATGAGAGCTCTCATGATTAGCTTCTTCTTTCTCCTCACTACAAATTCCTAATAGTCTCATGTGTTGAGCAAATTAGGTTCTAAATAGACAAACAAACCCATCTTCTTCCTCTACATCACCTAGGGCATCAAGAGTAGCAAACTTGTTGCCCTAGTTATCTCGGCTTGAGGTGGAGCTCGGACTATAGACTCTCGGGTGGATCGTCTTCGACTCTAGGAGGCCGCGGAGGTGACCAAGATCCGGATCGATCCTCGGAGCTTGCATGGGCGAGGAGGACAGCGGAGGGAAGAACCGAAGGACCGTTTTCGTGAGTTATAATCTCCTAAGCATAGTAGATAGAACCTCTAGTTGTTTGTTAGAAATGGTTTGGCAAAGATCCTCAAGAAAGTCTATGTTACCATACTATAAAAAATTTATTTTTTACCTATTTCGCCTCCCCGTAAGTACCGGGGTGGGTAACGTAGACTTACAGTGGTATCAGAGCCTAGCTAAACCATTACTAACATATTAGCAAAGTGTTAGAAATTCGATCGCCGGAAAAATCGCAAGAAAAACATCAAAACTTCTATTTTCTGTCGATTTTAAAAACTGGTCTAAAAATATTTTCAGAGACCTAAAAAATATGTGCAGGCTTTTTTAAGGACATCCAAGAAAAATGAGATCGTGACTCGGTCAAACTGCCGCGGAAGCGCGGCGAAACCATGCGTTTCGCCGTGGATCCGCGGTCGAGTCGACTCGGAGGCAACTCGTTTTTCCTCCAGATAGTCCAGCTTGATGTTTTGTGATTTTTCATATACTTTGTTTCTGCCCAGATTCTTTTGAGTACAGTATTGTATTTGGGGTAGTTTCAAATTATAATATTGATCGAAATTCTATAAACTTTAGCTAATTGGATTATATCTGTAATGTGATATATGTACCGAACGTCTATTAATTGGTATACGTCGATTAGTGGGGGTTGTACATATCTGTAATCTGTGATGTTGGATTGTGTATATGAACTTGTTGGATCGTCGTGGATGAATAGCCGGGGATGTGAGATGAGTGTTTATTTATCTTTCATTTGTTGTAAATTGTAAATTGATGTAATATTATTTTATGGTCGCACATCCGGGTTGAGCTTGTAGCCACCATTGTATATTATTTCTTTTACTGTTTTTGCTCCTAGGATAGACCCAAGGTGGGGTACACAAACTACCGGGTACTTTGAAGTGCTGAGTGGCCTACTCACGTTGTTGAGGGAGACTGCTTCACTTCGGGTATTTGGCGGGTAGTTTGTCGCACCCGTAGGGGTCTAGGGTGGGGTTTGGCTATTCATCGCGACCGTGTAATCCGTCTTTCGTTGCAGGCTCGAACGAAACGCGGATTCCCAGCATATCCAATGTGTTCATCTGTGATCTGGAATGGCTATCATTGCGTCTGACGAATGTTTATATCTATATATGATATCTAGTAGGCGTTGCTTATGTTTTGCATCCGCGCTAGTACAGCTCCCGCTCTATCGTTAGTTAAGTAACCTAACGGGTGATGACGGGGCCCAGTGGTGAATGCAGATGGCATAATCTACGTCATATTTTCGTTGTTTTCTGCAATGGTAGGATTAATTGATGGGACGCATTATATTAATGCAAAGAAAACAAACCAAAGCTGAATCATTAGAACAATTTCAAAACCACTCGGTTTTCTCTAAAAACTGAAAACTTTTAAAAACGCGGAGCTTAAACCACTCCTTTTAAAAGCTATTAGGTTCCTTCGATTATATCAAGTTCACTACGTTCAAGGTTTCGCCAAAACTATTCGTAGCCCTCCATCATTTCATATGAATATTCAATAGTATTCAAGCTATATTTGTTGACCTTCGTCAAGGCATAGTGATTGGTAGCTGTTGGGTGTTCATATGTAGCATAGATAGATGCATTGGTTTGGGACAGCCGTATTACCTTGTTGACCTTCGTCAAGGGTATATACGAGTGGGTTCAAATTAACCTAGACAATGATGGGTAGAACTTGACATGTGACTTATGATTTGTTGACCTTCGTCAAAGTCATAAGAGCATGGGGCAAAAATCCACATCGGGAGTTTCTAAAGAAACTGAAACTTGCTAGTGCTGCATACCATTTGGAGTTTGATAATGTTGGTAGGATTCCTTCAGCATTATCTCACATTGATATTTGGATCCCGATCCTACTGTGAGTATCCGCTACTCCTCGGGAAACTCTTCACTTAACGATCAATGCTATAAACCAAGTAGGTGTCTAGAACAGTGTTAGCGGGGCTACGCCTCCAGGGAAAAGAGGTTATTTAATTAAGGAACTTCGCGAAAGCGTCGTAAAACCTCCCTCGAAGTACCGACACTAGCCTGGTTGAACGGTTAAGCAAGTATTGTACGGTGAGATCAGTCCTGACTAATTTTTCTTTTATGGTTTGAGGAAGGATTCGAGAAACAGTGGGAACCATCCTGTTTAGATAAACTAAAAACCAATCTAAACTTGCGAGAGCATCATGCTAAGCGTTTTCTTCTCTCTCTCTTAATTGCAGCGACCCAGTGACCAGACATAGGTTACATCTAGATAATAAAATGACTGAATCTGACTGTAATGACTGGCAAAAGTCTGTCCAGATGTCCATTATCCATGACAAACTGGGACATCTCTTCACTAATCCAACCCCTGCCGTCTCAGGACCAGTTTCCATCGTCACGGATACTGATATCCGTAAGACCTCGGAAAAAGACTGTGCGAATACCAAGTGCCTTGTGTTGGCCCCAGTCGATGGTACATACCAGAGGCAGCAGGAGAAGATGGACTTAGTTTCTGTCTTCCTCCATAACAAAGATTTATATGGAGAGCAATCTCGTATCGCAAGATATGAGACCTCGAACGAATTGCATCAAGTGAGGTTGGCTGTCGGGTTATCTGTAGGGGACAACGTCCTTACAGAGACTAGCTATTTTGATGAGCTCACGGACCTGAAGACCACGTTGAAGAACAGGTCAAATACAGACTTGATTCTACAGTCTCTGCCCTCTACTTATACCCTGAAGGAAACCAGGGAAGTAGAAGGAAAGGGAAAGGAAAAAGTTTCGGGACTAGATGTGGTGAAGGAGGGACGTTCCTATTGTTATGGGAAAGGACATTGGCAGAGCGATTGCAGGGCTAATAAAGCCAGTAGCCAGGATTCGAAATATGTTGTGGTTTCGGCTTCGGGTGTGTTTGTAATAGAAAACTGTATGTCAATTAACTCTACTTCCTGGGTACTAGATACCGGATCATGATCTCATATCTGTAATTCATTACAGGCTTCGAGAAACCGTAGAGTTATCAGGGTAGGTGATATGACTCTCAGAGTTGCGAACGGAATGAGTGTGAACGCTGAATCCGTAGGGAAATATCACCTAGGATTGACAAGTGGGCAGATATTGATTCTACGTAACTGTTTATATGTACTTAGTCTAGCCTGTAATATCATATCTGTATCCTTACTTTCTCAGAAAGGATATGATTTTACTTTTGTAAGCGATGTAGTACACATCCACCTAAATCAAATTCTGTTGGGTCAGGTACATTAGAAAACGGAATATACGTAGTAAATCAAGCTCAGGTTTTCAGTGTCCAGAACACACTTAAAAGAAAGTCTCCGGAAACAAATCAGGTTTTCTTATGTCATTGTAGACTGGGTCACATCAATGAGACACGGTTAACGAAGTTACATAAAGAGGGATATTTGAATCCGTTCGAGTATCAGTCTTATGCTACCTGTGAATCTTGTCTCATGGGAAAGATGACAAAGACTCCGTTCAGTGGACACGGAGTAAGAGCGAGCTTGCTCTTGGGACTCATACACAGTGACGTGTGTGGTCCAATGTATACACATGCGCGAAGTGGTTATTCATACTTCATTAATTTTACGGATGATTTCTCTAGGTATGGACATGTCTTCCTGATGAAGCATAAATCCGAGGCCTTTGAGAAATTCCGGGAATACAAGAATGAAGTGGAAAAACAAACAGATAAAAGTATCAAGACACTAAGATCTGATCGAGGTGGTGAATACTTGAGTGCCGAGTTTCTGGGCTACTTAAAAGAGAATGGAATTCTCTCTTATCTTACTCCTCCATACACACCACAACACAACGGTGTATCGGAAAGGCGGAATCGAACTCTATTGGATATGGTTCGTTCCATAATGAGTAAGGCTGAGTTACCGCGATCCTTCTGGGGTTATTGTAACGTCTTCAAAATAATAAAATATGATTTTTGGGAAATTTTATAATTTAATATTATTTTAATGAATATTTTAATATTCTGGTATAATTAAATACAGATAAATGGGGAAAAATTATGGAAAATTCTAAAATAAGGTATTTTAAGGAATTGCCTCGTTTTCTGTGCATGCCCCCATTTCCTCTAGTTTTGACCCTGAGTATGTCTAGTTTTGACTGATTCCATCTAGGGTGAAATCTGGGTTGATTTTCCTATGTTGGTGTATAATTTGGGACTTGTTTTAGCATGGATTTTGGTATTTGGTGATTCATTCCTGTCGGGTGGCGTTTGGACGTCAACGACAAGTGGATTTTGATTGTGTTTACATGCGAGTCGATAGGTTTTTACCTATGCGGGTAGCGTGTGCTATTTTGGTTTCCGATGTGATTTTCATGTGCTTTAGCATTGTGATATACTTGTAGGTACCCCGCGTGATGTTGAGGCAAAGGAGGTGAAGATAGCGACATCGGCTTTGGCACACGAGAAGCAAGGTGAGTAGATTTATATCTACGGGGAGAAGTCGGGTGGATGGCGTATAGCACCCCCGCAGTCCGTGGTGATGTATACGAATACGTATACACACGAATATTTATATTGTGTTGTTTAGGGTTATTGATGGTAATAATGATATTTTGATGATAAGAATATATTGGTTTAGTATAGTGCGAACCCTAGAGTAGTGGTTGCACTCACACATACATTTACACACATACTTGCATTCATTCTTTCATTTATTAGAGTGCATATGATGGTGCGTATATCTACACATGGGTATGGGACTATGTGTTTATATACAGGATTTGAGGATGATACGTGGTTTGAGATGATACTTGATGTGAGGCCGTGAGATCGGCGATGTGACATAGCTTGTCTTCGAGGTGCGATATGATAGTTTTAGCGGGCCTTTGGACATGTGCTTTACCCGCATTCATATTTTTATAGATGGTATCGATTTGTACTAGACTCAGAGTAGTACCCCAGATTATGCGATCTGATGATAGTGATACCTGATATGTGATGAGGTACTGTGATATTGACCCCTACCCAGCTATTGGGATGCCGTACGACGATCTACCGTACGAGCCGATATTGATGATAGATCCGCACTCATGACTCGAGGATATCTTACGATATGTTATTGAGGCGGGATCACCGACTATCATATCTATATGTATTGACTCAGATTATGTGGTTTCTTACCCCTCCTGTCTAGATTACTTAGTAGACATTAGACTGGACCGAGTCATACCTATTTCAAACTAACGAATCGGGGATATTTTAAAGATAGGCAGAAGGGTCATACGGATATTTTCAAATGATGTATCTTTTCTTAAAACACCGTAGCCCTTGTTTTTCCAAAAGCCCTGATTCGTCTTATTTCAAATAGCACCCCTGCATGACTTGTACAGATTGGTGTAGATTCTTTACTTTTGCGTTGATTATTCGATTCCGCATATTCATGCTATTTGCATTGCATCGCTTGTACTGTGGTTATATTTCAGTCATGCTGCTAGGACACCAGCACCATTATCGATGATGCATATGTTCCACGTACACTTGTTGCCGGCTCACACACTCATCATCGATAATTGCCATGTCACTCACTGTAGTACTATTGCATTCAGTATATGATCCTTGCATGACATGATGATGTGCATACCTTCCTTTACATGTCGCATACTTCATGCTTTTGACTATACGCATTGAGATATGTTGTTTCTATGATATTTCTGGATTTGGGAACCGAGAGTGTTTCAAAAGAGAATATGTCATTGCTTTAAAAACCCGGTTACTCTTGATATGATATTTCAGTGCGTCCACCATGTGTTTTCTCGGTGCTGAGAGCGACATGTGAAACCCGAATCGAGGAGTGGATGAGCCGATTGCGGGTACATGGTGGACCCGGTATGGTTCCCCTCGGCAAGATGATCGATGAGCTTTGCCGATTGAGCCTGGAGGCGGGCGAGTACCTACCGGTGATTGGTTGGACCTGGCGGTTATCCGGAGGATACTGACCAGAGTCGATGGATAGATTTGGGCGTCCTGCCGGGGCCGAGGGCCGATACCGCAGACAGAGCCCGCGGGCCGATCCGGACTGACGGAGCCCGATATATGAGGATTTATGTGCCGATGCTGGGCACAGTTTTCATGATGTTTTCGAGTGCCGATGCTGGGCACTCCGGTTCCATGATTTTGACGTGTCGCGAGGGACACGGGTGGGTTATATCCTCATATTTCCATGCACAGGTTTCATGATATTTACTTGCATGATGGGTATTGTCATTGGGTGACGAGTGGACGGGATCCACGTGTGTGCAGATTTGATTACATTGATCATACCTCATATTCATGACATGCTATTACCTGAGGCACTAGCACGAGCACTTGGCATTACACTCATGTAGAGATTACATTGCCAGTTTAGCATGCTTCAGCTTTATTCATATTGAGGTTTATTTATATCTGATCGTATTGATCTAGGATGGGTCATGCATTCGATCTCTGCTTGTAGATATTTTCTATTCACGAGTTGGCAACTCACCCCCGTTGTGCCCCAGTCCTTGCAGGTTTTTGCCGTACAGATTCCATAGCGGCATTTATGGCACACTGCTTCCTTATGGGTGACTTGCTTGGATAGGTGGGTTCTTTTGTATCAGAACCGCCATTGTTCATGTATCATTTATTGTATCTAGAATTTCCATCAACCAAAACTTGTATATTGTTTCAGACTTAGAAAACAGTGTTGTTTCATTTCGACCTTAGAGTCGCGCTAGTAGTATTACGGTTTTCTGGCTGTTTTGAGTTTCTTTTTTTTGGGTTTTGATCCTCGCCCTTTGGCGTTGTATATTATTATTGCTTGCGTGGTTGTGACCGTCGATGGACGAAGAGCTAGCTCCCGCTTGGGGATGCCTTTTATCATTTCATATATATTATTCTTGTTGTACCCCGTTCGGGGCCAGTTTTTACAAAGGAAACTCTGCCGAAATTTTCAGGAAAGGTTACACATTTTAAAAAAATGCATATTCGGCTTAGTTATTTAAAAACTTTGATCTCCAAACATGATTTCCTTACTTTTCAAAAACAGTTTTTCCTTATTTACTCTTTAAATGGTTTTAGATTGCTGGGCTTTTGGCTTACTTGGATCAGATGGGGTCCTATAGACTTCATATGGTTTAAGGGCCAGTCACGTGCTCTTTCGGGTCGTGACAGTTATGCACTAGAAACAGCTGCATATCTTTTGAACAAGGTTCCAACCAAGACTGTGAATACCACACTATATCAGATGTGGAGTGGGAGGAAACCCTGTCTTAAGTATCTTAAGACATGGGGATGTCCAGCTTTGTAAAAAGGCAGCATGCGGACAAGCTCGAGGCACGCTCAGTACTGTGTAAGTTTGTGGGATACCCCAAAAACTCCAGGGGGTATCTTTTCTATTCCGCGGAGGAACAAAAGGTTTTTGTTTTTCAGCATCCCCACTTTTTGGAAACTGAATTTTTAGAAAATCAGATAAGTGGGAGCGCAATAGAACTGGAAAAAATTCCAGAACCACAAGCTATTACTGAAAGCTTGGTAGAACCAGAAGTTTCAGGAGAACCGGACATCCCAGCGCCACTCCGCAGGAGTAGTAGGCAGTCTCATCCGCCCGAGAGATACTACGGTTTTCTCATAGACAGGGATCGAGAGGATTGCATCATTGAAAATGATGAGCATACTAGCTTCCAGCAAGCCATTCAGAGCGGTGACTCCGTAAAATGGCTGGATGCAATGCGGACCGAGATGAAGTCCATGTACACCAACAAATTTTGGAATTTGGACATTGCTCCAGAAGGGGTGAAACCCGTAGGCTGCAAATGAATCTTCAGAAAGAAGATTGGTGTTGATGGGCAGGTTGAAACCTATAAACCTAGACTTGTTGCAAAGGGTTTTCGTCAAAGACCTGGTTTGGATTATGATGAAACCTTTTCTCTAGTGGCTATGCTCAAATCCATTCGGATCCTTCTTGCCATTGCTGCCTTCCACGATTATAAGATCTGGTAGATGGACGTAAAGACAGCTTTTCTAAATGGAAATTTGGAAGAGTGTGCCTATATGGATCAGCCGGAGGGTTTCATTCGGAGTGGGAGCAGCGGTAAAGTGTGCAAATTGCTTAAGTCCATTTATATACTAAAGCAGACATCGCGGAGTTGGAACATCTGCTTTGATGATACTGTCAAAGAATTCGACTTTATCAAAAATTCAGATGAACCATGCATTTACAGTAAGATTGTAGGGAGAACTGTGGTATTTCTCGTCTTGTACGTGGATGACATTCTCTTAATAGGAAATGACATTGTTATGCTACAGTCAGTCAAATGATTCTTGTCACAGAGGTTCCCATGAAGGACCTGGGCGATGCCAACTACATTCTGGGGATCCAGATCTATCGTGATAGATCTAAGAGGATGTTGGGACTTTTGCAGTCCAGGTACATCGACACCATACTGAAACGATTCAGTATGGAAGATTCAAAGCGCGGTAACCTACCGGCTTGTCACGGAATCACCCTATCTAAAGAGATGTCTCCAAAGACTGATTTGGAAAGGGCTTGCATGTCATCTATACCCTACGCATATGCGGTAGGCTCTATAATATATGCGATGTTGTGTACCAGACCAGATGTAGCATACGCACTGAGCGTTGTCAGCCGGTATCAGTCTGACCCAGGGGAGAAACACTGGATAGCAGTAAAAAACATTCTCAAGTACCTGAGAAGGACTAAGAAGATGTTCTTGGTGTATGGCGGAAAAACCCTCCAGATCGAGACCTTTGCTGACTCCAGCTTCCAGAGTGACAAGGATGACTCCAAGTCCATATCGGGTTATGTCCTTTACCCTCAATGGAGGGGCGGTTTGTTGGAAGAGCTCCAAGAAGGAAACCGTGGTTGACTCGACGATGGAAGCGGAGCACATAGCTGATTGCGATGCCACAAAGGAAGTTGTCTGGATGAAAAAGTTCCTCACGGAGTTTCAGGTGGTTTCTACCATTGTTGATCCAATACCGCTGTATTGCGACAACAACGGCGCTATAGGTTTAGCGAAGGAACCCAGGCCTCATCAGAAGTCCAGGCACATTTTGAGGCGGTACCACCTGATCAGGGAGATCGTAGATTGCCGGGAGATCGAGGTGAGGAGAGTAAATTCGGAGAATAACACTGCAGATCCACTCACGAAGGCCATACCCCAGACTCTGTTCGAGCGGCTGATCGAGATGATAGGTTTTCGATACGCCAGTACATGGCCCTAGTGCAAGTGGGAGATTGTTAGTGTATATGCCCTAGAAGCCATTACTATATCATACTAGTTTGTATATTACTTAATGGAAGCTTGGGATATTCACAGTTGTATAGACAGTCTTGCTCAAAATAGTAGTATGCTACTTGGTTTGTTTCTACTTCAATAAGTGCATGCGTTTCTTTTAGCATATCGCTTATACATATTAGTGGAGCCTTTAGGATCTTTGCTTGATTACCAGCGTTGTGATGGCACTCACATTAGTGGGGGCTGGGTAATCTACAAGCACATTCTTATACAGGTCCCTAGTCGTAGGATTATCGAGACAGGACATCGATACTCCAGAGTAGACTAGCGTATACGCTTCTCATCCTAGCAGGGTAGATGGTCTGTCCCACAGCCATTAATACGTCGTACTGGAGATAGTATGCGGATGCTCGTTAGGTTACGAGTACACTGGACATGACTCTTCGGGAACTGTTGGTTGGAACTATACCTATCGTCAGATAACAGTTCCCAGATGACAAGAGTACAGCTTAGTCTGTCGACTTGATACTGCTACTTCGCCTCGAGTGTGTTCCCACTGTATTTTGATTACTATCCTACCATGGCTCAAAGGAGTCGTGCAAACAGGTAGTAGTTGGGTGCAGTCCCAAAGCACTTGGAGGCAGTAGCGGTTAGATAGGATTCGTCTCTCTCGGTATTGGGGGTTGATATCGCGCTGTGTCTAGGAGAGCCATTACACAAAGTCCCTGGCCAGGGCAAGCGAGATTTACTGGTAGCGTTTCCAGTAGTTTCTAAGAGGTGTTCTGGGCTACACTCCGGCACGACTTGTACCGCTATTAGGGGTCTGACGTTTACCACCCCCTAGGCCCGACATGCGATACTCATAGACGAACAGACTAGACTGTACGTAAATTGTCATATTCAGTCTCAGTAGGAGTTCGGATGAGGTCTACCTCGTCGGCCTTCTTATCGACATCTACCTGGGGACCGTTACGTACAGCTAGTGCCGCTTGCGGTCTGTGGTTAAACCTACTGCCAGCGTAGTGTCGAGTCTTTAGAGTCCCACACAGAGAGTTTCCCTGCACGGGGCAAAAGGTGTAGAGGCCGTATGGTTTTACGGCAGGGCTACGATCACTTACGTGCACTTGTGTGCGTATGATGTTCGTGCAGACAATATAGTGGGCTTTGGTTTAAGCCGGATCCTAGTATTGTATAGATGGATTAGTTTTGTCTTCTGTGCATTCGTATTCTGCGGAATGCGGATGTGGGTATGTATGCACGGTTGTGAGGAGCGAAGAAGGTGATGTCTCATTAGGGTTTTGATCATTAACTTGGTCAAAACCGTTATGAGGTGAAGGAAAATATTTACTAATCCTTTTAATGATAATTGTGATAGCTAATTGCTTTGACCATGTTGACCTAGTTGACCATTGTTGACTTGGATATTTTTTGTGAGCTCTAGACTCTTCTTATGGCTTGGATTTAACTTGACATGATAATGGTCAAATTAATTGTAACCATCACAATTTAGCATGACAAAAGAATGGTAATTATTTTTTTGATGCATCATTATCTTTTTCTCATTCTCTCTCATCAAATGAGAGCTCGCATGGTTAGCTTCTTCTTCCTCCTCACTACAAATTCCTAATAGTCTCATGTGTTGAGCAAATTAGGTTCTAAATAGACAAACAAACCCATCTTCTTCCTCTACATCACCTAGAGCATCAAGAGTAGCAAACTTGTTACCTTAGTTACCTCGGCTTGAGGTGGAGCTCGGACTATAGACTCTCGGGTGGATCGTCTTAAACTCTAGGAGGCCGCGGAGGTGATCAAGATCCGGATCGATCCTCGGAGCTTGCATGGACGAGGAGGACAGCGGAGGGAAGAACCGAAGGACCGTTTTCGTGAGGTATGATTTCCTAAGTATAGTAGATAGAACCTCTAGTTGTTTGTTAGAAATGGTTTGTCAAAGATCCTCAAGAAAGTCTATGTTATCCAGTGATAAAAAATTTGTTTTTTACCTATTCCGCCTCTCTGTAAGTACCAGTGTGGACAACGTAGATTTACAGTCCGCATGGGGAGTGAGACACATGTCGTGGTCGTGTCGTCCATAGCTAATTAGCCGGCTGTGGTTCTGACCTCAATCGTAACAACCTTAAAATGATGACTAGTGACATGTTCAAATTACCTTTTGTACCAAAATGAAATTGGGAATCATTTAAGCATTGATTTTATTTGTGAGCTTTAGAAATTAGATTAGTCTCTAGTAAATAGTGGGTTGTTGCTGCTAAAATTCTGGACCAGTGTGGAATCTGTGATCAGGGTCTGGTCAAATACTTAAAATCGTTTACCTCTTCATTCTACACAAAATCAGAATAAAAACTTTTACTCTGAATGCTTCATCACTTTCTTGCGAGCTGCAGGTTTGTACAATGGAAAGGACTCGCATCTTGACCACAGTATCCCTTTTGTAATTATAATGTCATTTAATAATATTTAATATGTTGATGGAAATGGGGCAGTGACCAGTTCTTTGCCATGAGGTTACAGTCCCTTTGCAAGGTAAAAAGATGGAGAAAAGACAGCCCAAAAGGGCAAAAAACTCAGTAAAAGCTGCAGATCTCTATTCAAGAATATGGCCAAAGTTGAGCTTGTTTTTTCAACCCTGCAAAAATTTGGCAGAGTTCATATGTTTTTTCTTCAAAATGGTAAAAAAGAAAAATCATTTTTCTAATGCATGTTTGGATACTTGTGATTAAAATCCATAAGAATATATTTGGTATGTGAGTGTCACATATACTCATGTAAAAATAAATACAATGAGTTTTCACCCTGTGAGAGAGTCCTTTCTTCCAATACCATAGGTTTTTTGGACATTTTTTTTTATTGTGGTTCTGGCTTTAGTCTTATGGGTATTTGGATGAAAAATAATTGGTCAACAAGTGATTATTTATCACATCACAGGGTTTTCGAAAATTAATTGTATTTGGCTGGAGGATAAGGCAACCAACTTATATCTATTTCAGTTTAATTTTAAGCTGAAAATCAGATTAAAAATAATCTGGGTTATTACCTCTTAGCTGGTGTTGATCAAATGAAATACCAAAACATCCTTTACCTTCAAGTATATTTTCAGCCCTATGTCCTTATAAACCAATATTTAATGTTTAAGTCCTTTTGGTCATTTTACACTCAATAATTTCTTATCTACTTTTCTATCCGAACGCAATATCTACTTTATAATCACTTTCCATAGAAAATTATCCAAACACCAAACAACTTATTTGACATAATTACTTATAAGCGATTATTTCACTTTTTCCAGAAATATTCATGACGCGACTTGGATCGTGCTAAGATGTTACTTTCCGTTGATCTGCTGATGGTGGCGATGGATGGCTGAGATTAGATCTGAAGGTTGCCGCTCCTGAATCGTGTGGATATCAATGGGTTTGAGGTTGTTCTTGCCGAGCTACCTGCAAGGAAGTCCCGGGGTGGTTGTACCACCGAGGACCCTTCGACGGTCAAGTTAGACTAGAGATCCGAGCAGAGTAACGGCTTAGTGGAGTAAAAATGGCTTACTTGGACCGTCTGAAGAAGGAGTTTATATAGCGGTGGCAGCAGGTAGGACAGGCGCGAGAGTCACGCCGGCCGTTACGCTCCCGACGTCTCGCCCGCGTGATGAGCGGGATCTCCCATTAATGGCGAGACAGGCTCGTTAATGGGGGATCGCGATGGCGTGGAACGTGTGATGTGGCCGGTGAAAATCTCGTGCATCGTGAGATTCGCGGGATGGCGGTTGCGCCTGTGAACGGTGCAGTTGGTCGGTCGATGAGACCGAGAAAGATGACCTTGGCGGGAGAGCTCGCGGACGAGCGGGAGAGCCGAAGTATCTTGGTTCTGCTCGAGCCCAGAGGCGAACTGAGAGGGCCGAGGAGGCTCGGGCCTGTGATCGGAGACGAGCTGTGAGGTCGAGGAGGCCAATTGTGCTGGGGGCTCAGAGGTGAGCCAGCGTTTGTTCGTGGGACGGGCACATGAGTGGTCTGGTCGGCCACTGTAGGTCCTTTTTTGTGAGCTTCGGAACACGTCATCTGCCACGTGTCACGATTTGGGAGATCACCGATATCGAGCATCATCATTCGGCCCCCACTCTCGTCCAGACCAGCTGACGGGTCAGGTCGAGAGTGTTTTGCCGGGTCATCCGAGGTGAGCTTCCTTTCGAAGATATCGTCAGGATAGACTCTAGGGATCCCTCCGCCGAGTCGGAGCCTTTCCGGGCAGTTAGGGTCAGATCTTCTTCCCGGGGCCGTGCGTCAGGGGCGGATCCCTGAGCGGAGGTGGCGGATGCCCCTGGCGTGCCATCCTTGATGAGGTACGAGAACGAGCTTGCCACCGCTAGGGCTCGTTTCCATATCCCGTCCGGCTACACTCTACGTTTGGCCGAGGAAGGAGAGAGGGCAGATCAGGTACGGGGTAAAGAGATTGCCTTGTATCTGGAATCCTTTTGGACCGGAATGTGCCTGCCCTTCTCTCTTGAGGTTGTTAGGACGCTAAATTACTTTGGGCTAGCCCCGGGCCAGTTAGTGCCGAACTCATGGAAGATTCTCTTTGGGTTCCTGGTCCGCTTGAAGTTGCAGATGATTCCTTTTGGTTTGTCCATCTTTGCCTCCTCTCTAGTTTACAAAGGCCACCCCAGCACCCGCGCGGGCGACCCGAGATGGATTTATCTCTCTTTTAGGAAACGACCGGGGAGTGCACCCGGGTTGGGTGTCGTCGCCCTGCCCTCTTCCATCCACGATTGGAAGAAGAAGTTTTTCTTTGTTGGGCCGCCGGATGGTGAGGACTTTCCAGTGTCCACCCAGTGGTCTAAGGATAGGTGCCAGTGGGGAAGCCCGTCCAACGACCCCGACGCTGTGAGAGTGGCGGAGTGGGAGCCCGTTCCCCGGGCTGACGTGCTGCTTTCTGAGCGGGCCCTTAGCTGGGTCGGGCTCAGCCCCGCCCAGTTCACCTGCAAGTTAGGAGCTCGTAGGCGTTATGTTAGGTTTGCGTTTATTTTCATTTTTTCTTGCGTTGCTAACTTCATTGTATCTTGCCTTGTGCAGAACCTATGGACTTGAGCTACCTTCGAGCGGCCATGCGCAAGCCGAAGAAGGGGTCGAAGGCTGGAGGGGCCAGCTCTTCTCGCCATACGCGCACGTACGTGCGTCCGTTCTTGGGGGTATGCATTTCTGTTACATAATCTTTCATTTTTAAATTTTGGAACCTGCATATAATTTTCGTATTTCAAATCCAAATTTTTGGACCCGACCCGGGCGCAATTCTAAAATATTTTGTATCCCGCCAAATTTTAATTATTCTTAAATTTCTTTAATTCATTAAATATTTCTTTAACAGCCCAAATTTCTTTTACAACTAACGAATAATATTTTTAACAATCGAAATCTTTCAAAATTTTCTTTCTTTAAAAATGATTTCTCTCCAACCAATCCCCAGCCTTCCTTTTACGCTGGCCCCACTACCGAGCCTCTCTCCCTCTTCTATCTCTCTTCTCTCTCTTTTATTTTTTTCTCTCCACCAATCAAAATCCTCCTCCCTTATTGCTGGGCCCCACGAGCTCCCATTCAGTCTTTTCCCTTTTTCCTTCTCCCTCTTCCCCACGAGCTCTCTCTCTCTCTCTCCTCTTTCTCTCTCCTCTCGCGCTCTCTCTCGCTCATCTCGCGAATACTATACACTTCTCGACTCCTGTCACCGCCCTTGCGATCCCGTCACCTCTCTTCTTTCTATTTCTTCTTCTTCCTTTTAAAAACACCCGAGCGCTTTCACGAGAACCCAACTCCTCATCGCTTCCATCAACCCTAACCCTATTTCCTCGTCTCCTCAACTCTCGTCGACACCCCCTTCATCCTTTCGTCACCCTCATCTCCATCACCTCCTTCTCCTTCTTTCTCCCTTGAACGAGCCCATTGCACCCAAGAAACCCGAGAACCTTTCTCCACCACCACCACCTTCTCACGGTGCCGACCATCTCCCGCCGCCATCGCCATCTCCTCCCTCTCCTCTGCTCTCCCTCCAGCACCCAAAACCCTGCACATAAAACCCAGCAACTTCAGAACCGAGCCCAAACCCTAACCAATCCCTAGCTCTTCAAAACCCTTTCACCGGCGCCCTTCACCGCTGTTGGTCTCGCCGCCACCGCTAGCTCACCCCTCTGCAACCTAGTAAGGCACTCATCCCTCCTCCATTCTCTCTCTTGCTTTCTTTCTTCTTTCCTTTCTTTCTTTCATTACCTTCTTTAAATATTCTCTGTTCTGTCTAGATCGCCGGAATTGGCCGCGACGTCGACGATCCCGACGACCCAGCGAGGATATCTGACCCGTGTGATTCCATCGTGCGTTGTTTGGACTTATTCCGTGTACCGTGCGTCGCGACTTTTCTCGCCGACGTGAGACGTTCCGTTTACCGTATCGCGATCCGTCGAGGCAAGTGAAAACTTGCTACATGCTATCTATAATTTTTTTATACCTATTAAACTGTATAGTAAAACTGTAGATTACTTATAGCACCATCTGTTCCATTTTCTCCTTTTCGATGTTCCGTATATCATGTTAGATTCAGAACTTGAAACATACCCGTTGCATTTTAGTTTACAATACCTAGTAACCACATCTGTATTTTAAATCACGTAATAACTATTTACATAGTCTATGGTTCCCTTTTTATCGTTTTACTCTATTGGACACCCGTGTGCATCTTCAACCTATTTTAGATACATTTGCATCCCTAGATCTTTTAACCCATAATAACGAGAGTTTAACAATCCATATTTGTTTAAGTGTATGATACTTAATGTCGGAACCATAACCCTAACTCAAATCGATAACCGTACATCTATATAGTTTATTCTGTACCTACTTGCATATCATACTACATGTTCCAGTTTATTGTTCTGTTAGTACCCATGCTTGTTTATTTATACCCATGCCTATGTTGGTTTGATTATGAGTACCCACATGACATCTTGTGCATCCTGACATGACTTGTTAGATTCAGAACTTGAAACATACCCGTTGCATTTTAGTTTACAATACCTAGTAACCACATCTGTATTTTAAATCACATAATAACTATTTACATAGTCTATGGTACCCTTTTTATTGTTTTACTCTATTGGACACCCGTGTGCATTTTCAACCTGTTTTAGATACATTTGCATCCCTAGATCTTTTAACCCATAATAACGAGAGTTTAACAATCCATATTTGTTTAAATGTATGATACTTAATGTCGAAACCATAACCCTAACTCAAATCGATAACGGTACATCTATATAGTTTATTCTGTACCTACTTGCATATCATACTACATGTTCCAGTTTATTGTTCTGTTAGTACCCATGCTTGTTTATTTATACCCATGCTTATGTTGGTTTGATTATGAGCACATGACATCTTGTGCATACCCATGCCACATGACATCTTGTGCATCCTGACATGACTTTTTACACTTCCTACTTGACACGACATGGTACTATGCACCTCTCCACATGACATGATACCTATATACTACCTGGCTTGACCTGATGTACCATGGCTTTACCTGTTACCTGATCTTGTGTCTATTGCCAACAAACCTGACCTGTTGTCCTTATGGACCGTTCCTGTTGTCTATCCAGACGAACCTGTACTTGCCTGATCCTGTGTTGGCATTAGCTCTAGATTATTTAATACCTGACTTGAATACATATGACTTGGGGGTATGGGGAAATCAATGATGAAACCTGACTTGTAACTCGACGGTTCTATACCTGTTCTGATCAGTCTTACGGGCTAGGCCAGCCCCGGAGTGATGCTACGGACACTCGTCATTACCTACCATCCTTTACTGCCTTGCGGCACGTCTCGGGTTCAGCCCGAGAGTCATAGACCGTGATCCCGGGCACGCACGGGATACTATTGAGTTACATCGATGATTCATCAAATTGATTTCAAAGACTTGAGAGTAGTTAACCCAATAGACCGTTTAGATTACTCACTGTACACTACCTTTCACTGCCCCGATTTATATTGCTGTTACACCTGCTTTACCATTTATGATTATACTTGAATGTCTTGCTACCCTGTTTTTATATTATTGCTTGATGTTATGACGCGCTGACGTCTGGGTTTTGCATGGCTCAGATTCCGTACCTTTACTGCAGTCCGAGCAGGAGTACTTCAGCCAGCAGGCTGAGCAGTGAGGACTCATTAGTAGTTAGTTCTTTTACTTTTTCAGTATTTTGTTCCTGATGTGAGCCCGCATTATGGGACATACATTCCAGTTATTCTTGTATTGGATCTCTTGCTTCCGCATTATTTATTCTTGACTCATTTTATTTTGGCTTTTGGACATGTGCTAGATAGTTTTATTATTGTTCTTGATATCTCTACAGTCGTAATGTGACTGTGGAAGGATAATTCCTATCTACAGGTAGCATGGTTGGCTATGTCACGTGCCTACCTTAGCGTACTCTGGGAAGCGGAGCGTGACATGGTTCTTTTGGTATCAGAGCCATAGGTATAGGTAAATCGGGTTGATTCTTTTGTAGTTGGGTATTGGATCCATTCCACGAATCAGAATACTCGTGATTAGGAAACATGTCCTGCCACCTTACCGTCTTACCATTCTTGAATCTAAGCTCCTCCTGATTATACTTTTACGATATGCAAACCTCCTTTGTATATCGACTCGAAACCTGGTTTCTTGTTTATCTCTAGAACTTAGGCGACTTGGGTGGAGTTATGTAATTGTAATTATGATACCGCGGCATGGTTACAATGCGGTACTCTATTTAAGTAACTTGGAGTTCTAGCCTTGATCTACATTTTGAATCTGTTATAATGCTAATCCTTTTGGTGCTTTGATTTCAGGAACATGGCAGACAAGAATCTGAAGACGTACCAAAGGCGTGTTGACGAAGCCGCCATGCTTGGAGTAATACGTGGGATGTTGGAGAATCAAAAGTGACAGACCGAGCTGATCCAGCAGCAGGCTGAATCTTTTCAGGAAGGTTTGCGGACCGTTCAGCAGTCCGTGAACAAGGTTGTGGCCATACCGAGGAATCGTATGGGTACCGTGGCGGATTTCTGGAGACTAGGTCCGTCTGTCTTTACTGGCTTAGAGGAGCCGTTGCCAGCAGAGCAGTGGCTGGTTGATACGGAGAATTTACTCATTGCGGCACAGATCCCGGAAGATAAGAGAGTGGATGTGGTACGTATCCAGCTGGTGGATTACGCCCGCGAATGGTGGCTTGTGGAAGAGACCCGCTTGCCCAAGCCGATCAAGTGGGCGGATTTTTCGAAGAGTTTCTTGGAGAAGTTCTTCCCGCGGACTACAGGGGAGGAAATGGAAGAAAAGTTCGTCAGTTTGAAGCAGAACGGTGCACCCGTTGATGTACATGCAGCTGAGTGGACGCGGCTCAGTAGATTCGCTGAACCTCTGGTTGCTAACGATGCTGATAGGCCAAGGAGGTTCATGCGCAGTTTGGATGTGGACATCCAGAGGCAGATTGTCTCTCTGGGTTTGACCACTTTTCCCAAGTGCTTACAGCGGCTCGAGAGCAGCAAAGCCTATCTATGAAGACTGGGAGTTCACAGCAGCCAACAGTTGCAGTAAGGAAGCCGGCATTTGCACCGAACCAAGCACATAGACGCAGAGGTATTCCAGTGGACCGTCGTGGTGTAACACCGATGAAGAAGCATGCTGTTGTTGGTCAGAGGAGGACCGTGATCCGTGATTATTGCCATTTACCTGGGCACGTGCAAAGGGAATGTCGAAGGAAACAGGGACTCTGTTTGGTTTCTCGTTCGGTGGATCATACTATCAGTACTTGTCCATCGAAGCTTCGTACGAAGGATGATGTTCTGAAGCATCCGCAGAAACCGTTTCAGGGACAGAAGCAGCTGACTCAGGGATCCAATCAAGCTCGAGCATTTACCTTGATAGCTGAGGAAGCCAAGGCTTCAGGGGAAGTTGTTTCAGGTATTCTACTTGTTCATGGTTTTCCCGCATTAGCGTTATTTGATTCTGGTGCATCCTATTGTTTTATGTCGTCCAAGTTTATAGCTACACACTCGATTACCTGCACGACCTTGTCTAGTTTCTGGGACATACACACTGGGAATGGGAAAATCATATTTAGTAGAGAGTGTAAAGATTGTGCAGTTGTTGTTTGCGGACAGGAGCTTTTTGCAGATTTCTTGGTGATTGATACGGGCAGTTATGAAGTCGTCTTGGGAATGGATTTTCTCGGCACTTTCCATGCTCACATTGATTGTAGGGCAAAGAAAGTAATTTTCCAGATTCCCGAACATTCCGAGTTTATCTTCACTGGAGGAAGCAGTTCTGTCGGGCCAGCCGAGTTTAGGGCTAGGCCGACAACTAGTGTTATTTCGTCGATGGAGGTTGCTCAAGGTGAAACGCCAGCTGTTGTTCGAGATTTCATGGACGTGTTCGAAGACATATCAGGATTACCGCCGAAGCGATACGTAGAGTTCGCGATTGATCTTGTTCCTGGTGCAGCGCCAGTCTCTAAAGCGTACTATCCAATGGCACCAGTGGAGTTGGAAGAAGTTAAGAAGTAGGTTACTGAATTACTTGAGAAGGGTTGGATTCGAAGCAGTAACTCGCCTTGAGGAGCTCCAGTTCTTCTAGTTAAGAAGAAAGATGGCACAAGAAGGATGTGTATCGATTATCGAGAATTAAACCGGGTGACTATTAAGAACAAGTACCCGATCCCTCGTATTGGCGAACTATTTGAGCAGCTTAGTGGCGCGAGGGTATTCTCGAAGCTGGATTTGCGATCCGGATATCATCAGGTCCGAGTAAAAACAGAAGATATTTGCAAGACGGCGTTCCGAACTCGGTATGGACATTACGAGTATTTAGTGATACCCTTCGGAGTAACGAATGCACCGGCGATATTCATGGACTTGATGAACCGAATCTTTTCACCATTCTTGGACAGTTTATTGTGGTGTTCATTGATGATATTTTGGTCTACTCGAAGAGTATTGAAGAGCATGCAGAACATTTGAAGATCGCACTGCAGACGCTGAGGCAAGAAAAATTATATGCAAAGATGAGCAAGTGCGCGTTTTGGCTGGAAGAAGTAAAGTTTTTGGGGCATGTCGTGTCTGGCGATGGAATCGCCGTTGATCCCGAAAAGATTGCAGCAGTTCGTGATTGGCCGATTCCGAAGAATGTTGCGGAGATAAGAAGCTTTCTTAGATTAGCCGGGTATTACAGAAGGTTCGTGGAGAACTTTGCTCGGCCAGCGGAGCCGTTGACCAAGCTTACGCGCAAGGAGGTACCATTTGTGTGGACGGATAATTGTGCGTCAGCTTTTGAGGCGTTGAAGCAGAGATTGATAACCGCTCCTATTCTGACCGTGCCAGACAGTTCCGAAGGATTGGTAATTCACAGCGACGCATCTGGGAAAGGATTGGGATGTGTTTTGATGCAGCATGGGAAGGTTATAGCATATGCATAGAGACAGTTGAAGACCCATGAGAAGAATCACCCAACTCATGACTTGAACCTTGCGGCTGTGATCTTCGCTTTGAAGATTTGGAGACACTACCTTTTGGGCGAAAGGGTTGAGATTTTCACTGATCACAAAAGCTTGAAGTATGTGTTCACGCAGAAGGAGCTTAATATGAGGCAGCGCAGATGGTTGGAGCTGATGGTTGACTACGATCTCGACCTTAAGTACCATCCGGGGAAAATTAATGTGGTGCCTGATGCGCTCAGTCGGTTACCAGCAATTCAGACGTTGACTGCACAGAAGGAACTCATTGAAGACTTTCGAAGATTTGATTTGGAGGTTGTGCTACCGCATTCATTGGGACAGTTGATGCAGCTGCAGGTACATTCGTCGTTGATCGAGAATATTAAAGCAGCGCAGTCGCAAGACCCTAGATTGCAAAAGTTTCGAGAACAGGTTGAAGCTGGACTTCGAACTGACTTACTGATCCATGAAGATGGTTCGTTGAGATATGGTAGCCGGTTGTGTGTGCCAAAAGGAGATATTCGCGAAGATGAAAGAGGCGCACAGTTCAACATATTCCGTACATCCTGGAGGCACGAAGATGTACCGAGATATACGACAACATTTCTGGTGGGAAGGCATGAAACAGGAAATTGCCCGCTTTGTGGCAAAATGCTTGGTGTGTCAGCAAGTTAAGGCTGAAGATCAAAGGGTTGCTGGTTTATTGCAACCACTTCCGATTCCTCAGTGGAAGTGGGAGCATATAACTATGGATTTCGTGACAGCTCTACCGCGGAGTCCAAAGAGCAACAATGCAGTTTGGGTAATTGTTGATCGTTTGACCAAGGCAGCTCATTTCATCCCTTTTTGGGTTGGTCACTTAACAGTTAGCGCTTCGCGCTCTTGAAATAGCGCTTCCCAGAGTTAGCTAAGGTAGGCACGTGGCATAACCAACCATGCTACCTGTGGATAGGAATTATCCTTCCACAGTCACATTACGGCTGTAGAGATATCAAGAACAATAAAAAACTATCTAGCACATGTCCATAAACCAAAATAAAATGAGTCAAGAATAAATAATGCGGAAGCAAGAGATCCAATACAAGAATAACTGGAATGTATGTCCCATAATGCGGGCTCATATCAGGAATAAAATACTGAAAAAGTAAAAGAACTAACTACTAATGAGTCCTCACTGCTCAGCCTGCTGGCTGAAGTACTCCTGCTCGGACTGCAGTAAAGGTACGGAATCTGGGCCATGCAAAACCCAGACGTCAGCGCGTCATAACATTAAGCAATAATATAAAAACAGGGTAGCAAGACATGCAAGTATAATCATAAATGGTAAAGCAGGTGTAACAACAATATAAATCGGGGCAGTGAAAGGTATTGTACAGTGAGTAATCTAAACTGGTCTATTGGGTTAACTACTCTCAATTCTTTGAAATCAATTTGATGAATCATCGATGTAACTCAATAGTATCCCGTGCGTGCCCGGGATCACGGTCTATGACTCTCGGGCTGAACCCGAGACGTGCCTCAAGGCAGTAAAGGATGGTAGGTAATGACGAGTGATGTACGTAGCATCACTCCGGAGCTGGCCTAGCCCGTTAGACTGATCAGAACAGGTATAGAACTGTCGAGTTACAAGTCAGGTTTCATCATTGATTTTCCCATACCCCCAAGTCATATGTATTCAAGTCAGGTATTAAATAATCTAGAGCTAATGCCAACACAGGATCAGGCAAGTACATGTTTGTCTGGATAGACAACAGGAACGGTCCGTAAGGACAACAGGTCAGGTTTGTTGGCATTAGACATAAGATCAGGTAACAGGTAAAGCCATTGTACATCAGGTCAAGCTAGGTAGTATATAGGTATCATGTCATGTCGAGAGGTGCATAGTACCATGTCGTGTCAAGTAAGAAGTGTAACAAGTCATGTCAGGATGCACAAGATGTCATATGGCATGGGTATGCACAAGATGTCATGTGCTCATAATCAAACCAACATAGGTGTTCCCCTCCGAAAGACGGCGCACAAGACTGCGATGTCTTGGCACTGAGATTCGGGGCAGATGCTAATTGGTGCTATCCGTCCACCTCTCCGAAGATGCCAAGTTGATTTATGGCACCGTGTATCGAAGGTTTAAACGGATGCGTCCGATGTAGCAGACTTCGTCAGATTCCCCCTCGCTTGAGGGGTTTTTGATTGTGGGGACGCTCTTCCCTGCAGGCGCAAGCCCCTGCAGTTAATTACGTTACCGTATCGCGGTAACAACTTTCTCCTTCTCCAGCTGGTCACTTCGTGTCGTGGGTGTTTGTTTTGTTTGTGGTTGCCCGTGGTTTGTATACGGAGACTGATTTATGTCGTCGCTCGTAGGACGTGGACTAGTCCAAATCCGTATTTTCTTAGATTTGGGTTTGGGGTTTTGGTTTGAGGATACGTTAGCCATATTTGAGGCTAAGATCAACTCAAACGTTTGTTAAGGATATGTTAGTCCAATTTGAGACTAAGATCAACTTAACGGAATCGTTTAGATCCGACAAAAGAGCGTTTGGAGGCTCGATTGTTCCAGTTTAGGGACATGGTGGTCCATTAAATGTATGGCCGTCGGGACCCATCACCTCTCTGACGACGTTGAAGAATTACAACGACAAATATCAGAGGAGTTCAGAGATGTACCCTTGAGCCAAAGTTGATTGGGGGATCTAGAGTCCAATTTGGGACTAAAGTCTGTTTGAAGGTTTAAGGATACGTTAGCCATATCTGAGGCTAAGATCAACTTAAACAGGATCGTTTAGATCCGACAAAAGAGCAATTGGCTCTATTGTTCCAGTTTAGGGACATGGTGGTCCAATACCAGTTTAGGGACATGGTGGTCCAATACCAGTTTAGGGACATGGTGGTTCATTGGTAGTTTAAGGACGCATAAGTCCATGGGTTTAAGGACCCCACAGTCCGTATCTTGGTTTAGGGACGCATAAGTCCATGAGTTTAAGGACCCCACAGTCCGTGTTGATGTGTGGTTGTCGGGACCCGTCACCTCTCTGAAGACGTTGAAGGATTACAACGACAAGTATCAGAGGAGTTCAGAGATGTACCCTAAACCAATGAGTTGGTTGAAAGAGCAGATGTGCTCAGTTCAAGATGATTTGAGGACTTATGGCCAGTTTGGGCTAAGTCCAATTATGTTTGAAATATTGGCCCTCTGTTGGTCCATTGAAGGAGAGGCTTTGCCTCTAGAAACTTAGCCAATTGGGCTAAAGGTAGTGTTAAACACTAAAGACCAACAGTGTTGAACACTGGGAATAAGATTAGCAAGTTAGTGTTAAATACCAAAAGATAATCAGTGTTAAACACTGGGAACAGAGTTTTTCAAATTAGTGTTAAACACTAAGCAAATCAGTGTTAAACACTGCCAATAGAATTTTCCAAATTAGTGTTTAAACATTAAGAAAATCAGTGTTAAACACCGAGGACAAAGTCTTCAGATTAGTGTTAAACACTAAGGAGAGAGGGGTCACGTGTGGACACGTGAGAGCGCCCTGAATGTGGAGCCAGATCTCCTTTTCTTCGTTCTGTAAATAAGCGTTAAACCCTTTTTATGTTTTCTTTGGAGCATCACGTGCCGCCACGTGAGGAAGATTAGTGCGCTGATTGTTAAAGCATCAGCCAAGGGGTCACGTGGGAGCACGTGAGAGCGCCCAAGGCCTTTCTTTTGCTTTTTCTTTCTGTGTTTCGGGGGTCACGTGGAGCACGTGATGCACTGCCTCAAAGGGCTTTCTGTAGATCTTTTGGGAGGGGTCACGTGGTGACACGTGACCCTGCTTTTCTGTAGTTGCTTAGAAGATCTGTTAATCCCTTCCAGGAATCAAACTCCTCGTAGGGTTGAACCCTAACAATAATTTCAGAGGAATTAAATTCCTAGTTCCTTTTGAAGAATTGAACTCTGAATTTTCTGTAGGAATTAAATTCCTCATATATGTGAAGAACTGAATAGGGTTAAACCCTAATAAAAGCTTTAAGGAATTAAACCCCCACTCTCTGTTAGAGAATTATTCTGGGGAATAAGATTAAGGGAATTAAATTCTTGTTGTTTTAACAGAACTAAGTTCTTAACTAGGGTTAAACCCTGATTCTTTTCATTCTGAAGGAATTAAATTCCCATAACACAGGGTCAGACCCTAATTTTATTTTGAAGGAATTAAATTCCTATAGTTCTGTGAGAATTAAATTCTCGTGCTTCCATTCCCTCTCTATGCTTTGGATCTGCGTGGCAGGATCTCAACCCATTGAGAATTAAATTCTCAACTCAAGGGGAGATGTGCACTTTACGGATCCTCCATCAAAGAGAGAAGAAATATGTCCTTCTGTTTTATATCAGAGTTAAACTCTGTTGAGAATTAAATTCTTTTTTCTTTCAATGAAACCTTCCCTTTCTTACCTAGGGTTTTCTTTTGCAGAAGATCCAAATTCCTCTAAAGTATCAAGGCTCTCTCTTTTTTCTTCCCTCTGCATCTATATCCTCTTTGTGTGTCTCTTGGCTCCTATTTATATGAGAAGCAGCCGAGTCAATTAGTTTTTGATGAATTTTTCATTGAGAGATTTGATTTGTATCCATCATTCGTTTTGGACCTTTGGATTATTAGGTGAATTTTATTCACCATTGGATTTTAAATCCAGAGATTCTCCTTTGTTATTTCGGTTAGATTTTACGGGGAAATCTTTCCAAATTCGAGATTTTCCCATAGATAGATGATATTTAATCACCTTTAAATCTTTAATTCAATCGGTTGCTTTGGAAAGATTTAAGAGGTCTTTTCTCAGAATTTAATTCTGTTAACAGATAGGCTTTGAAAGCTGGTCACGTGTGGCCACGTGACCCTTGGTCACGTGTGGGCACGTGACCTCCTTGGAACGAGCCCTCTTCTTTCTTTCTGCGCTCTGCTTTCTGGTCGCTGCTTAGCTGTCACGTGCCACCACGTGACCCCTGGTCACGTGTGAGCACGTGACCCTCGCCTGGAACCTTTTTTCTTGATTTGATCTGGGAATTGAGTCTGCTGCTTTTAAGTGTCACGTGCCAACACGCGACGCTGGTCACGTGGGAGCACGTGACCTCTTCTGAAGCCTTTTCCTTGATTTGATCAGGGAACCGATGTGCCTTTGAAGCCGCTTTTAAATGTCACGTGCCAACACGTGATCCTGGTCACGTGGGAGCATGCGACCCTTTCTGAAGCCCTTTTCTTTGATATAGTTGGGAAACTGAATTCGCCTTGCCGATGCTTTTAGATGTCACGTGCCAACACGTGACTACTGGTCACGTGTGAGCACGTGACCCTTTTCTGAAGCCTCTTCCGTGGGCTTTCCTGATTTTAAATCAGGAAACAATAGGCATGGGTATAAATAAACAAGCATGGGTACTAACAGAACAATAAACTGGAACATGTAGTATGATATGCAAGCAGGTACAGAATAAACTATATAGATGTACCGTTATCGATTTGAGTTAGGGTTATGGTTTCGACATTAAGTATCATACATTTAAACAAATATGGATTGTTAAACTCTCGTTATTATGGGTTAAAAGATCTAGGGATGCAAATGTATCTAAAACAGGTTGAAGATGCACACGGGTGTCCAATAGAGTAAAACAATAAAAAGGGTACCATAGACTATGTTAATAGTTATTATGTGATTTAAAATACAGATGTGGTTACTAGGTATTGTAAACTAAAATGCAAAGGGTATGTTTCAAGTTCTGAATCTAACATGATATACGGAACATCGAAAAGGAGAAAATGGAACAGGTGGTGCTATAAGTAATCTAAAGTTTTACTATGCTGTTTAATAGGTATAAAAAAAATTATATATAGCATGTAACAAGTTTTCACTTTTCTCGACGGATCGTGATACGGTAAACGGAACGTCTCACGTCGGCGAGAAAAATCGCGACACGCGCACGGTATACGAAATGAGTCCAAACAATGCACGATGGAATCACACGAGTCAGATATCCTCGCTGGGTCGTCGGGATCGTCGACGTCGCGGCCAATTCCGGCGATCTAGACAGAACAGAGAATATTTAAAGATGGTAATGAAAGAAAGAAAGCAAGAGAGAGAATGGAGGAGGGATGAGTGCCTTACTAGGTTGCAGAGGGGTGAGCTAGCGGTGGCGGCGAGACCAACGGCGGTGAGGGGCGCCGGTGAAAGGGTTTTGAAGAGCTAGGGTTTGGTTAGGGTTTGGGCTCGGTTCTGAAGTTGCTGGGGTTTTATGTGCAGTGTTTTGTGTGCTGGAGGGAGAGCAGAGGAGAGGGAGGATATGGCGATGGCGGCGGAAGATGGTCGGCGACATGAGAAGGTGGTGGTGGTGGAGAAGGGTTCTCGGGTTTCTTGGGTGCAATGGGCTCATTCGAGGGAGAAAGAAGGAGAAGGAGGTGATGGAGATGAGGGTGACGAGAGGATGAAGGGGGTGTCGACGAGGGTTGAGGAGACGAGGAAATAGGGTTAGGGTTGATGGAGGCGATGAGGAGTTGGGTTCTCGTGAAGGCGCTCGGGTGTTTTTAAAAGGAAGAAGAAGAAATAGAAAGAAGGGAGGTGGCGGGATCGCAAGGGCGGTGACGGGAGTCGAGAAGTGTACAGTATTCGCGAGAGGAGAGAGAGAGCTCGTGGGGAAGAGAGAGAAAGGGAAAGAGACTGAGAGGGAGCTCGTGGGGCCCAGCAATAAGGGAGGAGGATTTTTATTGGTGGAGGGAAAAAATAAAAAGAGAGAGAAGAGGGAGAGAGGCTCGGTGGTGGGGCCAGCGTAAAAGGAAGGCTGGGGATTGGTTGGAGAGAAATCATTTTTAGAGAAAGAAATTTTGAAAGATTTCGATTGTTAAAAATATTATTCGTTAGTTGTAAAAGAAATTTGGGCTGTTAAAGAAATATTTAATGAATTAAAGAAATTTAAGAATAATTAAAATTTGACGGGATACAAAATATTTCAGAATTGCGCCCGGGTCGAGTTACAAGTCAGGTCCCTCATGTATGTGCCACTTAACAGTTAGCGTTTCGCGCTCTTGAAATAGCGCACTGCGCTCATAGGCTGGAGCTCAGCGCCAGGCGCACCACGTGTCACTCACGTTGGCGCCACTGAACTAATAGCGCAATGCGCTCATAAACTAGTGCTATGCGCTCATAAACTGGCGCAATGCATGCATCATCTGGCGCTTAGCGCCAAGCGCGACACGTGTCCCTCGCGTATGCGCTACTTGGCAAAAGCGCATTGCGCTCTTTGACTGGCGCAAAGCGCCAAGCGCACAACGTGTTGCGCTGATAGAATATAAATTGTTCTTTAATAAGCCCCAGAGCTATGATGATTGCTCAGCATTCAATAAAAGACAAAAAAAACACTGTCAGAATTCAAATCAATGCTCAGCATTGTTAAAAGGGCCAAGCCTAAATAAAGGCTCAATAGCCCAAAATAAATGTTATACATTTTAACTCGATTGGACTTAGCCCAAGTTGGCCATAAGTCCTCAATTCAGATTCAACTGAACCCATGTGCTCATAATCTAATCGATTGATCTTAGTCCCAAATTGGACTACAGATTTCTCAACCAAAATTGGTTCAAGGGTACATCTCTGAACCCCTCTGATATATGTCGTTGTAATCCTCCAACGTCTTCAGAGAGGTGACGGGTCCCGACAACCATACATCCCGTAGACTATGACGTCTTTAAACCGGACTGTGGGGTCCTTAAACCCATGGTCTATGATGTCCTTAATCTCGGACTGTGGGGTCGTTTAAAACCCATAGACTATGATGTCCTTAACCTTGGACCGAGATATCCTTAAACTAACATCGGACTGAGATGTCCTTAAACTAACATTGGACCGTAATGTCCTTAAACTAATTATGGACCGCAACGTCCCTAAACTAAATAATAGTGTCCAAATGTTTTTTTTCTGGATCTAAATGATCCCGTTAAGTTGATCTTAGTCTAAAATTAGACTAACGTATCCTTAACAAACGTTTAAGTTGATCTTAGTCTCAAACGAGACTAACGTCTCCTTAGACCCAACCCCAAACCCAAATCTATGAAGATACGGATTTGGACTAATCCACGCCCTACGGGCGACAATATAAATTAGTCTCCGTATACAATCCAAGGGCAACCGAAAACAAAACAAACACCCATGACACGAAGTGACCATCTGGAGAAGGAGAAAGTTGTTACCGCGATGCGGTAGCGTAATTAACTGCAGGGGCTTACGCCTGCAGGGTAGAGCGTCCCCGAAATCAAAAACCCCTCAAATGAGGGGGAATCTGACGATGTCTGCTATATCGGCCACATCCGTTTAAACCTTCGATTAATGGTGTCATAAATTAACATGGCATCTTCGGAGAGGTGGGCGGATAACACCAATTAGCATTTGCCCCGAAATTCAGGCAAGACGGACCTTCGCGGTCGCATCTCGGTGTTTCGGTGGAGAACAGATTCTGGCACGCCCGGTCGGATCTTTTCCACTTTCCACTCCACACTTGGCGTGTCGTGTTCGCGAACGAATTGCGGTTTGATATGGTTGCCCTTGGGTTCGAGATACTAAGATTTGGTTTTGCTCTCATGCAGAAAAAAAAATGGCCTCCAACTGCTCCAACTGCAATTGCAGCTCTCGTTCCGCCTTATCTGGAGGTGTAACTTACGGGCCCCAAGCGGCCTCACTGTTCAAGATGCCGGTGGAGCAAATAACTCAGGCTACCACTGGACTATTCTTCGGGACTATGCTCCTACCCATGAACTTCAATGCCCCGCTCTCGTTACAGGAAGCCCCAAAGAAGTCGTTCTTTGATCGACTTACCACTACTGCGGCCCCTCTCAACGGGTCGTCCAGCTCCAACGTCTCAGTTTTTTACAGACTGGGCCAAAGCTCATTTGGGCCCATGATCAAGCCCGCGGTACCTGAAGCAGTCATCCCAAAGCGGATAGCCATCCCGGCTCAAGCGGACGAAATCGTCAAAGCGGCTTCTTCTGCCAAGAAGTCAGTCTTCACAAGGCTGGCCATTCCGGCTCCCGCTCCAGGCGAAGTCCTTAAAGCCGCTTCCCCTGCCCAGAAGTCTGTCTTTGACAGATTAGACATTACTTCTCAACAGACATCGGTCTTTAAGAGGCTGACGCCGGCGACAACCCTTCGCCAAAACAGGGGGCACGATGAAGTCACCCTACAGCTGAGACAATCCCAACGGCTCGATACGCTCGACGTCACCAATGGCGCCGAGTAAGGAAGGCTGGGGGCAGCTTTCCGTCTGGACTAACTCCACCAGCTCCCATAGTGGAAATCAATGCTGCTGTTCCAATTAGGAACAACTTTGAACTGCTAAGGAGGGTGCGCAAAAACTCTCCGACTGCCGTGCAGAAAAGTTCTCCCCCACTTGTGGAGAATGCTACAGAAAAGAAGCCAGAGCAGCCACTTCAACGGTTGTCCAACAAAATTTACAAAGTCTGGCGACAGGTCCAGGAATCGGTGATTGACCAGGATTACTCTCGCCGATCAAAGAAGATTAAAGTTCGGCAGGAAAGGAGCCATCCCGTGGTACCCCATAAGATGTCATTCGTCTGGGTGCCCGCTGCAGCGGCTCCCTCAAAGTCAACCGCTCACAAGAGAAGGAGGCCGGAGAAAGCCCATGTGACCGCGGCGAACCGCAAGGATGCTGAACCTAAACGCCCCAAGTCTAGGGGCATGGTAACATATACTGTTTATATGGCTTCCGGAAAATAGGAAAGCCGTGCTTCCACGGGTCATTGATCGCTTACTCGATCGATAACAAAGGATCAGGAGCAGCAGCAGCAGAAACTTCAGGAGATGCTAACTGCAATGGCCGCACTCACTAGGCCGAAAGACAATCCGGAGACCTCAGAACAGCGCCAGAAACAAGAAACTGATGCTGATTTCCTCCGAAGAATTCTTGAGACGAAAGAAAAAAAGGCCGCGGAATAGACGGCCTGTTAGTGATATGTATGCCCTAGAAGCCATTACTGTACATGCGATGTATATTGTAGTGGATGCTTCGATATATATAGGGAGGACTTTCTTGCTCGACATGATAGTATGCTATCTGGTTGCTCTTTATCTTAACATATACACTGATTGTCTCTAAAAGTACATGTTGATAAAGCCCTTAAGAAGAGTACTTGATTACCAGGACTATAATACAGATCATACTAGTGGAGACAGAGTAGTCGTTAAGTACATCCTTCAAATGTTCCTAGTCGTGGGAGTACCGAGATAAGGCATCGATACTCCAGAGTAGACTAGCGTATGCGCTTCTTGACCCATATGATGGGCGATGGATGATCCCATATCCATTGGTGTTTGACATCAGAGAAGGTATACGGGTGCTCAGTGGAGACTGGGCACACTGGATGGACTCGCCGAGAACTCCTACATAGTATTATACCTCACGTCATATGGCAGTTCTCTGGTGACACTGGTACAGGTTAATCTGTTGACCCGAGATCGTCATAAAGTCTTGTGTGATTCCCACTGTGCTTTGATTTCCACCTTACCACGTCCAAGAGGGCATGCAAAACGGTAGCTTTTGGGTACAGTGGGAGCGAGGATTGCATCATGAGATGATAACCCAACTAGTTTCGAGCAGGCCATCGGGAGTGGTGACTCTATAAGAATGGCTGGATGCTAAGCGATTTGAGATGGAATTTATGTACACCAACAAAGTATGGACTTTGGTTGCTTTATCTGAAGGGTTAAATCCCCATCAGGATCAAGTATATCTTGAGAAGATTACTTGGTGTACATAGAAAAGTTGAGACTTTCAAAGCTAAGGCTTGTTACGAAGGGTTCTTGTCATCGAGCAGGCGTGGATAATGTTGAAACCTTTTCTAGTCCCTATGCTTTAAGTCCATCCGGATCCTACTTACCATTGCTACATACCATGACTACGATATCTGGCGGTTGGGTGTCATGTCTGCTTTTCTAAATTATGATTTAGAAGAGAGCGTCTATAAGTACACAGCCAGAAGGCTTCGTAGACAGTGGGAGCAGCGGAAATGTGTGCAAGTTGCTTTATGAGTTAAAGCAGGTATCGTGGAGTTGGAACATCTGTTTTGATGTGGTAGTCAAAGCGTTTGACTTCATCAAAATGGTAGATGAACCTTGTATATACAAAAAGGTAGTAGGGAGTGTGGTGACGGTCCTCGTATTATACGTGGATGACATTCTCTTGATAGGAAAGCAATTTCCTATGCTACGATCGGTCAATCTCCTCTTATCACAAGGATTCTCCATAAAGGATCAAGTTGATACGTGCTAAATCCTGGGTTTTGGATCTATGAGATAGATCTAATTGGATGTTAGGATTCTCACTTGGTGTAGTGAGATAGTATCAATCGATCCAGGGGAGAATCACTGGAAAAGTTCTAGGGTGATAAGGACGAATGAATGTCAGTCACAGGCATTGTCTTCACCCTCAATGGAGGGACGATATGTTGGAAGAGTTCCAAGCTAGATACCGTGACATACTAGACGATTAAAGGCTAGATACATCGTTACCAAGGATACCGCCAAAGAGGCAGTCTGGATATATATAAGTTCATGAGATGAACTTCGTTCTTACCATTGTGTGACAATGGAGTTGTGGCTTATGCCTAGGAACACCTGTCCCATCAAAGATCCAGACATATTCTTAGGCAGTATCATCTGATCATGGAGATGATTGATCTCCAGGGAGATCGAGATTAGGAGAGTAGACACAGAGGTCAACAGCGCGGAACCACTCACAAAGGCCTATTTCCCAGTAGAGAATTTTATGGGATGGTTGAGTATGAGATATTTCAATCACAGCTGATTGTTGGGTATGCGATACCACAACAGATGGCGCTAGTGAAAGTGGGAGATTGTTAGTGATATGTATGCCCTAGAGGCCATTACTGTACATACGATGTATATTGTAGTGGATGCTTCGACATATATAGGGAGGACTTTCTTGCTCGACATGATAGTATGCTATCTGGTTGCTCTTTATCTAAACATGTACACTGATTGTCTCTAAAAGTACATGTTGATAAAGCCCTTAGGATGACTACTTGACTATCAGGACTTTGATGCAGATCATAATAGTGGAGACAGAGTAGTTAAGTACATCCTTCAAATATTCCTAGTCGTGGGAGTATCGAGACAGGGCATCGATACTCCAGAGTAGACTAGCGTATGCGCTTCTTGACCCATATGATGGGCGATGGATGATCCCATATCCATTGGTGTTTGACATCAGAGAAGGTATACGGGTGCTCAGTGGAGACTGGGCACACTGGACGGACTCGCCGAGAACTCCTACATGGTATTATACCTCACGTCATATGGCAGTTCTCTGGTGACACTGGTACATGTTAGTCTGTAGACCCGATATCGTCATAGAGTCTTGTGTGATTCTCACTGTGCTTTGATTTCTACCTTACCACGTCCAAGAGGGCATGCAAAACGGTGGCTTTTGGGTACAGTCCCGAATCACATGGAAGCAATGTGCGATAGGAGGGGTTTCGTCTCTCCCGGTATAGGGAGTTGATGTTGCGCTGTGTTCGATTGGCTATAACTGGAAATCCCTGACCAGGGTTGCTGAGATTTACTGGTAAGTGTTATCAGTAGTTTCTTGAACTGTTATGGACCTCATATCGACACGACTTATCGGTTACTGGGGTCTGACGTTTACCACCCCTAGACTAGATATGCGACATATCAGACGAAGAGACCGGACTGTACGGGAGTGTTACTGATTGGATTCGCAGGAGAATGTACATGCTTGCTTTTTGATCTTCTGATCGCTCAATACCTGGGTGGCTGTTACGTTTAGCTGACCGCTTGCAGTTTGTGGGTGTTTTGATATGATCATCACCTACTGTCGGCGTATTGATGATTATTTAGAGTCCTCCACCGAGGTTTTCTGGCTCAGGCAAAACGGAGTAGGAGCACATATGTGATTTGTGCGGGACCGAGAATATTACGAGTATGTGATACTGTATTAGATTCTCGCGATATGAGATATCGGCCGGGTATATGTGTTATAGCCGGATCATCGGATCAAGTGTTGTTTCGATGAACTGATACAGATTATATTAGTCGGTTATTTGTGAAATACTCGGATTGTCGGATCAAGTGTTGATTCGATAATTTAATGTATAATTATATATTTGATATATTATATTACATTAATTAATATAAGCTCACTTAAACATTCTTTTTCTCACATGGATAATACATTGATGTATATGCGATATATGTTAATTGTATTATTTTATTTTGTTACAATAAATATTGTATATGTGATATATAATATTGTAACATGTTAGGGTTATAAATGCAACATACTTTGTAGAGTTTAAACATGGTTAGGGTTTGGATTAGGGTTAAGCTTGGATGAAGCTTTCATGAAGCTTCATGAAGCTTTGCCTTTTTTTTGTCATCTAGCTTGATATTTTTGAGTAGATATTTTCTTAACCCAACCAAAACCCTTTACCTTAGTTTATTCTCTACAAGGGTTAAGCCTTCATGCTTAACTCATGGTTGATTTGTAACCATAACAATTATTTATTATTTATCACAAAAGGATTTGCTTCATCTTCTTCTTTTTCTTTTTTTGATGAAAAACCTTCAATAGGTTTTTGATAAGTGATGATAATGAGTGAGAAATTGAAAACAAAAGAGAGATAAATTCCTACTTCATCATCCTCATCTATTCTAGCCACTTAGATTAGGGTGTTTGCTTTACTAATACTTAATTAGTGAAGCAAGAGCTTGGGTTTGAGATTCTTCAAGATAGATCATCTTAGTTGTTGAAGATTGGAAACAAACTTGCATCTTTCTCTTCATGGGGCCTCTCTAGTGTCCGGGTACTTAATGATCGCAGCGAAGGGACCTCAACACGGAGCTTTTGAAGTGAAGGACCAGTCTACAAAGGTTGTATTCCTTGTTCACTTAGATATAAAGAGTTTACATATCATGTTTAATCCTAAGTCTCTAGTTAAGATCTTGGCGGGTTCGTTTAGCACCCCAAAATCTTTTAAAGTAGCATGATCGATGCTTGCCAAAAACTTGCTAAGGTGCTAAGCTAACCCTACACGGCCAACATAAAACGAATGGCTTTTTTGTTCCAAGACATGGCTGGGATGATGTTACAGCCGGAACCTCCAGCTGAAGACCCCACGATTATCATTGAAGATGAAAGAGGAGAGACATCGAACCCTCCTCCGGCTCTTTCAGCAGCCAAGGAGGAGACCATCTCTAAGGACGCTCTGGATGATTACATTGCTCAGCAAATACGAGTTCACCTGGTGAACGAAGCAACTGGGCAAATCGTTAAAAATGGGCGACAATATCCAGGATGGTATGACCAAATAAGGTACCCGCCGGGTTATACGACCCTTAAATTCCATGTATACAAAGGGATGGGAAATCCGCATCAGCATGTTGCTCAATTTAGAGCCTTGTGCGGCAACACTGGAGGCGATGATAAACTTCTGCTCACCAGTTTGTTGGTAGCTTGTCGGAGACGGCGTTTGAGTGGTATTCGGAGCTTCTCAACGACTCCGTCAAAACTTTTACGGAGATGGAACTACTATTCACCTAGCGATTCACGAGTGCTAGTGAACGCACCCCAATAACAGCATTGATCAATGCCAGGGTGAAACCTGGCGAGACATGGGTTCAATACGAAATACGATGGCGGAATTTGTGGTCGAAATGCGAGCAGCGCATCGAAGAAGCGCCAGCAGTAGGCATGTTCGTGGGCACTCTTGACCCTCAGGCGACCATCTCCCAGTTCATGATGTTTTTCAGGCCGACCACTTTCCAGTCTTTGATTGATAAGCTGGCCCAAATGGACCAGATGGGTAACTGGCCTTCTTCTTCGAAACCGGAGCCGTGGAATGAAAAGGGTAAAGAGAAAGCGACCTTTTTCGCTAATGCTCAACTGCAGCCCAGTGGTCCAAAATTAACTGATCGCCTAGACGAGAGATGGCGATATTATAATGGGAAAATAAAGCGTCCTTATTCGTTTTCCTGGGACAAAACGAGGAGATTGTTCGAGCTGGCGGTGCGCAACAGGCTCATTAATTTGCCGAATCCAAAACGCACATTGCAACCCGGTGAGGCTAATAGTCCCCATTATTGCCCCTACCACTAAGCAATAAGCCATCCAATTGAAGATTGCTTCATCTTTAATGGCTGGATTGAAAACCAATACCAACAGGGCAAATTCGCATTGTCCGATAATTGGAAAGTAAGCTCGCCGCAGCCGCACGCTCTAAAAAAGACGGACACACCGGGGGCATCATGCTCTTTTGTAAAAGAAGCCCCATGGGAGGTCGTTCTTTCAGCCAAGACGAAAAGAATGCTGAAAGATCTCCAAACGTACCCGGCAATCAGATGGAAAAATCTATTGGAACCTGAGATCATCGAGGGAATGCTGAAACCGCGCCCAACTCCAAAAATTGGTGGTGATAGTCAAAGCGCTCACATCCAGCCATCAAAGTCTTCGAAGAAGAAGAAGAAATCCAAGAAGCCCGTGAAGCCTGGTGACAAGCGCATGGACCTGCAAAAATATATCGACGCGCTAGAAGAATATAAGCAGAAGGCGCGAACCCCAGTCACACTCCAAGAATTTCTCAGCCACGTCCTTGAGGATGGTGATGATATCAATGGAGATGACTTGTCGGATGAGCCTGAAGATTATGTGGCAAGCTGCCATGTGATCTCTCACTCGTCGATAAACGATGAAGAAGCTCCTTACGCAGAGAAACTGGGGGCAGATCCTGAGCCGGAACTTCTAGGACCATCAGACGAAATGATTGATGCATTCCTGGACGAAGATCTTCTTAAAAGCAAAGCTGATCGAGAGCGTGAGATGGCCATATTTGAAAAAGCCAAACGTCGGCGACTGTACGAAAGGGTTGAAACACTCCCACCAGATCAAAGTACATCCGCCGCAAATAAAAGCAGGTTCAAGACGAGGAAAAGGTTGGCCAATGCCATATCGATGGGAATGAAGCTATCACCCTCCGAAGGAAACACTCATGATGAAACGGATATACATTCTAGCTACTGGTTATACCATCAAAGGATTGCGCACCCCACCGAAGTGTGCAACGCTTTTAAAAGCTAGTGGCAGGGATATGTTGCTCACCGATAACATTTCAAGCGGAAGAAATACGAGCGAGGAGTGTAAAAGAACTGCCGGCAACTGTCACATGGTCAATGTTGGGGGATCGCAAGTTCTCACCTTCGGGAGTCACTCTGACGAAGAAATTACTCTTGTCCCTCTCTTTAAAGAATCCACCTCGGGAAAAGAGGAAGGACCGAAGAGCTGCGAGAACATTCAGCTGCGCAATCGTATGCTGCCCGAAAAAAATCTCGGGCCCACGAACAGTGGGTCCAATAAAAAGGATAAGGGGAAAGAAAAGTTCCCTGAGGACATTGCCCTAAATGATCAAGCCGTCAAAGAGCGGACAGCCAAGGACCCGCCAAAGAAAAATAAGGTAGATTACAATGTTCTGGCACACTTGAGGAAGCTACCTTCGCAGCTAAGCATTCTCGATGCCTTCTTGTTATCAAAAGAAGCAAGAGACTCTCTGATCAAGGCGTTATAAGAGCCCGAACAGTTCCAAGCTTTTCTCGTCGAGGAAAAGTTGATGGACGAGCTGGAAGAAATGCATACGTCCGATATCACTTTCAGCGATGAAGATCTTCTCTTCAGGGCGTGTGAGCATAACCGTCCCCTTTATGTCTCTGGATACTGTCATGATATCAAGATAGGCAAAATCCTGGTCGACAACGGGTCCTCCGTTAACATCCTCAATGTAAGAGTGTTAAAAGAAATCTGCATGAGCGTTCAACACCTCACTCGGAATAAGATCACTATCTCCGGGTTTGACTCCCAGTCATCACGGACGCTCGGGTTTGTGATACTAACGCTGCGTTTTGGGCTACTAGTCACGGACATCAAGTTTCACGTCATTGACGCTAAGACCTGCTATAACGCTTTGCTCGGCCGGCCTTGGTTACATGAGTACAATATCATCCCTTCTACACAACATCAGTGTATGAAGTATTTCAAGGTTGGTCTCGAATACACCGTGATAGGGGAACTAAACCCATTCTCCGTGAACGAAGTCCGCAAATATGAGGATGCCAAGTACTTCCTACCAGATTTCGAAGACACAGAAAGATGTCGCAAACCGGAGGACAAGAATAAAGCTATCAGCACTATTCCGGTTTTCGGGAGTGATACCGAGGAGGAAGAAGTAGTTTATTCAAGGCCGCTCCAATGCAACAAGCCGGGAGCATCCACCCCTATTCTGGTCTTCGGCAGCGACTCGGAAGATGAGGTCAATGCCGTATTCTCTGCTCGGCCATCAATACAAGCCTTCGCTGATGAAGATCGAAGTTTGCAAGTGGCCATAGTTCCACAAGAGCATTATATAGAGCTCGATACACTTGAAACTTATAATGTGCAAGAACAGCAGACATTCTACGTCCCTCCCAGGAGAAAAGATGAAAAGGCGTCCTCTTTTACCGATCCGGAGAAACCAAAGTGGTGAAAGAAATTTGGCATGGTGCGGATTCTACACTTGATAGGCTCCAGCCCATCCGTTTGCCCAGACACTACATAGACGGATTAAAAAGGCTGTTGAGATGCCAAGGCGTACCCTTCAAACAGACTGCTCGACAAGCCCAGTTCTATAACAAGATCTGGAGCGTCCCCGGAACTCAACGAAAGTTTTCCAACGGGAGAATGGAAACGATCGGGCTTGGATATGTACAATCCAAGAAACGGGAGCTATTCCGCGACTGCTACGTCATACATGACTTCGACGAAGAAGGAGATGCTCTGTGGGAAGATGCTAACCCTGAACCAAAACGAGCTCCCGTCGTGAAAATACCAAGCCCGTCGTTCGAAGAACAGATGGACAAGCTTATAAGGGAAGCAGGTCAAAAGGTTCGAGACGACCATAATCGCGAAATGGCCATCTACGAGAAAGCCAGAACGCAACGCCTCCTTCAGCAGGCTACGGAAAATGACGATGCCCTTCGTCGCCAGCCCGCTATACAAAAGACCCGACGTAGGGGCAAAAATAAACCAAAGAACCGAAAAAGCGTTCGACAGTGACAAAGCGGGTCCAAGAAGCCACGCGAGCGAGAATCGAGCAACCAGCATTCGTCTCTTATAAGGAAGATGGGTCGAGTGTATTCTTTTTCCCAAACCACGACAAGAAAGATACTTGATCTTGTCATAAAACATCAGATGATTACCCTCCCGGAGTCCAAGCACCCCTTACAAGCAGGAGAAGTCTATCACCCAGACTATTGCTCCTATCACCGAGCAATAGGACATCCTCTCGAAGACTGCTTCACATTCAAAGACTGGGTAGAAGACCAGTATCAGCAAGGTGGATTCGCTCTATCCAGCAGTTGGAGGGTAACCCCGCCGCAGAAGTATAAGCCGAAAGCTACGAAAGCAGAGCCGGATCAACATCGGGCTTGGAAGCGATCTCATACCTGTCATGTAATAACGCTGTCACAAGAAGAACCCGAGAACATGGATGACCTCCCCTGGTGCTTCGAAAACGATGATGACGAGGGGATCTCAGAGTTTCCACCGGCGCCAAAAGAGCTGGAAGATGAAATACATACTACTGCAGATAACCTCAAGAAAATTGATTTGGGGACGGCAAATGACCCGCGACCGACATTCGTCAGTGAGTCGTTGTCTGAAGAAAGGGTGGCTACGCTAAAAGGCGTGCTCATGCAGTATAAAGATTGCTTCGCATGGAACTATTCCGAGATGCCAGGACTAGATCCAGAGATTGCTGTGCACAAATTGGCGATATCTCCGGACATCAAGCCGATCAAACAAGCGCCGAGAAGGATGCGGCTCGAGCTTGAGATGAGCATCAACGCCAAAGTTAAGAAGCTAATCGACTCTGGCTTCATCCAAGAGGTTCAATATCCCGACTGGATCGCTAACATCGTCCCAATAATGAAGAAAAATGGGACGGTGCGCATCTGCGTGGACTTTCGGGATCTCAACAAAGCTTGCCCGAAGGACGACTTTCCAGTACCGGTCACCGAGCTGATGATAGATAATACGTCCACTCACGAAGTTTTCTCCTTCATGGACGGCTCATCAGGATACAATCAGATAAAGATGCATCCCGAGGATCAAAAGCATACCGCTTTCTGGACCCCTTTGGGCATATTCGGCTACAAGGTGATGCCTTTCGGTCTAAAGAACGCCGGTGCCACCTATCAGAGGGCCATGACAAAGATTTTCGATGACCTCATACATGAAATCATCGAATGCTATATCGACGACCTCGTAGTTAAAAGCAAATCATACGAGGAACATTTAGAGCATCTGAAGATCGTGTTTCAGCGCCTTCGGAAATATAACTTGAAGATGAACCCTCTCAAATGCGCGTTCGGAGTTTCCTCAGGCAAATTTCTAGGATTCGTCATCCGCCACCGAGGCATCGAGATAGACTCGTCGAAGATCAAGGCGATCATGGAAATGCCTCCGCCAAGGACTCTCAAGCAACCGCGGTCTCTCCAAGGAAAGCTCGTGTATATCCGGCAATTTATAGCCAATCTCTCCGGTAAGTGCCGTCCTTACAGTCACCTAATGAAGAAGGGAACCCCATTCATCTGGGATCACAAATGCCATGGCGCACTGAATGAAATCAAGCAATACTTGCAGAATCCGCCAGTACTGGCCGCTCCCGTTAAAGGAAAACCTCTCGTCCTGTACACAACAGCCCTCGAAGGTTCTTTAGGCGCGCTATGGGTACAAGAGAATGACCAAGGGAAGGAGAGAGCCCTCTACTATTTGAGTCGAGTTCTACTGGGGGCAGAAAGCAATTATTCTCACATCGAAAAGCACTTCCGGGCGATGATTTTCGCGATAACGAAGCTCAGACACTACGCGTTGGCACATGAGGTCCATCTCATATCGAAGGTGGATCCTCTCAAATATTTAATGTCAAAGGCTATATTAACGGGACGGCTCGCTAAATAGGCCCTGCTCTTGATGGAGTTCTCGACAACTTATCGTCCTCTCAAGGCAGTGAAAGGCTAAGCCATCACCGACTTCCTCGCTGAGCATCCGATACCTGCCGACTTTCCCTTGAACTGCGAGTTGCAAAACGAGCACGCGTTTGACACGATCGATGGGGAGAGAAGAGAGAATGATACCCAGTGGGAACTTTATTTCGATGGAGCATCTTCCATGAAGAAGCGCAAACAAAGCACCCTCATAATCAAATCCGGGGTAGGCCTCATCTTCGTGACTCCACAAGGAGGGATAATGCGCTTTGCCTTCTCCTTGTCAGAACCGAAGACAAAAAACGAAGCCGAATACGAAGCTTTGATATCAGGTCTTGAGATTGCTGTTGACATTGGAATTGAAAACCTCCTCATATACAGAGACTCCCAGTTGGTCGTTAGTCAAGTAAACGGCGACTATCAAACGTGCAAACCAGAGTTAGTGAAATACGGTGAGAGAGTGCAGCAACGGCTGACTCAAATTCCTTCCTACGCCCTGGAAAGCATACCGCGTACGGAAAATAGCAAAGTGGATGCGTTAGCCAAACTCGCTAAAGAACTGACTGAAGAGAATCTCGATGACGTAAGAATTGTGGTACAAAGTTGTCGGGTTCTTGCACCGGCAGAAATATCTCCGGAGTTGTCCGAAGAAAAGAGAGCGACCGAGCAAACGGCCCTGCAAATAAAAGACCAGGAAAAGGCTATGGATTGGAGAGAAGTCTTTATAAATTACTTCAAATCCCATCGAACACCTGAAGATGCGTCGTCAAGACATCAGCTCATGAAGCGAGCTTTATCTTTTGCCTTCGTCAATGATACTTTGTATAAGAGATCATTTGATTCTCTGTGGCTAAGATGCCTGGGACTTGAAGAGGCAAGGAGAGTCGTCCAAGAAACTCACGACGGACTCTGCGGCTCTCATCAAGCCGGGCCGAAGATGAAACTAAAAATCAAAAGGATGGGCTACTATTGGCCCACGATGATCCAGGACTGTCTTGAATACGCGAAGCAGTGCCACTCGTGCCAGGTTCACTGGGATTTTATCCATCAGCATCCGAATCCACTACATCCAATGGTGGCTAGCTGGCCGTTCGAAATGTTGGGGACTGACATAATCGGCCCCATCGAACCGACATCGTCCAGAAGACATCGATTCATCTTGGCAACAACTCATTACTTCTCTAAATGGGCAGAAGCAGTACCGCTGAGGGAGGTGAAGACGGAGAATATTCTCCATTTCTTCAAGACACACGTCATTTACCGGTTCGGCACTCCGCGACGGATTATCTCCGATAACGGGCCAGTCTACAGAAGCCACAAGATCAGCCGCTTCGCACAACAGCATAACATAGACTGGAGATACTCTTCAGTCTATAATCCCCGAGCTAACGGTCTAGCTGAGGCTTTCAACAAGACCTTGGCGAAGATCGTGAAAAAGACGGTGTCTCAGAATAAGAAGGACTGGCACGAGAGACTGCATGAAGCTTTCTGGGCGTATCGAACTACGTTCAAAATGGCCACAAACACAATGACGTATGTATTGGTATTCGGTACAGAAGCGGTGCTCCCCCTCGAGATAGAGTTACCCTCTCTACGAGTGGCAGTTCACTACGAATTAACAGACGAAGAAAATGCTCACCTTCGGCTTGAGGAGCTTGATACCCTCGACGAAACCTGGCTCATGGCGCAGCAAAATCTAGAGGCTTATAACGCAAAGATGACGCGCTCATATGAGAGATTGACTAGGCCGAGAACATTCCGCCAAGGCGGACTCGTGCTAGTGGTCAAAAGACCTATGATCCCCAATCGTGCCAAGCGGGGGAAATTCGAGCAGAACTATGAAGGCTCGTATATCATAGACAAAATCTACCAGGGTGGAGCATATCTACTCATGGACATGCATGGTGAAAGACCTTTCAGGCCAATAAACGGTCGCTTCCTAAAAAATACTACGCCTGACGAGTCACGGCCTAGGTCAACGATAGATGACGACGCCTATGTTTGCTCGCTATCTTCCTAAGCCTAAACTTTGTAAGTAGTAGCCGGCTTCTTTTTCGTCGGACCAAAACATCCTTAAACTAACAATGGACCACTATGTCCTAAAACTGGCGTCGGACCGAAACGTCCTTAAATTAATGATGGACCACTATGTCCTAAAACTTGTTGTTGACCGAAACGTCGATAAACTACTACGGGCCGCAACATCCCAAGGCTGACACAAAAAAAAAGAAGAAGAAGAAAACGATATGTCCATAAGCAAAATGGGCACAGATGAAAACCTGAAAGGGCTCCGTGAGTAAAAACAGCAGGGTTACCGGCGAGTTTTGTTAAAACCCGAAAGGGCGCAATCTCGTTAAAAGATACTTGCAAGATCCCCTCGACCCTGTAAGGAGAAACCACCTTCGTGAGATCCTTACGACTCACAAGAGAGCAACACACTTAGCGATCCCCACGATTCCTATGGAGAAATTACACTTGCGAGATCCTCACGACTCGTAAGGAGAACCCTTCTTTGAGACCCTCATGGCTCATAGGGTTCAAAAGCCTTAAGCTACAGGGATCTGAACCTGTTCTTAAGCCATCACAGCCTCCAATGCTGCCCTATAAGCAGTTCAGTATTGACCCTTGTATACAATCCACGGGCGCGAATAAACATTTCCCTAACAAAGCCCCACCCGCGACTAGGGATATGTTTACACAGTGGACAACCCTTGTAAGTCCTCTCGACTTATAAGGAGAAAATACTCTTGTAAGATCGTTACGACTTATAAGAGAACACACACTTAGGAATCCTCACAATTCCTAAGGAGAAAATACACCTACAAGATCCTCACAACTCGTAGGGAGAAATACCATTATGAGACCCTAACGGCTCGTAAAGTCAAAAAGCCTTAATCGACAGGATCCTAACCCTGTTCACTAAGCCACCTTTGTTCGACATCGACAGAGGCAAATGATGATTCGCTCCTGGTAATATCCCAGTTGTAGTGATGCTGATACCTAAATCGGTATCAAATTCCAAACTCACAGTGAAAAGTTAGTGAGCCACAAACACATATGAAATAGCCGAAATGATGGGGCAACTTGCAAATCAGCTTGTAAAACAAATATATGCATGAAAAATAGCCGAAATGATTGGGCAATCGTAATAAAAAGCAGCGAGTAAATAAAACAAATAGCCGAAATGATTGGGCATCGCGAAAAAATAGCCGAAATGATTGGGCAATCGCGACTTTCACGATATAAAAGCAGAAATAATAGAGCATCGCGGAAAGAAAAATATATAACATGAAACTTTATGCCCTACAGGTGAGATCACAATCCAGGGGCGCAAACAAAGAGGGAACCATACCTTTCTAGCAGGCTCCATCAGAAAAAGAAGCCGCATCTCGATGGTTCACAGACAGCCTGGTGATCATCTCAACATTCGTCTCATTACAACAAACGTAACATCAACAAAACGGAACCGCGGAAACTCCCAGTTCCATGACTCGGCGGTGCACAGACAACCAAGAGTAAACCCCCGACTCCGTGAAATGCGGGTAAAGTCAACCCTTCCTGGTTTCGTGGAACACGGCTATGTCAATCCTGACCCGTGGGAAGCATACAGTGCAAATCCTGGTCCTTGCGGAACACGACCTATGTCAATCCTGACCCCGTAGGAAGCATCCAGAGCAAATCCTGGTTTCGTGGAACACGGCTTATGTCAATCCTGACCCCGTAGGAAACGTCCAGAGCGGATCCTGGTCCTTGCGGAACACGGCCTATGTCAATCCTGACCCCGTGGGAAGCGTCCAGAGAAAATCCTGGTTTCGTGGACATGGCCTATGTCAATCCTGACCCCGTGGGAAACGTCCAGAGAGGATCTTGGTCCTTGCGGAACACGGTCTATGTCAATCCTGACCCCGTGGGAAACGTCCATAGCGGATCCTGGTCCTTGCGGAACACGGCCTATGTCAATCCTGACCCCGTGGGAAGCATCCAGAGCAAATTCTGGTTTCGTGGAACACGGCCTATATCAATCCTGACCCCGTAGGAAACATCCAGAGCGGATCCTGGTCCTTGCGGAACACGGTCTATGTCAATCCTGACCTCGTGGGAAGCGTCCAGAGAAAATCCTGGTTTCGTGGAACACGGCCTATGTCAATCCTGACCCAGTGGGAAACATCCAGAGCTGATCCTGATCTTTGCGGAATACGACCTATGTCAATCCTGACCCCATCGAAAGCGTCCAGAGCAAATCCTGGTTTTGTGGAACACGGCCTATGTCAATCCTGACCCCATGGGAAACATCCAGAGCGGATCCTGGTCCTTACGGAACACGGCCTATGTCAATCCTGCCCCCGTGGGAAGCGTCCAGAGCGAAACCTGGTCCTTGCGGAACACGGCTATGTCAATCCTGACCCCGTGGGAAGCATCCAGAGCAAATTCTGGTTTCGTAGAACACGGCCTATGTCAATCCTGACCTCGTGGGAAACATCCAGAGTGGATCCTGGTCCTTACGGAACACGGTCTATGTCAATCCTGACTCCCGTGGGAAGCGTCCAGAGCAAATCCTGGTTTCGTGGCACACGGCCTATGTCAATCCTGACCCCGTGGGAAGCGTCCAGAGCGGAACCTGGTCCTTGCGGAACACGGCTATGTCAATCCTGACCCCGTGGGAAGCATCCAGAGCAAATCTTAGTCACGTGGAACACGGCTTATGTCCATCCTGACCCCGTGGGAAGCGTCCAGAGCGGAACTTGGTCCTTGCGGAACACGGCTATGTCAATCCTAACCCCGTGGGAAGCATCCATAGCAAATCCTGGTCACGTGGAACACGGCTTATGTCAATCCTGATCCCGTGGGAAGCATCCAGAGAAAATCCTGATCCTTACGGAACATGGCTATGCCAATCTCGACCCCGTGGGAAGCATCCAGAGCAAATCCTGGTTTCGTGGAACACGGCCTATGTTAAACCTTACCCCGTGGAAAACGTCCAGAGCGAATCCTGGTCCTTGCGGAACACGGCCTATGTCAATCCTGACCCCGTGGGAAGCGTCCAGAGCAAATCCTGGTTTCGAGTAACACGACCTATGTCAATCCTGACCCCGTAGGAAACATCCAGAACGGATCCTGGTCCTTGCGGAACGCGGCCTATGTCAATCCTGACCCCGTAGGAAGCGTCCAGAGCCAATCCTGGTCCTTGCGGAACACGGTTATGTCAATCCTGACCCCGTGGGAAGTGTCCAGAGCAAATCCTGGTCCCGTGGAACACGGATAAAGTCAATCTTGACCCCGTGGGAAGCGTCCAGAGCAACCCCTGACTCCGTGAAATGCGGATAATGTCATCCCTATCAATCACTTACGGGTCCTCTCGTCTCGTAAGGAAGAAAACTCTCTTATGAGATCCTTATGACTCCCAAGAGAAAAACACACTTAAGAATCCTCACGATTTCTAAGGAGAAAATACACCTACGAGATCCTCACGACTTGTAGAGAGAAAAGTCTTTATGAGACCCTCACGGCTCATAAAATTGAAAAGCCTTAGGCGGCAGATCTTAACATGCTTCCTAAGCCATCGCTACCTCTCGAAAAATTCAAGACGGAATGCTCTCTATCAAGTACAGGCTACGCTTACTAAAGTAACTTGCCGGTAACAAAGAAAAGAGAAGAAAGCAAAAGATGACACAAGATAGGGCGAAAGAAATGTATCTTTTATTCATAAATTCAATTGGGTACAAAATATATCATATGAAAGAATAAAAGGTGGATACATATTATTCAAAATTTACAAATTGGTACAAGAACAACTATTGGGAGGGAAGCGTTTTCAATAGGCCAATCAGTTGCTCGCGCACTCCCCTCAGGCCCTTTTCACGGTCAGCTGCCGCGACCAACTCCGCTTCAACTTGAGCCCGTTGTTGCAAGTAGGATGAAAGTTGCTCGTCAACGACCCACTGAGCTACCTCACGACTTTGCGCGTCTCGTTCGATGAGGTAGAGCTTCTGCCTCAGCGTTAGCCCGTCAGAAATACATCGTAGAAGGCTTTCGAAGATAGCTTTCAGCTGTACAGTATTTGCGTCAACCTGAGCATGCATCTGCGCAGATTCGATTGAAGTCTCATCGCGCTCCTTACGCTTCAAGGCCGCTTCTTGTTCAAGATGGCGGAAGTAGGGAGTGCTTTGCTCAACCCACGCGGCCCGTTGGGAATTCACAGCTAAGACCTCGGGGGCAGGACGTCCAAACTCGAGCTCATGCAGACAGGCCTCGATTTTTCTGTAGTGATTAACCCAGGACTCAACGACGCCTTCACTATGAAAGTTCATGAGTGTCGCCAGCATAGGATTAACCTCGGCAGCAAAATATGCAGCAAGGGCAGGTGTCTCCGCATCAAGCTCCTCGATATAATCCCTCAACATGCGTAAACTATTCACATCACCTTTTGAAGAGGAACGTCGAGAAAAAGGGCCTGCTGGCATTATTACTCGAGACTCGAACAGAGCTGAAGTTGGTGTCACAGCTGCAATGCAAATCACAGTCAAATAACGGTTCAAGAAAATAGAGAAGCTACATGAACAATGGAGTTTACTATACCGGCTGCGGTAAGCGGCAAGGCCGGGAGTACCGGTGGCGCAACTGTTCTTTCATCTCCTCCTTCAATTTGTAGTGCTGCAGTCGAAACAAAGAAAAATTAGAAATGATTTGGCTGCCCGTAAAAGAAAAGGAAAGACATTAGCTAAAAGCTGTACCTACCAGCGCCACTAGATGAGGCAATCTCTGACTGGAAGGAGAAATGTGGGTGCAACACCTGATACAGGTGATCGAAAAGTACTCCTGCAAGGATGTAATAATGCAATGTCAGTACATAAAGCATACTGCCTACAATGAAACCGATGGGTCACAAACCCGTACCTTCTAACATTTGGGAGGACACAGGAGAAGGCAAAAGGACGGCCATCGTCAAAGCAGCAATTCGTGATGCTTCCTTGGGTGGCGCAACTTCAACGCTCACCACACCTGCATTAAAAATGAGAGAAACGTTGTCAAAAGAGATTGAAAGGGATTGCAGAATAAAGGAGAAAGCAATAACCCAAAATCTACCTGGTGAGTCGCCAGTTGAAACGGCGACAAGGGTGTCACTGGGTGCAGCGACTGCTTTACCCTCTCCCATCGGAATGGTCTCGCCGCCCGTAGCTTCATCCCCCGACTCTACGAGAATCGTCGTGACATTCGCAGCGCCCGGCAACGGCAAGGAACCGCAAGGTGAGAGAATGGCAATTAGGGCAGTCCCAGACTCTTAAGAATGAGTGGGTATCTTAGGCTCGGCGGTGGCCGCCATCTCACTCACCACTCCTTCATCAAGAGTCGGCCCTGCAGGATAGGATATATGCGAATCTGAAAATTAAAACTTTCGACAGCTTCCCGAGCCATACGTGCTGCCTGTATTTGGGCGGTAGACAAGGCGACTGAAGCATCCTCTGAAGGAGTAGGGGCAGGGGTAGCAGCGCTCGAACCTGCACCCGCGGCCAAGACGGCGTTGCGCTCCCTTGCTGCGCGCATTCTACGCTTCCTTTCCGCCCGGGCCGTGAGAGCGGATCTTCTCAAAACCTCCGTCAATGGGACGTCATCGACCACGCCAAGAGCTACCTTTTGAGCCATTATGGCATCCGTCATCGGTCGCTTAAGTAAAGCCTCTTTTGGCAGTGCTGAGGAGGCCGGGACTTCGATAGTCGGCCCTGGAAGCATCTCCGCATCATCCTGTGGGATTGGCATTGTAGTCCCTGCGATAAGATAAAAGGAGTCAGATTGTCTATAAGAAAGGCAAATGAAAGCGCAATGAGCCGAAATATACCAACACCCAGCGAAGCGCGAATCCTCTCCTCCTCCTCAAAGGTCATAAGGGAAGCCGCGAGAGTCTCTTCAGTGGAAATGCCTGTTAAAGAAGGAAAAGTGTCAGTCAAAACATGATAATAAAAATATAATGCAATGACAAAAAGTATGGCTGATGTTTACTTGATTGCGCGAGGATGGACAATCCCGCTTTGTGGCTTACTGATCGCACAGAAGCTGCAATAGCAGCCTCCAGATCAGTATTGTTCGACGCTATAAGTAGAATCTCGTTGTCCCATATTTGCCCAAGCCCTCACTATAAGGAGCATGAGGCTCCTGGCCGAATGCAACATCGGCAGAGAGAATCAACTTCTTCTTTCTCTTCTGCGAGCGAGCACCGGTCGCCGCTAGCACAAGCTTACGCTTGGTGGGCACCTTGGGACGACGAGTCCTGATATCTGAACCCACGCCTGACTCGGGGGACGCCACGGTCACCGCTTCCACGGGAGCACGGGGTATCGGTAGTTCGGGCCTATCATGCGGGACTTCGACCGCAACAACTTCTCTTAAGGGAGGACGGACAATGGTCCCTCGCTTCAGAGGAACATTTGGATTACCGGCCGGAGCGGTACCATTGCGATCAAGCAGCAATCGCTTCTCCTCCCTGATGACGGCGCCCATTGAATGTTGATACCAGGCCACATACACATTGAGGGCCTTCGGAACACAGCTTAGTTCACTAATAAAGAAGTTGGACCACGTGTTCAGATGCATGAAATGATGCAGCGCGCTTCGCATCCCCTCATCGGTAGCAGCGGGTTCTGTCAAGAAGGCCTCAAGCGGAATCCCCTGATTATAGCCCAGCTGCTGGGCGAAACGATGCGGATTATATCTCATGAATAGCGCTGCATCATTTTGCCTAAATACGAGAAAGCCCGGCCTGATGGAGTACAGATGAAGAATCTCCCGAGCTTTCAACACAGAGGCCCCGTCTTTAAAAATATCTTGCAATGGCAACACCGCTGTTGAAGATTCCTGGCCGACCGTCAAGATTTTGTCTGTGAAAGACATACCATCTCCAACCGTGCGTGGACGAAGATGTAAACCCCTAGCTTCCCGCGGTGTCGGACTTACGATGGAACAGTCGACCAGCCGCATTATCCGAGGGAATTTACATCTGTCGTAAAAAGGTCTTTTGTGGATACCGAAGACCCCAAGCACGCGCAACTCTAGCCATGAGGTGAAGTAATATATTGAGAAGTTGGCGGGCTGTACCCCTGGTTCAGTGGTATCCGCTGCCAAGATGAGGCCGTGATATAGGTGGGCTAACCCCGCTATCTCGATGGCCACTTGTATTCCGGCAACCATTCGATGCGCAGGGTAGAAGACAGAAGGCCTCATGTAGCGAGGGTGTATAGGAAGCGCGAACCTGCTTGTAACAACTCCATTTTTAGTGTACATAAATTTGATTTAAATTTGAAGTATACTTGGGGTATTTAATGTTGCTGTTACCACTTTAAGTATTTGTTTCACACAATAATTACAAGAAGAAGCTTGTGGCTCATTGGTAATAGCTTGCACTGCTGAATCAAGCCACCAGAGTTCAAATCCCATACCCCACATTATTTTTAATATTGATTTTTTAAAAAACCTTTAGAATACCAAGAGTTTATACGTGCATATCTCACAAAAACCCCACTACACCCAAAGATGTAACATTTACAGGAGTTAGATGAACCGTCAGGGGGGGATCCCGGCCTCCTGACTCGGCCAAATCGGCCTTGACTCGGTCTGACTCAGTCTTCAGACCGAGTCACGGCCGAGTCGGCCGATTCCGGCGACGGCCCCAGCATGAAAGTTGTGTCTTTTCATATTCCCTATGCACTTGCAAAATTTCATCCTCAGACCACTTCCAGAGCTCTTTTAAAACCCCAATTACTCCACTTTTAATACATTTTTTTATACATTTTATCACATTTTTCATTTTAACCTTTCATCTACCCTAACCCTAGCCTACCCTATAAATACACCCCCTACCATCTACCCTCTCACCCCAAAATCCTGAGCCCACTCTCTCAAAAATTTTCCAAGAGTCGTGTACTTTGAAAACAAGCTCGAGGCGAAGCTCCGACGAATTTCCGTCGGAACTTCCGGCGACCGTTTTAAGGAACTACCGGCGACAACGCAATACATCGGCGATCTCTCTTGTTCCTTCTCACTCCTTTATTTAATCTAAAACCCGTAAATCCCTTTCTATCTCTCTTTCTCATTCAAAAAAAAAATACGAAATTACAAAACCCGACGGAATCGAAACAAATCCGATTTCCGATTCGGTTTTCTGTAAAATTCCACTTCTCACTAATACCATCATTCTTAAACTTCCCAATGTTGATTATTAAACACTAATCAAACAATTTGAACAAGTTTCATCATATGAAATGATAGCTTTCTCAATTTATCGTATTTTTCACTTAAATACCACATTATTTCAATCTTCCATTTAACCCCATCAAACTTGCTATACATTTAAACTAGATCATGAGGTAATGACCTACCTCCTCACACACTTATATACAATCTAACACGATACCATTGAAACCTTAGAATACGAGAAAACAAGCTTTTACATTTAAATACCATATACTTAATAAAACTATTTCTAAAAGATTTAGAGTTGATACACTTTTAAATAAATACCTCTTATTATGAAAATACGATAAGTTGTGGACATCGGTTGTTTATCTAAACCCGACTTTGTGGTGTCTAGGCTAAGTAAGTGAGAAAGGTAAGTTTAAAAGGCCCGTCTCACGGTGATTCGTGAGCGGATCCCTCCTTTTCTCACTTGTACTTATCTGGCCACAATTGGCGGTGAAGAGACGATTTGAGGCATTTAACAACTTATCGCTTAGATCATTTAGAAATAGTCTAGTTGACTTAAGAAACCCTAGAACCTAAAATACGGAAAATTGACATCTTTAAAAACAAATACCATTTACTTAATAAAACCGTTTTCTAAAGGATTTAGTATTTTATAATCTTTGCAAAGCGCCGCTACAACCCATTTTAAGAAACCCGTTCGGGATGGTGCGGTTTATCGCACACCCTCGGGCTTAGTAGTGCGAGATTCAGACCTCCGTAAGGAGCATTCGGTCTCGAAAGATTTAAAATACATCTTAAGAAAATGAGATTTTTAGAATATAAAATATATTAAAATTATTTTTTGTATAAATATATGTATATATATCATTAAAATACCTATTTTATTATGATATAAATATTCCACCTTTTTCTAAAATTCACAAGAACAAATTTACACTAAAATACCATGAATTACAAATAAATCAATATTACAGATAAATACCTTTATTTATAAGACTAGGATATTTTCACTAGAAATGTCATAATATAAAATCCACATTCAATACAACTCTAAAGACGAATAATAAATGCTTGAGGTGTATTTTGAAAAGTATGTAAAAGTATTTTTACATAAACCCCCCTCAAGTTTTATAAATTACCCTAAAGACCCTAGCAATTATAGGACTTCGATTTACATTTCTAACTGTCTCACTCGGGTTTGAGTCTGATTACATCTTACTTGAATATAATTCAAGTCAATCTACAATATTCCAATTCAATATGAACACATGAATCCATGAATCCAGTTATCAATCTATACAGCTTGACTGAACCGAACCATGGATATATTCCTTTTACATGGTTCTCCAGTTATTCCACTTACATTATTCTACGGTTATATTCGTTTACTGATATCATGGTTTCGGTCAGTCTTTCAATTATACACTCAATTCAATTTACAGTACAAAACAATACAAATAAAATACTACAGGGTTTAAGTGGTAGATTGGCACGGAAGGTGTTAAAAGTGGCACGAGACGGTAAGATTAAGACACCTAACCTATATTCTGTTGCAGTTGTACCGTGGCTTAACGATTCCTTGTATATTCCGTTCGCCCTGGTCTTTAGTATATGGAGACCCCTCTCGTATACACTGGTATCCTTCTGTACCAAACTACAAACAACAGCGTTAACACAATAATACAACAAGATTATACAACTTTAAAAGGTATCTTCTTATTCTGTTCATTTTACTTTCCTCTTATCTTTGGGACTTACCGAGCGACCTGTTCGCTGACGACATTCTATTCTTTCTTTTTTGAATGTCGTCAGGTGGTTTGGACCCGGCGGAAATCGAGCCATCTACAGAAGACTTGGAGCAGTTTGATGAAGAATCAGAGCTCTAGTTCATTGTACATTTTCCATTCAGTACTTTTCATTTCCTGTTATGCCACTGTTTAGGCATCCTTTTATTTCAGTTTTATTCCCTTTTCATGCATTGTACAAAAGAATGTTAATAAATAAAAGTTGATTTTATTATATCTTGTATCTTGTGTATTTATTTTATATTGCTTAGATACGCTTAGCGTATGTACTTCTGAGTATATACGTAGCGGACCCGTCGCGTCCCCTTCGCCGTATACTAGGATGTGGGGCGTGACAGGTTTTGTTGGTGGCCCATGCAGGCCTGAGCTGTATGAATCCCTATCATGAAGTTCTGTTCTGCGTGAACAACCTAAGCAATATAACACAAGAACCAGCAACTAAAACATTCTTTACAATTCATGTTCCTTGAATCTTACAATTTCATATTTCTTGAATCTTATCATTTCATGTACTTGAATCTGTCCTAACCCAAAATTTTCTTCAGGATTATGGATCCCCCGAACAACACCAGCACCAATGTCAACAACACACCTCCACCTCCAGCACTACCCCTCGCACCAGCTGTTCCTGTGCCACCCACCGAGCAAACAGTGCTATTTAAGGCGATCCACAGCCTTCTTGAGGGACAGCAACAACTCCTGAACCGTCCCGAGACCGACGCACTCGGGGTAAAGCAATTCAGGGCTTTACATCCCAAGCAGTTCTCCGGAAAAGAAAGCCCTCTTGAAGTTGAAGAATGGGCACAAAGCATAGAAGATGATCTGGCAGCAGCACAAGTGCCAGACATAGCTTTGGTCCGTGTGGCGAAACTACAGCTCACGGACATTGCTCGCAACTGGTGGAAGGCGGAAGAAAGCCGTCTTGTACAGCCTATTGAATGGAAGACTTTTCGCGAGAAATTCGACGCGAAATACTTCCCTGTGACTGCCAGGTTTGCCATGAAGCAGCAGTTCATTCATCTACAACAAGGTTCGATGTGAGACAAATCAGTAGATGAGTACGACGCTGAATTCACCATGCTAAACCGGTAAGATATGTCACAATAGTTCAATTTTTTTAAATATTATATACTCCACAGCTAACACAATCCTTAAACAGATTCGCGGCACACTTGATACTGACGGACGAGATCAGAGCCCGTTGCTTTCAACAAGGTCTGGACACGGAAATTCAGGCTGCTCTAGCCACAGGAAAATTTCTGACTCATGAGGATGCTCTGGAAGCTGCCCGCAGTTATGAGGCAGTGATAAAAGCAAGGGGTAGACCTCAGTCTGCAGGAGTCAAACGCCCTGCCAACCAGATGGTAGGTGGAGCCTCGTCCAGACCACCTTTTGTGCCAAGGTGACCCGGAGTACTGAACCACCGTCCCGGCCCAGCCTTTTGTACCTACTGCAAGAGAGCTGGACATATGATGAAAGACTGCCGGCGAGCCAACCGTTTTTGCTTAGTCTGCGGCTCAGCTACTCATGATATCGGGTCTTGTCCTCAAAGGCAAAACCCTGTTGCTGCACCCAGGCCAGCAAACAATTACCCACAGCGCCTAGCTATCCAAGCACCCGCTCCAAGACTTGTACTACCTGTACCACCCAGAGGACCACAAGCTGCACCACCTCCTCGTTAGTTCCATCAAGCTCAAAGGAACGTTCCGAGAAATGCTGCTCAGGCCAGGAGGAATGTACCAAAGCGCCAGGCTTTCACGATGTCCGTGGAAGAATCTGAGGCTACTGGCCAAGTCATCACTGGTAAACTTTCCTTCTCAAACTTATCTTTTAGTCTTGGTTATCTACACACTTTCCCTATACCTAATACATATCCCACATACCTTAGGTACAATCTTAGTAGCCTCACTCCCTGCACTAGCACTGTTTGATACTGGAGCATCCCACTGCTTTATGTTGCAACTGTTCGCCCGAACCCATGCGATTCCAGTCTCACCGCTTGTATCCAGCTGGAATGTCAGTTCAGGAAATGGTGTTCTAAAGGCAACTATGGGATACAACTTGTGTCCAGTCGTCTTCTGCAGCAGAGAGTTTTATGCTGTCTTCAAAGTACTGCACATACCGAACTTCGAAGTGGTTCTAGGAAGGGATTGGCTTGGAACTTTTTATGCTACCATCGACTGTCGTCAAAGGAGGGTAGTATTCGAGATTCCAGACCATCCGGTCTTCTATTTCAAGAGCGGAGACCATACCCTGGAGCCAAGTACCTACAAAGCGAAGCCAAGAGAAGCAGTAGTTGCAGCAGCTCAAGTGGAAGAAGAATTAAGACCAGAGGTAGTTCGAGAGTTCGACGATGTATTTCCTGACGATATATCAGGTTTGCCTCGCGATCGAGCTCTTGAATTCAATATTGATTTAGTACCAGGAGCACAACCGGTGATCAAAGCACCTTATAGATGAAGTCCGGAAGGTTTGAAGGAAGTCCGAACACAGTTGGATGAATTATTGGCGAAAGGATGGATTCGTCCCAGCACTTCAAGTTGGGGAGCACCTGTACTATTGGTGAAGAAGAAAGAAAGTTCATACAGAAAGTGCATCGATTATAGAGCCTTGAACGAAGTCACTATAAAGAACAAGTATCCACTCCCGCGCATCGATGATTTATTCGATCAGCTAAGTGGATCTTGTGTTTTCTCTAAATTGGATCTTCGTTCAGGTTATCATCAAGTGAAGGTCAAGGAAGCTGATATTCACAAAACAACTTTCAGAACACGCTATGGACATTACGAATTTCTAGTGATGCCATTTGGAGTGACCAATGCACTAGCAATATTCTTGAACCTAATGAATCAAGTTTTCCGGGAGTACTTAGACAGGTTTGTTGTCATCTTCATCGACGACATCCTGGTGTATTCTAAGAGTCGGAAAGAGCATGCAGAACACCTACGAATTGTCCTGGAAACTCTTCGACAACATAAGTTCTATGCCAAGTACAACAAGTGCGAGTTTTGGCTAAAGCATGTTGGTTTCCTTGGGCACATCGTATCAGGAGAAGGAATTTCTGTGGATCCAGCCAAAGTTTCTGTAGTTAGCGAATGGCCTACACCAATGTCAGTGACGGACATTCGGAGTTTCTTGGGTTTAGCTGGATATTACAAAAGGTTCATTGATGGATTTTCAAAGATAGCAACACCCCTGACCAAGCTCACACGTAAAGATGAAGAATTTGTGTGGTCAGAAGCATGCGAACAAGCTTTCGTAGAACTCAAGTCAAGGTTGACATCTGCACCTATTCTCGTAATTTCGGATCAATCTGGAGGATTCGAAGTGCATTGTGATGCATCCGGTAAGGGATTAGGATGTGTTCTACATCAGCACAGTAAGGTTGTGGCTTATGCTTCAAGACAACTGATGACTCATGAGCGCAATTATCCGACACATGATCTGGAGTTGGCAGCCGTCATCTTTGCTCTCAAGATTTGGCGCCATTATTTACTTGGTGAACGAGTGATCATCTACACAGATCATAAAAGTCTGAAGTACGTGTTTACTCAAAAGGAGTTGAATATGCGGCAGAGAAGATGGTTAGAACTCACGGCGGACTTTGACATCAACTTGCAATATCACCCAGGGAAGGTGAATGTAGTACCTGATGCTCTTAGTCTCCAACCATTATCGATGAATCTCACCGCTCGGTGGAAGCTTCAACAAGACTTGCATCAGATGGAGATTGAGGTAGTCATGCCAGGTAATACTTCACGTTTGATGAATCTACAAGTTCAATCAACCATTGTCAATCAGATCAAAGCAGCTCAAGCAAGTGATGCTAAGTTGCAAAGGATCAGAGAACAAGTGGAGAATGGAATCAGAACAAACTTCATCATCCATGAAGACGGATCTTTGAGATACGGCAGCAGATTGTGTGTACCAAAAGGTCCTGTTCGGGAAGAGTTAATGAAAGAAGCTCACAGCTCTCCCTACTCAGTACATCGTGGAGGTACCAAAATGTACAAAGATCTACGTCATAATTATTGGTGGCATGGAATGAAGCATGAAGTAGCCAGAAGTGTCACAAAATGCTTGGTATGTCAGCAAGTAAAGGCTGAACATCACATGACAACTGGACTACTTCAACCGTTACAAATCCCAGAATCGAAGTGGCAACACATCACGATGGATTTTGTGACTGCTCTTCCTCGCAGCACAAAGGGTAACGATGCTATATGGGTCATTATGGATCGACTCACAAAGTCGGCTCACTTCATCCCATTTCGGGTTGGCCAATCAACTGAGACATTAGCAAAGAAGTACATGGAGGTAATAATCTATTTAAAATTTAAACTCTTCATAATGTACTATCTCTGATACCCATGAACTCATACAGGAAATTATGAGACTTCATGGAGTACCGGTCTGTATTGTCTCCGATCGTGACACCAGGTTCCGATCTCAATTTTGGCAGAGTCTGCAAGCAAGCTTTGGAACAAGTCTGAACTTTAGCACGGCTTATCATCCACAAACAGATGGTCAGTCGGAATGAACTATTCAGATCTTGGAGGATATGCTCAGAGCGTGTATGCTAGACTTCAAAGGATCGTGGGAAGATCACCTGCATCTTGTGGAGTTCGCGTACAATAACAGCTACCAAGCAAGCATAGGAATGGCACCTTTTGCAGCATTGTATGGAAGGAAGTGTCGATCACCATTAAGTTGGGATGACATCGGGGATTGCGAACTCCTTAGACCAGAGATGATAGTAGCGACCGTTGATGTGGTTCGTACTATCAGGGAAAGAATACACATAGCCCAAGATCGACAGAAACACTGAGCTGATGCGAAGAGACGACATTTGGAGTTCTAACCAGGAGATCACGTATTCTTGAAGATATCTCCGAACCGCGAAGTGATCCGATTTGGAAGACGGGGTAAATTAAGTCCGAGATACATTGGACCGTTCGATATACTCGAACGAGTTGGTGAAGTGGCATACCGCTTAGCGCTTCCACGCTCATTGGAAGGAGTGCATAATGTGTTCCACATATCCCAACTCAGAAAGTATGTGAGTGACCCCAGCCATGTCTCGATCATTCCGAGCTCACTATACAGCCCAACTTATCTTATGAGCAACAACCTGTGGAGATCCTGGACAGAAAAGTGAAGACACTTCGGAACAAGGAAGTTAACTTGGTCCGAGTAATATGGAGGAAAGACACTCCAGGAGAATCCACTTGGAAAAGGGAAGATGAAATGCGTGCAAGATATCCTCACCTTTTTGTAAACTAGTCCTCAAATAAAAGTTGTAAATTTCGAGGACGAAATTTTTGTAAGGAGGGTAGACTGTAACAACTCCATTTTTAGTGTACATAAATTTGATTTAAATTTGAAGTATACTTAGGGTATTTAATGTTGCTGTTACCACTTTAAGTATTTGTTTCACACAATAATTACAAGAAGGAGCTTGTGGCTCATTGGTAATACCTTGCACTGCTGAACCAAGCCACCAGAGTTCAAATCTCATATCCCACATTATTTTTAATATTGATTTTTTTTTAAAACCTTTAGAATACCAAGAGTTTACACGTGCATATCTCACAAAAACCCCACAACACCTAAAGATGTAACATTTACAGGAATTAGATGAACCGTCAGGGGGGATCCCGGCCGCCTGACTCGGCCGGGAATCAGCCAAATCAGCCTTGACTCGGTCTGACTCAGTCCTCAGACCGAGTCTCGGCCGATTCCGGCGATGGCCCCAACATGAAAGTTGTGTCTTTTCATATTCCCAATGCACCTGCAAAATTTCAGCCTCAGACCACTTTCAGAACTCTTTTAAAACCCCAATTAATCCACTTTTAATACATTTTTTTAATACATTTTATCACATTTTTCATTTTAACCTTTCATCTACCCTAACCCTAGCCTACCCTATAAATACACCCCCTACCATCTACCCTCTCACCCCAAAATCTTGAGCCCACTCTCTCAAAAATTTTCTAAGAGTCGTGTATTTTGAAAACAAGCTCGAGGCGAAACTTCGACGAATTCCCGTCGGAACTTCCGGCGACCGTTTTAAGGAACTACCGGCGACGACGTAATACATCGGCGATCCCTCTAGTTCCCTCTCACTCTCTTGTTTAATCTAAAACCCGTAAGTCCCTTTCTATCTCTCTTTCTCATTCAAAAAAAAAATACGAAATTACAAAACCCGATGGAATCGAAACAAATCCGATTTCCGATTCGGTTTTCTATAAAATTCCACTTCTCACTAATACCATCATTCTTAAACTTCCCCATGTTGATTATTAAACACTAATCAAACAATTTGAACAAGTTTCATCACATGAAATGATAGCTTTCTCAATTTATCGCATTTTTCACTTAAATACCACATTGTTTCAATTTTTCATTTAACCCTATCAAACTTGCTATACATTTAAAGTAGATCACGAGATAACGACCTATCTCCTTACACACTTATATACAACCTAACACGATACCATTGAAACCTTAGAATACGAGAAAACAAGTATTTACATTTAAATACCATATACTTAATAAAACTATTTCTAAAAGATTTAGAGTTGATACACTTTTAAATAAATACCTCTTATTATGAAAATGAATACGGAAAATTGATATTTTTACAAATAAATACCATTTACTTAATAAAACCGTTTTCTAAAGGATTTAGTATTTTACAATCTTTGCAAAGCGCCGTTACAACCCATTTTGGGGAAGCCGTTCGGGATGGTGCGGTTTATCGCACACTCTCGGGCTTAGTAGTGCGAGATTCAGACCTCCACAAGGAGCATTCGGTCTCAAAAAATTTAAAATACGACATCTTAAGAAAATGAGATTTTTAGAATATAAAATATATTAAAATTATTTTTTGTATAAATATATGTATATATATCATTAAAATGCCTATTTTATTATGCTATAAATATTCCACCTTTTTCTAAAAATCACAAGAACAAATTTACACTAAAATACCATGAATTACAAATAAATCAATATTACAGATAAATACCTTTATTTATAAGACTAGGATATTTTCACTAGAAATGTCACAATATAAAATCCACATTCAATACAACTCTAAAGACGAATAATAAATACTTGAGGTGTATTTTGAAAAGTATATAAAAATATTTTTACATAAAACCCCTCAAGTTTTATAAATTATCCTAAGGACCCTAGCAATTATAGGATTTCGATTTACATTTCTAACTGTCTGACTCGGGTTTGAGTCTGATTATATCTGACTTGAATATAATTCAAGTCATTCTAAAATATTCCAATTCAATATGAACACATGAATCCATGAATCCAGTTATCAATCTATACAGCTTGACTGAACCGAACCATGAATATATTCCTTTTACATGGTTCTCCAGTTATTCCACTTACATGATTCTACGGTTATATCAGTTTACTGATATCATGGTTTCGGTCAGTCTTTCAATTATACACTCAATTCAATTTACAGTACAAAACAATACAAATAAAACACTACGGGGTTTAAGGGGTAGATTGGTACGGAAGGTGTTAAATGTGGCACGGGGCGGTAAGATTAAGACACCTAACCTATATTCCGTTGCTGTTGTACCTTGTCTTAACGGTTACTTGTACATTCCGTTTGCCCTGGTCTCTAGCATATAGAGACCCCTCTCGTATACACTGGCATCCTTCTGTACCAAGCTACAAACAACAGCGTTAACACAAAATTACAACAATATTATACAACTTTAAAAGATATTTTCTTATTCCGTCTATTCTACTTTCCTCTTATCTTTGGGACTTACCAAGCGACCTGTTCGCTGACGACATTCTATTCTTTCTTTTTTGAATGTCGTCAGGTGGTTTGGACCCGACGGAGATCGAGCCATCTGCAGAAGACTTGGAGCAGTTTGCTGAAGAATCAGAGCTCTAGTTCATTGTACATTTTCCATTCAGTACTTTTCATTTCCTGTTATGCTACTGTTTAGACATCTTTTTATTTCAGTTGTATTCGCTTTTCATGCATTGTACAAAAGAATGTTAATAAATAAAAGTTACTGTTTTTATTATAGCTTGTCTCTTGTGTATTTATTTTATATTACTTAGATACGCTTAGCGTATGTACTTCTGAGTATATATGTAGCGGACCCGTCGCGTCCCCTTCGCCTATACCGGGAAGCGGGGCGTGACACAGCTTAACCATAAACCGAGGAACCCGAGAAAGAACGCTTCCTCATCAATGCCCGGAGCGGCAATTTCTGACAAGGGGACGATCGCGACGTTGGAAAGAACGAAATCCTTTTGATCGGCTTCCAATATTGGCCGGCGATCCAACCCAAAGCCGAAAGGATCGTCAAGTTTAGCAAACTTTTCACCTTGTCGCGACAAGACTTCCGCACGGAGAAAACGAGCGAAAAAATCCGAAAACGTAACCCCGCGGCCTCCGGATTCGAGAAAGAGGCTCTCATACATATGCAACACCTTTATCAGACTTGGGAACTGGTGTTGAATGGCGTTCTCTGGGGTAAGACCCATTACCACTGATTTGGTGGCAAAAATATACTCATTCGGGAGAAGCAGCTCCTCATAATGCTCTCCCTTAACGGGTAAACCAGAAACCTCGGCAAATTCCTCTAGAGAAATGAAGACTGATCGATCCAATAGGAGGAAGGTGTGGGTTGGAAAGTTCCACTGCTTTAAAAACGCCTTGATCCACCATGTGGGAGGTGCAGAATACTGGAACAAGGAGGCGTAGATCGCAGGATACAATCCAAGCTTCAGCAGCTGTGATTTCTTGGCCGATAAGATATATCGAGCCCACTGCAGGTAGCCGGCCGGGTGACGGGAGGTTAGTCCTATGTTGTAGGGCTGTCCCCAAGGGCGCGACTCACCCTGACATATGCGCCGCCCTAGAGTGTCCAAAGCCACCGGCGGCTGCACGGGTACTGCGACAATAGAAGGCCAAAGGATACCTTCTGAAGTCCAATTCACCTCCTCTACAGTGTAGCTTATCGGGGGTGCATCTGCATAGGGGATCACAGAGATAGGCTCCGTGGGTGTCGCACAAGAAAAGCTCCGGCGGCCTCTGATAATCTGATCATACCATCTACCCCATTGATGAAGATTCTTGTACTCCGGGTCATGGTCTTTGATCAGCGCAATAACCTCTCGATCTACGGGCTCTTCAGGGAATCCGCCTTCTGAGCGGATGAATGGGAAGGAGGTGTAAAAAGACATGTCACCTGCGCGAAAAAGAACAAAAGTCAACCGTCAGTGCTATAATTTAAATTCTTACACTTGGTACTTTAAAATTCGTACCGCACTGCAATGCAGTAAAAAGGGGACCAAAGGGGGACCCACTAAATCTAGATGACAGTTCATCATTAATAGAATAGCCTCATCATTTGATAAGACTGTCAATTAAATGAGAAAATCCTCAATTGATTCTCATTTAATGAGAAATCCCTCAGGCTAAGGAGTAAATCTCCCCTTGAGAGCAGTGCTCTGTAACAGAATGACACCTGTCAAGTTTTAATGATGAAGGAATAAAAAAATTCCTCAAGAGCCTTGCTCTGGAAAAAATGATAGAATAATCCATCGGAAAAATTGAAATCAATTTTTTATACATGAATGAAAAATTCCGAGATCTTCAAGATCTGTGAACAAACTTTAAGAGTTCTTTATGAGCAAAGCTCTGTTCATGGGCTAAGAAACCCCAAGAAAATATCTGTTTAGATATATGGGTTCAAGAGAGCAAAGCTCTGTTAATGAAACCCTAAAAGGGTTTCCTTTAGATCAAAGATCTATGAAGAGTAAAGCTCTGTTAATGGGTGAAACCCTAAATTCTTAAAAAAGCTTTTAAAAGATTTAATCTTTACCTAAAAATTTTTTGACAGAGTTCTGCCCTTAAGAAAGTTCTTAAGCCAAAGAGCTATACTTTGTAAGAGAATAATAATTCTCAGAAGGAAGAAGATGAACAAAAATCATCCGAAGCGCCAAAGGTCCTATTTATAGGTACTGAGATGCCTTTTCAACTTCTGAGTTGATCCAAGAGCGCAGATACTGCCACCGCGGCACTCACATGTGGGCCACGTGAGCGCAACGGTGGGGGGCATTTGTTTTGAAATGAAGCAACGCTTCAGATGCAGTGCCAAGTGCGCTGCGCCCTAAGCAGCTCATTACGTGCAAAGCACGTGTGCGCTAGCGCTAGCCGCGCTGCGCTCTGAGCAGCGCACCACGTGAAAGACACGGATGCGCTAGCGCTAAGTGCGCTGCGCTCTGAGCAGCGCACCACGTGCAAAGCACGGGTGCGCTAGCGCTAAGTGCGCTGCACTCTAATCAGCGCACCATGTGCAAAGCACGGGTGCGCTAGCGCTGGAACTAAAAGCTCCCAATGTTTAGATCAAAGATCTAATAATAATGATAAATCATTAATTGATCAGAATTAAATTCTGTTAAGAAAAGATTTCTCAAAATCTTTCCAAATAACAAAATTATGCTCTGTAAATCAGAGCACCGTTGGATCAATGATCCAATGGTGATTAAAAATCACTAAAAATACAGAATAAATTCTTTTTAGAAGATTTCCCAATTTTGTTAAAAATAAGAAGATTGCCTTCTATAAATCAGAAGCCCTTAGATAAAAAATCCAACGATGGGAAATTCCCCAAATCAATTGGAGAAAAGATCTCCATAACTGATTGAACTGATCAGTTTGCCCTCTATAAAGGCCCCCAGACTTCAAGTCTTATACAGAAAAACCTCCCCATAAACTTTGAGAAATTCAAAGACAAGAGCAAGCTCTCAGAAGAAGAAAACTTTCTTCAAGGTAAAAAAGAATGATGATGAACAGAGAGATGAAATCATCTCGTAATTAATTTAAAAGGAAGGATTCACTTCTTTAAAAGATCATAAATTTATAAGACAAAAGTATTTCATAAAGAGATCAAAAGATCTCATCATAAAAGAAGAAGAATATAATTCTTCCCACAGATCATAGATCTATATGACCCAGGTCTTTCCACAAAGAGATCATGAAGATCTCATTATAAGAAGGGGGGAGAATAATTCAATTCTCTTAAATATCGTAGATCTATAAAGGCAAAACCTTTCATCAATATAAGAGATGGGAAACATCTCCCACAAAATAAGAACTGTTGTTCTTAGGTTTTGAAACAAAGTCTCTTTTAAAAGAACATAAATTTATTTCTCAGATCATAAAATTGATCAGATGCACTTTACACTTTTGAACTGCGCTTCTGTGCTCTTGGGCTAGCGCTCAGCGCCAGGCACACCACGTGTCACTCACGTGTGCGCCACTGAACTACTAGTGCAATGCGCTCATAAACAAGCGCTCTGCGCTCATAAACTGGCTCAATGCGCCCATTATCTGGCGCTTAGCGCCAAGCGCGACACGTGTCCCTCACATATGCGCCACTTAACAGTTAGTACTTCGCGCTCTTGAAATGGCGCACTGCGCTCATAGGCTGGCGCACAGCGCCAGGCGCACCACGTGTCACTCACGTGTGTGCCACTGAACTAATAGCGCAATGCGCTCATAAACTAGCGCTCTGCGCTCATAAACTGGCGCAATGCACCCATCATCTGGCGCTTAGCGCCAAGTGCGACACGTGTCCCTCGCGTATGCGCTACTTGGCAAAAGCGCATTGCGCTCTTTTACTGGAGCAAAGCGCCAAGCGCACTACGTGTTGCGCTGATAGAACATAAATTGTTCTTTAATAAGCCCCAGAGCTATGATGAATGCTCAGCATTCAATAAAAGACAAAAAATACACTGTCAGAATTCAAATCAATGCTCAGCATTGTTAAAAGGGCCAAGCCCAAATAAAGGCTCAACAGCCCAAAAGAAATGTTAAACATTTTAACTCGATTGGACTTAGCCCAAATTGGCCATAAGTTCTCAATTCAGATTCAACTGAACCCATGTGCTCATAATCTAATCGATTGATCTTAGTCCCAAATTGGACTACAGATTTCTCAACCAAAATTGGTTTAAGAGTACATCTCTGAACCCCTCTGATATATATCGTTGTAATCCTTCAACGTCTTCAGAGAGGTGACGGGTCCCGACAACCATACATCCCATAGACTATGACGTCTTTAAACCGGACTGTGGGGTCCTTAAACCCATGGACTATGATGTCCTTAACCTCGGACTGTGGGGTCCTTTAAAACCCATGGACTATGATGTCCTTAACCTTGGACCGAGATGTCCTTAAACTAACATTGGACCGAGATGTTCTTAAACTAACATCGGACCGAGATATCCTTAAACTAATTATGGACCGCAACATCCCTAAACTAAACAATACAGTCCAAATGCTCTTTTGTTGGATCTAAATGATCCCGTTAAGTTGATCTTAGTCTAAAATTAGACTAATGTATCCTTAACAAACGTTTAAGTTGATCTTAGTCTCAAATGAGACTAACGTATCCTTAGATCCAACCCCAAATCCAAATTTAAGAAGATACGGATTTGGACTAATCCACGACCTACGGGCGACAACATAAATTAGTCTTTGTATACAATCCACAGGCAACCGAAAACAAAATAAACACCCATGACACGAAGTGACCATCTGGAGAAGGAGAAAGTTGTTACCGCGATGCGGTAGCGTAATTAACTTCAAGGGCTTGCGCCTGCAGGGAAGAGCGTTCCCACAATCAAAAACTCCTCAAATGAGGGGGAATTTGACGAAGTCTGCTATATCGGCCGCATCCGTTTAAACCTTCGATACATGGTGTCATAAATCAACATGACATCTTCGGAGAGGTGGACGGATAGCACCAATTAGCATCTGCCTTAAAATTCAGACAAGACGGACTTACGCGGTCGCGTCTTCGTGTTTCGGCGGGGAACAGCTGACGAAGAGCTCCGTGCCGAATATCCCGAGGGGATGACGAGCAGGAGGACGGCCCCGGGGAGATACCCGATGAGGGTGACGCTGAGGCTCCTATGGTGGGTGCTAGGCTTCCCGAGGTTGCGCCCGGCCCTGAGGCTGCGCCCGGCCCTGAGGCTAGTAGTCCCTTTTCTTCATGTTTTTTTTCTTCTTTTTGTTGCATCGGGTATTTTGTAGGCCTTCGGGCATTTTTGTAAGGCTGGGGAGCCCACAGTACCCTTGTAAAAGCTTTGACTTTGTGAATAAAGATTTTTGTTTTTGCAGTAGTGTTTGAGCTCATATTTTCCTTTGTTGGTAAGCGCTCGTATTTGTGCAGCACTGCCTTCGTTTTATGTCGGTTCTCTATCTAGCGATCACACATCGAGTTGAATCTGTTCGCTTGTCGAGTGTGCAAAGATCGGTGCGAAGACGGTATCTCCATGGCCCCGAAGTCGAGGTGGAGATTGAATAGACATAGAACCGGATGCCTCTTGGTGAGGTCATGTTCCTTAGCGTGGGAAGCTTGGAAAGGCATGCTGGTGATCGACCGAGTAGGGTAGCTGCTCGGTGCCTCTTGGCGAGGGCTTTGATCCCTGGTGTGTTGGGGTAGGGAGCTACCAGATAGGGATAACCGAGCAAGGGTGGGCCCGGTTGCCTCTTTCGAGGATTTTTGATCCTTAGCGCGGGAGGGGCCGTGAGTGGCCTACTAAGGACGGGGCCGAGTAGGGTAGCTGCTCGGTGCCTCTTGGCGAAGGCTTTGATCCTTAGCGCGGGAGGGGCCGTGAGTGGCTTACTAAGGACGGGGCCGAACAGGGTAGCTGCTCGGTGCCTCTTGGTGAGGGCTTTGATCCTTAGCACGGGAGGGGCCGTGAGTGTCCTACTAAGGATAGGGCCGAGCAGGGTAGCTGCTCGGTGCCTCTTGGCGAGGGCTTTGATCCTTAGCGCGGGAGGGGCCGTGAGTGGCCTACTAAGGATGGCCGAGCAGGATAGCTGCTCGGTGCCTCTTGGCGAGGGCTTTGATCCTAAAGGACAGTCCGAGCAGGGTTACTGCCCAGTGCCTCTTGGCGAGGGCTTTGATCCCTGGTTTGGTAAGGAGCTACCGGCCAGGGATAACCAAGCAAGGGTGGGCCCGGTTGCCTCTTGGCGAGGGCTTTGATCCCTGATTTGTTAGGATGGGGAGCTACCAGCCAAGGATAACCGAGCAAGGACGGGACCGGTTGTCTCTTTCGAGGGTTTTTCATTCTTAGCGCGGGAGGGGCCGTGAGTGGCCTACTAAGGATGGGGCCGAGCAGGGTAGATGCTCGGTGTCTCTTGGCAAGGGCTTTGATCCTTAGCGCGGGAGGGGCCATGAGTGGCCTACTAAGAATGGCCGAGCAGGGTAGCTGCTCGGTGCCTCTTGGCGAGGGCTTTGATCCTTAAGGACGGGCCGAGCAGGGTTACTGCCCGGTGCCACTTGGCGAAAGCTTTGATCCCTGGTTTTGTAGGGAGCTACCATCCAGGGATAACAGAGCAAGGGCGGGCCCGGTTGCCTCTTTGTGAGGGCTTTGATCCCTGGTTTGTTGGGGTAGGGAGCTACCAGCCAGGGATAACCGAGCAACGGCGGGCCCGGTTGCCTCTTTCGAGGGCTTTTCATTCTTAGCGCGGGAGGGGTCGTAAGTGGCCTACTAAGGATGGCCGAGCAGGGTTGCTGCCCGGTGCCTCTTGCGAGGGTTTTTTGTCATTAAGGGTGGCCGAGCAGGGTTGCTGCCCGGTGCATCTTGGCCAGGGCTTTGATCCCTGGCGTTGTGGGGTAAGGAAGCTACCGGCTAGGGATAGCCGTGCAGGGTAGCTGCAGGGCTGCCTCTTGATGAGGGCTTCGATCCCTGGCGCTGTGGGGTAGGGAAGCTACCAGCCAGGGATAGCCGAGCAGGGTAGCTGCAGGGCTGCCTCTTGGTGAGGGCTTCGATCCCTGGCGTTGTGGGGTAGGGAAGCTACCAGCCAGGGATAGACGAGCAGGGAGCTGCAGGGCTGCCTCTTCGTGAGGGCTTCGATCCTTGGCGCTGGAGGGGCCGTGGAAGGCCTGCCAAGGATGAACCAAGCAGTGAAGCTGCTTGGTTGCCTCTTAGTGAGGGCTTGGATCCCTGCCGTTGTGGGGTAGGCGAGCTACCGGCCAGGGATAGTCGAGCAGGGTAGCTGATGGGCTGCCTCTTCCTGAGGGCTTTGGAAAGATGGACAGCCGCGAGTGACACGTGCCACAAACGCGTGGAGGAGGCGAAGCGCCAGAGCCGTGTCATTTCGATTTCGCATCGAGCGGCACGATGTCTGCCGCGTGGCGGCATAGTTGCGGGCGACCGTTGAACTCCGGGAGCATTGTGGGGTATAAAATGGAGAGATTGTTGATGACTTCTTTCCTCACACACAATATGCAAGAATGGAGGACTTCCCTTTCACCATCCTCGATATCATAAGCTTTGAGGACGTGTATCTCTACGATCAGTACTGCACTGATGACACAGTGCAATTGGTGATAGGCCGGATCGAGGATCATTTTGGTCGATTGCTCCCCCGGCGCTCCTCCCTACTTCCGGTGTTGATGTACTCCATCTGGAGGGCGTCGTCGGGGCTCTACAACCCCTTATCTGAGCAGCTGAAAGACGAGTCCATTGGCAAGCTGAGGTCTTTGAGGCTTTTCGGCCTGATCTCTGCGAGCCGGCTAAATCGCTCGGAGGCGCTCGTCCTTGAGTGCTACCACTTGAGGCTCGATGCCGACGCTAGCGGGGGTCATCGAAGGGTGAGGTTAGACGCCGCGAGGGCTCGGCTGGCGGAAATATCCTCAGAGTACCACGAACAGTGCTCTCTGTATCCCATTCCCCCGCCGTTGTAATATATTTTTTTTTGTACGGCTGAGGAGCCTATAGTATCTCTTGAATGAATAAGATTCTTTTTCTTTTCTGCAATGCTTTATTGATCCCTTTATTATATAAACAAAAGATCTCAGGAAAGATGTACATTGCTCTGTAAAGAAAATACTTGCTAGTAGATGTTCTTATTCGTGCAGCTCGAGCCCCCCGGATGTCTGTTGGCATTTATGCCCGGCATAGGGTACCGAGCTTCGTGGGTACCAGACGTATCCTCCGCTGACACTACCATGATCTGGCCGATGGTCGGCTCGGCTGGAGGGGGACGTTGCTCCTGCTCGCGGTCAGCTTGCCGCTTGTCCCTTAGGTACGCTGCTAGGTGTCCCGAACGGATGAGCTCCTCGATGTAGTCTCGGAGCTGCTTACAACTCTCTGTGGAGTGGCCTAGCGACCTGTGGAACCCGCAGTAGGGTCCTCGGGTTCGCTTTGAGGCCATTCGCGGGATTGGGGGGAGCTTGAAGAACCCCTCGCCCTTAGCCTCTTCTAGTAGCATTGCCTGGGAGACATTGAGCGGTGTGTACTTCTGGAATTTTAGGAGATAGGGCTCTTGCCGTTTAGGTCCCCTTCTCTCTTCTCTTGCCCTCTTCTTTTGGTCGGTTTGCTCTGCCCGGGGAAGATTTGCGCTTACCTCGGATTCGAGCTGGACCTCACGCTCGGTCCAGGCCTTTACCTTGGCCACGGTCTTAGGCTGCACTAATGCAAAGGAGCGTAACCACTCCTTGTGCTTAAGGCCAGACCTCAGTGCCGTGATGACCGTATCGTCCGGGTGCTCGGGGACCTCGAGAAGGGCGTTGTAAAAGCGGGTGACGTATGCTTTGAACGTCTCTTTGTCCCTGCTCTTGATCGTCAAGAGGTGGTCGACGGTACGCTTTTGCCACCCGTTCCCGACGAAGTGGTCGAGGAATTGGGTGGCCAGCACGTCGAAAGTTGAGATCGAGTGTGGCTCGAGTTCTCGGAACCAGTCTCGCCCGAAATAGATGAGAGTGGCCGGGAAAGCCCGGCATTGGGCAGCGTCGGAGTTGTCTTGGAAGCTCATCCCTGCGGTGAATGCATCCAAATGGTCCTTCAAGTCAGACTTGCCGTCGAAGAGGGAGACCTTTGGGGTCTTGTTGCGAGAGGAGATGTGGACAGCGAGCAGCTCCTCGGTGAATGGTTTGGTGAGCGAGTCGGTAGCGTACTTAGCCCTGTCGCTCGAACGGTGACCCTCCCAATGCAGACCCTCGATCTTCTTCTCGAGGGCGGCGAGTCGGCCGTGGTACCTTGACGACTCGGCACATTCTGATCCCAGGCCTTTGCTGTTGGAGGCCTGCATCTGGCCTCGGCCTCGGTTCTTTTCAATGAGGTTCCTTAGATCCCCCGGCGAGGTGGTCTTCGAGCCGCCATGGTGAGTCTCGTCCGCGCGACCTCGTTGAGGGAGGGGGTGTCGGTCAGGCCTGATAACAGGCGAACTGGCAGACATCTCCTCGGGAGGGATAAGTGCACGAAGGACCTCGGAACGAGGCGCTCTGGCGGCGGACCTCGGCGTTAAACTGTGAGGCACCCAGCAGGCCTCAGAATGTTTTGGCCCGGGAGATCTGCGGCCGTGGGAGGTAGCGACGCGGTGGTTGGCAGTGCCGACGCGGACGGAGTTTTCTCTTCTTCTGTAGGGGTCCCGGTCCCAAGCCTAGGGAGCGGCGACCTGGGGATCTTGCCCTGCCGTTTGGACGCGGATGAGCGCCTCCACAAAGGACGCGAGTCGGTCTATTCGGCCGGCAAGGGCGCTAATGGCATTCGGCGGAGGAGGTTCGTCCGCGCCTCCGTTGAGGGGGAGACGGCGGCTAGTGTTTGGATCTTCGTGATGATCGCTCGCCATTGGATTGAGATCGGAAAGTGAACTTTTGTTTTTGTGGAATCAAGGATTTCCCACAGACGGCGCCAGCTGACGCGACCTGGATCGCGCCGAGATGTTACCTTCCGTTGATCTGCTGATGGCGGCGATGGATGGCTGAGATTAGATCTGGAGGCTGCCGCTCCTGAAGCGTGTGGATTTCAATGGGTTTGAGGTTGTGGTCGCCAAGCTACCTGCAAGGAAGTCCCGGGGTGGTTGTACCACCGAGGACCCTCCGACGGTCAAGTTAGACTAGAGATCCGAGCAGAGTAACGGTTTAGTGGAGTAAAAATTGCTTACTTGGACCGTCTGAAGAAGGGGTTTGTATAGCGGTGGCAGCAGGCAGGGTAGACGCGAGAATCACACCGGCCGTTACACTCCCGACGTCACGTCCGCGTGATGAGCGGGATCTCCCATTAACGGTGAGACAAGCTCGTTAATGGGGGATCGTGATGGCGTGGAACGTGGGATGTGGCCGGCGGAAATATCGCGCATGGCGAGATTCGCGGGATGGCGGTTGCGCCTGTGAACGGTGCCGTTGGTCGGTCGATGAGACCGAGGAAGATGACCTCGGGGGGAGAGCTCGCGGACGAGTGGGAGAGCCGAGGTATCTTGGTTCTGCTCGAGCCCGAAGGCGAGCTGAAAGGGCCGAGGAGGCTCGGGCCTGTGATAGCTCGGAGACGAGCTGTGCGGCCGAGGAGGCCAATTGTGCTGGGGGCTCGGAGGTGAGCCAGCGTTTGTTTGAGGGACGGGCACAGGAGTGGTCTGGTCGGTCACTGTAGGTCCTTTCTTGTGAGCCCCGGGACACGTCATCTGCCACGTGTCACGATTTGGGAGATCACTGATATCGAGCATCATCAAATCATTTATAAGTGTTTATAGCAAATAATCAATTAAAAATAAGCTCATCCAAACGAGCACAAAAACTTCCGCTTCCTAAACAAGAATTACTAGAATGGATGAACACATGGCTCTTCCTATCCTGCTTTGTCTTGGCTTTTTCTAGAACAAGCCCTTTTTGTTTGAACTACCCATCTGCTCTTTCCAGTACTCTCATTTTGCCATCTCGTAGTACCATCATGACCTTCTTATTCCGAGCCTCCCGCCGTGACTTCAACTTATAATATGATGAAAGAGTGAAAAGATCTTTTATAGAATTTTCTTGTCCGACCCATGTCTTAAATGGATGTTTGGATGTGCTGGGATAGATTTACTCTTCATAATTTTGTTACAAATATTGAGAATTGATATTAAGATAATTTATATAGATCTAGATTGGAAATTTAGGAGAGAAATAATGAGAATGTCTCCTGTTTCAAGAAGAAAAATGTTGAAAAGGCAAGCAAGGAAAAATTGGCTTGTATCTAATATATTAACCCTGAGGAATGGATACTTTTTGGAGATTTTTTCTGATGGCAGATGTACTCACAGAAGCTCATCTAAACATATCATTTTGCTGTATTAGTCCAATCTGGCATAAAAACGGAATCAATGCTTTTAATTTGTCGGGAAGAGTGTATCCAAACAAGGACTTAATGCTTCTGAAGTTTTTTGATGTTTTCTTTCTCACTTTTATTTTTTCTTCTTTTTTTCAAAAGAACAGAAAGTTGTTCTGCCTTTGCAAAAAAATATATGGGTGAATTGTCGAAAAGCCCTCGGACCGCTTCAAACTTATGAAGAACCCTTCGGCCTTTTGCTCTCGTTAAAAAAAAAACCTGGGCCAAATTAAAAACCCCTTTATACTAGTTGCATGTAATATCTAAGCAGTTCCATGTTGTATCTAAAAAATTGTCCGTAATATCTCAACAGTTGCATGTGATATCTAAGCAATTGGAGGGAATAAAGGCCTAAATGAAATGCATCCCAGGGTCTTTTCACAAAGATTTCGAACTGTAGGCTTTTTCCAACAATTTCAAATATATTAGGGATGTTTAGACAACTCTCGAGCGGGTCGGAGGCTTTTCGACAATTTATCCAAAAAATGAGTTCAGGAAAGGTCCATGATTTGAAGAAGCCATGGATTCTAAATGAATCAGCCCAATACAGAGGTCATTAGTTATTACTTATTTCAAATATCGGCGGCTGCTATTATTTATTTCAAATACCGGCGGCTGCTAGATTGAATGCTTTGCAAATTCGGGCTTAAAAACCTTCTTTGCTTCTCTTCTTATCCAATAGACAAATGCTATTAATAGTATTTCCATCCATAGCAATAATGCCGCAAGAAGTACAATATCCATAATGGCATTATCATAATCATCGAAAGATTTAGTAGAGGAAGTAGAGTGTTTCATACCCGGTTTCCTGAGCATTCTTGAACGAAGAAGCGAATCTATGCGATAGAAAACGATGTTTACTAAAAGTAGCAGAAGTAATCAATTTTCTCTTGGGGTCTTCTTCTTAGCGTTAGGTGGTTTGAATACAAAAGGGATCATAAGGTCTCAGTTCGAGTTTAACTCATTCGAATAAGAACTTTGCATGACTAAATTATCTGAGTTTACGGATTCAGATACCACATCTACTTGGGTGATTTGAGTTAAAATCTGTACAAGTCTTTTGGTTTGGACTTATCGAAATCATTAGCAGCGTTCATTATGACTGGTTGAGTATCAACTACTTTTAGCACCATGTAACGGCCCCAAAATCCTTATACTTTCGTATTATATTTCTTTAATAAAATACAATATTAATTTGGTATTTTCCGTATATTCGATTTTCTATTAGATATATTATTTTATATTTAATCCCTCTAACTATTTTTCCAAACCCAAAACCCAATCCCCTCACCAAATCAATGTAAGTCCAGGTCACGCACCCCACGAACTTGCGGGGAGGCGGAATATATGAAAAACGATTATCAAAGCTTCGTAACACGGACTTGAGCGCATGAATCGTTATCTAAACCATTGCTAACTATCAACTAGAGGTTTAACTACTCGGATACGAAGTTATACCTCACGATACTAGTCCTTCGGGTCTTCATCGCGGTCCTCCACTCCTCGTAGGCTCCTTGGAACATCGGCACCTCGACGGCCTCCTCGAATCAAAGACGATCCACCCGAGAGCTCCTACTACAAGCTTGATCTCTAACTTGAGATAACTAGGTTGCTCAAAGTGCTAATCTAAGCTACCTAGGGGATATAGAGTGAGGTTATGGATGTATTAGTCTAGCTAACCCTTGATCTCAACATATGAGAGGTTAGGGTTAGGGTTTGAAGAGAGAGTGAGCTTGAGGAGAGAGAATGTGAAGATGAGAATGAAATGAGATAATGAGCTTATCATAATATATATGAAGCATTATTATTTATCCAAAAATCAAATAATAGAATTAACAACCATGCTTCATAAATATCTATGAGTGATTCATCTCAATGAGTCATTAAGCATTTATGATGCATTAGTGACTTGGATGAATCACACAAATGAGTCACTAATCTCATTTAATGCAATGCCACCTTAACCCCTTAGTCACCACTCTTCTAGAAGCTTCCCGACAAATTACGAGAACGATCCTCCAAACCGTGAAAACACGGAAAAACTTTAGACTGTATAAATCCAGTAACCCGATACTAGAATCTGGCTTAAACCAAAACCGACTAGTAAAAACTGTCCGAAAAAGTCGTACGTGCGTAAACACACGTATGCGTCCGAACCCTTGTCGTAAAACCATACGACCTCTATATCGTTTCGCCTGGAGCAGGGAAACTCTCTGTTTGGGACTCTAAATACTCGACACTACGCTGGCAGTGGGTTTAACCACAGACCGCAAGCGGCCTTAGCTGTACGTAACGGTCCCCAGGTAGATGTCGATAAGAAGGCCGATGAGGAAAATCATCCGAACTCCCACCGAGCCTAATGTGACAATCTACATACAGTCCGGTCTGTTCGTCTAAGACTATCGCATATCAAGCCTAGGGGGCGGCAAGCGTCAGTCCCCTAATAGCTGTATAAGTCTTGTCGGAGCGAAGCCCATTACACCCTGAGAAGCTGCTAGAACCTACCAGTATATCTCGCTTGCCCTGGCCAGGGACTTTGCGTAATCGCTCTCTGACACAGCGCGATATCATCTCCCAATACCGGGAGAGACGAATCCTATCTAACCACTACTGCCTCCAAGTGCTCGGGACTGCACCCAACTGCTACCTGTTTGCACGACTCCTTTGAGCCGTGGTAGGGTAGCAATCTAAGAACAGTGGGACACACTCGAGGTGAAGTAACAGTGTCAAGTCAGCGGACTATGCTGTACTCATGTCATCCGGGAACTGTTAACTGACGATGGGTATAATACCAACCAATCAGTTCCCCTGCGAGTCCTGTCCGGTGTACCCGTAACCTAACGAGCACCTGCATACTATCTCCAGTACGACGTACTGATGGCTGTAGGACAGACCATCTCCCCAACTGGGATGAGAAGCGTACACACTTAGTCTACTCCGGAATATCAATGCCCTATCTCGATAATCTAACGACCAGGGACCTGTATAGGATGTTGCTTACAGACTACCCAGCCCCCACTAGTGTGACTGCCATCACGACGCTGGTAATCAAGCAAAGATCCTATGGGCTCTACTAATATGTATAAGTGATACGTTACAAGAAACATATGCACATATTAAAGTAGACACAAACCAAGTAGCATACTACCATTTTTAGCAAGACTGTATATATAACTGTGAATATCCCAAGCTTCCATTAAGTAATATACAATCTAGTATGATACAATAATGGCCCCTAGGGCATATACACTTACAATCTCCCACTTGCACTAGGGCCATGAGCTGGCATATCGTAGACCTATCATCTCGAATAGCCTCTCGAACTGCGTCTGAGGAAGGGCCTTTGTGAATGAATCATCAATGTTATTCTCTGTCTCTACTCTTTTCACCTCGATCTCCCGGCGATCTACGATCTCCCTGATCAGGTGGTACCGACTTAAGATGTGTCTGGACTTCTGATGGGACCTGGGTTCCTTCGCTAAAGCTATAGCACCGTTGTTGTCATAATATAGAGCTATTGGACCAACACTGGTAGGAACCACCTGAAGTTCTGTGAGGAACTTCTTCATCCAGACTGCTTCTTTTGCGGCATCGCAAGCAGCTATGTACTCTGCTTCCATCGTTGAGTCAGCAACGGTCTCCTGTTTGGAACTCTTCCAACAGACCGCCCCTCCATTGAGGGTAAAGACATAACCCGACATGGATTTGGAGTCATCTTTGTCACTCTGGAAGCCGGAGTCGGCAAAGGCCTCCAACTGGAGGTCTTTTCCGTCATATACCAAGAACATCTCCTTAGTCCTCCTCACGTACTTGAGAATGTTCTTCACTGCTATCCAGTGCTTCTCCCCTAGGTTTGCTTGATACCGGCTTACTACGCTCAATGCGTATGCCACATCTGGTCTGGTACATAACATCGCATACATTATAGAGCCTACCGCAGAAGCGTAGGGTATAATCGACATGCGATCCCTTTCCAAATCAGTCTTGGGAGACATATCTTTGGAGAGGGTGATTCCGTGACAAGCCGGTAGGTTACCGCGCTTAGAATCATCCATACTGAATCTCTTCACTATGGTGTCTATGTACCTGGACCGCGAAAGTCCCAATATCCTCTTTGATCTATCACGATAGATCCGGATCCCCAGAATGTAGGTGGCATCACCCAGGTCTTTCATGGAGAATTTATGTGACAAGAATCTTTTGACTGACTGTAACATAGGAATATCATTTCCTATTAGGAGAATGTCATCCACGTACAAGACGAGTAATACTACAGCTCTCCCTACAATCTTACTGTATATGCATGGTTCATCTGGATTTTTGATGAAGTCGAATTCTTTGACAGCATCATCAAAACAGATGTTCTAACTCCGTAATGCCTGCTTTAGTCCATAAATAGACTTAAGCAGCTTGCATACTTTACCGCTGCACCCACTCTGAATGAATCCCTCTGGCTGATCCATATAGACGCTCTCTTCCAAATTACCATTTAGAAAGGCCGTCTTTACGTCCATCTGCCAGATTTCATAATCGTGGAAGGCAGCAATAGCAAGAAGGACCCTAATGGATTTTAGCATAGCTACTGGAGAAAAGGTTTCGTCATAGTCCAAACCAGGTCTTTGACAGAAACCCTTTGCAACAAGTCTAGCTTTATAGGTTTCAACCTGTCTATCTACACCAATCTTCTTTTTGAAGATCCATTTGCATCCTACGGGTTTTACCCCATCTGGAGCAATGTCCAAAGTCCATACTTTGTTAGTGTACATGGACTCCATTTCGGTCCGCATTGCATCCAGCCATTTTATTGAGTCACCGCTCTGAATGGCTTGCTGGAAGCTACTAGGCTCATCATAGTCAATAGTGCAATCCTCTCTATCCCCGTCTATGAGAAAGCTGTAGTATCTTTCGGGCGGATGAGATTGCCTACTACTCCTACGGAGTGGCGTCGGGATGTCCCTTACTTCTGAAATCTCTGGTTCTTCCATACTTTCAGTAGTAGTTTGTGGTTCTGGAATTTCTTCCAGTTCTATTTCGCTTCCACTTGTTTCCTTTTCTAAAAACTGATGTTCTAGAAAATGGGCATTACGAGAAACAAAAACCTTTTGTTCCTCTGCGTAATAGAAATAATATCCTTTGGAGTTCTTCGGATATCCCACAAACTTACATTGTACTGATCGTGCCTCGAGCTTGTCCACATGCTGCTTTTTAACAAAAGCTGGACCTCCCCATATTTTCAAATGCTAAAGGTGGGGTTTCTTCCCACTCCATATCTGATATGGCGTGGTAGGCACAGTCTTGGTAGGAGCCCGGTTCAAAAGATATGCAGCTGATTCTAGTGCATATCCCCAGAAGGATCGTGGCAACTCAGCGTTACTCATCATGGAACGTACCATATCCAATAGGGTTCGGTTCCGCCTTTCCGATACACCGTTGTGCTGTGGTGTGTATGGAGGAGTAAGCTGAGAGAGAATTCCATTCTCTTTTAAGTAACCCAGGAACTCGGCAGTTAAGTATTCACCACCTCGATCAGATCTCAGTATCTTTATACTCTTGCCTGTTTGTTTTTCCACTTCATTCCTGTATTCTTGGAATTTCTCAAAGGCCTCGGATTTATGCTTCATTAAGAAGATATATCCATACCTAGAGAAATCATCTGTGAATGTAATGAAGTAGGAATAACCACCTCGCGCATGTGTAGACATAGGACCGCACACGTCACTGTGTATGAGTCCTAAGAGCTCGCTTGCTCTTACTCCGTGTCTAGTAAATGGAGTTTTTGTCATCTTTCCTATGAGACAAGATTCACAAGTAGCATAAGATTGATATTCGAACGGATTCAAATATCCTTCTCTATGTAACTTAGTCAATCTTCTCTCATTGATGTGACCTAGTCTACAATGCCATAAGAAAGCCTGATTTGTTTCCGGAGACTTTCTTTTAATTGCGTTCTGGACACTGAAAATCTGAGCTTGATTTAATACGTATATTCCGTTTTCTAATGTACCTGACTCAATCATAACTTGATTTAGGTAGATGTGAACCACATCTCTTGTAAAAGTAAAATCATATCCTTCCTTAGATAGTAAGGGTACAGATATGATATTACAAGTCGTACCTGGTACATAAAAACAGTTACGCAGAATCAATATCTGCCCAGTTGTCATTCCAAGATGATATTCCCCTACGGATTCAGCGTTCATGCTCATTCCGTTAGCAACTGTGAGGCTCATATCACCTATCCCGATAACCCTACGGTTTCTCAGAGCCTGTAATGAATTACAGATGTGAGTTCCTGATCCGGTATCCAATACCTAGGAAGTAGGGTTAACAGACATACAGTTCTCTATCATAAACACACCCGAAGTCGAAGCCACAACATGCTTCGTATCCTGGCTACTGGCTTCTAAAGCCCTGCAATCATTCTGCCAATACCCGATCCCATAACAATAGGAATGTCCCTTAATAGGGTGGTCCGGCTTGTCATAGGCAATGGACATCTGGACAGACTTTTGCCAGTCATATAAGTCAGATTCAGTCAATTTGTTATCTAGATGTAACCTAGGTGTGGTCACAAGGTCGCTGCAATTAAGAGAGAGAGAAGAAAACATTTTAGCATGATGCTGTTGCAAGTTTAGATTGGTTTTAAGTTTATCTAAACAGGATGGCTCCCACTGTTTCTTGAATCCTTCCTCAAACCATAAAAGAAGAATTGGCCAGGACAATTCTCACCGTACAATACTTGCTTAACCGTTCAGCCAGGCCAGTGTCGATACTTCGAGGGAGGTTTTCCAACGCTTTCGCGAAGTTCCTTAATTAAATAACCTCTTTTCTCTGGGGGGCGTAACCCCGCTGACACCTTTCTAGGCACCTACTTGGTTTATAGCATTGATCGTTAAGTGACGAATCTCTTAATAAGTAGTATATACTCACAGTAGGATCGGGATCCAAAATATCATCATATGATAATGTTGAAGGAATCCTACCAACATTCATGAAACTCCAAAATGGTATACATCTCTCTGCAAATTTCAGTTTCTTTAGAAATTCCCAATATTAATTTCTGCCCTATGCTCTTATGACCTTGGCTTTGGTCAAAATGTCATAAGTCACATGTCAAGTTCTACCCGTCATTATCCAGGTTAATTTGAACCCATCCGTACATACCCCTGACTTTGGTCAAATAATAATACGACTGTCCTAAACCAACTCATCTACCTATGCAACAAGTGAATACCCAGCAGCTACCAAACACTATGCCTTGACTTTGGCTAAAATACATAGCTTGAATACTACTGAATACCCAAATGAAATGACGGAGGGCTACAAATGGTTTTGGCAAAACCGTGAACGTAGTGAACTTGATATAATCGAAGGAACCTGATAGCTTTTTAAAAGGAGTGGTTAAAGCTCCGCAATTAAAAATTCTGCTCCTTTTAAAATAACCGAGTGGTTTCTTTTAAATTTGTTCCAACGATTCAACTTTGGTTTATTTTCTTTGCATTATAATAATGCGTCCCATCATTAATCTTAATATTGCAGAAAACAACGAAAATACCACGTCCTTCTTATGCCATCCGTATTCGCCACTGGGTCCTGTCATCACCCGTTAGGTTACTTAACTAACGACAGAGCGGGGGTTGGGCTAGCGCGGGTGTAAAACATAAGTGGCGTCTAATAGCTATCATATATAGATATTGTACATTCGTCAGACGCAATAATAAGTATTCCAGATCACAGATGAACTTTATTGGATTTACTAGCAATTCGCATTTGCTTTGAGCCTGCAATAAAAGATGGATTACACAGTTGTGATGAATAGCCATTACCCCACCCCAGACCCCTACGGGTACGGCAAACTACCCGCCAAGTACCCGAAGTGAAGCGGTCTCCCTCAACAACGTGAGTAGGCTACTAAACACTTCAACGTACCCGGTAGTTTGTGTACCCCACCTTGGGTCTATCCTAGGAGCAAAAACAGTAAAAAAAAATAATAATACAACAGTGGCTACAACCGCAACCTGGATGTGCCCCGCAAAAGAATATTACATCAAATTACATTTACATTGAATGAATGAATATTAAACACATCTCAAACCCCGGCTAATCATCACAACAGTCCAACACAGTTCATATACACAAACAGTAAACATTTCAGAAATGTGCAACACCCTGCCAACCGACATATTAGCAGTTTGGGAAGGTTTACGAACACATTAAACATTACAGATAAAGATCCAATTAGCAAATATCATAGAACATCGATCGAATACCATATTCCGTATCTATCCCAAAAGCAAACCTGCACTGAAATAACCTGGGTAAAAACAGAACATACAGGAAAACAAAAAACACCAAAATATGAATTACTGTGAAAATCCGAGTCAACTCAGCGTTGACTCGGCGGCGGATCCGCGGCCAAAAGCACCTTCTTGCCACGGATCCGCGGCCGTCTTGCCGAGTTAGGGGCTCGTATTTTTCCAGTATTCTTACAATTCTCTGCTGTGAATTTTAAGGTATGTCAAATTATTTTTCAGACACTTTTAAAACAAACAGAAACTAGGAATATCCGGGTTTTTGTTTTCGTGTTTTCCGTCGATCGAACTTCTAATCAGTTGCTAACAAGCTAGTAATGGTTTAGTTGGCTCTGATACCCCTGTAAGTCCATGTCACGCACCCCACGAACTTGCGGGGAGGAGGAATATATGAAAAACGATTATCAAAGCTTCGTAACACGGACTTGAGCGCATGAATCGTTATCTAAACCATTGCTAACTATCAACTAGAGGTTTAACTACTCGGATACGAAATTATACCTCACGATACTAGTCTTTCGGGTCTTCATCGCGGTCCTCCACTTCTCGTAGGCTCCTTGGAACATCGGCGCCTTAACGGCCTCCTCGAATCAAAGACGATCTACCCGAGAGCTCCTACTACAAGCTTGATCTCTAACTTGAGATAACTAGGTTGCTCAAAGTGCTAATCTAAGCTACCTAGGGGATATAGAGTGAGCTTATGGATGTATTAGTCTAGCTAACCCTTGATCTCAACACATGAGAGGTTAGGGTTAGGGTTTGAAGAGAGAGTGAGCTTAAGGAGAGAGAAGGTGAAGATGAGAATGAAATGAGATAATGAGCTTATCATAATATATATGAAGCATTATTATTTATCCAAAAATCAAATAATAGAATTAACAACCATGCTTCATAAATATCTATGAGTGATTCATCTCCATGAGTCATTAAGCATTTATGATGCATTAATGACTTGGATGAATCACACAAATGAGTCACTAATCTCATTTAATGCAATGCCACCTTAACCCCTTAGTCACCACTCTTCTAGAAGCTTCCTGACAAATTACGAGAACGCCCCTCCAATCCGTGAAAACACGGAAAAACTTTAGACTGTATAAATCCAGTAACCCGATATTAGAATCTGGCTTAAACCAAAGCCGACTAGTAAAAACTGTCCGAAAAAGTCGTACATGCGTAAACACACGTATGCGTCCGAACCCTTGTCGTAAAACCATACGACCTCTATATCGTTTCGCCTGGAGCAGGGAAACTCTCTGTGTGGGACTCTAAAGACTCGACACTACGCTGGCAGTGGGTTTAACCACAGACCGCAAACGGCACTAGCTGTACGTAACGGTCCCCAGGTAGATGTCGATAAGAAGGCCGATGAGGAAAATCATCCGAACTCCCACTGAGCCTAATGTGAAAATCTCCATACAGTCCGGTCTGTTCGTCTAAGACTATCGCATATCAAGCCTACGGGGCGGCAAGCGTCAGTCCCCTAATAGCTGTATAAGTCGTGTCGGAGCGAAGCCCATTACACCCTGAGAAGCTACTGGAACCTACCAGTATATCTCTCTTGCCCTGGCTAGGGACTTTGCGTAATGGCTCTCTGACACAGCGCGATATCATCTCCCAATACCGGGAGAGACGAATCCTATCTAACCACTACTGCCTCCAAGTGCTCGGGACTGCACCCAACTGCTACCTGTTTGCACGACTCCTTTGAGCCGTGGTAGGGTAGCAATCTAAGAACAGTGGGACACATTCGAGGCGAAGTAGCAGTGTCAAGTCAGCGGACTATGCTGTACTCATGTCATCCGGGAACTGTTAACTGACGATGGGTATAATACCAACCAATCAGTTCCCCTGCGAGTCCTGTCCGGTGTACCCGTAACCTAACGAGCACCTGCATACTATCTCCAGTACGACGTACTGAAGGCTGTGGGACAGACCATCTCCCCAACTGGGATGAGAAGCGTACACACTTAGTCTACTCCGGAATATCGATGCCCTATCTCGATAATCCAACGACCAGGGACCTGTATAGGATGTTGCTTACAGACTACCCAGCCCCCACTAGTGTGACTGCCATCACGACGCTGGTAATCAAGCAAAGATCCTATGGGCTCTACTAATATGTATAAGTGATACGTTACAAGAAACATATGCACATATTAAAGTAGACACAAACCAAGTGGCATACTACCATTTTTAGCAAGACTGTATATATAACTGTGAATATCCCAAGCTTCCATTAAGTAATATACAATCTAGTATGATACAATAATGGCCCCTAGGGTATATACACTAACAATCAATTTCCCTTCTTTCTTTTTATTTTTCTTTTATTTTTCTTTCAAACCTATAACCCAAATCCTTATATATTTTTCATATTATTTTAGAAACCAAAAGCCCACAGCTCCCAATCCATTTAAATTAATCTATTTTCCTATTTTAATTTCAAGATAATATAACCCAAACCCAAACTCAATCTACAGACCACTTCTCCTCATTTTTTCTTCATTCCTTAACCAAAATCCCCTCACTGTTCACCTCCCCATGCAACAGTTTCTTCTTCTTCTTCTTCTCCTTCTCCTTCTCCTTCTCTTGCATCTCCTCTTATCCCTCCATTCAAAACCGACGACCTTCAATCCCCCCCTCCCGCCACACACACACACATCCTCACCATCTTCAAAGTCATCATTTTCACCTTCCCTTCATCTCCCGTAACCAGCTCCCTCACTCTCTTCATCTCTCTCTCCATCACTCACATCTCTCTCTCTCTCTCTCTCTATATATATATACATATAAATATACATATCCATACACACATACACACTTTTCTATTGCCACTGATGTTTCTCCTTCTTCTTCCTTCACCCTCCACCTTGGCCACTCCGACGACGCTCACCATCATTTCCATGCCTCCGGATCTTCGTTCCGTCATCGTTTCGGTTTTGCGCAAGACGGTGTTCGATGAAATGTCCCAATAAAGTTCCGTCGATTTCTTACGTCCTAATCACACACGTAAGTCCCACCTCTTTCCCTCTGTTGTGTTTCCTTCATGAATGCCGTGTCAGGTATATTTTAATTTTATTGTGGTAGTGTTTATATATACATATATATAAATGAGGTTAATGGAGGAAAGAGGTCATAGAAGGGAATTTTCTCTTATGGCGTTGAAATAATACATCCTCCCTCAATTTTTTTGGCGATTGGCACCCACCATATTCATCGTTAGCTTCAAAATGTGAATCAGCCGAGAGGAAAAGAGACGTATTAAACGAAGTGAAAGCAAAGGCCCGCTTCCCTGAATGAAATGGGTATACCAAATTTCATATGATTCTATAATTTTTTCACCGTCGATTTAGTGGGTCTAAAATTAACGGTTTACCGACAATAGAACTTTTTACATTGCTAAATTAACGGTGAAAAGGTTGTAGGTTTACCGACAATAGAACTTTTTACATTGCTAAATCAACGGTGAAAAGGATGTAGAATTAAATGAAATTTGGTGTACCCACATCTTAGATGATAACGATGAAGATGGTCATGGTAGGGAATTTCCCTCCTATGGCCTCTTTCCTTTAACCTCGTATATATATTGTTTGCAGTATCATTAATTGTTTGTTTATTCATACATATTATTGGTAATTTTATTTCATGTCATTTGTTGTATTTATGCCATCATATCACTTGGAATATGTTTAAGTTCAATTTCAAATCGGATGGAAAATTTACATACCATAAACAGTATTGAAGCTAGATCGACTTGCAAAGGGAAATGCGCAGTGGTAGTCGTAATTGATGATCCATGCCAACTGCTAAGTTCATATTCAACAGAAAGTATATCACGCACCTCGTTCCTTTCAGAGAGTTAATAAGTATATGGTTGCATGGTGGTTTGCTCTCCTAATAGACTTATTAATACAATAGAACAACAGGAAAGAGAATTAGTGTTGTTTTCACACTTATTATTATTTTTCAATGGAGTGCATCCTATAGCCATTTTCTGTGGATGTTTTTATTCAGATTAAATAATCATGTTATTTATTTTAATGGGTTTCAAAAAAAAAAACCGCATCGATTTGGTTCTCTTTAAATCGTAAAGAAAAATGACAACACAGTTGTGCATAGGTAATTCATTTATCAATTGTGCTTAACTTGTTTAACATAGATGAATGCTTCATGCACCATGAGTGGTAGAAGAAGTAACAATTAAATGAATTAAAAATATACCATTCACTGCTATCTCAGTTAGCCAAACAATTCATAGAAAGAAGAATATATAGCAAATACTTACAATGTTAACTAACCACTAATATCACACTTAATCACTACCTTATACCATTACCAAAATACACACACACTTTTGAATCATAATCCACTAAGATGTTCATAGCTATATTTCTAAAGATTAGCTTTCCATTAAAATACCGTCGGTTATCCTTTTGCGTATTTCGTCTCTACAGCTCTTGTTAGGGGAATCCTGTTGTGGATACTGCTGCTTATATCACATCTTGGGTTTAGTGGAGTGAGATGCAGAGCTTCTCACGAAGCGTGGTCTCGAAAGTAAAAATACAGATCTAAAACAAAATAAACAATAAAGAGGAGTGAACTAAATTATCATTTACGTTTAATTTTTTAAAATAAAGTTTCAAAGGTTATTTTTAAAATACCACTAACAGTCCCAATTAGATTTTTTAAAAAAAAAATACCCCTAAATTGAAAAGGTTAAATCTCTATTAAAATACCTTAAGTTTTCCAAAAAATAGATTTCTCATTAAAATATCATAAACTCTTAAAAGTTAGGTTGTCCCTCTAAAATATAAATCCCCTGTCACACAACTTATTGAGTTATCGGGGTCTGACAAATTCCAAACTCTAGACCTGATATGTGATACTCTTATACGAAGAGACCGGACTGTACAGTGATATCATTGTTAGACTTTGCAGGGTTCAGACGAGCTTGCTTGTTGATCTTCTTTCGATCAATATCTGGGTGGCCGTTACGTACAGCTAGTACCGTTGACGTGCTTGTGGGCAATGGATATGATCCTAACATACTGTCAGCGTATTGTCGAGTTTTTAAAGTCTCACACAGAGATTTCCCAGTACAGGCGAAACGATATAAGGCACATATAAGGATACTTGCAAGAGTTCGATTAAGCACGTGTATGTGATACACGTATATTAATCAGGTGTTTATTGATATTAGCCGGTATATATATCATATAACCGGATTACTAATTCAAGTGTTGATTTAATAATTAAATATATATTTATATATTAATATAAATGCATACATTAACTAATATCATACTCATTTTTAGTATTTTCTTATCTTTAATAATATTTATATTTGATATAAATATTATTTTCTCACTTTGTCATGCTTGCTTATACATATTAGATGGATGTGTAAGAATCATATAGGAAATAAGATAAGTTCTATCTTTTTTATTTAAGAAAATAAAAGAATGAGTCATGGTTTTTAGAAGTATGAAGGAGGATGACTCATTCTTATTTTTTTTTTCTTAACTTGAAAAAGGTAGAAAAGAGAGGATATTCATTTTTCATGAGTGACCATCTTCTACCTTATTTTTCTTATCTCATCACCTCTTTCTCTCTCTCTTTAGAGATTTTGCTTAAGTGAGGAAGAAAAGGAAAAGAGAAATATTTAGCGAGCTAATTATTCAACATCTCTTACTAATCATCTTTAGCAAGTTTAATTAGTGGGTTGCTTCATTTTGATGAGATCAATTTAAAACTAAAATTTGTGTTGGAGTTATCTCAAGGTGGATCATCTTCGGCAAGGAGAATATCGAGTAAGCTTGTTCCGGACTTCATGGAGACTAGCCGAAGTCCAAGAAAATGTGGCTAACGCGCTACAAAGGTTATAATCTCTTTAAACTTATAGAATTAGCTCACTAGTTTTGTTGCATGTTGTAGTTGTTATTCATGATCCTATATTTGCTTGTAGTTGCTCTCTAAATTTTTAAAATTATCGTTTCCGTCATATTATAAACCCTATTGTAGAGAGTATAGTGAACTTACAAATACCTATAACTATACAATTAGTAGCTAGCGAGTATTTAGATAGCATATGGGTATAAGTGACCTATTCTCTCTTGAGTCTCAGGAAGCCGGAGACAATCGGTGATATCACTTGCTTATCGCCTGATATAAAATTCATATATTCACAAAAATCATACTACTCTAATACTTAATCAAACATAACCCAACACATGAATACTTGACTTGACGTGTATACTTGCACTTGACATGACTGCTTAATCTTGACATGAACTCGAATTACTCAATCAAACCTATTACATGTTTGACTAGACTATACTTGAATCATGAATACGTAATTACTTGACATGAATACTTGAACTCGACTTGAATCTTGAAATGGTACACTTCTTTTGTATTCATTAATTTGGACAAGACTTATAACTATAATTTTGTAAATTAGATTATGTGGGGTGTTGCGGTAGTTATGTGTGAATCCAATGGAATCTCAGGAGTCCCTTTAGTTCATGAATCATATTTATTGACACAAGCAATCTATCATGAGGGTCTATGTTTTCAAGCCTATGGGGCCCTACTTTTGGGTTTGGAATATTTCGACGACGATTGAAGTCTCTTTACTGACATATCTTGATTCGGTCCCGTGATTTATTGCTCCTGGGGCCGTACCATTGAGTTCGAGAATACTCTTGAGATTGGTTGACATTCACATTTGAGCCGTCGTTAGAATAATTTGCCCTTTTAGTGTCATCTTTATGACATATTACTATTCATTACATGTTCAATACTTTTATTTGTTACATGCTCACTATACATACACCGCACGACCATACTATACTTGTTTACCATGCTCATGTTACATTGCTATATATATATTGCCATACTTATGGTACCTTATCACGTGCATATAGTTGTTACGTTTAATTGACACCCTTACATAACCACATTAGAATTCATGTTCTATTTACATGCTGTCCTCTATCACATTCATATTTTTATCCTTTTTGGGGATTTACCGAGTGAAATTTCGCTGACAAACATTCCACGCATCTTTTGTTTCTTTGGAATGGTCGTCAGATGATCTAAAAACTGAGGAGGTGGAAAATTACGACCAGTTCACTTCTGAAACCGTTCCTTAGTTTTCTTTCTAGTTTACAGTTTTAGTAAGCCATATGTTCAGACTTTCATGTTTATGTTTTTCGTTTAGACCTCTTATAATCAGTTTGAAACTTGTGAAATTTGAACGTAAATAAAGTTGTTGGAAATTTCAGTATCATGTTTTTTCTTGTGTCATTTTTATATTGTTTATATACGCTTAGCATATTTTTTTTGAGAAAGAACCTTCTTGGAATAAATACGTCGTGGACCTGGTTACGTGCCATTATCGTCTTTTGGGAAGCGGGACGTGACACGCCATAGAAGGTTCTGAATCTTTGTGATGCCTCATTATGTACTAGTACTTCAGCGGAGGCTAACACAGAGTCAGTCAATGAATTATCTGGAGCCTTAAAATGTTCTGTGGTAATGGTTTTTTGTACCCATTCTTTAGTAGATATAGACATACTATCAAGCTTCTGAATCGTGAGATCATCTTGCTTATTTAGATTTTCTGTCAAGATTGAAGGACTTTGACTGCTTGTAGAGTGTATTGGGTTAATAACATGTATTATTATAATATCTACAATCTCAGTGAATTGTGTTTGAGTAATAATCTTGCTAGTATGAAGCCAAACATTTTTTTGAGTTTTTGCTATCGAATTAGACCTCGAACTTAATCTTCCTAAATTGTCATCTTCATGAGTAAAGGATGGGATATCGGTTGTGTTTCTAATAGTGTAACGTCCCTATTTTTATTATAATGCCTTTTAAATATATTTGTTTTGTAAAAAACAGTTTTGAATGATTTTTTAAAAAATATTTATTTTGATTTCTTTTAACATAAAGAACTTATTCGATTTTGTTTTGAAAATAGAATTTATTTTATTTAAAAGAAAAGAATTATTTTAAGAAAATAATTTATTTTGTTTATCTTTTAAATTACTACCTTTTGAAACTCTGTATATATTTATTTTCATTTAATTATATGTAATAGTAAGTTTATATCCCATTGGTTAAGTCATTGTATTGTCAGTCCATAATCTATAGGTTCGAACCTTATGTCTTGCAATTATTTTTATTTATTTTTAAAAATCCTTTTCATAACCTACAAACGACCTTTCGTTTCTTCTTCCTTTTAACTCCCACCATCAATTAGATGGTTATGAATATAATTATTTTGTCCATTAAACCTAGTTAATTCTCTTTTAATACATATAATTCTCTCTTCTCCATTCCTATAGCTCCCTCTCATTATTAAAATTTAAAATCGTTCCCTTGGAGCTTGGAGAAGCACCGGTTCTCTCAAGTTTCGAAGTCTCGGTCAAGTCTAGGCTTTTCTTATCAAATCGGTGAACCAGTTGTTATACTGACTCACACAACCAGTAAATCCCTGTCTCTTTCTTCCTTGTTGAATCTCTCCTCTCTTATCATGTCTTCGTCGAAGCCGAAACTTATTTCTGCTCCGATTAGTTCCATGATAAAGTAATTTTTGTTAAGTTAAAATGTTTGGTATAAAGAACCTATATTTAATTTAAATTCTCGCATACAATAGTTGATTATATGTCAAGTAATGTTGTTTTTTTAACCTATGTTATTTGTCGCTGAAATTTTAATTAATTATATTTCATTTTGCATAAAAGAAAACAAATACAAATAAATACCATGGTTTCAATCTTTCTCAAAATACGACTATAACAATATCTTTATCTTCGCATTAATTTTTAGAAATTAATCATGACATCTGTAAAATCCAAGAAAATTTACTAAGACCTTAAACACATTTTTAGGAGCGCTGTAAAAATTTCAGATCGAACCGCATAACGAATTAGGATTTATGATGTCTTTTTATTCACTGTTTTTAAAAATAGAAAACTGCTTTTATTGATCATCTTCGTAAACACATAACTCGGCCTATCGATGTCCAATTCGAGCAAACTCAAGTGTTTTGGAAATATAGATCGAAAGATCTAGATTTTCTTAGTTATACTGGTTTCCTGAAAATTGACGTAAATTATAGAAAACTGCGTTTTAAAATTAATCGACGAATCTGGACAGGAACCGCCCTAATTCGTACTTTTTTTTAATAAATAGGACATAACCTGAGTTTCCGATGTCGCTTCGGAAAAAAAACTTTAGATGTATAGATGCACAATTAACATACCTATAACTTTACTATATACTCAGTGACCCAGAAATGTTGACCTATGAGTCTCATTCTCTTTGGTTTTGATTATTTTACAAAAACCATATTTCAAGATATCATATGTTACTAAGTATGCCAGATAAGTTAAAATGTTAAAACAATGGATTTAGTCAAGTAAAAGAGCAATCAACACTGCAACTGGCATCTCAACTGTTACATCGAAAGACTCTGAAGATCAAAATGTAAGTTCAAAGGAAATATCGAAGAAATCAAACAATGGACGTATTCAAGATTTTTTATTTTCTTTGAGTTTAGAGTCGATCTCAATAGTTAGAATCTCTTTTCTGATCCTAATTTTCTATACTAGACATCTCTTCACTTAACAAGATATCTAAACTTTTGATCAGAGTTTTCAAAACTAACCAAATTCTTTTAAAACATTTTAAACATCCAAAAAGGCATCTATGCCTAAAATATCAGACATCAGACGTCTATATGAACGTCCCTCCAGACGTATGTAGTAATTATAGTCTTTTTTAAATTTTAGTTTTCGGTTTGAATTTCAAATCATAACGGTTATAAACCGCCGATATCGGTCCTAAATTTTAGGAACGATTACTCTAACCGTCTCAACTATCCTTTACTCAATTTCTATATAAATGACCTATTTTCAAAGAGTTTTCATCTTACTGATTTAACTTTTGCTATTTTGCTTTCAATTTCTCATTCTTTAATCTTTTCGTGAAAACTCTGTCACTCTTTCGTTCTTAAGTTTGTACTACTCTTTTTGAGAGAAGAGATCTTTCAGAGATTTAGAATTTTCTAGTCATTAGAATCGAAAGATCTCTAAATTGTCGAATAAGTTTCTGTTTTAAACTTTTCTTAATCTTTTTGAAAAACTTCTTCAAATCATGTTTAAACGTTTCTTAATTTCCAAAACACAATTCATTATCTTCTTTGATTTGAAACTTGATTTATCCATTGAGATCATTAGAATTGTAGAGTTGGTATTGTTAAAGATTTGTAAAAATCTGAATTGTAAGACCCAGTGAAGAAGGTTTATGATCTTCACAGTTTAAAGGGATTCGGACTTGAGCCTTCATGAAAACGTCTAAGTGTTCACCACCTGTAAGTGTAAAAACTTTCGGATTTGAGCCTTAGAGAAAAAGTCTAGGTGTTCACCGCCTGCAAGTGTAAAGGTTCAAAGATCCGAGCTTGGTAAAAGATTTGGGTTTTGTAAGTCGATGTCGCGCACCCCGCGGGTTCGCAGGAAGGCGGAATACGCAAATTTTTTTTTACGGGCTTCGCAACACCGACTTGAACTCCAGGATTGATACTAAACCCTAACTAGCTAAACTACCATGAGGTTTAACTACTCGGAAGAAAGTTATACCTCCTAGTATCAAGTCCTTCGGGTCTTCTTGTTCTCCTCCTCCTCGTTTTAAGGTCCTCGAAGTGTACAGATCGCGCTTGCTAGGTCGGCCTCCTCGAGTCAAAGACGATCCACCTGAGAGTCTATAGTTCGAGCTCCAACCTCAATACCGAGATAACTAGGGTACCTAGTTCGCTAAAATAGATAGCCTAGAGGATGTAGAGAGTGATTATGGATTGTTTTGTCTCAAAATACTCTAGGTTTCTCAACACATGAGACTTTTAGGGTTTGAGCAAGAAGAAGAAAGCTTGGAGGAGAGAGAGTGTTCAAGATAATTATGAAATGAATATGGCTAAGTCTTGTGATGAATGAAGGATACAATAATTCACAAATGGAAATATCAAGCATGCTTCAATAGTCACTAGACGAGTCACCCCAAGTAGCCATGCTTCATTTAATGAAAAACCACACCCCATACCTCCACTTAATTAACCATTTAATCTAAATGATTATACAAGAAATGAGGTGTCTTCTTCTAGAAGCACTCTTGAGTAAATTACAAGAATACCCTCACAGTATATACATACCCGTATCCGTATTCCGAAAAATACGAATACAAAGAGGCGAAACTAATTCAATAATCTAATACTAGGATCTGGGTTAAACCAAAGCCCACTAGTATTATCCGTCCGAACATCATCCGTGCACAAGTACATGTATATGATCGAACCCTGTCGTAAAACCATACGACCTCTACATCTTTTCGCCCGAAGCAGGGAAACCCTATGTGTGGGACTCTAAAGACTCGACAGTACGCTGGCAGTGGGTTTAACCACAAGCACGTCAGCGGTACTAGCTGCACTTAATGGCTACCCAGGTATCTGTCGATAAGAAGGCCGATGAGCAAACTCATCTGAACTCCTACTGAGCCTATATGTGATAATCTCCATACAGTCCGGTCTGTTCGTCTAAGAGTATCCCATATCAGGCCTGGGGGCGGTAACCGTCAGATCCCTAATAGCGCAATAAGTCGCGTCGGGGCAGAGCCCAAAACACCCTGAGAAACTACTGGAGTATCTACCAGTAAATCTTGCTTGCCCTGGCCAGGGACTTTGTGTAATGGCTTTCCGAACACAGCGTGATATCAACCCCCAATACCGGGAGAGTCGAATCCTATCTAACCGCTACTGCCTTTAAGTGTTTCGGGACTGCACCCAACTACTACCTGTTTGCATGACTCCTTTGAGCCATGGTAGGGTAGTAATCTAAGAACAGTGAGAACACACTCGAGGTGAAATAGCGATGTCAAGTCAACGGACTATGCTGTACTCATGTCACCTGGAAACTGCTACCTGACGATAGGTATAGTATCAACCAGCCATAACAACTCCAATTTCATTGTACATAAAATTGTTTAAAAGTTAATATACAATCGGGGTACTTGAAATTCTGTGAATGCTATAAGAATTTGTTTTGCTTTAGAACAGCAAAAAGGAGCTTGTAGCTGTAAGACCTTGCACTGCTGAGACATAGCACCAGAGTTCAAATCCCATCAGCCACATTATCTTTTTGTTTTATTTTCTTTTAAACTTTTTAGAATCTCAAGAGTTTGCACGTGCACTGCACGTAAAATGAAGAGTCACACTTAAAACAAACATGTGCAAATTAGTATTCAGACCGACAGGGACACGTGGCCCCAATCCAATCCCCTACCTCAATGATCGGACCGGCGAGATTCATGCACAGGCCGGTGTCGCCGGTTTTTGTTGGTCCAAACCCAAATTTTTTTGAAAACCCTAGACCCTTGGACTGCCCCCTTAACTCCAGTATTGTTTATTTTCTCTGCACATTTACAGAGAATAATAAAACTCCTTTAAATTCCATTTTAATGGAAATTTTAATGCATTTTTCATCACCCCGTAAACCCTAATTTGTCCTATAAATACCCATTCCATTTTACACCCCTCTCACTCAGAATTCTATTACAAAAACTATACAAAATTTTCAAGTACTTTTGTGTACAAGTGGAGTTAGTGAAGGGCGAAACTCCGATGAACTTCCGAGGAGATTCCGGCGACGAAACGACGCCCCGAAGCCTTCTTTAGGACCCCTCTCTCTCCTCTAGTCCAACAAACCAGTAAGTCCCCTCTCCTCTATCTTCTTCTTCTATATAAATATTCATTTCTAAAACCCGACGGAAGCGGAGTTAATCCGACTTCCGATTCGGTTTTTCTTCAAAACTCAACTTTTCTTAATCCAGAACATACTGTATTCACACATATTGTTTATCGAACATTAATAAATCAATTAAAACAAGTTTCACCTTAAAAGATTTATTTTTGTAAATTTTATCGCATTTTTCATAAAAATACCACATACTTATAATTCGACACAAATTATCATAATTCCATTGCTATATCTTTAGATAGTTCATGAGATAATGACCTACCTCATCACAACACACATGTTTGACATAGCACGTTGAAATTTGGGACAATAGAATATGGGAAAATACGACTTTACAAGTAAATATCCTAAACTTACAAAACCGTTTTCTATAAAAAGATGTATTAAACATTTCCATGCAATTATGCCTCTACAACCCATTTTGGGGACCCCGTTCGGGATGGTGTGGGTTATCGCACATCCTCGGGCTTAGTAGAGCGAGATGCAGACCTCCGCAAGGAGCATTCGATCTCGATGGAATTTTTATGTATTTTTCTTTAGAAAATGAGATTTCTACAAGAAAATAAATAAATTATTTTCATTATATATATATATATATTATCAAAATATCTATTTTAATTATATAAATATTTCAAGTTTTCTAAATCAAAGGAATCACTATTACTTGAAAATACCATCCAAATATGACACAAGTACAACGTTTCAAGAAAATACCATATACTATGAAACTAGGTTCTATTCACTAGAAATTTCACATTATAAAATATACAGCTATGAAAACCTGAAGACGATAATTAAATGCTTGAGGAGTATTTTGAAATTATGCCAAAACTATTTTTACATAAAACCCTCTCAAGTTATACTAAATTACAATAAGGACCCTAGTAAACATAGGTTTAAGCGGGACTAGTCTCTTGAGCTTCAGAGAGCCGGAGATATGGGTGCCTATTTAAGGCAGACAACCTAACAAACGGTGTTATCAACACGGTAATTGTCTTGGAAAAAGATACAAATCCTGCCGTCCATGTGCAGCAGTTACCGATAACACCAAAACTAATTCAAGACTTCAATTTCTTTTCAAAGTGTCTGACTTAGACCGAGTCTCGATCTAATCAGTCTGACTTGAATGCGATTCAAGTATAAACTTACAATATAACGATTCAATATGAATCCGTCTGTACAATCTATTTCAATATATAACTTAACCGAACCGAACCGAACCATAGATATACATCCATCTACATGATTCTCCAGTTACATCCATTTACTGATATCATGGTTTCGGCAAGTCATCCATATACAATTTATAATACAAGACAATGTAATACAACCAATACAATCAAGACATCGCGGGGTTTATAAGGGGTAGATTAGTACGGAAGGTGTTAAAAGTGGCACGAGATTGTAAGCATAATACACCTAACCTGAATCTCCATTGCCGTTGTACAGTGGCTGAACGGTTCCTTGAGCTCCGTATATCTTAGTCTCCAGAATAGTGGGACTCTTCTCGCATACACTGGCATTTTCTGTACTAAGCTAAAAATAACAGCGTTAACAATATAATACAACTTTAAAAGTTACATTCTCTTTCTGTTTATTCTGTCTTTACTTACCTTTGGGACTTACCGAGCGATTGTTCGCTGACGACATTCCTTTTCTTCTTTTTTTGGAATGTTGTCAGATGGATCGGACTTTCTGGAGACAGAGCCCGCCAGCGAAGACTTGATCAGCTAGCCTTTGACCCGGAGCTCTAGTTTACTTGTATATGTCATTTTCAATTCTTTTATGCTACTGTTTAGGTATTGCTTTCATTCCATGTATTTACTTTTCATTGTATTGTAAAAAGAATGTTAATAAATAAAGCTGCTGTTCATTTACATCTTGTCTCTTGTGTACATTTTATTTTATATTGCTTAGATACACTTAGCATGTTTACTTCTGAGTAAATACGTTGCGTGACCCGTCGCGTCCTCTTCCCGTACACTGGGAAGCGGGGCATGACAGGTTTTGTTGGTGGCCCATACAGGTCAGCTCTGTATGGCCATGCAGGTCAGCTCTGTATGGACATGCAGGTCAGCTCTGCGTGGACAACCTAAGCAATATAACACAAGAACCAGCAACTGAAAACATTCTTTACAATTCATATTCTTTGAATCTTCCAATTTCATATATTTTGAATCTGTCATAACCTATTTTTTTTTTCAAGGTTATGGATTTCCCAAACAACACCAGTACCAACTTCAACAACACTCCACCACCCCTACCAATTACACCGGCCATAGCTGCTTCGATCAATGAGCAGACGGTACTGCTTAAGGCGATCCGCAGCCTCCTGGAGGGACAGCAGCAGCAGACTTCTATCTTGATGAACCGTCCCGAGGCAGAAGCACCTGGGGTGAAGCAATTCAGGGCCTTGCACCCCAAGCAGTTCTCAGGGAAAGAAAGCCCTCTAGAAGCTGAGGAATGGGCTCAGGGTATTGAAGATGACCTAGCAGCCGCACAAGTGCCAGAGGTCTTTTGGGTACGAGTTGCAAAGCTGCAGCTTACGGACAATGCACTGGTCTGGTGGAAGGCGGAAGAAAGCCGTCTCACCCAGCCTATCGAATGGAGGACTTTCCGCAATATGTTCGACGCAAAGTACTCCCGAGACTGCTAGATTTGACACGTGGCGCGTTGCGCTCCAGCACTCTGCGCTCGAGCGCAAAGCGCCCACGTGCCGACACGTGGCGCGCTTGCGCTCCAGCACTCTGCGCTCGAGCGCAAAGCGCCCACGTGCCGACACGTGGCGCGCTTGCGTTCAAGCGTCTAGGCGCTGGCCCCATGCATCCTTTGGATGTCTTTTTCCCCTTTATTTATATATACATGTATATCTATACATATGTATACATATGTACATACACACATACTCTGCGACATTGTCCCTGTTAGAAAAGAATTTCTAACGGGACGCTGCCCCGCACCTCGCAAGGGGGCTGCTAGCCCCCTTGACCCCCAGCCCGCTATCCGGGTAGCGGGACCCCCGTAAAAACTCTTCATGGCTCCCGATATATTTAAACCCCCCTCCAAAACAAAACACACGTACACTGCACATTGAGTTCGCATGACTAGTTTAACCCATTAATCAGAGGTTCCCCTCGCCCCAAAGGCGAGGGGTAATTAACGGCAGCTTAGTCCGCGGCTGCCGGAGATTCGGATCCCCACAATCATTAAACCCCGGCCTACCCTAGGCAGGGGGAATCTGTAACGCGCCTGACAAGCGCGCGCGTATTCCCATCTCACTGGGGTGACGAAAAATATCCTATAGATTCTGGCACGCCCGGTGGGACCCTTCTCTCCTCCCATATTTCGGGTTAAACGTTCATGCGAACTCAATCAATATACATATCGATTTCCTATACTGAAATGATGTTTTCTTTTCGTGCAGCAATCAACTTTCAACGATAATGTCTCCCAAGACGAATTCAACTTCCAAAGCGACCCCGATTCCGTACGTGGTCAAGATCAACACTCGTGTGGTTCTCCTCGCAAGCCTCAGTCGACAGTGGGAGGAACCGGCCCGCCAGTTTGGCTCCGTCATCATTTACCCTGCCGGAAGCGCACATCTGGCGGAAATCCCGGCGGAACAGGTGGCCAAGCCGGTCTCAAGAGGCAAGAGGCCGAATGTCGTGATCGCCAAGGCACCACAACCGAAACTTAAGACGGTGTCTGAACGATTCTCTGGTGCTCCAGCAGGGGGCAAGAACTCCGGTACAAAGGGCAACATCAAATGTTACGGACGAGCTCAAGCGATGACTCCAATAAATGCACAATCGAGCGTATCTCCAAGGCCCTCCATCGCCCAGTCTGCGGCATCTTCCCAAAGAGCCGAAGTCTGCCAGGTGCTTAGAACAGAAAAGTTAAGGCAGAAGCGGCTCAGGTATCGAGCCAACAAGAGGGCCAAGGCTTCGGCCAAATGGAATCGTGTGAAGTTCCAAGTGCAGGGTTGCCCCGCGACGACGGCTGAGTCGGACGTAAGAATCTGCAATTCCTTCGAGCCTCTGAAGTGGGTTCAGAAAAATGCCATGACCGCCAGAATCAAGAAGACAGCGGTCCGAACAGTGCCACAAAGAGACGTGTCCTGGCCCCAACAGAAAAAGTATGACACTGTCTCTTCAAGAGTCTATCAAGCACTCTGTGCCGCACGAAAGCAGCGGGGCAAACCCAGAAAAGAAGCGCCAGCACCATTCAAGAACCTGGTTAGACCAGTCGCCTTCAATCGACTACCAGCTACCGAAACAAGGGGGTCAAGACAGCGATCCGTGAAATCAGCTGCCAATGATAGAAAGACGGCCGGATATATCATCCATACGGTCTATATGGCGGGCGGGCGCCCCAGCGACAACCTTCGCAGCAAAAGCAAGGATGGGGCCACCACATCCCAAGCCCAATCTAGCCTGAATGTGGTTGCCGCCGCCCAAGAACAGCCGCCCCTGCTGGATGAAGAAAACCCTCTCGATGAGGATGATAGGCAGAAAGACCCCTCGGTCCATGCAGAGTCAAGCTCGGACAGCGAGGAAGAGCCAACTTTCCGCCCCAGGACTGCGGAGCAAGAGCTGCTTCAAGAGCTTCGAAAACAGCTCAGGAGCAAAGATAAAGAGATGGCCAAGCTCTATTCGAAGATTGACGACTTAACGAACGTGGTGATGGAGCTTACGGCTCAAATTGCTCGAGCGCCTCCTAATCAGACACAAGCCGCTACTAATCAGCCGGGTGATGATAATCCGAGGCAGCCAATGCCTGTTCCTTTGGGACCAAGACTGGTCGAGCCGCATGAAAGCCGGCCACACTCCGCTTCTGGGGACGCCTTGGCCCCAGATAGCACTATCTCGCTAACACAGGATCGGATAATGGATTTGGTCACCAGCAAGGTTAAAACATTGGTGGCCGAAGCTGAAGCTCAGAAAGAAATCGGCAGTAGTGGGCGGCCATATCCCGCGTAGTACGATCTAATTGAGTTCCCAAGCGGCTTCGTCATTCCTAAGTACGGAAGATTTGATGGAACGGGGAATGCAAATCAGCATGTCGCCCACTTCAAAGCCTCGTGTGGAAATACAGGGGGCAATGACGCGCTCCTTCTTCGTCAGTTTGTCAACGGCCTGACCGGTGTCGCTTTCGACTGGTATGCGAGTATACCAGACGGGTCCATCATAACCTTTGCCCAAATGGAGTCTCTGTTCCGGCAAAGGTTCATGAGCGTCAGTGATAAAATCTCCATTGCCGACCTTGTGAGGACCAAGCCGGGGAAGAATGAAAGCAACACCGACTTTATCGCTCGATGGCGTAATCTCACAGTCAAGTGCGAACCGCCGCTGGAGCAGGACCAGTCCGTCAGCCTTCTCATTGGGAACCTCAGCAATTGGATGGTCCCATTCTTGTGTACAGCAGGCCTCAAGACATTTCAGGAGCTAACCAAGAAAGTCCAAATGCTGGAACGCTCGAAGCAAGAGTCCTCGCCGGACTCTCAGAGAGACAAAACTTGGAAAAGCAAGCGGGACGACAACCGTAGAAGCGGGAGTTCCAGCAGTACCAATGTCTTCAATGCATCCGACAATGAAGAAAAGCGAAGGGCGGGCGAATCCAAAACAAACCGATCTCGAAAGCCATTGCTGGGAGGAGATGGGCCTTCCCTAGAGGAGAAGAAGAACAAGGTTTACTCTTTCAGAAGGGACAAGGTCCGTAAGATATTTAAGGATGCCTTGAACAATGGCCTACAATTGCCGGAGTCGAAAAGACCCCAAGAAGCAAAAATGACCGACAATCCCCTGTATTGCCCGTACCACCAAGTAGTGAGCCATGCGATCGAGGATTGCTATATCTTCAAGGACTGGGTCGAGAAGCAGTACAAGGCAGGAGAGATCGAGCTGTCCAAAAGCGTGTTGGTGAACAATCAAGTTGCATCCGCCAACTTTATACAGACAGAAGTTGAAGCCTTTTGGGAGCAGACAGCTGAACCCACTGCCCTGACAAACGAAACTGACTCATCGCGGCCTCCGTGGAGTACGCACATATCTAATAAGACGAAGAAGATGCTAAAGCTGCTTCAGAAAAAGCCCAGGATGGAATGGGAAGGACAGAAGAAGCTTACCAGTCCAGCTGCCAATGCGGCTCCATCAGGCTCAAAATCCAAGAAGCACAAGAAGAAGAAAAGTGCAGCTCGGCGCGAAAAAGAGTCTGCAGGGAAATCGACCATTCAAAAATATATTGATTCCCTCGAAGAATATGAACAAAAGGAAAGAACATTGATTCAATTGAAGGAGTTCTTCCCTGAACAAGCAGCTAAAATTCTGGAGGAGTTAGAAGAAGACTCCAATGAAGAAATCCCAGTAATGACCTGCTACGCCATCCATCTTGGTAACGACTCGGAAGAGGAGCTCTGTTTTCCCGAAGAGGACGAGGAGCTCGCCACAACAGCCAATCAAATCCAGTACAGAAGCGGCAGGGCTCTACCGCCAAATCAGGGCAATGCCCCAAAAGGAAAGGGAAAACAGGTGGCTAATGATGAAGATGGCGAAGAATCGGCTGATGAAAACTCGAGTCCTTCCCCAGTAGACTATAATGTCTTGGCTCACCTTCGAAGGCTTCCGTCTTTTCTGAGCATCTACGAAGCCTTGGTCCTATCTAAGGAGCTTAGAGATGTTCTTATTCACGCTCTACAAAACCCCGAGCGGTATCAGGCTCACTTTGCGGAAATTAATCTGAAAGAAGCTCAGCACGTTTTGCATGCCGCCGCAGTCACATTTAAGGATGAAGACTTGCTACTGGGAACAGCTGAGCACAATCGGCCGCTTTACGTGACCGGGTACAGCGACGGAGATCGAATTAATCGCATATTGATTGATCCGGGGTCCTCAGTGAACATCATGAACTTGCGAACTCTGAAGAGTTTGTCAATGGACGTCCGACACCTGTCAAGGGAAAGGATTGTCATTCAAGGCTTCAACCAAAATTGCCAGCAAGTTCTGGGGTCTATAGCTTTGCCAATCAAATTTGGGGATCTGCAAACTGAAGCTAAGATATACGTGATCGACGCCGAAACGTCTTATAAGATTCTCTTGGGACGGCCATGGCACCATGATTACGGCATTTTCCCGTCAACTCTCCATCAATGCATGAAGTATACTAAAAATGGCGAAGAAAAACGCATCAACGGAGACATCCAACCGTTCGGTGTGCATGAAGTCTGCTATGAAGATTCTTGGTACTTTATGAACCACCAAAATGCTAAGCCACAACTGATTGAGGATAGACCGGCCCCAAGACTCAAAAGCAAATCTGCGCCGGCTGTCACTTTCAAAAGCAAAAACACCTAAGTGCGCCCGCATTTCGATAGCGACGCTGATGAGTCCGACGCTGGAAGCCCGTCCTTCCGTAAAACTCGCCCTCGTTTCGGCAGCGATATGGATGAATCTGTTACTGAAGGCCCATCTAGTAGCAAAGTCCGCCCTCATCTGGGCAGCGACACTGAAGAGTCGGAGGAAGAGGACTTGCCGTGCAACAACGATGCAGATTGGACCCCTATGCAACAAGCGAAACTACGAGAGACCTTCGAAGTTGCAGAAGGGTCCCTAGCCGTCACAAGGGTACCAGAGCAGATGTGCAAAGAGCTCGATGCGTTATCAGTCTCCACCGTGGACCAGCTGAAAACTTTCTACGTTCCCGGGAGGAAAAGTGGACAGAAGGGCATCCTGTTTTATGGGTCAAACCCCGTTGTGCACCCGGACGATTTATCTGTCGCGTGCCTTCCATATGAGAGAGGCATAAGAGCCGTCCTCAATCCCAGATACTATGCGCCCGAGATGCGGGAATACTTTAAGAAGTGCGGATGCCGGTTATATCAAACGGAGTCCGAAGCAAAGTTTTACGAAGGGCTATGGTATCCGTCCCAGGTCCGAGCACTCATCGATGGACGAATTCCAGATAAACGGGGCATAGGCTACGTTCAACCTGATTCCAAAGCGTGCTACATGATCCATGTTGGTGAGGCCAGCGAAAGATCAAATGATGACGATGAAATAGCCGAGCCAGAAGAAGCTCCTTAAGAGCTCGAAGATGGAGGACAAGCAACCTTTGATGAGCTAACCGAGATTGACTTAGGAACACCCGATAATCCAAGGCCGACTTACATCAGCTCACTCTTGTCGGAGGAAATGAAAGAGCAGATAATTGCCCTGCTGCATGAGTTCGTCGACTGCTTCGCGTGGACGTACAAAGAAATGCCTGGCCTTTCCCCTGAAGTAGCCGTGCATAAGCTGGCTATATCTCCTGATGCTAAGCCAGTCAAACAAGCTCCTCGAAGAATGAGAAGGGAGTTGGAAGAAAAGGTCATCGAGGAAACCAAGAAACTCATCGATGCCGGCTTCATCAGGGAAGAGAAATATGCGGACTGGATCGCATGCATAGTCCCAGTGAAGAAGAAAAATGGGCAGATCCGAGTTTGTGTCGATTTCAGGGACCTCAACAAGGCATGTCCTAAAGACGACTTCCCGCTACCGGTCATGGAAATGATGGTCGATGACACCTCAAATTACGAACCGTTCACCTTTATGGATGGCTCGTCTGGATATAATCAGATCAAGATGTCGCCTGAGGATGAGAAACACACAGCATTTTGAACCCCGATCGGAATATATTGCTACAAGGAATGCCGTTCGGACTGAAGAACGCAGGTGCTACATATCAAAGGGCAATGACCAATATCTTTGATGACCTAATCCATAAAGTCGCCAAATGTTATGTTGATGATCTGGTCGTCAAGACTAAAACCAAGGCCGATCATATCCAAGATCTTAGGACCGTTCTCACCAGACTGAGGGAATACGATCTGAAGATGAATCCTCTGAAGTGCGCTTTTGGCGTGTCATCGGGAAAATTCCTAGGCTTCATAGTCCGACATCGAGGGATCGAAGTTGACCCATCAAAGATAAAGGCCATCATGGAGATGCCCCCTCCGAAGAGTCTGACGCAGCTAAGATCTTTTCAAGGCAAGCTTGCTTATATACGGAGGTTTATCTCAAATTTATCGGGAAGGTGTGGGCCCTTCTCAAAGCTCATGAAGAAAGGAGCTCCTTTTATCTGGGATGCCGAATGTCAAGAAGCGTTCGAAAGCATCAAACAATACTTGTTGCACCCTCCAGTGCTGGCCGCTCCCATTCCAAATAAACCGCCGATTCTCTACACTGCTGCGCTGGATGAGTCACTCGGTGCGCTCCTTGCCCAGAATAATGAGAAGGGAAAAGAAAATGCCCTCTACTACCTCAGTCGAACTCTAGTCGGGGCGGAACACAACTATTCTCCAATCGAAAAGCAATGCCTGGCTCTAATATTTGCTGTGAAGAAGCTGAGGCACTATTTGCTCGCTCATCGGGTTATGCTGATCTCCAAGGTCGACCTGCTCAAACACTTGATGACCATAGCGAGCCTATCCGGCAGAATGGCAAGATGGGCTGTCATGCTACTTGAGTTTGACATAGTTTATACTCCTCAGAAAGCAGTGAAAGGGCAAGCTCTTGCAGACTTCCTTGCCGCTCATCCTATACCAGAAGGGTCGCCGCTAAATTGTGAGTTACCCGACGAACAAGTGCTGCACCTCGAGGAAGATGGGCCATGTTGGGAGCTCTACTTCGATGGAGCCTCATCAATAAGGACCTCCAGTAAATCAAGCGTCCCGGAGATAAAAGCAGGGATAGGATTGGTGTTCATCACACCATCAACGGGAACCCTACGGCGTTCTTTCGCTCTCACCGAGCCTCGAACGAACAACGAAGCTGAGTATGAAGCCCTGATAGCTGGTTTGGAACTCGCCATAGAAATGGAAATCCATCGGCTACGGGTTTACGGTGACTCCCAGCTTGTCGTCAACCAAGTAAGCGGCAATTATAAGATATATAAACCCGAATTAGCTCGGTACAGAGGTCGGGTGGTGGAACTCATGAAACGGTTCACTCACATTGAACTAATGAGAATCCCCAGAGCGTTGAACGGAAAAGCCGACATACTCGCTCGCTTAGCCAAGGAGATGGCTGATCCTGACATGGACGAAATTCTGATCACAGTCAGGAACCGGCAAATTCTACCCCCAGTCTCTCTACGAGAAGAGGAAAGTGCGGAACAGAAGAGCAGACCTGCCGAAGAAGCTTCGATCATCCAAGACATGCCCGATTGGAGGGAACCCTTGATAGAGTACTTCCGATACGCCAAGCTGCCCGAAGAAAAATCTGTGAGGATTCAGCTGAAGAAAAGAGCTCTCCGATACGTGTTTGTAAATAACACGTTATACCGCAGGTCATATGACCAACTCTGGCTCAGGTGTCTGTCATTAGCCTAAGCCCAAAAGGTCATGAAGATGTTCACTCAGGCGTTTACGGTGCTCACCAATCTGGCCCCAAGATGCGACTTCAAATCAAACGGCTTGGGTAATACTGGCCCACCATGATACGGGATTGCGGAGAACATGCAAAGAAATGTCAGATCTGCCAAATCCATGGTGATTTCATTCACAAGCATCCCAATCCGTTGCATCCTACGGTGGCGTCGTGGCCCTTCGAAGTCTGGGGCACCGACATTGTTGGCCCAATTGATCCTCCGTCATCTAAAGGCCACCGGTTCATACTGGCCGCGACAGACTACTTCTCCAGATGGGCTGAAGCTGTCCCCCTAAAAGAAGTCAAGACAAAAGATATTCTGACATTCTTCCAGCATAATATTCTATACCGCTTCGGTACACCAAGAAGAATCATTTCTGACAACGGGCCCTCTTTCAAGAGCTTCAATGTCTCAAGGTTCGCTACTCAGCACAAGATAGACTAGAGATATTCCTCCATCTATAATCCAAGAGCCAATGGGCTAGCCGAAGCCTTCAATAAGACTTTATGCAAGCTCCTGAGGAAAAATGCTTCAGCCAACAAGAGAGACTGGAATCTCAAAACTTCACGAGGCGTTGTGGGCATATCGTACCATGCACCGTACTCCAACTCAGTCCACTCCATACTCATTGCTCTTCGGAGTGGAGGCGGTCCTCCCCCTCGAAGTCGAAGTTCCAAGCTTAAGAATGGCCGTTCAGCACGAGTTGACGGAGGAGGAAAACGTGCTCCTTCGACTTGAAGAGCTCGATGCCCTTGAAGAAAAGAGGCTCGCGGTGCAGCAAAATCTGGAGCTATACCGAGCCCAAATGTCACGGGCCTATGACAGGATAACCCGTCTCCGCGCTTTCAAGAAGGGTGAATTGGTGTTGGTCCTCAAAAGACCGATCATACCCAATCGACATGCCAAGGGAAAATTCGAGCCAAATTGGGAAGGACCATACGTCATCGAGAAAGTGTTCGACGGGGGATCCTACCAACTAATAAGTGCCGAGGGAGAAAGGCCCATGCCACCCATCAATTGCCGATATCTCAAGAAATACTACACATGAATACTCCAAGTCGCAGGCGAATTGAGCACATCAGCCCTACGGTCTGGATCATACATCCTGCAAAACCATATACAATCCACGGGCGTAAATGACCCCTATCTCTCCCAAATCCTGCCGGTGAGACTACTTTTAAAGTCCCACCAGCGGAAAAAAAAAGAATTTTTTTTAACAGAAATAAAAAAATAAACGGTATGTCCACAAGCAAAACGGGCATGGATGAAAACCCGAAAGGGCTCCGTGAGTAAAAACAGCAGGACTACCGGCGAGTCTGTGAAAACCCGAAAGGGCGCAAACTCGTGAAAAGAGATGAAATACACTCGCAAAGTCCTATCGACCTTGCGAGGAGAAAACACCTGCGTGAGATCCTTACGACTCACAAAGGAGAAGCACACTTAGGAATCCTCATGATTCCTAAGGAGAAAATACACCTGCGGGATCCTTACGACCCGTAGGGAGAAAATGCTTTTCTGGGACCCTCACGGCCCATAAAATTGAAAAGCCTTAGGTGATAGGGACCCAAACCTGTCTCCTAAGCCATCGTTCCCCAACGGGCAACGGCAAATGGTGAGTCGCTCCTGGCATTTCGCTTCAGTGTTAGCGGTGCTGATGCCGACCAAAAACCCAAATCCCAAGTCCTCCCAAGGCAAATGATGAGCTGCTCCTGGCATCATTCTAGTGCAGCAATGCTGATGCCAAACAAGATCCAAATTCCAAGTCCCCAAACGGCGAATGCTGAGTCTCTCCTGGTACCATATTCCAGTGTAGCGATGCAAACGCCAACCAAAATCCAATTTCTCAAAATTCTCCAGCCCTACGGCCAGTCCCCAAATTGACTGACGTATACAATCCACGGGCTCAAATAATTCTCGTCATACCCATGCCCCACCACAATCACCAGTTACGCGGCTGGTCTCCGCCTTTGGAATTATGCTCCATTGAGAAGACCCACTCAGGTGTCCTTACGATACATGAGGAGAACAAACCTTTGTGGGATCCTTACGACTCATAAAGGAAAAACACACTTAGGAGTCCTCACGACTCCTAAGGAGAAAATACACCTGCGGGATCCTTACGACTCGTAGGGAGAAAATGCTTTTATGGGACCCTCACGGTTTATAAAATTGAAAATCCTTAGGTGATAGGGACCTAAACCTGTCTCCTGAGCCATTGCTCCCCCAACAGGAATAGGCAAATGATGAATTGCTTCTGGCACGTGTGCTTCAGTGTTAGCAACGCTGATGCCTACCCTAACCCCAAAATCCCAAACTCCAATCCAATAGACCCCTAAGTCTTTAAACTAGGAACAGATGACCCCTAAGTCGTTAAACTGGGAACAGATGACCCCTAAGTCGTTAAACTGGGAACGAGGGAAATCTCCTCATGGCAGATGATGATTCGCTCCTGATACCATATTCCAGTGTAGCGATGCTGATGCTGATGCCAAACCAAAACCAAAATCCCAAAATCCTGTCATGACAAATGATGATTCGCTCCTGGTACCATATTCCAGCGTAGCGATGCTGATGTCAACCCAAATCACATCAAGTCAAACAACCAATGACCTCCCTGGAAGAATCAAATTCTACATCGGAAACAAGTCAACTTCATCCCTGACGCCGCAAGAAGCGGGGCAAGTCAAATCCAGAATCGCTAGTCCACGTCGCTAAAAGGGCAGCATCGACCGTCCAAGTCGCAAAAAGGGCAGCATCGACCGTCCACGTCGCTAAAATGGCAGCACCGACCGTCCATGTCGCAAAAAGGGCAGAACCGACCGTCCACGTCGCTAAAATGGCAGCATCGACCGTCCAAGTCACAAAAAGGGCAGCATCGACCGTCCACGTCGCTAAAATGGAAGCACCGACCGTCCACGTCGCAAAAAGGGTAGAATCGACCGTCCAAGTCGCAAAAAAGGCAGAACCGACCGTCCACATCGCTAAAATGGCAGAACCGACCATCCACGTCGCTAAAATGGCAGCATCGACCGTCCAAGTCGCAAAAAGGGCAGCATCGACCGTCCACGTCGCTAAAATGGCAGCACCGACCGTCCACGTCGCAAAAAGGGCAGAACCGACCGTCTAAGTTGCTAAAATGGCAGCATCGACCGTCCAAGTCGCAAAAAGGGCAGCATCGACCGTCCACGTCGCTAAAATGGCAGCACCGACCGTCCACGTCGCAAAAAGGGTAGAACCGACTGTCCACGTCGCTAAAATAGCAGCATCGACCGTCCACGTCGCTAAAAAGGCAGCACTGACCGTCCAAGTCGTAAAAAGGGCAACATCGACCGTCCAAGTCGCTAAAAGGGCAGCATCGACCGTCCAAGTCGCAAAAAGGGCAGTATTGACTGTCCATGTCGTAAAAAGGGCAGCGCAGGATTCCTACAAAGCGGGAACCGGATCACTCCGGTCCAGGGAAACGTCTATCACGGACACTCTGTCTCGGAGACATGTCAAGCAACGACCGTCCATGTCGTAAAAAAGGCAGTGCCAGCTTCCCAAAAAGCGGGAACCAAATCAGGTCGCCTCCAAGTAAAAGAGGATCCATCAATTTCATGCACACGACCCACATATGTGGTGTGCATTTATTGATGGGGGGCAATTTGTTGGGGTAAAAATTTACACCCCGGTTGACCAAGTTAAAATCAAAGTCAACCCCAAGCCAAGTGGGCCCAAGCCCAGATCCAATGGGCCCATGCCCGGGTCGAGCCCGAACATGAAGCGGCCGGCCTCCCCCCATGCCAAGATAAAAATTTTGTAATAAATAATTTTGTTGCATTTCTTTTATTTTATTTTATGGATAAAAGTAAGAAAAATAGGCATAAAGCCAAATTTTTGTAAAGCCCATGACTTATGTGCAAAAAGAAATGGCACATGAGCCATGGGATAGGCAAAATGCCATTTTGTGAAGCCCAAGGGGCTATGTGTAAAGTGTATGGTCTATAAAGGCAAAGATAATGAAAAAATCTCACAACTTTTCTCTCTCTCTCAAAAAATTTTCAGATCTGAGATCTTTTCTCCTTCTTCAAGGTTCCAAAACCTTCTTTTTTTTCTTCTCTTGAATTAAATCAAGAGTTTTACTCTTCTTTTTATAAAACAAAATAGTTTTTCACCACCAAACCCACAAAGGGAAACTTGGATCTGTCACTAGATCTCAAAAAGGAGAGATTTTTAAAAATCCCATATCTCTTGATCTTCAAGATCCAGCTAACAGAGAAGGAAGAAGAACATCTTTCATTAAACCCTCCCCAAAAAAAACACACTCAGGAGTCCAACTCCTCTCTGATTTCTCTTCCGAGAAATTTTTTTAGGCTAAAAGCCTCTTTTTCTCGCCGGCGCTCAAGCGCATAGCGCCCGCGTGCCGACACGTGGCGCGCTTGCGCTCCAGCGCAAGCGCTCGAGCGCAAGTCGCCCCCGTGCCGACACGTGGCGCGCTTGCGCTCAAGCGCAAGCGCTCAAGCGCCCGTGCCGACACGTGGCGCTCTTGCGCTCAAGCGCAAGCGCTCGAGCGCAAGTCGCCCACTTGCCGACACGTGGCGCGCTTGCGCCCAAGCGCTCAGCATCCGAGCGCAAAGCGCCCACGTGCCGACACGTGGCGTGTTGCGCTCCAGCACTCTGCGCTCGAGCGCAAAGCGCCCACGTGCCGACACGTGGAACGCTTCCGCTCAAGCGCCCAGCGTCCGAGCGCAAAGCGCCCACGTACCGACACGTGGCGCGTTGCGCTCCAGCACTCTGCGCTCGAGCGCAAAGCGCCCACGTGCCGACACGTGGCGCGCTTGCGCTCAAGCGTCTTGGCGCTAGCCCCACGCATCCTTTGGATGTCTTTTTCCCCTTTATTTATATATACATGTATATCTATATATATGTATACATATGTACATACACACATACTCCGCGACATTGTCCCTGTTAGAACTCTACGTGGCTCCCGATATATTTAAACCCCCCTCCAAAACAAAACACACGTACACTGCACATTGAGTTCGCATGACCAGTTTAACCCATTAATCGGAGGTTCCTTCGCCCCAAAGGCGAGGGGTAATTAACGGTAGCTTAGTCCGCGGCTGCCGGAGATTCGGATCCCCACAATCATTAAACCCCGGCCTACCCTAGGCAGGGGGAATCTGTAACGCGCCTGATAAGCGCGCGCGTATTCCCATCTCAATGGGGTGACGAAAAACACCCTACAGCTGCTAGCCCCTTGGCCCCCAGCTCACTATCCGGGTAGTGGGACCCCCGTAAAAACTCTGCGGGGCCCTCGATATATCCAAAACCCCCTTTTCAAAACACAACACTGCACGTTGAGTTCGCATGACTAGTTTAACCCGTTAATCGGAGGTTCTTTCGCTCCAAACGCGAGGGGTAATTAACGGCAGCTTAGTCCGCGGCTGCCGGAGATTCGGATCCCCACAATCAATAAACCCTTGCTTACCCTAGGCAGGGGGAATCTGTAATGCACCTGACAAGTGCGCGCGTATCCCCATCCCAATGGGGTGACGAAAAACACCCTATAGATTCTGGCACGCCTGGTGGGACCTTTCTCTCCTCCCATATTTCGGGTTAGACGTTCATGCGAGCTCAATCAATGTACAAATCGATTGTCTATACTGAAATCGTGTTTCTATTTGGAGGGGTTAACAATTTTCAGTTGCCATCTTCAAACGTAAGCCGGTATTTGAACGACTTTCCTCGGCCCCAGCTGAGGGCAAGGCCATCAACACCGACAAAGTAATAAGGCATCTCGGGCAAGTTCCAGCGGTGCCCCTGACAACTGCTCAATCGGGTATCTTCTCTAAGCTCCCCGTCAATTGACCACCACGTCGTTAAACTGGGAACAGTCGACCACCACGTCGTTAAACTGGGAACAATCGACCACCACGTCGTTAAACTGGGAACAATCGACCTCTAAGTCGTTAAACTGGGTATGTAAAAATGTGTAAATAAAAATATATATATATATATGTATATATATGTATATAAATAAAAAGCCGAAATGATGGGGCAACTCGCAATAAAAATTAGCGAGTAAAAATAAAAATAAAGCTGAAATGATGGGGCAACCGCGAATAAAAGCCGAAATGATAGGGCAATCACGACCTTCGCGATAAGAAAAGCCGAAATGATAGGGCAATCGCTACCTTCGCGATAAGAAAAGCTGAAATGATAGAGCAATCGCGGTAAAAAAAAGGCGAATGATGAGTCGCTCCTGATACCATATTCCAGTGCAGCGATGCAGACACCAACCAAATTCCAAAATCCTAATGGCGAATGATGAGTCGCTTCTGGTACCATATTCCAGTGCAGCGATGCAGACGCTAACCAAATTCCAAGTCCCAATGGCGAATGATGAGTCGCTCCTGATACCATATTCCAGTGCAGCGATACAGACGCCAGCCAAATCCCATACCCCAACGGCGAATGATGATCGCTCCTGGTACCATATTCCAGTGCAGCGATGCAGACGCCAACATAGTCCCGAAATTTTTCCGGCCCTACGGTCTGGATTATACATCCTGCAAAATCGTATACAATCCATGGGCGTAAAATAATCCCAATCTCTCCCAAGTCCTGCCGGTGAGACCACATTCAAAGTCCCACTGGCGGTGAAGATTCAAAAAAAAAAAGGTATGTCTACAAGCAAAATGGGCACGGATGAAAACCCGAAAGGGCTCCGTGAGTAAAAACAGCAGGACTGCCGGCGAGTTTGTGAAAACCCGAAAGGGCGCAAACTCGTGAAAAAGAGATGAAATACACTCACAAAGTCCTCTCGATTTTGTGAGGAGAAAATTCCCACGTGAGATCCTTACGACTCACAAAGGAGCAACACACTTAGGAGTCTCCACGACTCCTAAGGAGAAAACACACCTACGGGATCCTTACGACCTGTAGGGAGAAAATGCTTTGTGAGACTCTTACGGCTCACAAAATTGAAAAGTCTTAGGTGATAGGGACCTAAAACCTGTCTCTTAAGCCATCGCTTCCTGATAAGCAAGCTGATGATTCGATCCTGGTACCATATTCCAGTGTAGCGATACTGATGCCAAGCAAAACCAATTCCCAAATCCTCCCGGGGCAAATGATGAGTTGCTCCTGGCATTATTCCAGTGCAGCAATACAGATGCCGCCCAAAAAATAAAATCCTCAAATCCTCTCAAAGACAGATGCTGATTCGCTTCTGGTACCATATTCCAGTGTAGCGATGCTGATGTCAACCCAAATCATAATCAATAAGTCAACTTCAACTTCGACACTGCAGAAAGAGGAGCAAGTCAGAATCCAATCTCAACACCGCAAGAAGCGGAGCAAGTCATGTTCACCCCTGACACTGCAAGAAGCAGAGCAAGTCAAATCAAGCGTCGACCGTCCATGTCGTAAAAAAGGCAGTGCAGGCTTCCCACAAATCGGGAACCAAATCACTCCGCGCCAGAGAAACGTCTACCACGGACACTCCGCCTCGGAGACGCGTCAAGCGTCGACCGTCCATGTCATAAAAAGGGCAGTGCAGGTTTCCCACAAACCGGGAACCAAATCATTCCGGGCCAGGGAAACATCTACCACGGACACTCCGCCTCGGAGACGCGTCAAGCATCGACCGTCCATGTCGTAAAAAGGGCAGTGCAAGCTTCCTACAAAAGGGTGAACCGGATCACTCCAGGCCAAGGGAACCGTCTACTACGGACACTCCGTCTTGGAGACGCGTTAAGCGTCGACCGTCCATGTCGCAAAAAGGGCAGTGCAGGCTTCCCACAAATCGGGAACCAAATCGCTCCGGATCAGAGCGTCGACCGTCCATGTCGCAAAAAGGGCAGTGCAGGCTTCTCACAAATTGGGAACCAAATCGCTCCGGATCAGAGCGTCGACCGTCCATGTCGTAAAAAGGGCAGTGCGGGCTTCCTACAAAGCAGGAACCAGATCACTCCGGGCCCGGGAAAAGTCTACCATGGACACTCCGTGTCGGAGACGCGTCAAGCGTCGACCGTCCATGTCGCAAAAAGGGCAGTGCAGGCTTCCCAAAAATTGGGAACCAAATCGCTCCGGATCAGAGCGTCGACCATCCATGTCGCAAAAAGGGCAGTGCAAGCTTCCTACAAAGCGGGAACCAGATCACTCCGGGCTAGGGAAACATCTACCACGGACACTCCGTCTCGGAGACGCGTTAAGCGTCGACCGTCCATGTCGCAAAAAGGGCAGTGCAGGCTTCCCACAAATCGGGAACCAAATCGCTCCGGATCAGAGCGTCGACTGTCCATGTCGTAAAAAGGGCAGTGCAAGCTTCCTACAAAGCGGGAACCAGATCACTTCGGGCCAGGGAAACGTCTACCACGGACACTCCATCTCGGAGACGCGTTAAGCGTCGACCGTCCATGTCGCAAAAAGGGCAGTGTAGGCTTCCCACAAATCGGGAACCAAATCGCTCCGGATCAGAGCGTCGACCGTCCATGTCGCAAAAAGGGCAGTGCAGGCTTCTCACAAATTGGGAACCAAATCGCTCCGGATCAGAGCATCGACCGTCCATGTCGTAAAAATGGCAGTGCAGGCTTCCTACAAAGCAGGAACCAGATCACTCCGGGCCAGGGAAAAGTCTAACATGGACCCTCCGTCTCGGAGATGCGTCAAGCGTCAACCGTCCATGTCGCAAAAAGGGCAGTGCAGGCTTCCCACAAATCGGGAACCAAATCGCTCCGGATTAGAGCGTCGACCGTCCAAGTCGCAAAAAGGGCAGTGCAGGTTTCCTACAAAGCAGGGAACCAAATCGCTCCGGGTCAGAGCGTCGACCGTCCATGTCGTAAAAAGGGCAGTGTAGGATTCCCACGAATCGGGAACCAAATCGCTCCGGATTAGAGCATCGACCGTCCATGTCGCGAAAAGGGCACTGCAGGCTTCCTACAAAACAGGAACCAAATCACTCTGGGCCAGGGAAATGTCTACTACGGACACTCCGTCTCGGAGACGCGTCAGAGCGTCGACCGTATATGTCGTAAAAAGGGCAGTGCAGGCTTCCTATAAAGCAGGAACCAGATCACTCCGGGCCAGGGAAAAGTCTACCACGGACACTCCATCTCGGAGACGCATCAAACGTCGACCGTCCATGTCGTAAAAAGGGCAGTGCATCCCAAAAAGTGGGAACCAAAGCAAGTCTCCTCCACGCGAAAGAAGATCCATCAATTTCATACACACGATTCACATATGTGGTATGCATTTATTGATGGGGGGCACTTTGTTGGGGTCAAAATTTGCGCTCCGGTTGACCGAGTCAAAGTCAAGGTCAACCCCAAGCCAGGTGGGCCCAAGCCCAGGTCAAGCGGTCCCATGCCCAAGTCGAGCCCGCGGCCAGCCTCCTCCATGCCAAAATATAGATCATGTAATAAATAATTTTTATGTAATTTTTTTATGCATGAATGTATGCAAAATGGGCATAAAGCCAATTTTTTTGTAAAGCCCATGGCTTATGTGCAAAAAGAAATGGCACATGAGCCATGGGATGGGCAAAATGCCATTTTGTAAAGCTTAAGGGGCTATATGTAAATGTGTAAGCCTATATAAGGCAACATGATGATGAATAAAGCAGAGACTTTTCATTCACTCAAAAATCTAGGGTTTGTGCCTCTTTCTCCTTCCTCAAGGTTCTAAAACCTTCTTCTTTCTTTTGAATTAAATCAAGAGTTTTACTATTTCTTTTCCAAAACTAAATAGTTTTTCACCACAAAACCCACAAAAGGGAACTTGGATCTGCTAATAGATCTCAAAAGGGGGAGATTTTTAAGTCCCACCCCCTTTCTCCAAGATCCGGTCAAACGACAGGAAGAAGAAGGAGACCCATCTCCAGAAACCCCACATTGGGGAAGATCTAGGGCACAAGGGGAGAAGCCCCTTCATCAGCTTCAAAATATCCTAGGAGTTTAACTCCTCATATATATACAAAATAATAAGTGTTCCTTTCTGGGAGTACAACTCTCATTGCAGGGACCAAGTCCCTTTTTGCCTCCTGAGCGCGCCCAGAGCGCCAGCGCCCGAGCGCCTACGTGTCCGACACGTGGGGCGCTAGCTCAAAGCGCTAGCGCCCGAGCGCCCACGTGTCCGACACGTGGGGCACTAACGCTCAAAGTGCTAGCGCTCCTGTGCTAGCGCCTAAAGCGCTAGTGCCCGAGCGCCCACGTGTCCGACACGTAGGGCGCTAGCACCCAAAGCGCTAGCGCCCAAAGCGCTCAAAGCCCTAGCACCCAAAGCGCTGACGCTTTTTCCCACGCATCCTTTGGATGCCCTTTTCCCTTATATATATATATATATATGTATATATATACATATACACACACATACTTCACGACACTGTCCTGTTAGAACTTTGCGGGGACCCCGATATATCCAAAACCCCCTTTTCAAAATACAACACTGCACGTTGAGTTCGCATGACCAGTTTAACCCGTTAATCGGAGGTTCTCTCGCTCCAAATGCGAGGGGTAATTAACGGCAGCTTAGTCCATGGCTGCCGGAGATTCGGATCCCCACAATCAATAAATCCCAGCCTTCCCTAGGCAGGGGGAATCTGTAATGCGCCTGACAAGCGCGCGCGTATTCCTATCTCTATAGGGTGACGAAAAACACCCTACAACTGGAGCATCTCATTGCTTTATGTCGCAACGGTTCGTCCGAACTCTTGCGATTCCAGTTATACCGCTTGTATCCAGCTAGAATGTCAGTTCAGGGAACGACGTTCTGAAGGCAACAATGGGATACAACCTGTGTCCAGTGGTCATCTGCAGCGGAGAATTCTATGCTGACTTCAAGGTGCTGGACATACCAAACTTCGATGTGGTTCTGGGTATGGATTGGCTCGGAACGTTCTATGCTACCATTGACTGTTGTCAAAGGAGGGTAGTATTCGATATTCTAGACCATCCGGTCTTCTATTTCAAAAGTGGAGACCGCACCCTGGAACCGGGTACATACAAGGCGAAACCGAAGAAGGCAGTGAATGCAGCAATTCAAGCGGAGGAAGGATCAAAGCCAGAAGTAGTTCGAGAGTTCGACAATGTGTTTCCTAACGATATATCAGGTTTGCCTCCCGATCGAGCTCTTGAATTCAGCACTAATTTAGTACCAGGAGCACAACCAGTGATCAAAGCACCGTATCAGTTAAGTCCGGAAGGTTTGAAGGAAGTCCGAACTCAGTTGGATGAATTATTGGCGAAAGGATGGATTCGTCCCAGCACTTCACGTTGGGGTCACTAGTTCTACTTGTGAAGAAGAAGGAAGGTTCATACAGAATGTGCGTTAATTATAGAGCCTTGAACGAAGTAACAATAAAGAATAAGTATCCACTCCTGCGTATCGACGATCTGTTCGATCAGCTAAGTGGATCTTGTGTTTTTTCTAAGTTAGATTTTCGTTCGGGTTATCATCAGGTGAAGGTCAAGGAATCTGATATCCACAAAACGGCATTCAGAACTCGCTATGGTCATTACGAATTTCTTGTCATGCCATTTGGAGTGACTAACGCACCAGCAATATTCATGAACCTAATGAATCAGGTTTTCCGGGAGTATCTAGACATGTTTGTTATCATCTTCATCGACGACATCCTGATGTATTCTAAGAGTCGGAAGGAACATGCCGAGCACCTACGAATTGTCCTGGAAACCCCACGACAACATCAACTCTATGCGAAATACAAAAAGTGTGAGTTTTGGCTAGATCAAGTTGGTTTCCTCGGACACATTGTGTCAGGTGAAGGAATCTTTATGGATCCAGCGAAAGTTTCAGCAGTAAGCGAATGGCCGACACCAAAGTCAGTGAAAGACATTCGAAGTTTCTTGGGTCTAGCAGGATATTACAGAAGGTTCATTGAAGGATTTTCGAAGATAGCGACACCCCTAACCAAGCTCACACGTAAAGATGAGGACTTCGTGTGGTCAGAAGCATGCGAGCAAGCTTTTATAGAACTCAAGTCAAGATTGACATTAGCGCCTATTCTCGTTATACTGGACCAATCTGGAGGTTTTGAAGTATATTGCGATGCATTCGGTAAGGGATTAGGATGTGTTCTACATCAGCACGGTAAGCTTGTAGCTTATGCATCAAGACAGCTGAAGATTCATGAGCATAATTATCCGACGCATGACTTGGAATTGGAGGCCGTAATCTTTGCTCTTAAGATTTGGCGCCATTATCTTCTTGGTGAAGGAGTGAACATATACACAGATCACAAGAGTCTGAAATATGTGTTTACTCAGAAAGAGTTGAATATGCGGCAGAGAAGATGGTTAGAACTCATGGCGGACTTCGACATCAACCTGCAATATCACCCAGGGAAGGTGAATGTAGTACCTGATACCCTTAGTCGCCAACCATTAGCAATGAATCTCACCGCTCAGTGGAAGCTTCAACAAGACTTACATTAGATGGAGATTGAAGTGGTCATGCCAGGTAACGTTTCAAGTTTGATGAACTAACAAGTTCAATCTACCATTGTCAATCAGATCAAAGAAGCTCAAGCAAGTGATGCTAAGTTGCAAAAGATCAGAGAACAAGTAGAGAATGGACTTAGAACAGACTTCATCATCTATGAAGACGGAACTTTGAGATACGGCAGCAGACTGCGTGTATTAAAAGGTTCTGTTCGGGATGAATTAATGAAAGAGGCTCACAGCTCTCCCTACTCAGTACACCCTGGAGGTACAAAGATGTACAAAGATCTACGTCAACATTACTGGTGGCATAGAATGAAGCGTGAAATAGCCAGAAGCGTCGCTAAATGCTTGGTGTGTCAGCAAGTAAAGGCTGAACATCACAGGACTGCTGGATTACTTCAACCGTTACCTATTCCAGAATGGAAGTGGCAACACATCACAATGGATTCCATGACGGCTCTTTCTCGCAGCACGAAAGGTAACGATGCGGTATGGGTTATTGTGGATCGACTCACAAAGTCGGCTCACTTCATCCCATTTCGAGTTGGCCAATCTACTGAGACGAAGTACATGGAGGTAAGAATCTAAGTAAAGATTTAAACTCTTCGTAATGTACTATCTCCGATACCCATGAACTCATACAGGAAATTGTGAGACTTCATGGAGTACCGGTTTGCATTGTCTCTGATCGTGACACCAGGTTCTGATCACAAGTTTGGCAAAGCCTGCAAGCAAGCTTGGGAACAAGTCTGAATTTCATCCACAAACAGATGGTCAGTCCGAGCGAACTATTCAGATCTTAGAGGATATGCTCAGAGCGTGTATGCTAGACTTCGGAGGATCGTGGGAAGATCGCCTACATCTTGTAGAGTTTTCATACAACAACAGCTACCAAGCAAGTATAGGAATGACACCTTTTGCAGCACTTTATGGAAGGAAGTGTCGATCGCCATTAAGTTGGGACGATATCGGAGATAGAGAACTCCTTGGACCTGAGATGATAGTAGCAACTGTTGATGTAGTTCGTACTATCAGGGAAAGAATGTGCATAGCCCAAGATCGACAGAAGAACTGGGCTGATGCAAAGCGCCGTCATTTGGAGTTCCAGCCGGGAGATCACGTATTTCTGAAGATATCTCCGAACCTGGAGTGATCCGTTTTGGAAAATGGGGTATGCTCAGTCCAAGGTACATTGGACCGTTCAACATACTCGAACGAGTCGGTGAAGTGGCTTATCGCTTGGCACTTCCACCTTCATTGGAAGGAGTACACAATGTGTTCCACATATCCCAACTCAGAAGGTATGTGAGTGACCCTAGCCATATTCTTGATCATTCCGACCTCACTGTACAGCCATATTTATCTTGTGAGCAACAACCTGTTGAGATCCTGAACAGAAAAGTAAAGTCACTTTGGAACAAGGAAGTCAATTTGGTTCGAGTGATGTGGAGAACGGACACACCAGGAGAATCAACATGGGAAAGAGAAGATGAGATGCGTGCAAGATATCCTCACTTATTTGTAAACTAGTCCTTAAATTAAATTGTAAATTTCGAGGACGAAATTTTTGTAAGGAGGGTAGACTGTAACAACTCCAATTTCACTGTACATAAAATTGTTAAAAAGTTAATGTACAATTGGGGTACTTGAAATCCTGTGAATGTTATAAGAATTTGTTTTGCATTATAACAGCAAGAAGGAGCTTGTAGCTCATCGGTAAGACCCTGCACTGCTGAGACATAGCACCAGAGTTCAAATCCTATCAACCACATTATCCTTTTGTTTTATTTTCTATTAATCTTTTTAGAAGCCAAAGAGTTTGCACGTGCACTGCACGTAAAATGAAGAGTCACACTTAAAACAAACAGGTGCAAATTAGTATTCAGACCGACAGGAACACGTGGCCCCAATCCAAGCCCCCACCTCAATCATCGGACCGGCAAGATTCATGCATAGGCCGGCGCCGCCGGTTTTTGTTGGCCCAAACCCAATTTTTTTTGAAAACCCTAGACCCTTGGACTGCCCCCTTAACTCCAGTATTGTTTATTTTCTCTGCACATTTACAGAGAATAATAAAACCCCTTTAAATTCCATTTTAATGCAAATTTTAAAGTATTTTTCATCACCCCCTAAACCCTAATTTGTCCTATAAATACCCACTCCATTTTACACCCCTCTCACTCAGAATTCTATTACAAAAACTATACAAAATTCTCAAGTACTTTTGTGTACAAGTGGAGTTAGTGAAGGGCGAAGCTCCGACGAGCTTCCGAGAAGATTCCGGCGATGAAACGACGTCCTAAAACCTTCTTTAGGACCCCCTCTCTCTCCTCTAGTCCAACAAACCAGTAAGTCCCCTCTCCTCTCTCTTCTTCTTGTATATAAATATTCATTTCTAAAACCCGACGGTAGCGGAGTTAATCCGACTTCCGATTCGGTTTTTCTTCAAAACTCAACTTTTCTTAATCCAGAACATACCATATTCTCACATATTGTTTATCGAACATTAATAAATCTATTAAAACAAGTTTCACTTTAAAATATTCATTTTTGTAACTTTTATCGCATTTTTCATAAAAATACCACATACTTATAATTCGACATAAATCATCATAATTCCTTCGCTATACCTTTAGATAGTTGATGAGGTAATGACCTACCTCATCACAACACACATCTTTGACATAGCACGATGAACTTTGGGACAATAGAATACGGGAAAATACGACTTTACAAATAAATACCCTAAACTTACAAAACCGTTTTCTATAAAAAGATGTATTAAACATTTCCATGCAATTACGCCTCTGCAACCTATTTTGGGGACCCGTTTGGGATGGTGCGAGTTATCGCACATCCTTGGACTTAGTAGAGCGAGATGCAGACCTCCGTAAGGAGCATTCGATCTCGTTGGAATTTTTATATATTTTCTTTAGAAAATGAGATTTCTACAAGAAAATAAATAAGTTATTTTCATTATATATATATATTATCAAAATATCTATTTTAATTATATAAATATTTCAAGTTTTCTAAATCAAATGAATCACTATTACATGAAAATACCATCCAAATACAACACAAGTACAACATTCAAAGAAAATACCATATACTATGAAACTAGGTTCTATTCACTAGAAATTTCACATTATAAAATAAACAGCAATGAAAACCTAAAGACGATAATTAAATGCTTTAGGAGTATTTTGAAATTATGCCAAAACTATTTTTACATAAAACCCCCTCAAGTTATACTAAATTACAATAAAGACCCTAGTAAACATAGGTTTAAGCGGGACCAGTCTCTTAAGCCTCAGGGAGCCGGAGATATGGGTGCTTGCCTATTTAAGGTAGACAACCTAACAAATGGTGTTATCAACACGGTAATTGTCTTGGAAAAAGATACAAATCCTGCCGTCCATGTGCAGCAGTTACCGATAACACCAAAACTAATTCAGGACTTCAATTTCTTTTCAAAATGTCTGACTCAGACTGAGTCTCAATCTAATCAATCTGACTTGAATGCGATTTAAGTATAAACTTACAATATAACGATTCAATGTGAATCCGTCTGTACAATTTATTTCAATATATAACTTGACTGAACCGAACCATAGATATACATCCATCTACATGATTCTCCAGTTATATCCATTTACTGATATCATAGTTTCGGCAACTCATCCATATACAATTTACAATACAAGACAATGCAATACAAACAATACAATCAAGACATCGCGGGGTTTATAAGGGGTTTATTGGTACGGAAGGTATTAAAAGTGGCATGAGACTGTAACCATAATACATCTAACCTAAATCTCCATTTCCGTTGTACCGTGGCTAAACGGTTCCTTGTGTTCCGTATACCATAGTCTCCGGAATAGTAGGACTCCTCTCGTATACACTGGCATTTTCTGTACCAAGATACAAACAACAGCGTTAAGAATATAATACAACTTTAAAAGTTGCATTCTCTTTCTGTCTATTCTGTCTCTACTTACCTTTGGGACTTACAGAGCGATTGTTCGCTGACGACATTCCTTTTCTTCTTTCTTCGGAATGTTGTCAGGTGGATCGGACCTTCTGGACAGAGAGCCCACCAGCGAGGACTTGGATCAGCTAGCCTTTGAACCGGAGCTCTAGTTTACTTGTATATGTCATTTTCATTTCTGTTATGCCACTGTTTAGGCATTGCTTTCATTTTATGTATTTACTTTTCATTGTATTGTAAAAAGAATGTTAATAAATAAAGTTGCTATTCATTTACATCTTGTCTTTTGTGTACATTTTATTTTATATTGTTTAGATACGCTTAGCGTGTTTACTTCTGAGTAAATACGTCGTGTGACCCGTCGCGTCCTTTGGCTGTACACTAGGAAGCGGGCTTGACACCAGCAGTTCCCCACGAGTCCTGTCCAGTGTACTCATAACCTAATGAGCACCTGCATACTATCTCCAGTACGACGTACTAATGGTTGTGGGACAGATCATCTCCCATGCTGTAATGAGAAGCGTATACACTACTCTACTCTGGAGTATCGATACCCCGTCTTGATAATCCTACGACTAGCGACTTGTATAAGGATGTGCTTATAGACTTCCCAGCCCCCACTAGTGTGACTGCCATCATAACGTTGGTAGTCATGCAAAGATCCTAAGGGCTCTACCAATATGTATAAACGATATGCTAAAATAAACATATGCAAATATTGAGGTAGAATCAAACCAAGTAGTATACTACCATATTGAGCAAGACTGTTATTATATCCGTGTATATCCCAAGCTTCCAAATGTAATATACAAACCAATATGATACAATAATGGCCTCTAGGGCATATATCATTAATAATCTCCCGCTTGCACTAAGGCCATGTATTGGCATATCGCAGACCTATCATCTCGAATAGCCCCTCGAATTGTGTCTGAGGGATGACCTTTGTGAGTGGATTTGCAGTGTTGTTCTCTGTATCTACTCTCCGCACCTCGATCTCCCGGCGATCAACGATTTCCCTGATCAGGTGATACCGCTTCAAGATGTGTCTGGACTTCTGATGGGACCTTGGTTCCTTCGCTAAAGCTATAGCGCCGTTGTTGTCATAATACGGCGGTATTGGATCAACAATGGACGGAAACACCTGAAGTTCTGTCATGAACTTTCTCATCCAGACGGCTTCTTTTGCGGCGTCACATGCAGCGATATACTTTGCTTCCATCGTCGAGTCAGCAACGGTGTCTTGCTTGGAGCTTTTCCAACAGACCGCCCCTCCATTGAGGGTAAAGACATAACCCAACATGGACTTAGAGTCATACTTGTCACTCTGGATGCTGGAGTCAGCAAAGGTATCGATCTGGAGGTCTTTTCCGCCGTACATAAAGAGCATATCCTTAGTCCTTCTCAGGTACTTGAGAATATTCTTTACTTCTATCCAGTGCTTCTCCCCTGGGTTTGACTAATACCTGCTTAAAACACTCAGTGCGTAAGCTACATCTGGTCTGGTACACAATATCACATACATTATAGAGCCTACCGCAGAAGCGTATGGTATAATAGACATACGGTCCCTTTCCAAATTAGTCTTGGGAGACATCTCTTTGGAGAGGGCGATTCCGAGATAAGCCGGTAGATTACCGCACTTTGAATCTTCTATACTAAATCTTTTCGGTATGGTATTGATGTACCTTGACTGTGAAAGTCCCAACATCCGTTTAAATCTATCACGATAGATCTGGATCTCCAGAATGTAGGAGACATCACCTAGGTCCTTCATGGAGAACCTTTGTGACAAGAATCCTTTGACTGATTGTAGCATAGAAATGTCATTTCTTATCAAGAGAATGTCATCGACGTATGAGACGAGGAATACCACAGTTCTCACTACTATCTTACTATAAATGCATAGTTCATCTGGATTTTTGATAAAGTCGAGTTCCTTGACCGTCTCATCAAAACAGATGTTCCAACTCCGCGATGCCTGCTTTAATCCATAAATGGATTTAAGCAACTTGCACACTCTTCCGCTGCTCCCACTCTGAATGAAACCTTCCGGCTGATCCATATTGACGCACTCTTCCAAATTTTCATTCAGAAAATCGGTCTTTACGTCCATCTACCAAATTTCATAATCGTGGAAGGAAATAATGGCAAGAAGGATCCGAATGGATTTGAGCATAGCCACTAGGGAAAAGGTTTCATCATAGTCAAAAACATGTCTTTGACGAAAACCTTTTGCAACAAGTCTAGTCTTATAGGTTTCAACCTGTCCATCTACACTAATCTTCTTTATGAAGATCCATTTGCAGCCTATGGATTTTACCCCTTCTGGAGCAATGTCCAAAGTCCATACTTTGTTGGTGTACATGGACTCCATTTCGGTCCGCATTGCATCCAGCCATTTTACCAAGTCTCTGCTCTGAATGGCTTGCTGGAAACTAGTTGGCTCATCATCGTCGATGATACAATCCTCTCTATCCCCGTCTATAAGAAAATCGTAGTATCTCTCAGACGGATGAGACTACCTACTAGTCCTGCGGAGTGGCGCGGGGATGTCCGGTTCTTTCAAAACTTCTGGTTCTACCATACTTTCAGTAATAGCCCGTGGTTCTGGAATTTCTTCCAGTTCTATTGTGCTCCCACTTATCTCTTTTTCTAAAAATTTATTTTCCAAAAAGTGGGCATGATGAGAAACAAAAACTTTTTGTTCCTTTATGTAATAGAAAAGATACCCCCTGGAGTTCTTTGGGTATCCCACAAACTTACACAGTACTGAGTATGCCTCGATCTTGTCCGCATGCTGCTTTTTTACAAAAGCTGGACATCCCCATATCTTCAGATACTTAAAATAGGGTTTCTTCCCACTCCACATCTGATATGGTGTGGTAGGCACAGTTTTGGTAGGAACCTTGTTCAAAAGATATACAGCTGATTCTAGTGCATAACTCCAGAAGGATTGCAGCAACTCAGCGTTACTCATCATGCAACGTACCATATCCAATAAGGTTCTGTTCCTCCTTTCCGATACACCGTTGTGTTGAGGTGTGTATGGAGGAGTAAGCTGAGAGAGAATTCCATTTTCTTTTAAGTAATCCAGGAATTCGGCACTTAAGTATTCACCACCTCGATCAGATCTAAGTGTCTTGATACTTTTGCCTGTTTTTTTTCCACTTCATTCTTATATTCCCGGATTTTCTCAAAGGCCTCGGATTTATGTTTCATCAAGAATACATGTCCATACCTAGAGAAATCATCCGTAAAAGTAATGAAATAAGAATAACCACTTCTTGTATATATAGATATTGGACCACACACGTCGCTGTGTATGAGTCCCAAGAGCTCGCTCGCTCTTACTCCGTGTCCAGTGAACGGAGTCTTTGTCATCTTTCCTTTGAGACATGATTGACAAGTTGCATATGACTGATATTCGAACGGATCCAAATATCCCTCTTTATGTAACTTCGTCAACCGTGTTTCATTGATGTGGCCCAGTCTACAATGCCATAAGGAAGCCTGATTTAATTCTGGAGACTTTCTTTTAAGTGTGTTCTGCACGTTGAAAATCTGAGCTTGATTTAATGCGTAACCGTTATCTAGTGTACCTGACCCAATCAATGCTTGATTAAGGTGAATATGGACCGTATCTCTTACAAATGCAAAATCATAACATTCTTTAGAAAGTAAAGATACAGAAATGATATTACATGTCAAACTAGGTACGCACAAACAGTTACGCAAAATAAAAATCTGCCCACCTGTTAATCCTAGCTGATATTCCCCTACGGATACAGCGTCCAAACTCATTCCATTAGCAACCCTGAGAGTCATATCACCTGCCTCGATAACACTACGGTTTCTCAAAACCTGTAATGAATTACAGATATTAGATCCTGATCCGGTATCCAGTACCCAGGAAGTTTAGTTAATTGACAGATAGTTTTCAATCATAAACACACCCGAAGCCGAAACCACAACGTGCTTCGAATCCTGGTTACTGGTTTTCTAAGTCCTGCAGTCCTTTTGTCAATGCCCTTTCCCGTGACAATAGAAACATTCCTCCTTCCCTACTGTTAGCCCCGAAACTTTTGTCCTGCTCTTTCCCTCTACTTTGCTGACACCGCCTATCGGCTTGGTGGAGGCCTTCTTCTTCTCTCCCTTGGCTTTCGTCTTGGATCTAAAAGAGAAAGATTCCCCAATGAGCAGAATGGGTGTCTCCCTGGATTTCTTCATGGTGCCCTCTGAGCTCCTTGAGGAGTTTCTGAAAGTGAAACTTCCTTTCCTTGAATGTTGAAATTCAAGATAAACAGGGCGTAAATAGAGGGAAGGGACTGTAGAATCAAGTCAATACATAACTCGTTCTCCAACGTGGTCCCATGGTCCGTGAGCTGTTTGTTCATCTCAGAAAACTGCATTTTAATACCACTCATTCATTATCTTTTTGTTATTTATCGGTACTATTAACCAGTGTCTGCTCAGTAAATATAGATTACAGGTATTCGTGACAAAATACTTGAAACACACTCAAAAATCATGGATATAATGTTTGGGTGCTAAGACTGCAAACAGATCAGAAAACTGATTCAAAGAGCTCATTTTTGCAAATAAACAAGTTTTGGTCCAACACATTACAAGTGTGCACAATATTCTTGGTGGCTTGGACCATGGTGGGGCTGCCTTGGCACACATGACATGATGAATTGTGCAAGTAGGGAACATGAGCATTAAATGATGTAAAAGGTGTGATGTGATTTGGAGTTAGTTTCCCTCCAAAACTATTGAGTATAACCCAAACTGATATGAAGAAATCAAACAATACCAGTAGACTTGTGGAGTGCACTAGAGATCACCACACTAAAATGGGTCCCCCACCTCAACAAAAGACCGGTGAAACCTTCAGAATGATCGGCGGCGCCTGGCCCACCAAGGAGAAATCATTTCATTTTTTGTCGATTCACTCATTGTTGTCCCATCTTTCTGTTGTTATTATTTGTTTATTTTGATTTTGAGCCTATAAATACCAGATCAATAGGCAAGCTAAGGGATACTTTTGGCTTTAGTTTTAGTTTAGAACAATTGTAATTGGTAGATGGTAACTTACTTTTCCTTTGAACTCTTGAGCTCTTGCCCTTTATTTTGACCTTGCAACTTCTTCATTGAACTTGCAAGCTTAAAATTTAGGTTATTGAATTCAAGATTAGTTGTATCTCATTTGAAAATCAATAAAAATTCTCATTGTTCATTACATGTGTCTTGCTTTCTACAAACATTGAACTAGTGAAATCCTTGCCTTGCTTTAATCTTGCAACCTCTTAAGTGAGCTTGCAACCTTAAAGTTTGGTATTTTGATTTCACATTGGTACGGGCTTAAAGAACATTTGAAGATATTTGCACGTAGGATATATCGGTTCTTAACTTTCTAATCTTGACTTTACTTTTCTTGCAATTTTTGTTATGTGTTTCACTCTTTTCTTTTTCTTTATTTTGCTTTGTAAATATGTGTGAGTAATTGACTTACTTGTTAAGGGTAGAATATAGTTAGTTTGTGTTAGGAGATGTGTTTGCTAAAACCTTAAAAACCTTAACTTTGCAATTGAAACTCCGACCAAACGACTCGCAATTCCACTCCGTTAGGCACCCTATCCTACCACGATAGCGGTGAATCCTAATCGTGACCGGATTGTGAGTGGTTTGCCGAAAGCTAAGGTCAAGAGGCAACAACGGAAGGACAAGGGACAAGAAATACGGATTTAGCACACAAACACAAATACTGTATTTCAAGTTCCCTAATCCACATTGTTGCCTATTTCCTTAGTGTCAATATCAGAATTAGATCTATAAGGAAACGGCAAACATCATCCTAACACAAGCTAACCTAAAACAACCCCTAACAAGTCTTTGTATTGAACATATCATAGTTTCGACACTTACTATAAACAACAACTCAAATGACGGTATTAACTTGTTAAAACAAGCTTAAAAACCTACCATCTCCCTGCGGACGACCCGTACTCATCGCGGCTCGCTACAAGCGACACCGTCTTTGATTGCGGTCATTTCAAATTCTTTCTTTTTAAAACGACACGCGAAAAACATGTTAATCAAATGGCGCCGTTGCCGGGGAGACGGTAACGCTTTTACACTTGTAGTCTCAGGTTAATTTGTGAATATTTTATACAAAACTAACTTTCTAACAGATTCAACGGATAAAACACATTCTTTTTAAACCGACACGAGAACTAGAAACAATGATGTTCTCTGGATTTTTGATCTGCTAACACACCGTGTTTTAAATTGGAAATCAAAGTATAAGAGTGGAATACTATTGTTACATAGAGAAAACACACAAAACTTGAGCACTAAATTTGCAAAAATGACCGGCGAAATATTGACATTTCCCGATCTCGCCGGCCCTGTCATGGGGTTTTGAAAATTTCTTTTTTGTGTTGCCTCCAGTGTTCTGTTAGTATCCTATTTTTATTGTTTGATTTTCTTAATTATTTGTATTCAGAACTTTGGCTATTTATATCGCTTTCTAGCTCAAATATTTGTATTTTTCCGACATTTGCAGATTTGATGGATTGGCGAGCAGCGATTATGCAGAGCAGGGGTGTTTTCAAATATAAGGGGGTTGAACACTTTATTGCCAAAGGCCTGGGTAGTTTGACCCGCGCAAGCGAACCATTTAAACACTCGGAGACAATATTAACACGAGTTTCTTAAACTCAACACTTTTGGTACGTATTCTTCTGAACTTCCTCTTCTCAAAACCGATGCTCCAATATTCTTGTCTTTGCAGGATTCTTCGCAACATCGCCGCATAAGCCAAAGAAAAACTAACCGTATTTGTTGTAGCGCCACATTTAACGTAAAAAAATTGATTGATTGTTTGATAACAAAACCTTGTTGATTTGCGCATTGCATCATTAATACAGACTTAAGGGGCTATAACACCAATTCAGATTGGGTGGGGATTTCATCACCCTTCCTAAGACCCCGGAAATCACTAATTGCATAAGTGTCACCGTAAGCTTAATAAAAAAATATCTAGACTCAGTTAACTAAGGACTTGTCGCGCTCAATAGGACAAAAGAAGATTGTGAGCATTCGGTCGTTTATCTAAACATGACTTTTGTGGTGCCTAGGCTAGACAAGCGAGGAGGTAACTTTAAAAGGCCCGTCTCATGGTGATTCATGAGCGGAACCCTCCTTACCCCACTTGTGCTTACCTGGCCACAACTGGCTGTGAAGAGGTGATTTGAGTGTTATCTCACAATTTGTCACTTTGGAACAGTTAGGAGCAGGTCTAGTGGACTTAGAGGACCCTAGTCTAGGTATTGATTGTACATTTGTGACTATGCATTTTTGATTGTGTTTGTTGAACCGTCGTTTCATTTTGACATTCTTACGAAACAAACACAAAATTCGCCACTTTTACCACATTCACCCAATTTCTCTTCATTTACATTTTCTTACCCTCACATTCTACGCTTTGACTACACTAAACTCGTTTAGTGTATGCCCGCTTGGACTAGGGACCCTAGTGCCCGTTTAGTCCGCGTTTCATTAGTCGCTATGGACTACGCGATCAACTCCGGCATCGAAACTCCTTCCACACCTCTTTCACCCTTATCTTTGCCGGCCAACCCCGACGTTGACTGCGATTCTGTTCATAAATCTTCACCTTCACTTTCACCGTCACCAAATTCTTCTTTCGAGATGTCGAGATTTCCTCCTAACATCACTTTACCTCCCCCGGGAATAATTCCACCTCCATTAGGTGCGAATAACCCATGACCACCTCTTGTTGAAGCACCACAGCGAATCGCGCTCCAGGATCATTTCTATCCTACCCGCACTGCATTTCCAACTTGTCTTTCACTTCCATCGGCCAATGGGGATAATTTCGAAATTAAGCCCCACTTCATCAACATGTTGCCCAAATTTCACGGGCTTGAATCCGAAGATGCCTATATCTTCATCAATAAATTCAAGAACGTTTGTGCGATGATGAAGACAACCCAACTGTCCGATGATGCTATACGGCTACGAGTTATTCCTTTCACTTTGTGCGACCTTGCTGAAAAGTGGCTGTATAGCACCGCATCTCATTCAATAACCAGTTGGGAAGAGTTTGTGAAAGCGTTTCTAAAAAAATTCTACCCAAATCATAAGACTGCACAGATCCGAAACGAGATAAACCAATTCACCCAGCTTCCAATCGAACCTTTTTGGAAGTGCTTTGACCGGTACAAGGACCTCCTTGTTCAGTGCCCTCATCACGGTATAGAGATATGACAACTTTGCCAAACTCTGTACGAGAGCCTGAATCCAGCAACCAGACAGTTGATGGAGACCATCTGTCAGGGCTACTTCCTGTCCAAATCTGACGAGGAGGCTTAGCAATTCTTTGACGATCTCGCGGAGCAAACGCTGCAGTGGGAGAGCACCCGACCGACCACCTCAACTTCTTCTTCTTCTTAAGGTCTCTCAAGGACTGGAGTTCATTAACTCGACATCTCAATTGCAATGAAGGCCGAGATGGCTGGAATCACGTGGAAACTGGAAGCAATTGATAGCAAATTCTCATCTCCTTCTCCTGCCCTTGTTCTTCCCCCTCGTACCATTTGCGCTTGTTGTTCAGATCCATCTCATTTGACCGAAGAGTGTCCTTAAAATCCACCATCTCAAGAACAGGATCAGGTTAATGCTGCATTTCAGCAATGAGCAAGAAACGATCCATACTTTTCCACATACAATACCGGTTGGAGGAACCATCCCAATTTCGCCTAGAATCAGAACCAGCATCAATTCCAAGGCCACAACAACTTCCAGAGGCCTCTTCCTCCTCAACAACAAGCTCAACAACAATTTCAGCAGCCTTTCCAACCCCAACCTTTTCAGAATCTGACGAACAACTTTGCACCCTGCAACAATTCTTTTCCTCAAAACAACTTTGTTCCGTCAAATAACGATAAAGTTTCTTGGCAAGAACGGAGTCTAGAGGCTTTTGTAAAGAAATCGACTCAATCCACCGCCAACATCCAGTCTTCTATTCAGTCTCTGGTACAACACACCGCTGCACACGGGCAAAGCATCAAGACCATCGAAGCCCAGATTGCAGAGCTGAACGCGGTTTTAAGCGAGCAAGAGAAAGGAAGGCTTCCATCTCAACCACTCGCAAATCCTGGTCATCCACATAATGTACATGTTGCTCTTGAACAACAGAACCATGATGTGAGCGCCGTGACTACATTGAGATCTGGAAGAAAGCTGAACAACAATATCGGCACACGAATTGATGATGATGACACCCCGGCCGTTTCTTCTACTCCCACTACTTCTTCTGAGCCTATTCTCCATTGTTCAAAAGGCTCTTCTTCTTCAACCGCTGCTCCGAACGGATCCACGTCTCACTCCACTCAAACTCCAGTTTTGGGATCCGTTCCAACTCCACAATCTCCTCCACAAGTATTGGACTCAACCAATTTCAAAAATGTTCCATTTCCAAACCGATTGAGGTCCAATAAACAAAATCCTCAAATGGAGAAGATTCTGGAGTTGTTCAAATAGGTTAACATCAACATTCCCCTCTTAGATGCAATTCAGCAAGTCCCGTCTTACGCTAAAATCTTGAAAGACTTGTGCACTAAGAAGAGGAAATCTCAGTTACCAAAGAAAGTTTTCCTAGATAGTAACGTGAGTGATGCTCTTACGCAAGATTTACCACAAAAATGGAAGGACTCTGACTGTCCTACGATTTCTATAACCATTGGGGATAAGAACATCAACCACGCTCTTTTGGATCTTGGTGCCAGTGTTAACCTGCTTTTTTATTCTGTATATGAGCAACTAGGTGTAGGAGAACTGAAACCTACATATTGTACTCTTCAAATGGCCGACCGATCTATCACCCATCCTAGGGGTGAGCTAGAAGACGTGTTAATTAAGGTTGGGGACTTCATATTCCCCGTTGAATTCATTGTTTTAGATACACAACCTATAGCTAACCCCCGGAATCAAATTCCGGTGATACTCGGTCGCCCATTCCTTGCAACCTCAAATGCTATGATCAATTGTCGAAATGGTTCGATGAACCTATCTTTTGACAACATGACAATTGAACTCAACATTTTTAGGTTAGTGAATCAGCCACCCAAACTAAGTGCTCATATACTAGATATTTGTTCCATTCAGGAGATCACCCCCGAGGACTACGAATTTGAGGAATTCTTGTTTGATCACAGTAATCTTGACGCCACTAGTGCGTTCCTCTTTGAACCTGCCGCTGCTTCCGCTTCCAACAACGATTACGAGTGCTTCACGTTTTCAAACGATCTTGGCTTGTCACCGCCCGAGTTTGAATCTTTTGAATTTTCTGATGCGTTAGTTGAACCATCCGACTCGGTCGTATACACTCACTTTGAGCCCCTGTTGGAATGTTTTGAGTTCGAGAAATTTTCTCCAATTTTGCCTTCAGTCATTTCATCTCCTACGCTCAAACTCAAGCCTCTGCCGTCTCACCTCAAGTATGCTTACTTAGGTGAAAACGAGACCCTCCCAGTCATCATCTCGACTGCTCTAGCTCTAGAGCAAGAGAAATCCCTTCTCACGGTCTTGCAATCCAATCGGCAAGCATTTGGCTGGACGATGGCGGACATCGAGGGGATTAGTCCCCTGATCGTTGAACATCACATTCACCTGATGGATGATGCCAAACCAGCTAGGGATCCATAGAGGCGATTAAATCCAGTCATGAAGGAGGCTGTGAAAAAGAAGATCGTCAAATGTCTGGATAGTGGTATTATATACCCTATTTCAGACAGCCAATGGGTCAGTCCTATACACGTTGTCCCTAAAAAGTCGGGCATTACGGTCATCACAAACAAGGCGAATGAGTTGATCCCTACTCGCACCCAAACCGGGTGGCAAGTATGCATTGATTATCGGAAACCCAACGCCGCAACGCGGAAAGATCATTTTCTGCTACCTTTCATTGACCAAATGCTCGAACGATTAGCTAGACATAAGTATTACTGTTTTCTGGACGGTTACTCAGGCTACAACCAGATTCCCATCGCCGAGAAAGACCAGGAAAAAACCACTTTCACTTGTCCATTCGATACGTTCGCATATCGCCGCATGCCCTTTGGGCTATGCAATGGTCCCGCTACCTTCCAGCGGTGTATGATGGGAATTTTTTCTGACATGGTTGAGAAATTTTTGGAGATATTCATGGATGATTTCTCCATCTTTGGCGATTCTTTCGACGAGTGTCTGCAACATCTTGACGCTGTTCTTACTCGATGTAAGGATAAAAATCTCACTTTAAACTAGGAAAAATGCCACATCATGGTGTGCGAAAGCATTGTCTTAGGACATATCATTTCGCGAAATGGCATGAAGGTTGACAAAGCAAAGATTGATGTCATTTCCAAGCTCCCTCCTCCCAAATGCGTCAGAGATGTCCGATCCTTCCTTGGCCATGTCGGTTTTTACAGACGGTTTATCAAGGACTTTAGCAAGATTGCAAGACCCTTGACTCTTTTTCTGACTAAGGATACCACGTTCAACTTTGACTCTAGCTGTTTGACTGCTTTCGAATCCTTGAGAAGCTCGCTAACCACTGCTCCCGTTCTTTCTTCACCTGACTGGACGCATCCCTTCGAGATTTTATGCGATGCATCCGACTTTGCTATCGGTGTGGTCTTAGGACAGCACATCGATAAGATACCGCACATAATCTACTACGCGAGCCGGACCCTGAATGACGCTTAAATGAATTACACAACAACCGAGAAAGAGTTCTTGGCTGTTGTGTTTGCTTTATAGAAATTCAGGCCCTATCTGATCGGCTCTCCAGTCATTGTCTATATAGATCATTCCGCTCTAAGACATCTTTTTGCGAAAAAGGATGCAAAATCTCGGCTAATACGTTGGATGCTTTTACTTCAAGAATTTGACCTCATCATTAAGGACAAAAGAGGATGTGAAAACGTAGTAGCCGATCATCTTTCACGACTTCCTTCTTCGCCGACGCTCCCTCTCCTAATCAACGATACTTTCCCTGATGAACAACTCTTAACAATATCTTGCGAACCCTGATTTGCAGATATTGTGAACTACTTGGTGACGGGACTCATACCTAACGATTGGTCGAGTCAGGACAGACTTAGATTTTTATCCCAAGTAAAACACTTTTACTGGGACGAACCCTACCTGTTCAAGTACTGTCCAGACCAAATCATCCGCCGGTGTGTTCCGGAAAAAGAATTCAAGAGTGTGTTGTCTTTTTGCCACGATCAAGCATGTGGCAGGCATTTTGTCCCAAGAAAGACAGCTGAGAAAGTCTTGCAATGTGGCTTTTACTGGCCAAAACTTTTCAAAGATGCGCATGAATACTGCAAGACTTGCTCCCGGTGCCAACATTTGGGCCGGATTTTCAGGCGAAATGAGATGCCGCTCCAACCAATCTTGATTGTTAAGATGTTCAATATTTGGGGGATAGATTTCATGGCCCGTTTCCAAACTCTTTTGGGAACCCGTACATTCTCTTAACTATTGATTATGTCTCCAAATGGGTCAAGGCAGTGCCAAGCCGTACTAACGACAACAAGGTTGTCGTTAAATTCCAGAAAGAAAAAATATTTTCCCGGTTTGGGCACCCTCACGCTATAATTAGCGACAATGTGACACATTTCTGCAATAGGTCTATTGAGACCTTGATGCGGAAATACGCGATTAATTATAAGCTATCCACGCCCTACCACCCCCAAACATGTAGGCTAGCCGAAGTTTCAAATCGGCAGATCAAGCAGATATTGGAGAAAACGGTTTTGAAGAACCGTAAAGATTGGTCTGTGAAATTTACCGATGCCCTTTGGGCATTTCGAACTGCATATAAGACTGATCTTGGCATGTCTCCCTGTCGTCTTGTGTACGGAAAGGGTTGCCACCGCCCTGTGGAAATCGAACATTGTGCTATTTGGGCGATCAAAGAGCTGAATCTCAATCTTGAAGATGCGGGCAGCTATCGGTTTCTCAAAACCTGTAATGAATTACAGATATTAGATCCTGATCCGGTATCCAGTACCCAGGAAGTTTAGTTAATTGACAGACAGTTTTCAATCATAAACACACCCGAAGCCGAAGCCACAACGTGCTTCGAATCCTGGTTACTGACTTTCTAAGTCCTACAGTCCTTTTGCCAATGCCCTTGCCCGTGACAATAGAAACATTCCTCCTTCCCTACTGTTAGCCCCGAAACTTTTATCCTGCCCTTTCCCTCTACTTTACTGACACCGCCTATCGGCTTGGTGGAGGCCTTCTTCTTCTCTCCCTTGGCTTTCGCCTTGGATCTAGAAGAAGAAGATTCCCCAATGAGTAGAGCGGGTGTCTCTCTGGATTTCTTCAGGGTGCCCTCTGAGCTCCTCAATATGTTGAGGTGTTCTGAAAGTGAAACTTCCTTCGCTTGAATGTTGAAATTCAAGATAGACTGGGCGTAAATAGAGGGGAGGGACTGTAGAATCAAGTCAATACATAACTCATTCTCCAACATGGTCCCATAGTCCGTGAGCTGTTTGTTCATCTCAGAAAACTGCATTTTAATACCACTCATTCATTACCTATTTCGTTATTTATCAGTACTATTAACAGTGTCTGCTTAGTAAATACATATTATAGGTATTCATGATAAAATACTGAAAACACACTCAAAAATCACGGATATAACGTTTGGGCGCCAACACTGCAAACAGAACAGAAAACCGGTCGTGATTCAAAGAGCACGTTTTTGCAAATAAACAAGTTTTGGTCCAACACATTACAAGTGTGCACAATACTCTTGGTGACTTGGACCATGGTGGGGCCGCCTTGGTACACATGACATGATGAATTGTGCAAGTAGGGAACATGAGCATTAAATGATGTAAAAGGTGTGATGTGATTTGGAGTTAGTTTCCCTCCAAAACTACTGAGTATAACCCAAACTGATATGAAGAAATCAAACAATGCCAGTAGATTTGTGGAGTGAACTAGAGATCACCACACCAAAATGGGTCCCACACCTCAACAAAAGATCGGCGAAACCTTTAGAATGACCGGCAGCGCCGGGCTCACCAAGGAGAAATCATTTCATTTTTTGTCGGTTCACTCATTGTTGTCCCATCTTTCTGTTGTTATTGTTTGTTTATTTTGATTTTGAGCCTATAAATACCAGATCAATGGGCAAGCTAATGGATACTTTTGGCTTTAGTTTTAGTTTAGAACAATTGTAATTGGTAGATTGTAACTTGCTTTTCCTTTTAACTCTTGAGCTCTTATCCTTTATCTTGACCTTGCAACTTCTTCATTGAACTTGCAAGCTTAAGATTTAGGTTCTTGAATTCAAGATTAGTTGTATCTCATTTGAAAATCAATAAAAATTCTCATTGTTCATTACACGTGTCTTGCTTTCTACAAACATTGAACTAGTGAAATCCTTGCTTTGCTTTGATCTTGCAACCTCTTAAGTGAGCTTGCAACCTTAAAATTTGGTATTTTAATTTCACATTGGTACGGGCTTAAAGAACATTTGAAGATATTTATATGTAGGATATATCGGTTCTTAACTTTCTAACCTTGACTTTACTTTTCTTGCAATTTTTGTTATGTGTCTCACTCTTTTCTTTTTCTTTATTTTGCTTTGCAAATATGTGTGAGTAATTGATTTACTTGTTAAGAGTAGAATATGGTTAGTTTGTGTTAGGAGATGTGTTTGCTAAAACCTTAAGAACCTTAACTTTGCAATTGAAACTCCAACCAAACGACTCGCAATTCCGCTCCGTTAGGCACCCTATCCTACCATGATAGCGGTGAATCCTAATCATGACCGGATTACGAGTGGTTTGCCGAAGGCTAAGGTCAAGAGGCAACAACGGAAGGACAAGGGACAAGAAATACGGATTTAGCACACAAACACAAATACCGTATTTCAAGTTCCCTAATCCACATTGTTGCCTATTACCTTAGTGTCAATATTAGAATTAGGTCTATAAGGAAACGACAAACATCATCCTAATACAAGCTAACCTAAAACTACCCCTAACAAGTCTTTGTATTGAACATATCATAGTTTCAACATTTAGTATAAACAACAACTCAAATGACGGTATTAACTCGTTAAAACAAGCTTAAAAACCTACCATCTCCCTGCGGACGACCCGTACTCATTGCGGCTCGCTACACACGACACCGTCTTTGATTGCGGTCATTTCAAATTCTTTCTTTTTAAAACGACACGTGAAAAACGTGTTAATCACTGTTCAATATAGCTAATCATCGTAAGGACGTGGTCCGCTACAGATGACCCGACAGCCAACCTCGCTTGAATTAATTCCTTCGATGTCTCATATCTTGCGATACGAGATTGCTCTCCATATAAATCTTTGGTATGGAGGAAGATGGAAGCTAAGTCCATCTTCTCATGCTGCCACTGGTGTTCACTATCTATTGAGGCTAACATGAGACACTTGGCTCTCGCACTGTCTTTTTCCTATGTCGGACTGATCTCAACATCCGACAGTGGAATCTGGACCTAGGACGGCGGGAGATTTAGTAGTAAGAAGGTAGCCCAGCTTGTCATAGGTAATGGCCATCTGGACATTCCTTAGCCAATCATAATAGTTTGGCCCAGTCAATTTATTATCTAGCAGTAATCTAAGCCCAGTCATTTTCGTCGCTGCAGTCAAGAGAGAGAGGAGAAACACTCAGCATGATACTCTTGCAAATTTAGATTGGTTATTAGTTTATCTAAACATGATGACTCCCACTGTATCTCGAATCCTTCTTCAAACCATAAAAGAAGAATTAGTCGGGATTAATCTTACTCTTACAATTCTTGCTTAACTTTTCGGCCAGGCTGGTGTTGGTACTTCTAGGGAGGTTTTCCAATGTTTTCGCGAAGTTCTTTAATTACATAACCTCTTTTCCCTGGAGGCATAGCCCAGCTAACACCGTTCTAAACACCTACTTGGTTTATAGGATTGATTGTTTAGTGAAAAAACCTCCCAAGGAGTAGCGGATACTCACAGTAGGATCGAGATCCAAATATCATTGTGTGACAACCTTGAAAGAATCCTACCAAAATCATCACACTCCAAATGGTATGCAACACTAGCAAGTCCTCAAGCTCTTATGACCTTGACGAAGGCCAACATATCATAAGTCCCAAGTCAAGTTCTACCCGTCATTGTCCAGGTTAATTTGAACCCACCCGTAAATATCCTTGATGAAGGCCAAAATAGTAGTACGACTGTCCCAAACCAACACATCTATCTATGCTACAAATGATTACCCAGCAGCTACCAATCACTATGCCTTGGTGAAGGTCAAAATACATATCTTAAATACTATTGAATACCCATCTGAAATGACGGAGGGCTACGAATGGTTTTGGCGAAACCGTGAACGTAATGAACTTGATATAATCGAAGGAACCATGATAGCTTTTAAAGGAGTGGTTTAAGCCCCGCATTTAAAAGTTGTTTTTTGGAAAAACGAGTGGTTTTTGAAACTGTTCCAACAATTCAGCTTTGGTTTGTTTGTTTTGCATTAATCAATTAATGCGGTCCCATCATTTACACCTATCATTGCAGAAAGAAACGAAAATATAACATACGATTTTTCCATCCGCATTCGCCACGGGGTCCCGTCATACACCGTTAGGTTACTTAACTAACGGCAGAGCAGGGACTGGACTAGCGCGGGTGCAAAACATAAGCAATGTTTATTATATAGCATATATATAAATATCCATTCGTCTCACGCAATAATAGGCATTCCAGATCACAGATGAATATATTGGATATACTAGGAATTCCGCGTTTCGTTTAAGCCCATAACGAAAGACGGATTTCACGGTCGTGATGAATAGCCAAACCCCACCCTAGACCGATACGGGTGCGAAAAACTACCCGCCAAATTCCCGAAGTGAAGCAGCCTCCCTCAGTAAAATGAGTAGGCCACTCGGAACCTCAAGAACTCGGTAGTTTGTGCACCCCACCTTGGGTCTATCCTAGGAGCAAAAACAGTAAATGAAATAATACAACGGTGGCTACAAGCTCAACCCGGATGTGCCCCGCAAAAGAATATTACATCACTTTACAAATTTACATCGAGTGAAAGAAAGAAAACTCTCTTCTCACATCCCCCGGCTATTCATTCACGACGATCCAATATTCTATATACACAAACCAACATCACAGATATGTGCAACTCCCAACTAATCGACGTATAGCAATTAGCGGAAGTTTACGAACATATATATCCAAACACAGAAAACCCAATAGCCAAGACCTTTAGAATTTCGATCGAAACATATTTTCCGTGTCTACCCCATGTACAAACCATTACACAAACCATAGTGGGTAGAAACCAAATATACCAGAAATCACAACACCATAAATAAGAACCACAGAAGAAAACCGAGTCAACTCGGCTTCGACTCGGCCGTTGAACCGCCGCGAAACACACCGTTTCGCCGTGCTTCCGCAGTCTTCTTGGCGAGTTAATGGCTCGTTTTTCTTGTGTGTTCTTAGAATTCCCTGCTTGTAATTTTAAGGCCTCTGAAATAATTTTTAGACCAGATTTTAAAAACGACAGCAAGCTTGGGTTTTGATGTTATGTTTTCAGGTTATTCCGACGATCGAACTTCTAACTACTTGCTAACTAGCTAGTTAAGGTTTAGTAGGCTCTGATACCACTGTAAGTCAATATCGCGCACCCCGCGGGTTCGCGGGGAGGCGGAATACGTAAAAAACAATTTTTATGGGCTTCGCAACACCGACTTGGACTCCAGGATCAATACTAAACCCTAACTAGCTAAACTACCATGGGGTTTAACTACTCGGAAGAAAGTTATACCTCCTAGTATTAAGTCTTTCGGGTCTTTTTGTTCTCGTCCTTCTTGTCTTAAGCACCTCGAAGTGTACGGATTCCGCTTGCTAGGCCAACCTCATCGAGTCAAAGACGATCCACCCGAGAGTCTATAGTTCGAGCTCCAACCTCAATACCGAGGTAACTAGGGTACCTAGTTCGCTAAACTAGATAGCCTAGAAGATGTAGAGAGTGATTATGGATTGTTTTGTCTCAAAATACCCTAGGTTTCTTAACACATGAGACTTTTAAGGTTTGAGGAAGAAAAAGAGAGCTTGGAGGAGAGAGAGTGTTCAAGATAATTATGAAATGAATATGGCTAAATCTTGTGATGAATGAAGCATACAATTATTCACAAATGGAAATATCAAGCATGCTTCAATAGTCACTAGATGAATCACCCCATGAGTCACCCCAAGTAGCCATGCTTCATTTAATGAAAAACCACACCCCATACCTCCACCTCATTAACCATTTAATCTAAATAGTTATACAAGAAATGAGGTGTCTTCTTCTAGAAGCACTCTTGAATAAATTATAAGAATACTCCTCACCGTATATACATACCCGTATCCGTATTCCGAAAAATACGAATGCAAAGAGACGAAACTAATCCAATAATCTAATACTAGGATCCGGCTTAAACCAAAGCCCACTAGTATTATCCGTCCGAACATCATCCGTGCACAAGTACACGTATATGATCGAACCCTGTCGTAAAACCATAAGACCTCTACATCTTTTCGCCCGAAGCAGGAAAACCCTCTGTGTGGGACTCTAAAGACTCGACAGTACGCCGGCAGTGGGTTAACCACAAGCACGTCAGCGGTACTAGCTACACGTAACGGCTACCTAGGTATCTGTCAATAAGAAGGCCGATGTGCAAACTCATCCGAACTCTTACCGAGCCTATATGTAACAATCTCCGTACAGTCCGATCTGTTCGTCTAAGAGTATCGCATATCGGGCCTAGGGGGAGGTAACCGTCAGACCCTTAATAGTGCAATAAGTCGTGTTGGGGTAGAGCCCAAAACACCCTGAAAAACTACTGGAGTACCTACCAGTAAATCTCACTTGCCCTGGCTAGGGACTTTTTGTAATGGCTTTCCGAACACAGCACGATATCAACCCCCAATATCGGGAGAGACGAATCCTATCTAACCGCTACTGCCTCTAAGTGCTTCTGGACTGCACCCAACTACCACTTGTTTGCACGACTCCTTTGAGCCGTGGTAGGGTAGTAATCTAAAAACATTGGGAACGCACTCGAGACGAAGTAGCGATGTCAAGTCAACGGACTAAGCTGTACCCATGTCACCTGGGAACTGCTACCCGACGATAGGTATAGTACCAACCAACAGTTCCCCACGAGTCATGTCCAGTGTACTCATAACCTAATGAGCACCTGCATACCATTTCCAGTACAATGTACTAATGGCTATGGGACAGACCATCTCCCCTGCTGAGATGAGAAGTGTATACACTAGTCTACTCTGGAGTATCGATACCCCGTCTCGATAATCTTACGACTAGAGACCTGTATAAGGATGTGCTTATACACTAACCAGCCCCCACTAGTGTGACTGCAATCACAACGCTGATAGTCAAGCAATGATCCTAAGGGCTCTGCCAATATGTATAAGCGATATGCTAAAATAAACATATGCACATATTGAGATAGAATCAAACCAAGTAGCATACAATCATATTGAGCAAGACTGTTATTATATCCGTGTATATCCCAAGCTTCCAAAATATAATATACAAACCAGTATGATACAATAATGGCCTTTAGGGCATATATCACTAACATGTTTCTTCACCCGTAAGGAGTCACTGGATAGTGAGTTTTCCTGAGCAGGAGTTCTCGGGCGGGGATTAGCCACAGAGTTGGTGAACTCTAGTTAACAAATCTCTGTGTCTTTTATTTTCTGTGCACTCTGTGTTTGTGAAATTGTCTTTTATTTTTATACACTGATTTACATTCCGTTGCAAATTTATCAAATCCGTACAATTGTACCGAGTTTGCTATAAAGCTTATTCACCCCTTTTAAGGCTGTTTTCAATTGGCATCAGAGCCAGGTTACTCTGTTTTCAGAAATTAACTTCTTGGGTATCTGATCCTATAGTATAGCATATGGAAGGACAATCCACTAATCGTCCTCCTCTGTTCAATGCCACCAACTATCAATACTGGAAAACTAAGATTAATGTTTTCCTTCAGTGTATAGATCTAGAAATCGTAGACATCATTAGTCAGCCCTTTGTCATTCCTACCGCAAATCCATTATCTGAGGCCGACAAGAGATCAATGACATTAAATATCAAGGCAATGAATGCACTTCATTGCTCTTTAAATTCAGACGAATTCAATAGAATGTCTATATGTCAAACGGCTAATGAGATTTGAAATACTCTCCAGACTGCCCATAAAGGAACCGGTTAAGTTAAAGAGAGTGAGATCAGCTGTCTCATATATGAGTATAAGATATTCCAAATGAGAGACGATGAGACTATCGACTTTATGTATTCCAGATTCAACAATGTCATCACAAAACTCTTCAATGTAAGAAAGAAATTCGATGAGAAAGAAAAGTTTTATAAGTTGCTAAAATCCCTTACGATCTCCTGGCAACTAAAGATTACTGCCATCGAAGAAGTAAATGATATGACAACGTTGACAATTGACTCTTTTATAGGAAATTGAAGACGTACGAAATACAACTAAGCGATCTAAAGCAAAAGCAAGAAAATGACACTCAAAGGAAAAAAAAATCATGTTAAAGACATCTACAAGCAAGTCTAACCTTAAGGAAATATCTAGTGATGAGGAAAGCGATGAAGAAGAAATGACCAATATTGCAAGACATTTCAGGAAGTATCTGAAGTCCAGAAATTTCACTTCAAAGAAAGGTATGTTTAAATCAAATAAAATTTTTAATTCTAATGAAACTCTTCATTATTTTGAATGCAATAAAAAAGGCTATATCAAATCGGAGTGTCCTACATTAAACAAGGACAAGTGAAATTCAAAGAAGGAATCAGAAAAATGTTCATTTCAAGTAATTTGGGATGTCACTGATTCTAATGACTCAGAAGTAGAAGAAGTCGCTAACATGCGTTTCATGGCATAAGAAGATAAGATAATAAATGAAGACTTTGATTTAGAATCGTTTAGTAAGCAAAATTCAATAGATCATTTTCATTTTCTTAAAGATAATTATGATAAAGTTAATTCTAAGTATAAAACATTAAAGTCAAATTTATCCACTAAAAATAATATAGAATTAACTACTCAAAATAAACTAAATTAGAAAATGAAAAATCTAAATGAAAAATTAAAATCCTTAACCTTTACTAATGATACACTAGTTAAAACAAATAATACGTTAAATTTTGAAATCTTTAACTTAAAAAGAAAAGTAGATTTAAAAGATAAAATGCTTTTAAAATTCAAAAAAAGGAACAATTTAGATGTAATGTTAGGTCATTCAATTGAACATTGTAAGAAAGAAGTTATTGGGTTTAATAAAAATTTCCAATTAGCCTCAAAATCTAAACCTTTAAGGAGTAAATACTTTAAGAAAAGAAGTATGCCAATTCTATGTGTAACTATTGTTGCATCTTATGCATATTACTGTTTCCTGATTTAAAATCAGGAAAGTTTACGGAGGAGGCATCACATGCAAGCACGTGACCAGCAGTCACGTGTTGGCACGTGACATTTAAAAGCAGCGGCAAAGGCACATCAGTTCCCAGATTAAATCGAAGAAAAGGCTTCAGAAAGGGTCACGTGCTCACACGTGACTGGGGGTCACGTGTTGGCATGTGACGGTTGAACAGCTGCCAGAAGACAGAACGCAGAAAGAAGAAGAAGGCTCGTTCCAAGGAGTCACGTGCCTACACGTGACCAAGGGTCACGTGCTTACACGTGACCAAGGGTCACGTGGCCACACGTGACCAGCTTTCAAAGCCCATCTATTTAACAGAATTAAATTCTGAACAGCATTCGAATCTTTCCAAAGGAGAATGATTATTTGGAACCGATTGGATTAAAGATTTAAAGGTGATTAAATATCACCTATCTATGGAAAAATCTTGAACTTGGAAAGATTTCCCCTTAAAATTTAACCGAAATAACAAAGGGAAATCTCTGGATTTAAAATCCAATGGTGAATAAAATTCACCTAATAATCCAAAGGACCAGATGAATGATGAATGCAAATCAGATCTCTGAATGAATGCAAATCAAATCTCTCAATGAAAGATTCACTAAGATTAATTGATTCTGCTCCTTCTCCTATAAATAGGAGCCAACAGATATACAGAGGGAGAGACAGAGGGATATACAGAGATAGAGAGACACATACATAGAGAGAGAGAAAAATAGAGCCTTGAGACTTTGGAGGAATTGGGATCTTCTGCAAAAGAAAACCTTAGGTAAGAAGGGGGAGGCTTTCAAGAAAAAAGAGAATTTAATTCTCAACAGAGTTTAACTCTGATATTAAAAAGAAGAACTTAGTTCTCTCTTTAGCAGAGGATCTGCAAAGTGCACATCTCCCCATGAATTGAGAATTTAATTCTCATTGGGTTGAGATCCTGCCATGCAGATCCAATGCATAGAGAGGGAATGGATATTTGAGAATTTAATTCTCATAGAACTATAGGAATTTAATTCCCGTGAATTAAAATTAGGGTTTAACCCTATGCCATAGGAATTTAATTCCTTCAAAATGAATAGAACCAGGGTTAATCTTAGTTAAGAACTCAAATCTGTCAAAATAACAGGAATTTAATTCCTCTAAAGTTTATTGCTAGGGTTTAACCCTATGAAGAATTTGATTCTTAAAAAAGATAAACACATCTTCAAACAGGCAGGGTCACGTGCTACCACGTGACCCCTGTAAAAAGCCACCGCTAAAACTTTGAGGCAACGCCTCACGTGCTTCACGTGACCCCCAAAGCGCGCAAAGAAAAAGCAAAGGAAAAGAAGCTCTGGGGCGCCCTCACGTGTCACCACGTGACCCCTAAAGAATATTCGAACAGATCAAAGCGCAAGCCCCCATCACGTGCCCATACGTGATGGTTTTTAGAATTTAAAGTGTTAAACACTTATCTGTAGAACAAAATAAAGGGAAACATGGCGCTATCACATGCTACCACGTGACCCCTTGGCTGAAGCTTTAACGGATAAGCACCAAAATGCCCATCACGTGACTGCACGTGATGCTCCAAAGTATTCAATACTTTTGACAGAATATAATGAATTGAGGGCGCCCTCACGTGCTACCACGTGACCCCTCTTGCCTTAGTGTTTAACACTAGAGTTGAAACCTCTATCTCCAGTATTCAACACTGGTTTTCTTAGTGTTTAAACACTAATTTGGAAAACTTTATTTACAGTGTTTAACACTGAATTTCTTAGTGTTGAACACCAACTTGGAAAACCCTGTTTCCAGTATTTAACATTGATCTGCCTTAGTGTTAAACACCGATTTGAAATGTCCACTGCCAGTGTTTGACACTAACTTGTCAATCTCATTCTCAGTATTCAACACTGGTTGATCTTTAGTGTTTAACACTAACTTTAGCCCAATTGGCTAAGTGTCCAGAGGCAAAGCCTCTCTACTAATGGACCAACAGAGGGCCAATATCCTAAACATGATTGGACTTAGCCCAAGCTGGCCATAAGTCCTCAATTTAAATTCGACTGAGCCAATGGGCTCATAATATAATTAATTGGTCTTGGTTCCAAATTGGGCCAAAGATTATTTAATCTACCTCGGTTTAAGGGTACATCTCTTTACTCCTTTGATACTCGGCGTTGTAATTCCTCAACGTCTTCAAAGAGGTGACGGGTCCCGATGACCACATATTGATACGAACTGTGGGGTCCTTAAACTCATGGACTATGAGGTCCTTAACCTTGACCGAGATGTCTTAAAACTAACAATGGACTGTGGGGTCCTTAAATCCACGGACTATGAGGTCCTTAACCTTGACCGAGATGTCTTAAAACTAACTTTGGACTGTGGAGTCCTTAAATCCACGGACTATGAGGTCCTTAACCTTGACCGCAACGTTTTAAAACTAACATTGGACCGCAATGTCCTTAAACTACCTATGGACCGCAACGTCCTTAAACTACCTATGGACCGCAACGTCACTAAACTAAACAACAGGGCTCCCTTAATGGCTCTATTGTTGGATCTAAACGATCCCGTTAAGTCGATCTTAGTCTAAAAACTAGACTAACGTGTCCTTAACAAACGTTTAAGTCGATCTTAGTCTCCAATGAGGCTAACGTATCCTTAAACCCAAACCCCCAAACCCAAATCTAAGATAATACGGATTTGGACTAGTCCACGCCCTATGGGCGACGACATAACTCAGTCTCCGTATACAATCCACGGGCAACCAAACATAAAATAAACACACACGACACGAAGTGACCATCTGGAGAAGGAGAAAGTGGTTACCGCGATGCGGTAGCGTAATTAACTGCAGGGGCTTGCGCCTGCAGGGAAGAGCGTCCCCACAATAAAAAACCCCTCAAGCGAGGGGGAATCTGACGAAGTCTGCTACATCGGACGCATCCGTTTAAACCTTCGATATACGGTGCCACAAATCAACTTGGCATCTTCGGAGAGGTAGACGGATAGCACCAATTAGCATCTGCCTCGTACCTCAGGCGAGACGACCACGCGTCGCGCCGCCGTTCGGAGGGGAACAGATTCTGGCACGCCTGGTGGGACCTTTTTCTCTTTCCACTCCACACTTCGTGTGTCGTGATTCGCGAACCAATCGCGGTTCGCTAATGGTTGCCCTTGGGTTTCGAAGTACTAAGATTTAGTGTTTCGTTTGCTGCAGAAAGCAAAGAATCAATGGCCTCCACTTGTGCGACATGCTCGGACTGCAATTACAACCAATGCTCTGCCTCGTCAGGAGGTATAGCCTACGGACCCCAAGCTGCTTCGCTATTCACAAAGCCCGTGGAACAGGTCACTCGAGCCACCACAGGATTGTTTTTTGGGACCATGCTTTCGCCGACAAGCTTCACCGCTCCGGTGCTGACAACGGAAGCTCCCAAGAAGTCGGTCTTTGATCGTCTTACCCCTGCCGCGACGCCTCTCAACGGGTCGCCCAACACCAGTGCCTCGGTCTTCTCCAGATTGGGCCAGAGCTCCTGTAGAACCGCAATGGGGCCTACAGTCCCAGAGAAGGCTGCTCCTAAGAAAATAACCAGTCTCGCTCCTGAGGTCGTCAAAGCGGCTTCTCCTTCCAAAAAGTCGGTCCTTACAAGATTGACTGTTCCAGCTCCCACTCCTGCTACCCAAAGGACATCAGTCTTTAACAGGCTGTCACCAGCAATGACCCCCCACCTACACAGGGGGCAAGATGAGACTATCGCCCTCACCAAGCCGGTTCCATCATCACGACGCGCTCGACGTCGTTACTGGCGCCGAGTGAGGAAGGCCGGAGGCAACTCCCCTTCTGGGCTAACTCCTCTAGCCCCGATGGCAGAAGTCAATGCTGCTGTTCCAACTGGGAACAGCTTCGAGATGCTAAATAAGGTGCGAAGGAATTCTCCTACTGCGGTGCTAAAGAGGTCTCCCCATCCGCTGAAAAGGGCTATAGAAGTAAAGCCAGAACAGCCCCAATCTCCTCAACGGCTGTCCTCCCGAATCTATAAAGTCTGGCGGCAGGCCCGAGACTCGATGATCGATCCAAATTTCTCCCGCCAGCACAAGAAGCTGAAAATCCAACAGGAAGCCAGTCACCAGGCTAAGCCACGAAAAGCTGTCTGGGTGCCCACCTCAACGGCCCCCTCAACTTCCACTGCTCATGAAAAGAGGAGGCCGGAGAAGATCCCCGGGCCTGCAACGAGAGCTAAAAGCGCTGAACCCAGATGCCCTAAGGCTGGGGGCAGGATGGTCCACACCGTATACATGGCGTCGGGGAAAGAAGACAGCCGTGCGTCTACAGGTCATAGACCGCTTACACGGTCAGTAACCAAAGCTCAGGAGCAACAGCAAAAGCTTCAGGAAATGATGAATGCAATGGCCGCGCTTACTGGACCGAAAGAAAGCCCCGAGGCGTCCTCTGATCAGCAACAAGAACAGGAAACCAACGCCGAGTTCCTCCGGAGGATACTGGAAAAGAAAGATAAGGAGGCTGCGGAACAAGCGGCCAATATAAAGAAAATAGCCCACTTATTCCAGGATATGGTGGGAATGATGATCCAACAAGACTCACCTGCTGAAGATCCCCCGATCGTCCTCGAAGATGATAAGGGAGAAACGTCAAATCCGCCACCGGCTCTCTCAACGGCCAAGGAGGAGACAATCTCTAAGGCTGACTTGGACGACTATATAGCCCAGAAAATCCGGGTGCATCATGCGACTGAGGAAGATGGTCAAGTCGTAAAAACGGGGCAACCGTATCCAAGCTGGTACGTCCAAATCAAATATCCGCCGGGCTACACAATACCAAAATTTCACGTCTATAAGAGGACAGGCAATCCCCATCTGCATATGGCCCAGTTCAGGGCGCTTTGTGGTAACATTGGTGGCGACGATAAACTGTTGCTTCGCCAATTCGTGGGCAGCTTATCAGAAACGGCGTTCGAATGGTATTCGGAACTCCCGAATGATTCTATCGAGACGTTCGCTGAAATGGAGTTGCTATTCACTCAGCGATTCGCAAGCGCCAGCGAACGCACTCCAATAACGGCATTGATTAATGCCAGGGTAAAACCAGGTGAAATGTGGGTCCAGTATGCTATACGCTGGTGAAATTTGTGGTCGAAATGCGAGCAACGCATTGAGGAAGCGCCCGCGGTGGGCATGTTCGTGGGAACCCTAGACCCTCACGCAACTATCTCCCAGTTTATGATGTTCTTTAAGCCAACCACATTCCAGGCTCTAATCGACAAGTTGGCCCAGATGGACCAGATGGGTCATAGACCGTCTCCCCCGAAGCCCGAGCCTCGGAGTGACAAGGGTAAAGGAAAGGCAACCTTCGTCGTGAATGCCCAGCAGCAACCCAATGCCCCAAAGCTGACGGATCAACTGGAAGAAAGACGCCGGTATTATAATGAGAAGATGAAGCGTCCCTACTCGTTCCCGCGGGATAAGACAAAACGGTTATTCGAGCTGGCAGTACGCAATAGACTTATAAACCTGCCAAATCCAAGACGACCGCCACAACCCACTGAGGTGAATAACCCCAACTATTGCCCTTACCATCAAACGGTAAGCCATCCGATTGAGGATTGCTTCGTTTTCAAAGGATGGATTGAAGATCAATACCTCCAGGGGAAGTTTGCACTATCCAAAAAGTGGAAGGTGAATCCGCCATAGCCGCATACTCCTAAGAGAGCAGACACACCGGGGGCAACCTGTTCTTTCATCGAAGAAGCTCCATGGGAGGTCGCGCTATCAGCTAAAACCAAAAGAATGCTGAGGGACCTTCATGCGTGCCCGGCGGTCGAATGGAAGAACCCGCTTGAACCTCAAATCATCGAAGGGATGTTGAAGCCGCGCCCAATTACGAAGAGCGGTGGTGATGGCCCAAGTACTCACACCCAACTGTCAAAATCTTCAAAGAAAAAGAAGAAGAAATCCAAGAAGCCCGTGAAGCCTGGAGACAAGCGCACGGATTTGCAGAAACAGATTGACGCGCTGGAGGAGTACAATCAAAAGGCGCGGACTCCCGTCACGCTGCAAAAGTTCCTCAACCACGTCTTTCAGGAGGAAGGAGATGGAGAGAGCTCATCGGATGAATCCGAGGGATATGTGGCGAGTTGTCATGTGATTTCCCACTCGGAAGATGAGAAAACTCCTGGCACTGAGAAACTGGGGGCACAGCCTGAGCCAGAACTTGTATGGCCAACAGATGAAATGATCGACGCCTTTCTAGACGAGATTCGTTTGAAGAGTAAAGCCGATCAGGAGCGTGCGATGGCTGCATCGGAAGGAGCCAAACGCAAGCGACCAGACGAAAGAGTCGAAACACTTCCGCCAGATCAAAAGATATCCGATGCGAATAAAAACGTGTTCAAGGCAAGGAAAAGGTTTTCCAAAGCCATGTCAATGGGGATGAAGCTACCACCCTCGGAAGAGAACGCGTTCGATAGGGCGGAGAGGCACCCTAACTATTGCTCATATCATCGAAAAATTTCACACCCTACGGAGGAGTGCGACGCTTTTAGGATATGGTGGCAGGGATATGTTGCTCACCGGCAACATTTTAAGCGCATGAAACGCAGAACTCGTCGGGAGCAGAAAAGTACAACCGACAGGCACAAAAGAACTACCGACAGCTGTTACATGGTCGACGCCGGAGGATCACAAGTTCTCACCTTTGGGAGCGACTCTGATGAGGAAATGGTTTTGGGCCCTCTCTTTAAAGAATCCATTTTAGGGAAAGAGGAAGAACCAGAGGCCTGCGAAAACATTCAGCTGCGCAATCGTATGCTCCCGGAAAAGAATCTCGGGCCTGCAAATAGAAAAGATAAGGGAAAGGAAAAGGTCACTGAGGATATCACCTTAGATGACCAAGTCATGAAAGAATTGGCTGCCAAAGATCCTCCCAGGAAGGGTAAAGTGGACTACAATATCCTAGCGCACCTAAGAAAGCTACCTTCTCAGCTCAGCATTCTCGACGCTCTCCAATTATCAAAAGAAGCGCGAGATTCATTAATCAAGGCGTTACAAGAACCTGAGCAATTCCAAGCCTTCCTCGCCGCGGAAAGGATGAAGAATGAACTGGAAGAAGTGCATACGGCCGACATCACTTTCGGTGACGAAGACCTCCTCCTCGGGACGTGCGACCACAACCGTCCCCTATATGTCTCTGGATACTGCCATGATATCAAGATAGGCAAGATCCTGGTGGATAATGGATCCTCCGTCAATCTCCTTAACGTTCGGGTGTTAAAGGAAATCTGCATGAGCGTGCGGCACCTCGCTCGCGACAAAATTACCATCTCCGGTTTCGACTCCCAGTCATCACGGACTCTCGGATCTGTAATACTAACATTACGCTTCGGACTGCTTGTCACGGACATCAAGTTTCATGTCATCGACGCCAAGACCTGCTACAACGCCTTGCTCGGTCGTCCTTGGTTACATGAGTACAACATCATCCCTTCTACACAGCATCAGTATATGAAGTACTTCAAGGATAGTTTCGAATATACCGTAACAGGTGAGCTGAACCCATTTTCCGTGAACGAAGTCCGCAAGTACGAAGATGCGAAGTACTTTTTGCCGGACTTCGAGGATACAGAAAAGTGTCGCAAGCAGGAGAACAAAGCCGTCGCCACCATCCCTGTTTTCGGGAGCGACACCGAAGAAGAAGAAGAGATAGTTTACGCTGGGCCGTCTCGGCGCAATAACCCGGGAACGTCTGCCCCCATGTTGATCTTCGGAAGTGACTCGGAAGATGAGGTTAATGCCGTGTTCTCCAGTCGGCCGTCAATACAAGCATCCCCTAGCGATGATCAGAGTTTGCAAATCACCATGGTGCCGCGGAAACACTACAAAGACCTTGACGCACTTGAAGCTTACAATGTGCAGGACCTGCAGACGTTTTACGTCCCTCCCACACGAAAGGGTGAAAAGGCGATCCTATTCTACCGATCCACGGAAACAAGAGTGGAGAAAGAAATCTGGCATGACGCGAATTCTACACTCGACAGGCTCCAACCTATCCGTTTGCCCAGATATTACACAAATGGACTAAGGAGGCTATTGAAGCGCCAAGGAGTACCCTTAAAGCAGACTGTTTGACAAGCTCAGTTCTACAACAGGATTTGGGATGTCCCTGAAACTCAGCGCAAATTGCCCAACGGGAGAATGGAAACGCTTGGGCTTGGATATGTGAGATCCGGGAAACGGGAGCGAGTCCACGGTAGCTACGCCATATATAACTTCGATGATGAGGAGGACACCCTGTCGGGGAATGCTAACCCCTCGTCAAAACTGGATCCCACGAGTGAAGTGCCGAGTCCGTCATTTGAAGAACAAGTGGACAAGCTTATCAGGAAAGCGGGTCAAATGGCTCGGGAAGATCACAACCGCGAGATGGCCATCTATGAGAAGGCCAGGACGCAACGTCTATTTCAACAAGCTGCAAAAGACGAAGATGCTCCTCCCTGTCAACCCGTCGTGCAAAAGGCCCGATGCAAAGGCAGAAGTAAGTCAAGAAGCGAAAAAAGGAGCCGACAACAGCGACACAGGATTAGAGAGTTATGTGATCAGGTATTCCGCGGCCCGGATTTGTCCCTCATGAAGAAGATGAGTCGAGCGTATTCCTTCCCCCGAGACAAGACGAAGAAGATACTTGATCTCGCTTTAAAACATCGAATGGTTATACTTCCGGAGTCTAAGCACCCTGAGCAAGTTAACGAGGTTTCTCATTCGGGCTATTGCTCTTATCACCGAGCCATAGGACACCCTATCGAAGACTGCTTCACGTTCAAGAACTGGGTCGAAGACCAGTACCAACAAGGCAGATTTTCTTTATCCAGCAGCTGGAGGGTAACGCCGCCACAAAAGCACGAACCCAAAGCCGCAAGAGCAGAACCAGATCCACATCAATCTTGGAAGCGGATTCGCACCTGTTACATGATTACAATATTAAAAGAAGAGCCCGAGGACATAGATGAGCTCCCTTGGTGCTTCGAAAACAATGACAATGAGGTAATCTCAGAATTTCCACCGGCTCCGAAAGAACTGGAAGATGGCATACATACTACTGCAGACAACCTCAAGAAGATTGAGTTGGGATCGGCAGACAATCCGCGACCGACATTCGTCAGCGAACTGCTATCAGAAGAAAGGGTGGCTGCGTTAAAGGACGTGCTTCTACAGCATAGAGATTGCTTCACGTGGAACTATTCCGAGATGCCGGGCTTAGATCCAGAGATTGCTGTGCATAAATTAGCAATATCCCCGGATATCAAACCAGTCAAGCAGGCGCCGAGAAGGATGCGGCTCGAGCTTGAGATGAGCATCAACGCCGAAGTCAAGAAGCTGATTGACTCCGGCTTCATCCAGGAAGTTCAATATCCTGACTGGATCGCCAACATCGTCCCGGTAATGAAGAAAAATGGGACGGTGCGCATATGCATGGATTTCAGGGATCTCAATAAAGCCTGCCCGAAGGACGATTTCCCAGTACCGGTAACCGAGCTAATGATAGATAACACGTCCACTCACGAGGTCTTCTCCTTTATGGACGGTTCATCAGGGTACAATCAGATAAAGATGCATCCCGAAGACCAGAAGCACATCGCCTTCAGGACTCCTTTGGGTATATTCTGCTACAAGGTGATGCCCTTCGGTTTAAAGAACGCCGGTGCCACCTATTAAAGGGCCATGACAAAGATCTTCGATGATCTCATACATGAAATCGTCGAGTGCTATATCGATGACCTCGTAGTGAAGAGCATGTCATACGAAGAGCATTTAGAGCATCTGAAGACCGTATTTCAGCGCCTTCGGCAATATAATTTGAAGATGAATCCCCTCAAATGCGCGTTCGGGGTCTCCTCGGGTAAATTCCTGGGATTCATCATCCGACACCGAGGTATCGAAATAGATCCATCTAAGATTAAGGCGATCATGGAAATGCCACCTCCGAGGACTCTCAAACAGCTACAGTCTCTCTAAGGAAAGCTCGCGTACATCCGGCGGTTTATCGCCAATCTTTAAGGCAAGTGCCGTCCTTACAGCCACCTGACGAAGAAGGGAACTCCGTTCGTCTGGGACCGAAAATGCCAAAGCGCGCTAGATGAAATCAAGCAATACCTGCAGAACCCGCCGGTGCTGGCTGCTCCAGTCAAGGGGAAGCCTCTTATCTTATATACAACAGCCCTCGAAGGTTCCTTAGGCGTATTATGGGTGCAAGAAAACGACCAAGGGAAGGAGAGAGCGCTCTACTATTTAAGCCGAGTTCTTCTGGGGGAAGAAAGCAATTACTCCCCTATTGAAAAACATTGCCTGGCGTTAATCTTTGCGATAACAAAACTACGGCACTATGCGTTGGCACATGAAGTCCGTCTTATATCAAAGGTGGACCCCCTAAAATTTCTAATGTCAAAGGCCATATTGACAGGGAGACTCGCTAAATGGGCCCTGCTCCTGATGGAATTTTCAATAACCTATCAGCCTCTTAAGGCAGTGAAAGGCCAAGCCATCGCCGACTTCCTGGCTGAGCATCCAGTACCTGCCGGTTCTCCTCTAAATTGCGATTTGCCAGACGAACATGCGTTTGACGCGATCGACGGTGGTGATACCCGATGGGAGCTTTATTTCGATGGAGCGTCCTCCGTAAAGAAGCGCAAACAAGGTATCCCAATGATCAAATCGGGGGTAGGCCTCATCTTCGTAACTCCACAAGGGGGGATAATGCGCTTCGCTTTCTCCTTAACAGAACCGAGGACGAACAATGAAGCCGAATACGAAGCTTTGATAGCAGGCCTCGAGATCGCCATCGACATGGGAATTGAAAACCTCCTCATATATGGAGATTCTCGACTGGTCGTTAGTCAAGTAAACGGCGACTACCAAACGTGCAAGCCGGAGTTGGTAAAATATGGTGAAAGGGTGCGACAACTGTTGACCCAAATCCCCTCCTATACTTTGGAAAGTATACCACGCACGGAAAATAGCAAAGCGGACACGTTAGCTAAGCTCGCTAAAGAATTGGCTGACGAGAACCTCGATGACGTTAGAATCATGGTACAAAGCCGTCGAGTGCTCGCCCCAATAGAAATATCTCCGGAATCACACGAAGAGAAGGGAGCGACTGAGCAGACGACCCTACAAATAAAAGACCGTGAGAAGGCTGAGGACTGGAGGGAAGTCTTCATAGACTACTTTAAGTCCCACCGAATGCCCGAAGAAGCGTCCTCAAGACATCAGCTCATGAAACGAGCTCTATCTTTCGCTTTCGTCAATGATACTCTATATAAGAGGACGTTTGATTCCCTGTGGCTGAGATGTTTAGGACATGACGAAGCAGAAAGAGTCGTTCAGGAAGTTCATGACGGAATCTGTGGTTCTCATCAAGCAGGCCCGAAGATGAAGTTAAAAATTAAACGGATGGGTTACTACTGGCCCACGATGATCCAGGACTGCCTCGAATATGCGAAGCAGTGCCACTCATGCCAAATCTACGGGGATTTCATCCACCAGTATCCGAATCCACTACATCCAACGGTGGCTAGTTGGCCATTCGAAATGTGGGGAACTGACATAGTCGGCCCTATCGAACCGGCATCGTCTAGAGGACATCGTTTCATCCTGGCAACGACTGATTACTTCTCCAAATGGGCGGAAGCAGTACCGTTGAGGGAAGTGAGGACGGAGAATATCCTCCACTTTTTCAAAACGCACGTCATTTATCGGTTTGGAACTCCACGGCGGATTATCTCCGATAACGGGCCAGCCTACAGAAGCCATAAGATTAGCCGTTTCGCGCAACAGCATAATATAGACTGGAGATACTCCTCAGTTTATAATCCACGAGCTAACGGTCTGGCCGAGGCCTTCAATAAGACCTTGACAAAGATCATAAAAAAGACGGTGTCCCGAAATAAGAAAGACTGGCACGGGAGACTGCAAGAGGCTCTTTGGGCATATCGAACTACGTTCAAGACGGCCACGAACACGACGCCATACGCACTGGTATTCGGTATGGAAGCGGTATTCCCCCTCGAGATAGAGCTGCCTTCTCTACGAGTGGCAGTCCACCACGAATTGACAAACGAAGAAAATGCTCACCTTCGGCTTGAGGAGCTTGACGCCCTCGATGAAACCCGGCTCATAGCACAACAAAATCTGGAGGCCTACAAAGCAAAGATGACGCGCTCGTATGAAAGATTGACCAGGCCGAGAACATTCCGCCATGGCGAACTCGTACTGGTGGTCAAAAGACCTATGCTCCCCAATCGTGCCAAGCGGGGAAAATTTGAGCCAAACTATGAAGGCCCGTACATCATAGACAAGGTCTACCAGGGTGGAGCCTATCTACTCATGGACATGCACGGTGAAAGGCCTTTCAGGCCAATAAACGGCCGCTTTCTAAAGAAATACTACGCTTAATGAGCCACAGCCGAGGTCAATGATAGATGACGACGACTATGTCCGCTCGCTATCTTCCTAAGCTCAGACTTTATAAGCAGTAGCCGGCCTTCCCCTGAATGGACCGAAACGTCCTTAAACTAACGACGGACCGAAACGTTCTTAAACTAACGACGGACCGAAACGTCCTTAAACTACTGCCGCAGTATCCTTAGGCTGACGAGATGAATAAAAAAAAAGAGAAAAAAAATATATAAATAAAAAAAATAAAACAAAATAAAAGAAATAAAAACGGTATGTCCATAAGCAAAATGGGCACGGATGAAAACCCGAAAGGGCTCCGTGAGTAAAAACAGCAGGGCTACCGGCGAGTGTTCGTGAAAACCCGAAAGGGCGCGACCTCGTTAAAGAAAAAAATAAAAAATAAAAAAAATTAAAAAGAACGGTATGTCTATAAGTAAAGGGGGCACGGATGAAAACCCGAAAGGGCTCCGTGAGTAAAAACAGCAGGGCTACCGGCGAGTGTTTGTGAAAACCCGAAAGGGCGCAACCTCGTTAAAAGACACTTATAGGGTCCTCTCGACCTTGTAAGGAGAAACCACCCGCGTGAGATCCTTACGACTCACAAGGGAGCGACACACTTAGGGATCCCCATGATTCCTAAGGAGAAAATACACTTACGAGATCCTCACGACTTGTAATGAGAACTCTCTTATGGGACCCTCACGGCTCATAAGATTTGAAAGTCTTAAGTTACAGAAACCTAAACCTGTTCTTAAGCAACCTTCGATATTGCCCTACAAGTGGCTCAATACTGACCCTTGTATACAATCCACGGGAGCGAATAAACATTTCCCCAGCAAAGTCCCACCCGTGACTAGGGGTATGTCCATATGGTGAACAACCCTTATAAGTCCTCTCGGCTTATAAGGAGAAAACCCTCTTGTAGGATCCTTACGACTTACAGAGGAACATACACTTAGGAATCCTCACGATTCCTAGGGAGAAAATACACCTACAAGATCCTCACGACTTGTAGGGAGAAATACCTTTGTGAGACCCTTACGGCTCATGAAGTCAAAAGCCTTAGTCGACAGGACCCTAACCCTGTTTGCTAAGCCACCTTTGTTCAACATCGACAGAGGCAGATGATGATTCGCTCCTGGCCATATCCCAGTTGTAGCGGTGCTGATGCCGAAATCGGTGTCTAATTTCAGGTTTATGGCGTAAAGCCAGTAGGCCGCACGTGCATACGAAACAGCCGAAATGATGGGGCAACTTGCAATAAAAAAAAACAGCAAGTAAAAATGTATGCATGAAAAATAGCCGAAATGATGGGGCAACTCGCAATAAAAAGCAGCGAGTAAAAATGAAATAAATAGCCGAAATGGTTGGGCACCGCGAAAAATAGCCGAAATGATAGGGCAATCGCGACCTTCGCGATATGAAAGATGAAATGATAGAGCATAGCAGAAAAAGAAATAAAAAAAAGTTTTAATTTATGCCCTACAGGTGATGTTCCATCACTCCCTGTATACAATCCAGGGGCGCAAACAAAGAAGGGATCATACTTCTCCCCCAGGTTTCATCATAAGAAGAAGCCAAATCTCGACGGGCCGCAAGTGACCTAGAGATTGTCTCAACACTCGTCTTGTAACGACGGACACAACTTCAAGCGGAGCGAAACAGCGGCAACCCCTAGTTCCATGGCTCGGCGATACACCTATCACCAACAGTCAAATCTCCATTCCGTGAAATGCGGATACAATCAGCAAAATTCCTGGTTACGTGGAACGCGGATAACGTCACTCTTTGACCCCGTGGAAAACGTCCAGAGCGGATCCTGGTCCTCGCAGAGCACGGCAGTGAACCCATGCGAAGCATCCAGAGCGGAGCCTAGTCCTCGCCGAACACGGCAGTGAACCCGTGTGAAGCATCTAGTGAAAAATTCCTGGTTACATGGAACGCGGATAACGTCACTCTTTGACCCCGTGGAAAACGTCCAGAGCGGATCCTGGTCCTCGCAGAGCACGGCAGTGAACCCGTGCGAAGCATCCAGAACGGAGCCTAGTCCTCGCCAAACACGGCAGTGAACCCGTGTGAAGCATCTAGTGCAAAATTCCTGGTTACGTGGAACGCGGATAACGTCACTCTTTGATCCCGTGGAAAACGTCCAGAGCGGATCCTGGTCCTCGCAGAGCATGGCAGTGAACCCGTATGAAGCATCCAGAGCGGAGCCTAGTCCTCGCCGAACACGGCAGTGAACCCGTGTGAAGCATCTAGTGCAAAATTCCTGGTTACGTGGAACGCGGATAACATCACTCTTTGACCCCGTGGAAAACGTCCAGAGCGGATCCTGGTCTTCGTAGAGCACGGTAGTGAACCCGTGTGAAGCATCCAGAGCGGAGCCTAGTCCTCACCGAACACGGCAGTGAACCCGTGTGAAGCATCTAGTGCAAAATTCCTGGTTACGTGGAACGCGGATAACGTCACTCTTTGACCCCGTGGAAAACGTCCAGAGCGGATCCTGGTCCTCGCAGAGCACGGCAGTGAACCCGTGTGAAGCATCCAGAGCGGAGCCTAGTCTTCGCCAAGCACGGCAGTGAACCCGTGTGAAGCATCTAGTGCAAAATTCCTGGTTACGTGGAACGCGGATAACGTCATTCTTTGACCCCGCGGAAAACGCCCAGAGCGGAGCCTGGTCCTCGCCAAGCACGGCAGTGAACCCGTGTGAAGCATCCGGAGCAAACACCGGACTGTGGAGTCCTTAAAATCCACGGACTATGATGTCCTTAACCTCGACCGTAATGTCTTAAAACTAACGACCAACCACCCCGATTCCCTACGGATTCTACCTTGGTTTAAGGGTACATCTCTTCACTCCTTTGATACGTGGCGTTGTAATTACTCAACGTCTTCAAAGAGATGACGGGTCCCTGCAACCAAACATCGGACTGTGGAGTCCTTAAATCCACGGATTATGAGGTCCTTAACCTTGACCGTGATGTCTTAAAACTAACATCGGACTGTGGAGTCCTTAAATCCATGGACTATGAGGTCCTTAACCTTGACCGTGATGTCTTAAAACTAACATCGGACTGTGGAGTCCTTAAATCCATGGACTATGAGGTCCTTAACCTTGACCGTGATGTCTTAAAACTAACATCGGACTGTGGAGTCCTTAAATCCACGGACTATGAGGTCCTTAACCTTGACCGTGATGTCTTAAAACTAACATCGGACTGTGGAGTCCCTAAATCCACGGACTATGAGGTCCTTAACCTTGACCGTGATGTCTTAAAACTAACATCGGACTGTGGAGTCCCTAAATCCACGGACTATGAGGTCCTTAACCTTCGACGCCTTGAGCAACCCCTGACCCCATGAAACACGGATAAGGGTGATCACATCCAGCACTTGCAGGTCCTCACGACCTGTAAGGAAGAAAAACTCTCTTGTGAAATCCTTACGACTCTCAAGGGAAAACCCGCTTAAGAATCCTCACGATTCTTAAGAAGAACTTACACCTATGGGATCCTCTCGACCCATGGGGAGAAAAAAACTCTTTATGAGACCCTCGTGGCTCATAAAGTGCAAAAGTCTTAGGAAGCAGATCTTAACCCTGAATCCTAAGCCATCGCTGCCCTGCAAGTAGGCCAAGATAAATTTTCCGCAAAACACATTCAATGAAAAGAGACACACCATTGAGAAGAAAATTGTATCTTTTATTCATAAACCAAAATGGATACAAATTACAATCCATGAAAGAACAAAAAGAAAATAATCTTGCTCAAGAGTATGTACAAAAAGAAAGGAAAAGATATAAGTCTTCAAGTCGGCGGGTGATGGAGCAATTTTACCAGCTCATCTTTCTGTTGCTGAGTCACGGCTTCATGATTCAGGATCGCCAGAAGACGGGCCTCCGCCTGAGCCTGCTGGGCCTGATAGGAAGCGAGTCGGCCTTCAAGCTCTTTCTCGGTGGCCTTATGAGCCTCGACCCTCTCACGAGTGAACGTGTCAGCTTTATCAAGAGTCACCACCTCCTTGATAGACTCTTGAAGCACCCGCCAGAGCTCATACGCTTTATTGGCCTTGGCAGTAAGACTCGCCTGAAGCTCGCCCAACGCCTTGGAAGCTAGCTCCCTCTCCGAGAATTTGCGGCCAAGCCTCTTCTCACATGACGTCATATTGGCCGCGCACCGTGCTATCAGACCCCGCAACTCCGCTTTTGCAGCCACGGCTTCCGAGGAAAGGCGAGAACATTCAAGGGCGTGCAAGCGAGCCTCCAACTGCCGACAGAACTCCACCCAGACTCGCACCACCTCTTCGCTATGGTAGGTGGCAAGAAAAGGAAGAGAACCGTTAGCTTCGGCGGCAAACGCTTCAGCTATGGTCGCGCTGCCAGCACGGAGCTCCTCAATCAAAGATGATAAGGAGACAAGGCTTAATTGGGCTAAGCGTTCTTAAGCCCGCAAGGCATAAGGGCCGGGCGGCATCACGATGCGCGATTCCAATGCCGTGGAGACTGGCAGAGCTGTTCAAATTTGAAAGATGTCAGTAAAATTCTTAAGCAAAGAACGAATGAGAGTATGATGAAATGTCGCTTACCGACAGTCATGCAAGTAGGAGCTGAAGGTTCCCCTGGCCCTTCAACGACCTCGACCTCGTCGTCAGCTTCCAAAACTATATAAGAGACATCAACGTCATTTCGCAAAAAAAAATGGCGACAATGCTATAATAAAAAAAAATGGCGAATGACGCTAACCCTGCCCAGAGGAAAGGACAATGCGCTGAGGGGAGATCGCCTGCGGAGCTGCCATCTCCAATAAACGCTGAAATGATTGTCGAGGCGACAAATCAGCGATAGAGGCCGCCAAACCGCGCAATTCTGAGGAAGACAAAAGAGTTCAGACCATGGAAGGGTTGCTAATTTAAAATGCGGAGGGTTACCTTCAACACTCCTCCCGTTCTGAGTCGGGGGAATAGCGGCTTCGACAGCCTCTGCCGGAACCGTAGGCTCTAACAAAGGGAGGGTAGTCCCGACTACCTCCATCACAGCCTCTGGGCCACCTTCGGGAAGAGCCGTTGGAATGGTAACCTCCAAAGGAGCCTCCCCCAAAGGGGCAAGCACTCCCTGATCAGGAACCGCCATTGGAGGCTCTACCATAAGAGGAGAAGCCTCATCAGCCCCCTCCACATCGAGCAATGCTTCATCGGGAATTTCGGCAGGCTTTGGCTTCAATGAGCCCGTAAGGAGCTCCCCCAGCGTCGAAGATTCTGCACAATTCAAACAAGAATAAGGATACACATATACAGGCGTGAATAATCTGAAAAGCTGCAAAAAAGAACAGCAACGTACCGATGCGCAAAGAAGCCTTCAATATGGCTTCTTCAAGCCGCTGCTCCTTCTCAAGGAGGCGTGCTCGCCGGGGCTCAAGGGTAGACTCATGGCCGCCGGTCCACAAAGAAAGTGCGTCCGCTGCGTCTTCTGAAGCGGCCTGCTTCAGGGCCCTTTCCCCCCATTCCTCCAAAGAACCGATAAACCGCCGCCGAATCCACGAAGGGTCTTCGTAAAAGATTACAGCGGGATAGGGCTTCTTCGGAACCCTGGCGTTATGAGACACGTCTTTGGAACACCGTATGGCCTCGGCCAACTGTGCGGCCTCCTCATCGGCCGAACTCGGGAAGAGAAGTCCAGCGTCTGCCTCTTGCAGGGCCAATGGTTCGTCTTCAAGAATAGGCTCAGACTCCGCCAAAGAATTGAGCAAATTGGTGGCCGCTTTCCTCCGCCGCTTAGACCCAGAGCCGGTCGCCAAGGATGATCGCTTCCTCCCCCGTGAAGCCTTAGGGTGGCGCCGACCCACATCGCCTTCGACACCCTCATCCCTATTACTCTCACTCGGTGTCACGACCGAGGATGACACCGCCATTGTCGACGCCACGAGGGGCGGTGCTGCCACTGGCAGTGGTGCTACTACTGGGGCCCGTCTACCCCGCGATCGGGTACCTAGAGGCATACCGGCTGTTGGAGTAAGGTCCACCCCTGACTCCCCCGGAATAAGCGCGGTACCAATCTCCCTCAGAGGGAAGCAGACCGGAGCCCTCGGTCGCAGCTTAGCCCCCGGAACCTGAGGAGGGGCGTCATGACCAAGAAGCACCCTCCTTTCCTTAAGAATAATTGGGCTGACCCGGTGGAGATACCAACCCTTAAACGAGCCCACGCACTGGGGCATGTACTCAGCTTCAGGGATCATGAAGTGGGAGCCGGTGTTTAGCCTCACGAAATGATGAGCGGCATCGCGAACGGCATTAAGCGAAGGGACCGGTGCAACTATAAAAGCCTCGAAAGGAACACCCTGGTCATATCCAAGTTGTCGGACGAATCGATGCGGGTTGTACCGCATGAAGAGAGCTGCGCTGTCCTGGCGAAACACCAAATAGCCCGGTCTAATTGTATACAAGTGCACGGCCTCCCGGGGCTTCAAAGTAGGTACGTTGTCTTTTGACTGGTCCCAGAGTTGCTGAACCGGACCTGAGGGAGTAGACAAGACCCGATCATTAAAAACCAGCCCGCCAGCGGCAGCGTAAGGAGAAATCAGCACCCGAATAGCCCCAAATTGGGTCGGGTCGGCGGCAGAAGCATCCACTAATCGCATAAGTCATGGGAAGGGGTAGGCATCGTAAAATGAAGGCCTCTGATGCATAGCAAAAGCCCCCAACACGTGTATTTCGATCCAGAATGTGAAGTAATGAAGCGAAAAATTCACCACGTCTACGCCGGGGTTGGAAGTGTTGGCCGCAGTGCCCAACCCGTGGTAAAGATGCGCCAGCGCCGGGATGCCGATAGCCAATCGCGTCCCCTCAGCAATACGATGAGCCGGGTAGACAACCGAGGCTCTCATGAAGCGGCGATGCATGGGGATAACGAACCAACTGAGCCAGACACTGACAAACCCCACGAAGAACGTCTCCTCATCCATACCGGGTGCTGCAATGGACTCAAAAGACATCGGCGACATGATGGGGATATAGTATTGAGGTAGATCCGATTCAGTGGTCGGCAGCTTCTTCGGACCAAATCCAAAGGGGTCTTTGACGTTGGCAAACTTTGGAGCTGTTTTCAACACGACATCTTCGTGAAGGAAGCAGGCAATGAAGCTCTTAAAAGCAACGCCCTGCTCCTCAGATTCGGTGAATAATCAGTCAAAGATACCTAGCGCCTTGATCAAGCTGGGACGCTTGTGGCAAACGACGTTCTCAACAGATAAGCCGTCAACCGGTGCAGGCTCGGGCTCGAAGACATACTCGTCAGGAGGCAACAACTCCTCATACAGTGCACCCCTGATTGGCAATCCCGAGATTTCATAAAATTCTGCCAGAGAAATCGAAACCTCGCGATCTCCTAAAATAAAAGTGTTGGTGGGGAGATTCCATTGATTCAAGAACGCCCTAACCCACCAGACATGCGGGGACTTATAATGGAAGAGTGACGCGTATATTGCCTGATAAAGCCCGACCTTCTGCAACCGCGCACGATGGGCAGAAAGGATGTAGCGAGCCCAGAGAAGGTAGCCCATAGGGTGTCGAGGAGTGAGCCCTATTTTATAAATTTGCCCCCACGGGTGGGCCTCACCCTGGAAAATACGCCGCCCCAAGATATCTATAGCCGTGATCGGATGGTTCGGGATACCGGTCGTCGAAGGCTCGAGCCTCCCCGTTGGAGTCCAGTTGGGAATCTCCACAGCAAAAACCGTCCTCGGAGGATCCATCGGCAAAAATGGGAAAGTGGGCTCTGTCGGTATTGCGCAAAGGAAACTCCGGCGACCCTGGATAATATGACTGTACCAAGTTCTCCATAGAAGCAAGTTGGTGCAGTTCGGATCATGAGCCCGGATCATCGCCATCACTTCCTCATCGGATGGTGATTGAAGAAAAGCGACCTCCGAACGAGTAAAGGGAAAACATGGAGCAGAAGCCATCGTACCTGAAATCGAATGAAAGAAGACCGTTAAAAGCAAAGTTAGCGATATATATCCATGCATGAACATGAAGACTAGTTAAAGAAAGCAACGGAAGATTTTTCTGGGACCATTGGCTACAAAACACATGGGCCCCACAGAATCAAGATGACGGCTCATTAATAATGAAACCGAGCAGTTGTAATAAAACAAAGGGGATACCCTCATTAAATAAAAAAAATGAGTTTCAAGTGGCTCTACACATTCTCCTAAAGGACAAATCTACCTTGGGCTCTACAACAAATCAAACAAGACCAGGAGAATTAAATTCCCACAAAAGACATCACTGCAACCGTCTTCTTCACTAATTGCAGAAGGACAACCTCGGGCCAAGAGACCCTAAGGAGCCTCCATGCGAAGAAACTGAGTTCTTCATAGGAATTAAATTCCCTATTGAGAAAAAGGGAATTAAATTCCCAGAAATATGTTTTCTGTGAACGGGGTTAAGCTCCATGGATTATCACCATTATTTCCCTAAGGATCATCTAAACCCTAAGAGATCTACTTTTGAAGGCTAAAATGGTTTCATACTTTGGTTAAAAAGCTTGAAGAAAAATGGGTTCTTTATTAAAAAAGGGGTAAAAACCCTTGTTTTGGATTTAAAATCCAGAGGAACGTGAAAGTTCACTGTTTGTCCAAGAACATTACCTGAGGAAAAGGGTCACCTGAACAGAGTTAAACTCTGAGGATGGTTTCAAGACAGAGAACTAAGCTCTGGAAGAAGAGAATTAAATTCTCAGAAAAAAGTTTGCAAGGAGGAAGACAAGCAAAGTGGAGGCGTCTCTGAAATGACCCCAATATTTATAGGAGGTGATGGGAACGCTTCATCTCCCCAAATCCCTAGAGGAATCCAACGGTCACAAAAGTGACAGCGTTGCACTCACGTGTAGACACGTGAGAACAACGCTGTGGGGGCATTTGTTTCCTGATTTAAAATCAGGAAAGTTTACGGAGGAGGCATCACGTGCTAGCACGTGACCAGCAGTCACGTGTTGGCACGTGACATTTAAAAGCAGCGGCAAAGGCACATCAGTTCCCTGATTAAATCGAAGAAAAGGCTTCAGAAAGGGTTATGTGCTCACACGTGACCGGGGGTCACGTGTTGGCACGTGACGGTTGAACAGCGGCCAAAAGACAGAACGTAGAAAGAAGAAGAAGGCTCGTTCCAAGGGATCACGTGCCTACACGTGACCATGGGTCACGTGGCCACACGTGACCGGCTTTCAAAACCCATCTATTTAACAGAATTAAATTCTGAACAGCATTCGAATCTTTCCAAAGGAGAATGATTATTTGGAACCGATTGGATTAAAAATTTAAAGGTGATTAAATATCACCTATCTATGGTAAAATCTTGAACTTGGAAAGATTTCCCCTTAAAATCTAACCGAAATAACAAAGGGAAATCTCTGGATTTAAAATCCAATGGTGAATAAAATTCACCTAATAATCCAAAGGACCAGATGAATGATGAATGCAAATCAGATCTCTGAATGAATGCAAATCAAATCTCTCAATGAAAGATTCACTAAGACTAATTGATTCTGCTCCTTCTCCTATAAATAGGAGCCAACAGATATATAGAGGGAGAGACAGAGGGATATACAGAGATAGAGAGACACATACATAGAGAGAGAGAGAGAAATAGAGCCTTGAGACTTTGGAGGAATTGGGATCTTCTGCAAAAGAAAACCTTAGGTAAGAAGGGGGAGGCTTTCAAGAAAAAAGCGAATTTAATTCTCAACAGAGTTTAACTCTGATATTAAAAAGAAGAATTTAGTTCTCTCTTTAGCAGAGGATCTGCAAAGTGCACATCTCCCCATGAATTGAGAATTTAATTCTCATTGGGTTGAGATCCTGCCATGCAGATCCAAAGCATAGAGAGGGAATGGATGTTTGAGAATTTAATTCTCATAGAACTATAGGAATTTAATTCCCGTGAATTAAAATTAGGGTTTAACCCTATGCCATAGGAATTTAATTCCTTCAAAATGAATAGAACCAGGGTTAATCCTAGTTAAGAACTCAAATCTGTCAAAATAACAAGAATTTAATTCCTCTAAAGTTTATTGCTAGGGTTTAACCCTATGAAGAATTTGATTCTTAAAAAAGATAAACACATCTTCAAACAGGCAGGGTCACGTGCTACCACGTGACCCCTGTAAAGAGCCACCGCTAAAACTTTGAGGCAACGCCTCACGTGCTTCACGTGACCCCTAAAGCGCGCAAAGAAAAAGCAAAGGAAAAGAAGCTCTGGGGCGCCCTCACGTGTCACCACGTGACCCCTAATGAATATTCTAACAGATCAAAGCGCAAGCCCCCATCACGTGCCCACACGTGATGGCTTTTAGAATTAAAAGTGTTAAACACTTATCTGTAGAACAAAATAAAAGGAAACAGGGCGCTATCACATGCTACCACGTGACCCCTTGGCTGAAGCTTTAACGGATAAGCACCAAAATGCCCATCACGTGACAGCACGTGATGCTCCAAAGTATTCAATACTTTTGACAGAATAGAATGAATTGAGGGCGCCCTCACGTGCTACCACGTGACCCCTCTTGTCTTAGTGTTTAACACTAGAGTTGAAACCTCTATCTCCAGTGTTCAACACTGGTTTTCTTAGTGTTTAAACACTAATTTGGAAAACTTTATTTACAGTGTTTAACACTGAATTTCTTAGTGTTGAACACCAACCTGGAGAACCCTGTTTCCAGTATTTAACATTGATCTGCCTTAGTGTTAAATACTGATTTGAAATCTCCACTGCCAGGGTTTGACACTAACTTGTCAATCTCATTCTCAGTATTCAACACTGGTTGATCTTTAGTGTTTAACACTAACTTTAGCCCAATTGGTTAAGTGTCTAGAGGCAAAGCCTCTCCTCTAATGGACCAACAGAGGGCCAATATCCTAAACATGATTGGATTTAGCCCAAGCTGGCCATAAGTCCTCAATTCAAATTCGACTGAGCCAATGGGCTCATAATATAATTAATAGGTCTTGGTTCCAAATTGGGCCAAATATTATTTAATCTACCTCGGTTTAAGGGTACATCTCTTCACTCCTTTGATACTCGGCGTTGTAATTCCTCAACGTCTTTAAAGAGGTGACGGGTCCCGATGACCACATATTGATACGGACTGTGGGCTCCTTAAACTCATGGACTATGAGGTCCTTAACCTTGACCGAGATGTCTTAAAACTAACAATGGACTATGGGGTCCTTAAATCCACGGACTATGAGGTCCTTAACCTTGACCGAGATGTCTTAAAACTAACTTTGGACTGTGGAGTCCTTAAATCCACGGACTATGAGGTCCTTAACCTTGACCGCAATGTCTTAAAACTAACATTGGACCGCAATGTCCTTAAACTACCTATGGACCGCAACGTCCTTAAACTACCTATGGACCGCAACGTCACTAAACTAAACAACAGGGCTCCCTTAATGGCTCTATTGTTGGATCTAAACGATCCCGTTAAGTCGATCTTAGTCTAAAAACGAGACTAACGTGTCCTTAACAAACGTTTAAGTCGATCTTAGTCTCCAATGAGGCTAACGTATCCTTAAACCCAAACCCCCAAACCCAAATCTAAGATAATACGGATTTGGACTAGTCCACGCCCTACGGGCGACGACATAACTCAGTCTCCGTATACAATCCACGGGCAACCAAACATAAAATAAACACACACGACACGAAGTGACCATCTGGAGAAGGAGAAAGTGGTTACCGCGATGCAGTAGCGTAATTAACTGCAGGGGCTTGTGCCTGCAGGGAAGAGCGTCCCCACAATCAAAAACCCCTCAAGCGAGGGGGAATCTGACGAAGTCTGCTACATCGGACGCATCCGTTTAAACCTTCGATATACGGTGCCACAAATCAACTTGGCATCTTCGGAGAGGTAGACGGATAGCACCAATTAGCATCTGCCCCGAACCTCAGGCGAGACGACCACGCGTCGCGCCGCCGTTCGGAGGGGAACAATTACAATACTGTATAATTAAAAATAACTTATCATATAAATATCATTATTCTCCAAAGATTAACCAGAGTGAACCAAGAATGGTATGGGTCCCTAAAATCACACAATCTTCATCTATAGTCAAAGAAGTTAAAAATAATAAACTGGAAAAACAAGAGCGCATAATAGATACTCCTCTAAAAGATTGGCAATTCAACAAAGATTACCTTAAGCATTTAATAATAGATGAAATTGATAAAGGAGTAGTTATTAGGTCAACAAAAAAGTTGAAATTAATCAATCGAAGGAACAATAGAACCTTCAAAAACGTAGGACTTAGACTAGGACACCTAAGTTAAATTTTAGTCTATGTGATGTATATGTGATTGTATTTTAATTTTTATTATGTTGTTTGTACCTGTTATTTGATTTAAATGAATGAATGAATTATATTATTATATTACATTCTTAATTAAAACAAAATAAACCGATCAATAATGTTCCTACCAAAATAGGACGCACACCACTATGAGCGCAAGCTCTGCAAAGCGCACGCTCTATAGTGTGCACTTGGCATAAAAAGCCAAGTGCCACTTGTGATAAAAAACTAAGTGCCACTTGCGATGCACCACTTGCAATGCGCGTGCACAAACACAAGTCCCTTGTGCACTGCATCACGTGCGTATGCACTTGCGATGCGCTACAAGTCAAGTGCGCAAGTGCATCTCTCATTGAAGCATGTGCTTCTGTTGAGCCGAAACTCTTTTGGGAAGAAAATCTTCTTGTTAATTTGTTTAACAAAAAAAATTTTAGGATCATGATCCAACAGTACGCATACATCCTGAATTGATATGTATCAATTTAAACCTAGTTGTTAGGGATTTATCCTAACAACCCCTTTCCTATAAATAGGAGCCATTGGGAGAAAAATCTCCATCAGCTTCTGAATCTTCTTAACCGGCGATATCTACGTCAATAGAGAAAAAAATTCTCAAGGAGACCGAACCTCCATCAAGAAGAAATCCTTCTTCTATCAAAACCCTAGTCGAAACTAGGTAAATAAAGAGAGAACTTTCTTGTCTCTTTCATCTTGAAGTTTCAGCTTCACGAGAGCTTCGGCTCTACATTCAAGATAAAAAAAACTTGGGATTTATCTCTCTTCTACGAGAGTTTCGACACTCAAAAAGGTGATGATCCTAAGATCCAAGAACTTGTAGAGAAACTCCATTAAAAAATGTGTCTAGACTCATAAAGATCGAAGCTTTGGCTTAAAACTTGCACAAAAGATCAAGAACAGAGTTTCGAATCCATTGAAAGTAATACTTTCTTGAAAAAGCGCACCATGATAGTACAAGCGCTCCATAAAAGATACAACAAAGTTTCGACTCAATAAAAGCACGAGTGCACCTCGTAAAGAAGTCCCGACTTCGTTGAAAGCAACAAGTGCGCACATGCGCTACGACACGTGTAAAACAAGTGCGCCCATAACAGGAGCGCTTTCCGTAAAGAACTGCGATGTGCATCACGTGAGACATACGTGCACAAGCGCGATGCACAAGTGTCGATTTTAAGTCGCACCTTGATCCTACCACGCACCATGCAAACACATGTGCATCACATGAAAAAACATGCACAGACATGGTGCGCATCACAAGTGCACAAGCGCACGTGAATATCAAGAAAATGCTTGAAAACTTTGCAAAATCAAAGTATGGAAACCTAGGCTTCATCAATGATCATATGACCAATAGAGAGTCATGCTATCAATATATGATCAAATATTCTAAATTGACCTTAACTCTTAAATGAGATTAATGTGTCCTTAGACGAAGCTGATTCTTCTAAAACATATGATGAAAGTCTGCCCTAGCACCACCATGAGATTCTAATGACATCAAGCATGCCAAATTCAAATTTTTGTAGGTGCTAAGCTAGACTAAACGAGATCGTTAACTAGATGATTAGGGTTTTAGATTTGATATCTACTAAACTATAAGAAATTGAAGATGGCTATACCCTCGTAGATCGTGTCCTTCACTTCACATGCTCCGTGTACTTGTCCCGCGACTCCACTAGGCTCCACTGGAGATTTTGGACGAGCTTCCTCCGATGACCTTCGTGCCGAAGATGATCCACGTGAAATCCCTCCAACTCAAGCTACCTCTACGCTAAACTCTTTGGTGTAGGAAACACGCTATACTCGATTGCTAGTCAGGTGTAGGATGGTGAAGTAGGGGATATGAAAGCTCACAAGTTTGTGTTCAAGCTTCATGGTTAACATCACATGTGAGGGTTGAAGCTTGAACCATGATAATGAGGAAGAAGAAGAAGCTAGAGAGCAAAAATGGGGGCAAGAGAGCAACCATGGGAGCAACACAAGAATGAGCTCAAGTCAAGAAATGAATCAAGTGTATAGCAACCCCTTGACCCTCACTCATTCAAGTATGGATTAATTGCAATATAAAATTGCAACCATGCTTGAATAGTGAGTCAAGATGAATAAAAAAATATAAATCCCATGCTTGCAACCATGCTCCTAAAGTCTCCCCATTTTCCATCTCATTTCTATTTTCACAAAATAGAATTCATGCCACGCTATATATATATCTACTAAACTATAAGAAATTGAAGATGGCTATACCCTCGTAGATCGTGTCCTTCACTTCACATGCTCCGTGTACTTGTCCCGCGACTCCACTAAGCTCCACTTGAGATTTTGGACGAGCTTCTTCCGATGACCTTCGTGCCGAAGATGATCCACGTGAAATCCCTCCAACTCAAGCTACCTCTACGCTAAACTCTTTGGTGTAGGAAACACGCTATACTCGATTGCTAGTCAGGTGTAGGATGGTGCAGTAGGGGATATGAAAGCTCACAAGTTTGTGTTCAAGCTTCATGGTTAACATCACATGTGAGGGTTGAAGCTTGAACCATGACAATGAGGAAGAAGAAGAAGCTAGAGAGCAAAAATGGGGGCAAGAGAGCAACCATGGGAGCAACACAAGAATGAGCTCAAGTCAAGAAATGAATCAAGTGTATGGCAACCCCTTGACCCTCACTCATTCAAGTATGGATTAATTGCAATATAAAATTGCAACCATGCTTGAATAGTGAGTCAAGATGAATAAAAAAATATAAATCCCATGCTTGCAACCATGCTCCTAAAGTCTCCCCATTTTCCATCTCATTTCTATTTTCACAAAATAGAATTCATGCCACGCTATATATATATATATATATATATATATATATATATATATATATATATATATATATATATATATTAATACATATAAGAAAATATTTAGTGAACTAATGATATTAGTTAAAATATAATTATATCAAATATAATTTGCATCACATTATTAAATCAACACTTGATTTAATAATCCGGTTATATCACATATGACCGACTAAAATCATTTATCTTTATATCACATTGTCAAATCAACACTTGATTCGATAATCTGGTTATATCACACATAACCAAACTTGATAACAGATAACTGCCAGATTACAATACGGTATCACATACACGTATTTAATCTGGCATGCGCACATATCACATATGTGTCCTACTTCGTTTCGCTTGATCCAGGGAACTTTTGTGTGGGACTCTAAAGACTCGTCAATACGCCAGCAGTAGGTTATGATCACATCAGTCACCTACAAGCCGTCAGCGGTACTAGCTGGACGTAACGGCTATCCGGGTATTGGGCGATATGAAGATCAACAAGCAAGCTTGTCCATACTCTCAATGAAGCCTATCAGTAACACTACCGTACAGTCCGGTCTCTTCGTCTGATATGTCGCATATCATGTCTAGGGGTGGTAAACGTCAGACCCCAGTAACGTGATAAGTCATGCCGATGTCTGGCCTATAACGGTTCGAGAAACTACTGATAACTTTTATCAGTAAATCTCAGCAGCAACCCTGGCCAGGGACTTCCAGTTATAGCAATCGAGCATAGCGCAACATCAACCCCCAATACTGGGAGAGACTAAACCCCTCCTATCGCTCATTGCCTCCATGTGACTCGGGACTGTACCCAAAATCCACCTGTTTGCACAACTCCTCTTGAGCGTGGTAGGGAAGAAATCAAAACACAGTGGGAGCCACACAAGACTCTATGACGATCTCGGGTCTACAGACTAACCTGTACCTGTGTCATCAGAGGACTGCTATCTGACGATAGGTATAATACAACTAGGAGTCATCGGCGAGTCCGTTCGGTGTACCCATTCTTCAATGAGCACCTGTGTACAATCTTTGATGTCACACACCAATAGTTGCGGGATCAAACATCACCCTCTAAGGGATAAGAAACGTACAAACTAGTCTACTCTAGAATATCGATGCCCTAGTCTCGATATTCTCTCGACTAGGAACTGATTAAATGATGTACTTTTGGACCACCCTGGCTCCACTAGTATGATCTCATCATAATCCTAGTAGTCACGTACATATCCTAAGGGCTTTATCAACATGTAAGAGACAGACAGTATAAATACCAGTCTATATGTTGAGATAAAGGTAACCTGGTAGCATACTATCATGTCGAGCAAGAAATTTCTCTATATATATGTCAAAGCATCCACTATATCAACAATAATGGCTTCTAGGGCATACATATTCCTAACAATCTCCTACTTGAACTAAGGCCAGTTGTTGTAGTATCTCATACCCAACGTCCCAAAACACTCTCGAATAGCATCTGGGGGATGGCCTCGGTGAGTGGATTCGCTGTGTTATCCTCTGTGTTAACTCTCCTGACCTCGATCTCCGAGAGATAAACTATCTTCCTGATCAGATGATACTGTCTAAGAATATATCTGGATCGCTGACGGGACCGGGGTTCCTAGGCCAAAGCCACAGCTCCATCGTCATCACAATACACAGGTAGTGGATGTCCAATGGTAGGAACCAAGTTCATCTTATGAACTAATTCATCCAGACAGTCTCTTTGGCAGCATCGTTGGTAGCTATGTGATCGGCCTCTATCAACGAGGCCGCTACGGTATATAGCTTGGAACCCTTCCAACATACCGTCCTTCCACTGAGGGTGAAGACAGAACCCGAGACTGACTTTCAGTCGTCCTTATCACTCTGGAAGCTCGAATCGGCAAAGGACTCCACCTGGAGTTCACCGTTACCATACACCAAGAACATCTCTTTAGTGCTTCTCAAGTGCTTAAGAATATTCTTCACAGCTTTCCAGTGGTTTTCTCCAAGATCTTTTCGATACTTACTCACTACACCTAGCGAGTAAGCTACATCCGGTCTGGTACACAACATCGCATGCATGATTGACCCGACTGCCGAAGCATAGGGTATCCCTTGTATGCGATCCATCTCCAAATCATTCTTGAGAGACATCTCTTTGGAGAGAGTGATTCCTGTACAAGCGGGTACATTACCATGCTTAGAATCTTCCATACTAAACCTCTTTAGTATGGTGTCTATATACCTGGATTGGGACAATCCCAAATCTTTTTAGATCTATCTCTATAGATTTATATCCCCAGGATGTAGGAGGCATCGGTTAGATCTTTCATGGAGAACTTGTGTGATAAGAGGAGCTTGACCGAGCATAGGAACATCGTTTCCTATCAAGAGTATGTCATCCACGTACAATACGAGGAGGACAATCTTACTCTCTACAACCTTCTTATATATACATGGTTCATCTACCTTTTTGATGAATTTAAACTCTTTGACAACTTCATCAAAACAGACGTTCCATCTCCACGATGCCTGCTTTAATCCGTAGATAGATTCAAGCAGCTTGCACACTCTTCCGCTGCTCCCACTGTGTACGAAGCCCTCTGGCAGTGTCATATACACGGTCTCTTCTAAATCACTATTTAGAAAAGCAGTTTTGACGTGCAGTCTGCCAGATTTCGTAGTTATGGTATGCGGCAATGGCAAGTAGGATCCTGATGGACTTAAGCATAGCGACAGGTGAAAAGGTTTCATCATGGTCGACACCAGGTCGTAGACGAAAAGCTTTTGCTACAAATCTAGCTTTGAAAGTCTCAACTTTTCCATCTACACCAAATTATCTTCCTCAAAGATCCTCTTGCTCCCGATGGGTTTTACTCTTCAGGGGCAACTTCCAAAGTCAACACTTTGTTGGTGTACATGGATTCCATCTCAGATCGCATAGTATCCAGCCATTTCACAGAGTCCCCACTAGTGATGGACTGCTCGAAACTCGTTGGGTCATCATCTCCATGATGCAATCCTCGCTCCCACCATCTATGAGAAAACCGTAGTATCTTTCTGGTGGATGAGGAACCCTACTAGATCTGCGGAGTGGTGTTCAGTCGAAAATAATGCAATCTGTAACACATCAATTTCCTTATTATTCTAATCATCTAAGGATAGTTGATATAAATATAACACATATTACCAGTTTGTCTGGAAAATACTTATTACCCCGTGTTATATATATCAAGCATTCTTTACAGGAAATTGTGTGTTTATTACTTCACGCATGATATTGTATATCTCAACACTTTTCATCAAGATTTTGTGCAGAAAATTATTCAGGTTAAAGAACTGGAATCGCAAAATTGCCGATAAAACGCAGCAAGTCAAAGACTAAAAATCTGGCAGAGATTCAGAAGAGATTAAATAATTACAGACATTAAAAGAACATCCAAAAACCAACATCAGACTACCCCAGAAACATGAAGCATAGATCACACCAAAAGGCCGCGGAACCGCGGCCGATCCAGCCCGATCCGCCGTGGATCCACGGTCGAGTTGGGGGCGCCGGAGACGAAACTTCTCCAGAACCTTCTTTGTAACCGCTTAGCTTCCTCAAGACGCTTAATAAACACGTGGCTTCTTCTCTGCATAACAACCAAGTTTATGAAGGAAGCTTGATTTGGGGGCTATAAAAGAGGATCTAGAACTTAATTTTTGGGGTGGTGGAAGAGGTTAGCCAATTAGTTACACAATTATAATTCAATTCCAGTTGAGTGATACAACTTGAGATCCAATCCAAATCCAATCAAATCAAGATCCATTGAGAGCAAAATCAAGCGACAATCGAAGATCCTTTATTGCAATGCCGATCGTCATTAAGAGCAAGAGATCCGTGATCGATCCACGTCTCACGAAGATCGAGTCGAGCAAAGATCGACAACAAATTCCCTTTCAAAGGAGTGATCGAGAGCTAGTGTTGTAAACTCAAATTGAGAGGTGTAATTTGAAGGAGATTTAATAAAGGTGATAATTGTACTTCTCGCTTTCTTTACATTCTTGCATTACGAAATTTCTTGTTCTTGATTCTTTAATTTTCATGATGCGTGAGTGAAATCTCCGCTTGTAAAGTAATCGAGAGAATCGGTAGATCTAATGATGATGAAATCCTAATACTAATCTTAAGTCTTATGAGGATTGTGAACTTTAGGAAAAAGAATCATCAATAACCTAATTTGGATCGAGATCATGTTCTTACTAATTTCGTTGCAAATTAGGCATTAAACAATTGATGATTCTCCTTGCTAAAAGCTAGATCCATATGATGATCAATGAAAAGACAAGGGATAAAGAAAGAAAAACCCTAGTTTCTTCAATAGATCCCTGATCTTCATTCATCACCATCGTCCTAGCTACGATTCATCAATAGATAAGATAAGTCATTTCTAGTATTCATCATTGCTACTAATCCAATTGATTCCTACAAGCTATTCTTCATATTCTTGATAATTCAAATTGATATCGGACACTTTATTGATTTCTAATTCTTGAATATATTCTTGATTTTCTTGAAATGACAACTCAATTAAATCTCGAATTACTTTCTTGATTTTTTTTTTTATATTTTCATTTCGACTCATCTAAAGCAAGATCGAATAAGTACACACATCTCAGTGGACGATCCGTATTCATTAACGAGCTACATCGACACCGTTAATTGATTGCGGTTATAAATTCTTTGGTTGTGATTACATTTCAAAACACGATCCGAAATTTTAGATCAATCAAATGGCGCTGTTGCCGGGGATTGCGTGCTATTTTGTTCGTTCTTGTTAATTGAGTTGAAATTTTATTATTCCATCATAATTTTAAATCAAAATCGCATCGTGTGCTTAACGATTAGTTGTGAATTTTGCAAGGAAATCTGGAATCTCTGCAGCAAGGGGAAAAATATTCAGATCATTTCAGATAGGACAGAGGAGCAATAGGAGCAGCAATACAAAATTCCGATCAAAGAACTGTTCATTTAACCGCGGAACCGCGGCGGAAAGCAGCTTTTGGCGGCGGATCCACGGCTAGATAGTCGATTCAGAGCTCCAGTTTTCTCAGGTATACTTCTTACTTTCTTAACTCCTCCCTGCTCTTGTCCAATAACCATTTTCTGCAGGATTCTTTGCAAAAATTCACAGCGCCGCTAAAAGAAAAATTTGTTGCGTGTTTTGATATTGGTTGTTTGCATATTTTAATACGGAAATTAAGGGGCAAACACCAAATTCAGATTAGGTGGGGATTTCATTACCCTTCTTAAGCCCCAAAAATCACACAACTAGCATCCACATCACCCTCATTAACTAAAAAATATCTAGACAAGACTCTAAGGATCGTCGTGCTCAATTAGGTCAGAAGGAGGTCGTGGGTAATCTACTGTTTATCCGCGTTTCTTTTGTGGTGTCTAATGCAAGTGTGTCTAAGGCAAGTGGTTACTTAATTAGGCCCGTTACTTACGTAGCGGAGAACCTCCCACTTACCTGGCCACAGAAGGGATAAAGAGGCAGTAGAGAATTTATCCTGCGATTTGTCTTCTGGAAGTCTAGGAGCGGTCTAGTGACTTGACCTAGGTGACCATTAGATCTAGAGTTGCTTGTACATTGTTGTGTTATTTTTCAAAATCCGTCTTTTTCAAAACAAACCAAACACCAAATCCACTTTTGTCTAATTATCACAAACGCTTCCACTTGTGCTAAATCATTTAGTGCATACTCGGCTGGACACGGGATTCTAGTACCCGTCTTGTCCGCGTTTTTCCTATCGACTCCAAAGTCGGTAATTCTACATTTTCTTTTTCCTCACCACACACCACATCCACTTCGATGGACGGATCTCCATCGAACTTCTTTAACACCACTTTGCCACCACCCACAGGTGCGCAGAATCCACCCCGCATCTCTCTCCAAGAGAGATGCTACCCTATTTGAGCTCCTCTTTCTACCTGTCTTTCCATTCCACCAGCCAATGGGAACAATTTCGAAATCAAAACTCAATACATCAATCTTTTACCCAAAGTTCACGGTCTCATATCTGAAGATGCATACATATTTATTACCAAATTTGAAAACGCATGTGCTATGATGGGTACTTCACAGCTTTCTATGGATGTTATGCGTCTACGTCTTCTCCCGTTCACTTTGTATGATTTAGCCGATAAGTGGCTTTATAACACAGCTGCACATTCTATTTCAAACTTGGATGAATTCGTCATAGCTTTCCTTAAGAAATTCTACCCCAATCATAAGACAGCCCGAGTCCGCAGCGAAATAAATCAATTTACCGAGCTTCCCAATGAACCATTTTCGAAGTGTTTTGAATGCTTCAAGGATCTGTTAGTTCAATGTCCTCATCAGGGAATCCATCGATAGGAACCGTGCAGAATAATATATGAGGGCATTAATCCTACAACAAAATAGGTGCTTGAATCAATGTGTCAAGGCAACTTCATGTCTAAAGACGATGGTGAAGCTTGGAAATTTTTAGAAGATTTCGCTGAAAAAACTTTGCAATGGGACAGTGTAAGTCAATCATCGTCTAGGGGTGGTATCCATCAACTGGATGTTTCCATAGCAGTCAAAGCTGAAATGGCAGCAATGCAAAAGAAACTTGATGCTATAGAACACAAATTTTTATTAGCTTCCCTAAACCAGATGACACTCCCCAAAACTGTCTGTGGATGCTATTCTGATTCATCACATTTGACGGAAGAATGTCCTTTGAATTCTCCGTTTCAAGATCAAGAGCACACAAATGCTGCTTTTCAGTAAAGACTTAAAAACGATCCGTATTCTTCTACGTATAATCAGGGTTGGAGGAATCACCCTAATTTTGCTTGGAACCAATACCAAACTCAAAATACGGTTCCAAACCAAAACAACTTTCAAAAGGTCCCTCCACAACAATAGCAACCACTACAACTGAGTCAGCACCCCTATCAATCACAAAATTTTCAAAATCCGGTCAACATTTCTGCACCGTATAATAATTCTTTGCAATTGACCGGTACCGATAACTCTTCTTCACTCAAATGAACCTTGAAAATGTTTATGAAAGAATCCATCCAAGTGTCGGCTGATATAAGGACTTTTATCGACGACATAAAGAAAAACTCCGCCTCCCAAAGCGAGAGTATTAAATCGATGGAAGCACAAATTGCACGAATAAATGCCGAAATGAGTGCTAGAGGGAAAGAGAAACTTTCGTCTCAACCCTTACCAAATCCTAGACATTCACAACACTACAATGTGAATGCCATTACAACGTTGAGATCCAGAAGAGTGCTGAATAATCAAGTCGGTGAAGAGATTGATAATAATGATGAATCTATCAATAACACCCCGGGTTTCCCTTCTACTTCCACATCCACTTCTGCTTCCACTTCTGACCCTTGTTCGTCTACCCCACCACCTTTTTCCGAGCCTATTCTTCGTTTTCCCCAAGGCTCGAACCCTCAACACACTTCTTCTAGTCCACCAAAGACGATCCCCACTTCTATTCTGGGATCTGTTCCACACACCACCACCTTCTCCAATGTTGGACCCAGCTATTATTGCTAAAGCTCCTTATCCGAATCGGTTAAGGGGAAACAAATCGAGTCCACATATGGAGAAGATTATGGAAATGTTTAAACATGTTAACATCAACATCCCTCTATTAAATGCTATACAACAAGTCCCGGCTTATGCGAAAATTCTTAAGGACTTGTGCGCTAGGAAGAGAAAGACTCAAGTGCCTAAAAAGGTATTCATGACAAATAATTTTAGCACTGCTTTTACCCCACAATTACCAAAGAAATGTAGGGACCCTGGATGCCCTACAATCTCGATTTCTGTTGGGGGTAAAAATATTAACCGTGCTTTTCTTGACCTTGGCGCAAGTGTTAACCTGCTTCCATATTCTGTCTAAGAGCAGTTAGGGATTGGAGAGTTAAAACCAGCTCACTGCACTCTCCAAATGGCAGACCGATCAATCACCAAACCTAGGGGTGAACTAGAGGATGTATTGATTAAAGTCAGGGAATTTATATTCCCTGTGGACTTTATTGTTCTTGATACACAGCCTGTATCGAACCCACGGAACCAAATTCCGGTGATTCTTGGTTGACCTTTCCTAGCCACTTCCAATGCTGTAATAAATTGTCGAAACGGTTCCATGACCCTATCCTTCGGGAAGATGTCAATTGAGCTGAACATTTATAAGATTGGAAGCCAGCCGTTTGAACCCTCTGCTCACATTCTTGATATTTGTTATGTCCACGAGATAGCTTTCGAAAGCTGCGAGGTTGATGAACTTTGCTTTGAAGATCTCGATGACATTAGCACATCTGTAGGGTTCCTAGGCACACTCAAGGGGTTCCACAAGGCATCAACCATGCCAAATTCTAAAATTTAGGTGCCGAGAAACCCTAATATAGATCGTTAACTAGAAATTAGGCGAAACAACAAGCTACTAAACGGCTTTAGTGCTAAATGAAAGGGGCTACAACCTTTGTAGATCCGGTCCTCCACCTTTTTAGCTCCGTGATGACGTCCCTCCGCTGCGATCATTGGATGCCGGACTCTAGCGATGGTTTCGTCGAAGAAATGATCGGGCTAGGTCGTCGACTTCGATGCCGAAGATGATCTACGTCGAGGCAACTCAAACTCAAGCTCCACCTTCACTAAGTCATAAAACTTGTGAAGATAACACACTCTACTACATGGCAAGTGGTAAAGGATGAAGAAATTGGAAGTGGGTTGACTTTAGATTTGGATTTCTCACGCTAAAACTTATGACACCATTGGAGCTAGCAAGTTTTCATGAAGCTTGATGAAGATGAAGAAGAAGAAAGAATTAAAAGGATAATGAAAAAAGAATGAGACTTATCCTTTTAATTATGGTACCATGGTTAAGTTAAGCCCTCAAGCTTAACTTGTGTAGAGAATTAACCAAAGACTTGGGTTAAAGGTTGGGTTAACTAGCATCTTAAAGAAATGACAAAAGAAATTGACTTTTTCAAAGTTTCTTCAAGCTTCATGAAGCTTGATAACTTTGACCAAAGTCTAATTTCATTTGTTATTTATTAGGAAATTAGTAAACCCTAATTTAACCTCAATTTGGTTCAAGTCTCATACACACAACTTGTATGTATCATCAAGCATGATACAAACATGTACACTTGCATATATCTCATATAAACAATGTGCACATACAAGTGAGAAAATCAATCTTAAATGAACCAATATTAGTTAATGTAAAGTAATATATCAAATATATAATTATACATTAAATCATTAAATCAACACTTGATTTAATGATCCGGTCATATCGCATATAACCGACTAATATCAAGTGTATCAATGTATCGAATCAACACTTGATTCGGTAACCCGGCTATATCATATATAACCGTCCAATGATACAAATCGTGAGAATAGAATACAGTATCACATACTGGTATTATTCTCGGTCCTGCATATATCTCATATGCGCTCCTATTTCGTTTTGCTTGAGCCAGGAAACCTCTGTGTAGGACTCTAAAGACTTGTCAATACACCGGCAGCAGGTGATGATCATATCAAACACCCACAAGCCGCAAGCGGTCTGCTAAACGTAACGGCCACCCGAGTATTGAGCGATCAGAAGATCAACGAGCAAGCCCGCTCACACTCCTGTGAATCCAACCAGTAACACTTACCGTACAGTCCGGTCTCGTCGTCTGATATATCGCATATCTTGCCTAGGGGTGGTAAACGTCAGACCCCAATAGCTCGATAAGTCGTGTCGATATGAGGTCTATAACATTTCGAGAAACTACTGGTAACACTTACCAGTAAATCTCAGCAACCCTGGCTAGGGATTTCCGGTTATAGCCAATCGAACACAGTGCAACATCAACTCCCTATACCGGGAGAGACGAATCCCCTCCTATCGCTCATTGCCTCCATGTGATTCGGGACTGTACCCAAAAACCACCGTTTTGCACGCCCTCTTGGATGTGGTAAGGTGGAAATTAAAGCACAGTGGGAATCACACAAGACTCTATGACGATCTCGGGTCTACAGACTAACCTGTACCAGTGTCACCAGAGAACTGCCATCTGACGTAAGGTATAATACCATCTGGGAGTTCTCGGCGAGTCCGTCCAGTGTACCCAGTCTCCACTGAGCACCCGTATATCATCTCTGATGTCAAACACCAATGGATATGGGATCATCCATCGCCCATCTGTATGGGTCGAGAAGGTATACGCTAGTCTACACTGGTATATCGATGCCCCGTCTCGATACACCCACGACTAGGGACCTTGAAGGATGTACTTATGGACTACCATGTCCCCACTAGTATGATCTGCATCATAGTCCAGGTAGTCAAGTACACATCCTAAGGGCTTTACCAACATGTAACAGAGAGACAATCAGTGTACACGTTAAAATAAAGAGCAACCAGATAGCATACTATCATGTCGAGCAAGAAAGTCCTCCCTATATATGTCCCAGCATCCACTACAATATACATCCTATGTACAGTAATGGCCTCTAGGGCATACATATAACTAACAACATCATTGCTTGATCTTGCACATCTTAGTGAGGAAACTTTTGACGAGTCCACTCCTGAATCTGAAACTTTTGACTCATCACTTTCCGAGTCTGTATCCTTTACAGCTATGAACTTCTTCGTGAATTTGAATGTCATTCTCTTACCCCCACCTTCTATTGTTTCTCCGCCGACATTAGATCTCAAATTGCTACCTTCTCATCTTAAATATGCATATTTAGGTGAGAATGAGTCTTTACCTGTGATCATATCCGCTTCTCTAGCCTTAGAGTAAGAGAACGCTCTTTTGACAGTCTTGAGATCTAATAGGCAGGCTTTTGGTTAGACAATGGCTGATATCAAAAGGATTAGTCCCTTAATTGTTGAACATCATATACATATGATGGATGAAGCCAAGCCAACCCGAGAACCACAAAGACGGTTGAATCCCGTCATGAAGGAGGCGGTAAAGAAAGAAATTGTCAAATGCCTTGACAGTGGTATCATTTACCCAATCTCTGATAGCCAATGGGTAAGTCCAACTCATGTAGTCCCCAAGAAATCTGGCATCATGGTCATAACAAATGAGGCAAATGAGATAATCCAGACACGCGCTCAAACTGGGTGGCGTGTATGTATTGATTATAGAAAACTCAATGCCGCAACGAGGAGAGACCACTTTCCTCTACCTTTCATTAACCAGATGTTAGAATACTTAGCTGGACGTGAATATTATTGTTTCATGGACGGATACTCTGGCTATAACCAGGTCCCTATTGCCAAAAAGGATCAAGATAAAACCACATTTACATGTCCTTTTGGTACTTTTGCTTATAGACGCATACCCTTTGGGTTATGCAATGCTCCCGCTACATTTCAGCGGTGTATGATGGGGATATTCTCGGACATGGTCGAGAATTTTCTGGAGATTTTCATGGACAATTTCTCGATATTCGGAGATTCTTTTGATGACTGCTTATCATATCTTGACACAGTTCTTACTCGTTGTAAAGATAAGAACTTAATCTTGAATTGGGAAAAAAATCCATTTTATGGTCCAAGAGAGAATTGTGCTTGGACATGTCATTTCACGGAAATGCATTGAGGTTGATAGAGCTAAAATAGATGTCATTCATAACCATCCTCATCCCAAATGCATCAAAGTTATACGATCTTTTCTTGGCCATGCAGGCTTTTATAGGAGATTCATTAAGGATTTTAGCAAAATTGCTAAACCCTTAACTCTTCTCTTGGTCAAGGACACAACCTTTCACTTTGACTCGGATTGTGAGGCTGCATTTGACTCACTTAAGAATTCCCTCACTACAGCCCCCGTTCTATCATTTCCTGATTGGAACCATCCGTTTGAGCTAATGTATGATGCATCAGATTTTGCTGTTGGTGCAGTCTTAGGACAACACATTGATAAGATGCCACATGTGATTTATTATGCAAGTAAGACCCTGAATTATGCTCAAATTAATTATACAACCACCGAAAAAGAACTTTTGGCAGTTGTATTTGCATTAGAAAAATTCAGGTCTTACTTGATTGGCTCACCAATTGTTGTGTACACTGACCACTCCGCCTTAAAACATCTTTTATCGAAGAAAGATACTAAAGGTAGGTCAATATGTTGGATCCTTCTATTACAAGAATTTGATCTCGTCATTCGAGATAAGAAAGGATGTGAAAACGTAGTAACCGACCATCTTTCACGCATCTCTTCTTCATCTGTGACCTTGCCAATTAATGACTCTTTTCCAGACAAACAACTCTTGAATGTATCCACCGAACCTTAGTTCGGGGATATAGTGAATTATCTTGCAACATGGCTTATTCCCCGCGAATGATCGAAACAAGACAAACATCGATTTCTGTCCCAAGTAAAACACTTTTACTGGGATGAACCCTATTTGTTTAAGTATTGTCCTGATCAGATCATTCACAGATGTGTCCCCAATGATGAATTCAAGAGATCTATCTTTCTGTCATGATCAGGCAGGTGGAGGTCATTTTGGTACTCGAAAGACGGCGGAGAAAGTTTTGCAATGTGGTTTTTACTGGCCGACTTTATTCAAAGATGCATTTGATTATTGCTAAACCTGTCCACAATGTCAACACATGGGTAGGAATTCTCAGAGAAATGAGATGCCACTTCAACCGATCTTGGTGGTTGAAATTTTCGACGTTTGGGGTATTGATTTTATGGGTCCTTTTTCCAACTCTTTTGGGAATTTGTACATATTTCTTGGGGTTGATTACGTCTCGAAATGGGTGGAAGCTATTTCTTGTCGCACTAATGACAACAAGGTTGTCATTAAGTTCCTTAATGAAAATATCTTTTCGCGATTTGGACACCCTCATGCTATCATTAGCGATAACGGGACGCATTTCTGTAATCGATCTTTCGAGACTTTGATGCGGAAATATGCAATCAACCAAAAATTTTCGACACCCTATCATCCCCAAACGAGCGGGCAAGCTGGGGTTTTCAACAGACAGATCAAGCAAATTTTGGAGAAAACAGTTTCTAAAAACCGGAAAAATTGGTCAACCAAATTGACGGATGCTCTTTGGGCATTTCGTACTGCATATAAAACTGATCTAGGTATGTCTCCGTATCGTCTAGTGCTTGGTAAGACTTGCCACCTTCCGGTCGAGATTGAACACAAAGCATTGTGGGCCATTAAAGAACTGAACTTTAACTTAGATCAAGCCTGCAACTTTCGGAAGCTGCAATTAAATGAGTTAAGCGAACTCCGCGATGAAGCTTATGATAATGCTGTGATAGTAAAGAACCGGACTAAGGTATTTCACGATACAAACATTTTGAGAAAAACTTTTACCCCAGGTCAACAAGTCCTTCTTGACGATTCACGTCTCCATCTTCATGCGGGTAAACTAAAATCTCGATGGAAAGGACCATTTGTTATGCGGTATGTATACCCGCACGGGGCAGTTGAGGTTGAAAATGTTGAAAACGGTTCAATTTTCAAAGTGAATGGACATAAATTAAAACCGTATTTTTCCGCTGACCCCACGGAGGAGCTCCTGTTTTTACAGGAGTCGCTTTATAATAACTGATTTTCCACCACCCCACCTCCATGTCTTGGTAATATTGTCTCATCTTTTAGAATGGAAGTGAGTCAACTTATACATACATATAAAAATAATAAAATAAAAAAAAATTGTACATAAAGAATAAGTTTGGGGGAGATTCTCACGATCATATTTCATGTCCTCCGTTAATAAATTTTTCCTCCCAAGTTACAAGTTTCTGAGATTTAACAGATGGCAACAGTGAGGACACTGTTGTAAACAAGTTTGGGGGAGGTTTGTGCTTATTTACGCATCACTTTGCATCATATTTTGCATAAGCACAAAATATATAAAAAAAATTAAAAATAAAAATATTTAATATTTAATCTTTTATAATAAAAGATTAGAAAGTGAAAAATTACATCTAAAAGATTGGAAAAATTTAAGAAAACCAAGAAAGTTAGATATTTTCTTAAACGAAACTAGTAATAAGTAGTTATGAGCCGTTGTCCCAAGAGTTAGTAAGATGAAGGAAGTCACTAATCTGCGGATAAAAATAAGTCTGAAAAATAGTTCCTATTCTGAAAGCCAAACATTTGAATGTTGATACCCTACTATACGCACTTACACACGTCTTGAAGCTCGGGATAGTAGAGGATACCTTGAAATGCTCTTGTCTAAAAGCTAAAAGTAAGAAAATTATAAATGAAGCAATAAAATATAAAATGGTGTAGAAAAATGAACACTGGTTTTGTAATCACCAAGGCAGCATAAAAAAAATATAGAGAGGGTGCTTCATCGCCTAGTGCCTTAGACCAACTGGTTTGGGAGTCACTGCTATGCCTTAGATGTTGCAAGACGAGGAAAATACTAATACGCCTAATAGCAAGCACATGAGTAATCGATCGATTAGTACCTCAAGAAGTATTAACGGTCGCATGAAAAATGTATGAGCAAATCCATCTAAATATTCACCGATTAAAAAGTACTGAAGTAGATGGACAAGAGTATGATAGCTTGAATTGAATTCTCCTAGTGTGGGGATGTTTTTTACACATACGTAGGGGTATATGATCGGTGTTTGGAAGAAAGGTAGGAATGAAGAATGAAGGCGATGTTTTATTGAGGGATGATGTGATTTCTAACATTTTTTCATGACTATTAAGATAGGGCTCATGACAACCGAAAAGCTAGTATAGTTGGAAACTCTAATTTTCAAAGTCTTTCTTTTACAATTCTTATCTTTATATGTAACTTTCACAGTCATCCTTTTATTATAGGATTTTGTGGGTGTAATCCGCTGAAAACCCTCAGGAGACAACACTCCTCCTACTAGGGACACCTAGAGGTTTAAAGGCTTGTTGCACATGCTCAGTACAATCGTGTTTTGCCTACGAAAGTGTGCTAGTTAGTTTTTCTTTTTCTTAATAAAATTTTCTCCTTCTCTTGAATAAAAGATATTTGCTCGAGATGATCAAAATTATGTTTGGGGGAATTTGCTCAGTCAAAAATAATGCAATCTGTAACACATCAATTTCCTTATTATTTTAATCATCTAAGGATAGTTGATATAAATATAACACATATTACCAGTTTTTCTGGAAAATACTAATTACCTCGTGTTATATATATCCAACATTCTTTACAGGAAATTGTGTGTTTATTACTTCACGCACGATATTGTATATCTCAACACTTTTCATTACGATTTTGTGCAGAAAATTATTCAGGTCAAAGAACTGGAATCACAAAATTGCCGATAAAACGTAGCAAGTCAAAGACGTAAAATATGGCAGAGATTCAGAAGAGATTAAATGATTCCAGACATCAAAAGAACAACCAAAGACCAACATCAGACTACCCCAGAAACATGAAGCAGAGATCACACCAAAAGGCCGCAGAACCGCGGCCGATCCAGCCCGATCAGCCGCCGATCCGCGGCCGAGTTGGGGGCGCCGGTGACGAAACTTCTCCAGAACCTTCTCTGTAACCGCCTAGCTCCCTCAAGACGCTTAATAAACACGTGGCTTCTTCTGGAAGGCTCTGCATAACAACCAAGCTTATGAAGAAAGCTTGATTTGGGGGCTATAAAAGGGGATCTAGATCTTAATTTTGGGGGTGGTGGAAGAGGTTAGCCAATTAGTTACACAATTACAATTCAAGTTGAGTGACACAACTTGAGATCCAATCCAAATCCAATCAAATCAAGATCTATTGAGAGTAAAATCAAGCGACAATTGAAAATTGCAACGCCGATCGTCATCAAGAGCAAGAGATCCGCGATCGATCCACGTCTCACAAAGATCGAGCCGAGTAAAGATCGACGAAAAATTCCCTTTCAAAGGAGCGATCGAGAGCTAGTGTTGTAAACTCAAATTGAGAGGAGTAAGTTGAAGGAGATTTAATAAAGGTGATAATTGTACTTCTCGCTCTCTTTACATTCTTGCATTATGAAATTTCTTGTTCTTGATTCTTTAATTTTCATGATGCGTGAGTGAAATCTCCGCTTGTAAAGGAATCGAGAGAATCGGTAGATCTAATGATGATGAAATCCTAATACTAATCTTAAGTCTTATGAGGATTATGAACTTTAGGAAAAAGAATCATCAATGACCTAATTTGGATCGAGATCATGTTCTTGCTAATTTCGTTGCAAATTAGGGATTAAACAATTGATGATTCTCTTTGCTAAAGGATAGATCCGTATGATGATCAATGAAAAGACAAGGGATAGAGAAGAAGAAACCCTAGTTTCTTCAATAGATCCTTAATCTTCATTCATCACCATCGTCCTAGCTACGATTCATCAATAGATAAGATAAGTCATTTTTAGTATTCATCATTGCTACTAATTCAATCGATTCCTACAAGCTATTCTTCATATTCTTGATAATTCAAATTGATATTAGACACTTTATTGATTTCTAATTCTTGAATATATTCTTGATTTTTTTGAAATGACAACTCAATTAAATCTCGAATTACTTTCTTGAATTTTCTTTTATATTTTCATTTCGACTCATCTAAAGCAAGATCGAATAAGTACACGTATCTCAGTGGATGATCCATATTCATTAACGAGTTACATCGACACCATTAATTGATTGCGGTTATAAATTCTTTGGTTGTGATTACATTTCAAAACACGATCCGAAATTTTAGATCAATCAAGTGGCTGCGGTTCGTCGGGGACTATTGAATCCTCCGGTTCCACCAAATCGTCAGCTATAGTTTGCGTTGGTGGAATTTCTTCCAGTTCTACCTCATTGCCACTAATTTCTTCCACAAGAAATTCCTTTTCTAAAAAGGTGGCATGTCGAGAATCAAAACACCTATTGTTCCTCGGTGTGGTAGAAGATATATCCTCGCGAATGTTTGGGATATCCTGCAAACTTGCACAGAACTGACCTTGCCTCAAGCTTGTCCGGATTTTGCTTTTCAACATAGGCCGGAGAAACCCATATCTTAACTGGTTTGCGAGATGATCTTTTCCCATTCCATATCTTATATGGAGTGGTAGGCAACGGATTTGGTCGAACTCTATTCAATAGGTATGCAGCTATCTCAAGTGCATATCCTAAAAATGAAATACGTAACTCAACAGTACTCATCATAGAGCGCATCATATCTAATAGGGTGCGATTCCTCCACCTCGATATATCGTTGTGCTGTGGTGTATACGGAGGAGTAATTTGAGAGAGAATCCCGTTCTTTTTTAAACAGTCTCGGAATTCCGTTGCTCAAGTATTCTCCTCCCCGATCATATCGAAGGATTTGAATACCTTAACCATCTGGTTCTCTGTTAGTGTATATGCCCTAAGGGCCATTATTGTATCATACTAGTTTGTATATTACTTGATGAAAGCTTGGATATTCACATGTATATAACAGTCTTGCTAAACATGGTAGTATGCTAGTTGGTTTTTCTATCTTAATATGTGAGTATACGTGTTGATAGAGCTCTTAGGATCTTGCTTGACTACCAGCGTTGTGATGGCAGTCACACTAGTGGAGGCTGGGTAGTCTACAAGCACATCCTTATTCAGGTCCCTAGTCGTTGGATTATCGAGACAGGGCATCGATACTCCAGAGTAGACTAGTGTGTACGCTTCTCATCCCAGTTGGGGAGATGGTCTGTCCCACAGCCGTCAGTACGTCGTACTGGAGATAGTATGCAGGTGCTCGTTAGGTTACGGGTACACCGGACAGGACTCACAGGGAACTGTTGGTTGGTTTTATACCAGTCGTCAGTGAATAGTTCCCAGGTGACATGAGTACAGCATAGTCCGCAGACTTGACACTGCTACTTCGCCTCGAGTGTGTCCCACTGTTCTTAGATTGCTACCCTACCACGGCTCAAAGGAGTCGTGCAAACAGGTAGCAGTTGGGTGCAGTCCCGAGCACTTGGAGGTAGTGGCGGTTAGACAGGATTCGTCTCTCCCGGTATTGGGGGTTGATATCGCGCTGTGTCAGAGAGCCATTACGCAAAGTCCCTGGCCAGGGCAAGCGAGATTTGCTGGTAGGTTCCAGTAGTTTCTCAGGGTATAATAGGCTTCGCTCCGACACGACTTATACAGCTATTAGGGGACTGACGCTTGCCGCCCCCCTAGGCCCGATATGCGATAGTCTTAGACGATCGGACCGGACTGTACGGAGATTGTCACATCAGACTCAGTAAGAGTTCGGATGGGTTTCCTCATCGGCCTTCTTATCGACATCTACCTGGGGACCGTTACGTACAGCTAGTGCCGCTTGCGGTCTGTGGTTAAACCCACTGCCAGCATAGTAGTCGAGTCTCTAGAGTCCCACGCAGAGAGTTTCCCTACTCCAGGCGAAACGATATAGAGGTCGTATGGTTTTACGACAAGGGTTCGGACGCATACGTGTGTTTTCGCACGTACGACTTTCGGACAGTTTTTACTGGTCGGCTTTGGTTTAAGCCAGTTACTAGTATCTGGTTATTGGATTTATACAGTCTAAAGTTTTTCTGTGTTTTCACGGATAGGAGGGGCGTTCTCATAATTGCGCGAGAAGCTTCTAGAAGATGGTGACTAATGAGGTTTAGGTGGCATATATATTGAATGAGATTAGTGAGTCATATGGATGATTCATCCATGTCATTAATTCTTCATAATTGCTTAATGACTCATGGAGATGAATCACCACAAGATATTTATCAAGCATGGTTGTAAATCATTTTCTTTTCTTTTCTTGATAAAATAAAATGCTTGATATATATTATGATAACTCATTTTCTCTTCTCATTTATTATGTTCATCTTCTCTCTCCTCAAGCTCTCTCTCTTCAAACCCTAATCCTCCCCTCTCATGTGTTGAGTACAAGGATTAGTTAGACTACTTAATCTATAACCATACTCTATTTCATCTAGGTACTTTGATTAGCACTTAAAGATACTTAGTTGCCTCAAGTTTAGAGGCAAAGCTTGGAGTTTAGCTCTCGTGGTGGATCGTCTACTACTTGGAGAAGGCCGAGGAGGAGGTGGAGTTCGTAAAGACGAAGGACACGGTTCTTTAGGTATAATCCCTTTACATAGTAGTTGTTAACAACTATGTTTGATGTTAGTTATCGTTTAGCTTCGATTCATGCGGTTAGTCGATGTTTAAGCAAAGAACAGGATCGTTTTTCATATTTCTGCCTCCCCGCAAGTCATGGGGTGTTGTACATCGACTTACAGTGGTATCAGATCCTCGCTAAACAATAAATAACTCACTTGCAAAATTGTATGAATTTCGAACGAAAAAAACCAAAACCGGAAAACCCCGATATCATGGTTTCTGTCGATTTTTAAATGAAGTCCAAAATTTTTTCAGGCAGGTTCAGAAAGCCCTAAATGATAGTATTAGAACACCCAAGAAAATTGGGCTCACGAATCGACTAAACCGCCGTGGAACCGCGGCGAATCCCCCCGATCCGCCGCGATTCCGCCGCCAAGTTGCCGATTCACAAGCCCAATTTTCCTGTGCTGGTTCTCTGTGATATTTGGTATTTTCTGGAATTTTTAATTTTTGCTCAGGTTTCAGATTTACAGAGAAGTATTGGAGCAAAATTAAATGTGTTTAATCGATCGAAATTATACGGTATTTGCTTGTTGGATTATATCTGTGTTTGTATAATGTGTTCGTAAACCTCCCTTAACTGCTAGTATGTCGGTTGGCACGGGGTTGCACATTTCTGTAATGTATTTTACTGTTTGTGGATATGAACTGTGTTGGACTGTTGTGATGTATAGCCGGGGTTATGTGATGGGTTATTATTTAATTCATTTGATGTAAATGTAATTTGTTGTAATATTATTTTGCGGGGCACATCCAGGTTGCGGTTGTAGCCACCGTTGTATTATTTCATTTTACTGTTTTTTGCTCCTAGGACAGACCCAAGGTGGGGTGCACAAACTGCCGGGTGGGTAGTTTGCCGTACCCGTTGGGGTCTTGGGTGGGGTAATGGCTATTCATCACAACTGTGTAATCCGTCTTTTGTTGCAGGCTCAAAACAAACACGGATTACTTGCAAATCCAATAAAGTTCATCTGTGATCTGGAATGCCTATTATTGCGTCTGACGAATGTACAATATCTATATATGATAGCTATTTAGACGTCACTTATGTTTTACACCCGCGCTAGCCCAGCCCCCGCTCTGTCGTTAGTTAAGTAACCTAACGGGTGATGACGGGACCCCGTGGCGAATGCGGATGGCATAAGAGGACGTTGTATTTTCGTTGTTTTCTGCAATGATAGGTTAATGATGGGACGCATTATTTATAATGCAAAGAAAATAAACCAAAAAGTTTAATCGTTGGAACAATTTAAAAGAAACCACTCGGTTAAATTTAAAAACAGATATTTTTAAATGCGGAGCTTTAACCACTCCTTTTAAAAGCTATCAGGTTCCTTCGGTTATATCAAGTTCACTACGTTCACGGTTTCGCCAAAACCATTCGTAGCCCTCCGTCATTTCATCTGGGTATTCAGTAGTATTCAAGCTATGTATTTTGACCTAACGCCAAGGCATAGTGTTTGGTAGCTACTGGGTATTCATTTGTTGCATAGATAGATGAGTTAGTTTGGGACAGTCGTATTATCATTTTGGCCGAACGTCAAGGATATATACGGATGGGTTCAAATTGACAAGATAATGATGGGTAGAACTTGACATGTGACTTATGACATTTTGACCTAACGCCAAGGTCATAAAAGCATGGGGCAAAAATATATATCGGGAATTTCTAAAGAAACTGAAATTTGCAAAGAGTTGCATACCATTTGGAGTTTGATGAATGTTGGTAGGATTCCTTCAACATTATCATACAATGATATTTGGATCCCGATCCTACTGTGAGTATATGCTACTTATCAGGATATTCGTTACTTAACGATCAATGCTATAAACCAAGTAGGTGTCAAGAAAGGTGTCAGCGGGGTTACGCCCCCAGAGAAAAGAGGTTATTTAATTAAGGAACTTCGCGAAAGCATTGGAAAACCTCCCTCGAAGTATCGACACTAGCCTGGCTGAACGGTTAAGCAAGTATTGTACGGTGAGAATAGTCCTGGCTAATTCTTCTTTTATGGTTTGAGGAAGGATTCGAGAAACAGTGGGAGCCATCCAGTTTAGATAAACTAAAAACCACTCTAAACTTACAAGAGCATCATGCTAAAGAGTTTTCTTCTCTCTCTCCTATTTGCAGCGACCCTGAAAATGACTGGACTTAAGTTACTTTTAGAGAAAAATATACTGACAGGGCCAAACTATAAAGATTGGCTGCGGAATGTCAAAATGGCTTTGACCTATGACAAATTGGGGTACGTCCTCACCGCTACGGCACCTGCTGTCCCTGGTCCCAAATCCAGTAATGTGGATAAGGAAATCCGCAAAACCTGGGATTTCGATTGCGCGAAAGCCAAGTGCATCGTGCTTGCCTCGATGAACAATGAACATCAGAGGAGGCACGAGGATATGGAACTAGATGGCATATTTCTCCATACAAAGGAACTTTATGGAGAGCAATCTCGTATAGCAAGATACGAGACCTCTAAGAACTTGTTTCGAGCGAGGTTGGCTTTCGGGTCATCGGTAGGAGAACATGTCCTAAAGATGATCGGCTATATAGAAGAGCTCGCAGACCTTGGGACGACTTTGGATAATGAGCTCTATACAGACCTTATTCTCCAGTCCCTTCCTCACACCTACGCCCAGTTTATCCTGAACTTCAACATTCAAAGAAAAGAAGTTGAACTTCCGGAACTCCTGAACATGTTAAGGAGTGCAGAGGGCACCTTGCAGAAGACAAGGGAAACACCCGCTATGTTTGTTGGCGGTGCATCTTCTTCCGGGTCCAAGGCTAAGGCCAAAGGAAGGAAGAAGAAGGCCGCCACCAAACCTAGAGGAGGTGTTAGTAAGGTGGGAGGGAAGGGAAAGAAAAAGTTTGCGGTACCGGTAGTGGGCCAGGATGAGTGCTTCCATTGTCACAGGAAAGGGCACTGGAAGAAAGATTGCAAGGCGTGGAACGCCAAGAACCAGGAACCGAAGCAAGTTATGGCTTCGACTTCAGGTGTGTTTGTAATTGAGAATTGTCTGTCAATTAACTATACTTCCTGGGTATTGGATACCGGATCAGGATCTCATATTTGCAATTCATTGCAGGCACTGAGAAACCGTAGAGTGCTGAAGGAAGGTGATATGACCCTAAAGGTTGCTAACGGAGCTAGCGTGGGAGCTGCGTCCGTCGGGGATTATCACCTAGGATTGACGAGTGGACACATTTTGGTTTTACATAACTGTTTTTTTGTACCAAGCTTAACGTGTAATATCATATCAGTTTCCTTGTTATCAAATAAAGGTTATGATTTCACGTTTGTAAGAGATGTTGTTAACATCCACCTTAATCATGGTTTGATTGGGTCCGGTACACTAAATAACAGTATATATGTTTTAAACCAACTCCAAATTTTCAATGTCCAGAACACACTAAAAAGAAAGTCTCCAGATTTAAATAAAGCTTTCTTATGGCATTGTAGACTGGGTCACATCAATGAGAGAAGGTTGACTAAGTTGCATAAAGAAGGATATTTGGACTCGTTCGAATATCAAACTTATGACACTTGTCAATCTTGTCTCAAAGGAAAGATGACAAAGACTCCATTTACTGGACATGGAGTAAGAGCGAGCGAGCTCTTAGGACTCATACACAGCGATGTATGTGGTCCAATGTCTACGCATGCAAGAGGTGGTTTTTCCTATTTCATTACTTTCACGGATGATTACTCAAGATACAGATTCATTTATCTGATGAAAAATAAATCCGAGGCTTTTGAGAAATTCCAAGAGTATAAGAATGAAGTAGAAAACCAAACCGGCAAAAGTATCAAGACACTTAGATCTGATCGAGGTGGTGAATACTTGAGTGCCGAGTTCCTAGGTTACCTAAAAGATAAAGGAATTCTCTCTCAGCTTACTCCTCCATACACTCCACAGCATAATGGTGTATCGGAGAGATGGAATCGAACCCTATTGGATATGGTACGATCCATGATGAGTAATGCTGAGTTACCGCGATCTTTCTGGGGTTATGCGCTAGAATCAGCAGCATATCTTTTGAACATGGTTCCTACCAAGACTGTGCCTACCACTCCATATCAGATGTGGAGCGGGAAGAAACCCCATCTACAGTATATAAAGATTTGGGGATGTCCAGCTTTTGTTAAAAAGCAGCATGTGGACAAGCTTGAGGCACGATCAGTAAAGTGTAAGTTTGTGGGATATCCAAAGAACTCCAGGGGATATCTATTCTATTACGCAGAGGAACAAAAGGTATTTGTTTCTCGTAATGCCCATTTTCTAGAACATCAGTTTTTAGAAAAGGAATCAAGTGGGAGCGAAATAGAACTGGAAGAAATTCCAGAACCACAAACTAATACTGAAAGTTTGGTAGAACCAGTAGTTCAAGAAGAACAAGACATTCCCGCACCCCTCCGCAGGAGTAGTAGGCCGTCTCATCCGCCTGAGAGATACTACGGTTTTCTCATAGATGGGGATAGAGAGGATTGCATCATAGATGATGATGAACCTACTGACTTTCAGCAGGCCATCCAGAGCGGCGACTCGGTACGATAGCTAGATGCAATGCGGACCGAAATGGAGTCCATGTACACCAACAAAGTATGGACTTTGGACTTTGCTCCAGATGGGGTAAAACCCATAGGATGCAAATGGATCTTCAAGAAAAAGATTGGTGTAGATGGACAGGTGGAAACCTATAAGGCTAGACTTGTTGCAAAGGGTTTTCGTCAAAGACCTGGTTTGGACTATGACGAAACGTTTTCTCCAGTGGCTATGCTCAAATCCATTCGGGTCCTTCTTGCTATTGCTACCTTCCATGATTATGAAATCTGGCAGATGGACGTAAAGACGGCTTTTCTGAATGGAAATTTAGAAGAGTGCGTCTATATGGATCAGCCAGAGGGTTTCAATCAGAGTGGGAGCAGCGGGAAAGTATGCAAGCTGCTTAAGTCCATTTATGGACTAAAGCAGGCATCGCGGAGTTGGAACATCTGTTTTGATGAGACAGTCAAAGAATATGACTTTATCAAAAATCCAGATGAACCGTGCATATATAGTAAAGTTGTAGCCAGAAGTGTCGTATTCCTCGTCTTGTACGTGGATGCCATTCTATTGATAGGAAATGTCATTCCTATGCTACAATCTGTCAAAGGATTCTTGTCACACAGGTTCTCCATGAAAGACCTGGGTGATGCCTCTTACATTCTGGGGATCCGGATCTATCGTGATAGATCCAAGAGGATGTTGGGACTTTCGCAGTCTAGGTATATCGACACTGTACTGAAAAGATTCAGTATGGAAGATTCTAAGCGCGGTAATCTACCGGCTTGTCACGGAATCACCCTCTCCAAAGAGATGTCTCCCAAGACTGATTTGGAAAGGGAACGCATGTCTATTATACCCTACGCTTCTGCGGTAGGCTCTATAATGTATGCGATGTTGTGTACCAGACCAGATGTAGCTTACGCACTGAGTGTGGTAAGCCGGTATCAGTCAGACCCAGGGGAGAAGCACTGGATAGCAGTAAAGAACATTCTCAAGTACCTAAGAAGGACTAAGGAGATGTTCTTGGTTTACGGCGGAAAAGACCTCAGGTTGGAGGCCTTTGCTGATTCCGGCTTCCAGAGTGATAAGGACGATTCCAAGTCCATGTCGGGTTATGTCTTTACCCTCAATGGAGGGGCGGTGTGCTGGAAGAGCTCCAAGCAGGACACCGTTGCTGACTCGACGATGGAAGCGGAGTATATAGCTGCTTGCGATGCCGCAAAAGAAGCAGTTGGATGAAGAAGTTCCTAACAGAATTTCAGGTGGTTCCTACCATAGTTGATCCAATACCTCTGTATTGCGACAACAACGGAGCTATAGCTTTAGCGAAGGAACCAAGGTCCCATCAGAAGCCCAGACACATCTTAAGGCGGTATCACCTGATCAGGGAGATCATTGATTGTCGGGAGATCGAGGTTCGGAGAGTTGCTTCTGAAGAGAACATTGCTGATCCATTCACGAAGGCCCTACCTCAGATTCAGTTCGAGAGGCTACTCGAGATCATCGGTCTTCGATATGCCAGTACATGGCCCTAGTGCAAGTGGGAGATTGTTAGAGTATATGCCCTAAGGGCCATTATTGTATCATACTATTTTGTATATTACTTGATGGAAGCTTGGATATTCACATGTATATAACAGTCTTGCTAAACATGGTAGTATGCTACTTGGTTTTTCTATCTTAATATGTGAGTATACGTGTTGATAGAGCTCTTAGGATCTTACTTGACTACCAGCGTTGTGATGGCAGTCACACTAGTGGGGGCTGGGTAGTCTACAAACACATCCTTATTCAGGTCCCTAGTCGTTAGATTATCGAGACAGGGCATCGATACTCCGGAGTAGACTAGTGTGTACGCTTCTCATCCCAGTTGGGGAGATGGTCTGTCCCACAGCCGTCAGTACGTCGTACTGGAGATAGTATGCAGGTGCTCGTTAGGTTACGGGTACACCGGACAGGACTCACAGGGAACTGTTGGTTGGTTTTATACCAGTCGTCAGTGAACAGTTCCCAGGTGACATGAGTACAGCATAGTCCGCAGACTTGACACTGCTACTTCGCCTCGAGTGTGTCCCACTATTCTTAGATTGCTACCCTACCACGGCTCAAAGGAGTCGTGCAAACAGGTAGCAGTTGGGTGCAGTCCCGAGCACTTGGAGGCAGTGGCGGTTAGACAGGATTCGTCTCTCCCGGTATTGGGGGTTGATATCGCGCTGTGTCAGAGAGCCATTACGCAAAGTCTCTGGCCAGGGCAAGCAAGATTTGCTGGTAGGTTCCAGTAGTTTCTCAGGGTGTAATAGGCTTCGCTCCGACACGACTTATACAGCTATTAGGGGACTGACGCTTGCCGCCCCCCTAGGCCCGATATGCGATAGTCTTAGACGAACGGACCGGACTGTACGGAGATTGTCACATCAGACTCAGTAGGAGTTCGGATGGGTTTCCTCATCGGCCTTCTTATCGACATCTACCTGGGGACCGTTACGTACATCTAGTGCCGCTTGCGGTCTGTGGTTAAACTCACTGCCAGCGTAGTAGTCGAGTCTCTAAAGTCCCACGCAGAGAGTTTCCCTACTCCAGGCGAAACGATATAGAGGTCGTATGGTTTTACGACAAGGGTTCGGACGCATACGTGTGTTTTCGCACGTACGACTTTCGGACAGTTTTTACTAGTCGGCTTTGGTTTAAGCCAGTTACTAGTATCCGGTTATTGGATTTATACAGTCTAAAGTTTTTCCGTATTTTCACGGATAGGAGGGGCGTTCTTGTAATTGCGCGAGAAGCTTCTAGAAGATGGTGACTAAGGAGGTTTAGGTGGCATATACATTGAATGAGATTAGTGAGTTATATGGATGATTCATCCATGTCATTAATGCTTCATAATTGCTTAATGACTCATGGAGATGAATCACCACAAGATATTTATCAAGCATGGTTGTAAATCATTTTCTTTTCTTTTCTTGATAAAATAAAATGCTTGATATATATTATGATAACTCATTTTCTCTTCTCATTTATTATGTTCATCTTCTCTCTCCTTAAGCTCTCTCTCTTCAAATCCTAATCCTCCCCTCTCATGTGTTGAGTACAAGGATTAGTTAGACTACTTAATCCATAACCATACTCTATTTTATCTAGGTACTTTGATTAGCACTTAAAGATACCTAGTTGCCTCAAGTTTAGAGGCAAAGCTTGGAGTTTAGCTCTCGTGGTAGATCGTCTACTACTTGGAGAAGGCCGAGGAGGAGGTAGAGTTCGTAAAGACGAAGGACACGGTTCTTTAGGTATAATCCCTTTACATAGTAGTTGTTAACAACTATGTTTGATGTTAGTTATGGTTTAGCTTCGATTCATGCGGTTAGTCGATGTTTAAGCAAAGAACAGGATCGTTTTTCATATTTCCGCCTCCCCGCAAGTCGTGGGGTGTTGTACATCGACTTACATTCTTAACTTCGTACTTATATTTCTTGAAATTATCAAAAGATTCAGTTTTTTATTTTAACAAGAACACATGTCCGTATCTTGAGAGAACATCGGTGAATGTAATAAAGTATGCAGAACCATCCCTGGCATGTGTAGACATAGGACTGCATACATCGCTTTGTATTAGTCCAAGAGTTCAGGAGCTCTTTCTCCATTTCCGGTAAACAATATTTGGTCACCTAGCCTTTGAGACATGATTGGCAAGTTCCATAAGTTGTAAATTCGAACGGATTCAAATATGCATCCTTATGAAACTTTAGCTAGTCTTGTCTCATCGATATGACCTAATCTACAATGCCTCAAGAAGACTTCGTTCATTTCTGAACCGTTCCTCTTGTGTGTGTTCTGTACGTTTAGAACTGTAGTTTGATTCAGAACGTGTACACTGTTATACAACATACCTTACCCAATCAACACTTGATTTAGGAAAATATTCACAATATTATTGGCACGAAATAACAGTCGTTCAGAATTATTGTATTACCAGTTGGTAACACTAGGTGATACTTGCCAACTGCTTTGGCTGGAACAATTGCACCATCTCTACTACTAGAGACATATCACCATTTCCCAGCTCTCCACCTTTTTATAGCCCATTTAACAAATTACATGTGTAGGATCCTGATCCGGTATCCAATACCCAGGACGTAAAGGTAACTGAGAAACAGTTCTTGGTTACGAACACACCCGAAGACAATGCATCAACATGCTTATTCTTCGTTTGGGTTGCGTGGGAATCCGGATATTCTCCTATTCCTTGCTCGGTCTTATGACAATCATAAGATAGAGCGGAACCTAGCCCAGTATAATAAGTAGGTTTAGTCAAAACATCCATATTATTATCTTGATTAAGGCATTTCATTGGTCGCTAACAGGAGAGAGAGAAGGATAATCACTTTGCGTGCGCTCTTTGCAAAATTAGATTGGTTTTTATCTAATCAGGATGGCTCCTACTGTTTTTATCAAATCTTCCTTCAAATCCTAAAAGGTAAGATTAGCCGGGATTAATTACACCCTACAGGTTCGCCAATCATTTGGCCAGGCAGGTATCAGTACTCCAAGGGAAGTTCCCCGTGCTTTCGCACGGACCTAATTAAAATAAATCTCGTTTCCCTAGAGGCATGACCCCGTTGACATCTTTCTAGAC